>LR990352.1:2500000-3750000 GCA_905147345.3 Mythimna impura
CGTCATCTTGTATGATTGGTTTTTGATATTTTCGTTAACCAATGAGCTGTGCGCTCACACGAGACTGATTACCAGGCTCTGGGGCAAATCCTGTTTATTTAAAGATCGTTTACGTCCTAATCTCAATAAATAATATCCTAAGTAACACAAAAACCATTTATTATTTGTATAACATCGGTCACTACACATCTATGTTATATACAGATCTTAAACTAAAGTTCATGGCTATGTTAAGCCTAGAGGCGTACAAATATGGTTGCAAAAAGAAAGAGCACAATATTAATCATGAGAGATGATAATTAAATTAAATTAAAAATGATAAATGTCACAATATGGAGCAATTTCTATAGTCGATGTGTAACGCATGCTTAATTGATTAGAATATTTTTTAGTTTGACATTTGTAATTTTATTTATCGAAAATTTGATTTTAATTACCTAATTTAAAATGTTATTCAATAAATGAAAATTATGGTACATCAATAAAATAAGAAGTACGTACCGTGTGTGTATCGTATTATTAGATCTGTACGTACTATTTATCATAAAAATAAACGATTATAATTATTAATAAGTCAATTCCTGTATTTGTTAAGAACATTAGTGTCTTAATTTTATTATAGTCTCGATCTATCAAAAAACTATAATCACAAAAAAGACAAAATACTCTGAATAAAAATTGAATTTTGGAAAACGGTGTTTCTGATTTGTGTCTTTATTTTATTTAACACCGATTTCAGAAACCTGTACTTTTCGTAGATTTTGACAAGATTATTTTTAGGGGGTAGTTGATTTTTTGTGTGATTTCAGTCTTAGTTCCGTAGACAAAGTCATTCTTAACGATGAGTACAATGACTCCTTCTCAGGAGTTAATAAAAAAAAAACAATCACCATCTTTCTGCCCTTGTCTCATATTACTTTGGGTCGGCGCAACACGTTTTTTTCTTCCATTCTGTCCTGTCCCCTTCACGCTATCACTCTGTTTTCTTTCTTATCACTCCTTAATTTAAATAAAAATAATACTCACTTAAAATGATTGAAATCAAGCGTCGTAATGTTCCCACTGCACAGCGGCAGACATGATTCTGGAAGTCCTTTGGAGCGGCAGCAGGGCGTGTGGTCCATCCCGTTAGCGAGGCAGCTGAAGGTCACACCGGCCCAGGGCGCGCAGATCATCAGGTCTGTCACCTGCAGCTGAGGGTTAAGACCGGCTCTTCGGGTGATCGTGCGTTAGTCACTGGTGATGTGGTAGCGTGGTGATGGTGAGAATTAGTTGGTGATGATTAAGTTTTGCATGAAAATGTGTAATGTTATTTAAATGTGACCCTGAACGGAACATAGGCCTCCACTTTGCTTCAATATCTGTGAAGTTTCTAAGTATTGAATAGGATTTTAACATGACTAGTTATGCCATTTGCAAATAATAATTCTTGGTTTTTTGCTGTGAAGAGAATGGTCCATTCCATTAATCAGGTAGTTGAACGACACTCTGAACCAGGTTAGGCAGATCATCAGGGCCTCAAGTCTGCCATTACAATAGTGTCAGAATGGTCTATCATTGATTTCATAATTGTTGATTTTGACAAGTTTGGTAATCTACTAATATAATGGCGTTATTATGACTGTCAACCACTGACTCTATTGACAGAAGTGGCATAGAATGGTAATCTCGTACATATTGATAAATAAATGTCTGACGTATGCGGTAATCTGCTTAAATTTTGACAGTTCCTTTGATCAGTGACCTACCAATAGAACGTCATTGTGTAGTCATTGCGTTTAAATAAGCTCGTAATTGTCATTCTACGACAACTCTATTACGAGACCGTTGACCGATCAATGGTCGATCATTATAAATTAGCAGATTACGAACTTTTAGCAAAATGACAATGGAATCGTTTTGGAATGACGAATTATTAACCTGTAGCTGAGGGTTGGAACTGGCTCATGAGGTGATCGTGCGTGACAAACGCATGTGATGTGATGGTGACGGTAAGTTGGTGGTAAAACGAATGATAATTTTTTTTTGTGATGTTGGTTTGCGGTTGGGGGTAGCTTTAATTTGTGAGATTCAATGTGATTTTTACATTTAATATAATGAATAAGTGAAGTTACCTTAAGATTGTGTAACATGATGAAAAATGTTTTTTTTCTTGCTCATATTATGCAAATACAATAATTAGAACATTACGATAACTTAGAACATTCAACTTCATTCAAGAGAGGCTATGGTAGAGCGTGCGAATGTCTCACTTCAGGCAGTCTCCAAGTGGGGTGAAGCCAATCTGGTGGGATTCAACGCCGCCAAAACACAAGCGTGTCTATTCACCGCTAAAAGGAGCCCGTTCACCTTGGCTCCTGTTTTTCAGAATGTATCCCTGGAGTACACCGACCGCCTTCAGCTCTTGGGAGTTGAAATTTCTTCAGACCTTAACTTTGGGCGGTTCATTGAGTCCAAAGCCAAGGTAGCTGCTAGGAAACTCGGCGTACTTGCAAAGGTCCGGCGGTACTTCACACCAGGGCAGCTTTTAATGTTATACAAAGCACAGGTCCGTTCGTGTGTGGAGTACTGCAGCCACATATGGGCTGGTGCTGCAAAATGCCACCTGGCAGCTTTGGACTCGGTGGAAAGGCGTGCAAAGAGGCTAATTGGTGATCCAGATCTGGTTAATTCCAATCTACAAAGTCTTGAGCACAGGCGTAGGGTAGCCAGCCTTTCGGTGTTTTACAGAATTCATTTTGGAGAGTGTGCGCAGGAATTGCATGACTTGATTCCACCATCTCATTTCTACCATCGGACAAGCCGACGAACGGCGAGTATCCACCCTTACGTTGTTGAAACCTCTACGGTCCGGACCAAGCGTTTTGCCTCGTCGTTTATACCGCGTACATCGAGGGACTGGAATAATTTGCCTGCTGCGATTTTCCCGTCCGATTATAATTTGGGTCTCTTCAAGGCTAGAGTGAATAGGCTCTCAATAAATTAGTGCGCCTCACCATCAACGATTGCATTACCACTTACCATCAGGTGGAATCGCAGTCAAGCACTAGTTTATATCAATTAAAAAAAAAAAAAAAAAAAAAAAACTTCATCACAATTTACTAGTTATTCTCAATTGAAGGGTTGATAAAGTTATTTATATCAGTCTGTAGACAAGTGATTTTTAAAGTCGTTATTTATCTACATAAGGCCTGATTTTTTAATAGTCAGATAATTTGTTAACTAAATAATAATTTTGGCGGTTGAATATATTTTCTATACACAAGCTGTCAAACCCCCATTTTAATATATTCTATATACCACAATTTTCACATAACGCTATCTAGTCCCAAACTAAGCAGAGCTTGTGCTATGAGTATCTACTAGAAAACTTATAAGCATACTTATATGTTTCTAAATACATACATAATATAGATAAATTACATTCAGACACAGGACTAATGATCGTGGCTATCACAATAACATTTGTTTTGGACTGGAATCGAACCCACTACCTCCGCCATAGCTGTCAAGGCCACTAACCACTAGACCAACAGGCCTCTTTTTTTTCTTGATATTTAAACAATATCAGCTGCTATAGCTATTGAAAAATCAGACCTAAGTTAAGATCTACACAATTAAAGATTAAGTCCTAAATGATTATGATTAAGATTTTCATAGAGCATTATTTTTACGACAAGGAGGTTACCATGACGTTCAAAGTAAGATAGTTTCATTCTTATTTCAGTGTGGGTAAGAGACAGAGCTATACAAGTTGTCTAGCGCCATCTCTTACCCACACTGGAAATAAGAATGAAACAATCTTACTTTAAACGTCATGGTACAGGTCAAGGTTCTAAACTTCAAACCATGAACATGGTGACATGAAAATGATCAATGAGAACTCATCACCAAAACACATAGATGTTCAATGAAGCCCAACTTACTGCGATCTCGAAGGTCTTGGTGGGGTCACAGAGCTTGTCCACGCATCCGTAGTGGTTGACCCCGGCGGAGACGCAGCACCCCCTCACGTCGGGGAGCTTGGGGGCTGCTGCTACTTCTGTTGACTTCATCTTACCGGGAGTCAGGGTTAGAGACCTAGAAAGATTATTGATTTGGTGAGCCACCGCTACTGGCATGGACGAAAGTAGATATATTTTTTTTAAAAACATTTTCCCTCACTTGTTTTGCGATGGGAAAATCATCCAATGACATCTCCCTCTTGGGTTGAGCGTGAGGGCGTGTCAAACTTTTACTGACTAAATATCCACTCCTGTTCCTTCGTTGCCTTTCATACCAGGGCCGAAACTTCCTTTTAGAAGCAGACCCTTGGCCCCAGTAGGCTTCGATCCTGCTGGGTCCTTATGGTTGCTGACATCTCCTTGAGGTGCGCGTGGAACAGTCCGCGCCGTCAAAGACTTGGGCTCGGTCCGGACGGTTACTGGACGGTCGGACGGCGAACTATCCATTGCACGCCGTCCGCAAGCCTGCACTTACGGTGGCCGGAAATCGGGATCGGGATCCCGGTGGCTGGGGCATGAGGGCCGCTCCCTCACGCGTGCACGTGCGGCCTCATCCTTTGCTAACATTACTGCTACGCAGAAGGAGGCGACCGCCTGCCACTCCTCTTCGCTTCGGACCATGGCTTGTACCAAGGCCCGGCGCGAGAGATCGTTGCCGCCGATCTCTCCCACGAGGACACGGCGGTGCTCTGCCCAACCATGTCCTCCAGGACGTCGCCCCTCACTAGGAATTATTTCGTGGGTACACTCACATACATACACAAGACACCCAGACTTCCGGGTCTGTGTGTCTTGTGTATGTCACCTATCTGCAGAGTAGGGGCCCAGCAGGGTCGAAGCCTACTGGGGCCACGGGTAGTGTGAAAGCGAAACCCGGGGCCCCGGGATGAAGGCAAAGAAGGAACAGGACTGAGTTATTAGTCAGTAAAAGTCTGACACTGTCGCCCGCTCCGCCCAAGAGCGGGATTTATCATTAGATGATTTTCCCACCTGAAAAAAAAACCTGTCTGTAGAGTATATAAATATTTGTTCCGTGCAGGGATCGAATCCGCGACCCGCAACGCAGCCGCAGCAGTTATGAAGCTGTTATTAACTGATATTTTTTGTCAAACGTGAAAAACCAACAAATTCACATCAAATAAATATGGTCCTTATTTCTTTAAACAAAAAGCTCTTTTTTCAACTCACCTGATCGCATAACTCGGCAAACTGGACCCATGAATATTATAAGAAGTGACGGTGATCTCGTACATGGTGAACGGCAGCAAATCATTCAGGACAAAGAAGGTCTTGTTTGGAGCCACTTTGTAGGTCATAGGCAATATGACCTTCAAGGAATCATTGTTCTTGATAGAACTCTCTGAAGGATCAATCAGATGAGCGTCGAAGGACCGAAGAGTCGTCACGTTGACTACATACTCGGTGACTGAGTCTGTGTTCTCGATCGGAGGGCTCCAGGATATGTTCAGCTGCTTTTCGTTGAGAGGTTCCACTTCCACGTCTTCGGGAGGACTTGGGAGGAGTTCTGTGGAAGAAGGTTTAGGTTCAAATGGGACATTTAAAGTATATTACGCACAAAGGTATAGGTTACTTCTAGGCAAGCGTGTGTAGTAACATCTATGTTACTATAGGAACTATCCTGAATCGCGGTATCAAAGTCCGCAGAACTACCACTTAGACTTATGTACTTATGTAGGGAGAATTTATTGGTAAAATATTAAATTTAAAAAAAAGAAACATGTTCGTGCGAAATAGCTAAGGTAAAACAATAGAACGCAGTTTTTAATAAATTGTGACTTGAAAAATGTGCTGATGAAAATATTTAATTCGTCTGTAAGAGGGTTAAAGTCATTCCGTTACAACAGACAAAACAGAATTAAAAACCATTATTCGTGAATCTCTCTTATAAGTCAGCGGTGCGTGATTGGTCAAAATTTTCAAGGATAATCTGAAAGCACGATCCATCTCAGTTCACAAAACTCATTCCAACTTTCGACACTGTTCTTGGTATCTTATTGAAGTAAACTAATAGAAAGGTTTTATAAGATTAAAGGATAATGGGCACTTTTGTATGGACTCCGTACGCAGTACTATCACAAAATAGATAAGTACAGAAGTCAATCTACATACAAAGCACGCTCGAGTAACGCACACATAGACACCGCTCACGGACGATACGATATCTCGGCTCAATTCAGCTCATTCCGAGCTCGAGTGCTATCCGTTTGAGATACGGGTTTGTGAACTTTTTTTGTGGAAAAATGGACCAACAAACAAAACCTTATTCTAACTGTTCCGTGGACGGTGATGTTTAAATTCAACATTAAACAGCGAATGGACACACATGTTGTAGGTACACCTAGATACAGTACTGGGTCTAAAATGCCCATTCTCTTTTGTAAATATTTTTGGAACTAGTTATTGCTTCCAGAAATCTGGGGTTGATGAAAGATTGGTAGAAATGCTAATAATGAATTCCATTTAGGTCGGCTGTCTGCTTCAATCCTAATATACAATTGATAGTTGATAGCTTTAGGTAACTACTTCATCTGTACTTCTATTCTATTCTATACTCTCTTTATAATAATATTATTAGATTAGATTTGTATGTTTGTATTTTTGTTTATAATGAATAAATTCATAAACTACTACACTGATTTAAAAAAACCGGGAAAGTGCGAGTCGGACTCGCACACTGAGGGTTCCGTACAAACTTACCTATGAAAACAATTCAATTCCCGAATTGAGTTACGAAGATTTTTTCGAACCGCAAAGAAAGTATTTTTTTTTGTGACGTAAATACAAATTTACTATTTTCAGATTTATTCCTATATCTGTGCCATGAGACCTTGCTTCATGCCAAATTTCAGGATTCTAGGTCAACGAGAAGTACCTACCTTATGAATTTTGATTCCTTTGAGAGTATCGAAATACACGTTTTTTGCGACATAAACGGACGTAACTTTTTTTTTCGTTAACTCAGAAGTTTGATTTTTTTACAGCTTCAAGGGGCTACAGACTTGAAAATACGGTTTTAATTTCAACTCGATACCTCCACGCATTCCTGAGATAAAGGGTCTTGACAGACATATAGACAGACGGACAACAAAGTGATCCTATAAGGGTTTCGTTTTTCCTTTTGAGGTACGGAACCCTAAAAAATTCACCAAATAAATTGTCACAAGACTTATCACTGAGTGACATAGGCTATATAGGTAGTTCTTTTTTAACGCGGGCAAAGCTGTGGTAGAAGCTAGTTCATAATAATAATAATAATATCCCCATCGCCGTATCTCTACGTTGACGTCGTGGTGGGGCTTGCGTGCTCCAATATACCCTAGGTCTGTATCGGTAAAGTTTGCTTTGCCGTAATATGCCTAGGGTGAGGGGCCAGACTAAGAGAGATACAATCCGCAGTGCAGTTTTGTGGCGAACTGTTGGGCATTAGCGACCCCACGGACCCGATCTCCCGGGAGAATTCTTGTTCTTCATCTCCGGCTTGCCTTTATTGGCCGGCCGTAGTGAACACTGACGAGGAACTGAGCTCCCACCTCTCTCTTGCCTTTATTGGCTGGCTTGAGTGGAGATTCGCAAGAGCAAACGTGCTCGGGAGAAGGATGTATAATCCAGTAAGGTGCTGGTAGGGATCTTGACCGTACTTCCGGGATTGTCCTGATAGCCGTGGTATACCTCTCCACTCCTCAAGCACCTCAGGATATGTTGCCCTCTTGTTGCTACGTCACTTCGTGCTAGCGGCCGTTTTTGGGGGCCCATTTGTTGAGTGTGCAAGTCACCCCCTGCCTTTTTTCGATGCATATTGATAACGTTGTTCAGGCAGGGGCCATAGTCTTGACATAGTTCCATGTTACCAGTCCACTTAAGACTCCAAAAACCATAGCCCTATTATCTTTGTTCTCCATATGTCGCAACAGTTTTTCAATAACCGGGGGTTGTCCTTGGGTGCACTAGCATAGCGCGTACAGGGATAATCGTCGGTTGATATCATGTTCCTTTATAATTATCTAAAGGGCCTCTGCGAGTTGGCTTCGGCTCCTCGTACGCCTCCCAAAGGTCCAGGACCTCAGGGTCCTGAGATAAATAAAATATAAAAAAAAAAAAATAATAATATTCCACAACTATCACACAACGCCATCTAGTCCCAAACTAAGTAGAGCTTGTACTATGAGTACTAAACAACTAATACTTATATATTTCTAAATAGGTACATACTACATAACTTACATCCAGACACAGAACAAATGATCGTGCTCATCACACAAACATTTGTCCTGGGTGGGAATCGAACCCACGACCTCCGGCATAGCAGTCAAGGCCACTAACCACTAGATCAACAGGCCAGTTAAAAAAATAACTTACCGATTCCCTCAACTATGCAGGCTAACGTCTTCTCCATGTAAGAAGCGCACGAGTAGTGTGTCTTGATGTTGTCCGTCACCGGAGTGAACTCTCCTCTGCACACATCTTGGCAGATGTCTGGTACTCTCTCTTGGACGCAGCAAGGGACGTGGTTGCGGCCATCTGCCATGCATCTGGTGGATAAAAGGGAGATGATAAAGAATTGATGGACTCATAACCAGAGTATTGTGAAGGTACTCTAGGTACACCTATTCAAAACCATCACAAAATCCAGGTAAGTCTGCGGGAATGTTCGAATGAGTCACCGTGGTTCTGAAATATAAAGGGCAACTGAAGTAACACTGGTTAGTTTAAGTCAGTAAAAGTCTGTTAAGCCCTCTCGCTCCACCCGAGTGGTAGAAGTTCCATATGGGTAGTCTGAAAGAAAACCCCGGGGTCCTAGAAGCAAAAACCAAGCAAGGCAAAGAACAAGGAACATAGAGGTGGTTTTAGTCAGTAAAAGTCTGACCCGCTCCGCCCTAGTGCGAAAAAAGTCATTAGATGATTTCCACCTTAAAAAAAGAGTGATAAAAGTTATTTTATGACTTCCCATATCAAAAAAAGGATCATAGGCAAGTTGAAGAGGTACAGTCAGGGGTCAAAAGTGGGGTTCCACCTTACAAATGCTAAAATGTCTATTATTTCTTTGTAAAAGAGGGTCAATGGTTCATGACTGATTTAATTTGATCCTATGCTACCAGCATAGGATCAAAAAGTATTGAATAAACTAGTTGTGGACTATTGCACTTCTACATCATCCTGCCCTTGTCCCATGTTATTTGGGGTTGGCGCAACACGTTTTTTTCTTCCATTCTGCCCTGTCACTCGTCATGCTATCACTAACTTCTTTTTCTTTCATAACACAATCCATCCATCTTTTCTTTGGTCTCATTCTCCCTCACCATCCATCCACATGTAAACTCATAACTCTTTTAGTAACAAGCGTTTCATCCCTCCTCTTCACATGACTATACCAAGACAAACGATTCCCTTTCAACTTTTCAGTCACTGGCGCCACTTTCAAACTTCCCCTAATATACTCATTTCTCACTTTATCCATTCTCGTCACACCACACATCCATCTTAACATTCTCATCTCCGCTACGTGCAATCTTTTTTCATCCGTCTTTTTCACTGCCCAACATTCTGATCTATTGAACTTCTACAACAAAGAAATTTTAGACACTTTAGCATTGGTAGAGTGCAACTGCACTTTTAATCCCCGACTGTATCTGTTGATGAACACGTGATTGTATAGTCATTGCTGAATACGTACAATATTAGAGTTAGATGTTCGAAAATTGTTTCCTAATTTCCCAAATAAACAGTCCCTTGGCCTTAACGTCAGTAATCAATCACCATATTTTTACTAAGATGGATTGTACCCATCGGGGCACGAACTATCTACAGTTTTCAACAGCTATTTATCAAGAGCCTACAAGGGTCTAATAAAGTGTGACTTTTCTATCGACTAGCGGAACAGGAAAAGGCGAAAAATTATGCTTTGATAGAGTTTTCCTTTCCGTAAGTAATCAATCCTTAGACGGGCAAACAAAATGTAACTTGTTTAATTTCGATATTTTTTATTTATTTATTTTATAATTTTTGTACACATATACATATTCTTTAAGAAGAAGTTACAGTATTATATAAAAAACCGGGCAAGTGCGAGTCGGACTCGCGCACTGAGAGTTCTCATCGTTATATCTCTAAAGTGACATTGTTTGTCATTTAATAAAAATGCACGAGGTATTGTATACCTTGTGCATTTTTATAAAAGGTGTAGCGAAATTGATCCGATGCTCCATGATCCAAGGGGCTTAGCTAAGTTGATAATCTACAATCGCTAACGATAGTAGAAAACTTTTAATGTTTGGGAATGACATCATCTCAACGTTAAGTCACGTAGTCAGAAAAAAGGAACCGGAGGCGTTACCGACTGTAGAAAGAGATTCATAACGAAACGGTCGAAACTTGGCTAGGCCTGTAGGTCAACCTTGGTATCGCTACCTTTTTCATTCAGGTATCCAAAATGCAGATCCACTATTTTGGTGGTTTATATTATTTAAGTATGCATCACCGATACATATATATTACACTCCAAGACTGTTTTACGTTCGTTGCGTCACAACCACAGGTTCAGTTGAAAACCAGCATCAGGTACTAGTTGTCTGAGATTCATGCTGAACTGGACCTATTTTGGTGCAGCCGTGAGGCACACAACTACATTTTTGCTTCTTTTTTTATTTTTGTTTCGTGTTACCCTATATTGTGTTCGTGCCTTGTGCTGTACCAAATAAATTCTTTTTCTTTCTTTCTAGATTATTACTTAGTTCAAGCGGCAAAATAACGGACATGACTAAACCGATTTTACATAAACAGAGCCACGAGCATTTAACACGATCCATTTTACGACCTAACCTGAACTGTTAAAGGAATGGAGCTATATAGGGTGTATACTCGTACCTCCATGACTGTTTCTCGCTCACAAGCTTGACATTTTAAAATGTTATGGTGAAGCTCCTGGGTACTGTATTATGCCATCAAGATCGAGAGAGAGAGACGAAGCTGTACCTGACCGATCATTTACCGACCTTGACAGTAGCACTGTTCCTGAACTTACTTGACAATAGCAGGGAAGTCAGGCTGACAAGTCTCCGGGTCCTGTCCCGTTCCTTCCAAGATAGTTTGAATGCTGCAGAACCCAAGGCAGCCTTTAGACACGTTGGCGGATATGCAGCAGTCCGTGTAGTTGTGAGACAAGGCGAGGGACGATAACGTGGGGATGTTGGACGAGTAGCTGTCCGTCACGTTCTGGTTCTCAGGGGGAGTTAGGCCTCTGGATATAACTGCAAGAGAATCAGGTGTTGGAGTTTATTTGCTGAAAGATTAGATGGTAATTGTTATGTAGAAACGTGCAACACTGTCAAATTGTCCAACGCGGGTCATCCGCATCACGTGAATGCGTTGTACAATGTTGGGGTACAAGTTGTGGGACACCGAGCGACGTAGCAGCGTCATGTACATTTAACAACAACAACCAACGCTCAATCCACGTGACACTGCGAAGTTGCCCAGATTCCCACTTGCCCTCCAATATTTTACGATGCATTCTCATGACGCGGGACACGTAGTTGGTCAATTTGACAGTGTTGCGCGTCATGTTGGGGGACTTTTGTCCCCTAGTGTGTCTGGAATTTTAGCGTTGTGCGTCATGCTAGGGGCACTTTATCCCCTATTCGAGACTTACCTAAATCAAAAGAAGAGAAATATCGAAATCATTTTAAAGGCTTTCGTGCTGAAGTACTGAAACTGAAATTACACTAATATTGTAAATTCAAAAGTTTGTGAGGGTGTTTACGCTCGAACGGCTGAACCGATTTCGATGAAACTTGGTACACGGGTAGTATAGTATATTGGATACTTTTTATCCCCGAAGTGTGTTCCCTAAAGACCTTTTTCTACTTTGCCGCAGGTGAAGCCGTTGGCAGCAATAAATATTATTCTTCCAGTCAAAATCCTTAGCAATATTGTACAAACCTGTAAGTTTATGGAAGCTCCTAACAGGGGGCTCGGTGTTCAGCTCACACATGTACAACCCTGCGTCTGAAGCCTTCACCGACTTGATGACTAGCGCCCACACGTCACCGCCCTTCGCAATACCAGGGCCTGGTAGGGGCTCGTCAGCTAAGAAAAAAATATAAATCAGTTTTAAACAGCACGTCTCTATTTTCAAACAGGTAGATAAAATAGTGTACTGCTACCACGCATGTATTTCTGTTTTGAAGTGGGTAAAGATACATTTTGTATTCAATCTAAAGGGGTGACTAGACAGTTGCAAACTAGCGCTCCAACCAAGTTGACCTTGGTTTATGTGTTTGGTTTGTATTGCGGCTACATGGCTGTAAACCACGCGCCAACACGTTCGGAAAACGCGCTTCCCAACCAAGGGCGTTGAAGGTCATGGATTACAACTGCTGTCTACACGGATTGAAACTAGCAAGGCCACCTTGGTTGGGACGTTGGTCCGCCCTTTAGTTTCATATACTGTGGCTGTGGTACGAAAAGGCAACTGAAAAACACATGTGGATTTTAAACAGTAAAAGTTTGTCACGCCCTGTTGCTCCATACTTGAGTGGGAGAAGTTACTTGACGATTTCCCGCCCTTTGCGTTCTAGAACCACGGATTTCTTTTTTCAGAAACTCCCTGTGACCCTAGCGGTAGTTGTTTGCTAATAATAGGGGTAAAAGAATTAAATTGCCGTTTTTTAAAGCGGGTAGCTTTGAAGTGTTATATCTTTTTATTGACTTGGAATTATAAGTTCAAATAAACTTTATATTAAAGGTACGTTATTCTTTTTTCGAAATTAGGTATTTATTGGTTTCTTTGTGTTTTGTATTTTCTGTAATATCGCAGTTCATATAATATATATATAAATACTTCAAAGCATTTCGTTTTAAAAACCGGCAATTTCATTCTTTAATCCCTAATAAGGTATGTTTAAATCTTCCCTAACCAGGTCCCACCATAAATTGTCAGCTTATACGGAAAATATTAACCAAACAACAGTGCCCATAAACGAGACAACGTATACGAGATATCTCGTACTTAAGCATCAGCAATATGAATACTTTCATTAGAGGCCATCTACGAGAAAACTTACAATGTCTTTCCTTGTTTCAAAGTCAAATGTTTTTATTTTCACATAGGCTTACATGGGCACTTATAAAACGTCAGAAGCTAGTGCACGGTTCCAAATTGGTCGGATTTGTGTTGAAACGAGTTTATCACCCATATTTATAGGCCATAGAGGTACTACGATATATCTCGTATGTGGCATCTGCAAAGTAATCAACTACGAGATATCTCGTAAAAAAACCTGTAAGGCTCTAAGGTCTACCTTGCCTTGCATTACATTATGCATGCCTTACTAGGTTGTATTTTGAAAAGTCATATCACACAAATTCAAAATGTCAATTTCAGACTATTTTGTCAATTGTTATCAGGTCGGCAGTACTGTTTTACAGGAAAGAACAGGTCTACAGGTAACGGTTCTTAAACAGTTTCTTGAAGGGTATCCTAACCTTTAAACATACTTAGAAATACAAAGGAAGTGCAAAGTAAATCTTCGTCGACTATATCTTGCTGGAGCCATTACAATTGCAAATTCAGAAGCGCTTCGTTGCACGTAAATAATGTATTTGGTGCAAGGTCAAACAGCTGGCTATTTGGGGTTTAAATAATAGGGATATGTTGGTAATAACTTGCTTTAAGTAAAATGTTCAGGGAGTCATTGTTCAGTGTGATTGATTGTAAATTGTATTGACAATGTAAATTGGTTTTAAAGTTACTTATCAAAGTAGGTAATCAAGTTAAATCAATAACAACACATTAAATTTGTTAAAAATTACGTGTATTATATAATATAATAATATTCTATAATAATATTATATTATATATTCTACAACTATCACACAACGCCATCTAGTCCCAAGCTAAGCAGAGCTTGTGTTATGAGTACTAGACAACTGATAAACATACTTATATATTTCTAAATACAAACATATAGATAAATTACACCCAGACACAGAACAAATGATTGTGCTCATCACACAAACATTTGTCCTGGGTGGGAATTGAACCCACGACCTCCGGCATAGCAGTCAGAGCCATTAACCACTAGACCAACAGGCCCGTCAAATATATATTATTACTTAGGCAATTTGCAGGCCAATTTATGATTTATGAAAAATTATTTTTATTTAGAAAATTGGTTGTGTGAAAAGTGTGGTTTACAACCTTATGACCGAAATCGGCAACTGATTATATACTAGGCATGCCTTTTAAGTTCTGTCGTTTTCATATTTCCCGGCAATTTTGAATTTGGAACTGTTCTATATTCGAATGTGTTAAAATTTTTAATCTCAAAACAGTTGAAAGTATTAGGATTAATGCTATTGTTTAGTCACAGCGTCGATTGGAATCTGTCAGGTTACGTACGAAAATGAATCTTTCTAAGGAAAATGTTCGTGCAATAATTTTCTACAACTTTATAAGAGGCCTGACACGGCGTCTGTGTTTTGAAGAGCTAACATCTGTGTTCAGTGATGAAGCCCCATGTCTGCGGACTGTTGAACGCTGGTATTTAGAATTCCAGCGTGGACATACTAGTGTTAGTGACAAATCTCGCGAAGGACGCCCAAAATCCGTCTTCACTGAAGATAACGTCATTGCTGTGAGACAACGAATTCTCGAAGATCGTCATGTGACATATCGAGAGATAGAGGATCTATTAGGCTTCTCAGGGACAACCATTCAGAAGATCTTGCATGAAGCGCTTGGTGTGAGAAAGCTAGTTTGCCGTTTGATACCGCATCTGCTTTCCGACGATCACAAGGCGGCCCGCGTCAGATGGTGTAAGAAAACTCTGCAAAGGTTCAACCGAGGAGAGTCAAATCACGTCTACGACATCATCAGTGGTGAAGAATCTTGGATCTATGCCTACGATCCTGATTCCAAACAACAATCTACAATCTGGGTCTTTCAAGACGAGCCAAAGCCGACTAAAGTTGTTCGTTCTCGAAGCACTTCAAAGAAGATGGTTGCCACGTTCGTTGGAAAAACCGGCCATGTTGCGACTATTGCACTTGAAGATCGTAGAACGGTTAACGCAGAGTGGTATACCACAGTTTGTTTACCACAAGTCATCGCCGAACTTTGAAAATCTAACTCAAAGCGACGCATCATCCAGCACCACGACAACGCAAGTTCACACAGCGCTCGTCAAACGATTGAGTATTTGAAGCAGGAAAAAGTAGAAATTCTTGACCATCCTCCATACAGTCCTGACCTAAGCCCTAACGATTTCTTTACATTTCCTAAAATTAAGAAAAGTCTTCGTGGTCAAAGGTTCCAGTCCGGTGAAGAAGCAGTCGACGCTTTCAAGTCAGCCATTTTGAACACCCCCACTTTAGAGTGGAATAAATGTTATAATAACTGGTTTGAGCGAATGGAAAAGTGTATTAAGCTACGTGGTGAATACTTTAAAAAACAATAAAAAGTACTATAAGGTTCTAGTTGTGTTTTTTTCTTCAAACGACAAAACTTAAAAGGCATCCCTCGTATATTGGCAATTCGTTCTAGTCAAATGTCTAAATCCGCTCAATATTCTAGAAAGCGCAAAAAACTTATTCAACACTCACAGTCATCATGCAGAATGTCGACCCTGTCATCCCGTGTCACCCTGACGCCTCCAGCCGTCAACAGCTGCAAGTCCTTGGCCCTCCTCCACAGCACCGGCCTTCCCTTAGCCCCGAGGACCACGCACGTGAGAAGAGCGTCTTCTCCACTCCTCACAGCAACTCCTCCAACAGCTGGTGTTCTCATATACACTCTTGGTTCCGGTTCTGTTTCTTCTTGAGAGCTGCCTGTTGATGTGCTTGCGCTTTCCACTGATTCACTTCTTAGTTCTGTGGACAAAGATAAAGATGTGTTATTAATGAGGACAGTATCAGACAAAAGATAAATCTGTACATTATAAGGTACAGAATTGCCTTCAAAATCAGTTCTACGAGTGCTCGAATAGTTATAGTTATTATTTTACTGCATTTTAAAGGATGCATTTTAAAGAGTCTACAGGAATTACACGTCTTGATTCCTCCATCATCTTTCTACCATCGGATAACCCGACGTACGTATCTACCCTTACGTTGTTGATATCTCTACGGTCCGGACTAAGCGTTTTGTCTCTTTGTTTATGCCGCGTACCTCGAAAGAGTGGAACAATTTGCTTAAAGCAGTCTTCTAGTCTGATTATAATTTAGGTGTTTCCAGGCTAGAGCGGACAGGCTCTTAATAAACTAATGCGATTCACCATCAACGATTGCATCACTGCTTACCTTATCGCAGTCAAGCACTAGATTAAATCACTGTTATATTATAGACTGATCAGTACCTAGTATCTCTGACACTTAATAAACTACTCAAGAACTCAAAAATATTTTTGTGTTTTAAAATTAAATAACAGTATAAGATGAAGAAGAATGATCACAGAGCCTTTGGACTTATAACTAAAAACAAAAATATCAAAGTCAAAACAGCTCAAAAACACTTCATTACCGCTAAACCACATTTAAATGCGTACAAAGATCAAAACGAAATCATGACAAAGAGGGTACTATTAAAACGACCACTCGAAACGGTTCTAAGTACTGAACTATACTGTCATACCCAAAAGACCCTTTGAAGGATTTAAAAGGCAATTCGCTCCATCTCCTATAAAAAGGTCATCTATACTTCGGTTGGGCGTCTATGCGAATATAAATGTCAAAAGAGAGGTTTGGGGATGCGCTCCTGTGTTGGCGGGAAGCTAATGGGTTTTAATATTTATTTATTATATATAAACAGTCTCTTACATAAAATACTTAAATATTAACTAAACTATACTAAAACCTAACTATGTACATAAATATAATACAAAAACACAAAGTACACTCAGGCGTCGAAATACTCCTCCACATCGCTATGTGCCTAGAAGACTGGCAGCATTGCCACGTTGAATGGCAATGCTAATTCTTTGGACGAAGAACGCGCCAGCCCTCTGGTCACGCAAAGTGTCGATCAGTCGGCGTGAAATTTCCTTAAAAAGGAGACGCGCACTCGGACCCCATGACCCAAGCGTTTCGACCCCAAACGGCTCAAAACTGTAATTACCAATAAGGTTACAGTATTTGCGCCGTCTATTGAGTAGCGTAATTAGAGGCACAATAGAAAGACAATGACGTTCGAACGCCGGCGTTCGCTCGGGGTTTAATGAAGGGTCTTAGCAGCTGTAGCGGCATTTTTATTTATTCTATTTTGAAGCGAATTGTTGTACGTTGTACGTTAGATGAGAATTGTTTCCTCTCCACCGTTAACTACAATTTGCTGTATTATTCCACATTTCTTCATCACAACGACCAAATTATTAGCAATATATTAACTGTTAATTAAATAAGGTTTTGTGAATTTTATAGGTATCTTCCCAGAGAGTTTTTCATTTACGTGAAACGTAGTTCTTTTGCAAACCATGAGCAGAGAAAAAGTACTTGTAAAATATTCCTTTGTAACGTATTTTTTAGGTGGAAAATCATGCAATGATTTCTCCCACTCCCGGGAAGAACAAAGAGCGTGTCAGACTTACCACCTTCAGTTACCCTTTACGTTCTAGGGCCATGGTCACTCATTCAAACGTCCCCGCAGCATTCCTTTATAACCTGGCTTCAATATCTGAAGTAAAACATTACACGGATATTTAACATAACAAGCAATTGTGCAGCTTCATAGTATAAAAATAAATTATTCATTCACGATATCGATTATATTGTATTGTACATGGTTTAGTTCAAAACATACTCTATGAATGTTTTATCTTAACTTCCTGTTTATTTTAGTCTGCGGATGTAGGTACCTTAGACCGATAATGCGGTCACATGTTCCTACTAAAAATAATAGTATGACAATTCTTCATCTATGAACTAGCTTCTTATAGCGGCTTTCTTCGCGTGAAAATAGGCTTCTCCATAAAAACTTTAGATCCCCGTTTCATCCCTTTAGGGGCCTCGCATAAGTAAAAATGAAAAACCCATCACCACCACACCACACCACCATATGCACCTGCCTTTTTTTTTCATCACCCTAGGTTGACTGGTAGAGAATTTAATGCCTAAGGCATTAAGTCCTCCATGAAGTTTTAATAAATAAATAATAATAATAATAAAATGAAAAAAAAATTGGTTGCCTGTAAAGTCGGTATACGGGCGAAAGTTTTACGTGACAACGACTTTGAGTGGTAAAATAATTTTAATGTGAATATTCATTCGTATAGTAGGAAGAAGGATGAAATAACGTGCCTCTCACTCGCTCTCATTGTGAGCGCATAATGTGAGCGGAGCGTAACGCAGTTTCTTGAAGTGTCACCCGGCAAACCAATTTATAAGACGTTGTCACGTCAAAAATTATAACGTGCGTGTGTAAGTCACGACTTAAACTCGTTAAAAAATAAAAGGCCCGTTTTGACATTTGAGAAAAACCCTAGAATGTAACTTGGAACGAAACTGAAAGAAACAATAAAATAATAATTAGGGGTGCAGTGTAGTAGTAGCTATTTTAGCTTTTTTAATAGTAGCTACACTACACCGGACAAACCGCTAGGTAGTCTAAATACGAATGTCAAAACGGGCTTTTTAATTTTTGACAATTTTATCAGATGAATTGAGCTGTCACTGATTTGGTTTCGTGGCCTTTTTTAATTAATTAAAAAAATAATTACCAACTACCTCCAACATAATTGAAGCCTATTGTAAGACTACTACCCTTTCATACTAGTTTTCACTCATTTGCCTTTCGCACTTTCATTCCGCATACTGTATCTTTCTGTCATGATTCTCCTTTCTTTCCTATGGGTGGGACTCACATTTTATGCTAGTTTTTATTTTTATTTATTTTTTATTTACATTTTACTGTTTAAAATCCATCATCATCATCATCTCAGCTCAGCTGAAATTATTTCAGCAGAAAGATGCCCACTGTTGGCCATAGTTCTCCCCTAAGTGTCTCTACAACGAACGGTTCTGTGCGTCTAGCGTCCATCGGATTCCCGCGTCCCTAACCAGACCATCGGGCCACCTTGTGGAAGGCCGCGCCAACGCTGCGTCTTCAGGTGCGCTGTTTATGATTAACCATCATCATTACCTTGCACTTATTCAATATTAACTTACGTGCTGGTCGAAGGATTGATAACTCGAATCCTATAAAAAACCTATTAGAAACACTACCCGCTAACACTGGGACCATACCCGCCTTCTCATTTAGATTCATCTGGGGCGCGTCACGTGCGACCGGGCCCCGGATAAAGAAATCAACGCAAATTGGCCGTACACACGCTTCAATTTACCACACATCTTACCAGAACGAAACAATCTGTATGATAACTAGCCTTAAGTGGCTTTATCGCAGAATTGGGCAGAAAAGTACGTATCTACGCGTTCAAAAGGTGTGGTGGGAGTGCGCAGGTGGATGAGCTCGGAATAAAATCATTTTTTGTATACGAAGTGGGTGGATTATGATGATGAGGGGAGTTTGAAGGTTTATGTTTATTCAGGTACCTGTCAAGGTTAACAATAAGGGGGATATGAAGGTACTGTGAGGCAGGTGTGCTTCTATAGGATCAAATTCAGTAGAGAAAACGTGTGTTAGCACTAGAGCATAAAGCGTACACCAAAATAGTATCCAAAACACTTACACACACACACACACACACATTGTACACTTATTTTTAATTATGTTTGTCCTTATTTTTGTTTATGTGGTGTACAATAAAGAATATAATAAATAAATAAATAAATAAATAATAAAACCTTAAACAATCAAACTAAAACAACTGACAACTTGACTACAAAGATGGACTACCAAAAACTTTCCAAAATCAAGTGTTAAACGCATTGTCATAGAAAACCTAGCGTTTCTGATAGAAACTTAAAATCTGTTCGCATTAATTTAACTCTTCAGTTGGAATGTTTTGATATTTAAACCTTTTGCGGACCATATTTTAGGTCTTTCGAACCACAGGTTAGAATTTTGGAAACCACTGCTACAGACACTCCCTATGTAACTAGATAGATAGATAGATATATACTTTATTGTGCACCAATAATAAAATTACATAGAAACTTAAAAAGGTGTCACCATTGGCGGCCTTATCGCTAAAAGCGATTTTTTACAGACAACCTTTGGATGGACCTACCCAAACAAACACGGAAGGATGTTGTGAGAATCCTGTCAAAAACTGCACCGGAATTGTGAAGTTGATCGGTGGCGGTGACCTCTGGCACCGGCCCTGGTTCAGGCTATGGTCTAGAGCGAGAGAGAATGGGATGCAGTCGCCTCCTTCTAGCATAGCATAGCATAGTCGACCTTATAATGTTCCTACTGTTGGGACTCAGGCCTCCTCTCTAGGAATGGGAATAGGCCATAATAAACCACGCGGGCCCAGTGCGGGTTGGTGAATGTCACATGTCTTTGAATTTTTCGTTCTAGGACATGCCGGTTTCCTCACGATGTTTTCCTTTACCGTTTTGAGAGCAGTGGTGATGAAATAAAAATAATAAATTAATGCGCCTGGCTGGGTATGAACCCGCGACACGTCCTCTCGCTCCACTCTAGAGCAGGAAAATTATTGGATGATTTTCTACCTCAAAAATTACGGTGCATCGGAAAATACACAATGAGGATCAATCACATAATAGCAAATCCGATGTTTACTAAGTAGAGTCGTCAAGAAATGGTGGATTTACTGAACGGCTACTTGGAAACGCGCGCTCTCGCTGGACTGTATACGATGACGTCATCTGTCATGATCCGTGCGACGAACGGCTTGATCGTATTCATTCGCCGGTGGAGACCGATCATGACAGATGACGTCGCAGCGAGTTGCTTCATTCTCGGGCGCGTTTCTGGAACTAACACACTAAAATTGCTGTATCTTCGTAATTTTTGGTCCGATTTAAATAATTCTTTCTTCACAGTATTCACTGTTTTTTTTTTGACGCTAATAAGTCTGCATACTTCACAGAAATCATGACTTATCCTCACTGTACTACGCGTAGTCGCTCGCAGAGATTAAATTTACGATTAATAAAAAGTACACTGGAGTTAAAAATCTCAGCAGAATAGCACTACAAACCAGTTCTTTTGCAGTTTTTAATTTATGCAAATGGATGAGAGAAGAATGGAAATGTACGGTTTTTGAAGTTTCAGCTGGCATTTCATTTACTGGGGTGTGATATGCTAAGTATTAAGTACATTATTAAGCCAGCCTTGTATACGGTTAATTCAACCTTATATAGGAGCTTCTTCGGTACATGGTAGACATCCCACCCATATGTATAAAACTTTTTGGGAACACATTCATTGTGCGTACAGGGAGTGGGATTCCCTGCCGAAATCTGTATTTCCTGAAAGCACCAACCTAGGGGTCTTTAAGTCAAGAGTGAATAGGTTAGATCTAGGTAAGCGTGCTCCATCTTCTTCCATATTGTCGCTCATTATTAGATGAGCCTATCACACTATGAACTGGCCCTATTTGGTGCAGGCGCGAGACTCACAATGTTACTTTTTTTTATCTATTGTTTCTACATTGCGTGTATCTGTGTGTGCCAAATAAAATATTTTTCTTTCTTTGTTTTCTTTCTTTCAACTACTATTACAAACGCGGAAGTTTGTATGTGTGTGTTTGTTACTTATTCACGCTCTAAAGGATAAACAGATTTCGATGAAACTTGGTACACGGATAGACTATATCCTGGAATAGAACATAGAATTCAAATGCCTAGTTGACACATCGTGAGACCCAAGGGCTGGCTTTTGCTTCGATCAGAGATTAAGCACTGTCAAATGCAAAAAGACAAGAAAATTTCAAAATGCAAAAAAACGCGTCCCGCGTGCGTATTCCGCGCATTATAACAAATACGTGTATGAAATGAACATTTGCGGAGGTTACGCGTGCGGGGCAATCCCGCATGCGTGATCAAAACCGCACGATATTAAAAACACCCTTAGTTAAACTTTAACTTTCGAATACCGTAATTAGAGACACAATAGAAAGACAATGAGAGTTGCGTTCGCTTGGGGTTTAATGAATTAAGGTAGATTTTATCTCTACTGTTCTACATTATTTATTATGTCCGAAGGAATTCAAAACGTATTAAGAACTAACTTAGAGCTAAATTGAAAGTTGAAATTACTTTACTAGGAGTTACTTTACTTTTGCTACAAAATACACGTTATCCCACAACTTTGACTACCGAACTGAAAATAGTGCTGCTGTAAATATGCTTCGATGTTTCAAGCTTAGTTTTCCGTGTATTCTGAATTGCTACCAAACTAAAAGTTATTAAAATATTCATAGTCCGTTCACCTCAATACATTTTAAGCTGCATTTTACTATGTGTAGTTATTATGTAACCTGTAATTACAGTGCGCTAAGAAATTGCACGTACAATACAGTCGTAAAGTGTAGCGTGGCACAATGACGTCAGGGCGAGCACTTTCCACGTGCGCAGAGGCGTGTGATGGGGGACACAGAGGTGTGAAGATCCTGACGGATACGTCATACAATCTACCCTTACTATAGCAATATTATCTGTACATCTGAAGTGGTGTTTGATAGTAGATTTGACTAATAAATCAATGTTTTATCCTAGTACTGAGTTTTGGAGGAAAAATGGCTAAGTTAGGTTAGCTTTGTATTTTAAAATTTAAATGATAGACTTTATAATACCCTCATCTTTCTGTTTGACATCCTTGACTGTTCAAAAGTGCCTGTAAATGGTATAATTGAATGAAATTCACTGTATTTTTTGTCATTATTAGTTTTCAATCTACAATAATATTATAAATAGGTAAAGTTTGTTTTTTTTTTGTTTGTAGGAAAGTACTGATCCGATTGCAAAAAAAAATTTACCGATTGTAAGCTGCTTTATTCCTGATTGACATAGGCTATATTTTATGTACGCGGGTGAAGCCGCGGGCAAAAGCTAGTTAATTATAAACTTCATGCGTTAGTAAAAACACTGTCTAAAGGCGGACTTAATGCCTTAGGTAATTTCTACCAGCCACCTAGTGCAGAAATATTAACATGAGAGTTGCTGTACGAGCTACGCTGTACATTGAACTTTGTACTAGTTATACGTCATACTCATGAATGCACATATTGTTAACCTATGAATTTAAAATAGCATTTAAGTCAAATTATCTATACATATAAAATGCTTTGTCCTGAATGACTGACGGATCAACGCACAGCCTAAACCGCTGATCGTAAAGACCTGAAACTTGCAAGGGTATATTTTTGTATAAAGTAAGAATCTGATAAAATAGGATTTTTCGAAATTTTACCCCTAAGAGAGTGAAAAAGGGGGGCAAAGTTTGTTTGGGACAACGTGATTCCTTGGTTCAATCTACTTCAAATTTTGCATGAACATTAGGGTAGAGTAGAGTAGGGTAGGGTAGAGTAGGGTAGAGTAGGGTGGGAAGGGTAGAGTAGGGTGGAGTAGGGTGGATTAGGGTAGAGTAGGTTGGAGTAGGGTAGAGTGGGGTAGAGTAGGACAGGCTAGGGTAGGGTAGAGTTGGGAAGAATAAAATACAGTAGTCAGTTTACGGGAGCGAAGCCGTGGGCAAAAGCTAGTAATCTATATAAGCGAAATACCACTCACTGATTAATTATGAAATCTCAGAAACTATAACACCAAAAAACTTAAAATTTGGCGGGTAGTTTCCTTATAGGGTAAACATCCGTTAAGAACGGATTTTACGAATTTCCACCCCTAAGGGGGTAAAACGGGGGTTGGAAGTTTGTATGGAGAAAGTTACGAGTACTTTCAAGCGAGCAAATTCGCTGGCAGAAGGTAGTGTAATTATGTAAGTAGCAATAAATCCCTAAAGGGAAACGTTCGTCTAAACATTTACATAACATAAAATTCTCACTGTTGGGCGTTACAACTCCAACAGTTGCAATGTCCGGTTTCTAATTTATTTGTAATTTTTTTTTGTTAGTTTTAATTGTTGCTATTTTGTGTATGCCGTGGTTTTCTGTATCTGAAAGGGTAACTAGATATAGGTATCAAACACTCATAGAACATATATTAGCATAAACAGCATAATCAACCTTTTTAATGTTCCCACTGCTGGGACTCAGGCCTCCTCTCTAGGAGAGGGAATGGGCCGTAATCCACCACGCGGGCCCAGTGCGGGTTGGTGGATGTCACATGTCTTCGAATTTTTGGTTCTAGGACATGCCGGTTTCCTCACGATGTTTTCCTTCACCGTTTTGAGAGCAGTGGTGGTGAAAATATATTGCGTAAATCTTTTATTGGAGATCTTAAATAAGTCAATTCGAGTTTGAGTTCCACGTTTTTATTTTATTTTGAAAACAAAATACTTTGATTCTCCAAACTTCCTACCCGTATAACACAAGCACCTAACTGCACCTGAAACCCTGCTTACTCCCTTTAGGTATATACCTGCATATGTAATGTTACAGTGGCACTCGTACATACGAGTCCTTCAAGGTATGAAGAGAGTCCTCGCTTTGCATCCTGCATGCTTTAACTTTTGTTACAAGGACTATGTGTGTCTAATGTTTTTTTTTTTTGATTTTAAAGATGAAGTGAATCGTGCGATAGAAGCTTATTTCTACAAAAAATAAAAACAAATTGTGTTTTTCAGAGGATGAAAAGAGAATAAGTATTATTGGTTATTTTTTGGTGTGAAAATCATTCAATGACATCCCCCGCTGTTGGGCGGAGCGAGAGATAGTGTCAGACTTTTACTGACTAAAAACCCACTCCTGTTCCTTCGTTGCCTTTCGTACCCTTGGCCCCAGTAGGCTTCGACCCTGCTGGGCCCCTACTGGAACACTAAGCGCCGTCGACGACTTGGGCTCGGTCCGGACGGTTACCGGACGGGAATAAGTATTATTGTTGATGATAATGCGTGTTTTCTGTAGTTTAAATAAAAACTTTTTTCTAAGTAATTGTGTATTTAAAAAAAGTTTCCGTGCCACAGGCAGACACATACATTGCGGTCAAACTTATAGGACCCCTCTTTTAGCGTCGGGGATTAAAAAGAAGTATTTATTACAAAGTCTCACAAACTTGCCCTTTCAATCTAAATGATCCCAACTGAAATTCATGAGCAGAAAAAACCCAGAAATAGAAATACGTGCAAATGAAAATTGACTTTATAAGTAAAAGTCTAAAGTATAATATTGTTTGATGTAAGTTTTCGCCCCCTTGTAAATATTTATATGAGGTTTTTTGGTACATACAAGGGTTGGATTCCAGTTTAATGGAATCCAAAGGGTGAGGTGGATTCGAACCTGGTCCCTTATGAATAGTAATGGGGGGTCTGGGATACAGTATGGACTGAAAATTACTTTAGTTGGTTTCAATGTATGGGGATGTTACAATAATTCGACATTGAATATTAAGAGTTTTATATTCTTGCAAGATGGTTGGATAAATATTTATTTGGACACAAAACTTGGTGGAGTGTTTGTTACTGAATTGGGCGAAAGTGGTCTACGTTTTCAATGAGACATAAAATTCTTTATGGCGTATAAAAGTGCTATAAAAGCGCTGAAACATATGTTTTTATTATTATTATTATTTATATTGTACACAAAGGGAAACAGTAATGGATTATCACACTAATGTTGTAATAGCGAAAGTTTGTTGGTGTTTGTATGTTTGTTGCTTCTTTACGCTTAAACAGCTGAACGGATTTGGATGATATTTGGCACACGGGTAAACCAAGTCCTGGAATAGCACATAGGATATTCTCTTTATTCTGAGAGTATGTTCCCGTTCGCGATGGAGGATTACTGTGGACGTCCCCTGCAGGAGAAGTCATTGGATAATTTCCAACAAAAAAATCATCATCATCATCATTTCAGCCAAAAGACGTCAACTGTTGGACATAGGTCTCCCCCAAGTGTCGCCACAACGACCGATCCTGTGCGTCTCGCATCCACTGCACTCCCGCGACTCTCACCAGGTCGGCGTCGGTCCACCTCCACTACCCCCACACCGGTCTATTTTTTCAAAAGTGTATGTGTATTTCAAACAGCTTTGAATTTTTCGTATCAATAATGTGATTAAAAACTTAATGCATTCCGTAGAAGTACGAATAACCATTTCAGTCTCTGACATTAAAACGTACACTTTTAATCTGGGCGCTCACAAATTAAAGCTCAAATAACCTTCCAAATATCCACAGTTTTACAAACAACATTTTGCAGAATTCCTACTTAATCCCGACATGCCCAGAATACTGACAGAGCTCACGGAATACAAAAAATAAAACATGAAAACACACAGCATCGTTATAAGCCGCATCAAAACAAATTAGTCCAGGAGACAGGGTAGGACAAAGTATTTCGATATATAACTTGAAGTCATCATCATCATCTTCCTGCCCTTGTCCCATCTTATTTGGGGTCGGCGCAACATGTTTTTTTCTTCCATTCTATCCTATCAACCGTCATGCTATCACTAACTTCCTTTTCTTTCATATCACTATTCACACAATCCATCCATCTTTTCTTTGGCCTCCCTCTCCCTCTCCACCCATCCACATGTATACTCATAACTCTTTTAGTAACATGCGTTTCATCTCTCCTCCTTACATGACCATACCAAGACAAACGATTCCCCTTCAACTTTTCAGTCACCAGTGCCACTTTCAAACTTCCTCTAATATACTCATTTCTCACTTTATCCATTCTCGTCACACCACACATCCATCTCAACATTCTCATCTCCGCTACATGCAATCTTTTTTCATCCGTCTTTTTCACAGCCCAACATTCTGATCCATACCGTAACATAACTAACTTGAAGTATGGCGGGATTTTCACAAATATTCAACGTCGCAGCTTCGCAGTGATAATGAATTTGCGGGCGCTCTCCCAGCTCCTTGCCTAGTCTCAAGAGCTTCGCTAACATGAAATCGCGTATGCTCTAGGACAGTGGTTCCCAAAGTTGAATGGACCGCGACTCGCCTAACAAAAAAAAATCCAAATTCCCTCTTGATTTTCATGATGGAAAGAGGGAGCAAAAAAACTAAATGAATAAAGAACTGCTCAAACAAGAAAAAAACACATTCAATTCCGATCTATAGTTGTAATTAAATACAGGGAATACTATCTTTTAATGAGAAGGTTGCATTTGTTTCCTATTTTTCGTCAATATAACCTCAGCTCCATTTCAATTTTAGTTAAATAATTTTAATAGCAATGAGACTGATCAAAATATATCAAATTCATTTCGGTATTTAGTAATCATAGCCTCACATAAGTTATGTATGAGGTAAGTCCTGAAGGGAACTTGGAATTTCATAGGTCCATGCTTCTGCGCGAACGCCGCTTGTCACCGTCAGTGGTCGCCCGTCTCAACAGTCGGGCCAACGCCCGTCGGTTTATCTGTCGTCAAATTTTTCAGGACCCACCACATATACGCTCGCGACCCACCAGTGGGTCGCGAGCTATAGTTTAGGAACCACTGCTCTAGGATATATAAGCCAGGACACAGATCGTAAATTAAGACCTGTTTGTTTATATAGGGTTCAACGATATTAATAGTCGAGGAGCTCGTGGTTTTAATTTTGTAGGAAAATGTATTGTGTGCTTGACTGCTTATTTTCGTAATTAAGCTTCATAGTAAGATACTTAATAGAGTCGCAAATTGCAACTGCATCTAAGTTAACATACTCATATAGCAGGGCAAACCTAATCTAATCTAGTAAACTGCAACACCAAGAAATTTCATTTATACTTGCAATAAAGATGAGTTTTTCTAAGACACCCGGTGTTAGTGTGATTTTATTCTAATATTTAATTAACTAAACTATACTAAAACCTAACTATGTACATAAATATAATACAAAAACACAAAGTACACTCAGGCGTCGAAATACTCCTCCACATCATTGTCATCCGGAAATGTGCCCAGA
This sequence comes from Mythimna impura, assembly GCA_905147345.3. Classification (NCBI taxonomy): domain Eukaryota; kingdom Metazoa; phylum Arthropoda; class Insecta; order Lepidoptera; family Noctuidae; genus Mythimna; species Mythimna impura. Next base: position 2,527,970 of record LR990352.1, read on the forward strand.
AGACTGGCAGCATTGCCATTTTGAATGGCAATGCTAATTCTTTGGGCAAAGAACGAGCCAGCCCTCTGGTCACGCAAAGTATCGATCAGTTGCAATATGTTTTTTTATTACTATTTTCAACCAAGTATTCAAACAACAGTGGATAATATCAGCCTGATACTAACCCATTGAATGAAATAAGTTTCGTCTCCAGAGAAGGCATGGGCATTGATTACAATGCTATTCTTTTTTTCATCAAATGACTTGTCCTGCTCTGAGTGGAGCGAGACGGTGTGTTGGACTTTTACTGACTAACCCACGTGTGTTTCTTCAGTTGCTCTTTGAGTTCCAGGGCTACAGTAACTGTTGTCGAACAATCCGGGAACCCTGAACCATGATCACTCAAGTTGAACTCCGAAATTGCCGTCCCAAAATAATACTCGTATTATAGGAGAGAATTACACGAATTACGGCCCTGAAGCTAAAGGCAACTGAAGGAACACAAACAAAAAACCTACATTTAGTTTGTAAAAGTCAGACTCTGCCTCTCGTTCCACTTATAGCGGGAGAAGCTATTTGATGTTTCATCTTCCTGCCCTTGTCCCGTTTCATTTGGGGTCGGCGCAACACGTTTTTTTCTTCCATTCTGTCCTGTCATTCGTCACGCTATTACTAACTCCCTTTTATTTCATTCACTTCTCACACAATCCATCCATCTTTTCTTTGGTCTCCCTCTCCCTCTCCATCCATCCACACGTAAACTCATAACTCTTTTAGTAACATGCGTTTCATCCCTCTTTCACATGACCATACCAAGACCAATGATTCCCTTTCAACTTTTCAGTCACTGCTATTTGATGTTTACCAATTGGAAAAAAAACCATCCCTAGTTTTAGATGTCAGATTTCCTGACAATGTTTTCCATCACCAATGTAGCAAGCTTTTAAATATACAACGTTTTTCAATTTAATAGGGCCACGAAAACTTGTGGGTGCTGCATACGTATGAGAGAGGTTCCCGTGATGTATGCAGATCGACCGACTTTACGTGCTCAAGTTAATCAATGTTTACTTGAAGTTTGATGTCGAGCTCTTTGGAAATGTATTTTATATATTATATAGCTTTAAAAATAGGGTTAGAAATTAATAGGTTGCTGGGTCACTAATTGTTTTTTTTGTTTTCTGATCCTGCAATCAGTCATTCCAGACTATAAGCAGTTGTGGTATATACCCTCATCATCATCATCATCATCATTATTTCAGCCGATAAACGTCCACTGCTGGACGTAGGCCTCCCCAAATGTCGCCACAATCAACGGTCCTGTGCGTCTCGCATCCGTCGAATTCCCGCAACCTTCACCAGGTCATCGGTCCACCTTGTAGGGGGCCTTCCAACACTGCGTCTTCCGGTACGTGGTCGCCACTCCAGAACCTTTCGGCCCCAACGGCCATCTGTTCTGAGTGCAATGTGCCCTGCCCATTGCCACTTAAGTTTGGCGATTCTTCGTGCTATGTCGGCAACCATGGTTATCCTGCGGATATCTTCATTTCTGATTCGATCACGCAAGGAAACTCCGAGCCCTTGCCATTGCCCTTTGGGTGACTTTGAGCCTTCTGATGATGCCCATTGTGAGCGACCACGTTTCGGAACCATATATCACATCACTGGCGACACGCACTGGTCAAGACTTTCATCTTGAGACATAGAAAATCATCGTATATTGGATGAGAAGATACCGCGCGGTTTCCCGAACGCCGAACTGGACGTCTGTCCAAGGTAGACGTAATCGTCCACAACTTCGAGTATAGAGTCTTCAATCTTGATAAGAGTGGGCGCTACATGGTTGTTTATACACATAGTTTAGGAGTCAGAGTACCTACCTATATATTTGTGACCTTGTAATAAGCCTATATGTTCATAGTTTTATGATGTAAATGCTGTTTTTTTTTTGTGTCAAATAAAATTTATTATTATTTTTATACATTTATTTATCGCAGCACCCTAAGGTGCCCTGGACTTTTGGAAGGCGTACGAGGAGCCGATACCAACTCGCAGAGGCCCGTGATTATCCCTGTATGCACTATGCTAGTGCATCCAAGGAAAACCCCCGGTTGGTGGAAAACGTTTGCTCTTGCGAATCTCCACTCAAGGCGGCCAATAAAGGCAAGAGAGAGGTGGGAGCTCCGTTCCTCGTCAGTGTTCACAACGGCCAGCCAACAAAGGCAAGCCGCAGATGAGGAACAAGATTTCTCCCGGGAGATCGGGTCCGTGGGGTCGCTAATGCTCATTGGTTTGCCACAAAACTGCCTTGCGGATTGTATCTCTCTTAGTCTGACCCCTGACCCTAGGTATGTTACGGCAAAGCAAACTCTACCGGTAGACCTAGGGTTTATTGGAGTGCGCAAGCCCCACCACGACGTCAACGTAGAGATACGGCGATGGGTATTATTATTATTTCTTTATTCGTTCAATATACATATTAATTAAATTTTTAAATATTTTTTTAACAAAATCATATAAAAAAAACATTTAAAAATATAAAAAATAGTAGTCCGCCGGTATCGAGACAGGGTCCAAGCTACCGGTGGTTAGGGCTCCAGAGACAGGAACCTCCTCACGATGCGAGCCGTATCGAGGAGTACTGCCTTCTGTATCAGGCCCTTGATCCAACCGCGCAATGACAGCTTCGACAGATGGTCGTCGAAGCTTTTGGCTATAAGGCCGTTGGCGGTCACGACAATCGGCACAATGACAGCCGAGTCTACATTCCACATGTCAACAACCTCGTGTGCTAAGTCGAGATATTTAATTTGTTTCTCTTTCTCAGCTTTCACGAGATTCTCGTCATGTGGGATGGTGACATCGACTATCATTACGCGGCGCGCTAATCGGTCTATCACTACTATATCCGGCTTATTGGCTACAATAGTCCGGTCAGTAATGATAGACCGATCCCAGTACAAGGTGACATGGTCATTTTCGAGAACTGGGTCGGGCACATACCTGTAATACGGTACCTCATAATCCACTAGGTTATATTTCAAAGCAAGTTGCTGGTGAATAATCCTGGCTACTTGGTTATGCCTGTGCAAGTACTCGCCGTTAGCCAGACGAGAACAACCAGATATAATATGTCTGATAGACTCACCCGGACGATGGCATGCCCGACACACGTCAACCGTCCCGTCCTTCATTATATATCTCCGGTAGTTATTCGTCAAGATGACTTCATCCATAATTGCACAGATAATACCTTCAGTTTCCCCGAAGAGGTTGGTGAAACGTAGCCAGGCTACGGACGCTGCAAAATCTATATCAGACTCATGAAGAGCCCGATAAAAGCGCCCGTGGAGCTCCTTACTTTTCCATACTTCCTTGCGGTCATCAGTTGTAAGTACCACAGGTTTGTGCCAGTTCTCTTTAGCCATGGACAACGGGGTGAGTCCCTTGTCCACTGCGACCACATCTCGGTGCATACCCACATCGGTTTTGTGAAAGTATTCTCTGAGGCTGCACACCTCGCTTGTGCAGGGTCTTCGCGTTTAAAAAACCTCGACCTCCACACTTCCGCGGGATGTACAGTCTCATCACCGACGACCGTGGGTGATGCATCCGGTTTGCGGTCAGCAGTGTACGGACCCGCCTATCCACAGCGTCTAGCTCGGTCTGAGTCCATTTGAGTATGCCGAAAGAGTACATTAAGACCGGCATGACCCAGCCATTGAAGGCGCGCACCTTATTTCCACCTGACAGAAGGCTGTTTAATACCTTCTTCAGGCGGCCAAAGAAGCGCTCCTTCAACGATTGCTTCATGTCAGCAACGTTAATGCCTAACGCTTCCGACATACCCAAATACTTATAGGTTTCGGTCGAGGAGAGGGATCTAAAGTGTATGGAATCTGAGAGTTGAATCCCCTCAGATTCCATAATCTCCCCTCGCTTTACATGCATGACTGCACATTTATCCACACCAAATTCCATCCTGATGGCACTACTGAAGGTTTCAGTTACCTTCAGTAGTTCCATCAGTCGTAACTTGTTGGGGGCAATGAGTTTCAGATCATCCATGTAAAGAAGGTGTGATAGAACCTGACCACCTCTTCTCAACCGATAGCCCAAGCCTGATTCCTCCAGCAATGTGCTTAGAGGATTCAGGGCTAAGCAGAACCAAAGTGGACTCAGACTGTCGCCCTGGAATATTCCCCGTTTAATCCATATAGGCTCATCGTCCCTCAGAATCGATCGACATCCTGGATAGCGAAGAACTGTGTTCCATTGCCCCATACATGACTCAAGGAAGGTGCGTAGAGTTGCATCTATTTTATACAACTCCAACACCCTCATGAGCCATGTATGTGGCACAGAGTCATAGGCCTTCTTATAATCTATCCAACATGTCGACAGATCCTTGCGAGATCGACGAACCTGTTGGCTTATGGCCATGTCTATGAGGAGTAGCTCCTTAGTACCGCGAGACCCGTTCCTACATCCATTCTGAGAGGCAGACATAATTGAGTTGCTATCAATATGCTTGTTAATTTTCGTTCTCAGAATGGACGTAAGAAGTTTATAGACCGTTGACAAGCATGTTATCGGTCTATAATTCTTGGGTTCCGCAGTACTACCTGTCTTATGGAGCAGATGGGTAACGCCAGTTGTTAGAAACTGAGGTAGCGACCCAGACTCTAAGGATGACTGGAATTGAGATGCCAGGAGCGCGTGTGAGCTGCTATACCATTTTAGCCAGAAATTTTGAAGTCCGTCCGGTCCTGGAGACTTCCAATTCGGTAACGGACGGACTGCTCTGGCTACATCTATTGGGCTAATGACTATTTTTTATTTATTATTATTATTATTATTTATCATGACTTTAGTTTTGTCCAAGTTTCATTTTAAGACCCACTCTTTCGGAAGCTCTACTGAGGTCATTGAGCATTGGGTCATATACCCTACATAGCTCCATCTCTTTAACAGTTCAGTTCAGGTCGTCAAAAAGATCATGTTAAAGCTCGTGGTAGGTGTTGACTGAAATTTCCTGTTTTATTGAATAATTTTTAGACGACGGCTTTGTGATGTGTATTTTTTATAAAATGTATAATATAAAGCACGATCCAAATATGCTTATTTTCGTAAGTGCATATAAGAAATACAATGTGGACCTATGACCTGGTGAGGGTCGCGGGAATCCGATGGATGCGGGACGCATAGAACCGGTCATTATGGCGACGCTTGGGGGAGGCCTATGTCCAACACTGGACGTCTTTCGGCTGAAATGATGATGATGATGAAGCGTAGATGGACAGACAGCGGGAAGCGATTTTGTTTTATTTTATGTAGTGAAGTAATCAATACTGCACCCGTGCGAAGCCAGGGCGAATCGCTTGTATGAAATGTAATCTAAATAAATGTTCTTTCCTTTCTTGCCTCTCTTTGTCAAATAATTTTCAGAAATTTAAACCTTAACGTAAGCCGATGGAAGGCAATTGACGCGAAACCTTGGAGCTTAGAGCAAAGCCCTATGAGCTGCCAAGTTAAATAATATTCAGCAAATTAGTTAAGCTTGACCTATCTAAAACAATGGAAGTTTAGCAGGACACTACTACCAACCAAAAGACAGACCTGTGATTCATTATCTCTGGATAAGTTTCCGTTAACTTATCTATCGGATTTCCTTCATCGCAGTTTAATATTTACTCGACTGAGCCAGAAGGAAGATTATATTTTTCGAGTGTATGTATATGTATATTTCTTTGGCAAACCCTAGAGCCCAAACGACTAGTCGCATTTTAGCTTTACAGGTATTGTTAGATTCGTTTTAAATAGTTTTGTGTGTGACATTGGGTACTATAATTTTTTTTTTAAATCTCTGATTTTTGGCGCAAAATTATGTTTTAAAAAAAAGTTTTTTCAAAACATTGTCATCAAAATAAGGGGCTCGATGAGACTTTAATTTTCAATTTTTTTTCGCTTTGTTTAATACAGGATTGATGGCAAAAAAAAACTCGGATTCACATTTTGTAATAACACTTTAAAAAGATCGATGCGCCTACCCAGACACTGAAAACGCTCAATTGAAATCAAACAATGAAAATAATAATCATAATAAACGCTCTAACTCCTTGCCTAGTGGTGACGTCACGACTTTACGTGTTGCCAACTTAAATTATGTTTAGTAAATTACAAGAGCGCGTACGCCGTCAGCGTTATTACGTCAAATGCGACGCGGGATTAAAATTTTAGTTCGTCTTTGTCTGAAACTGAATGTCTTGAACGAGCTCCGCTTGCTTTTCGAAAGCGTGTGGAGTCGAGATTTTACTCAGTAAAGTATATTGCGAGGAAATGTGGCGCGCACATAAAGATGATGTAGTTTTAATAAAAAACAAATTACGGCAGCAACTAGATATTGCTATCGTCTTCTTCCGGGCACAATAGTCCGGATGAGTGAAGGGAATTATCTTATGGGAACGTATTCGGATAAACAGCAAACGATATCTGTTCCAACAAGAGAATACCATGGCTTTTATGATTCTCTTGGAACGCGGTTAGACTTTGAAGACTTAGAAACCAAGGTTACCTAAAAGCAAAGGTCTAAATTTCACTCAAATCCATTCAGTAGTTGAGGCGTGATCAATTTATCAAATATATAAACTATCAAAGATTCAAGATTCATTCAAGATGCAAAGCTTTTATTTTAAATAAACCATTTCTAGGCTTTTTTGAATTGTCCAGAAGTCAGTCAGAAAAATGACATGTCATCTCTATAAGGATAAACAGCAAACGATATCGTTTCCAACAAGAGAATACCATGGCTTTTATGATTCTCTTGGAACGCGGTTAGACTTTGAAGACTTAGAAACCAAGGTTACCTAAAAGCAAAGGTCTAAATTTCACTCAAATCCATTCAGTGGTTGAGGCGTGATCAATTTATCAAATATATAAACTATCAAAGATTCAAGATTCATTCAAGATGCAAAGCTTTTATTTTAAATAAACCATTTCTAGGCTTTTTTGAATTGTCCAGAAGTCAGTCAGAAAAATGACATGTCATCTCTATAAATAAATAATAAATAGTAAAAGTTAAAATATTTCATAACTATTTTGCTGTCGTTAGTTAAAAAGCTCTAAATCTTAAAAGGGACTAGTTCGGTCATGTCAGCTGTCACATTTTAAAAGAGGCTGGAGCTGAAACAACCTCCGGAGTGCTGAAAACGGCTATACAAGAGAGAGGTGGGTTGTAAAGGCTTTTTTAATTCAACATGTCATGTCCATTTCTATTAAAAATATGTATTTAAAAAAAGGTAAGTCTCTTTTAATCAATTATTCTAAAGTAAATCTCAAGTATGATCCATCAGCGAAATTTTTTTTGAAGTCACTTTATAATATACCTATATATGAAGAGATATGGATGAGTTAGAACTTCTGGTACAGGTATCTCCACAGTTAAAAGAAGGCCTCTACAAATTACTTGTCTCAAGCAACAAGCAACGTGTCTCAGCTCCAAAACGTTGGGCATTCGGCTTGGGCGCTTATTCCATCTTGGCCAACTTGCTTCAAAATTAGCGGCTGTAGGAAATAAATGTAGAAGTTTTATTATCCCAGAAAATATACGACCATAGGTGCGAAGATGCGCTTAAATCTATTCGTGCATATTTCTAGAATCGTCATGATCATTTCAGTCAAAAGACTGCCACTACTGGACGTAGGCCTCACCCGAGTGTCGCCACAACGACCCGTCTTGTGTCTCTTGTATCCATCAAATTCCTTGCAACCCTCACCAGATCACTGGTCCACTGGGGTACGGGATCGCCACTCTAGGATCTTTCGACCCTTTCACGAATACGCATTTTCAAAGAAAATATTGAAGGCACCTTCACCCTTACCTCGACTCCCACATGACATATTTAATTAAAAATTCTAAAACCACACTACCAAATAACATCACTCTTACCCTCCGCTCCAACAATTCTGGCTTACCCTCGAGCAATAATCACAAGTCATTAGCCTTGTAATTTACCCCCACTTCGACTAATGGCGTCATATCCATAAAATTGTAAAGCCTACCTGTTCATGTGACGATGGGGAGATAATCCGGTGGATCGTAAATCTTCCACGATAGAGCGCATTCCACACTTATTAACTCGGGTTTGCTCGTGTCTACTCGGGAGTACCCGGGAGTTGTCGGGGACATTCGCAAGTACGCAGTAGTGTAGACTTATTGATGGTAATGCTTTGGAGTTGCGTTTGTAACATTAGATAAATTGTATTGTGTGGTTGTGTGTTTATTACTGTTAAGGGCAAAGCGCTTGGGGCATCCAAATTCTAATCTGCTTAGGTATATGTTTGCAATTTTTAGTTCACTATTAGTTTTTTTTTAATTAAAATTTAGTTTTTCGCTACCGTAAAATATAGGTATAGAAATGCATACCAGGTGGAAACATATACCTACCGGTATTTTTGGTGTGGCTGGAAAGACCCCACGGCGTCCTCACCTTCCCCATGACGCAGTTCCTCACCGGACATGATCAGTTCGGGAGGTTCCTGCACCTGATTCGTGCGGAAGTGACGCCCGGGTGCCACCACAGTGTGGACGGCCCGGAGGACAAGGTGGAGCACACGGTAAAGGTGTGCCCCGCTTGGGCAGAACACCGCCGTGTCCTCGTGGGGGAGATCGGCGGCAACGATCTCTCGCGTCGGGCCTTGGTACAGGCCATATCTAAAGCGAGGAGGAGTGGCAGGCGGTCGCCTCCTTCTGCGAAGCAGTAATGCTAACAAAGGAGGAAGCCGCACTTGCACGCGCGAGGGCACGGCCCTCACGCCCCAGGCGCCGGGATCCCGATCCCGATTTCCGGCCACCGTAGGTGAGGGCTTGCGGACGGCAAGCAATAGGTAGCTCGCCATTCGATCGTCCGGTAACCGTCCGGACCGAGCCCAAGTCGTTGACGGTGCGTACTGTTCTACGTGCGCCTCAAGGAGATGTCAGCAAACCGTAGGGGCCCAGCAAAGTGCCATCTTTTCTTATCCTTGTCCAGTAAGCCTACTGGGGTCAAGGGTCTGCTTCTGAAACGAAGACTCGGCCCTGGTACGAAAAGCAACGAAGGAACAGAAATGGGTTTTTAGTCAGTAAAAGTCTGACACGCTCTCTCGCTCCGCACAAGAGCGTGGGATGTCATTGGATAACTTTCCTACCTACAGAAAAAGAATACCTACCGGTATTTTTGCAGCAGTTGCTTGCTCGTATTTTTACATGAAGCGGCTGCCTAGTTAGCCTTCATAAACCCAGTAACTTATAGGTTGCCGTTACTACTGTCAAAGATCTATAAATGACAGTTGAGATTCGGAACCAACAGCTTAACGTGCACTAGGCATGGAAGAGCGTAAATTACGTTAGCATTAGTTACAAACTTTGTAATTTCATGAAATAGCCATTTAATCGAATATTTTTAACTTAAAATGTCGAATTTCGTAGACTACAGAGACACATGTTTTATATTGGACTAGCTTCTGCCAGCGGCTTCGCCCGCGCGGAAATAGGTTTCTCCATTCTAACTTTGGACTCCCGTTTCTTCCCCATAAGGGGTGAACTTCAGAAAATCCTCTCTTAGTGCTCGCCTACGTCATAAAAGGAAACTTCGTGACAAGATTTCACCCTTCTACCCGCAGTAGTTACGGCTGTGCGTTGATATGTCAGTCAGTTTCTCCTTTTATATAATTATATAGATTATTTCTTGATTGCGTCGAGTCGAATTTATATAGAATTGTATTCTGTCATTGAAGTGTGCTTTTGCAAATGTTCTTTTGATATGAAAGTATAATTGTTTCAGTGCTTTGACAATCAAATGAAATAACATGTTAGGTTAATATTCAGACTAATTAATAGTCGATTAGATTACGTGTGAGTCACGTTATTTTACAAAGTGACTTTGAAAATAATGACTATTTGTATATTTAGACCATATTATTTTTGCTTGTTGAAACAAACTCTATTTAGACTATTTTGATTTGGTGTTATTTTTGATGGAACTTCATATTAAATTCTACTATTTTTGAAATAAATAAAAACTATTTTTCGATAGTTATACTTGTTGGGTTTTATTCTGTTTCAAAAATAAAGAATTTTAATATTAAGATTCCCTAAGATAGGTACAACGTGATGATGTCTCAACGCGTTGTGTCGCGTTGTCGCTTAGTTGTCATTGTGTAGCACCTGTCTGCTGAAACCTTTTCAAGTGCTTTGTTTAGTATTAAAGTTAATAAAGTTAGAATTTCTTACATAGATACGTCTAAATCCATGGCACATCTATGAGCCTCTGTAGTCTACGCCGCAGGCGCCGCACGCTTGTAAATTATGGAGTGAGCGCCGGTTTCATTAAACGCTCTAATAAAACTCTTGGGCCCGCTGCCATGTTTCAGCAGGGTTTCAAATATTTGTGAATTAACTGGCTACACCATGGCCACGGTATTTTTAGTCTGACTAAATTTAAAAATAATCTCTTCACGTACAGAGAAGGCATGGGTCACCACGCTTACTCGTCGGATTCCAAAATTGCCATTTCAGAATAATATTAATTTTAAACCCTTGGACGCATTGTGATGGCTGCGAGATACTTCGATAGAGTCAATGTAGCGCTTGAACGCAAAGGGCAACTGAAGGAACAAAGGCGGGTTTTAGTCAGTAAAAGTCTAACACTTCCTCTCGCTCCGACCAGAGCGAGAGAAGTTATTTGATGATATCTCACCCATAAAAAAGTAGTTATTAAGTTGTCTTACAATAGTTTTAAAAGGAATACTTTTCAAAAAAAATCGTAGAAAAAGCATATTTATTTTTTCCTAGAATCAGAATATTAGCTACTAAGTACTTAGAATCTTAAATGAGAGACGGCAGTCAGAGCAAAATAACAGTAACTACAAAGAGCAGCTCATATCGTATGGCTTTGATATTAGTGAGTGTTCGTCTCCGCGATAAGAATTTTTTTTTTTTTTTTTTTTTTTTTTTTTTTTTTTTTTTTTTTTTTTTTTTTTTTTTTTTGAGAAATGAAAGATTTCTCTCAGCAGCGCAGCTTCCTATGTTTTCTTTGTTTGCTGACACACGGGCGTTAAGGATGGCGCAATGGGCTGTTTATTTTCAAGAAAGTAGTTTGTATATTACGTTATTCGGAAATATATATATTGGATTAAATAAGCTCTCTTTTTTAAGAGCAGTGGTGGCCGAGTGGTAACGGCCCCGACTTACGAGTTGTAAACGACGGAACGAAAAACGAGTTCAAACCCAGCCAGGGGCATTACTTTGAGTAATTTATTTCATCACCACTGCTCTCAAAACGGTAAAGGAAAACATCGTGAGGAAACCGGCATTTCCTAGAACCAAAAATTCGAAGACATGTGACATTCACCAACCCGCACTGGGCCCGCGTGGTGGATAAGGGCCCGTTCCCTCTCCTAGAGAGGAGGCCTGAGTCCCAACAGTGGGAACATTATAAGGCCGACTATGCTATACTATGCTCTTTTTTTAATGTAAGAGGCTTATCTAATTGTGGTTTTTGTTGGTTTGGGGGTATGCGGAATAGAGAGTAAAGTCCCGCAAACCTCCGTTGAAAAGGGAGGATCCTCCGGCCAGACGGGATGTTATGTCTGGCGGGCTACTGCCCGATAGATGATTTCGGGCTGTTCTATATGTTCCAATCGCGCGGAGAACTTTGATTGCGCGTTGCAGGATTAGTTCCTATGTGACGCCATAGATGTCGCTACATTGGCTTTAAAAAAAGATTAAATTTTTTGTTAGCTTAAAATAAGATCCACTATTGCTAAGCCTCCGCTGTGCGTTCATCAGTCTGTCTGTCCGCCTGTCAGCAGGTAGAGTGTTAAAATTTTTTACAGAATGAGTATTTATATTGCCGCTACAACAACAAGTAATAAAATTAAATCAAAGTTAAAAATTAAAAAGGATCTCATACAAGAAATGTTATTTTGTCTGCGTTTTTTTTTTATCAATTTTAATTATATAGTACGAAGCCCTTCGTCTTCGAGTCCAACTCGCCCTTGGCCACTTTTTTTAAGTAATATTTCGGTGTTAATTTTTGACAAATAAATATTATTTTATTTTATTTCCTTTTTGTAAAAAATAATACTTAAATTGCACCAACACGTTTTCAACCTACACTTTCACAGCATTTACATTCAGAAAAGCACTTCCCAAAAAAAAAAAACAAATATATATTTAAAAAAATCATAAGCCTCGCACACAAATGGGCACGTAGCAGAAATTACAGCAATATTCTGCTCCATTGAATCCCCAAGTGAAATGTAACTGTACGTGATGTGATATTATTATTAAACGGTGTCGAAACTCGTGAGAGTTGCCATGTCTGAGCGTGAGCGTTGCCTATAGGCACGGTAATATTATCTATACAGTATTCCAACTTCATACAAACGGACGAAACGCGAGCTATACCTACGCGCCTCGATCTCGAGGTGCGCTCGGGATGCAGACAGTCGCGTCTGTGCCGAGCGATATTTTCAATAAAAATAAGTTCAAGTACATATTTATATAATTAATATGACGAGTAGGATACCTATATTGTGCTGTTTTTCATTCACATAAATATTGCTTCATTTAAAACCAAATATATAAATTGTAAAGTAGCTGCAGGTATCTATAACCAAGTAACCCAAAACAATTTTTAATTAAGCTTTAGAATGCGGATTTTTGTACTTTAAAATTTAATAATAAAGCATTTCGTAGGTACGTCTCAGTCGAGGCGCAAATATTTTTCAGTCGCAAATAATGAACACTTCCTATTCAATTCACAAAGTATTTTATTTGTTTATATAAAAAAGTATATTTACAATCACAAAACTAAATGGAAACACAAAGTAGGCAAATGTAATTAAAATGCTGGAGGCGGGCAGCCATAGTGCGGGCAGCCCTATCGCATGTTTACGTACCGCGCGGCTGTAGGCATTTATTTCAAAGATACGGCCGAGTTACAATACTGTATAAATAATATTACCGTGCTATAGGCCTGCACACACTTGAGACAAGACTGTCTTAGACAGAATTGTCTACGACGTCGCAGACTTGTCTACGATTGTCATCGGATTTCCTCGACCCTCACCAGGTCATCGGTCCACCTTGTTCGGGAGGCCTTCATACGCTTTCCTTTCAATTATCAAAACAACAGTGTTAACATTTTAACATTAAACTCAGTAATGCGGCTAGCGCATAAGATTAAACATTTATCATTGTCCCGTTGCCTAATCCATACAAATGGCGCTTTTGTTCGTAAATTAATTTGTACAATTTTAAGCTTCTAGTTTAATTCACGTAGTAAATTTTAATTTGTATCGTTAACTATACTTCATTCATGTCACATTTCGAATTAGTGTAATGAAAGTAACTAATGCGCTTATTTTAGTAACTTATAATTAATTCTGTTTATGAATTCTTGCAAATATAATTAGCAAATTATGACTTAACTTGTTACAGTGACTGATCAAAGAATTGGCGTATTCGAATAACCAATAACAGATGTGAGTTTTAATGTATAAAATTTTCAAACCTTTGTTTTCTAAGAAAAACTGGACAAGTGCGAGTGGGACTTGCGCACTGAGGGTTCCATATAAACTTACCTATGTATAAAATTAATGTATAAATAGTTCAATTCCCAAATTGAGTTTCGAAGATTTTTCCGAATCGTAAAAAAAGTTTAACTTTTTTTGTGATGTAATAACAATTTTACTGTTTTCAGATTTATTCCTAAACCCGTGCTATAAGACCTTGCTTTAATACCAAATTTCAGAATTCTGGGTTAACGGGAAGTACTCTATGAATTTTGATTCTCTTGCGAGTGTCGAAATATACGTTTTTTTGCGACTTAAACGGCCGTATCTTTTTTTTTAGTTAACTTAGATGTTTGATTTTTTCACATCTTCAAGGAACCGCAGACCTGAGAATATAGTTTTAATTTCAACTCGATAACTCCACGCGTTCCCTAAATAAAGGATCTTGACAGACAAACAGACAGACAGCTGTTTAACACAAGCACAATTTAAAACTTTAAACAAATTAAACAAAAAATCAGAATGATATTCGCCACTTTCCACGTCCGTATGCCTCCAGACCGGTAGATCCATTAAATATATTTGCCGACATTCCCAAACTGAAAGAGGTCAGATATCGGCAGATCGGAATGATGTATTGTTGCTAGATTTCATTTGCCGAAATCCCTTTCACAACCACGGATTTGTCTTTTGATGTTTGATTAAAGAACGATCATTTTTAGACAATTGTGTCTCGGAATTTGTGGCTTTTCTTTCTTTTTAATGGAAGAGAGTGACTTTGCTGTTTTTTATGTTCTTTTTGTTGTGTGTATCGAGATTTGGCGAATATTTGCGCTACCACTACAAATGTGTTTATTTTTTCAGGTGCGAATACATCCAATGACTTCTTCCGCTCTTGGGCGGGGCGGGAGGGTATGTCAGACTTTTACTGACTAAAACCCACTCCTGTTCCTTCTTTGCCTTCGTTTCGGGATTCTCTTTAGCACAACCCATGGCCTCAGTAGGCTTCGACCCTGCTGGGCTCTTACGGTTATGCTGAGATCTCCTTGAGGCGCGCGTGGAACACTACGCGCCGTCGATGACTCGGGCTCGGTCCGGACGATTGCTGGACGTCCGGACGGCGAGCTACCCATTGCTCGTCGTCCGCAAGCCCACGTCTACGGTGGCTACAAATGTAGTCGAGTAGTTCGTCGAATCGTGAAGTGTTCGGGCGAACACGAATGCTTGTCGATACTTACACAGTCGCATAGAAGTGCGATTGACAGCTAATGTAGATAACAACATCACATCACACCATTCTGAAAGCATGCACTAGCATGCTTTCAGAAACATGTGAGCTACACATGCATAATTCCAAGTGTACCACATTGTATTTTTTTAAGCCAAAAAGGAGAAATATTCCACGTTAAGATTCAAAAAAGTCATTAATAGCAAATTGTTTTTATAGCTTGTTTGTTACACTTACCCCCATTCCAACAAAGTGCATGACTAGCAACTTTGCAGGTGTTCACAATTTTATTGATTTCTCCCCGGTCTTTAATGGCACTGACCTAGTTTCTTAATGTTTGTATTTTAAAAGCACACATAGTTAACTTTTTGCTACGTTAGAGGTACATTTAGGTAGTTAAACAACCCTTGCCGAGTAAATAGGGGAAACTCGGTAGATCTACACACATTGTATAAATTATGAACCCGACTAGCTGAGTTATAAATATCCCTCGAGTATGTGCGTATTGAAATAGGCTGAGATGTTGAATTAATTATTAAAGTTGTAAAATTGCTCTTTCGAAAGTCAAATACGTTTTGCTTTTTGACGAATAAATTTTATTGCTTACGTGAGTGATAAGCTACTGTTATTTATTTATTTCATCAACACATACAATTGTTTTATCAGGCTTAGACCCAAGGAAATTAGAAATCTATTTTAATTTCAAGGTATTCTGCAAGTTTTTATGCTGAAACTGAAGCTTCTAGTACATAAGCATTAGGTTTAGGTAATCACAAGTGAACAAAATATGAGTTGAGGTAAAATTATTGAAAAATATAATATATGTATAAATTAAAAAATAAATCATACTCAATGTTTTACTAAAAACCTAAAAATTGCTATTAACAAGGATAAAGAAATAAAATATTAAATATCTTCCAGCTTAAATAAATTCAGGTTGATACTGTGGCGTCTAAGAAGGTCACAAGCTGGTAACTTGCAGACTGGCAAGGTACTCGTAATATTACTTTTTAAGGTTTATGATTATAAAAAGTATAGGTGTTGATATTTGGAGGAAGATTTTGAAGTTGTCAATGAAGTAAAAAAAACTAAGCGTATGAAACATATATATATGAAAGCGAAATACCACTCACTGATTAATCACGAAATCTCAGAAACTATAACACCTACAAACTTAAACTTTGGCAAGTAGGTTCCTTATAGGGTGTAGACATCCGCTAAGAATTTTACGATACTCTAACCTTAACGGGGTAAGACGGGGGTTGGAAGTTTGTATGGAGAAACCTATTTTCACGCGGGCGAAGCCACTATTGGAAGGCCCCCTACAAGGTGGACCGATGACCTGGTGAAGGTTGCGAGAATCCGATGGATGCGAGAAGCACAGGACCGATCATTGTGGCGATATTTGGGGGAGGCCTATGTGCAGCAGTGGACGTCTATCGGCTGAAATGATGATGATGATGATGCAGCCGCTATTTTATAAATTAGTGATTCTAGCAATATATTATAGTAATTTAACTTCATAGAAGCGTTTGATTGCGTCCCCACAATACTACTGAGGGCATTGATTTGATTTTCTCATGAAATAGCCACTTAATAGGGTTAGACGAACTGAGAGGGTTGTATTGATGACTTTAATGACTATAAAATGCTTAAATAAATACGTGTTATGACTGCCAGTCATATTTTTATCAACATACGACTTTACACTGACCAGCAAAATGCAAAAAAAAAACGAAATAAACAGTGTACAAAATAATACTTATAGAAGAGTCCTTAAGAAACGCAACTTATAGTTTTCAATACTCGTATTTCTAAAAATATACCGCTGAATCACTTACTTATTTATTTTTTTCTTAAAATTAAGGATAGGTTTGCAAATATCTCGCGGTGAAACTGTTGGCACATCTATTTAGGTTCTTCATTATTATTTTTTTTTGCAATTCAGTGCGGTGTACTTTTAGAAATTTTGAAAACTGTATTGTGCCTTTTTAGGTATTTCAGACATATAAAAAAAAACCACCAAGTGCAGTTTGTCCCATCTATTGAAGTGGATTCATACACGCAGAGAGACAAATAACCCATTTAACCAAAGTATAAGTAATATTAACGATAATCATTCAGGAATAGAGTAAAAGTACTAATATCGCGCTCAAAAGAGATTAATTAAAACAAACACGTGGGGGGTGCACCGATTTTCGTCGCAGCCTCTGATTAAGGTCGGCGTATGAATGGGGACGATAATTAAATACTGCCCTTACTCAAGGTTCGTCGCACACGGGCCACAAGGCAGCCACAAAATGCCGCCACCACCATATTTCCTGTAGACATCATCATCATTTTAACCGAAGGGCGTCCACTATTACACATAGGCCTCCCCCAAGTGTCATCACAACGAACGGTCCTTTGCGTCTCGCATCCATCGCATTCTCGCAACTTTCACCAGGTCATCTGTCGACATTGTCGGAGGCCTTCCAACGCTGCGTCTTCCGGTGCACGGACGCCACTGTAGAACCTTTCGGCCCCACCGACGATCTGTTCTACGAGCAATATGCCCTGCCTATTGCCACTCATTTGGCGATTCTTCAGGCTATGTCGGCGACCTTGATTCTATTGTAGTCATACATACATTTTATATGGACTCGCCGCACACTGTTGAGACCGGTAGCCACCACACGCTACAAATCATCGCTGCTCGCTCCTTGTGACCCACACCGGCCACTAAACGCCGCTACGCGCCACTCGCGCAGTTAAACCTTCTTCCTTAAAGTTCATTATGATACTGCACACATGGCTTAGAAAAGACCAGTGAAGTGCGAGAGTTGGACTCGCGCACGAAGGGTTCCGTACCGTTATCTATACAACTTTTTTTTTTACACAATTAATTTAATTTTGTTTTTAGTATTTATTTGTTATAGGGGCAACAGAAATACATCATGTGTGAAAATTTCAACTGTCTAGCTATCATGGTTCATGAGATACAACCTGGTGACAAACAGACAGACGGACAGTGGAGTCTTAAGAATAGGGTCCTGTTTTTACCCTTTGGGCACGGAACCCCAGAAAGTAGTAGCCACCAGTCACAAGTGGCTGTCGCGCACTTCAGCTACCTTTGTGGTCGCTTCTAGGTTCTCGTGGCGATGTTTGTGGCTGTCGCATGTAGCCCGTGTGCGGCGACCCTTGGCGACTCTGACAAAGAAGTTTTAAATGCACGATTGGCGTGTGGTGGCCTGGTAGCATTTTGTGTCGGCATTTTACACTGCCGACAAACTGTACTACACTGCCGACAAACTGTACTGCAGTTTGGCAGAAGATAATGTGAAAATATTTATGTAAATTTTCTTGAATAAACCAATAAAAAAGAAAAAAACGGTGCGGGCCACAAGAAGCACGCAGCGACGATTTGTAGCGTGTGGCGGCCACCAGCGCCAACCGTGTGCGGCTAGTCTATATAAAATGTATGAAAACTATAGGAAATATGTCGACGCTTTGTGGTTGTGGCCGGTAGCCCGTGTGCGGCGACCCTAAACGGATTTGTTTTCTTTTGTGATTTTGAACCCTGTAATGTTGGTGGCAGCTTAGCAAGACCTCTGTTAGCTTTAACGAGTTTTCTAAATGTTATAATGTTGTATTATGGTGAAAGTTACGGGCCCGAGTGTGGCTACTAGATGGCGCTGAACAACATTTTTAATTTATGTTGTTTTTAGGCTATAATCATTTAAGGTTAAGTGATTGTCTGCTACACCGCATGTCGTAAGTTCAATTCACACTCCGAACAAATATTAGTATTTTTTTTTTACTTGGGAAAATCATCTAATGACATCTCCCGCTCTTAAGCGGGGCGGGCGAGCGTGTCAGACTTTTACTGACAAAAAACTCACTTCGGTTCCTTCTTTGCCATTGTTCCAGGGCCCCGGGGATCTCTTTCGCATCACCCATGGCCCCAGTAGGCTTCGACCCTGCCGGGCCCCAACGGTTGCTGACATCTCCTTGAGGCGTGCCTATAACACTACGCGCCATCGATGGCTTGGGCTTGTTGCGGACGGTTACCGGACGGTCGGATGGCGAGCTACCCATTGCTCGCCGTCCGCAAACCCGCGCTTACGGTGGCCGGAAATCGGGATTGGAATCCCGACGGCTGGGGCGCGAGGGCCATTGCCTCGCGCGTGCAGCCGCCTCCTTTGCTAGCATTACTCCTTCGCAGAAGGTGGCGACCGACAAGTATTAGTATTTCTTACGGATAGTTATAAGTAACGTTCACAAAATACTAAAAGTTGAAAACGGACCCAATAATCCACGCATATTTTGAAAAATCACAAGCTTAAAATAACTTTTGTAAACCCCTGGTTAACACGTTCTTCCTCACACACCAACACACATCTCTATGACCCCAGCCCACAGATAAAACTTTGAAGGCATCCCAATTATACCCTGTCTTAAACTAAGCCATAAACAAACAATCTATCAATTCTACCCTCAATTCGGAGAATAATAAACTAAGTTGTTCATAGCCTTAGACATAGAGCACTAAACTAAGCGTTGTTTGACTGGTTGTCAAGTGAATAAAGTCAGAAAAGTGCGAGAGTGACCAATCAATTTGGCCAATTATTTTCTATTTCTACAGGTCTAATTGGTTTCCATGCCCCTGACTCACCTTCGTGAGTACAACGAATATTCTTTATTCTTTACTGTCAAATTCATACAAAGATTGTTTGATGTTCGATCTGGTCCGTCTCTTACCGTCCTTCCACCAGCGAAGCTCTAAACCAAGGTCCGACTCCACGTTATTAAGGTCCCACGCCACTAGCTATTCAGGTGCCAAAAACTTACGAGAAGCCTGCTCACAATTAACTTAGTTTTAAGGTTATGTTGTGTAATGAAATAACTTAGACATAGAGAAAAGAGATAGGTACTGGTCGCACATTAACATTGTCTCTTTGTACAGATTAATTGGTTCGTTCTGCAAAAGATCATCTCAGACAAATCTGCATGGTTCTCATGTGATTTGACCATTACATATTTACTGTATGGACTTTAAAAGAGACTTTGACCCCTGAGTTTGTTTCGGTGTTTCTTCTTAGGGTATACAGCTAGGAAACACCGGCCTCATCTAGTTTAAAATGACGAAAAAAATATTTACGTGTAAAAGTGTTTTTTAAAACCTATTTGCAAAATAAATATCATTTATCAATTAATTAAGTGATGGCCATGCCCAATCCGGTTTTCTATGTCTACGCTTTGCAACTTAAACCTTTATCTGGCGACAAACACGCCCCCTAGCGGTCGGACTGTTTGTACATCAACAAAGCTGGATAATTCTGGATATTGAGTTGGAGTAAGTTTCGTCTAGTCAGTGTTTGGTCTCCTAACTAGATTTTAGGGACTGTTTCTGGATTAGTGGTTGTGTTATTGTTGAAATGAAGTTATGGGCATGTGTGATAATAGTTTGTTGAATAAGTCAAGGTGAATGTTTGTTTAGCAAACTGTTGCTTCTCATATAGTTGTTTTGATACAAAATAGACGCGTTAGAAATCAAATGCGAGTCGAGTAATGATAAGAGTGTATAATGTGGATGAAGAGGGCGGAGAGGCCATAAAAAAGATGGATGGATTGCTTTTTTTTGTGTTGGGAAATTATCCAATGACTTCTTTCACTCTAGGGTGGCGAAAGGGCGTATAAGACTTTTACTACATAAAATCATATCTGTATCCTTCAGTTGGGTGGATGAATTGTGTGTGGTATGATATGAAAGAAAAGGCAGTCAGTGATAGCGTGACAGGTGACAAATAACAGGAGTCAAGGGCAGAAAGATGATGATCAAGTGAGGGGGTTATTTGTGCAAAAATTCAACCAATCATAGCAGACTCTTTTGATTTTTAGGGTTCCGTACCTCAAAAGGAAAAAACGGAACCCTTATAGGATCACTTTGTTATCCGTCTGTCTGTCTGTCTATCAAGAACCTTTATTTCGGGAACGCGTGAAGGTATCGAGTTGAAATTAAAACCATATACTCAAGTTTGCGGTCCCTTGAATCTGTGAAAAAATCAAACTTCTAAGTTAACGAAAAAAAAAATACGGCTGTTTATGTCGCAAAAAACTATATTTCGACAATCTCAAGGGGATCAAAATTCATAGGGTACTTCTTGTTGATCCAGAATCCTGATAATTGGTATAAAGCAAGGTCTTATAGCATAGGTACCTATAGAAATAAATCTGAAAACAGTAATTCTGTTGTTACGTCACAAAAAAAAAAACTATTTGTGCGCTTCGGAAAAATCTTCGAGAGATACGGGAATTAAACTATTTTTATAGGAGAGTTTGTACGGACCCCTCAAAGCGCGAGTCCGACTTGCACATGCCCAGATTTTTTTTATTTTGTCTTTGCAATGACTTGCGTTTCAAAAACTTCGTCTCTTAGTAGCCATAAAAATGGAAAGTATCACCCCCGGCGTATCAACAGTGACATACGAACGTGTTTTCATAACTCATTTTACGTAATATTATTGATTGATGTTATTTTGGCAATAAATCCCAAGCAGATAAGTAGATAACAAGCAATTTGCGTGGATTTTCGAATTGGAAAATGATCAGGAAAATGGCGCTGTTATCACCATTTAAAAAAAAAAATCTGTTTTCTGTAACTTGGCGATCTGTGTTAGATACAGTAAGCTATTCAATTGTAGGGTCACGTTCCGTGTTTTCTTAGCAGAAGGAATTATTTGGAGAATCGACCATATCATAGTTTGACAAAAATCTCGCTGTAAGCGTAGGGACACTATGCCGTTTCAGTCGGAAATGTGTAACACTTCTTCTTGTCACTAGTTTCGATGTCAGTTCACTCACGTAAGTTGATATTTTCGTTTGATAGCTTTCACTATGTCTTATAGCCAAGAGATTTGTCTGATGGTGTTAATTTTAAGTCTTTATTTATTTATTTACAAGCACTTGTACAACTTTACGAAGGATGTCCAAGGCGTTGTACAGTAGAAAATTACAAACTAAAAATACATTTAATAAAACAATAATAACCTAATAATAAATCCATACACATTGAAGAAAAAAAAAACTATAGCATATATTTGTAATCTAGAAATAAAAAGAATATATATACTACTAATACATATAAATTACCCCTAAAATAATATATCCCACAATGAAACAATGTTTACTTATTTTTCATCCATCTTCTCACAAAACCTTAGACATTCACGACATACATCTATCCATCTCCTAGCAAACAAGTCACACTCCGGTGTTAGAGTCAGAAGAGCATTAAGCACATATTATTTATGTATATATCTGTTATTCACGTAGTACGGTATATATAGTATGGCTATCATATAGTCGGTCTTATAATGTTCCCACTGTTGGGACTCAGGCCTCCTCTTAGGAGAGGGATTGGGCCGTAATCCACCACGCGGGCCCAGTGCGGGTTGGTGGATGTCACATGTCTTCGAATTGTTGGTTCTAGGACATGCCGGTTTCCTCACGATGTTTTCCTTCACCGTTTTGAGAGCAGTGGTGATGAAATAAATTACACAAAGTAATGCGCCTGGCTGGGTTTGAACCCGCAACCTACAACTCCGTAAGTCGGGGCCATTACCACTCGGCCACCACTGCTCTATTATGGCTATCATAATTGGTTTTAACCTTTTGAGTACCGTAATTAGAGACACAATAGAAAGAGAATGAGCGAGCGTTCACTTGTGATTTAATGAATTAAATGTTTTAAAGACATAATAACTATATCTAGATAGCTCGATTCGTAAAATAACGTACCTTAGTTATAACTATCCCAGAAAAAATCAGGCTTCGCAATAAATACCAAACGCAAAAAATAATTTCAGAACCAAACAAATCTTCGCAACTGTCAAAATCAACAAATCCGAGTAACTGGAATTCGTGTCACAGATGAAACTTCAATTATATTTAATTGAATAGAATCCAATTCAATTACTAGTCTATTTACACTTAACAGAAAAAGGGCTCCAAAATAAGAATAGCTGAAAAATTAATGGGTTTTCTGATGAGCGAGCGTTTTTAATTTTCGTTTGATGAGAGTTATCCAGCGAATTTGCTTTTTTGCACTGGTTACTCAAAGTTGATGCTAGATTTTTTATCACTCTGTAGCATATAGTAGGTACTTAGTTTATTTCTAGGTTTTTTTCTTGGCTTTACTCTGTCTGCCTTCACAGTAATTATATATACTTCGTGCTCCTTTTATACTCTGTGTTTCGTATCAAATTTTTGTCTCTGTAGGAATTTATTTTAGGTACAGATGATTTTGTGTGATGTAGGAGTTGGGGACTAAAAAGGGTCAAAGCTGGTAGGGCTTAGGTCCACGATTATAATGCTACCACTCTTATTACAAGGTAATGCATATTTTTTGAGAAATTTACAAAATAAGTTTCTAACCTCAAATCCGGTGAAAGGGAAAACGGAACGTTAAAATGAGTGATTGACATCCAAAGCTGTCACAATATATTGCCTTTAGGTTACAAAAGATCGTTTTTCTCGGAAACGGTGAGGTTACCTTTTCATGGGAGTGGTGCCAGAGGGGACGGGGAAAAACCCCCTTCCCCCCAACTACCAACGCCCCTCTCCTGCGACACCATTCTAAAGTTATACCAGATCCTACCTTATCATCATCATCATCTCAGTCGGAAGACGTCCACTGTTGGACATGGGCGTCCTCCAAGTATCGCCACAATGACGGGTCCCATGTCTCGCAACAATCGAATTCCCGTGATCCTTACCAGGTCATTGATCCACTCTGTGAAAGTTACTGTTTGATCTACTAACATTATTCTATTGTTTCTCGTTGTAGCATTAGCGGTATCTTTCTTTAACATTTCTTCATAAAAATCTGATCAATAAAGTACGCGTGTATCGTTTTTCATTTGTGTTTTGGGTCATGACCTCTATTGGTATACCAAAGCAGTAGCTGTTGATCCCCGCACGAACGCCGGCGTTCGTGCGCCATTGTCTTACTATTGTGTCTCTAATTACGCTAATCAAGAAGTTAAGTATATAATTCATAGTGTTAGACGTGTCGTGTGTTAGTGTTAGTGTTTGTGTGTGTGTGGTGTGTGTTGTTGTGTGTGTTCAGATTTTAAGTTATTCTTTTCATACTTTCATTGTAATTCTACTGTATGTGTGAGGTACGGATAAACGTTTTTTTTTTTTTCTCTTAGTTTTTCGTGTACAAAAAAATATTTAGCTTACAAATTAACCCTAATTTTACCATATTAATTAAAGACAGAGACTCGATCCCTGATAAACAAGTCTGAAATTTTCCGATGCCTAGATTTATGTTCGTTATTTATCCTTCAAAGCGGTCTACCAGTAAATCAAATAATATTGCTGCTCCGTTGGCAAGCCACCAAAAAGTATGGCTTCACTTACAACGCTATTTATACTCAGCAGAGGGGAAACGGGGGTAGATTAGAACATGGGCCGGTTGTTACCGATATTTCATTTAAGTTTACCTGCGGAATAAAAAATATATTTGAATGGAAGTATCACTGGTGTTTTTCGCAGTGTCTAACAGATCGTATAATTGGATTGAGTAGAAAAGCATGGTATGTTTCGAATTTATAATGTTTTGGTGAACGTTTTGTAGGATTATTTTTACCAAAATTGAATACAAGGACATAATTATATAAAAATATTTTTACAAAAAAGATTTTTTTGTTTTACACTTTTCAGTTGCCCTTCAGTTAAACCTACATAGTGTTTAAGTTTTACACCACAATTTTTTTATTAGTACAAATTATATAAGTAAAGTCTCAATAAATAATATTCATAAACAGCAAAGTTATTAGCGTTTGTTTATATCCCAAAATGTCACTCTATTTATGGAAATGTTGTAAAGGCTATTAATTCTGAATGAATAAAATAGAACGATCAAAATGAAAAAAATATATACTGCGCGTCGTATTTTCTAGTAGCAATTGTTATGAATGATTGATTCGATTATGAATTTTCCAATTATGACAAATTTAGGTGGACAATTTTGGGATTTCCTTTTTTTTCTTTTACTGACTAAAAACCCACTCCTGTTCCTTCGTTGCCTTTCGTACCAGGGCCGAGTCTTCCTTTCAGAATCAGACCCTAGGCCCCAGTAGGCTTCGACCCTGATGGCCCCTACAATTGCTGACATCTCCTTGAGGCGTGCGTGAAACAGTACGCGCCATCGACGACTTGGGCTCGGTCCGGACGGTTACCGGACGGTCGGACGGCGAGCCACCCATTGCTCGCCGTCCGCAAGCCCGCGCCTACTGTGGCCGGAAATCGGGATCAGAATCCCGGCGGCGGTTGGGGCGTGAGGACCGTTGCCTCACGCGATCGGCCGCCTCCTTTGCTAGCATTACTGCTTGTAACCAATACAAGTTTACCTATAAAATTTATATATTTTCCTCGATTACTCCAGGATTCCGCTATCAGATTCTGATATGATGACTATGGGATGACCTGAGAAATATACTCTAAAGGCAAAAAGAATTTTCCTAGTCGGTCCAGGCATCAGAAACATAAAAGGGAACATACAAAAAAAGGTTTCCACGTTTTGAGAACTTCCTTTTTTTGAATCGGTTAAAAAGTCAGTTTAAATAGCTTATATAGCTTATTGTTCTCATAATGCTCATAAGTCACACTTGATAGTGTGACCGTAGTATTAAATAATCGTCAAATTACTTCTTCTTCTTCTTCTTTTCGTGTCGATGTACTCCAACTAAATTTTATCTGACCAGTATTTGGCAAATTACTACGTATTACTTTGGCAAATTACTACGTATTACTTTGGCAAATTACTACGTATTATTACGTCAAATTACGTCAAATACTAAAAACCATGTATAATAATGGTGAAAACCGAATCGGAAAAGATTTGTCAATAACTCCCATGTCTACGACATATAATATAAATAATGTCGTACCGCATCATACGCAATAAAACTCCACTCAATAAAATTCCAAATCAAAATACATAATAATACGAATAACACTGACATTTGAATTCAGCTAAAGTTTATTTTTGTAGCACGCTGTCCCGTTTAATAATGCATCGGCTGGAAGCCTTTTTCCGAATCACTTCACACACTGGATAAAATGAAAATTCTGAAATATCGATATCCGTATCTGTTATGATATTGGCGTCATAACAGAAAACCGTTTCGATTCCGGACTAAAGGCGTGATTCCACTGCTGCGTTGGATTTGGTCAGGTACTAGGTGATAGGTTACTGTTATACCCAATGTTAATCCAATGTCAAAGCCATATATCCATCGAAGCCATCGTCAGTCATCGTCATCGTCTATGGTCGAAGCCTACTGGAACCAAGGGTCTGATTCTGAAAGGAAGACTCGACCCTGGTACGAAAGGCAACGAAGGAACAGGAGTGGGTTTGTTTTTAGTCAGTAAATTTCTGACACTATCTCTCGCTCCGCCCAAGAGCGAGGGATGTCATAAGATGATTTTCCCACCAAAAAAAAAAAACCCATCCAATGTAATTAGGTTTATGTACTATATAGCATATGTATGTATCTGTGTATCTATATTATATAAAAGCGAAATATCACTCACTGATTAATCATGTAATCTCAGAAATTATAACACCTACAAACTTAAAATTTGGAAGGTGGGTTCCATATAGGGTGTAGACATCCGCTATTTTACGAAACTCCACCTCTAAGAGGATAAAATGGAAGTTTGTATGGAGAAACCTAGTTTTACGCGGGCGAAGCCGCTGGCAGAAGCTAGCATTGTAATAAATATTGATGCTTTTTGTCTAACTTATGATAGCCCCATATCATGTTCTGATAATTACTGTCCATGCCAGATTGTCTGGAGAAATCGCGGAATGCGATAAGGCCGCCCATTGTATTTGTTTTCGATATAAGTTTTTCTTCCTTGTGTTTCTTGTTCTTAGTACAATAAAGAATATAATTAATAAATAAATCTAGACTAATATTATAAACGGGTAAAGTTTGTTTTTTGTTTGTAGGGAGTAATCTCTGAATGTACTGCCCCCCTAGCCAAGTTACAATCGCATCGTTCGCGCTGAACGCCTCGAGTAGGCCACGCCTCCGATTCCTTTGTGCTGACGTCATCTCAACGCTCAGTCACGTGGTCAGAACAAAGGAATTGCAGGCGTGGCCACCTCGAGGCGTTCAGCGCGAACGAAACGATTGTAACTTGGCTAGGGGGGCTGGTCCGATAGCCAAAAATAGCCAACAACCTATTTTCAGACCAATCTATACTCAAATAATTTCATAAAAATCGGTTAAGGCGTTTCGGAGGAATTTAATAACAAACACTGACACGAGAATTTTAAATATTAGGTAAACTTACGTACTCGTGCGTTGTTTAGGCGTAAGCTGCAATGGAACCGCTCCTTTATGTTGTAGGAAAGGGGTTGTGTTTTAATCGTATGAATCGAGTCGACTGAATCGATCCGAATCGTCTGTTCATTTGTTTTGAGTTAATAATGAGGATGAGGAAATTGAATTCGTAATACGCGGTAAAGATATGCGGGGTTTGTTTATCATAAGAGTTAATTATACTCGTAATAGGCCAAACAATATAATGTCTGTATTTCGTAGATTATTTACGAATGTATGTTATGAAATAATGCGCACACAATTTAAGTTTTAAGTAATCCAATATTTTACGTTTCCAATCAATATAGAATTGTATGGAATCCATTGCCGGGGTCTGTGTTTCTTGGTAACTACAACCTGAGGGTCTTTTTGAAAAAATCTGAAAACTGTAAATTTGTAGTTACGTCACAATTTTTTTTTTCGATTTTGAAAAATCTTCGTAACTCAAATCGGGAATTGAACTGTTTTCATAGATAAATTTGTACGGAACCCTCAATGCGCGAGTCCGACTCGCACTTACCCGGTTTTTTTTATTATAAGGTTATCTTTTTGCTAATTGTAATCGTGGTACTATAAAGTAATAACTTAGACTAAAATCACACGTATTTCCGTATGTGGTTTATTACAAAGAACTTCGTACCGCCTAACAGTCAATGAATGTAGTATATCTTTAGATATAGTCTACCGATTGCGACAAAACAAAGCCTAAGTACAAGTTACACAAAATATTAATGTATAAAAGTTATCATAAAATCGATGTGATTTTGTACAATTGACGTGAAGCGTTCACAACCTTCTACAGATTTTTTATATGTATAGATTAGTACAATTTCCTATTGTTAATTATGGAGACAACACAAGATTAACTTACCTTCAGTGGTTTCTGCTAATGAGGCGACGATGAGCGCAAGAAGCGCCACTCCCCACGACACCCGTCTCATCTGAAACAAAAACATATTTATTAATATGGCCGTAGACAGGAGTTACAAAACCAATTTATTGTGTACCTACAAGGTTTCTTTTTAGAAGGTTAGAATGTAACCATGTGTACCTTGGTTGCTGTAGTCAGTTCTCATCAATTAGTCTTAAAGTAGTGAATGATATTTTCTATGTATAGCCTAAAAAGGCTACCAGACACGCCACGCCGGGCTTTTCTATTCTAGTTTTTGTCTTATATAATTTGGTACCTATTATGATTTTACTTATTATGAATCCCCTCGAACGCCGATTGTACATACGTCTGTACAACTTCAGTGACCTTGAAAAACGCTTAATTGTCGTTTTGTACACACGGGTGTACGAAAATTATTCGGCAGAAAATCTTCATTTTTGCTAGAAAAATCAAGAAAATGTTTTATTATTTATTTTATTTTGGTGTATTTGAGTAAAAACGCGCAATTACGTAATAATAATACCCCATAACGCGCAAGAGGCTTCTGTGTTTTACTTTTCCATTTTGTGCGTGTATATAGGTGTGCAATCAATCAAACAAAGCATTTATTTCATTAAAACAGTCAATTTTGAATTATCTATGTAGAAGTCCTGTCAGAAAAATGATGCTAATTGCACTTTCTAAAGCGTAGAAACAAGCGCACCAATGAATGATTTCTAGGCACCTTTTTTTTACTCGCGTTTGACGCCTGAAAGCAACAATGTGATCGACGATGGAGCACGCTTACCTAGAAGTAACCTATTAACTCTTGACTGAAAGTTCCTCAAGTGGTCGGTATCGGATGCATTTTGGAGAGTGTGCGCAGGAATTGCATGACTTGATTCCACCATCTCATTTCTACCATCGGACAAGCCGACGAACGGCGAGTATCCACCCTTACGTTGTTGAAACTTCCACGGTCCGGACCAAGCGTTTCGCCTCGTCGTTTATACCGCGTACATCGAGGGACTAGAATAATTTGCCCGTTGCGGTTTTCCCGTCCGATTATAATTTGGGTCTCTTCAAGGCTAGAGTGAGTAGGCTCTCAATAAATTAGTGCGCCTCACCATCTACGATTGCATCACTACTTACCATCAGGTGGGATCGCATTCAAGCACTGGTTTATATCAATTAAAAAAAAAATTAAAAAATCGGGAAATACAGATACCGGTAGGACAATAACTAATAGTCACTACTTAACTGTACCGCTGTACGCACAATGAATTTGATTCCAAAACGTTCTGCGCGTATGGGTGGGATGTCCACCATGTACCCACCGGTAACACCACCGGTCTGATGATGAAACGGGCTTGGCGAATTAAGTTATAAAATTCAGTCGCACACTCCACGAAATGCAACCGGTAGAAAACCGACAGGCTAGCAACTCGGCGTCAGTGCTCAAGACTTTGAAACTTTGAAGAACCTTTGAAGGTATTACCTCGACAGCAAAAAAAAAGATACAACCAACGCTACAGGGAAGTCAACAAAATAAACAAATAAAAGTTTCTCACATCGTCCCACACTTCGGTTTCTGCGTATTGCGAATGCCATCACACTGACAAATAAAATGGCTGACATTCAGACTTGAAACAAATATTTGTTACCATTGGGAATGTTTGTTCCAATATAGTGAATCAAATGGAATTCTGGGGTGGGAAATTTTAGGTTAGTGAATTAGAAATGAATATGTTTTTGTAGGAGGATTTTTTATTTGATTAGAAAGCCTACAATTTCTTTTTACTTTTTCTTTTGATAAGGTCGCGTTTGACCACTGAGTCGTCTGATGAAAAGCGACGATGTGATCGACGATGGAGCTCACGCTTACCTAGACTTTTAGACTGAAAGCTATCAGAAGCACATCACCTATCTTGTTGGGTATTTTTAATCGTTGACTTTACTTTGGGTTCACCAGACAAATACTTTGCAAGAGTGAAATTAGAAAATTATCCCAAACGAATATATTCCCGGGAAAATAGTCCTATATGTATGCTATTCTAGGACATGGTCTACTCTTGTACCAATCATCCAAATACGTTCAGCCATTCGAGCGAGAAGAAGTAACAAACATACAAACACACAAACTTTCGGCTTTATATTAGTGTGACTAGCGACGTGCCCCAGCTTCGCATCTCTACTATAATATGCTTATATTATACATCTTGTACTTGAACACATGGCTAATCTAGTGGGCTGCAATACTGAAAACGCTCGATTGTACCGTTTTAATAGTGTATATGTATGTTGTAGCTGTTTATTGTAACATAAAAAAATCTAAACCTTGCATGAATCACTCTGCCTATTATTATTATTTGTGAACAGACAGACAGACGCAGTAGGGTATTATTATATGAACTGATATGATAAAAAGTATTGTTTAACAAATTACCCTTTTCTTTTGACCCCTTGGGATAATACAAAATGGCTAATAACAAACAAGTCAAGCTAACAAACCCCTCAAATATGTTCTCGAATTTAAAACTGAAATAATATAGAGTTACGCCTATCCTCGGCTGACCCTCAATTAGTCGTATTTACCGACGAGGATTAACCTTTACTCAATGTCTGACAAATGAAAGGTTAATTTTATATTCTATTTATTTTTCATCTAATGTTACATAATCGTATGTAACGTAACGATGTAACATAATTTGTACGAATCTTATTTTCAGAAAAACGTTCAGGTATAACTAACGTAAACAAAATCAATCATAACATTTCATACGAGTATTTTTTCGACATATTTCGTAATATAACAATACTTCAGTACCAATTGAGCCGATAAATCTTACTTACATAGCATTCGGCTTCCAAAGCATTCTCGAAGAAACGTAATAAGCCAATAACTCGGTAACCCTTTTGGTAGTATCAAGGAGAAATTTTCTTTGGACTACAAGTTTGCTATACAAGTTTGAATTTTCTACAAGCATTTTATTCGAGCATTCGTAGAGAGCGCTACGAAACCGCTACGAGAGCGTAATTGCTACGAGGCTACGAGGCTACGGGCTCGGTCATGATTGTGCGACGGGCCGCGTTCAGTGGTAAACCGACAGTTTTATATTAATCGACTTCTTTGTTTTATTTCACTGGGAACACTAACTTTTGAGCGCAGTTGGTTAAATTTTGATGACACGTTTCAATCTGTGGTTTCATTGATGCAATTAAAAAGTTTTCCCGCGGAACGGACCATCGGTAAAGACTCATTATTGTGGGTAAGTATGAACATTAAATCTGTTCAAATGGTATGAAGCGAGTGAATGGTCGTAGACGATTCATATTAATTATAGACATTAAGTAAAGTCCTTTATAAAATTGATGGTAACTTTTAAGAACAAGATTTTTCGAGATTAAAATATTAGAAAACGTTAAAATTAGGATCAGTTTCAAACTAGACTTTGACAATAGAGATAATAAATTCACAATTTAAAAAATCTATTTTTTTTTTAATAACTTGATGAATACTAGGCCAGGTGAAGATCAAACAAGTGTGAATCGTACTCGCTCACTGAGGATTCCGTACAAACTTACCTATGAAAACAGTTCAATTCCCGAAAGTTTTTTTGTGACGTAACTACAAATTTACAGTTTTCAGAATTTTCCAATACTCGTGCTATGAGACCTTGCTTCATGCCAAATTTTAGGATTCTAGGTCAACTGGAAGTACCCTATGAATATTGATTTCCTTGAGAGTATCGAAATATACGTTTTTTGCGACATAAACGGCCGTATCTTTTTTTCCGTTAACTCAGAAGTTTAATTTTTTCACAGCTTCATGGGACTGCAGACCTGAGTATATGGTTTTAATCTCAACTCCATACCTCCACGCGTTCCCAAGTTAAAGGGTCTTGACACACCGATAGACAGACAGACAGACAGACAGACGGACAACAAAGTGATCCTATAAGGGTTCCGTTTTTTCCGTTTGAGGTACGGATCCCTAAAAAACAATGCATGGACCCTTGGGCAAAGACCTCCCTTCACTCCTTTCATCTTTCGCAAGCCCGCGCTTCTCAGTTCTGGCAAAATCTAGTTAGTCCCGCCATCTCTTTCTTAATCGAGTAAAATGATATTTTATCCACATTTAAATTTTATTACATTTTTGTCACGAACAACGGGCCGAACTAAGCGTTTCACCTCGTTGTTTATACTGCGTATAATAATAATAATATGAAATTTCTCCACATAACACTCATTCTTCATCTTAAATTTACTCACGCTTAAAAACTAGCCCAGAGCTAAGAAAAACTGCACGTTTTCCTAGATAATAATAATAAATCGAAGGACTGGAACAATTTGACTGCTGCGGTCTTCCCATCCAATTATAATTTATGTGTCTTCAAAGCTAGAGTAAATAGGCTCTTAATAAACTAGTGCGCTTCACCATCAACGATTGCATCACTGCTTACCATCAGGTGTGATCGCAGTCAAGCACTAGACTATATCATTTAAAAATAATGATAAGTAAAATTATCAATGTAATATGGCATATACAGGCAATTTTTTTATTTAACCCCCTGGCTAACAATACGCGAGGTGACTATGTACAATGCGCCGCATATTGCTAGTATTACAGGCGGTACAGTAGCCACAACGTTTTATGTGCGGCGACTCGTTATGCGAGACCGTGCACGCTGATACACACTGGTTGACTGTTATTGAGGCTCTAACATTTCATTGTAACACACAAGTGTGCTTAGTTTGTGTGTGTTTTCTACACATAATCCACAACTTTCACACATCGTCATCTACTCTCAAAGAAAAGAAAGAAAGAAAGAAAAACAATTTATTTACGTCAAATATGGCGCACACCTTAAAATAAACAAATAACAATAACGACATATATAAATGGTAGGTTATGCGTCACATCCGCGTAAAACGGCCAGCGCTCAGCAAAAATGCTGGGGCTCGTATAAAATAGAGCCTCAGCGCTGATTTTCAGCACCAGCCGTCGTCAGCCATCAAACTAAAAAGAACTTGTACTATGAGTACTATGTTGGAGTATAACAAAAACAAATCCATCCTACTTCAACACTATGTATATCTTTCTCTTTCTAACCAATCAATATTGTATTTAATTGGTCTGAGCCCCTCGTCAGCACTTGACTGAAATCCCTAGTATGGTTACAGTTACTGTATTCCTTTAGCCTTGCTTAGAAGCACACGTGTCACGTAATATTACTGAAACAATAGTTATTATTTCAAATCCTTAAAACCGTGTTTGTTTTGGTGTCCATCTATTAACCCCAACATACTAGGACAACTGATAAACATACTTATATATTTCTAAATACATACATATTATAGATAAATTACACCCAGACACAGAACAAATGATTGTGCTAATCACATAAACATTTGTCTTGGGTGGGAATCATACCCATGACCTCTGGCATAGCAGTCTGGGCCACGAATCGCTAGACCAACAGGCAATGGCAATTGCTGCCTTTTTATTTTGACGTTATTAAAGAATACCCATTTTAAAATAACGTGTGTAAGACAAAATGTGAGAGACGTCAATTAAAAATTGATAGAAGAAAGAAAGAAAATATGTTTATTTGGCACACCATGATTCATTAATCAACAAATAATTGATTTAAAAACTAAAATTAAACATAAAACATATAAAAAAATTAAGGAGAAATAAAATTAAGAATAACAAAATGTCTCACGGCTACGCCAAATAGGTCCAGTTCAGCATAATGCCAGACAACTACGTAGCAGTTGCCTGACGCTGGTTTTCAACGTTTCAAGTTTTGATATAATTTAGTTGGATCAAAATAAAGATATTTAATTGAATTATAACTGTATATTATGTTACTTCCTCAAGCTCTAGCCGCCGGGGCCCTGATCTGTACGTACTCTCTGCGGACGACGAGCAATGTGTAGTTCGCCGTCTGACCGTCCGGTAACCATCCGGACTGACACGCTCGCCCGCACTACTTTAGAGCAGGAGAAATCATTGGATGATTTTCCTCCCAAAAAAAATCTATATACATATAATATTAGTGACCTTAATGCCACTACGCAGGTAAGTAATAAGTTTCCTTGGGCCACTAACTTCAACTCCTCCACTGCACCTATTAACTCCTCAAAACCTACCATTGTGTTCCAACGCTATCCCTGCGCACAATACGTAGCGACCGGTGTACAGGCGGCATGATTACACAATCCAAACTCGCTGTTTATACATGAATAATTAAAGCGAGCGTATCACAATGACCGCGGGCTCGTATCAAACGAGGCTTCGTGTGTTACTAAGAGGGGTTTAGACGGTTTTGACTTGCTGACAGTCAGAACATTACGGGACTTGAATAACTCATGTTGGCCAGTAGTTTTAGGGTTCCGTAGTCAAATGGCAAAAAACGGAACCCTTATAGATTCGTCATGTCTGTCTGTCGGTCCGACCGTATGTCACAGCCACTTTTTTCCGAAACTATAAGAACTATACTGTTAAAACCTGGTAAGTAGATGTATTCTATGAACCGCATTAAGATTTTCACACAAAAAATAGAAAAAAAAAACAATAGATTTTGGGGGTTCCCCATACTTAGAACTGAAACTAAAAAATTTTTTTTTCTTCAAACCCATACGTGCGGTATCTATGGATAGGTCTTCAAAAATGATATTGAGGTTTCTAATATAATTTTTTTCTAAACTGAATAATTTGCGCGAGAGACACTTCCAAAGTGGTAAAATGTGTGTCCCTTCCTGTAACTTCTAAAATAAGAGAATGATAAAACTAAAAAAATATATGATGTACATTACCATGCAAACTTCCACCGAAAATTAGTTTGAACGAGATCTAGTAAGTAGTTTTTTTTTTAATATGTCATAAATCTTAAACCACAATTTACTTTTCAAGTTTGTACGGAACCCTCGGTTTTTTTTTTATGATGGGAAATCATACAATGCGACAGTACAAGGCATTGAGTTCCAGGCTTTACAATGAAATCAACAAAAAGATCTTACTATACAAACTAAATAAGCACAACTTTAAAAATAAATTATCTAGTTGGTTAAAGTCATTAAACTACGATGAGTCGGGAAAACTCATCGAAGTCGTTAAGTGATGTTACAAAGCTTAAATTTTTATTTTATTTTTATTTAATTGTTATTTTTTGTTATCTTCTTCTTTATTTTTTCGACCTAATTATAAAAAAAATGTAGTAACCTAGAAGACATACCTAGTTAGAAATACCTACATATTATGCACCAACAGAATATGATAATACATTCTAAAATAGACTGCACCAATAAAACGGTGGACCGCCGACTACCCAAGTTAAGACGAAGAACGGCAGTGCTCAGTTTGGGAGTCGTTGACTCACTTTTGGAACTAACCAGTGCAATGTGATGTTATCTAGTAATTGTGTTTTGTGTACTTTTTGGAAGAATAAAGAATTATTATTATTAATTATTATTATAATGACTTTTACCGCTTTTGGGTGGGTCGGGTCAGACTTTTTCACTTTCACTTAACCCATGGCCACAGTAGGCTTCGACCCTGCTGGGCCCCTACGATTTGCTGACATCTCCTTGAGGCGCGCGTGGAACACTACGCGCCGTCGACGACTTGAGCTCGGTCTGGAAGGTTACCGGACGGCCGGACGGCGAGCTACACATAGCTGCAAGCTCAACTCTGGCTCGTAGTGAGGTGAGTAATGGAAGCGAGTAGTCCAATCAAGTAATCTGTGTAAAGGAGTGTTTGAGATTGATTGGGTTACTGAATTCTTTTCTAGTAGAATGGATGACGATTCATAACCTATTAATATTATAAAGGCGAAAGTTTGTGTGTATGTATGTTTGTTACTGCTTTAACGGCTACACGCTTTAATGGCTGAATGGATTCGGTTAAAATTCGGTAGACAGGTAGACCACGTCCTGCAATACCACATAAAAATAATTATCTACTTTCATACCAGCGATATGTTACACGATTCAGGTAATTTTTAATATTTTATATCTAAAAGCAGGAGGAGACCAGTGTCTAAGCAGTAGTAACGTTGCAGGTTGATTACGCGTATGTACATTACTGTGATACATATTATTTACTGAAAAAGTTATACTGTATCTTTGTTTTCGTAGTCCAAACCAGACAGGCGCAGGGTAAACAAACTTTGTTTCCCTCGGGATGCACGAAAGGCACCGATGCGATGCTGAGCCATCAGAAATGCCGGAAACCCGTTTTTATGTGCTGAAAACGGCCCCTGAGTGTATTTAAACAGTAGGAGAATAAAGTATATACATTTAGCCTCTTTGAAGCAAAATCAGATGTGGCGAGATACAGCATAAACTAAACACTCCCTACCGTATTTCGTTGTACTAAAAGAAAAGTGTTGACTCACTGACTGAGTCATCAACATCTAGGCCAAAGCTTTAAACCTAGAATGCTGAAATTTTATACACAGGTTCCCTCTATGATGTATATGTCACCGAATAATTGCATAATCTGTTCATCATCATCATCATCATTTCAGCCGATAGACGTCCACTGCTGGACATAGGCCTCCCCCAAATGTCGCCACAATGAACGGTCCTATGCGTCTCGCATCCTCCAACCTTCACCGGGTCATCGGTCCACCTTGTAGGGGGCTATCCAACACTGCGTCTTCCGGTACGCGGTCGCCACTCCAGAACCTTTCGGTCCCAACGGCCATCTGTTCTGAGAGCAATGTGCCCTGCCCATTGCCACTTAAGTTTGGCGATTCTTCGTGCTGTGTCGGCAACCTTGGTTCTCCTGCAGATATCTTCATTTCTGATTCGATCACGCATAATCTGTTAGTTTGTAAGAAATCGCGCTAAATAAACACTTTTTCCTCAGTAAGACACTAATACATTACAAAGTATCCAATGATCTACACAGACTATCTAAAAACCCTTACAATGCCAGATTTAGATGCAAGGAGCATTCTACTCTTTGAGAGAAGTGTATCAAACTAACCCGACCACATTTTGCAATTTTTAATCTAGTACCAGGAGCTCATAGCCAGGCAGGTAGAAATCACCTTCACTTTATGCGTTCAATCCAGCCGTGCTTGTAATTGCAAGGAGGAGAGTAGTGCGTGCTAACCGCATGGTCTATGGAGTGTACGTTTCTGTATT
Source organism: Mythimna impura (assembly GCA_905147345.3). Lineage (NCBI taxonomy): Eukaryota > Metazoa > Arthropoda > Insecta > Lepidoptera > Noctuidae > Mythimna > Mythimna impura. The sequence continues at coordinate 2,565,144 of LR990352.1, forward strand.
GTTCCAGCTAGGCAGTACAGAGTGTAGTCGCAATGTATAGGAGTATGTATGTACCGACTCTTGTACAGTCGAACAAGCTATTATGATAACGAAAGAGGTCGCATACTGCTATTGCTCTTATTAACTTGCAAACTGGAAGACAATTATATGCTTTCAAGTACAATCAATCACATCATGAATGTCCTCCGTGTATAGTAGCAATATTTTTGTATGTCTTTCGTTTTCAATTTCAACGTAAATTATATATTTATTTATCAACGTCTCCGATTCCTTTGTTCCGACCACGTGACTGAACGTTGAGATGACATCATTCCCATACATTTCAAGTGATTGTAGATTATAAACTTGGCTAAGCTAAGCCCCCTGTTCATTTTTGTCCCGTTAAAATTCGCAGGTCTTGCCGAATGATTTTTTTGCCATTTTATTATGTTCTGTGTTCGGTAACCATATCATTACAAACACGAAAAATAGCCATAATGACTGTTAATAGCATAATAATAATAATCATGGTAGTCCCATCGCCGTATCTACATAGATACGAAGTACGTTGGTGTTATGGTGAGGCTTGCGCGCTCCAATGAACCCTAGGTCTGTGCCGGCAGAGTTTACTTTGCCGCTAAATGTCTAGGGTGAGGGGCCGGACTAAGACAAATACAATCCCTGTTGGGCAGTTGCGTCCTTACATACCCGATCTCCCGGGAGAATTCTTGTTATCTCCGGTTTGTCTTTACTAGGTACTCAGCACATTTCCAAGATCTAAATACACTTAAGTCCGCCTTTGTACAGTGTTTCTTACTAGTGCATAAAGTTTTAATAAATAAATAATAATATGAAGAGGACTTTTTATTTTTGGGTGTGGGAATATCATCTAATGACATCCGCCGCTCTTGGGTGGAGCGGGAGGGCGTGTCAGACTTTTACTGACTAAAAACCCACTCCTTTTCCTTCTTTGCTATTGTTCCAGGGCCCTGGGGATCTCTTTCGCATCACCCAGGGCCCCAGTAGGCTTCGACCCTGCTGGGCCCTACGGTTGCTGACATCTCCTTAAGGCGCGCGTGGAACATTACGCGCCGTCGACGACTTGGGCTCGGTTCGAACGGTTACTGGACGGTCGCAAGCCCAATATGGAGAGAACTGATTTGTATTAGGTATTGGTTACTCAAAAAGTACCGGACCAATTTAAAAAATTCTTTCACCAATAGAATGCTACTTTATCACTGAGTGACATCTTCTTCTTTCACGAAGGCAAAGTTGCTAGTGGATGCTAGTTATTATTAAAAACGTATGTGTATGTTAATTGCAAGTATACTAACTGACTGCTAATTTTTTGTTTTGCATTTGAAGTTGAGTATTTCTCAAACTCTTGTCCGAAAACCTGTCAAAATTTGGCATTTAAGTAATAATAATAATATTCATACAACTATCACACAACGCCGTCTAGTCCCAAGCTAAGCAGAGCTTGTGTTATGGGTACTAGACAACTGATAAACATACTTACATATTTATAAATACATACATATATAGATAAATTACACCCAGACACAGAACAAATGATCGTGCTCATCACACAAACATTTGTCCTGGGTGGGAATCGAACCCACGACCTCCGGCATAGCAGTCAGGACCTCTAACCACTAGACCAACAGGCCAGTCAAAGTAGAGTTTGAGACATTGTTATTACTCAAAATATTCACATTTAATTAGGGTTTAGACATTCTAACTCAAAATACTCGATTCTGAAACCCACCCTTATTAATTGACCGACTGTACTCCAAAATAGATACGGCTAAGAGCCCCATAATAGTACTGAAACAATTGTAGGTACTTGTAAATACTAGTTTACACAGGTATGGTTTCAGGCCGTGTAAAGGCAAAGCTGTGCAGACTATTGAAGTGTCAATATCTGTATCAATTTCAACCGTACCTACATATCTATGTGAAATTACCTAACGCTGAGCCTCTATTGAATTTAGCGCTTCGCCGCCATTTCGATTGTCTGCATTGACCATTATGTACCTACCTTTACTGTGGGTACATATGTATGGTGACAAAATGAGCAACGTATTTTTGTACCTAAACCAAATATAATGCGTCCTTTTAGAATTCAGTGTTCTGATGTTTTATTTACGTTATTTTTTGCACTAGTAGCTTCATGTAAAATGCGCTTTTTTATTGTGAGACATAAGCGAATAACTTTTCTCGCTTTGTATGGAGTAAAATGAAAGTCTATGACCAGTGCGTGTTGCCAGTGATGACATATGGTTCCGAAACGTGGTTGCTCACAATAGGAATCATCAGCAGGCTTAAAGTCACCCAAAGGGCAATGGAAAGGGTTATGCTCGGAGTTTCCTTGCGTGATCGAATCAGAAATGAAGATATCCGCACGAGAACCAAGGTTGCCGACATAGCACGAAGAATAACCAAACTTAAGTGGCAGTGGGCAGGGCACATTGCTCGCAGAACAGATGGCCGCAAATCCATTAAACATTAAGGAAGTTAGAAACCTTTCAAATACATAAGGATGCACCAACTGAAATGTGACGTCACCGCCATTAGGTAACGTGTGTACAAAAGGGATAGCGAGTGGTTCTCACCGCGCCCCCACCTTTTCCTCGAATCAATATTTGCAATGCTAATTGCTGTTTCATTTAAAAACAAATTTTGATGCTGTTTTCAGAAAAAATATTTATTTTTAGGGTTCCTTACCACAAAAGAAAAAAACGGAACCCTTATTGGATAACTTTGTTGTCTGTCCATCTGTCTGTCTGTCTGTCAAGACCTTTTATCTCGGGAACGAGTGAAGGTATCGAGTTGAAATTAAAAGCATATACTCAGGTCTGCGGTCCCTTGGAGCTGTGAAAAAATCAAACATCTAAGTTATCGAAAAAAAAAGATACGGCCGTTTATGTCGCAAAAAACGTATATTTCGACACTCTCAAGGGAATCAAAATTCATAGGGTATTTCCCGTTGACCTAGAACCCTAAAATTTGGCATAAAGCAAGGTCTTATAGCCCTGGTATAGGAATAAATCTGAAAACAGTAAATTTGTTGTTACCTACGTCACAAAAAAAAAACACTTTTTTGCAATTCGGAAAAATGTTCGAGACTCCATTCGGTTATTGTAGTTTGTACGGAACTCTCAGTCCGCGTTCGACTCGCACTTGCCCAGTTTTTAATGTTATTTGTTGTTTAATATAAAATATTGTACAAAAATAAACACAGTCAGATACCCAATTAAAAAGTTCGTCAAATTTATATTTAGCTACAATCACAGCAACAAATTATCCTACGTAAACATACATCAGCAAAATTTTAATAACATTACGACAATAGAAAATAAACGTAGGTTTTTCGAAAATTACTTTTCAATACACTTACTCGAAAACCCGCTCTTATCCCACCGCTTTTAGGCACGCAATAGACTGCTTTCCGCTGTAGTGCTGAAATAGCGCGTGCTGTCCCCCGCCACAATGTTATTACATGTATCGCATCAGGCTGGGCGCGTGTCGGCCCCCGCCAGCCGTTTATTCATTTCTTCGAAAGTGTATTGAAAAAAGTCGTTTGACACACGTGCAAATTTGTCACTGCAGCCCTCGGTTCCATAACACACTCGCCTACGGCTCGTGCGAATTCCACCTCGATCGCAATGACAAACTTTCTGCACTTGTATCAAAATGTACTATTTCACATCTCCGTTTGAGCCGTAAGCTAACTACGCAGCGCCGAGTCGTCGTCTGAATACACCTTTATGTTAGTTACTTTTTTAATTAATCGCAATTGAAACACGACGCTCTGGCTTATACGTTTCAACTTAATTACATTTTAATTTTGCCTCCGGTCATAATTACGTTGAAATTAATCAACTTTTTGAGGTTTTCCTTCAGAGACCGTAAAACCATACTCTGTGTCAAATACATGGAAAACGCATTTCGGATTATGGAATATCGATAATTGGTTTAATTTGGTATCGGGAATTACATTCAAATACAAAAGTTTGTATTTCCATGTAATTGTATTAATTTAATTTCTGCCTATATTACACATAGTTATTTTGAAATAAAATATATTCGTAATTAGTTATTATTAATTAACGTAGCCTGGATTATAAGTTGTGATACGCAGGCACTTGCATAATCATTCGGAGAATTAATTAATTAAGTTAATGTTTTGTTAATTTCAATGAAGTTTAATATTGTTGTTTGTTGCCATTCAAAGTTCAAAGTTATTTTGTCAACAAATTCGGTCAAAAATATGGTAATAATGTGGGATATAATTATATCTTCTTAAAACTTATTTTGTTTGTGAGCCATTGTGTTTATGCCAAATAAACGAATTTTCTTTCTTTGTTTGCTCTAGAAGACAGTAATTCGAAGAAATGTGACATCCCTCAACCCGCACTGGGTCCACATGGATTACGGCCCATTCTCTCACCTAGATAGGAGAGCTAGGTCCCAGCAGTGGGAAATTTATAATACTGATTATGTATATTCTAACTGACAAGAAAAAATCCTGAAATGAATTAACCTTTTGAGTGCGTAATTAGAGAAACAATAGAAAGACAATGGCGCGTTAACGCCGGCGTTAGTTAATGCGGGGATCAACAGCTTAATAAAACACAATACATTCAACGCAAAAAGTATATATCCACTCAATATTTACACTCTCCATTATTCCCTTTCATCGAATTTCGAAGCACATTACATAAAAAAAACGTGAATAATCAATATTTACTGTACAAACCCATAAATTGAGGATCAGAATATAAACAAAAAACCGTAAATAAATATTCGTTATTATTGGAACCGGTAAAGCTATCGGATATCTAACGTAAACTCAATCAGAACCGGTAAATATATTTGTATCGGTACATATAGCAAGACGGGGCAACATTTTCGATTACATTTCGTCTTTTGTTATGAGCAATGAGCAATGTTGATTGATAGACATTGATATGCGTTGATTGATAATTTGGTTCGATTGCCTTTGTTTATCGTTGTGTTTAAGGATATATTGTTTGATTTGGTTTGGATCTAGACAAAAGGACATGTTATCAGCAATTGCGATTGTCAAAAGAATAAAATGTTTGGATATTTCAGTAGCGTATGCCATATATTTTGTGGGTTTGCGGACGGTGAGTAATTGCTAGCTCACCGTCTGGCCATTCAATAATCGTCCGGACCGAACCCGAGACATAGTCGGCGCGTAGTGTTCCACGCGCGCAAGGAGGTGTCAGCAAAACAGTAGGAGCTCTGCAGGGTCGAAGCCTACTGGGGGGGATAGCCCCCAACAAACAACCCATGGGGGTTGTGCGAAAGAGAACCCCATCCTGGAACGAAGGCAAAAAAGGAACTTACCATTATATTGGGTGGTTTCACCGACAGCGTTTTTAGAAGTTCTTCGCGTGAAATCACTATGTAAAATGTTTATCTATGACCATTCTATATTTTTTCTTGTAATAAGAAAACTAGCTCATATGAAGACACTAGTATAAATATATTTCTCTTAAATATATAAATTTAAAAAAATATATATATGTCTGTTTCTCAATAACGGTGGTATGTCCGTCATTAACTTTTAAGCGCATTTACCTCTTTAAATAAGTTGCGATGTAAAGTTTAGTACGTAAATTAAACATTATTATGTTGGTCAATACATAAAGCAATCATATTTAATACTTCCGTTACTTCTGTTATCATGCAGACATCAGGACCATTGTGATAAGAAACGTCCGCGCCAAAAGTGCAATTTCGGTGCATTTTATTAAAACCGATCTATAACGTAAACACGTCTATTATAGCGAACTATCTCCTTACGCACACGGAGGCCCAGTCGTGCTCTTGCGTTCACGCAGTAGTGACGCGTTCGATCCTGCTAAGTTTTCGCGCCAATACGTAAGTACTTTTTGAATCTACGAGGGAATACGAAATTATGCAATCTCGGTGGGTTACTGTACGAATGAATGTTATTTTTTTACGTTACGTTTCGCGAGTATGTTAAATGTTATTAGGTACCCTTGGCAATCATACATTTTAAGTGACGAAAGTATAAATAGTTTTGTTTTTATTTAATTTTTTGTTCATATTTCTAATTTCAGTGGTGCATAGCGGTGGTTTCGGTGGTAAGTTTATTGCCACCGATATTTATTTTACTCTGAGGGTTAACAAAATTAATCCGACAAACTTTGGAGGGTAGTATTATAAGTAGGTACCTAGTACCTTACAAAAACGTTTTTAATCGGCTTCAAAAAAAGGAAGTAATTAGTTCGTCCCTTATGATAATTTAATATTCTTGTATATTGTAGGTCTATGTAGGCTTCTTAACGAATGTGCCAAATTTCATAAGTGTATATGTATGTTTGTTTGTATGTAGGTATGTTTGTCCACGAATTTCTCTGGTAATTTTTTCTTTTTTTTTCTCAAGTCATAATTCAATCCAATCTTCACTGCCATCACTCCGTCGGTAAAGTTATCCGAGTCATGGGTCATGCAAAATATTTTTTTTTTTGTTAACCGAGCCTGCATTAGAACTGTGCAATATATGTATAAGCTCTTTATACTATACCTACTCAATTTTTTCTTATTTTAGGATGGGAAGGAGAAAGGAAAAACAGTCAAGAGAAGAGACTTTAGAAAAAAAAAAACAGGCTGAAAGACTAAGAAAGAAAAGAATAAAAGATGATCCAGTACTAGGCGAAAAACTAAGAAGAAAAGATAGAGAACGATATAAGAAGAAAAAAGCGAAAGGAAAATTTTTATCGATGGCTGAAATGACTCCACGTGCCCGAAGATTGAAGCAAAAAATAAACAGAGCTAACTTTAAAGCATTTTATGAAAGACGAAAAAGAACCACAAAATTATCACGTGAAGAAAAATTTACCATCCAAAAATGTTCCACCTAAAAAAACCAATGACCCTCCTGAAACACAGGGTGACGATATGACAGGTGCGTCATCTCCCACAAGTCCTTCCATTCTAAATCGTTTTCGCTTGCTTAATCCACAACCAGGACCTTCTCATGATGGAAACTTCAATTCAACTTTCAACGTTCTCGCAGCATTAGTCCTCATTCAAGCATTTCTCGTTGTCTATGATCTAAAAACAAAATATTCACTAGTAGTCCCGTTCATTCTTATTTGCCTTCTGGAAGAACAACTGCAGCTGTCAGCAGAATTCAAACCCCTGAATCTAAAATATGTCTAAGTAGCCCTTTAACTACTTTGTGTCCAAGTAGCCCTGTATCTACCTTATGTCCAAGCAGCCCTGTATCTACTTTATGACCAAGTAGCCCAGTACCTTCTTTATCTGATGTGTCTTCCTCTTTGAAGGATTTGGATGCCAGATTCAGAAAATACCAAAGAATAAAAGCAAAGGAGATAATGTCACTTAGAAAAAAAGTAATACAACTAAAGAGAGAAAAAGACTTATATAGAAAAAGAGCGGAAAGACTGAATAAGATTCTCAGAAGTCCACGTTTAGAAAACAAGATAGTTAAAAAGAAAAAGAAGTCAGGTGAACCAAAGAATAAAAATAAAATTAATGCCCAAGTACGAAACACTGTACAAAAGTTTTATGAAGAAGATGAGAATTTACATATGTGCCCTGGAAAAAAAGATTGCATAACTAAAAGTCAAGTAAAAAAACAAAAGAGATATTTAACAGACTCGATAAAAAAATTACATCAAAAATATTTAAATTTAGGCCATCCACCAATAGGCTATACTACATTTTCCAAATTGAGACCATTCTGGATTTTGAAGCCAAACATAAATAACCGCAATACATGTCTTTGTCAAATACACGCCAATATGGAACTATTAATAACATCTCTTAAAAGGAATAAAATAATAAAAGAGAATACTACCACCGATCTTCTAAAAAATATATGTTGTGATAAGGACAATGTAAAGTGCCTAGAAAGAAAATGTGTATCATGCAGAGACAAAGTTGTAAACTACCAGGAATTTAGTAATCAGACTAATATAACTTATTGGGCATGGCAACAACAAGCTAGATTGTATATTAATTATATGGCATTACACTGAATGCGGCCATGGTAAAGGAGCACCGGACGGTGTCGGTGGAGTGTTAAAAAGAACTGCTGACCAGCTGGTTGCGTATGGAAAAGATATCGCCGACCTCGACACTTTAGTTCAGAACCTCAGAACTTCAGTTAAAGGTGTGAAAATAGAAGTAGTAGAAGATTACAAAATAACCGAAAAAGACTGGCTTCTTCCTGACCAATTAAAAACGTTTCCAGGTACTTTGAAGGTTCACCAGATAGTTTGGATGAAAGAAGAGCCACGACGCTTTGCGATCATTGTCTTGTACACATCCTGACTGTTTGATTAAAGCAACAATTTGTCCTCATGTAAAACATTTAGGATTCCATAATCTTGCCTGCAATGATAACTCGCAATTCTGAGGCCAAAAAGATTGTAAAAAACCATAATTATTTGCTGAATTGTTAATTAAACGAAGATCTCATCATAGCTTATTTTTTTTAGTATTACCCTCAACATGGATCACATTTAGCAGTAGGAACGTTAATTTAGTAAATCTGCTAAATGTGGTCATGATTCATGATTCACAAATAAATGTATTTTTTTACACCTACTATACCCACCTCTGCAGCCGCTACATAATGTTGCCAACGGTAAAGTTGTTCTTTGTTCAATAACTGTCATGGTGCATTACAAACATCCATTTTGATGTGATGTTGCAATTTCGGTGTAAGATTTGCAATTTCGGTGTAAGATTCGCAATTTCGGTGTAAAATTTTCAATTTCGGTGGGTTGGTAATTTCGGTGGCCGTCATATTTTCAAAACAACTACGGTTATTTGTTTCCTACTAAAATAACTAGAATACTAATGTGTTCTAGAATAAAATAAGTTTATTTTTTTATCCGAAAACCTACAAATAAAAAATACCACCGAAATTAGCAAAAAATTGTGCCTGCGTGAAATTACCCTATTTAATACATTGTTCCAACTGAAATACTGCTGTAACAGGTTGCCGAGACGGAGTGCTGTACCTATTCATATGAGTTTCTCTGAGTAATGAGTCTCTTTGAGTTAAATAAAAATTGTTATAATAATAAATAATAATATTCCACAACTATCACACAACGCTCTAGTCCCAAACTAAGCAGAGCTTGTGCTATGAGTACTAGATAACTGATAAACCATGCTTATATATTTCTAAATACATACAAATTGTAGTTACTCGTGGTACTAAAACGCAAAGGGAAAATCATCTAAATGTCTTCTCTCGTTCTAGAGCGTGTCAGACTTTTACTGAATAAAAGTCTACTCCTGTTCCCTCTTTGCCTTTCGTACCGGGGCCGAGTGTTCCTTTCAGAAACAGACACTTGGCCCCAGTAGGCTTCGACCTTGCTGGGCCCTTACGGTTGCTGACATCTCCGTGAGGCGCGCGAACACTAAGCGCCGTCGACGACTTGGGCTCGGTCCGGACGGTTACCAGACGGTCGGACGGCGAGCCGGAAATCGGGATCGGAATCCCGGCGGCTGGAGCGCGAGGGCCATTGTCTCGCGCGTGCACGTGTGGTTTCCTCCATTGCTAGCATTACTGCTTGGCTCGGCGGGAGAGATCGCTGCCATCGATCGCTTCCATGAGGACACGGCGGTGCTCTGCCCAGGCGGGACACTCCTCTACCGTATGCTCCACTGTGTCCTCCAGGCGGTCCACACAATGGTGACACTCGGACGTTTCTTCCGCATGAATCCGGTGCAGGAACCTCCCGAACTTACCATGTCCGGTGAATATCTGCGTCATGCGGAAGGTAAAGACGCCGTGTTGCCTTTCCAGCCAGTCCTCAAAGAGAGGACTTAATGGTTGAGATGGGTGGTGTGATGTAAATGCGTATCGATAATTTTCAAATAAGTAGCCTAATAATATAATAAAATATCCGTAGTTAAAACAATAATATATTCAAGACGTACTTACATCTAACTTCCATTATATCAGTTCTGTTTTTGTGAGATTTGAATTAAACAGTTCTGATACTCGATCTACAGATCGAGTTTCCTTATTTTCCAATGCAAATAACATCACGTGTTTCCATTAAGCAGATCAGATACTTAATGGATAGGTACATTTTATTGTTATTAGATATTCCTATGATAATAATTCTAAGATGGCTGGTTTATTTAAGTACGAGAAGTTTCTAGCAACTCGACAGCACCTTCGCAAGGGTTTTTTAGGGTTCCGTACCTCAAAAGGAAAAAACGGAACCCCTACAGGATCACTTTGTGGTCCGTCTGACTGTCTGTCGGTCAAGGCCCTTTATTTCCGGAACGCGTGGAGGTATCGAGTTGAAATTAAAACCATATACTCAGGTCTGCGGTACCTTGAAGCTGTGAAAAAATCAAACATCCAAGTTAACGAAAAAAAAAACGGCCGTTTATGTCGCAAAAAACGTGTATTTCGACACTCTCAAGGGAATCAGAATTCATAGGGTACGTCCCGTTGACCTAGAATCCTGAAATTTGGCATGAAACAAGGTCTCATAGCACAAGTATAGGAAAAATGCTGAAAACTGTAAATTTGTAGAAACGTCACAATAAAAAAAATTGCGATTCGGTAAAATCTTCGTAACTCATTTTGGGAATTGCACTGTTTTCATAGGTAACTTTGTACGGAACCCTCGTTGCGCGAGTCCGACTTGCAATTGCCCGGTTTTTTTTTTTGAGGTGAGAAATCATCTTATATCTTCTTTCGCTCTAGGGTGGGGCGTGAGAGCGTGTCGAACTTTTACTTACTAAAACCGCACCTATGATCCTTTAATTGCCTTTAGCGTTCGAGGATCATGACTATATCCTTTTAAGAACTAATCTCATAGTAGGACTATAGGCAGGACTATAGGCAGGCATTGGTCCTAATGGACCCCTACGGTTTGTTAACATCTCTTTGTGGCACCTTTGGACCTCTACGTGACGTCGACAACTCGGGCTCGGTCCTTATAAAACGAGCGGACGCATTTGCGAATGCGTCCGCTCGTTTTGGTGTTACAAATCTTTTAAAAAACACAACCAGCTTGATGCTCTGGAGTCGATTGAGAAGCGAGCCAAGAGAATCATCGGTGATGATGCACTTGTCGATTCAAAACTTCAAAGCCTTGAGAATCGACGCCGAGTTGCTGGCCTGTCGGTTTTCTATCGATTACACTTCGGGGAGTGTGCGTTGGAATTGCACAATTTAATTCCACCAAGTCCGTTCCATCATCGGACCACTAGACGTACGGCGTTGCGCCATCGGTACATGGTGGACATCCCACCCATACGTACAAAGCGTTTTGGGAACACATTCATAATGCGTACAGCTAAGGAGTGGAATTCCCTGCCCGAGTCTGTGTTCCCTGATAGCTACAACCTAGGGGTCTTTAAGTCAAGAGTGAATAGGTTACTTCTAGGCAAGCGTGCTCCATCGTCGGCCACATCATCGCTTACCATCAGGTGAGATGGTGGTCAAACGCGAGCCTATCAATAATAATAAAAAAAAAATACTCTAATAATTTTAAGCTAAGCTACAGAATTCTTATTTTATTTGCACAAAGACTTTTTACAAAAGAAGACTTCAAGATGGCTGAAATAACCAAATAAAATATCGAACTTGCATAGGTATTACTTCATCTGTACCAAATCCAAGTAGTTCGTAATCCAATCACTGAAAGAAGCTGCAAATCATTTCGCTATCCCAAAACCGAACATTGTAACTTGACACCTCTACCTAACAGCATTCAGTAGCCACAAAAGGTCAAGTTCAATCGGTCGATCGATAGGCAACAAAAATGTGACCAATTACGTATTCTGATGGCGTTTGGATGTACCATAGAGTACGGAGACTATGGCCACGATCATGGCATGTTAAAAACTTTCTATAATCAAGTTAGTGACAGAAATTGACGACCCATGCCAATTTTGAGTAGATATGAATGACCAAGTCAGTTGAAACTTGTATTCAACGCAATTGAGCGGCCATGAATAAATTTAAAATCAAATCTCAAATATTTATTGCCATCTTTAATGAATATTATCCAAGAGGTAAATATTAAAAAAATGGAAATGATTATGAATCCATAACATAATCTATATAAATACATAAGCATACCTCATTTTTACGTTTTCACCTGCAACCAGCTCGCATGCAATTTTTTTTTTAATATGCTTACCGAGGTGTGTAATGCTCGATGTGACCTAAATCTTGATCGTGTCCCATTTTTGTTTTAGGGTGGGAAATCGCCAAATAACGTCTTCCATTCTGGGTGGAACGGACGGAATGTCAGACGTTTACTATCTTAAAGCTATCCGTGTTTCTTCAACTGCTCTTTGTGTACCAGGGCTGTGATAACCCTTTTGAACATTCCCGCAGCCTTAGCACGTATCGGCTCTACTGGGCCGTTTCAGTTTGGTTTTATATCTTTGAGGCGGGCATGGAGTACAACGCGCTGTCTACTTGGTCTTTACCGAATGGACGACAAACTACCTATTGCTCGTCATACTTAAGCCCGCGCCTACGTTGGGTACGTACTTACACAGAATGATATGACTGCTTCCCATTCCCTCTCGCCCCGTAGCCTCCATGAGGACACAGCGGTGTTCGGTAGACTTCCACCGTATGCTCCACCGTGTCCTATAATCCCGCTGCCCAGATTTAATAAACCTTGCAGGTGGAAATGCGTTCTTATTAGCAATGCCGTATCTAATCTATGCCAGTGTTCCATGCTCTGTGGTCTGAGCTAACGAAGTAGGGATGTGTGGCAGGTAATCGTACTTAGGCGACACGGAATCGGTCCCTGTCGATAAGTAGGCTTTTTACTTTTTAGACGGGAAGCGTGCTTCATTGCGCATTGGGGTTTGTTTATCGATGAGCAAATCGATTTGGAAATGCGTGTAAGATTTTGTTTAAAAGGTATTTGTTACCGAACGAGTTTTTTGGAGAGGTGGTTGAATATGGCAGAATTTAAAGTAAAGGAAGTGGTGTTTTAAACGACATTCGAATTCTGGTTTTTAGGACAAATTAAATTAAAAACTAGCTGTTTCTTTTAGCATTACTTCTGGGGCCTGTCCCATAGGATCGTGCAATTTTGAAGTAGTCTATGGTACTCAGTTGCCATTTTTCATGAAAATATTTGTGAAGTCGGAGTAATTTCGAATATTAACTCCAAACATGCAAACTTAGCCTTTTGTTATTTTAATTTAGATCAGTGGTTCCCAATCTTTTTTTTTGACCTGGGACCACTTTAGTTTCTTTATTATTAGCAGCGACCGGAGGTCTAACATATTTAACTGTTTAACTAAAAGAAACTTGCATCATAAATAAAAAACTTGGAGCATGTAGCGTTCTTTAGAGTAAAAAAAACAACAAGATAAAGTAAAAAATAACAATAAAGTCAGTTCGCATCAGTGTAACTTTTCAATTGGAAACCTTCCACGGACCATATTTTTACTTTGTGGACCATAAGTCTGCGCATCAAATTTTGAGGACCACTGTTTTAGATGAATAAGTTACATAAAATAATTTTGCAGGTGAGAATATAATGTTTATTCAAACAAAAGATTATAAGTTTAAGTTATTTAGCTATTCTGGAATAATTAGACAATTTGTTATACAGTTTTCATAATAAATCAAACTGATCGGAACGACCCCTATAAATAATAATTTAACTAGAGACTGTATTCAGATAATCTAATTACAAATTAAATAAGCAATTAATGAAATAGACTATAGCTATTTCGTTACTAAGATCGGATTTTGTAATAAATTTTAAAATATCTTATAGTAGCTAACCATATTTTATGAAAGAAAGCTAATTAGCAATTGCCGAGATTTGTAAAAATTATGAAATAAATGTTAAAATGCATTTTTTTTTTATTTCTACTAAAACCCATGAAAAGAGAGATACGAGACAGATTTTACCTTATAAGAGTGAGATAACATTTTTAATAGGTTTTTCAGGTATAATTTAAGCAAAAATATTTTTTAAATCATAATTTTGAATATTAGTCTTATGTGACTCGATTCACAATTCTAGCGAATTTACAAAGTTATAAAAAGATTTTTATGGCATGTGGCACATCATCACAAGAGGATAAACTAGAGAATTTTTGAGGAAGTTGAAAGACTCCAGTCGCATTTGTTTTTTTTTATAGACATGTAAATAGCTGTAACATGAACAACTTTAATTTAACTCCAACACTTTGCAAGTCAATTAAAAAAGAACTAGATAGCTAATGTCACTAATTTTAAATTTAAAAGTACTCTAATACAACACACATCTAAATAAAATTAAAATTCAGAGTCTGCGCCTTATATATTATATATTTTTAATTTTGTATTTGAATGAAAAATTTGGGTCTTATTTTCATAAAACAATAAAAAATCGATGAAAAAAAAACCACAGGGCATGAGAAGTTTTTAGGGGTCTGAAATGATAGCAGATGACCCCTCTCGTCGGCCATCGGCGGCGGTCGTTACTGTACTTACGTAAAATGTATCAGACAAAGCTTATCAATTTTATAAAATGAATGTGGTCACGTCCCAATGCTCATAAGATAAGAAACTAAATAAATATATTTCTATCACGATATCATAAATAATTCACCAGCGGAGGCCGCCGTGAAATATCGTAGCCATGACTTGGGGGTGAATAAATAGAAATTGCTCTCAAAGTGCCTGGTTTCAAACATTTTTTTTTTCTTTACTTAGGTTGATTCCTTCGTCACGTCATTCTAGATTTATGGTTAGATTTCAGTGTTTATGGTCGGTTCTTTGAAAAGATAGCGATGATATAATTTATTTGTTTACGTGTGTAAACAAAAGACATTACTTTTTTATTTGATTGCGTTGTAGATTTATTGAGGTGCGGTGAATGTACCTTTTAGCAACGATTAGTTGGTTGGGAGAGAAATTGATTGCCGAGCGTTGCTGCGTCTGCAGTATGTATGGACTCGTGTTTGAATTTTAGAGTATTTTTTTTGCCAGAAACCAGTCATCCAGTTACTGGGTTGTGAAGATAAACAGTAGGGGTCCAAGCCTATTGGCGCCATGGGTAGTCCGAAAGAGAACCCCGGGGCCCTGTAATGAAGGCAAAGAAGGAACAGGAGGGGGTTTAGTCAGTAAAAGTGATACGCTCTCGCGCTCCGCCCAAGAGCAGGAGAAGTCATTAGATGATTTCCCACCTAAAAAAAAATAGGTTGTGAAGATGAAGGCAGTCACTCATCAATCATCAATCGGAGGCGTGGCCTACTCGAGGCGATCAACGAAAAGAGAATCGAAACGAAACGGTTGTAACTTGGCTAAAGGGGCTGATTCCTTCACCGATTGAACCTGGTTAGACTGAAAGCTGAACACAACCTAACTGGGTTAAAGCAGGTTGTATATATAGGTAAGCCTTGAATCTAAAATGGCGGCCAACCAGAAAAGCGGCTACACAATAAAACTCGCCATTCCATAGAAAAAAAAATCTAGATACACGCAATGAAATTGCAGTGCAATGTAACTTGAAAATGAAATGTTATTGCTAAGTTCCTTATGAAAGGACTGGACAGAAAAGTTCTTCTGCTACTTTCACATAATATACTTATAATTTGTTAGTTCTAAATTTGCGCCTTGTTCCGCCAAATAAAATGTTTTTCTTTCTTTTTTTCTTTCTTTCTATATATTCGCTCGACACAACTGCTCCAGTCAATCGCCGACTGACTCGTGTCAAATACATCATGCAAATACGACAATGACTACTGACTCGTGTCAAATACATCATGTCACCATACTTGAGACTACTCACATAACCAATACACCACAAGGAGCATGGAAACCATCCGTAAAAACAATTAAGAATACGAAGTAGATTTTTTATTTATGTAGCTATACACCATCTGTTTAAGTAATTAACTAAATGTAAACAATCTTAGAGCAGTGGTGGCCGAGTGGTAACAGCCCCGACTTACGAGTTGTAGGTCGCGGGTTCAAACCCAGCCAGGCGCATTACTTTGTGTAATTTATTTCATCACCACTGCTCTCAAAACGGTGAAGGAAAACATCGTGAGGAAACCGGCATGTCCTAGAACCAAAAATTCGAAGACATGTGACATCCATCAACCCGCACTGGGCCCGCGTGGTGGATTACGGCCCATTCCCTCTCCTAGAGAGGAGGCCTGAGTCCCAGCAGTGGGAACATTAAAAGGCTGATTGTGCTAAACAATCTTGACATGTCTTTTATCTAAAAGTTGTTTAAAAATTTTATCTAAAAATGTTTACAATTTGTTATTTACTTATAGCGATGTTTGGTAATTAACTAAATTTAAATAATCTTTGTATGTCTTTTATACCTTTTTTTTTAAATAAAAAAACATATCAAGATTGTTTACGTTTAGTTAACTACCTAAACAAATGGAGTATAGTTATTAATTTTTTTTGTTCATTAGCTTTTGTTTTTATTCCTTTTTTTTTGGCTTGTAATACTACTTAAGTCCTTAAAGCTATGTCTTCGTATGAATAGTTAATTTGTTTACCATTACAATATGGATGTACACGTTGTAATGTTATTTTAGAATTTGGCAGCAAATGTATCAAGTCAATCTCGGCAAACTTTACTGAGA
The DNA here is from genome assembly GCA_905147345.3 of Mythimna impura. Lineage (NCBI taxonomy): Eukaryota > Metazoa > Arthropoda > Insecta > Lepidoptera > Noctuidae > Mythimna > Mythimna impura. Next base: position 2,581,761 of record LR990352.1, read on the forward strand.
TAGTCAAAACTACAATAAAATTGTCAGCTCCATTTTTATCGAGACCGCGCCTGCTTTAATGATTCCACATATTGTCCAGTCGCGCTGACACTTGAGACTTAAAACTACACCAATTTTACATCACAATATCCAATTGGAATCAATTTGCGATAATTAGAATAACCACTGAACTTCACTCGAAGAAATGTCGCCAAAAACTTCGAGCTCTTGATGAACTGATATGCTAATAAAGGCGATTGTTGATAGATAACGAAAAAAAAAATCAGTCTGTGTGTGTGTGTAGAAAATGAATGGTGTGTGTCACATTTCGTAGTATTCTGAGAGCGCACGACAATCCCATATCCCATTTTTTGTCATATAACGAATGTTGATGAAATATTCTTACCTTTGGTTTGGGGGTACGGAACCCTTTGGATTCTTATCAGCTAACTTGCTGGTCGCATACGAAACCTGGAACAATGAAAAGCTTTATTAGTTATACTGCATTTAATAACAGATTCAATATGAGTTTTATGCTTGTTATAAAAGACAAATCAGTAATATCGTCTTAAATCTTTAACTGGCCTGTTGGTCTAGTGGTTAGTGGCGTTGACTGCTACGCCCGAGGTCGTGGGTTCGATTCCCACCCAGGACAATGTTGTGTGATGAGCAAGATCATTTGTTCTGTGTCTGAGTGTAATTTATCTATAATATGTATTTATTTAGAAATATATAGGTATGTTTATCAGTTGTCTAGTACTCATAACACAAGCTCTGCTTAGCTTGAGACTAGACGACGTTGTGTGATAGTTGTGGAATATTATTATTATTATAAATCACAAAAAATCATATAGAAAGAAAAAAGTCTATTTTGTATATTCTTTTAAACATAGGAGACAAAGATGGGAGGACGACCTTAAGCTTACAGCAGGTCCAAACTGAAGAAGAATTGTAAAGGACAGGAAGCAATAAAAGAAGTTAGAGGAGGTTTAAGCCAAAAAGGAGGAGGAGGAGTCTATTAACCTAAATGTAAACAACCACATTAAAAGTACCACGACAAAGAAGTTTCCAGGATCAAAAGGCTATTGAAATTGAAACAGGTTTGCCATTGTTTGTATCTAAATGGATAATAAATGACGTTTCATCACACTTGAAAAGCTTGCTCATATTCTAAACATATATATCCTAAAGGAAAACATGACCCAAATAAGCAAACACAATGTATAAACCAATTTACTAACGTAAAAAAATATAAGGAACAAGAAATTTTCATCACGTTTTTAACACTGCAACTTCTGAACGAAAAGAAAAAAGAACCTGGTCGAACTTCCTCGAGGTTGTAAGGGCGAGGGCGTGAGCGATCGCCCGTCAAATATTTAGCCTTAGGGAGTAGCCTGTCAACGGCCAGCCGACTAACTTTGTGCCCAACACAGAATACCAAACTAAGGAGTCCGACTTAGTTTAGGGACTTAAAATATAGATGTACCTAGCGTGTTTTCAAGAACAATTTAAGCGTTTTCGAACGGAGGATGTTATGTCAAGCGACTGTCAAATGTTTGGAACATAGGACATAATGTTCGAAATTTAAAAAGTGTGACGCTGTTTTATTTGAGTACGCGACGAAAAGACATCACGTACAGCTTTTTCGTGTGACAGAAGATATTTTGAGCGTTCACTAGCTTATATAACTAACTCCTACTTTGAGTGGAGTGAGAGGGAGCTTCAGTGTTTACTAAAACTTACCTGTGTTCCTTCACGAGGAGGAGTGGTAGGCGATAGCCACGTTCTGCGAAGCAGTAATGCTAGCAAAGGAGGCGGCCGATCGCGTGAGGTAACGGTCCTCACGCCCCAACCGCCGCCGGGATTCCGATCCCGATTTCCGGCCACCACAGGCGCGGGCTAGCGGACGGCGAGCTATGGGTAGCCCGCCGTCTGACCGTCCGGTAACCGTCCGGACCGAGTCCAAGTCTTCGACGGCGCGTATTGTTCTACGCGCGCCTCTGGGAGATGTCAGCAAATCGTACGGGCCCAGCAGGGTCGAAGCCTACTGGGACCACGGGTAGTGCGAAAGCGAAACCCGGGGCCCTGGGACGAAAGCAACGAAGGAACAGGAGTGGGTTTTTAGTCAGTAAAAGCCTGACACTATTTCCCGCTCAGCCAAGAGCTGATTGATGAGATGATTTTCCCACCTAAAAAAAAATCTGTGTTCCTTCAGTTGCCTTTTGCGAGAGTCACGATAGCTCTTTTGAACAATCCGCAGCAATAAGGCCCTACCACAAGCTCTTAATTCGAAACATTTGACGACTTCAACTGAACTGTTAAAGGGATGGAGCTATATAGGGTGTATACCTCCATCCCTTTTTCGCTCTCGCACGTCTAATATTTTAACTCGTCATGGTAAGGGCCCAGATAGGAAGTAATCTAAGGGTCAGTTCACACCGAGACGCGACGCGACGCGACACTGCGCGAAGTGCTACTCAAAATATAACTTTATTTACTACACGAAATGACACATATTTCATTGTGGGAATTCAGAATACGTTGCACCACGCAGCGCTGGGCCGCGAGGCATCTCGATCTGGGCCTCAAGTCTGCTATTACAATAGTGTCAGAATGGTCTCAAATCATTGATTTCTTAATTGTTGATTTTGACAAGTTTAGTAATCTACTAATATAATGGCGTCATTATGACTTTCCAATGGTCAACCACTGACACTCAATTGAAAGAAGTGGCATAGAATGGTAATCTCGTACATATTGACAAATGAATGTCTGACGTATGCGGTAATCTGCTAAAATTTTGACAGTTCCTTTGATCAGTGACCTACCATTAGAACGTCATTGTGAAGTAATTGCTTTTAATAAGCTCGTTATTGTCGTTCTACCACACCTCTATTACGAGACCATTGACCGATCAATGATCGATCATTATGAATTAGCAGATTACGAACTTTTAGCAAAATGACAATGGGATCGTGTTGGAATGACGAATTTATAAAAAATAGCAGACTTTGGCCACTGAAATGTGTATCTTTTCGTGTAGTAAATAAAGTTATATTTTGAGTCGCTCTTCGCGCAGTGTCGCGTCGCGTCGCGTCGGTGTGAACTGACCCTAAGTAATACAACATCTTTTGTTAGGAGAAAAGCGTCTGTATATTTATTTGTCAGGTTAGAACATTTACATTTCCTACATATTGGAAGTAATGCTGTCTTACAAAATACTTGGCGCGTGTGAAGTAAAACATCTTTCTATTTTTAGTAACACATTTGGAATAATATGTTGATGAAAATATTGGGTTACGGTGTTTACATACGTGGTTTTATTGCCAGTTTTTTTTTTTTTAATTTATATAAACCAGTGCTTGACTGCGATCCCACCTGATGGTAAGCAGAGATGCAATCATTGATGGTGAGACGCACTAGTTTATTTCATCATTTCAGCCGATAGACGTCCACTGCTGGACATAGGCCTCCCCCAAATGTCGCCACAATGAACGGTCCTGAGCGTCTCGCATCCATAGGATTCCCGCAACCTTCACCAGGTCATCAGTCCACCTTGTAGGGGGCCTTCCAACACTGCGTCTTCCGGTACGTGGTCGCCACTCCAGAACCTTTTGGCCCCAACGGCCATCTGTTCTGCGAGCAATGTGCCCTGCCCATTGCCACCTAAGTTTGACGTTTATTTCAAGGATGCTATATATGTAGAAAAAATGTTGGACAAATAGAATTACAGGCATATATAAGTTGTTTTAATAGACAGTATTGTTAACCAATCGACCATCTTAACATACCAAAATTCCTTTGTTCCTCGGAAAGCACGTTAACCCATTAATCCCTGCTACTAGGCATGCCTTTTAAGTTCTGTCGTTTCCATATTTCCTGGCAATTTTGAATTTGGAACTGTTCTATATTCGAATGTGTTTAAATTTTGAATCTCAAAACAGTTAAAAGTATTAGGATTAATGCTATTGTTTAGTCACAGCGTCGATTGGAATCTGTCAGGTTACATATGAAAATGAATCTTTCTAAGGAAAATGTTCGTGCAATAATTTTCTACAACTTTAGAAGAGGCCTGACACGGCTTCAATGTTTTGAAGAGGTAACATCTGTGTTCAGTGATGAATCCCCATGTCTGCGGACTGTCGAACGCTGGTATTTAGAATTCCAGCGTGGACATACTAGTGTTAGTGACAAATCTCGCGAAGGATGCCCAAAATCCGCCTTCACTAAAGATAACATCATTGCTGTGAGACAACTAATTCTCGAAGATCGTCATGTGACGTATCGAGAGATAGAGGCTCTATTAGGCATCTCAGGGACAACCATTCAGAAGATCTTGCATGAAGCGCTTGGTGTGAGGAAGCTACTTTGCCGTTGGATACCACATCTGCTTTCCGACGATCTCAAGGCGGCTCGCGTCAGATTGTGTAAGAAAACTCTGCAAAGGTTCAACCGAGGAGAGTCAAATCACGTCTACGACATCATCAGTGGTGACGAGTCTTGGATATATGACTACGATCCTGATTCCAAACAACAATCTACAATCTAGGTCTTTCAAGACGAGCCAAAGCCGACTAAAGTTGTTCGTTCTCGAAGCACTTCAAAGAAGATGGTGGCCACCGTTCGTTGGAAAAACCGGCCATGTTGCGATTATTGAAGATCGTAGAACGGTTAATGCAGAGTGGTATACCACAGTTTGTTTACCACAAGTCATCGCCGAACTTCGAAAATTTAACTCAAAGCGACGCATCATCCTGCACCACGACAACGCAAGCTCACACAGCGCTCGTCAAACGATTGAGTATCTGAAGCAGGAAAAAGTAGAATTTCTTGACCATCCTCCATACAGTCCTGACCTAAGCCCTAACAATTTCTTTACATTTCCTAAAATTAAGAAAAGTCTTCGTGGTCAAAGGTTCCAGTCCGGTGAAGAAGCAGTCGACGCTTTCAAATCAGTCATTTTGAACACCCCCACTTTAGAGTGGAATAAATATTATAATAACTAGTTTGGGCGAATGGAAAAGTGTATTAAGCTACGTGGTGAATACTTTAAAAAATAATAAAAAGTACTATAAGGTTCTAGTTGTGTTTTTTTCTTCAAACGACAAAACTTAAAAGGCATGCCTCGTATCAATTAAACATCTTTGACAGTCATTACTGATAATCAGAAACCGGTAAATCTGACATCATTGATAAGGAGTATACCCAGTTAATTTTAAGTTATTTAAATGTAATTTAATAGTTTCGTACATAAGTAATATATAATGAAATAAAAATCATGAAGCCCATTAGCACATTCTTAAACACGAAACAAAATTAAACACAAAATTACGTAAAAGAATCCATAACTTATCAGCGCCATTTTCTTTTCTCCCGCCATTTTCCACGTACCATAAACGGGCCGTCCCGTCGTTCGGCGGGTACAATATTTAACACGACATTGTGCCCCGGTTGCCTGTTCAGCCTGTTATTGCCTGTTTACACCTCCCCGGAGCAGTTCCGACATGTTAGCGGACGTGCGGTGATTCTACCACGGTTTATTGCACGTTTTTTTTTGTGATATTTAACATCATGTTAAATGTTTCAAGTACTTATTTTTTTTTCTTTTGGCTTTGCCCGGTTTGTGCACTTGGCCAGCGACAAGTTCGATGGTATTTAGTTTTTCTTTTTACATAATACAGTTACCTTGTTTTCCAATAAAATGTGGATGTAAAAATATTGTAAAGTTTTTACAGTCAGCCAGCTTCGATGAAGTAATCAATACTTTACTAAAATTCTTAGTTCTCTTTTACCGAGTTCATGCTTGTTTCAATGAATTCATATAATTTTTGTATAGATGTGAAGACACACGAGATACTAAAATACATAAATTTTACATCACGTTATCGGCTAGAAATCAATACGCGAATAATTAAAACAGTCACTAAACTTCATTCTTAAAAAATCCGCCTAAAACCTCTAAGTGCTGTTATTACGGGGACGCAATTGCGCGGCAAAAGTGACAAGTTTGTTTTTTATTCGTGACTTCGGAAGTAGGCCTTTTGGGTTTGTTCTTATTTTAAAATTAAAGCCGTATTTTAGGCGTGCTAATTTTACACACCTATTTATTTATAAAAGAACTTCCCTTCATAAACTTTACTCACGTGTTTTATTAAAATAGGTGAGATGTTTTACGTTCTTGATCTTTATTAAGTTCTTTCATAAATCTTTTATTAGCATTATGACGCCGTCGCCAGTTTTACAAGATATTTTTCTTCGCTGCTACACTAACCCTATAATGCGGTTTTATATTCGCTTGCAGTTTGAAGCAAGTTTAATAAATAGTGAGGGTGTTAACTTGGCGCTATTTTGCATACCCCGCGAGTGCCATGGTTTGTTTTTAAATGTAAATCAGTCTTTTGAGATAGCTATTTTCTCGGTAAGACAATGAATATTGAGTTGGGTGAATTAAATTGTGTTGAAATGAAACCTAACTTTAAAAACAAGTAAGAAATATGATTTCTTTCACTAACTCTAAAGTAGGCTAGCGGCTATTGGTGTTCTTTGTTGTGAATTATTCATACATTTTGTAATTTGTTATTTCTTTCACTTAGTAGGGACCTATTACACTACTCGATATTCAGACAGTCTTAGTTTATGTAGCGTCACACAAGAAAAAGAGCAACTTACGTCAATGTCGTGTAAAGGAATGAAACAGAACGATGAGATAAATAGAAAAACATAGACTAGACTGTCTGAATATCCAGTGGTGTAATAGGCGCTTAACGGCTCGTTCACGACCTTGTCGCTCTGAGCGGCAGCGAAGAGCGGTGCGGCGAGCGAAAAAATCAAAAGTATGAAAATGTTTGAAGCACGCAACGAGTCGCTGCTCATAGCGAAAAAGCGCGCGGTTTTCTCAGAGCGAATCGCTACAGCGGCGAGGCGGGAACAAAAGTACCAGCGACTTAGTGCCAATTAAACACCGATCTTTATTCAGTTCGTGCACTCCTTCTCTCATATTAAGAATATCTTGTTTTAAAAATATATTGCTTTATAAACAGAGAAGTCATAATTTTGATAATGCCATTATTTTGAGCACGTTCTGACTACCTAAATACGTCCACCGCGTCGCCGCTCGGGTTCGTGGCGTGCAATTCGCACTGCTTGCCGCGGCCGCGCCGCATACCGCGTCGCTCGCCGCTAAGACCGAAGTCGTGAACAGGCCATTACTCTAAAGCATAGAGCTAATGGTGTTCCAGCCACGCCTCCGATTCCTTTATTCTGACGTCATCTCAACGCTCAGTTACGTGGTCAGAACAAAGGAATAGGAGGCGTGGCTGATTCGAGGCGATCAACGAAAAGAGAATCGAAACGAAACGGTTGTAACTTGGCTAGGGGGGCTGATAGGCCGACTGCCTTGGAGTTTCAAAGTTATTTTGTTATTCATAATCATTATCATTTTAACCTAAAGACGTTGGTTTCTCACGACCCTCACCGACACGTGCTACAATACACGGGGCCTAGAAATAAATTGGTAGATACTTAATTCTAATTACTTCTACCCATTAACAATAACGTACAATTCAACAGAGGCGTAGCGTGGACTAATTTAGACGTGGGCGAAAGCATTAGCGAGGCCTTTTTCTTTTATAAATTCGAAAATGAGACAGCGACTGTCGCAACCCAGTGTTCGACCACATCGTCGCTTGCCATTGGGTGATGTAGAGGTCAAATGCGAACCTATAAATTATAAAACAAAACCCTCGTCGTTAAAGAGCCCTTGAACATGCGAGGCCCCTTTGGGTGCGAGGCCGTGGGCGAGGGCCCCAATTCGCCCAAGCCTAGCTACGCTACTGCAACTTAAGGTAACTTTCACCTCCCGCCGGCAATTTAACAAAGTAATATCTACCTACGAAAAACTCGTATCAAGATAAATTGCCTTCCTTAAAGGTACTAATTATTTTTCTCAATATAAATAACTTAGGCATAAAATTAGCAACATGAAGCCCGGCAAAGTTTGACGGGTACCGTTCGTCACAGACCAAGTTGCCGTCACTAAGTTAAGGCCCTTGTCTGCCAAGTTACTCTGCAAGTTGAAAATATTTTATTTCTCGCCTTTTCGAGCCGTCCGAGACATTAATTATGGCGTCTATGCATGAGACACGCGTTTTGAGGGAACTTTTGTTAGAAACTGTCAAGGACTAGATTAACTGAAATATCTAACGGTACCTGGTAGTTTTTATACAAATAGGTACTTGCTAGTAAGTATTTAGTTGTTGCGAATAGGCCAAACTCACCCTCTCACTAATGAGTGACAACACTGCTTACCAATTTACCATCAGGTGGGATCGCAGTCAAGCACTAGTTTATGTCAAATTACTTTTAAAACGATGACATCCCTAACACAATACTGGCCTTTAAATCCATTTTCGAAATTCGAATTCAATCACGATTCCCCGTTCCGAAACCATTCGAAATTCCGAATCATTTGAATTTCAGAACGAAACCACAAATAAAAAGAGTTCGGGAAATGTCATAATGCCACTTTTGTTCTTTTGTTCGAATCAGAGATCTATGGTAATATCGACATGGTATAAAATCACAGAATTTATCAGTGTATAAAACAAAGTTGCTTTCCGCGTCTCTTTTTCCGTTTATTCCATTATCCGCTTACACCGTGCAACGGATTTTTATGTGGTTTTAATTAGATAATAGAAAAAAATCGGCCAAGTCCGAGTCGGACTCGCGCACAAAGGGTTCCGTACCGTTCGTAGCAAAAAACGGCAAAAAAATCACGTTTGTTGTATGGGAGCTCCACTTAAATATTTATTTTATTCTGTTTTTAGTAGGTATTTATAATTATAGAATCCTATTTAATAAAATAAAATAAAAATAAAATAGCGGCAACATAAATACATCATCTGTGAAAATTTTAACTGTCTAGTTATCACAGTTCATGAGATATAGCCTGGTGACAGACGGACGGACAGCGTAGTCTTAGTAATAGGTTCCTATTTTACCTTTTGGGTACGGAATTCTAAAAACAAGAAAAGAGTGAGGTTTGCGTGTATAATTTGTACTTCATGCAAAGCAGTGTAAGGACAGGAATGCTAAGCAAAAACAAGGAATAGTCGGCGCCACAATCGCAGGGAACCGGTAGTATAAATAAAAATAAATATAATGTAATATTCACACAACTATCACACAACGCCGTCTAGTCCCAAGCTAAGCAGAGCTTGTGTTATGAGTACTAGACAACTGATAAACATACTTAAATATTTCTAAATACATACATATTAAAGATAAATTACACCCAGACACAGAACAAAAATGATCGTGCTCACCACAAACATTTGTCCTGGGTGGGAATCGAACCCACGACCTCCTGCATAGCAGTCAGGGCCACTAACCACTAGACCAACAGGCCAGTCAGGCCAGTATTTATTTATTTATTTTATTCATTTACAAACGCTTAACAATGAAAAGAACAAAAGCAGAAGAGCACAAAGTTACTGCTTATTTCAAATGAAATTTCTTCTAGCAGACCTGCGACAGGAGTAAGAGCACAGAAACACAGAAGACATTAATAATAAATATCATTTATTTCTCTCATAAAGGTACATTGTAACAAGTTTATTTTACAATTTTTGCCTGAAGGCTAAAAAACCTTTGTGAGAGCTGGAGTCTGAACTAGGTTCGAGACCTGTAAGACAGATCTCCAGGCTCACACCCTTTTAAACATAAGATATCGCAATTTGCGGCACATAAACATGAATCTTATGTTTGTAAGATTATGATAAATGATATTTGAGAGATTTGTAAAATTACATGTTAAGTGTAAAGGAAAAGGGATGTTTTTATTGAAATGTGGGTTTAGTGTATAATGTATGTGTGTGTACCTATGTGTTTATATTGAATGTTATTAAATTTACTTTATGATTTGGATGATAATTTCTGTGTCTTCATAGTCCAAATCAAGGAGCCAGTTCCTTACTGTTGTTTTACATTTATATTTAGTCATTTCATACTTACTCTGTTGTAAATATAGGGACCAAGGAAATTATAAAAACGTTGAGCTAGCCTCGAACGAGAAGGGATGGATGAACAAACTGTATGCTTTCGTCTCAGGGATTTAAAAACAGGAGTAGGACGAATAGGTAATGTTACTTAAACCAAATTTATGTAGATGTCGCTACTAGCTACAACTTGAAACGTCTTATTCGACGCTTTTCACGCGCCATCAATTTTGACGACAACAGTTGAGGTTATAAAAGAAAATAGTTTACACTACAGTTGCTGGAGTAATGCTCGTAAATGGGCACTTGGTGCCATTTTGGTTTTATATTTGTGTACCTATGCATTATCGTAATGTTGAATTGGAGTGGTTATAGATTATTTTGCGGTCAACTTAACTTTATTTTTCCTATAGCGTACCTACTGATTGTTATTATGTTATGTTAGTACTTACTGAACATTTATATTATCGATTTATTCCGTTCTAATACCAAAAACGAATACCACTTGTATTTTTTGAAATCATAATTATTTTACATTCAGAACGAATACCTTGAATTTGGTACAAGTTAGCTCATGCAAATCTAATCAAAATAAATTGTACATATAAGTCCAAACAAATACCAGTGGTATTAGTTTTTGGTATTAATATGGAATAAATTGTATTATCTTTACCTACGTATGTTTTGTTTTTTGGCAAGATTTCTTCGAGTGAAGTTCTAAAGATATTGTGATGTAAAATTGGTGTAATTTTATATTTCAAGTGTCTGCGCAACTGGACAAATGTGGAATCATTGAAACAGGCGCCATTTCGATTAAATGGAGCTGAGAATTTTATTGTAGTGTTGACTACCTAAGCCAAGTTGGCTAAGAAGGTTGACTTTGATACATTTGGTGCCAAATACTACAAAAACATTAGAATGTATACATCCATATTCTAATACTAAACTAACTGACTATTCATCTGAAAACATGGCTTAAAGGACTTAATATCCAAGCGAAAAACATTAACAAAAAAAAAATATAGTGAATTCCGTTTTTTTTTAGCTTCGGTTTGTGCATTTGGCCAGAGTCAAGTTTAGAAAGTATTTCGTTTTTTAGTCACTTTGCGTAACTTTAAGTTCCTACAGATGTGGCAAGGCCCTATCTTGGCCTGATTATCTATGTAAATAGTCATAAACAAGTTTTTTTTATAATTCCTATGACGATGACATGCCTCATTAGCGGAGACGCTAGGAAAAAAAATTGTTTTTAAAATTCTACCTAGTAATTAATGCGTCATACGTCTTGATGAACTTATTGTTACAGGCTTACTAATAACTTTTTGTTTTCATTTTAATTCAATTATTTTAAAATTTTAATTCGATTATTGTTGCATTATGAACTGATTATAGGTATTTTTCCCAAGAGAGGATCTGAGATCTCCTGTAACCTAGCAGGAGTTCGGAACTTCACTTAATTTGTAAAAAAATATCTTACGTAAATAAAGATTATTATTATTACCTACTAGCAAACTTCTTGTTAATTATACCCACATAATACCTACTAAAACGAACAACCTACATAATTCTCAACACGGGTGACTCACAAGTCACAAGTAAGTTCAAAGGGAACCTAAAATTTTGCTGTAAGTGGCCTCACCACAATAGGTTAGAAGGCGCAGTTGAAGTCACGACCTTTATTAACCCAAGTCCTCGCTCTCTAATAGCTGCGAACCTCTTTGGGTCCAAACTAAAAATAGCTACGTACACAATAAAAGACAATACAGTCTGTATTTGAATTTAGAATACTAGATATTTTTTTTAAATTTTGAACAACCCTATTCTATAAAAGATAAAGTTCAAATTCCATAAACCAAACGATTTTTAGGGCCTTTTTAACATCAGTCAATTAAAAATGAACTTTAGTTACATAATTATAAAGTTGAGAATTGAATAGGTGGCGATGGATTGAACTAGTCTCGAATTCTGAATTCAAATATATATCATAATACATCCATAATAAAAGACAATAAAGAGTCTTCTCGTGTCTCTGAAAAAACCTTTTTTGAGACACTTTTTATACCCATAAATAATAAAAAAAATCTCAAACAAACATTCTATTTTCAAATTAAAAGGATAACTGAAATCCAGGGCTTAAAAGGTAATCCTAAAAAAACAGTAATAGATAATAATACCTGAGAAGGCACTCAATTTCTATACCTTAGCCCAAAAAAAGTATAAGAACTTATTTACGGCAATTTTAACCCTATGAACATTCAATTGAGGCCAGCGGAAAAGTGTAACAATTCCGGCGGGAACTAGGGCTTCCAACATTTTGTTTGGAAAACTTTTTAAAAAAAATATAGATTGTTAAAAACAAAAAATATTAATAAAAATACAATATTTTTTGTAGAAATAAAGGCGTGTTGTGTTTCAATGATGAAATAAACTGTTTTTTAATAAAAAGATTATGAACGAAATTCATAACATTTATAATTTGTGAATTTAGAAACGGTTACAGTAATTTGTGATATTATTTTAGATCAGTAATAAATATTAATTAGTACCTATCAATATTACTATGATTGTATAGTTGATTGATTCACGTTTTCTTAGAGGTCTTGCGTTCACTTGTATGTGACATGGTATGGATATCAGTCACAATAAAATTTCATTGTATCATATAAGTTGTACAATATAAATATATAGATCCACAATAATAAAAGAGATTAAAAAATTGACAAAAAAAGAAAAAGTAATCAACATTATATTCAAATAGTTCCCGTAAGCGATAGTTACAAAATAAAACAATTGGATCTACTTGGAATTAGTATTTTGGCGCACGATATTGTCAGGCATGTATGCTCAATCTATCTGTTAGTTTAATGAAATTTGACACACGGGTAGACCAATTTCTGCCCCTCTAGCCAAGTTACGACCTTTTCGTTTCGATTCTCTTGCGTCGAACACCTCGAGTTGGCCACGCCTCCGACACAGTATAGTTTTAGGGAACAGTACGGAAACTACCTACAAATATTCGAAACGGCACACTCACACAAACATACGCATCGACGAGACTCCTAAGCGTTTCTCGCGGTCCTGTCAGTAGCGAATGCCGCTTAGGAGTCTCGTCGGTGTTCCATATATCTATACTGTGCCTCCGATTCCTTTGTTCTGACGTCATCTCAACGCTCAGTCACGTGGTCAAAAACGTGGTTCGTGGAATCGAAACGAAACGGTCGTAACTTGACTAGGGGGCTGGATCTGTCTGTAGGTAAAAATGTCTCGACAATTTTTTACTTTTTTAAATTTATTTATTTTCTTTTTTTTAAGTTGCACCCACACTTGGAATTACTCCTGTATCGTGGGTGCACTCACAAACATGTAAATTCACATACACAAGACACCCAGACCCGGAACACCTATCTGTAGGTTTTACAAATATTTGTTCCGTTCGGGGATCAAGCCCGCGACCCGCAGCGCTGGAGTCTTTCGCTCAACCACTGCGCCATCCGTGCCATCAAAAATCAACAATGTTCCATTGATTTGTTTTCCGACTTTTACACGGATGTAGAATAGAATAAACTTTATTGTACACCATATTAGTAACAATTTAACTGATATATCTATTGGTACAATGGCGGTCTTATCACTGTCAGCGATATCTACCAGACAACCTTAAGATGGACTGGAACTTAAACTAAAAAAAGTCGCTGATAGAAGATTTTAGTTTGTTGGCAACCCTAGTGGGCCAGTCCCGGGGGGCGAAGTGACCGGGAAAGGGTTAGACACGGTGCCGATTTATTTCTATTACCATCTGACCGCGGGCGCGCGGTCGCCATACTGAGAGCATGATTGTTTCAACCTAACTTTATTTAGGCGATCGTTGGCCGCCATTTTTATAAAGGGGATTATCCTATGCTTATTAGTAAGCCGATGGATTTAATGATTATGTTTGAAAATTGTTTTTTTTAAACCTTTGTTTCTTTACTTTTTTTCGTTCTTTTATTCTTGTTTTTTCGGTTTTTTCTTTGTCTTAATCTTGTAATCTACTGAAATCCGCTATTATTTGTAAAAAAAACTTTATAGGTATACGATAATGTATGGTGCAGACTTGCACAGACAAAACATGCCTCGATGTGTTGTGTAACTATTAAAAGAAAGCGTAAGTATAGAATTTTATCGTTTTTTTAAAACCTAACCCCACAATTACTCCTCTATCGTGAATACATAAGACGCCCAGAGCTAGAACCACTATCTGTAGGCCATACAAATTTGTTGACTACGCCAACGGTCATCATTTCCAAGTGTCACCACAATGAGGTTCCTGCACCGGATTCGTGCGGAAGAAATACCCGGATGTCACCATTGTGTGGACCACCCGGAGGACACGGTGGAGCATACGGTAGAGGTGTGCCCCGCCTGGGCAGAGCACCGCCGTGTCTTCATGGGGGCGATCGGCGGCAGCGATCTCTCGGATTTGATACAGGCCATGGTCCAGAGTGAGGGGGAGTGGCAGGCGGTCGCCTCCTTCTGCGAAGCAGTAATGCTAGCAAAGGAGGCGGCCGCACGCGCGAGGTAACGGCTCTCACGCCCCAGCCGCCAGGATCAGGGAACCGGAGTGGGGTTTAGTCAGCATAAGTCTGGCACGTCCTCGCGCTCCGCCTAAGGGCGGGAGTTGACATTGGACGATTTACCGACTAAAGTGTCGCAACCCTTAACCTAGTGATCGGAGGCCTACCAACGCTGCGTCTTCCAGTACGTGACCGCTTTTCCAGAACTTTTCGGCCCCATCGATCTATTCTGTGAGTAATGTGCCCTGCCCATTGCCACTGCCAACCGCAGAGGTAGACAATTTAGTCGTATGTAATCTATTCATCATCATCATTTCAGCCGAAAGACGTCCACTGTTGGACATAGGCCTCCCCCAAGCGTCACCACAACGACCGATCCTGTGCGTCTCGCATCCACCGCATTCCCACGACTCTCACCAGGTCGTCAGTCCACCTTGTGGGAGGCCTTCCAACGCTGCGTTTTCCGGTGCGCGGTCGCCACTCTAGAACCTTTCGGCCCCATCGACCATCCGTTCTACGAGCAATGTGCCCTGCCCACTGCCACTTTACTTTGGCGATTCTTTGGGCTATGTCGGCGACCTTGGATCTCCTGCGGATATCTTTATTCTTTATGCGATCACGCTAGGAAACACTGAGCATGTAATCTATTACGAAAGTATATAATATATACAATATGCAGTTTCAATCAAGTTCCAATACTAAAACCCAACTTTGGTAGCATCATCAATTTGCCTGCTGTGGTCTTTCCGTCCGATTATAATTTATGTGTCTTCAAGGCTAGAGTGAATAGGCTCCTAATAATCTAGTGCGCCTCACCATCAAAGATTGCATCACTGCTTACCATCAGGTGGGATTGCAGCCAAGCATTAGTTTATATTATGTAAAAAAAAGAAAAGAAAAAAAAAACAAATCGCCTGTACATTTCTAAGAAATTAAAAACAATTTTCTCAAAAAATCCAGGACATAACAAAAGACGCTACCCTCCCAGTGTATTACATTCTTAACCCTTCACTGAGAATAACTTGGGGGTCAAGATGTACCGATTGGGTTTTTCCCGGGATTAAATTTCAGGCACTCGAATCTCTGGGGGTGTAAGGGTTGACGTGGGGTAGGGGATATATAGTGCGGCGCTGACAATAATTGTTCTGTCCCCTGTCTGTGCCTTGCCTTTCGTCATGGAGGAGTCTGTTTGAGTTCGGAGAGTTAGAAAAAGAGTTATTTTGTTTGAGTTTTGAACTTAGATTATTCGTTACTCTAATAATCTTAGAGTCTAAGATATGTGAGTGATTATACGTAAACTAGCTTCTGCCCGCGGCTTCACTCGCGTGAATGTAGGTTTTTCCATACAAACTTTGGACCCCCGCTTCATCCCCTTAGTTAATTTTGGAAAATCCTTTCCTAGTGCTCGCCTACGTCAAAAAAGGAAACCTTATACAAAATTTCACGCTCCTACTCCCAGTAGTTTCGGCTGTGCGTTGATAGGGTAACCGTTACTAAAAATGTTTATTCAAAACTAACCCAAGCTAAATTCACAACACAATCGACAATATAAAAGACAAACAAATTTAGAAAATCCAAAATCCCAGTTCCAATTATTCCAGAATTTATCTATTCCACCATTTTCCACTGCAGATTACTTTGGAAAAACGCGAGAGTTAACAATAAATCGCTCTAAACTGTTACCATGGCAACTGCAAACATTGTAAATTTAATTTCAAAGCGGTATTTATGTTTGCTCACATCGCATGCAAAATCTACGTTTATGACTTTATTTTGCAATCTATCTGCCTAAATTGTTCTCAACTATATTGGATTGGCTTCCAGTCAGACGGGCATTGGTACAGGCCATGGTCCGGAGTGAGGAGGAGTGGCAGGCGGTCGCCTCCTTCTGCGAAGCAGTAATGCTAGCAAAGGAGGTGGCCGATCGCGTGAGGCAACGGCCCTCACGCCCCAATCGCCGCCGGGATTCCGATCCCGATTTCCGGCCACCGTAGGCGCGGGCTTTCGGACGGCGAGCAGAATGAGTAGCTCGCCGTCCGACCGTCCGGTAACCGTCCGGATCGAGCCCAAGTTGTCGACGGCGCCTATTGTTCTACGCGCGCCTCAAGGAGATGTCAGCAAACCGTTGGGGCCCAGCAGGGTCGAAGCCTACTGGGGCCAAGGGATTGATTCTGAAAGGAAGACTCGGCCTTGGTACGAAAGGCAACGAAGGAACAGGAGTGGGATTTTAGTCAGTAAAAGTCTGACATTATCTCTCGCCCCGCCCAAGAGCGGAGGATGTCATAAGATGATATTCCCACCGAAAAAAAAAACCTGCCTAAACTGTTCACAACTATATTGGATTGGCTTCTAGTCAGAGGCGGATCTAGCTTTCGGAGCGCCCGTGTGCAACCAATACCTTGGCGTCCCCTAGTAGACATGTGGACAAAATGGAATACTTACAGTTTACTTGCCAGACTGCGCCAGAAGGAGGGTTATTTTAAGGATGAAAAATCTTCTAATGACTTTTCCCGTTCTAGGGTGTAGCGAGAGGGCCTGTACTTCATTTTTAAACGGATATTCGGGTGCAAATGGTGCAATTTTCAATGACGTCGGGAAGTAATAGTATTTTTTTATGAAAGTACAATTTATTATTTTATTTATTTCACTGTCTCAAGCGGCGCTCGGCGCCCCCTAAGACCCTGCGCCCGTGTGCACCGCACACCCTGCACTACAGATAAAGCCTGGCCTGCTTCCAGTCTATCCAGATGCTGCTGACTACTAACCTATCTGACCTGCAAAGCCCAGTAGCTGGGTAATGACATGACCCATTTTTTCTTTCAATTTATTAATTTTCTTTTCTCTGGCTTCGCGAAAGCATTCACTAAACCAAAAGTTGCGTCAAGTCTTTGTATAATTTGTTCACCATTAGAATATGGATAGATGTACTACACCATCTAATGTTTTTGTAGTATTTGGCAGCAAATGAAGTCAACCTTCTCGGCAAACTTCGCTGAGGTAGTCAACACTACATTAAAATTTTCAGCACCATTTTACCGAGATCGCACCTGTTTCAATGATTCCACATATTGTCTAGTTCCGCAGACAATTGAGGTACAAAACTACACAAATTTTACATCGTAACATCCAATAGAAAAAAAATTGCGAATAATTAAAACAGCCAGTGAAGTTCCTCGAAAAAATCCCGAAAAAAGTTTTAGTCTGTACCTGTTCCGTGAATATGTCCATGGCATCACCAGGCCCTATCAGAATACTAACATCAGCGCTGCTTTTTTAAAAAAAAAATCGCAACATATGCTGAGATACGAGCCCTTTTGGCTTCACATAGGGATTTTCTGTTTTTTTTTTAATGATGTTCTTATCGTTGTTTATGTTAGTTTATATGACTAATTAACCCTTTTTAATTTGAGGTGCAGAAGCATCAAATAACTTCTCCCGTTCTAGGATAGAGCGAAACGGCGTGTTAGACTTGTACTGACTGAAACCCACCTGTGTTTCTTCCGTTGCCTTTTCCATTCCAGGATCACAGTAACTCTTTCGAACTTTCCCTCAGCCCTAGCAGCGAGACCCTGACAAACATTATAATTTAATTTCTGATCTGTATGTATGTTCTATGTTTGTACGTAGGTACTCGTAGGTATGTGTGTTTGTTCAAATCGCATACAAAATCTGCTTTCATAACTTTATTTGTAGTTGGAGTTAAGCTGTGACAAGGGTGTTGTCAGTTACACGCAGATCTCAGTGTTGCCAACCTGATCGATACAACCCATGTTATACGTCATGCACGGATTTACCTAATGTTGGGTTTAAGTTGTACCAACATTGCGGTGATTTTTTTTATATAATGTTTCGGACTTGTATATTAAGTCCCTTGAACCATGTCTTCGTTTAAAAATTTTTCTGACTTGGATATTAAGTCCTTTGAATCATGTCTTCGTTTAATAATGTTTCTTAATTTTTAATTCTTTATTGTACACTAAAACATAAAATAATATATTGACATACAGACAGTTCCGTTCAGTTCAGTGACTTAGATAGTAAGTCTTTTGAGCCTTGTCTTTGTAATAGTACCTACCTATGAATATAGTTACTTTGTTTACCATTAGAATGCGAATTTAACACATTCTTCATTTTTGTAGTATTTGGTGGCAAATTACGGTGATTTTTTTTTGCCGCAGATTAGGTACATAAATGCTAGTGCAACTTTAACATACTTTACTGCTATTAACTAAAAACACCCCGATTCCCATAAAGAAACAGATTTACTTATTAAGCTTTTTTTAGGGACATTTCTATCTATAATAATTATTTTAAAGAAGAAATGTTTGTATTTTTGTATAGTATGTTTTATTTTTGTATTACGTAGATAATAAATGTTATTCGCTTATTTAATTTTTGTCTTTTATTTTCCTAGTCAACGCAACTCGGAACTAGATTTTATTACGTGGAAAAGTTGTTTAGCGATTTTTCTTAGTTATATTAAAATAATTTTGTTATTAGTCGGTATACTAATAAAAATGAGTCGATTAAGTTTGTCTGTTTCTCAACAGCCATTCGTTTGATTTTGATAATGCTGGTACTTCTAATAGGCGTCTAGAATTATTGTAACTACAAACATTTCTGAAGCAAATTATTGTGGTCTTGATTGTTTGAATACTTTACTAAAGTTGGATAAGAGAGCTACTTTGATTATCCACTTTTACAAGACAAATTTTATATGTTAATGCCTATAAAAACTTAGAGACGTCGCGAGTATAAATCTTTGTAAAATAACAAACAATATAAAAGCTGAATTATTATGGTCCTGAGACTAACTTGCAAAATAACCCTTTAGAAGCTTCGTTCAGAAAATAAAACATTTCAACACTAGTGCAACAATGTAAAATTGTCACTCGTATAAACTTTAACAGCTAAACATAAAACAAATGGGCAGTATACTTTACAGTTCCATTTTTCGCAACGTTACATCAATATGAAAATAGAATATCGTATGACCATTCTAGATGTATGCGAGATATGAAATTCTCAATTTGAATGTATTCAAATGGAACTGGCCGCAACACGGCAACACGCTATCGCCATATTGCTAAAAAATTATAATGACATTTTATTTTTAATATTCGAAAATAACTGCAATTTTTATTATTATTATTTTTATTCATAAAAGAGCTAATGACATTCGAATTAAATAAACAAGTATGTTGTATTTAATTGAAAATAATGAATTGTTAATTTTATACTTTTCTTTCTCTTTTTAACACAAAAGAAAAAAATCGCAGTTTAAAATCAAAGTTCCATTTCTTTTTTAGGCTAGCGTGCTCTATCTTTGGCCACATCTTTGCGGAAAAGACTGTGGTTAAACGCAACACTACTGCGAACGGAAAAGGCTTTGGATTTTTTATTGACTTTTGTTATTAGTTTTATTAAATTCATTCTATTATTCCAGATAGACAAAAAAAAAACGAACTACTTCAAAGTTGAAATAATGTATTTGGGAACGATTTAAATATAACTTTAAAAATCACCAGCCCACAGATTTTAACTTCAAAGTTGCCAGTGTTAAAAATTAATCTCGCAAGTCTAGCTAGTGTGATTAAGTTTTTCCATTCTGCAACTCTTCTTTGACGAGTTATTTTCAGTCGCACCGCGACGTGAATGGAATTTCAAATTTAAAAGTTTCCTTGTCATCGCCGCGCTGCGTTCGCTGAAATTCAGGAACTGATGCAATTTTTAAAAGCAGCCCCGTTTTACTGGAATACATCTATCATCTACCGTCCTAGTTTATGCGACCTTTTTAGGTTCCATATTTAAACGTTGAATTATACGGCTATTCGGCCATGTTTTTTTTTTTTTCCCGAGCGAGGTGGAACGTGAATTAGTTTTAATTTTAAAAGAAAACAATAGCGGTTGGCCGTTTGCCAAAGCTCTCGGCATAATTCATAAAATTGAAATTTCACGAACAATTTGCAACGTCAATTGTTTTATGGTTAGTCAGGGTAGTAAATATGAATTTTAAATTGCGGTAACGAAATTTCGTGGTCTAAAATATTTCGCTCAAACGTATATTTGAATGAGTGTGTTTACATTAAAAAAAAATGTAAGTATTATATTTTTTACGGTTATATAAAACAGGGGTTTAATTACTCATTGTATATAGGTACTCGTATTTCAGAATAAAGCTAAATGAAATAATTAAGACAAGTCTTACAAGTTGTAGGTCGCGGGTTCAAACCCGGCCAGGCGCATTACTTTGTGTAATTTATTTCATCACCACTGCTCTCAAAACGGTGAAGGAAAACATCGTGAGGAAACCGGCATGTCCTAGAACCAAAAATTCGAAGACATGTGACATTCACCAACTGGGCCCGCGTGGTGGATTACGGCCCATGCCCTCTCCTAGAGAGGAGACCTGAGTCCCAACAGTGGGAACATTAAAAGGCTGATTATTTATTATGAAATAATTAGTACCTACTCGTGGCCATATGTAGCCCATTTGCCTTTACATCGATGCTCGAATTACAGAGGGTACATAGTACTGATTGTCTGATTCTCGAAACTGATCCAATTAGCGAGATAGTTGGCTTTGATAACTATTCAGAGGTCTACTGATAACGTTTAAGTGTCTCCAGTATCACACGTCTGTTAAATTGACACCAATAAACAATTAGCAATTAGGGACCTACTGAAAATTCATTTACAAATTAGCTACGTGTTACCAGGGAGATTATTATCTGCCTAGATACGAATCGGTCGGATTTACAACCCTCCAGCATAACTTTTAGCAAACAGTAACTTTAAATCAAAATTCACTTAGTTACGTACAGTTTAATGCTAAAAATGTAGAATTCAAATCTATCGGAACGCTGCACTCGAAATTTGAAATTCCGAATGGAACACCGAATCATGTCCGATAGAAAAAAAAAAATACCTTTTGGTGAAAAAAAAAACATCGCCATTGAATCGGAAAACAAAAGGATTGGAGGAATCCTTGCTCTGAATGGTCGTATTTATAAAAAGGCGCCAACAATGGCTGCCGACTGAAAAGAGATTTCAGAAATCAGAGCTATCATGGAAACAATAAAGTTTTTTTCGCATTGACGTCGACTCGTGAGGTGAAAACGTCTGCGGTAGGTTTTTTTTCTCACGTAATAACATTTGGTTTTTTTTCGCCTTGTTTTTCATGTTATTGTTAGAGCACCCATTTGCATTTTTGTCGTCTTTTAGTTTTGTCGCGTGGAAATGTTGACCTGTTTTTGGTTCGGAATTTGCGCAATCCGATTTAATATTTCTGTTGTTTGCTGTAGCTTTTATAAAAGTTTATATAATAGTTTCGTTTATTAAAAGTTTCTTCTGTTTTAAATATTTGGCTTATAAAACTCAAGAACCTACCTACATAGTGTCAGAATTAAATTAGTTTACACTTCGTTAGATCAAGTTGAAATTTTGTTTCAATATTTGAAATAAAAAGTTAATGAAAAATCAATTTCTCCTGTATCCATAGGCCCGAAAGATTCGATGGGACATCTAAACTTTCAGCTAATTCAGCGACCTAGGTTGAAACAGAACAACGCGACATTGTCATAAAAGAAAACGACTGGTTTCCTTCAAGTGTGTTCAAAACAATCCATAGGTACTAATATTATAAATGTGAAAATATCTGTCTGTCTGTTACGCTTTCACGGTAAAACTACTGAACCAATTTTGTTAAAATTAGGAGGAAGCTTGAACTTCATGAATAGGCTACTTTTAATCCGACTTCGACTTCGACTTCGCGTCCCCAAAACAACATTAACGCGGACGAAGCCGCCGGCAGAAGCTATTACTGTATATTTTTATTGTTATTCATCCATCACGTGAAATATCATGAAATGATTTCCCCCGCTGTGGGTGTAGCGAGGGGGATTGTCAGACTTTTACTGACAGCCCTGGTAGGCATCAGCCCTAACTGGCCCCACAAATCTTACTGACATACCTTTGAGGCTCATGTGAAACGCTACGCGCCGCCGACCCGGGCTTGGACCTTACCGGACCTTGAGCTACCCATTGCTCGCCGTCCTCAAGCCCACGTCTCCGGTAACTGGAGGTAATTATGGAGCTAATGCGTGTCTAGGCAACAACATATGCGCTCCTAAATTCTCACGCTGTTATTGTGACTAAATTCGATCAAATCACATGATATGAAATCATCGACACGGCGAAAAAGAAAACTTGATGTTAACCCTTTGATGATGTTTTGTAGGAACATAACATAATAAAAGTAGGGTTTTATACGCTCGCTTAATACCTAATGTAAGTTCGGTGCCCTTGCCAGAACATGACTCCGGGCTCCGGGTAGGTACCCATACTCCTGAATTTTTGAGGACTGATAAACGCTACTGACACTGCTATTACCGATACCATCAAATGCTAAAATACCATCTAGCAGCTTTGGACACAGTGGAGAGGCGTGCGAATAGGCTAATTGGGGATCCAGATTTGGTTAAGTCCAATCTACAAAGTCTCCAGCACAGGCGCAGGGTAGCCAGCCTATCGGTATTTTACAGGTTGCATTTTGGAGAGTGTACGCGGGAATTGCATGACTTGATTCCGCCATCTCCTTTCTACCATCGGAATACCCGATGTACGGCGAGTATCCACCCTTACGTTGTTGAAACTTCAACGGTCCGGACTAAGCGTTTCGCTTCGTCGTTTATACCGCGTAAATCGAAGGACTAGAACCATTTGCCTGTTGCGGTCTTCCCGTCAAGCTATAATTTAGGTATCTTCAAGGCTAGAGGCTCTTAATAAACTAATGCGCCTCACCATCAATGATTGCATCACTGCTTACCATCAGGTGGGATCGCAGTCAAGCAATGGTTTATATCAATAAAAAATAAAATAAAAAATATTACCATGCGGTTGTATTGCAAGTGTCAAAAACAGTTCTATAAAAAAATTGTCAGCTGTGTTTGACACAAACGTTTAACTGGCCGCCAACGAAATATTGAAACATTATATTTGTCAAAGACACACAACCGTAACGTCGGATGTTGCCCAACGAGCCTTCACGACTGATATTTGCCCGCGTGCGCTCCCAAGCGGACGGTTGTGAAAACTGCGCAAGGGCAGCTTGCATAAAGGTTGTTAAGTGCTAGTTTATAGTGTCATTGTCTTTTAAGTGCTAGAATTAGAGCATGACAGTGTGTCGTGAGATTATTATAGACACTGAAATTATTTAGTGCTTTCGTAAATCTGCTGAGCGATTTGTGGAGGCATTAGGGTAAACCAGCCATGTGCTTTTTTTGTAGGTGAGAAAATCACTCAATCTGACTAAAAACCCACTCCTGTTCCTTCATTGCCTTTCGTACCAAGGCCGAGTCTTCCTTTCAGAAGCAGACCCTTGGCCCCAGTAGGCTTCGACCCTGCTGTGCCCCTACGGTTTGCTGATGTGACTGTCTGTCACTTATTCCAAATTAATAACAAGAAATTATATTTATTTTTAAATACCACGAATGGCGCCGCGCTGGGCCACTTGCGACCCCTAATAAATTGTCCTTTTTAAAGAAAGGGCCGATAGAATTCTAAAGAAACTATTGAATTATGGGATTTCTAATAGCGCACATGTGCTAGGCAAGTTGTTAATTAAGAACCAAGCAACCCAAACCTTTTTGAGAAACAATTGAAAACTATACAAAAACCGTCATAAAAACTTGTTAGCAAACGTGGGAGTTGCTAGGCGAAACTGAGCCGTAAAGCGAGAAGGCAGAATGTGGGCTCGGCGACGAGAGACACTTGGCTTCGGGCAGAGATAGGGTTCGGACGTCCAGCAGGAACGGGGCTGACTAACTCAGTAGATATTGTAGGGCTACATAATGTCCCGTGGTAATTCTTAGAAGTGCTAGGATTGTGATCCAGTATTAGATACAAGTGGACTAAGTCCAGTTTAGGCTTGCATAATATTTATAATACAGATCCGTGTGTGAGTTAGAGTACGAATGGATGGGCGTTGGTTGTGCGTAAGTAGTGTGTAAGTACGCGAGTGAATCTTAGCGACTGTGTTGGTGACCGAATGGGTGAGTGTTAACTCTTTTATCCTTATACCATTCCTTGACAAGGTGACCTAAGCTTGCGGTTGGTGTTAGGGACTCGGAGAAAGCCTTCCTTTGGAGTGAACTTGATATTAACTTCTTAGGAGTGGGCTCGACACTGATTTCCTTCGGGGTGGACATGACCTTTGCCGGCCGGCGTACCTACTTGACACAACTATGACTGAGGCACTGCCGATTGAAGGCTGAACCGAATAAATATTCGTTACATACTAGAGCCAGTTTAAGCTATAACAAGATCACAAACCACCAAACGTTAGCGACGGTTACCTCCCCCTATGGACTGACTGACAGTAGAATACTTTGCATTGCTCTTGATAGGCGCACACTTCCTGAAAGAAGGGGGTAGTCATCGCTGAGCACCCTGGATTGCATTGGTAGTCGTTCTAAGGAACGCTAGTGAACGTATCTCGTTAAATCACACCCGGCCCCCGTAGGCCTCTTACTGATACAAAAAAATAATATTTAGCGAGACACGTAATTTGGAGTCATTTCAGAAAAGTCCCGCAGCTAGACGTAGCTCGGAGGCTTGGAGGTTATGATGTCCTCAACTTGGGGCAGTAAGGAAGTGAGAAGTGTCGATTTATAAACCACTTCGGCGTCTAGCGAGGCAGCTGTGAATAGTTCTGCGGCGACTGAAGATGCGTCACGCTTGTTTAAGTCTTGTATTGTATTGGCGATGGTGGATAGGTCGTTATAAGGAATTGATTGTTATAGAAAGTGTGTCTTATCCAATAGCAGAGGCCTCACAACCCTTTGCCGTAGGATTGGTCAGGACATGCACGGGTGAAATGGATTAAAGTAATTCTAAAATAATTAATTCTAAATACAAGCGTCACGTGTCATATTCCCTTTTGTAGCCCTCTCAGTCCCTTAAATTTCATAATTCAAAAGAAAAGTAGATTATCCTTCCTTATCCATGGATTCCCAATCCCAATTGTTTAATTTTGTTTTTTTTCTCTACCCTATCCCCGTCCCTTAAACTTTCTAAGTCGGGACGTGGTGATAAATCTCCTGGGAGTCCATTACTGACGGTGGAGGTCTGTCCAGGTCATCAGGATGAGGACCACAGAATGGGGCGGGGAGGTGCCCCATTCCTCCCATTTAGTGGGAAGCCGACCTTCATACCTTCATGTAGGCAAATTCAGGAAAAACGAAAATTTTATCAGCCTAGGGTCTTTTAGGAACAGTCACACTGACATCTCCTTCAGGCGCGCGTGGAACAATGCGCGTCGTCGACGACTTAGGTTCGGTCCGGACGGTTACCGGACGGTCGGACGGCACCACTTGCGAAACTAAGACACGTTTTTAAAACTACAACGCAAGTTAAACTTGCGTTGTTTATGTAGTGTATGTGGTGTTATAGCTTATAATTAATTGCTACACTAATAAATGTAGGTAAGTTTCGTTTTAATATAATGTAAATGTTTTTTGTAAGCAGTTATTGGTTGACCAAACAAAAAAAAAATAGATAACATAAAATCAGTAGACTTTATATTTTTTTATATTTATATTGTCTTTGGTTGACAATATTTTTTCTTGTTTGATTACAAATATCACTGCCGCAGTCATTGATACAAAGTCACACCATCACTGAATGTATTTAGCGTATGTTTTCTCCCGAAAAAATTTACGATCCCTGTGCAAAAAGCCACGCTAGCTAAGCTAATCTTTGGCAATAACTCAAATAACACTGAATTATATATAAAAAACATAGAAATTTAATAAAATGTTGTCAAAAAACACAAAGAAACAATTCTGTATTACTCAAAAATACCAACAAACTAATTGTAAATGAATATCACAAGACGAAAACCTCACAAGAATTTTCTTTGAAGTAACATCAAAAGAAGCCTCTAATTACTTGCTTTATCGATTTTAATTAGTTTCACAGTTTATTTGTGTCTCCTTTTCAATTAAACAATAACGCTTATTCAGCCTTGTACAAGTTCTAATGACGAAAAGTAATACAGACAAAAAGACGGACAAATTGTTCGCTCCATATATGTCAAGTCCTTGCTTCCTTAGAGGGAGTCTGTCGGTGCGTGGACGACTTTGGTTAATAGGGTTGTCAAAGCGATGTCATTTTCGAATCAAATATTAGCATAGCGTAATCGGCCTTTTTAATGTTCTCACTGCTTGGGCTCAGGCCTCCTCTCTAGGAAAGGAAATGGGCCTTAATCCACCATGCGGGGCTAGTGTGGGTTGGTAACTGTCACATGTCTTCTAATTATCAAATCAAATATCTACACTACAATTGCTATAGGATGGTGTGGGTGACAGCTGTCGGATTCATACAATATAGCTACCTATCCTTTTCTCTCATTTTAAAGGTGCATATTTTCGTCCTGCTGTCATTCTACCCATGTTATGTAAAAAAGACCTAAGAATGAGGATCGACGTGTGTTAAACCATTATTGTCTCAGCCGGGAAGAAATCTAAGGGTTTTTCGGCGAGATGTATTGTTTGTCGGAGTAGCCAATAATCAAGATGATGCGGAATTGTTGAAACAGGCGCGATCTCGGTAAAATAGAGCTGATAATTTTATTCTAGGTTTTAACTACCATCTCAGCGCAGCTTGCCGAGAAGATTGACTCGATACATTGACTGATTGATGTGTTAACTTTCGCATTCTAATGGATAACAGTGTGACTAAATTCTGTATTAAATTAAACTTGTGACTAAATACTTTCTAAACTTCAGACTGGTTAAATTTTTAGAGGTATGCGGACTAGGGTATAAAATCTCATAGGAGGATTCTCCAACCAGACGAGTGTTATGTCTGCTAGGAAACTGCCCGATAGTTGAGGTTTAATTCCTATGTGATGGCCTAGAGGTCGCTACGAATGTATGCCAAAAAAAACCTTATCTAATACAATTTCCGTCTAATATTTTCGAGACAGCCCTACAGTCGGCGCACGCGCTCGGCCCTACTGCTCAGTATGCAGCAGCCCACAAGTATCAAGGCTAACCACATCAGCAGTACTTAGTTATCTAAGAATTAATTAGTTAATTGTTATTTTACTGCCACTACGGCTATGTGAGGAAACTAATGAATTTGGGACGTATTGGATGTGTTCCTTAGCTTAGTTTAATGACTAACTGTGACCGGCAGTTTTATCCGCGTCTTTGGTTACTGCTTCGCTCTTTTATGTTGTATCGTGATGTTATATAGTCTATAGCATTCCTCGGTAAATGGGCAATCCAACACTAAAATAATTTTTAAATTCAAATCAGGAGTTTCTGATATTAGCGCGTTCAATCAAACTAACAATCTCTTCAGCTTTATCTATAATAAAATTAATAGCGAAATACCACTCACTGATTAATCACGAAATCTCAGAAACTATAACACCAACAAATTAAAAATTTGGCAGGTAGGTTCCTTATACGGTGTAGACAGCCGCTAAGAACGGATTTTACGAAACTCTACCCCTGAGGGGGTAAAACGGGGGTTGGAAGTTTGTATGGAGAAACCTACTTTTACGCGGGTGAAACCACTGGCTAAAGCTAGTAATATATATGTATAAATTCGTGGATATACAAGATTTGGATATCTATTAAGTTTTTGGTTTTTTTAAGAATATTTTTTGTTCGAAAGAGTCCCAGCGACACTGGAACACAAAGGGTAACCGATGGCACACAAGTGGGTTTTAGTCTGTAAAAGTTTGACATTCCATTTCGCTCCTCCCAGAGTGGTAGAAGTTATTTGATTGTTTTCCAACCCTCAAAATAGTAGATTGTTTTTGTTTGAAGTCAACAGACTGTAGACAAAGTGACGCGCTCGTCGAAAATTCAAAATATAATGGATTGACCACAAGACACGGTACGGTAGAACATCAATCGTTTACAAAATTATTGATTTTCTTTAGAAGTCAGTGTTATTTCTGTGTTCCTTTCGTATCTATTGTATTTTATTTATTTTATTCTTTATGCGGCGTAAGGCGTTTTCTACCAGTCGACCTTTGGGTGATATAGAGAGAAATACCACCACACCACCACAATACTCACCATAGTTTTCTTTACAATAGGTAGGAAAATAATTGGGTGTATATTTTTTTTTAACACATCTTTTTTTTTTTTTTTTTTTTAACACATCTGCGTCTAGTACTCAAGCTAAGCAGAGCTTGTGTTATGAGTACTAGACAACTGATAAACATACAACAATATTTCTAAATACTTACATATTATAGATAAATTACACCCAGACACAGAACAAATGATCGTGCTCATCACACAAACATTTGTCCTGGGTGGGAATCGAAGCCACTACCCCCGGCATAGCAGTCAGGGCCACTGACCACTAGACCAACAGGCCAGTCGAATTGACTTAATCTATAATATGTATGTATATATAGAAATATATATGTATGTTTATCAGTTGTTTATTACTCCTAACACAAGCTCTGCTTAGCTTGGGACTACACGGCGTTGTGTGATAGTTGTGGAATAATATTATTATTATATAATTATTTGATTTTACGTCAAAACATTTATTTGACAATTGATTTAAAACGCTAGGCAGGTTGACTTTAACCTATTGAATGCCGAAATCGTCTACACGGCTAAAGTCGGTTGCTACCATATATTTTTCTATTTACGGATATATCCGTGTATGACGTCAGAGAAAGCGCACCCTGAGTGCCAGACTGCCAGTATACGGATAAATACGTATATGTATAATTACGTAGATTTGACATCCTTGGTACATACCCGCCCGCACATTTCCTCGTATCGTATCGAAGAATAGGGGTTAAAGTATGAAATTGCATAGTACGTGGTCGCCATTCCAGAACCTTTCGTCCCCAACGGTCATCCGTTCTGCGAGCAATGTGCCCTGCCCATAGCCACTTAAATTTGGCGATTCTTTGTGCTATATCGGTATACTTGGTTCTCCTGCGGATATCCTCATTCCTGATTCGATCATGCAAGGAAACTCCGAGCATAGCCCTTTCCATTAAACTTTAGGTGACTTTAAGTGACCTTCTGATGAGGCCCATTGTAAACGACCACGTTTCGGAGCCATATGTCATCACTGGCAACACGCACAATTACAGTAGGAACTTAAAATTAATAAGGTGTCACAATGGGCGATCTTAACACTAAAAGCGATTTTTATAGACAACTTGGATGGATTTGACCGAGAAGGTGAAAAAGATACCCAGATAGTTCGTGTATTCTTTTCTACGACCCGGGTTTGGTACTTACTGGACTGCAAGCTTTCCATTGCTCGTCGTTCGCAAGCCCGCATCTACCTTGGCTGGTAGTTGGGGCCAGGGTCACGTCGACTGGGGCATGAGGATGCATCATTAAAAGCAATTAAGCATATTATTACGCAGTGATTCTTCCCTAAGGAAACTGCTGAAGACATTGGGACACAACACATTCTAGCTAAAATTGGCAAACTTAATAGGTCCCTAACGCCTTATGTTAGTTGACATTGCTTTTAATGATCTTATTGCGTCCTCAGTTAAGGGTAAGCACTGTACTGTAAATGATGTAAGTACAAGACAAAAAAACAGTACGCTTCAAAAGACTGGGCAGAAGTTCGATCACTCACAGTTCACCAGTTTTGTTGAAGATCATTTTTAGGGTTCCGTACCTCAAAAGGAAAAAGCGGAACCCTTATAGGATTGAAATTAAAACCTTAAATACTCAAGTCTGCAGACTCTTAAAGCTGTAAAAATCAAACTTTTAAGTTAACGAGAAAAAAAGATCCTTTGGTTTATGAGGCAAAAAACATACAATTTGACACTCTCAAGGAAATCAAAACTCATAGGGTACTTCCAGTTGACCCAAAATTTGGCATAAAGCAAGGTCTTATAGCACAAGTATAGGAATAAGTCTGAAAACTGTAAATTTGTTGTTACGTCACAATTTTTTTTTTTGCATTTCGGAAAAATCTACCGAATTGAACTATTTACATAGGTAAGTTTGTACTGAACCCTCAGGGCACGAGTCCGACTCGCACTTGCCTAGTTTTTTTGAGATTTAGGTCGGTAATTGTCTAGCTCTTCTCGCTCTGGGTATAGCGAGAGGAAGTGTGAAGACTTTTGCTGACTAAAACCCACCTTACTCCGGTGGCCCTTTGCGTTCTAGGGCCACACTAACTCTTTCGAACAATCCTGTAGGCCTTGTTGAAGACCCATGCCGTACTTAATGGCGGACGTGTCATACGCTATGAACGATATTCAAATCGAAACTCCAGACCAGATTCAGAGGCGATCTGACAAATTCTAGATGAACACACGCAATAATATTTTTTCAATATACTTATTCGAAACTACACTACACCTACTCTTTGCTGTTTCCCGCACAAGTGCAGAAAAGTGCGCAAACTCGCCCCCACCACCACCGATTGTATTTATCGTATCAGGCTGAGCACAAAGGAACCTCCACGAGGCTGGTAAACCGGTTTATTTATTAAACATCCTTTGATGCACGTGGTTTGTCACTGCAGCACTTGACTCCATAAGAAAATTCTGCCGCGGTTGCAATGACAAACTTCCTTCACTTGTACTATTCCCAGTCTGTGAGCCTGGGCCTTACCTATATTCAGTTCTAGCCTACAACCACAAGACTAAGTTAATTGGTACGCGTTTTATCAGATGACATTGGATTTAATGACATGATCTTAACGCATCGGCGTTCAAGGTTAAGCACGATATTATGACTCTATATAAATAAAATTGTTAATTTATTAATTTATAATTGTTTGACTAATGACATTTTATAGATATAGGATAATATCAGGGTCCTATGTAATATAACTGGCAACTGAATATATTTGACAAAAATGACAAAACCACATTATTTTTATTTATAATAATTAATAATATATATATAGGCTTGATTCAGAAAGCGGTACTCCTGGACACGGCTCGTATTGTCAAGAGTTTCCTTTCTCTGGAGCCCTGACCGCCGGTAGCTTGGACCCTGTTCCCGACACCGGTGGGATACTATTTTTTATATTTTAAATGTTTTTTTTATTTATTTTTTAAGAAATATTTAAAAATATATTTAATAAGTTTTAAGGTCAAATAAAGAGAATAATAATATTCCACAGCAAAAACAATAAAACTCAAGAGTTTGAGTGATAGCACCAATCTCAGGAACTACTCGTTCAAATAGAATAACTCTTAGTGTCCGATAATCCATTTATCGAGGAAGGCTATACGCTTTATCATCATGTTACTACCAGTACGAGAGGAGCAGCAACCAAAGACGCAGGTGAAACCG
This sequence comes from Mythimna impura, assembly GCA_905147345.3. Lineage (NCBI taxonomy): Eukaryota > Metazoa > Arthropoda > Insecta > Lepidoptera > Noctuidae > Mythimna > Mythimna impura. Next base: position 2,613,612 of record LR990352.1, read on the forward strand.
TGGGAGACAGCTAGTGTGTATAAATAAACGTACGAATTGTCAATTTGTTAGACAGTCATTCTTGACAGCACAAATGACACATCTTGCCTTTAGTAAATTGTCCCTGTAAGAGTAGAGGCTAGGGCCTCTAGCTCGTCAAATGGATCACGATGATATTATATAGTATAGACGATAATGACCTACACTGAACTGTTAAAAGAATGGAGCTATGTAGGGAGTATATAGCTCCATGTCTCTTCCTTCTTTCGGCTCGCACGCTTGACTTTTTAACACGCCATTGTAAGGCTACAGTTTTCTCGAAGACGAGCGATTTCTACGGAATGGCTTCGGGAGCGAAGTCACAAGAAAAGACCAGTTTATATAAGACTTAATACATTAATTTATATTGTTAAGAGGGTCCTTTTCCACTCGCCTATCGTCAACATCGAGCATGGTTTTAAAGCTTGTTGCTTCATCTAACGCAATCCAATGCGATGCTTGATGAAGAGGCAATGCAAAAAGAGAGATGACGCCTGAAAACTCTGTTGGCAATCGGTGATTCCGTGATTTACACGAATATTTCACAAAACTTGTTCCAGGAAATACGTGTTTTTATTAAACCTTTAAAAGTTTTTAAGTAAAATTGCCGTCATTCAGAATCTTGATTAAATGTGCAAGGCTTCTATTGATGTACTTTTTTATATTTTTAATATATGAGTACATTATGGAGGGCCAAAGTTCACGTTAAAAAGCAGATTTTCAGAGGTTTTTATTAGATTAGTTTTACATAAATTTATGTTTTGATTTCTATAGAAGCCTATGTAATACCCACAAGATAGTTGTGTATCCAAAATATCTAAAGAAAGATGGGTAATAACATCATAATCACGTAAGAGCCGTTGTATGAAAATGTACCTCGAAAAGGACGCTCTTAAGAGTTGAATATTGCCTTTATAATGTTGAGGTCAACTGGTTTAGATGTTGCAGGAAAATATCGTGTCAACAATGAGCGGTTTTGTTTGATTGTTTTGTTCACAATGATTGCATCGTTTTGCTCATCGTTAGTGTGTCGCTGATTGTCTGCTGTCGCTGTTTTGATTAAAAATAAACACGAGTGTTATTGATAGGTATTTGATATTGATGTCATTGGAGTAGTCTAATGACATTGAATTTAAATGTTGAGGTTTGGTGAAGGACGACGAGTAAGTACAAACAGCCCCGCCGGGGATGACAGCAGTAGGACGACTATCGGCAATCGTAAGCGCGGATTTGAGGACAGCGAGCCATGGGGTAGCTTGGGCCGATGGCGCGTTGGGTTCTTGCAAAATGGATGGGGCAAGTTAAGGCTGGCGCCTACCAGGGCTGCGGATTGTTCGAAAAAGTTACCGTAACCCACGCAACAAAGAGTTACCGTAGCTCTCGCATTATACGGCGACTGAAGGAACACTGTGGGTTTTAGTCTGTATAACTCTAACACTCCCTCTGCTCTATTATACAATAAAAATACAAAATCAATAATAGACAAGTGGATATATATCATTGTTAAAGAGTTTCTCTTTCCTAAATGTAGTTTGTACTGATAAACAGACTATATTCAGCAGTATAATATTCTTTTTAACTTTTCTAGTCTACAGTGAGACTAGAGTGAGACTACAGTGAGTCTAGAGTTAACTTTTCTAGTCTTTGTATTCAAATTATAATCCACCCTACGCCATAAAAGTACAACATGTAGACACGGATATCTATGTGTAGACATGTCATGTCTATGGTACCTACAGAGAGGCGTGAATTTGTGTTAGTTGTTCCACATTACCAGTCCTTGAATCTTAGTCTGTGTGTGTTTAACAAGGGTTTTACTTCTACGAAAATTTAATTATGTACCAAAGTTTAGGTTTAAGACAAGATTATTATTATCTACTCTGATATAACGTAAAGGTAAAATTGTTTGTTTGTGTATTTTATTCACTGATATCGGTCACTGCCATAAGCTACTTTTTTTTTTATTGCTTCGTTTTTGTCACCAGTCCGACGAGATCAAGTGTCTTTTGATCAGCAATGGGCAAACTAACGAAAAAATATAAACTAAAAAATATCAATGTTTTCCATAGACAAGCGAAATTTTTTCGAGTGAAGTTGAGCGATTGTTTTAATTATAATTATTCGCAAATTGATTCCTTGTAGATAACGTGACGTAAAATTGGTATAGTTTTGTATTCGAAATGTCTAAACAATTTTCCAATCTTTTTTTATTATTCTTTATTATCTCGCGTTTGACCACTATCTCACCTGATGGTAAGCGATGATGTGGCCGACGATGGAGCACGCTTGCCTCGAAATAAACAATTCACTCTTGACTTAAAGACCCCTAGGTTGTAGCTATCAGGAAACACAGACTCCGGCAGGGAATTCCACTCCTTAGCCGTACGCATTATGAATGTGTTCCCAAAACGCTTTGTACGTATGGGTGGGATGTCATTATAAATTAATAGTCTAAATCCCCTCGCTCCATCCAGAGCGAGAGAAGCTACTAGATCATTTCCCACCTCACAAAAAAGATGGGACCCTTGAGTAAAACTATGTGTAAAAGCTAGACAAAATTAAATGTGATGTAACATTCAATAACGATGTCTCAAATATCAAATAAAATTGACGCTACCATGGGAGTCTTATTATCGGCTGCAGATTGTTTATCAGAATTAATTATAATTATTCTCTTAAAATCATTATGTTGGCAGTTTTTCAGCGAGATACAACATTAATTGAAGATGATTGCAGTTATTAGTTTTAATTTATTAATATAATTCTCATGAAGCTGTTGTTAATTTTCTTGTTGCCTCTGGCATTTATTGTTATTTCATCGTTTTATGAATATTAGATTGCGGGAACGTTTGAAAAGAGCTACCATGGCCCTGTAACGCAAAGAGTAACTGAAGGAGACAGGTGGGTTTTTGTCAGTAATTGTGTTCACACCCTCTCGCTCCACCATAGAGCGCAAGAAGTTATTGTGATAAATGATATTTATTTGATTTTAAAAACACTTTTAGACGTCAACTTTTTTGTCAATTTAAACTATATATGAGGCCGGTGTTTCCTAGCTGACTACCCTGAGAAGAAACACCGAAACAAACTCAGTGGTCCAAACATTTAATATTGATGTTTGCCAAAATTTTGTTGGCTCTAACGCTACATTTGTTGTTATTTATTGCGCACATTTTGAAAAACTATCTAATTTGTGTCATAATACAGATAATTTGTACCGAAGATTCACCAGTCGGAAATTCACAGTGATTATAATAATTTACGTTGATATTATAGATAGATGCTAAAGAAAACAAACATCACTAGTTTTCGGCCATTGGTACAACATAGCATTCAGTCTTTTGAGCATTTCAACTAAGAAATGTGGACCTTAGTTTTCAGTGACCAAGTGTATGGAATAAAAGAAAGAAAGAGTTTCTTTATTCAAGAGGCATTACAAGAAATTAAATAGTGACCACTATTTAATTTTTTCTTTGCAAAACCCATAGCATAACATAGCAGAATCAGCCTTTTAATGTTCCCACTGCTGGGACTCAGGCCTCCTCTCTCTGGTGATGAAATAAATTACACAAAGTAATGCGCCTGGCTGGGTTTGAACTCGCGACCTACAACTCGTAAGTCGGTGCCGTTACCACTCGGACAGCACTGCTCTCACAAAACCCATAGGTTTTTTTTAATTATTATTGATAGGCTCGCGTTTGACCACTATCTCACCTGATAGTAAGCGATGATGTGGCCGACGATGGAGCACGCTTGCCTATAAGTAACCTATTCACTCTTGACTTAAAGACTCCTAGGTTGTAGCTATCAGGAAAAACAGACTCCGGCAGGGAATTCCACTCCTTAGCTTTACGCATAATGAATGTGTTCCCAAAACGCTTTGTACGTATGGGTGGGATGTCCACCATGTATCGATGGCGCAACGCCGTACGTCTAGTGGTCCGATGATGGAACGGACTTGGTCGTTTGCTGGGAGAAACTGCCTGAGGCATTAAGTCTGCTTTTGTACTCTTTTTGATATAAATTATGAATTATCGCCTACCAGCTCTTAGCCTGCATTCTGTCCGACCACCGTGGCGCAGGCTTGCGGACGGCGAGCAGTGCGTAGCTCGGTGTCTGGAAAACCGGTAAGGACTAAGCCCAAGTAGACCGCACGTTGTATTCCATGCGCGCCACAAAGAGATGTCAGCAAAATGGAGGAGGCCCACCAGGGCTGCAGGATTGTTCGAAAGAGTAAGGTACCGTGACTCTGGAACATCAAGGGCAACTGAAGGAACACAGGTGGGTTTTTAGTTAGTAAAAGTCTGACACTCCCTCTTGCTCCACCTATAGCGAGAGAAGTTATTTGATGGTTTACCACCCAGAACAAAGGGTCCCAGTCTGTGTTGGTGGATGTCACATGTCTTCGATTTTTTTCGTTCTAGGACATGGCGGTTTCCTCACGATGTTTTCTTTCATCGTTTTGAGAGCGGTATAGTGATGCGTGTGATGTTCGGAATGGTGATGAAGAAAATTAGGCAAAGCAATGCGCGAAAAGCTGTTTGAAGTTTTGAACCTACAACTCGTAAGTCGGTAGGTACCTATCATTGACCCCCACTGCTCAGACGCTTGTCGTTAATTTTTTTTTTAAATTTACTGTTGATAAGCTCGCGTTTGACCACTATTTCACCTGATGGATGATGGTATATGGTCGATGATCTAGCACGCTTGCCGAGAAGTGACCTATTTACTCTTGACTTAAAGACCCCTCGGTTGTAGCTATTATGAAACACAGTTCTTTTCCATAGAGATCTACGCTTTGGAACGGGCAATTTAACTTCACTTTTTTTTTGACTGATTTTGACAACTCAAAAGTGCCTGTAAATCGTCTATTTCAAATAAACGTGTTTGATACAGACTCCAGCAGGGAATTCCTCTCCTTAGCTGTACGTACAATGAATGTGTTTCGTTAACGTTTCGGGGAAAAGGGTAATAAAATAATGATTATCCTGAGTATTTTCTTTGTCAACCTTCTCACCCATTTTTGTCTCACGTACAAATGTCCAGTCACAACACTTTTTGAGTTCAACGGCACCAATTTACGTCACTCATAACTTTGGCAGAGGTAAATTACTTATATGATAATTGTCTCTTTTAAAGTCCATACTTCAAACATGTAACATATTTGATGGTATCCCACATCTTCTCAGCGTTTATTTATTTATTAAAACTTCATGCAACACAAAAGTACAAAGGCGGACTTTATGCCTTAGGCATTCTCTACCAGTCAACCTAGGGTGGTGAAGAGAAAACATGGCAGGTGCATAAAAATTTAAAAGATTATTAAGAAAATAAGGGTTGAAAAATTATGCATATATAGGGTGACTGGTAATTAGTGTACGATACTTAAACACGTGATTGTGCTCATGATAACAAACAATTTTTATTATGGGAGCAAAGCCGAAATCGCGAAAAAATTATCAGCTGTTCAGTACATTAGGCAAACATAAATGTACTGAACAGCTGATTTTTTTTTCGCGATTTCAGGTTTGTTCCCATAGTAAAAGTTGTTGGTTATCATGAGCACAATCACGTGTTTAAGTATCGTACACTAATTACCAGTCACCCTATATACACAATAAACATAATATGCGTTTCGATGGCAAAACCATATCTATGACCCTTCCGTAGCCTTTTGCGTTTTAAGCTCATGCGTATATCCTTTTCACAACCAATCCCTTGGCTCGAGCAAGCATTGACCCTGTTGGGCCCATACGGTTTGCTGTCATCTCTTTGAGGGGCGCGTTGTTTTGGAGTTAAATTCCTTGTCTAGTCCAGTATTCGGCCTCGACAATGCCGTCCACTGACGCTGTCATAAGATCCCTAAAAAAAGGTTGCGGTTGGATTACGAACACGCCTTTCGTCCTACGCAGAGGTTGATTTTTAGGGTTCCCTCAAAAGGAAAAAACGGAACCCTTATATCCTATAAGGGTTTGTTGTCCGTCCGTTTGTTTGTCTATCTGTCTATTAAGACCCTTTATCTCGAGAACGTATGGAGGTATCGAGTTGAAATTAAAACCGTATAGTCATGTCTGCGGTCCCTTAAAGCTGTGCAAAAATTAAACTTTTGAGTTAACGAAAAAAATACGACCTTATAAGTCGCAAAAAACTTATATTTCGACATTCTCAAGGAAATCGAAATTCACAGGGTACTCCTCGTTGACCTAGAATCCTGAAATTTGGCATAAAGCAAGGTCATATAGCACAGGTATAGGAATAAATCTGAAAACAGTAAATTTGTTGTTACCTACGTCACAAAAAAAAATACTGTTTATCAAAAATCTTCGAGACTCCATTCTGGAATTGTAGTTTGTACAGAACCCTCAGTGCGCGAGTCCGACTCGCACTTGCCCGGTTTTATTTTTAATGGAAGCTAAAAATTCGATGAACCCTCTTATATAACGACAATCGTTTGAGAAATGCGTAGGTTTAGTTATTTTGGGTTTAATATAAAGGCAGTATTAGGTGACTAGACACATAGTGTAAAAATGTCTATGAAATAAAATTAATGGTATTTCCCTCTAGCCAGCACCTGTGTGTAATATGTTTGTAACTCGCACAGAAAAAGCACAGGACATAACTACAAAAAAAAAAATACATTGTTAAATTAACATAATAACTAACTAAAATCGGATCGCTACATGCCTGCGATTGGGTGCTCCTAGCGGAGCTCCACATCGGTGTCAATGCGGTGAAGCAGTCGACCGCCTCGGGCACCATGGCCTATCCTGCAGTAAAAGCGCTGGTCGGATAGCTAGGCACGCAAGCATTAATGACATCATCCGTCGAGCTCTTGTCACCGCCGGGGTGCCAGCTGTTTTAGAACCCAATGGCTTGGCACGCGACGATGGAAAGAGGTCAGACGGGATGACCATAATGCCCTGGAAGTTAGGTAGGCCTTTGGTGTGGGATGCAACATGTGTCGACACCCTTGCGCCATCCCATCTTCTGAGTACTGGGGCTGTGCTGGGGCAGCTGCTGCAAGTGCAGATAACCTCAAACGGCGTAAATATAATAACCTCATCGGAGGTTATATGTTTGAGCCGTTTGGGGTTGAAACACTAGGGCCATGGAGTCCGAGCGCTCATCGAGTTGTCCGTGATATCAGCAAACAACTGGTCGACTCTTCGCGTGACCAGAGGGCTGGGCTTTTTTTCGGACAAAGAATCAGCATTGCTATCCAACGTGGCAATGCTGCCAGCGTTCTGGGCACTTTTCCCATTGATATCGATGTGGATGAATTTTTTGATGCCCAATAATTTCTTTTTCTACCCGTTTGTAAATATTATTATTTTTAGTTAGTATAAATTCCTATTTATTAGTTTTGATTTTCGTTAGCGTAATTGAATAATTATATTTTTATTGATTATCAATTGATTAAATACTAAAATAAATAAAATACATTATTAACTTAACACAATGACTAGCTATAATAAAATAACTTAAAAAAGATCTGTGTCAGGTTAAAAGAAAATTAGTTTATTTATTACTCGCACAGTATATTATGAGAGTTTCTGGCGGGATTTCTTCGAGTGAATGTCAGTAGCGGTTTTAATTATTCGCAAATTGATTCCTACTGGATATTGTGATGTAAAATTGGTGTTGTTTTGTATCTCAAGTGTCTGCGCAACTGGAATAATAAATATGTGGAATCATTGAAATAAGCGCGAACTCGGTAAAATGGAGCTGAGAATTTTATTGTAGTTTTAGCTACCTCAGCGAAGTTTGCTGAGAAGGCTGAATCGATACATTTGCTGCCAAATACTACAAAAACATTAGAATTTGTTACACGGTCTGCATTCTAAAGTAAAACAAAAATAAACAACTATGATATTGGAATACGGAAGACTTATTACGCAAGGATACTTGGACGAAACACTAGGCGATATGGTCGAACGACTATAGCCTTTCCTAAGGGGTAAACAGAAAAAAAGAAGTATATTATGAATGTTATGTATTAACATACATCGGTCTTATTTACGTGTTAAGCACTCCTAAACATTGCGTGGTTATGACTAATCTAATTACGGAAACCGGTAGTAATGAAAAAACATTGTAAATTCGTCCACATGACTGGCATTTTACTAGGCAAATATGAAAACCGGAAGTTCCGTTACAAAAACACAAAACATACTTTCATTACGCTCCGACTACACCGTATTGGGAATTTTCCAAAAACAATAACCGTGTCAAGCATTTTTACCAGTTTTATTGTTGTGCTATAAAATTTCTGCACAATGGAGTAGTTTTATGATGTTGTTAATATCATATTTATTGGAATGGAATTAAAACAAAGATCAACACTAATAAATGAACGGAAAAAACTGGCATAGAGTAGCCAGCCTTTTGTTATTTTACAGGATGCATTTTGGAGAGTGTGCGCGGGAATTGCATGACTTGATTCCGCCATCTCTTTTCTACCATCTGACAACCCGACGTATGGCGAATATCCACCCTTACATTTTGCCTCGTCGTTTATACCGCGTCCGTCGAAGGAATGGAACAATTTGCCTGCTGCAGTCTTCTCGTCCGATTACAAGAGGTGTCTTCAAGAATAGAGAGAATAGGCTCTTAAAACTAGTGCGTTCCACCATCAACCATTGCATCACTGCTTATCATCAGGTGGAATTGCAGTCAAGCACTAGTTTATATCATTAAAACTAAACCCTGATATTTTAACACATCTTAGTAAAGGCCCTGATTTGTTTTTGATTTTCTTATTTCACCAATGGTTAAGGGTCGTATGACGTCACAAGTCACGACAATTTTTATGTGAGTGTGTTTGTTACTCTTTCTAGTTCAAACAGCTAAACGGATTTACGTATTGTTTGGAAAACAAATGACATAGAACTTCAAACTACCGCACTAATTAGAAACTGCCTATCCATTAACTTCCTAATTCTCTCATTGATTGACAGCCTGCAGTAGGTGCACAATGAGGATCAATCACATAATAGCAAATCCGATTTTTACTAAGTACATCGCATGTGTAATAATTTACTGAGCATTTAATTTTTTTTAATTATTAAAATCCGTCAAGAAATGGTGGATTTATTAAAGTTTTTCTGAACGGCTACTTGGAAACGCGCGCTCTCGCTGGACTTTTTACGATGACGTCATCAGTCATGATCCGTGCGACGAATGGCTTGATCGTATTCATTCGCCGGTGGAGACCGATTATGATAGATGACGTCACAGCGAGTCGCTTCATTTTCAGGTGCGTTTCTGGTACACTAAAATTGCTGTAAATTTGTCATTTTTGGTCCGATTTAAATAATTTCTTCGCAGTATTTACTGATTTTTTTTTGCATACTCCACAAAAATCATGACTGATCCTCATTGTACTACTGGATTGTTTGAAAGAGATACCTCGTCACCTGGAACGCCAAGGGCTACTGAAGGTACACGTATCTATGGGTTTTAGTCAATCAAAGTCTGACACTCTATCCCGATTTCTGATTTAAGAATTTTATTTGAAGTTGAGTATTTCTTAAACTTTAGCCTGCCAAGCTGTCAAAGTTTGGCATTAAGGCGCTTTCGAGCAGAGGTTCGCTTGTCAGTAGGTATCTGAACCATTGCTGTACGGTTAACTTATTGAGCAATCGGAATCTGTAAATACATGTTACGTGTCTGAATAATTTGTGTATGTGGTCTCTGTAATTGTATATGTTTTTGTTGTTATTTTATTGTCTGTGTGCTATGATCCTGTGTTGGTCGAAATAAACGTGTTATTATTATATTATTATTAAAGTAGGGTTTGAAAGTCCTCCCATAAGGTGATTCGATGACCTGATGAGGGTCGCGGGAATCCGATGGATGCGAGACGCACAGGACCGGTCATTATGGCGACATTTGGGGGAGGCCTATGTCCAACAGTGGACGTCTTTCGGCTGAAATTATGATGATGATGAGGGTGATGACCCTCTCTCTCTCTTCACCCAAAGCGGGAGAAGTTGTTTGATGAATTTTCAGTAAAAATATCAGGTACACAATAGCCCACCAGTTTTCCCTATAACTTCAATTGTCCAGTAATTGACCAATTACAGGTAATTCCATTTGTTTAGCTACAGAATGGCGTTGTTCAACAATGTACCTAATGATCCTGACATGCGCATGCGCCGTCACGAAGGTACGGAGATTTATTAAATATGGAATGGAATAAGAATAACTTGTTATGGAGATGGAGGTAAATACGGTGTCATTCTTCATAATTACAGTTGTAATGGCCAAGTGCCGAGAGCTGTTTCTAACAAACCCAGCGAAATTAATGAACATGACAAGATGAGAAAAATTGGTAATGTTACTACAGAGCCAAAAACATCCCACTCATACGCACAATTGTGCATACTGAATACCGTGCCAGATTTTGTGTTCCCTGATAGCTACAACTAAGGGGATTGAGTGGTACCGTAGGCGCGAGCTTGCGGACGGCGAGCAACGGGTAGCTAGCCGTCCGATCGTCTGGTAACTGCCCGGACCGAGCTCAAGTCGTCGACGGGGCGTACTGTTCCACGTGCGCACTGGGGCCAAGGGTCTGCTTCTAAAAGGAAGACTCGGCCCTGGTATAAAAGGCAACGAAGGAACAGAAGTTTTTAGTCAGTAAAAGTCTGACACACCCTCCTGCTCCGATCAAGAGCGAGGGATGTAATTGGATGATTTTCCCACCGAAAAAAAATGGGTTTGAGTGGTGAATCATGTTCACCGTTTTGAGAGCAGTGGTGATGAAAATAAATTACACCAAGTATAGTGCCTGTCTAGGTTTTAGCCCGCGACGTACCCGACTTGTAAGTAAGTCGGGGCAGTTTCCACTGGACCATCATTGCTTACAATAATAATCATAAAAATCATGTCTCTACAAAAAGATTAAAGAAAATATTCAACACAAGTACATCGTTTTTGCAAAATTATAGTTGTTTAAAGTTATTAGTGACTTTGCATTTTTATTTTCTACCCGACTATAATTAAATTGATTTTCATGTTTATTTTTTTTTTAATAACATACAAGACATTCATAGTTCTGTAACCTCAGTAGCTAGACCAGTTTCAAGCGAGTTCTTAAAGGTCATGATTTATTTATTTCTTGTTATTGTTAGCTAATACCGCATTTTATATGAGATCATTGAACTTGAAATCGTTTTTGAAATTAGTTTTCGAATGACTATCGGTTTGTGATAAAAATAAGAATGTAATATTGTACCTAATTATTATTATGGCTGAAATGATGGATGTCTTCCTTAAGAGTTGGCAAGATGTGGTTTAAAGCCGAGAACAGTCGAAAGAATTTATGATGGCTTTTGTCCAGCAATTGGACAGGCTAGATAATTATAAGTCGTAGACATAGCTGTATTTTTTAACCTAACCGGAAAATAATAATTACTTACTTAAAAAAATCTTATTTTTTTTATCCACAGGCTTAAATATGCTCTTTTAAAACGTCATACTTTAAATATATATTTTTTTAGATGTAAAACATAAAATTAAATACCACTTATAAAATCTATTTAGTATAATATGATAGAACAAAAATATTTAGGAAATATTAAAAAAAGAATTTAAAATTTATTTAGAGTGTAAATATTTAGAGTTTGAATTTTTGCTTCTAATTTAAGTTATAAAAACAGTGTGTACGATTCCAATTGGTCATTTCTTATGAAGAAGAACCGGCAAGAAAATCCATGCTTACTCTTATAAAAAAATGATTGATTTTATATTTCCATATCACAATATTAACTTCTTGAGTAGCGTAATTAGAGACACAATAGTAAGACAATAGCGCACGACCGCCGGCGTTCGTGCGGGGATCAACAGCTTAAGAGTACAGTGTAGACCAGTAAATATTGTACCCAAAAGCACAAAAAAATAATAATAAAAACCGCGGAGTCTACAGTGATGACACATTCAAATTATTAAAAAAAAACTATCAATGAATGAATGATGAAATTCTGTAAGTAATAAAGTTTCCTGTAAATTTTCTTACTTCAATTTGAAAAGATCAGACCAGCTACCCAAGGAAATGGAATAACGTCCGGTCGCCGCCATATTGTATTCTAGAGGAAATAAAAATTAAACATTAAGTGTTTCAAACAATAAATCTGCTATTACAAATCTTGTAAAAACACCAATTTCCTCACATTTTAATTAAGAAAACAATACGAGTTATAATAAAAAAAACTCATTAATTTCAAACTCCAACACAATTTGAACTTTATAGCTTTAAAAATAAAGTGTATTTTAAAATGAATATCAATTCAGGAACTTTGGGATAATACCATTGCTTGTTCCGCATTCACCATTCAACAGATTGATGTGCAATCTTTTTTAAGGTTGATGGTTTATAATGTTCTATTGAAATATTAATAGTATGATCTTCGTGAGATCCGGATGTTCAAGTAGATAATTGTCTTACTGTACGGTTTTGTTTCAAGGACTTTTTTTTAGTTAAATTAATCTCAGTTTTAACTTTATTGGCATTGTGGCATGGTTGCACTCAATCAACAGATTCTGACCGTTATGCATAATTTACATACATAATAAACACTGATTTAACCTTTTAAGCGCCTACGTCTCATTTATAATTATCTGACAAACATTCTCGCGTTTATTCCACCAGGGTTACAATATCGTCGGCTTACTGCAAGAACTCATTAACTGACAAATACAAAACTTTAAGTAAAACTACTTTTAGTTACTAAAAGTGGCTTTACTCAAAGTTTTGTAATTAGATTAGTAAATAATTAAATTAGTAAACTGTATTCAAAAGTTATATTGTCAGTTAATGAGTTCTTGCAGTAAGCTGACGATATATCCATGACTAACTATTCCATCTTGTCAGCTCTTCTGTCACCTATGGGGATTGATAAGCTAAACGAGATGGAGTATCCAGTCGCAAACACTGGCGAATAGGACACGAAAGCACTAGTCGGACTAATCCACCACAAGCTATCAAAACGTTAAACTGCGTTTCCATAAAAATAGTATTTCAAAATCTTCTCCTCTTTTTTTTTATTTGGTTAAAGCCGACGTAAAATTCCACCACTGGGGGGTCCAAAATTATGTACTGGATCTGTGGTATTTGTTTGTGCGTTGATGTTAAAAACACCCTGTATAATTAATACGCGCTTGCATAATATGAGGATCCGTTTGTTCAAAGTAAATATTAATTAACGATGCTATTAATCGTCCGTGACATATCGATCAATGCGACGTGATCTAAACACACGACCTCAAACAAAACACGAGCGAGCTTCTTAATATAATTTTTTAACCGACTTAAAAAAAAGGAGGAGGTTATTTTAATCATATTTCACAACTATCACACAACGCCGTCTAGTACCAAACTAAGCAGAGCTTGTGCTATGAGTAATAGATAAATGATAAACATACTTATTATTTCTAAATACATAAATATTATAGATAAATTACACTCAACACAGAACAAATGATCGTGCTCATCACACAAAAAATTGTCTTGGGTGGGAATCAAACCCACGACCTCCGGCATAGTAGTCAGGGCCACTAACCACTAGACCAACAGGCCAGTCAATTTAAGTAAAAAAAGATACCATCATTTCGTGACTTAAAAAAAAATTCACTCATCTTCATTGCACGGTCTGTACGGAGTACACCTTCCGTATTCATGCTACATCAATAACACTTTTACGTAATGAGAAATACGGTTCAATTTCCTGTAAAAATAAATGAGTATCCATTACGCACTGACCGCTACGTGATGGTATTACTATATAAACTTTACTTACTTGACTTAAGGTTCTTTTTAGATTGCTCAAAATTTTCTTCAGGAATCAGATAGGTGAGTTTCCGATGTTCGCTCGTTTATAACCATTATCTCATGAATGTTATGACGTTTGATTCCGATGACGTCATAAGCGTATTCAATCTTTTTTAGTATGATGGAGGGCTGACGAGGGTAGGAAAAATGTTTTTTGGCGCCTTTTTGGTAGAAAATGGTAGAAGTTAGGAAGGTAAGTTATTATATGAAGTCTGTAGATGACTAGGGCTGTAGAAGAAGCTTATAGGTAAATAATAACGATAAATTTTGGTTAAGCAACGGTGGAGGTGGATGGGTCCAACACCCATTGCATGCTTGCCTATATAATCAGCTTAATATGTTCCCACTGCTGGGACTTGGGCTTCTTCGGTAGGAGGGAATTACGCCGTAATCCACTACGCAGGCCTGGTTGGTGAATGTCACATGTCTTGCAATTTTTGCTTCTAGGACATGCCGGTTTCATCACGATGTTTTCCTTCACCGATTTGAGAGCAGTGGTGATGAAATAAATTACACAATACAGTGTAGTAGTGCGCCTGCCTGGGTTTGAAGCCGTGACTTACCTACAACTTGTAAGTCGAGGTAGTTTATTTATTTTTTTTTCGGTGGGAAAATCATCCAATGACTTCCTCCGCGCTTGAGTGGAGCGAGAGATAGTGTCAGACTTTTACTGACTAAAAACCCACTTCTGTTCCTTTGTTGCCATTCATTGGGGTAGTTGCCCCTGGTAAGTCCACATTTCTATCTTTGCACATGAAGTTTAAATACATAATTTGTATAATAATAATTATTATTACCAGGCGCATTACTTTGTGTAATTTATTTCATCACCACTGCTCTCAAAACCGTGAAGGAAAACATCGTGAGGAAACCGGCATGTTCTAGAACCAAAAATTCGAACACATGTGACATTCACCAACCCGCACTGGGCCCGCGTGGTGGATTACGGCCCATTCCCTCTCCTAGAGAGAGGAGGCCTGAGTCCCAACAGTGGGAACATTATAAGACCGACTGTGCTATGCTATGCTAATAATTATTATTTATTTTAAGCTACTAAGGCCTATAACATTCTAATTATTTTATTTATATTATTTTTTTAATTATATTTATCTAGCTGACCCGGCAAACGTTGTTCTGCCGTATAAAATATCAAATAAAAAATTGGGGACTGGGGGTAGAGGCGTAAAAAATTTCCTACGAGCTATTCTCAGACCTACCAAATAAACAAAAAGTTTCATAAAAATCGGTCAAGCTGTTTCGGAGGATTTCGGAGGAAATAGATCATAAATTTATGTAGGTATATTTCTTTATAATTGTAATTTTAAATTGTACACTAGATCATACCCTTTATTCTGACTGGCCTGTTGGTCTAGTGGTTAGTGGCCCTGACTGCTATGCCGGAGGTCGTGGGTTCGATTTCCACCCAGGACAAATGTTTGTGTGATGAGCACGATCATTTGTTCTGTGTCCGGGTGTAATTTAGTTTATATATGTATATGTATTTAGAAATATATAAGATGTTAAAAAATTAACTTTAAGAATTTCGAGGGGACATTGTACTCCTCATTATGAACAACTTTTACTATGGGACCAAACCTGAAATAGCGAAAAAAAAATCAGCTGCTCCATACATTTTGACGAGTTATGCGAACATAAATGTAGGGAACAGCTGATTTTTTTTCGCGATTTCAGGTTTGGTCCCATAGTAAAAGTTGTTCATAATGATGAGTACAATGTCCCCTCGAAATTCTTAAAGTTAATTTTTTAACACCTTATATAAGTATGTTTATCAGTTGTCTAGTACCCATAACACAAGCTCTGCTTAGTTTGGGACTAGACGGCGTTGTGTGATAGTTGTGGAATATTATATTTATATTTTTATATTATATTCCTTTATTGTGATCTCTCTCCATCATTGAATGGTTTGTTGTAAGAAAACTCAACTTGCTTATGTACTCGTACATCAACTCTAAATAAGGCAGTAGGTAAAATAAAATGAGTTTAAGTAAATGTTCTGTGAGGAATGTCAAAGGCTAAAATGTCTTTTAATCTGATTATTGATATTACGGCGGTTAATGGCCGGTATAGATTGTACAGGCAGGCTTTTATGAATAAATTTTCTGCCGGCTTGATAGCTTTGAAGGTAACACAACGTAACATGAGATTCATTTACAAAAGGTACCTTAACAAAAGACTGAACACCTTGGTGAAAAGAGGTTTTTAGATATTGCTTTATAGTCATTGATTTTATCTTCAAGTATACTACTTATGTGGTCTTTTCTTCACGCGTGAGGGAACGAAGGTCCTCACGCCCTAGTCGCCGTAATTCCGACCCTGACTACCAGCCACGGTAGACACGGGCTTGCGGACGTCGAGCACTGGGTAGCTCGCCGTCCGGCTGTTTGGTAATTAACCGGACCGAGCCCAGTCGTCAACAGCGCGTAGTGATCCTCGCGCTCCTCAAAGAGATGTCAGCAAACCGTAGGGAGCCCCTACGGGTATAGCAGGGCCTATCCCCGCTAGCTAGGACCGCGGAGAATTTCTGAAAGGGAAACCCGTAGTCCTAGAACGCAAAGGGTAATTGAAGGACACAAGTGTGGTATTAGTCAGTAATAGTCTGACACGCCCTCCCGCTCCACCCAGAGCGCGAGAAATCATTTGTATGATTTCCCACCTTAAAAGAAAGGTGGTCTTTTCTTACTTTATTTTCACTAGGAATAACTTCTATATTATAGGCGCGTTCACGAAGATGTGGACTCATATACACAAGTCATCCAGACCCAAAACATACAAATGCTTGTTCAGTGCGGGAATCGAACACGTAACTGACAGCGCTGTAGCCAATCGTCAACCACTGCGCCGTCAAAGTTTATGCCATGAGGCATTCTCTACCAGTCAACCTGTGCTGATCACTGGGGTGGAATCTCATACTCTCCAAACTTACCCTCAAAGTCTGGATGCCTTCTGCAAAGTTAAGCATCGCTTATAGAGGTCAGAATATGTCTTGGGTGGAAATCGAAACCACAAATAGCATAGCATGCCATAGCAGTCAGGGTCACTAACCACTAGACCAACAGACCAGACGATCGGAATAACTTTTATATCGAAAAAAAAAGACAGCAAAATCATTCTAAACAAGTTAAATTATCAAACAGGTCTAGTTTAATTAAAAATAGGTGACAACAACCTCAGAATGATTTAAAAACAAATCAAAATGCCGAAAAGTTCAATGACACTTCAGAGGTCAACATAGATGCGATCTTTACAAGATGTGACATCAAATTAAATAGTTAGAGACGATATTCTTGTAGTGCACAATATAGAGGTGATTTAGACAGTTGCGTAATAAAATAAAAATGGTTTTATTTTCATTACCTAGGTCTTTTGGAGGGCGAGATGGATAGTAGCGGTTTCTAAATGTGAATATTGTTTTTATGAGTGTTTTTTTTTTTTAGTGGCAGATATATATTTATTTATTAATCTAAACCTAATCAGGTTAAATATGAACTAGATACGATTATTATCTCAAATTATCGACAATTAGCTTTTGCCCGCAGCTTCGCCCGCGTAGGTACTTAAAATATGGCCTATGTCACTAAGAAATAAAGCAGCTTTCTATCGGTGGAAAAATTTTAGTAATCGGACCAGTACTTTCAGAGATTACGTCCTACAAACAAAGAGACCAGCTTTACCTCTTTATAATATTCGTGTAGACAAACACAACCCGACGATTACCGACTATAAACTAACCGCCATACTACAACACAAATCAATGGTCGCTTTGCATACAGATGGAGATACGGACGAGCCGCGGATTTGTGTTAAGGTTACCTGCTCGTCTTCATACCGGCCGACCCTCAGCCTTGGCACGCGTTTTATCAAGTCGCTTAGACATAGACATTAATATTGGTTAAATTGGGTACAGAAGTGATTTTTCAATATACTTTCTTGAAAACCCACTCTTATTTCTACAGCTTTTAGACACGCTATTTACTGTTTTTCCGCACTAGTGCGGAAAAGTGGACGTGCTCGTCCCCACCACAATTTTATTACAGTTATTGTATCAGGCTGGGCACTAATTTGTGTCTTCGTAAGTGTATTGAAAAACGTCGTTTGATACACGTGGAAATTTGTCACTGCAGCACTTGCCTCGTTCGCAATGACAAACTTTCCCCACTTGTATCAAAATGATAGTACATTTTACATTCCAGATCATCAGAAAGTCCTGGCGACCCTCATCTCTGGCATGTGTTTTAATGAGTTGGTTAGATAAGGAGTACCTACCTAGATATTAGTATCTTAAGATGTGTTCACAGGAGGCAAGATAAAAAAAGCCATCTGAGTTCTGATACGTATCAAATCAAATCAGAGAATTTATTTCAAATAAACCATTTACAGCACTTTTGAATGGTCAAAAAGTCGGTCAGTCAATCAAGAAAATGAAGCTAATCTCACGTTCCGAAGCAAAGATCTCCATGGAAACTAAACGTAGTCGCACTAGACAATTGACGATTAAAAATGTGTCAAAAAAAATAATTAATACCGTCACGTCTTGGTGTTCGCTATTTGAAATATTTAAGAGAAACTTTTTACACGTGGCCAGTGTGTTTTGAAAAGATCTTGATAGACAGATGGATGATATTCTCTTTCTTCTAACCTAACGATGTTCATTATTATCTACCTTTTTTTCATGTCCACTTATTACAATGTGTCTGCTATATAACTATATATTAATATAATCTTATGTTATGGGAATTTCGTTACAATCGATATCCCGCGACATCTCTTGTAATAATATACTTTATGTGAAATAGGTTCTGGAAAACTGATGCGTTTGTTTAGTTATTTAAAAGATCATTGAATATCTATTCATTTGTTCACGTTAATAATATTATAACATGGGTACCTAGGTGTTATATTTTGTTATTTAACTGATATTCTGGTTTTAAATTAGTAGTTTAACCTATTTAATAGCGTAATTAGAGACACAATAGAAAGACAATGGCGCGTTAACGCCGGCGTTATTGCGGGGATCAACAGCTTAAATTACGAATTGCGCACTTTGAAATTGAACTTATAATACTTGAAATGAACAAGCACTGGTAATTTTAGACGTTCTCTTTTCAAATTTAAATTAAAAAAAACGAACAATCATACGTGGCGGGTATTTTTTGTCTGTGGGAGACGTGATGTTTTTCCCGCCATGTGATTGAATTTGAACGGGATGTCATTTTTCAATTGGATTGATATTTGAAAACTAATCAAAGCATTGGAAAGTATAATTTCTCTTTATAAATAAACAGATACAAATGCTATAATAATGAGGATAAATTTTGCTTAACTATATAATCTTTTGCATTAAATATAGGTCCCTCCAAAAAAAAACCTGGGTTTCACACACATAAGCTCTTAATTGAAACGTCAGTGTCATGAATCCTGCTATTAATTTAATTAAATTTGTCATCCTGTTGATACATGCTGAATAAAATCATTGAAAACATATAATTAATTATGTATGATCCCTTGACCTACACATAGCCATTGAAGATGGGCATGTTAAAGGAAATTGTAAATCTTATAACCATAATCGTCTCCGACACTGACATGATGTTCTTCGATAGAATAATTACTTGTCACATTTGATTAGTTCGTTATGGCATCGAAGATACCTTAGTGTCTGGCCTTTATTGAAGTACTAAGGTCTTTATTACATAGCATGGGTATGATGACTGCAGGACGAAAATATGCATCTTTAACATGAGAGAAAAGGATAGGTAGCTATATTGCATTAATCAGGGGCGCCGACTGCGTGGGTGCTCGGGGTCTCGAGCACCCATGAGAAATAAACAGTGGGTGCCGAGCACCCCTGAGAACAGACATCAAGAAACAGATCAGTAATCGCCTTTTAGGTTACCGTACGTATAAATTATAATATTTCTTGATAATAAAAACTAGTTTCATTTTTATATAATGGTTTAATTTTATATCTTTATCAAACATAATTAGTAATTAAGCACGCAGTATGTTAGTAGGACATTTATTTATTTGTCAGTTGTTCAGTGTGCATTTCTCTTCTCACACTTCGCCACTTTTTCGAGTCATCAAATGAGCATGAGCACCCATGAGGTTTTCTAAAAGCCGGCGCCCCTTGTATGAATCCGACAGCTGTCACTCGCACCATCCTATAGCAAATTTAGTGTAGCTGTCCTCCGCGGCTTATTTATTTATTTATTTAAAACTTTATGCACTAAACATTGTACAAAGGCGGACTTAATGCCTTAGGCATTTTCTACCAGTCGACCTTAGGGTGGTGCAGACATAACATGGCAGGTGCAACTTAATAGAAGACTGACAGAGAGGAAACAAGAACAATAATAAATATATACTTAGATACATACATACAAATAAAGAATGATATTGAGAAAAAAAAACGAATACAACAAATCAAGAGTATGTGTGTGTGTGTGTATGTGTGTGTGTGGTGCTTCACACCTATTAATATAGCGTGATATAATGTAGCTTGTAGCCTTCCTTGATAAATGAGCTACAGATCTAACACTACTTAATTTTTAAATTCAAATCAGTAGTTCCTGAGGTTAGCGCGGTCAAAGAAACAAACTCTTTAGCTTTTTAATATCCTTAGCTATCCCCAGTGGTTTTATCCACGTCTTTAGTTACTACTCCACTCCTATTGGCCGTATCGTGATGCTATACCCTGTAGCCTTTCGCGATACACGGGCTATCCAACACTAAAAAATATTTTTTCGATTTGAATCATTAGTTCCTGAGGTTTGCGCGTTCAAACAAAGAAACTCTTCAGCTTTATAATATTACTTGCTTCTGCCAGCGGCTTCGTCCGCGTGAAAGTTGTTTTCTCCATACAAACTTTGGACCCCCGTTACATCCCCTTAGGGGGTGAATTTCAGAAAATCCGTTCTTAGCAGATGTCTAACCCTTATAAGCAACCTACTTGCCAAATTTTAAGTTTGCAGGAGTTATAGTTTCTGAGATTTCGTGATTAATCAGTATTTCGCTTTTATATATATATATATAGATATATAAATAAAGAAAGAAAGAAAATGAATTTACCTGTTTGGCACAACACAAGGCACACACATAATAGTTAGGTAAACATAAAACAAAAAAAAGAAAAAAAAAATACAATTGTGAGCCTCACGGCAGCACGAAAATAGGTCCAGTTCAGCATGAATCCCAGACAATTAATTAGTGCCGAACGCAGGTTTTCAAATATGTATAGAAGTATAGATTGAGGAACATTACGTAATAAGGCGCTACAAAGTTATATTATGTACCAAGTTTACATTTTGACCTTAAATAAGCAGATGTTTTAAATATATTCAGTCTTTAAAAGGTTTCCGATGGCTACACTTGTGGTTTGTATATTGTATTGTTGAAGTACACATTTATTATGCGTACAGCCAAGGAGTGGAATTCCTTGCCGGTGTCTGTGTTTCCTGATTGCTACAACTTAGGCGTCTTTAAGTCAAGAGTGAATAGGCTACTTCTAGGCAAGCGTGCTCCATCGTCGACCACATCATCGCGTACAGGTGAGATGGTGGTCAAACGCGAGCCTATCATTAATAAAAAAAAAGTAAAACTTATGTAAAGATATGTTATTGGAGCGTCCTCTTTATTTATACCCAATAATTTTTAATACACATCTAATAAATAATTTAAAGCCACTTGTTATTTACATTACTTGGCTCGCATTTGACCACTGATGGTAAGCGATGATGTGGCCGATGATGGAGCACATTTGTCTAGAAGTAACCTTTAAAACTCTTGTTGATTTAAATTAACTTTACTTGGTCATGGAATAATGTAAGTACCTTACGTTGTTGAAATCTCTACGGTGTAGACTAAGCATTTCGCCTCGTCGTTTATACCGCGTTCATCGAAGGACTGGAACAATTTGTCTGCTGTGGTCTTTCCATCCGATTATAATTTGGGTGCCTTCAAGGCTAGAGTGAATAGGCTCTTAATAAACAAGTGCGCCTCACCATCAACGGTTGCATCACTGCTTACCATCAGGTGAGATCGCAGTCAAGCACTAGTTTATGTCAATTTAAAAAAAAATGTTGGGCCGGTGGTAACGCGCCAAACGGCATGGTAGCCCGTAAAATTCCAACTTTGTTAAGTTTTTTGCATTTAGCAGGTTGGGGTCAAGTTGTATGTTGAAATATGTATTTTTTTACAAAGTTATAATCAATAAAATCATTACTACAACACCCACAACCAATTAATTGGGTAATACAATACCCCTTGACAAGACTAGAGGCAGATTTCCTGCTTTCTGACTATCCATAATGACTGTCAAAGTACTTTCAGAGGCACGGAGGAATTTCAATATGTTGAGATGGTCACCCATCTACAGACTGACCTTGGCAAGCATTGCTTAACCTTGGAGATTTATACGTGTTGTTATCATTACTTAACTAAAGGCTCCTGTCCTAACTAACCAAAGCGAAACGGTGGAGCACCACTAATAGATATGTAATAGAGGTGTGCCCCGCTTGGGTAGAACACCGCCGTGTCCTCGTGGGGGAGATCGGCGGTAACGATCTCTTGCACCGGGCCTTGTTACAGGCTATGATTCGGAGCGAGGAGACAGGCGGTCGCCTCCTTCTGCGAAGCAGTAATGGCCACACGCGTGAGGGAACGAACGTCCTCACGCCCCAACGGTCGAGATTCCGACCCTGACTACCAGCTGTGCCAACTTCTATTTTACAAGCTAATTTAAAAACAGAATCTGAATAAAAAAACAGCCAAATGCGAGTTGGACTCGTGCACCAAGGGGTTTCGTACCGTCCATAGTAAAAAACGGCAAAAAAAAGTTTGTTGTATGGGAGCCTTATTTAAATATTTATTTTATTCGGTTTTTAGTATTTGTTGTTAAAGCGGCAGCAGAAATACAATCATCTGTGAAAATTTTAACTGTCTAGCTGTTGCGGTTCATGAGAAACAGCCTGGTGACAGACAGACGGACAGCGAAGTCTTAGCAATAGGGTCCCGTTTTTACCCTTTGGGTACAGAACTCTAACAAAAACGAGCAATGTGCTTAAAGCCGAAAAAAAAATGCAGATTTATTTTTTTGTTGGCAACAATGCGTGGCCTCTAGGAATTATGACATATTACGTATGCCAGATTGTTAATGTCACTCGTAAGGCCGTACATTGTCTAATTAGGTGTTCACACAATAAATACGTAAATACATGGAGTTTTCACTGTTTTAATTATTCGCAAATTGATTCTTAATGGATATTGTAATGTAAAATTGGTGTAGTGTTATAGCTTAACTTAGGCAAATTTATCCGCACAACTGGAAAATAATATATTAATATTCCACAACTATCACACAACGCCGTCTAGTCCCAAGCTAAGCAGAGCTTGTGTTATGGGTACTAGACAACTGATAAACATACTTATATATTTCTAAATACATACATATATAGATAAATTACACCCAGACACAGAACAAATGATCGTGCTCATCACACAAACATTTGTCCTGGGTGGGAATTGAACTCACGACCTCCGGCATAGCAGTCAGGGCCACTAACCACTAGACCAACAGGCTAGTTTGGAATCATTGAAACAGGTGCGATCTCAGTAAAATGTAGCTGAGAATTTTATTGTAAAACTACTACAGATAAGCTTATTGAGAAGGCTGACTCGATAAATTTGCTGCCTAATACTCTACTGCAAAAGCGTTAGAATGTATTACCACAAAATACCTATCTATTTTGTGGTAATCCACATTGTAATGGCTAACAAAGTGACGTGAATGTATAAACTCAAAGAGATTTAAAGAGATATGTATTTAATGTCTTTGTATAAACTAAATACCTACTTTGTAAACTTGACACTGGCTGTTTAGCCAGTTTTAGCATAGTCCGTGCTAAAAAAAAGCAAAAAAAAGTACCTACATAATTATAAGATTGTATGTATATTTTTATGGATCGATCTTTATTGTAAAGGATTCCATAAATTTTTGTTGGAATGGTCAATTTAATAATGTCAAATTTTGTGTATAATTAAATGCTTATTAAAGAAAGAAAACATGTTTATTCTGACCAAATAGACGCACAATAAAATACAGCAATTTGTCAGGCCTTGTGTGACCAGGCATAACTGTGCTGCACCATAGACTCTAGACAAAACACAGTTGTCTGATGTGTGCAGCTTAGTCTGTGGTTGTCTATTGTCTTTTGCACCTGGCCCGACAGATTTATTTTCTGGGTTATTATATCTCTAATGTTTGTTGATTCCTGGGCATCCTTCCTTATCCTTTGGGTAATGAAGGACGATGGGTATCTTCAAAACAAGGCAACTACTTCCAAAAAATGTATACTTCTTAGTTGTATGCAATCAGTAAAAAAAAAGTCACTATTTCCGCAATAATTACGATTCCAAATAAATAAATTCCTCGCCCATATATCACATTGTTCTGATTTCCTCCCACACCTACATTCAACATCTTCCCATAGTAAAATAATATAATTAACATAAACACTTCAAAGTACTCACAATGTAAACTAAGTTGATTCACAGCCAATCTGCAAAAAAGAAACAAACGTCATTAATATTCATTGCATATTGAATATTA
Organism: Mythimna impura; assembly: GCA_905147345.3. Classification (NCBI taxonomy): domain Eukaryota; kingdom Metazoa; phylum Arthropoda; class Insecta; order Lepidoptera; family Noctuidae; genus Mythimna; species Mythimna impura. The sequence continues at coordinate 2,638,085 of LR990352.1, forward strand.
TTATCACATACATAAGGTACCTATCACATTGCTGCATAATGTCCACCATCGCTTATGGTAATTGGGTGTAACTGCGACTTATGAAGACCGTAATGTAAAGATGTGAGCACATCGATCAAGTTAAATACTAGGGCCACCTGTGTAATACCTCTACATTATCAATTCCCAAAAAAATAAGAGTTTTTGGCGGGATTTCTTCGACTGAAGTTCAGTGGCTGTTTTAGTCAATCGAAAATTGATTCCAAGTGGATATTGTGATGTTAAATTGGTGTAGTTTTGTATCTCAAGTATCTGCGCAACTGGACAATAATATGTGGAATCATTGAAACAGGCTCGATGTCGGTAAAATGGAGCTGAGAATTTTAGAAAATTATTTGCTTTCTCGATATCGTAGCCATGGTACCTAAAAAAAGAAAGAAAGAATGTAACGACAAAAAAAAATCGCGTACATCCATATTTCAGACTAGATGTGGACACACCTTTATTCCATATACACGTGTCGATCACTTCCTTGGTTTTGTTTAATAAATACATTTTTTATATCACATTCAATGACAAAGAGACATCATCAATGTTATAAAAAAAAGATTGTGGAAAATTACAACAGATAATTATCACTTTGCGTACTAGAAATTTTTACTAGCATTAAAAGGTGTCAAGATTTTCACCTATATTTATAACACTGGCCAACCATATTTATAGTTTAAATACTGTTACGTGGATTCCAAATTTAAATTCTCTACAGAACATTTTGAATTAGGAACTTGCTAATCAGAGTGTAAGTTCTACAGCCCAAGCGTAGTGGTTTCTAGCATAATTCCTTTTAAATATCGCAGCATGTTCTGATTTTTATTTTATTTTGTATGTATTTTTAATATTACTTACAAAGAAGCATTTTTTCTTATTATAAAGACTTTTTAACCTGCCAAATAACTAACACAAAACAATAGAAGATACAGCCATCTCCTAATAACTTCACAGAATCTGGTATACTATAGGTAATCTATAAGACAATAAAGCCGAAGCTCCCATACCATAAAACTTCTGTACAATAAATAATTTATATTTGCTCGTTAGGGTGTCATTTTTCTTCCAAATTGGTAGAAAAAGTACGAAATAAGTGTTCGTTATTGGTGATATAAATCTATGGTGACGTTTTAATGGAGTGACGTTGACCCTTAGCCTTCTTATCTCCTGCTTGATATTTTTGGGGCCTATTTTAAACAAAATATTAACCAGATGTTTTCCTACGAGATTAGCTGCAGTGGAAGGTGGTAAGGATGATTATATATTCAGACTTTGCCGTAGTATAACATAATAGCATATTCACCCTTATAATTTTTCCCACTGCTGGGACTCAGGCTTCCTCTCTAGGAGAAGGATTGGACTATAATCTACCACGCAGGCCCAGCGTGAATTTGTGTATGTCACATGTTTTCGAATTTTTGGTTCTAAGTTAAGCCGGTTTCCTCACGATGTTTTCCTTCACTGTTTGAGAATATGGGCGGTGAAATAAATTGCCACAACGATCGGTCCTGTACGTCTCGCATCCATCGGATTCTCGCGACCCTCACCAGGTTATCGGTTCACCTTGTGAGAGGCCAACCAGCAGCAAGACTCCAGAACCATTCGGCCCATCAACTATCTGTTCTGCGAGCAATGTGCTCTGCCTACTTTTTTTTAATTAATGATAGGCTCGCTTTTGACCACCATCTCACCTGGTAAGCGATGATGTGGTCGACGATGGAGCACGTTTGCCTAGAAGTAGCTTATTCACTCTTACTGCCACTTAACTTTGGCGATTTATTCGGGCTATGTCAGTAACTTTGATTCAAAGTTAGTAAAGATCGCAAATACGACTGTACAAACTTTGTTCCGCATTTCATGATTTTTTCCAGTAATTCAGAACGTAATTTCCTTTTTAAAATTATGTCCGTTATCCCTATATCTACGTAGGGTTTTTTGACCACGAGGTCAGATCAATCAAGTCACACCGACCCAGGAAAATAAAACATTTTCATGTAGGTAGGTACGATTGTTTTTCCACCGATACGATTTAACTGATTTATCAGAATCGGATCCTTGTTCGATCTTTAAATTGAAAATGTTTTCGGTATTTCTTTTTAGGTAGGAGCTGTAGTAGGCCAGTGGAAACTGCCCCGACTGACGAGGTTGTAGATCGTGGGTTCAAACCCAGCCAAGCTCATTACTTTTTGTAATTTGTTTTATCACCATTGCTCTCAAAACGGAGAAGGAAAACATCGTGAGGCCCGGTATGTCCTAGAACCAAAAATTCGAAGACATGAGACATCCACCAATCCGCATTAGGCCCGCGTGCTGGATTACGGCCCATTCTCTCTCTTATAGAGGAAGCTTGATTCCCAGAGGTGGGTAGGTACATTATAAAGCTGATTAAATGCTATTATGCTTATGTATTTCTCTTTATACTTAGAGCGCTTTTATAGGAATGGTTCGATAAAATTACTTATACGCAAAATGTCATGCAAAAACTTAAAATTTTCTATTTACTTAAAGGTACCTACTATCTGTACTTCTATAATTTATCTACAATAATATTATAAATAGGTAAAGTTTTTTTTTTGTTTGTAGGAGGTAATCTCTGGAAGTACTGGTCCGATTGCTAAAATTTTTTTCACCGATAGAAAGCTGCTTTATTCCTGAGTGACATAGGATATATTTTATGTACGCGGGCGAAACCGCGGGCAAAAGCTAGTAATTTATAAAGAGGAAAGATTTGTATTTTTAGATAGGTAGGTATTTATATTTTTGTTTGTAATGAACAGTGATCGGAGTAGGTAGATTGATTTTTGATACTTGTATCATAAATGCAAACAGAAAGAATAAAATGGATAAGCCATTTTCCTGGAAAGTAATTTCGGTATTTCCGGTTTCAATTAAATATTGTTAATGTTGGTAGTGTTACTACTCAATTCAAAATTTAAAGGAAGGTATAATGTTCTGATTGGTCGTTGGGTTGTGCCAAATCGTGACTGTGTACCGTTAAAAAAAAATTTAGAATATAATATTGCTCATTTTAATACAATTCCTATCTAAGTTCTGTTTTTTTTTTTAATCAACCAATTCCGGAGGAATGTCCATATTAATATATAGGGTGACTGGCAATTAGTGTACGATACTTGAACACGTGATTGTGCTCATGATAACAAACAATTTTTATTACGGGAGCAAAGCCGAAATCGCGAAAAAATATCAGCTGTTCAGTACATTAGGCAAACATAAATGTACTGAACAGCTGTTTTTTTTTCGCGATTTCAGGTTTGTTCCCATAGTAAAAGTTGTTGGTTATCATGAACACAATCACGTGTTTAAGTATCGTACACTAATTACCAGTCACCCTATATATTAAATGAAAATAATTCTAATTTTTTTTGGTGGTCCAGTGTATGTAATAGAACACATTTCCATTTTTAGTTCATAACTTTTTTTTTCTCATTTTTCTACCTTGTCCGAGTTTGAAATAAGCAAAACATGTACACAATTTAATCGTAGTATTATGAATGAATACCGCCGAGCGCGCGGCGGCATGGCGGGTTGAGTGGAGGTTGCAGGCGGGGGGGGGGGGGGGGGGGGCGGCGGCGGCGCTGGCGTTTGATCGAGCGCCGGCGCTCGGCAACCCAGCCCCCCTAGCCAAGTTGCAAACGATAAATGTGAACGCTTAGTAATCTCCAATAGATTTTCAACTTTATACCTAGGAGCATAAAGTTGAAAATCTATTAAAGACTACTGAGCGTTAGCGACCGGAACGAACGAAAACACTATGTAATCTTCAATAGATTTTCAACTTTATATCCAATTACATAAAGTTGAAAATCTATTAAAGACTACTGAGAGTTTACGTTTATCGTTTGTGACTTGGCTAGGGGGGCAGTACGTCACACACGGAAGTCGTATGCGAATGTCCGCTTCGTTTCACCTTCGCGCGCGTATGACACGTACTCGTGTTCTATCGGTCTCGTTTATGTAGCCCCGTGTGGCCCGTGTGTGTTATCGTGGTCGGCTAGGTCCCCAGATCTCAGTCCCTGTAATTTTATTCTCTGGGAAGCAGTGAAACTCCGGGTGTATGAAGAGCTTAGATGACTTGAAACAGAAAATAAATTCCGATTTAAATGAAGTGATAATAGTGTCCTAAACAAAGTTAATACAAAATTTAAACGTGCATGTTTATGTCTGGAAAAAGGAGGTTACTTCGAACAATACGTGTGTTCCGGTTCAACAATAGTTTCTTTTTGTTTGGATATTATTGTAAATAAGTAGTTGATGTCTATTTTTTAAATACCCCAAGTGTAAGTACCTAACATACGTAAGTGCTTTAATTTGAATGTATTTTAGATTGTTTATTATAATTTATTTTCTGCATTTTGATGGTCGCCGATGAAAGTAAGAAAGAAAAATGGGAATTACATTTACTAATAACTTTATAACCTAAACTTAAAAATGTATTTCGAAATTGTTAAAATAGCGGTCAGTGACCGTACCCCGCGCGCACCGCCGTACTTTACCTACAATCAGCTGACCGGCGCTCGACCCACGCGGCGGCTTGTCCATAAAATAAGTTTCTAAGTAAATAAGTCTCGTAAGCGATAACTTTATTTTTTACTATTAACACATATCAAAATAAAAAATATGTGTTTATTAAAATATATTCAAGTTTATCATGTCAAAATTTGCGCACTGGTTAAAAACTTTTCCTGTATAGGTACGTTTCGGATCAATGACCCCTATTCAATCTAACTCTGCTCCGATCACTGGTAATGAATAAACTCATCAGTTTATCCAAGGAATATCGTGTTGCCTAATTGTGTAATGGAGATCTGATGGGCAGTCACTCCATGTAAAACACGGGTATTCAGCCGCATCTAGTAAGACTGGAAGCCGACCTCAAGCTAGTTAAGAAAAGAAGGAAAAAATGGAAAGGAATGAAGAAATTAAAAAACTGATATTAAAAATTCTTTCACCAGTAGGATGCTACTTTATGACTGAGTGACATAAGCTATCATCATCATCATTAAAACCAAAAGACGACCACTGTTGGACATAGGTCTCCCTCAAGTGTTGCCATAATGACCGGCTATTAATACATAAGCTATATATTATTATTATTCAGATAAAAAAATTAAGAACCCGATCGCAGCGCCACCTACCGAGTCCAATCGTATTTTCAAAACATCCAGGGACCCAGTCAAATACACAATTACTTATCAATCGGTCAAGCCGTTTAGGAAGAGTTAGGTGACAAACACACGTACAAAATAATTATATTATATATATAAACTAGCTTTTGCCCGCGACTTCGTCCGCGTGAAAGTAGGTTTCTTCATACAAACTTTGGAACCCAGTTTTATCCCCTTAGAGGGCGAATTTTGTAAAATCCTCCCTTAGTGCTCGCCTATGTCATAAAAGGAGACCATGTGTAAAATTTCACGCTCCTAGTCCCTGTAGTTTCAGCTCTGCGTTGATATGTCAGTTAGTCAGTTTCTTCTTTCATATATATGAGAAGAACAATGAGGTAATTACGAACAAAAATTAATAGACAATTAAATCAGACACAAAAATAGCATTTAGATTTTACGACAACCACGAGTGCAGTTCTATTAAATAAATAATAACACTCTAGTAGCGCGCAATACTACGCTTATAGCCCTTTATTATTATTATTAATAATAATAATAATGCCACTATTAAACACCACATAATAGTTGTATATTAAATTGTAATGTTAATTAAACGTCGCAATATTAAGCCGGGTACAGACTGCTGTAAGGTAACATGCGATGTAACACGCTGTAAAAGAATCTGCCGTCCACATTGTCGCAATGTAGGTATCATGCAATGTAACAGAATTCCCATAGTTTTTTTTAAAGTGGGAAATTATCTAATGATATCTCTCGCCCTTGGGCGGAGAGAGAGGGTGTATCAGACTTTTACTGACTAAAACCCACTCCTGTTCCTTCTTTGCCTTCGTTCCAGGGCCCCGGGGTTTACTTTCGCACAACCCATGGCCCCAGTAGATTTCCCAGTGTGGACGCCTTGTGCGCGCGAACCGTGTACAATACGCGCGCGAACAAGAGCATTTCAATCAACTATGTGAGTAGGTACAGTCAGGGGTGAAAAGTGCAGTTCCACCTTACCAATGCTAAAATGTCTAAAATTTCTTTGTAGAAGAGGGTCAATGGTTCATGACTGATTTAATTTAATTTTAGAAACTTTAGCATCGGTAGAGTGCAACTGCACTTTTGATCCCTGACTATACATACGAGGTGAGTGCGCGCGCTGTGTCTCCACTTGTGAATTTGCTCTTTTCATGTTACCTTGCATGTTACACTACAGCAGTCTGTACCCGGCTTTACAAGATCGCGTTTATCAATTAACACGCAAATTAATTGAGATTGATACGAATTAAGCTTAACATGTTATTCCCGAGTAATGTTGCAGGTACATATATGTATGTAGGTTCTTGATTACCAGTGTATATTGTACTCAAATTTGTACTTAAGGGCGCCATCTCATGTCAAGACTGTGGGCATGTTTGAAAGAGTTACTGCGTCACTGGAACTCACTGTTAGATTACAATCTGCCTGGATCATGAATTGTTGATGCCTTTAGTATTAGTACATAATATGTGTTTATCAAACACAGTGCAGTAGAGAGCAGTGGTGGCCGAGTGGTAACGGCCCTGACTTACAAGTTGTATACAGGTCGCGGGTTCAAACCCAGCCAGGCCATACTTTGTGTAATTTATTTCATCACCACTGCTCTCAAAACGGTGAAGGAAAACATTGTGAGGAAACCGGCATGTCTTAGAACCAAAAATTCGAAGACATGTGACATCCACCAACCCGCACTGGGCTCGCGTGGCAGATTACGGCCCATTCCCTCTACCAGAGAGGAGGCCTGAGTCCCAACAGTGGGAACGTTATAAGGCCGACTATACTATACTATGTGCATCTCGAATATGATGAACAACTCTGCCTTTTATATAAGTAATGCATGAATTGTTTGACATGCACGTAAATTGTCTTATATACTAAAAGATAATATACCTAATATAATAGGATTTTACCGATGAAATTGCGTTTTTTAAAACGGGTTGCTTTGAAGCGTTGTATCTTTGGATTGACTTGGAATAATAAGTTTAAATAAACATTTTATTAAAGGTACGTTATTCTTTTTTTGAAATTAGGTATTTATTGGTTTCTTTGTGTTTTGTTATTTTCTGTAATATCGCCTACTATTGTGCGCCCTGAGGACATAGCAGTTCACAAGACATTTGTTTACACCAGCTGTATTATGTACACTTTCTTATGTTCCACACTAAAGTTTAATTGGATAACAATGTATCGCAAAGGGCAACTGAAGGAACACGTGTATTTAAGTCATTAAAAGTCTGAAAATTCCTCTTACTACGCCCAAAGCGAAAGCAGTTATTTTGAGATTTCATGCTTCAAAAAAAAAAAGACAAAAAGGATGCTATCACACTTGCGTTCTTGGTACATTCAAATAGTATAATAATTATACTATAAAGTGTAAAAGTGTTTTTAGAAAACCTATTTACAAAATAAATATCACTTATCATATAAAATTTAAAGAAAAATGGCGGACGGGTTTTTATGAAAATTAGTTAAAGTATATACCTATTTTCGATTAGGAAATTAAAATGTTTTTATTTTTATTTGTTGATTACAAATAATAAGAAAAATCTAAGTAAATTTTCTGAGTTTAGATTGCTTTCAAACCCATTTCTACCACAAAATATGAATAAGAGACTAGAATATTTTAGAGGATTAAGATTCTCGACTTGATTAAATTTTAGATTGTATGAAATCTTCTAAAATATAAGTGGAATAATCTTTCTATAAGTTCATTGAATTCGCATTTTCTTTGAAGCTGTCATTTTATTTTCTAACGAATTTAATCAATAGCCCCAGACTAACTAGATGAGAATATAATGCACTAAGGGCTTACCTAAAAAGTTATAGACATTCTTAGCGCACAAAATATACCTAATAATATTACTTACTTTATGAAATTAATGAGATCGTTTTTTTTTAAACGTTGCCCTACGCTAGGGATTAATCCTGAGTCCTGCCCCCCTAGCCAAGTTACAATCGTTTCGTTCGCGCCGAACGCCTCGAGTAGGCCACGCCTCCGATTCCTTTGTTCTGACCACGTGAATGAGCGTTGAGATGACGTCAGAACAAAGGAATCGGAGGCGTGGCCTTCTCGAGGCGTTCGGCGCGAACGAAACGATTGTAACTTGGCTAGGGGAGCTGTATCGTTGGTGTGTTCACAAAAATGTAAACTCTCAAACATAGGACACCCAGGCCCGGAAATCCAAATAGTGTATGGGAATCAAACCCGTGCCGTTAAATTTTAAATTTTCATGTTTACACAAAAAAGTAGCTGCCCCCCTAGCCAAGTTGCAAACGATAAACGTTTACGCTTAGTAATCTCCAATAGATTTTCAACTTTATACCTAAGAGCATAAAGTTGAAAATCTATTAAAGACTACTGAGCGTTAGCGACCGGAACGAACGAAAACACTATGTAATCTTCAATAGATTATCAACTTTATATCCAATAACATAAAGTTGAAAATCTATTAAAGACTACTGAGAGTTTACGTTTATCGTTTGTGACTTGGCTAGGGGGGCTGGTTAAGTGTTCTTAAGAATGTGCATAGCATATGAAAAATTAAAAAAATAAAAAACACGACTGCCATGTCAAAAAAAAATGAACTAAAAAGCAAAAAACAAGATGTTAGCTAAATTATATAAATAAAAATGAAAGTTGTCACTCATTCACTCACTGACTAAACACGATGTCTCGAAAACTACTTGATCTACAAAATAATTTTTTTCATCGCCGTCGGGGGACCAGTCTGTAGAATACTTTCTTATATAAAAAGTCCCCCGACTGCGATGAAAAAAAATATTTTGTAGATCAAGTAGTTTTCGAGACATCGTGTTTAGTCAGTGAGTGAATGAGTGACAACTTTCATTTTTGTTTATATAATTTAGCTAACATCTTGTTTTTTGCTTTTTAGTTCATTTTTTTTTGACATGGCAGTCGTGTTTTTTATTTTTTTAAATTATTTATTTTTATTTTAAACCTTTTAGTGATAAGTTTAATTTAAAACATGGCATGCATCACAATATAGTTTCTAAGCATTTATACGATTAATCGTTTCATATAGAATTTTTGAAGATTTCTGAGGCGATAAAATTCATCAAGGGACTTCCTGCCGTGTGGCTCGTGAATCACTTTACGTGGATCCAAAACGCTGATTGCCAAACCTTCTAGTTGCCTCACGCGACTAAGCGCAACATAAGCTTGTCCTTTGGCTAAAATTTTTGGGCCTAGGTCCACGAAGGCTCTGTCTAGTGTTGTCCCTTGTAACTTGTGGACTGTCACGGCCCAACATAATATAAGCGGTAGCATGCGGCGCTCTACTTTTCCATGACTCCTTAGCCCGTCAAATTCGACTGTACTGTTCAATTTTGACACCCATACCAATAGTGTTGCCACGTACTGACTTGTCGTCGAACTCTACGAAGACGTCTTGTGGTAATTCTTCTGGTTCTAGTTGGTCACGGAGTAGCGATGGCCATCCGAATTTTCGGACCATCACCATAGCGTCATTTACTCTGTGTCTGGGTGTAATTTATCTATATATATAAAAGGAGAAACTGACTGACTGACATATCAACGCGCAACGCACAGCCGAAACTACAGGGAATAGAAGCGTGAAATTTTGCACAAGGTTTCCTTTTATGGCGTAGGCGAGCACTAAGAGAGGATTTTCCAAAATTCACCCCCTAAGGGGATGAAAGGCGGGTCCAAAGTTTGTATACAGAAACCTATTTTCACGCGGGCGAAGCCGCTGGCAGAAGCTAGTCTATAATATGTATGTATTTAGAAATATATAAGTAAGTTTATCAGTTGTCTAGTACTCATAACACAAACTCTGCTTAGCTTGAGACTAGACGGCGTTGTGTGATAGTTGTGGAATATTATTATTTATTATTATTTATCTTATCTTATCTTGTTTTGGGACTGGCCCTAGGCCAGAGCACTTCGACCCTCCTGGATCTTTTGTGCTAAGCCCCTCCTGTCTACTCAACCCCTAGCCCTCCGGGCACCTTATTCATGAGTCCCAGTATGGCCTTGATGGGGCTAAGCCTGTAGTCCTCTGGTCTTCTTTGAGCCTAGTGCTGCGCAGTCGCACAGCAAGTGTAGCATAGTCCTCTGCATCTCCACAGATCCTGCAAGTCGGGTCGCTTGCTAGTACCATGTTGTGAAGCTGTTTGTTGGTGGCATAGTGCCCCGTGAAGAGTCCTGTGATTGTTCGGAGTTGTGATCTGCTGTACCTCCATAGTTTTTGGGTCTAGGCCTTATCTATGTCATTGAGAAATAGCTTTGCATGCTTCTGGCCTGTTATATTGCGCCAGTGTGTGCTGTGTATCTCTAACGCAGTCCTTTTCAATGCTTGGTTGATGACCCTTGTTGAGAGTCCAATGAAGGGTTCCGGTCCGTATAAGGGTGTATCGGATCATTTCCTTGCCAGAGTGTCGGCTCTTTCATTGCCTTTTCCTTCTGTATGACCTGGCACCTAGATCAATCTGACCTTGTTGCGCCTTCCTATCCGGTTTAGTATTTAATACAGTTTAGTATCAGCCCAGAATCCACTCTATTGGACGTGAGTGCCTTAAGTGTTGCTTGGCTGTCGCTTAAAGTGTAGACAGTGTCCCCTTCGGTGCCACTGTCTAGTATTTCCTGCGCGCATGCGATTATAGCATAGATCTTTGCTTGGAGGACCGTCGCCAGTTTGCCCATGCTTAGGCTAAGATTGCAGTTGTCGCTGTGTACCCCCCGCTCCTGTACCAGTGTTCATTTTAGAGCCATCCGTGTATCATACCTGGTTGTTTTTGGGATAGCGCCATTTACTAAGCCGTGACCAACGTTAATGTTCTATTGAGTAGATAAAGTACAATTGATTCACTAAACTGTCAAACACTCGGTAGGCTATTATTTTTATAGTTTATGATATCCATTTTTAATCGACAAAGTTTGTTCTTGTTTGCATGTACTTAGTGTTCATTGTACAATGGTTCGTAAATCCTTCACGCACATGACCGACTTGTACTTGGCTGATTTCTTATATCAATTAATAATATTAGTTGGGGTTTCGTAACCAAATGTCAAAAATTTATGTTCTTTTATAAACTCGACAGTTTCGATTAACAGTGTAACATATTTGTATTTTTGGAATGTACTCGTCAAATCCTAGACGATAATCACATGCATTAATAGATTAAAAATTAAAAAAAATTGGGTGGGTGTTCATTTATTTATCATACCCACCACATTGCATTTCTATATTTTTTCAATAGCCTATGTTACTCGGGACGATGCAAGGATTCTAACGATACCTCATACTTGTAAATCAGTTCAGGCATTTAGAAGTTATGGTGGAATAAAGAAACTCACATACATACATACATACATACAAACATACATGAACCCTGAAAACATAACACTCCTTTTTGGGGCAGTCGTGTAATAATCAGTATTTTACAAAGAAAATGGTTTTAAAGGTCAGCAGGGCTCTATGCGGGCGCAGGCGCCAGTACGAGTTTGTATGTGTTACCGGCAATTTGTAGGTATTATGTATAATGATTCGGTATTCTATACAATACCTAGGCAATGTATAGAATACCAAAAACATGTAGGTATTGTATGAAATATTATTTATTTAATACTTTGCCTAGGTATTCTATACAATACCTAATGCCCAGCCGGTAATGTGTGTAAAAGACGAGAGCAGGGAAGGAGGTGATGTAATTTTAGGGCACCCCGACACGGATATTGTGTTAGTGGTTATTTATTTATAACCACTAGTAAATAGAAGCGTTACTTTATACCCCGCGGGCAGAAATAAGGACCTGAGTACTTGTAAGCAAATTACATTAATTAATGTTACTTATAGTCAGAAGAATTTTTAATTTAAAGTTAATTTTATTATGTATAAGTACTCTGGTCCTCTATTCCGCGGGGTTTATAGTAAGGTTCCTATTTCCAGGTGGTTATAAAAAAGATAACCACGAAGGTTAAGGTGACTTAACTTAACCTGTCCGTGTCGAGGTACCCTAAAATGATGTCAATTCCTTCCCTGATCTCGTCTTTTACTCACATTGAAGTAATAGAACATGTTTAATTTGCCCGCCATTTTACAGGTAGGTCGGTCCACACTGATATATATTTACACACGATGCACCAAACAGCCTGTATAATCCCTAGGAATTGTATACATTACCTAGGTAAAGTATATAACGGACAATAATGTTAATAATATTTCATACATTGCCAGGACGCCCTAGGTATTTTATACATGGCCTAGGTATTGTATGGAATACCTGAACTATACAGATTGCCGGTAACATATGCATTTAACTCCGGCCAGATGTTCAAGGGACTGTACGCCTTGAAACCCTTTAGGTTGTAGCTCTCAGGAAACATAAACTGCGACACGGAATTACACTCCGTAGCACCGCACAATGAAGCTAGAACTACACTGCGCACACGTGTGCCATACACGCCGATCTGGGCGCGTCGGTCTCCATACATTTTATCTGGAAACTAGACTTGTAGAGCTACACTAGATCCACGCCACGCGACGTCGTTCGACGTACAAATCAGGCGTGTTACACGTGTGCGTCGGTCTAATGTAGTACTAGCTTGAATGTTTTTTCAAAATGTTTTGGGCATCTCATCTGTCCATGTTTGTCACATAAGCGCACTCAAAATTCACTCTTATGATGCTACTCACTAAAACTCAACAACTCAATTCACCCAACAACACATTTACGCAAAAAAATCGATTGCGTAAGTTGCGTAGGTCAGGAATCTAGCTTTTTACTTAATACGTAACCTCTCGCCGCTGTGATTTACCGATCAGCCATCTTTTTTTGTTACCACAGACTCAAAATGTGACTTTGTGACTGAGCATTGATCAATTCTAGTTTTAAGTTCGATCGTTTATTGATCGACTACATCAATGCTTATATTTGCCAACTGTGTTTTGTTATTTTTATTTTTGTATTTTTATTTGTGTTTGTTTATTCAGTGATTTTAAGTATATAATATGTAATCCTTGCTGGCCGATCAACGTTTTACCGTCAACGACGGCTGGTGCTGAAAATCAGCGCTGAGGCTCTGTCTTACATTTTACTGAGCGCTGGCCGTTTTGTGCGGATATGACGCATATCCTACCACTTATATTATAAGTCGTTATTATTTTTATTTTTAAGGTATGCGCCATGTTTGACGTAAATAAACTCTTTTTCTTTCTTTCTTTTCTTTTCTTTCATATGACTTGTTTTATCTATGTATATATTTAATTCATTAACGCTCAGGCGGTAGCCGGCGCCCGCAAGCCATTGTCTTACTATTGTGTCTCTAATTACGCACGTCAAAAGGTTAAAAAGCTTTTTTCTTGGTTGGTTTGAACGCGCTAATCTCAGAAACTACTGTTTCGAATTGAACAATTCTTTTAGTGTTACATAGGCTATTTATTGAGGAAGGCAATTGGCTATAAATATCATCACGCTAAGATTTATGGGAACGGAACAGTAACTATAGACGCGGTTGAAACCGCGGGAGACAAAAAAACGTACGTTTGAGACACGCGTCTGTGATTTTTTTTTTGTGGAAAATGGACCTACAAAAAAAACCTTATTCTAACTGTTCAGTGGACGGTTGTTTAAATTCAACATTAAACAGTGAATTGACGTTTTTTAGGGTACCAGTTGTTTCAGAGAGGTAAGTACCTAGATATTTGCTTGTATTTTGATGAAACAAAAAAAAAAGAAGCATAGTGTAGAATTGAGCCTAATAAATCATCATCTTCGTCCTATCCCTGATCCCAATGCAGCATGTCTTCTTCGATCCATCTCCATTTAGTGTAATTTTACTAGTCACCTCCATTTTAGCTATATTATCTTTTGAACTATCCATCCATCTTTCGTCAAATTGCACTTAGATATTAATATCCGCCTATTACCTACTAGCCATATGCTCAGCAAAATTGCCTTGTTAGTTTCGTCGTCACAAGTGCGACTGCTTAGCGAGGGGTTTTGGGTTCGATGGTCATGTTAAAAAATACTATGAGATGAGTTTTATATACGCTATAGCTACCCGAAGTATTGAAGTTGGTGGTGAGATACCCCCGTGCCTCGGAAAATAGGCACCTAAAGGTTTTGGTCCTGTTTCTGATCTCTTCTCACTAGTGATTGCTATTCAGACTGCGGATGATGCAGATACTTATTAGCATAAGCATAAGCATAATCAGCCTTTTAATGCTCCCACTGCTGGGACTCAGGCCTCCTCTGTCTAGGAGAGGGAATGGGCCGTCATCATCAGGAACATCTGCCACCCGGACGCGATCTGCAGTGGCCAGTATGGAAATCGATAGACAGCGCACCCAGGTAGGCCGTTGCAAAGATAACCTGGAAAAATTGGGGATTATAGACACATCCGACACCCAGTGCGAGTGCAGTGCTCCTGATCAGACGATGGCCCACTTAATAGAGCGCCCTAAGTGTCCCAACATTTACACTTTGGAGGACTACTGCCATTGGTGCCGCTATAAACGTGGCAGCATATCAAGCTCAAAAACTTTGAGGGAACAGAAAATCTTGCGTGTTGCGTTCTTGTGAGGCACGAATAAAAGATTTTCTTTCTTTATTTCTTTCTTTTTTCCATCAACTTTTAACTTGCACCACTCAATCAGTTTAGTAATATTTTATTGTAAGGTTCTTTGTTGGGCTTCGCAGTGGTTTTACGTCATAAGTTGTAAGAAAATTACACGCAGCCATGCAACTCTAGAGGTAAGGTTGTGGCTATAGGCCTTTAATAGGCTTTATGTAACTTCATTGTCTTTTAGGGCGGTTCGGGCGCTGTCGGATATCGTCGTCGTCAGGCATCGGGCAGTTGTGCGAGAGTACGAGAGCCGCGACCCCAATTCTTTTGGATTTACTTGTCCATAAAGTCCAAGTTAAAACCCTAGTCCTTAACAGTAATATTACATGGTATGGATAGTTAGCGCGCTTAAAATGTTTTGTGATAGTAATAAAGCAACTTTGCTTAGTTATAAATAATCTAGAGAAGAGATACTTATAAGACTGGACTGTTAGTCTAGTGGTTAGTGCCCCTGACTGTTATGCCGGATGTCGTTATTTCGATTCCCACCCAAGACAAATGTTTGAGTTATGAGCACGATCATTTTGTCTGTGTCTAGGTGTAATTTGTGTATAATATTAATGTATTTAGAAATATAGAATAGATAGCGTTGTAAAAAAGTTGTGTAATATAAATTAAATAATAAGTATCTGTAGTAATAGGTAAGTATATGTATGAGCAGTGGTTGCCGAGTGGTAACGGCCCCGACTAACGAGTTGTAGGTCGTGGGTTCAAACCCAACCAGGCGCATTACTTTGTGTAATATATTTCATTACCACTGCTCTCAAAAAGGTGAAGGAAAACATCGTGATGAAACCGGCATGTCCTAGAACCAAAAATTCGAAGATATGTGACCTCCACCAATCTGCACTGAGCCCGCGAGGTGGATTACGGCTCATTCCCTCTACTGAAGAGGCCTGGATCCTAGCGGTGCGAACACTATAAGGTTGATTAGTTGTATATAGAAAAACTAATAAAAAATTCGCTACCTCTTATACCTCAGTCCAAACCCCCAAGAATGGCAGAACCCAGCTGCGACATCTCAGAGCAATGGCGCGGCCTGGCATTGGGCTGGCAATGGCTGGCATTGACTGCCACTGGCAATGTGCCAGCGATCGGCAAAGCCATAATTGCTTTGTACGCCAGTTAACAGCAACGCGATGTGTTTGACAGAAAAAATGTCGCCAATTATTATTGTAACACAATAGGACATGTTGTTGGACGTGTTGTTGTTGCTGAGTTGATATTACGAAGTACGTGTTGGTTATTTTGTATTTTATTAGTTTTGTTTGTTATCTAGGATCGTAAGAGTGATATTTATCTAGCCGCCGAGTAATAAATGTTAGGCTAAATTGAATCTAATCTTGTATTCTTGACTAAAACAACATCATCACTTCAGCCGAAAGACGTTCACTGTTGAACATAGGCCTCCCCCAAGTGTCGCCTGATTCCCGCGACCCCTTATTTGATAAAATGAAAATTTTCCGAAATTAAAACTTATGTACTGATTTAAACAAAGATACAACTAATGCCACACTACAATAAAAATAGTTACTTTTTTTCTGTTTACCCTTTAGGGTAGGCTATAGTCGTTCGACCGTATCGCCTAGTCTTTCGTCCATGTTTTCTTGCGTAATAAGTTTTCAATAATAATGTCTTTAGTATTCGAATATCATAGTTGTTTCTTTTGGTTTTACATTAGAATGCGGGGGTAACACATTCTAATGTTTTTGTAGAATTTGACAGCAAATGTATCGATTCATCCTTTTCAGCAAATTCGCTGAGGTAGCCAAAATTAAAATAAAATTCTCAGCTACATTTTACTGAGATCGCGCCTATTTCAATGATTCCACATATTGTCCAGTTGCGCAGACACTTGAGATACATAATTAAACCAATTTTACATCACAATATCTACTAGGAATCAATTTGCGAATAATTAAAACAGCCACTGAACTTCACTCGTAGAAATCCCGCCAAAAACCTAAAAAAAAGTTACATTCAAACAAAGCAAAAACAACACCACTCTGCCAATCCTGTCAATAACAATCAAAGTATCTAATTCGATATTCAAATGAACCGTTTTCCCGCCAAGTGGTCTTAACGAGCTTTCTAGATGGCCGCCATTAACTACAGGTGCTGAACGGTTTCATTAGAAGCTGCTAAACTAAGATTAAAACTTTGTAAATCTAGATTAAGGAAAAATAGTTTTAATTTGGAAATTGATGAGGGTTTACAGTAAAGGTTCATGAGGGAAGGGGTTACTTTAATTGGACAAATAAGTTTCGAAATGTTGGAATTCCGTGTTTTACTACCTGCCAAGGAAATTTAATTTCAAATAGACTTTTTTTTTGGCTTCGTACGTTTTGTGCATACAGTCAGTCCCAATTTTAGCAAATATTTCGTTATTGATACAGATTACAGTCACTTTGTTTTTCATTAGAATACGGATGTAACATTTTCTAATGTTTTTGCAATATTTGTTAGTAAATGTATCGAGTTAGCCTTCTCGGTAAGGTTTGCTGAATTAGTCTGTACTATAAATATATTACAATAAAACTTTCAGCTACATTTTACCGAGCTTGCACCTGTTTCAATGGTTCCATATATTGTCTAGTTGTGATACACGTTGTTGACACTTTTTTTTTTAATTTCTTTATTTAAGGAACTTTTAACAAATTGTTATATCAGTTCCATCGTAGCCTTACCCAAGTACATCACAATTACAGAGTAACTAGTGAGTAAACTAAAATAGCTTCTGGCGACATTGGTTTGGTTAGAATAACGTTAAATATACCTAAATCTAGCTTATTTATATTTAATTCATTAATTAACGAACTTCTTTCAGACTCATTCCTGACACACTCCAACAGAAGGTGATCGGTAAGTCCCCTCTTTGAGGAGTGGCTGGAAAGGCAACACGGCGTCATTACCTTCCGCATGACGCAGGTCCTCACCGGACACGGTAAGTTCGGGAAGTTCCTGCACCGGATTCGTGCGGAAACGACGCCCGGGTGTCGCCACTGTGTGGACCGCCCGGAGGACACGGTGGAGCATACGGTGGAGGTGTGCCCCGCTTGGGCAGAGCAACGCCGTGTCCTCGTGGGGGCGATCGGCGGCGGCGATCTCTCGCGCCGGGCCTTGGTACAGGCCATGGTCCGGAGTGAGGAGGAGTGGCAGGCGGTCGCCTCCTTCTGCGAAGCAGTAATGCTAGCGAAGGAGGAGGCCGATCGCGTGAGGCAACGGTCCTCACGCCCCAATCGCCGCCGGGATTCCGATCCCGATTTCCGGCCACCGTAGGCGCGGGCTTGCGGACGGCGAGCAATGGGTGGCTCGCCGTCCGACCGTCCGGTAACCGTCTGGACCGAGCCCAAGTCGTCGACGGCGCGTGTTGTTCCACGCGCGCCTCAAGGAGTTGTCAGCAACTGTAGGGGCCCAGCAGGGTCGAAGCCTACCGGGGCCAAGGGTCTGATTCTGAAAGGAAGACTCGGCCCTGGTACGAAAGGCAACGAAGGAACAGGAGTGGGTTTTTAGTCAGTAAAAGTCTGACACTATCTCCCGCCTCGCCCAAGAGCGGGGGATGTCATAAGATGATTTTACCACCGGAAAAAAAAAAAAAAAAAAAAAAAAACAGAAGGTGATGGACATCTTCTATTTTATTATGACAAACTAAACAATTCGGAGAGTCCACCATTTTCATTAAAAATGCAAAGGCTCTTAAAGGCATATGTCCGGAACGAATCCTGTTGACACTTGTGATACAAAACTAAACCAATTTTTTATAGAAACAATTTGTGAATAAATTAAAACAGTCATTGAACTTCACTTTAAGAATTTCGCCAAAAACTCCTCAAGAGACTTATAAAATGCAGTTTTTATTCAATGTTGACTTTCTCAATGCAGAGATACTCTTAATCCAGGACATGGTCTAGCCGTGTACAAAGTTTTACACAAATCCGTCCAACCGTTGGAGCGTAAAATAATAACAAACGTAGTAACGTAAATACAAACTTTCGCCTGTATAACACTAGTGTGACTATTCTGTGATTCTGAAAGGAAGACTCGGCTCTGGTACGAAAAACAACGAAGGAACAGGAGTGGGTTTTTAGTCAGTAAAAGTCTGACACTATCTCCCGCTCCGTCCAAGAGCGGGGGATGTCATAAGATGATTTTCAAACCGAAAAAAAAACCATGGTAGAAAACTCGGTCGTAAATTTGAAACTTCATAAATTGGCAAGAACATATTGATACCTCTAGGCCTAAATGGCGTACAATACCCCAAATGTGCTATACGCCCTTTGGGCCCAGATATTATCAAATCTTAATACAACCACCATTTACAGTTTAACACTTTCCCACTATAAATCACTAACATTATCCTTATCATACCAATCACTGCTTTTAGTGTAACATCGAATTTGTTTTAACGGTTTAAGAGTCGGGTCTTTCATACCCGACGGGGTCTTTCCGACCCGTCGGGTATGTCAGACCTTCGTCACCATGTAATCTCAGCACGGGTTATTAATCTACCTGAATACTCGGATTAAAGGCAATAGGTAATTGGAAAGAAAATGGCGTCACAATTCGTCTATGAATAAAATTTGGATACGTCTCGGTTCAGTAGACTTTTAGGTTTGGGGCGATTCGAAATTTAAAAACCGGGCATGTGCGAGTTGGACTCGCGCACTGAGGGTTCCGTACAAACTTACCTATGAAAACCGTTCAATTCCCGAATTGAGTTACGAAGATTTTTCCGAATCGAAAAAAAAAGTTTTTTTTTTGTGACGTAACTACAAATTTACAGTTTTCAGAGTTTTTCTTATCCTAGTGCTATGTGACCTAGCTTCATGTCAAATTTCAGGATGCTAAGTCAACGGGAAGTCCCTATGAATTTTGATTCCCTTGAGAGTGTCGAAATATACGTTTTTTTTCGTTAACTCAGAAGTTTGATTTTTTCACAGCTTCAAGGGACCGCAGATCTGAGTACAGTTTCAATTTCAACTCGATACCTTCACGCATTCCTGAGATAAAGGGTCTTAACAAATAGACAGACAAACGGACAACAAAGTGATCTTATAAGGGTTCCGTTTTTCCATTTGAGGTACGGAACCCTAAAAATAGAATTTGGCTGGATTAAATATTCGAATAGATTGAAAATTTATTTATTAAAAACTAAACTCAGTGAATTGGTGCCTTAATCTTCTGCGAAGTATCTAGATCTCCCTCGACTATGAATCAGAACGTACCTGGTCAGGTGCCTTCTTTATTTAGTTGTGGTCGAACTTTAACGCTCCAGATCACCTGGAGCGTTAAAGTTCGATCTGTACATTTTTCATCAGCGGCTGGCCTAAAATGAACCGTTTCTTTCCTTGTACTTTTGTTTGACAATGTTTAATTACTTTCTCTCTAATTTATAGTTTTTTTTTTCGGTGGGAAAATCATCTTATGACATCCCCCGCCCTTGGGCGGGGCGGGAGATAGTGTCAGACTTTTACTGACTAAAAACCCACTCCTGTTCCTTCGTTGCCTTTCGTACCAGGGCCGAGTCTTCCTTTCAGAATCAGACCCTTGGCCCCAGTAGGCTTCGACCCAGCTAGGCCCCTACAGTTGCTGACATCTCCTTGAGGCGCGCGTGGAACAGCACGCGCCGTCGACGACTTGGGCTCGGTCCGGACGGTTACCGGACGGTCGGACGGCGAGCCACCCATTGCTCGCCGTCCGCAAGCCTGCGCCTACGATGGCCGGAAATCGGGATCGGAATCCCGGCGGCGATTGGGGCGTGAGGACCGTTGCCTCACGCGATCGGCCGCCTCCTTTGCTAGCATTACTGCTTCGCAGAAGGAGGCGACCGCCTGCCACTCCTCCTCGCTCCGGACCATGGCCTGTACCAAGGCCCGGCGCGAGAGATCGCCGCCGCGCCGCCTCTAATTTATAGTGAGAAATAAATAAATAATTATTTCCTTTATTTGTCTTATTTACATATTGTTTACATTTTTAACTACCTATTTCTTTAAAAAATAATTAAATAGTTGTGCATCGGTGTCGGGAGTAGAGTCCTAAAAGAAACCTCCTCACTATGCGAGCCATGTCGAGGAGTACTGCCTTCTATAAGACCCTTGATCCTGCCGTGCAATGACAGCTTTTATAGGTTTATCATCCAAGTCATTAATCACTGCCCATAACCCAACTTCCCTATAGCATGACTCAACAAAACATACGAACGCATTAGCATAAACAACAACCTGTATGCACATTGGTATTCATAACCCTGAATTGTTGCAGTTGGCAGCCCTGGCAGGAACAGCTGACAGAATGGTGAAGTGTTCCGGCAGACGAACAGATAGAGAGGACTTTATGTGGTTAAGGAGATGATGAGGTGAAGGTCGGTTATTATGAAGATCGATATATATTTAGCACATTAAAACAATGGAGGGATGTCTGAGATAAATACGGAGTGGACTATTTTTGTTTTTAATTATTTCTGTATTTTATCTATTTGCCACCGTTGCCTTTTTTTATTCTTGATAGGTTCGCGCTTGACCGCTATCTCACCCGATGGAAAGCGACAATGCGGTCGACGATGGAGCGCGCTTACCTAGAAGTAACCTATTCACTCTTGACTTAAAGATTCCCGGGTTGTAGCCATCAGGAAACACAGATTCCGGCAAGGAATTCCACTCCTTAGCTGTACGCACTATGAATGTGTTCCCAAAACGTTTTGTGCATATAGGTGGGATGTCCACCATGTACCGGTAGTGCATTAATAAAATGTTTTTTTTTTTTTTTAGTTAGGTAGTTATATTTCTAATATTTCATTAAAAAATATTTGATAGTATATAAAAAAACTATACTCTATCGGTATTATTATTGTTATTATAACCGAACATGGATTATGGAGGCATTTTTTTAGTTAAAAAAATAAATAAAAAAACGTTGCCCTCACTAGGATGTACTTCTATACCTACTATGATTTTACAAACATGTAAACTAACAAAGAAAAGACACGCAAACCTGGAACAAGTTGTAGGTCATATAAATATTTGTTCCGGGCGGGAGTCGAACCCAAAATACAAATTATACCGCAACGGCTATTCGCTCAACCACTGCGCCAAACTGTGTCGTGATTTATTGATAAAAGCTTTTAGAAAATTGACATTCTGACGCCTTCCGACTTCGTCTTCTGACAACAATCAGATTTTGAATTCGAAGGAATTCAGAATATAATATAAATAAAATATTAAAAAAAGGAAAAAAAGAACTGTGCGTAGTCGAAAAAGCTCCGATAACAACATATGCTGCGATGTTTATAAAAGAGTAAATAACACAGCGCTGGTATTCTGATAGGGGGTCTATATTGGCCAAAGGAATTCTGATTTGCGTACAATATAGTGCAATGGAATGCGCTTCCCCTCGATATCAGAGCGGCCATGATTCTGTATGCATTTAAGCAAAGGGGAATGAAACTTTTGCCATATAAATTTTTGTTTTCACCGTAAGTGAAACATAGGCCATGTCCTAAAAGACTGTATGAGAAATCAATAGCAAAAAGAATTATGTCTACCAAACGTATCTATATAACGTATTTAGTAGATTGCTATTGTTTTTATATTAGGTGTTATTTTTCTTAAATAAAAATACTCCACTTCTGATATTTTAAGTTTCCCATTGTTAAATATACTTCACGGCAACTCTAATGAGTTATTCCGATGATTAATTGATGACGTATTATTATTCTGTGATATGGTAAACATAGATTTTTGTAAAACTAAAATATTTAAAAAAATATTTTTGATTAGGGTGTTTACCCACATTTAATACGTACCCACCCAGGGTACGCATTAAATAGTGTCAATCACTATCGCAACACTAACGCGAATCTTTTCGAATCATTTATCACTTTTTTTTTACTAGTTTTATTGATGAAAAACTAAGATGTGATAAAAATAATAATAATAATAATCTTTTATTGGAATAAAAAAATATTTACAAATTGTTTGCGTACGAAAATAGCTACAGTAGTTAGGAACTGTGTCGCAGCTATTAACGCCCACCTCCAGGAGGAAGACGACAGCGTTCCATTTACAAAAGAAAATCAAATAACAGTTATAACCAACTTTATCTATTTTATCAATGGAAACCTCAAAATATTACGTATTATATTTCCTTTTCATTATAACAAAAGAAAAATAGGCCTGACAAAAATATACAAGCAATGTAAACAAAAACTTCTACGTATCTTCGTTCGGTTACGGTTTAAAGACCTGGTTCTTTCTGCTATTGATTCTTCGTATTATCCTCTAACATATAACCTAGGTTTCAATTTTGGCGAAAGAAAAGAGTAAATCGTGCCAATAATTTGCATTGGCTTTTGATTTGAAAAATAATTGAATTTAATTAATTTTTTTTTTTTTTTTTATTTAAATTGAATTGTTTTGATTTTCGATACAAATATCAATCGTCTCAAAAACCTCTATATTTTTAATTAATTCAAATCTTTATAATATACATATACTTACTTTCGTAATCATTTATGTTTTTTTTTTTAACAAAAAACTTTATTTTTTATGCACCTGCCATGTTTCTTCACCACCCTTGGTGGACTGGTACAAATGCCAAAGGTATTAAGTCCACCTTTATACTTATGCGATACATGAATCTACACTAATATTATAAAGAGGCAAAGTTTGTTTTTTTTTTGTTTGTAGGAGGTAATCTCTGAAAGTACTGGTCCGATTGCTAAAAATTTTTCACCGATAGAAACCTGCTTTATTCCTGAGTGACATAGGCTATATTTTATGTACGCGGGTGAAGCTGCGGGCAAAAGCTAGTATTTAATAAATAAATAAACACAGGCTTAGTTAGAAGTTGCCTTCCATCCTCTGTGTACTAGTTTATGTATATCAAAGAGAAATGTTCCTAATCACCTAAAGTATGTCTTGGAATTAACGTCGCTCAAGACTTGTACTATTACTTATTCTGTGGCTCAAGTTAGGCAGCCTATAATAAATTTAACTTAGTACTCAATAATTCAACGACCACTTCGTCTAACTTCGGGAATCAATAACAAACCATTCGTCACTTTGTAACTTGAATTAACTTTGTAATAATAAAGAGGGCGAATTTGTAATTTGCATTCATCAACATTATTTCAATGGAAAGACGTCCATATAGGCGTCCTCCAAGTGTCGCTACAACAAACGGTTCTTTGCGTCTCGCATTCATCGGATTCTTCGGTCAGTCCACCTTGTGTGACCTACCAACGCTGCGTCTTACATATTTGCATTACACTGAACAAAAAGGTTACATTCATTTGTACATAATGGTTTTAGTGTTTTTTTATTAAGTGGGAAATAAAAGAGAGTTAGTGATTGCGTGACGAGTGACAGGACAGCATGGAAGAAAAAAACGTGTTGCACCGACCCCAAATAAATCGGGACAAGTGTAGGAAGATGATGATGATGATGAGGTGGGAAATCATCCCATGACATCTCCTGCCCTAGGGCTCAGCGAGAGGGCGTGTCAGACTTTTACTGACTAAAACTCACTCCTGTTCCTTCTTTGCCATCGTTCCAGGGCCCCGGTGTTCTGTTTCGCACCACCCATGGCCCCAGTAGGCTTCGACGCTGGGTCCCTACGGTTTTGCTGACAACTCCTTGAGACGCGCGTGGAACACTACGCACCGCTGGTGACTTGGGCTCGGTCCGGATGGTTACCGGACGGTCGGACGGCGAGCTACCCATTGCACGTCGTCCGCTTATATAATTATGGCAGTAAGTCTCCTCTTTGAGGAGTGGCTGGAAATCAACACGGCGTCCGCACCTTCCGCATGACGCAGGTTTTAAAGTAAGTAAGTTCGGGAGGTTCCTGCACCGGACGTCACCAATGTGTGGACCGCCCGAAGGACACGGTGGAGCATACGGTAGATATGGGCCCCGATTGGGTAGAGCACCGCCGTGTCCTCGTGGGGGCGATCGTGGGCAACGACCTCACGCGCCGGGTCCTGGTACAGGCCATGGTTCGGAAAGAGGAGGAATGGCAGGTGGTCGCCTCCTTGCAGAAGCCGTGCGAAGCAGTAATGCTAGCGAAGGAGGCGGCCGCATTCGCGAGGGAACGGCCCTCCCGCCCCAGCCGGATCCCGATCCCGATTTCCAGCCACCGTAGGTTTGCGGACGGCGAGCAATAGGTAGCACGCCGTCCGGTCGTTCGATAACCGTCCGGACCGAGACCAAGTCATCTATGGCGCATAGTGTTCCACATGTGCCTCAAGGAGATGGCAGCAAATCGTAGGGGCCCAGCAGGGTCGAAGCCTACTAGGGTTAAGTGAAAGTGAACCCCGGGGCCCTGGAACAAAGGCAAAGAATGAACAAGAGTGGGAGAAGTCATTGGATGATTTCCCACCATAAAAAAACCACAGTATTTACTAAGCCTGAAAAAAACATTAAAACAGAAAACAATATAACGCCCACGATTTCGTAGAACAGTCTACCGTTTTTACCGCTGACGACGGCACGTTACCTTTATAAGCGCTCACCCTAAGGTTACAAGTTAAATTATTTAATTACTCAATTTAATTAAAACCTGGCGGAACTAACCTGTAACTGACGTAACGAAAAATCTTGTGGATGTTGTAATTAAAACTGTTAATTGGTCAACATCCACAATTCCAGCGAATTTACACGGCTGTTTTGGTCGGCTGGACCAATTTTAAAATGTTGTTTAATTAAAAAAAAATGCGTTGAACTAGTACCTCCCTAGTTTCCAACTATCATTACTGCTACTTTGTAAATTCGCTAGAATTGTGAATGAGTCACATAAGACTAACTTGCAAACAACGCATTGAAACGGCTTTCAATACAATTAAGGAGGAAATATGACTTCGTACAACTGTTGAAATACGAAACAGATGTTGGACCTGCATTCACAACAATTTGAGCAAGATTTGTAAAAATTATGAAATAAATGTTAAAAATGCAATTTCATTTTTTTGTTATTTCTAGTAAAACCTACGAAAAGAGAGATACGAGACAGATTTTACCTTATAAATAAGAGTGAGATAACAATTTTAATAGGCTTTTCAGGTATCATTTAGGCAAAAATACTTTTTAAATCATAATTTTGAATAGTCTTATGTGACTCGAAAAAAAGATTTTTATGGCATGTGGCACATCATTAGCAAGAGGATAAACTACAGAATTTTTGAGGAAGTTGGAAGATTCCGGTCGCTTTTGTTTTTTTTTTTATAGCCATGTTTAATTATAGCTACCTTTATATTACCATAGCTTTAATTTAAGTCCAAAACTTTGCAAGTAAATAAAAAAAAAAAACTAAACAGCTTATGTCACTCATTTTAAATTTAAGAGTACTGAGTACTGTGCTGTACTGCACAATACACAACTAAATAAAATTAAAATTCGAAGTCTACGCCTTATATATTTTTTAAAAATTTGTATTTGAATGAAAAATTTGGGTCTTATTTTCATAAAGCAATAAAAAGTTGATGAAAAAAAATCCATAGGGCATGAGAAGTGTTTAGGGGTCTGCCCCCCTAGCTAAGTTACAATCGTATTGTTCGGCGCCAACGCCTCGGGTAGGCCACGCCTCCGATTCCTTTGTTCTGACGTCATCTCAACGCTCAGTCACGTGGTCAGAACAAAGGATTCGGAGGCGTTGCCTACTCGAGGCGTTCGCGCCGAACGAAACGATTATAACTTGGCTAGGGGGGCTGAAAGGATAGCAGATGACCCCTCCCGTCGTCCATTTCAATTTGGCACACGATGCACCAAACACCATGCAAATAGATTATTAAAACTATGTTTTGTTAAGAGGTTCCAAAAACCACTTGACGAACTTAATAGGTTTCTTTGTAGATGTCGCTCGTTTTAAAGTAGTTTTTACTGATTTTAAGCAATTTGACAGTTAAAAGTGGTTTTTTGTGATTAAGTTTTTACTGTGACGTAGATACAATAGAATTTTCAAAACAATCTTCCGACAAAACATCATTAGGTACTTCATTCCTCCGTATTTTGTATAGAAACAGTATTTTCAGGGTTCCGTACCCAAATAAAACGAGGCACTATTACTAAGAGTCCACTGTGCGCCCGTCTGTCTGTCTGTCCGTCTCTCACCAGGCTGTATCTCATGAACCGCGGTAGTTAGACAGTTGAAATGTTCACTGATGATGTATTTCTGTTGCCACTATAACAACAAATACTAAAACACAGAATAAAATAAACTCGGTACCTTCGGAACCCTTCGTGCTGCGCGAGTCCGACTCGCACTTGGCCGGTATTTTTTCATTCGTATACAATAAGAAAAAAAAAATAATGTCTATCGATTAAATGTCAACCTTGACATTAAGTGATCACGTGGTCACATGATGTGATAGCCGGAAGTGGTCATCAGTGGAACAATGGCGGACTAGCCGGATGTCGGCCATTGCCTACGTAAGCTAATGACAAGCTCAATTTCTCGTTGTATGCACATTATTTCTTTTATCTGATATTATTGCTGATACATAATGTTTATGTACGTATTATTTGGTTTATCCAAAACGTGATTTTTTTCAGTCACGTTTTTTTTTGTAGATTAAAATAAAAAAATAGTTATGTTTTGAATACAAAGAGAGATATATTTGAAATGTTTTATTTTTATTGCTGAAAATTTCCTTTGTTATATGTTTTTGTAGTTACTCATAACAATATACAACAATGGTCATTTATTTTGTTATTAAACGACGTCGAAATTGAAAATTATGTTTTTAAAGGTTCATTAAAAATGTACATGGTTCATTTCAGTAATTACCAAACAGTTAGTGGATCACATTAAGTTCAGTTCTAGGTTTTTCTTACAATTATTTTGGTCATACTCCTTTTGATGACTGATTTTTCCTAAAAACATAAAAAAAGTAGTTAAGTGCGAACCCACTTGCACACGAAGGATTTATCATTACGTGACTGAGCGTTGAGACGACGTCAGAACAAAGGAATCGGAGGCGTGGCCTACTCGAGGCATTCGACGCAAGAGAATCGAAACGAAACGGTCGTAACTTGGCTAGGGGGGCTGAGTTGTACGCGGCGCGTCGCGTGGCGTGAATCTAATGTAGCTTTACAAGTCTAGTAGCCATAGAAAATGTATGGAGGCCAACGCACCCAGATCGACGTACGTGGTCCACTTGGGTCCAATGTAGTTCTACCTTATTAGATGTTAATATTAACTTGGTATCTCTATACGTTCCTGAGAAAGTCAGACTAATATCGAAGTGGTCTTATGTTCCGGCCACCGTAGGCGCGGGCTTGCGGACGGCGAGCAATGGGTAGCCCGTCGTCCGACCGCCCGGTAACCGCCCGGACCGAGCCCAAGTCGTCGACGGCGCGTATTGTTCCACGCGCGCCTCAGGGTGATGTCAGCAAATCGTAGGGCCCAGTAGGGTCGAAGCTTACTGTGGCCATGGGTAGTGTGAAAACGAAACCCGAGGCCCTGAGACGAAGGCAACGAAGGAACAGGAGTGGGTTTTTAGTCAGTAAAAGTCTGACACTATCTCGCGCTCCACCCAAGAGCGAGATATGACCACCTAAAAAAAAAAGTGGTCTTATGAGGATTTCTTTTTCCCGTTTAGTTCGAAACCCTAAAAAGAAGTATATGATTTAAAAACTTCAACAAAAGACACAGTCACTCAAATGTTCTTCTGTAAGTCATTAAAACCATGTGCGCAGTTTAGTTTTATGTGTTACGTGAAGTACATGACACCTGCTGTACTAAGTTCAGGACAGGCCGTTATAAAGTACTGCGAGATGAGGCGCTTCTTAGTTTGATGGCACAGCTGAAGGAAAATGATATGCTGCTCATTAAATATTATTTCCATGTTTGTTTTTGTAGAAATCTTAGATGGTGAATTTTCATAAACTACACGAATAAACGTTTTTTCTTTCTTTCTTTATTTAAGACAAAAGTCAAGAGTATACTCGGAATTTGAATTTAAATTGTATCAAGTAAATTGCATCAGACCAATATTGAAGTAATTGTTTTTCAGTAATGTTAAATGTAGTTGATGTGGCAGTACTCTAAATCTATACTCACTGATTAATCACGAAATCTCAGAAACTATAACACCTACAAACTTAAAATTTGGCAGGTAGGTTCCTTATAGGGTGTAGACATCCGCTAAGAACGGATTTTACGAAACTTCACCCCTAAGGGGGTAAAACAGGGGTTGGAAGTTTGTATGGAGATATTGACTTTTACGCGGGCGAAATAAATAAACTGGTTCTAAGCATTATAGCCTTTTAATGTTCCCACTGCATGATCAGCCTTTTAATGTTCCCACTGCTGAGACTCAGACCAGGAGCTGATTCTTTTTCCTATAAGACCCTAGAAGAGGGAAGGAGCCATAACACATGGACATGTGTGGGCCTAGTGCGGATTGATGGATGTCACATGTCTTAGAAATATTTAGTTGTAGGACATACCAGTTTCTCCACAATGTTTTTATTCACCGTTTTGAAAGCAGTGGTGATGAAATTAATTACACAAACCAATCATCATCTCCCTAAGATTTTCCCAGCCTTGTTCTATGTTTAGCGACTGACTATCAGACCTCCACAACCCGGTGGAGACTATTCTGCACGATAATCCATGGATACTGATGGTAAAGGTTACCGACATAGCACGAAGAATCGCCAAACTTAAGTGGAAATGGGCAGGGCACATTGCTCGCAGAACGGATGACCGTTGGGGCCAAAAGGTTCTGGAAAAGCGACCACGTACCGGAAGACGTAGCGTTGGAAGGCCTCCTACAAGGTAGACTGACCTGGTAAGGGTTACGGGAATCCGATGGATGCGAGACGCACAGGACCGTTCATTGTGGCGATGGCACGGAAGAGGCCTATGTCCAACAGTTGACGTCTTTCGGCTGAAATGATGATGGTCAGATTTTCTAGCGTTGACTACCTAATGACTGTCAAAGGTCTACGAATGACAACCAGGACCAACTGCTTTATGTGCTTTCCAAATCATGAGGCGTCAGCAATGTCCTAAATAAACTTAGAAAAGTACTTACGAATTGAAAAATTCTCATTTGTACTTGCCTGGTTTCAAAACCGCAATGTCATGTCAACACCGTCCGGTAACCGTTCGGACTGAGCCCGGCGCGTATTGTTCCACGCGCGCCTCAGGGAGATGTCAGCAAATCGTAGGGGCCCAGCAGGGTCTAAGCCTACTGGGGCCACGGGTAGTGTGAAAGCGAAACCCGGGGCTTGGGACGAAGGCAAAGAAGGAACAGGAGTGGGTTTTTAGTCAGTAAAAGTCTGACACTATCTCCAGTCCCGCCCAAGAGCGAGACTTGTCATTAGATGATTATCCCACCTAAATCAATCAATCCAACGAAAGTACATAAGCTTCGTACAAGGGAGAAATGGCGCGACTCATTAAAGTAGGTCAAGGTAATAGCTAATGCATTCTTTTTTTTGTCTTTTATTGTAACACGGCCAGTGACAATAAGGCTTTGTGTTTTTCTCTTCAGAAAGTGAGAGTACAGGTAGTTAAGCTAATGTTGAACTTGACCTTTCTCTTAAACTTGCAATAAATCGTCGGTCATGACCACCGAGTCGTAGGTTACACGTGCCATCACTACTGTTTAAGGGCAAACAAAAAAGTCGTGGAGTATTTGAAATTGAAGACCAACTGGACTCTGAGGGTCGTAAGATTGCAAGCGCGCCACGGCATCAACTTCAAGTCGTTCGTGGTGCAAGTTCCAACCCACCAGTATTTACCCCGCCCTTGGGCGGAGCGGGAGGGGTAAGGGGTAGTTTTGCTCCCGCACCCAGCTGTGCGCTGGCGTCTAATGCCCGCTATGACCTGCCGTGACCTGTTTTGTACTTAGTGTCGGTGGTGTCCAAATTGTGACCTTTTTTTAAATATTTTTGGGAAAAATATAACATGGTTTACAAAATTATTGGAACCGATTCAGTTGAGTTGGAGTCATTCTGAACAAACTATATAATTCAGGTTTCGCTTAAACTAAAAATTATGTTGTATTGTCACTCAGAACAACACTGCAGATAAACAGCGTTGCATTTTCCACAAACCATTCTACGAAGCTGCAGATAAACACCAAAAAAAGACCTCAAACGTTCTATTCCACATAGGTTAGAGTGTACATCGTGTAACCGCCAATAAAAGTAGTAGCCCCCAGTATAGTGGGGCTATAAACACCGATAGCAATGTGGCCAGGCAATAAAATTGTTTTGCCCCCACCCCGCTTTACGACGGCCACCCGGAAATTGGGTAGAATTTCGTCGTGATAACCTGGCAACACTATGTAGGTACTTTTACTATCCGCACACAGTTTTATGGTCGATTTGTGATATTTGTGGTCGATTTTCGAAGTGTGTTTGTGTAGTGGCGAAGTAAAGTGATGGCTGATGATAGATTTCATTTTTTATATTGTGCTCTTACCCGAGGAAGACATACTCGTCATAAAGTATATTTTTGCAAGTGAATTTCTAATAGATTAGAAATTCAATGATTCCGCTTGAAAGAATAATAATAAATAATAATATTCTACAACTATCACACAGCGCTGCCTAGTCCTAGACAACTGGTAAACATACTTATATATTTCTAAATACATACATATATACCTAGGTAAATTACACCCAGACACAGAACAAATGCTCGTGCTCATCACACAACCATTTGTCCTGGGTGGGAATCGAACCCACGACCTCCGGCATAGCAGTCAGGGCCATTAACCACTAGACCAACAGGCCTGTCAGAATGATTTTGATATAGTTTTAATTTTTTTCCCGTGATTAATGTAAAAGTTATAACTTAACAAAACCAAATTTGATTTGGCAATTTTTCAATAATAATTAATGTATGCATGATTATAATAATTCTAACTGTAGTGATACTTAACTACGGGTATTCCAAGCCTGAAATAAATGAATTTATTATTATTCACTTTATTTATTTAATATACCTACATATACTTAAATTACATTTTTAAATATTTTTTTAACAAAATCATATAAAAAAAACATTAAAACATAAAAAATAGTAGTCCGCCGATGTCGGGAGCAGGGTCCAAGCTACCTCACAATGCGGGCCGTATCGAGGAGTACTGCCTTCTGTATCAGGCCCTTGATCCAACCGCGCAACGACAGTTTCGACAGATGGTCGTCGAAGCTTTTGGCTATGAGGCCATTGGCGGTCACGACAATCGGCACAATCATAGCCGAGTGTACATTATTATTATTATTATTAATTTGTAATTTAATTTTGCATATCTTCTTAATAATTTTTACAAACGCCTATTTACTTCAAATATGCTTTAACGTAACCTACATTTAATAAAAGTAGATGGAATGATTTGATTGAATAAATTTAGTCCAGACTAAAAATAGACCATCTCATTATATTTTAAGACGACACTGATCTACGTAGGGTACTTAACGTCCTACTTTCGGTCTAAGTTCTCGGGTTAGAGCTGAAAACTAAATTTAACGCCGTCTTCAGCTGAAAAGATGAACCCATTTTAACCTACGATGTATGAAAACGTTGGAGAATTTCAAGGCTCAGTGATTATTATTCGCTTTGAAGTATGAAGTACGTTTTAAAAGTGCTAATGCTATCATAAAAATCCTTTCTAATATTGTACAAAAGAACTGTTTGTAAAATTAATAAACCAAAGTAATGGTTTTTTAGCAAAATTGAAATTTGGTAGAAAGTGGCTGACTCGAATTTACCTATACCACTTTAAATGAGGATCAGTCATGATTTTTGTGGAGTGTGCAGTCCTGTAGGGTCAAAAAAAAACAGTAAATACTGTGAAGAAATTATTTAAATTGGGCCAAAAATTACGGAGATACCACAATTTTAGTGTATTACTTCCAGAAACGCGCCCGAGAATGAAGCGACTCGCTGTGACGTCATCTGTCATCATCGGTCTCCAACCCAATAGGTTACTTCTAGGTAAGCACGCTCCATCGTCGACCGCATCGTCGCTTCCCATCAGGTGAGATGCGGTCAAGCGCAAACCTATCAACCATAAAAAAAACCGCGAATGAATACGATCAAGCCGTTCGTCGCACGGGTCGTGACAGATGACGTCATCGTAAAAAGTCCAGCGAGAGCGCGCGTTTCCAAGTAGCAGTTCATAAAAACTTTAATAAATCCACCATTACTTGACGGATTTTAATAATTTAAAAAATTAAATGCTCAGTAAATTATTACACATACGATGTACTTAGTAAAAATCGGATTTGCTATTATGTGATTGATCCTCATTAAGAAATTGTATCTAAAGAAAAAATATATAATATACACTAACGGTCCTGCCAGACGTTGTCCTGCCCGAATGCGGGTTTTTCAATAGAAAAAAATTGAGAACCCGATTGCAGCTCACTACCGGGTCCAAATTGTATTTTCAATACACTTACTCGAAAACCCGCTGTTATCTGCACGCAATAGACCGTTTTCCGCATTAGTGCAGAAAAGTGCGCGTGCTCTCCCCCACCACAGTTTTATTACATTTATCGTATCAGGCTGGGAGCACGTCGACCCCCACGAGTCACTGGTCAACCCCCGTTTATTCATTGCTTTGTAAGTGTATTGAAAAAAGTCGTTTGATACACATGCAAATTTGTCACTGCAGCCCTCGGCTTCATAACACGGCTACGGCTACGGATCGTGCGAATTCCGCCTTGGACGCAATGACAAACTTTCTGCACTTGTTTCAAAATGTACTATTTCAAACCATCCAGGGACTCATTCAAATATACACACGAAATTTCCAAAAATCCAAATTGATCAAGCCGTTTAGGAGGAGTTAGGAGACGAACACACGTACAGAAGAATTATATATATAAAGATAGATACTATTTGGTGAACTCTTTGTAACTCCTGTGTGTCTATTGACCTTCTATTGTATTGTGTCATCCAAGTTACCCTAGACCAAGAATACTGTACAAACAGTTTCCAGACGACATCTTCTAACATTATGTGATCCTGGTACAAAGGTCACACAAAAGGTCAAAGGTTCATCGGTCATAGAGTAATTGCAGCTTACCCAATAACATAATCAACCTTATAATTTTCCCACTGCTGGGACTCATTTAGAGGTATGCAGAACATAGTGTGTAAAGTCCCAGAAACCTCCGTTGAAAAGGGAGGATCCTCCGACCAGACGGGTGTTATGTCTGGTGGGGGCAACTGCCCGATAATTGATTTCAGGCTGTTGTATTATGTTCTAATCACGCAGAGAACTCTAATACCATGGTACAGGATTTTTGAATTTTAATTACTATGTGACGTCATTGACTTCGCTACACTCGGGCCTCCTTCCTAATGGGTCGTAATCCACTACACGTGTCCAGTGCGGGTTGGTAGATGTCACAT
This sequence comes from Mythimna impura, assembly GCA_905147345.3. Lineage (NCBI taxonomy): Eukaryota > Metazoa > Arthropoda > Insecta > Lepidoptera > Noctuidae > Mythimna > Mythimna impura. The sequence continues at coordinate 2,672,258 of LR990352.1, forward strand.
GACTGTTTTCAATTTTTTGGTTCTAGGACACGTTGTTTTTCTCGTGATATCTTCCTTTACTGTTTTAATTACACAAGACTCGGCTAACACTGCTCTTTATAGAATATACAGAACTAACTTTTGTCAGCGGCTTCGCCCGCGGGGGAAAAGGGTTATCCATACAAACTTTGGATCTCCGTTTCATCCCCTTAAAGGGGAATTTTGGAAAATCCTCTCTTAGGGCTCGCCCACAATAAATCTGGTGCAAAATTTTTTTGGTTGTGCGTTTATATGTCAGTCAGTTTCTCGTTATATATATATAGATAATAGCAATTAGAACGGAAATTGTAGGCCCTATACAACAAACGAATCATTCCAAAAACTTTCCCAGACAAGATATCTTCTATCTTATTGCCATCCTGGTACAAAGTCTCTCTCAATCAACCAAACAGGTCTTTAATGAAGTCAATTTAATGGCCATTGGCTGAACACGTGATCATAACCTGCGGTTTCCTGTGTAACAACAGACTGGACCAATCTCATTCGTTCCGGATGCTGTGACCACTGGTTAGGGACATCGATGTTTCGGCTTTGTTTTGTAAGCAACAAGGAAAAAAGTTTGATAATTTAAAAAGCGTACGACAAGCTAATGATTGTCCTTTGTGTTTCCACGAAAATTGCCGACAGTCAGTTTGGAAAATTTATAATTTTGTCCTTATTTTCTTTTTAGCTCAATTAGGAATTTAAAAGAAAGAAATTGAGTTTCATTTGTGAAAATGACACTATGCTATACCTACTTGTTTAAAATAAAACATTAAATGTTTGAAGGTTTATTTTTGAAAAAGGAACTCTCAAATTACCCGACTATCATCAACTTTACGTAAATCTTTAACTGTACATCTTGATGCAAATAGGCAAAGTGTATCGTTGCAGTAAAGAAACTGCAATGAAAATTACCCACATGTATCAAATTATATGTACAATGTTTTTCAATTCAATTATATATTCGAAAATAATAAGTAAAACTTCATTATCATATATATTATATTGATATAAACCAGTGCTTGACTGTGATCCCACCTGATGGTAAGCAGTGATGCAATCATTAATGGTGAGGCGCACTAGTTTATTAAGAGCCTATTCACTCTAGCCTTGAAGACACCTAAATTATAGTAACAATAAATAATTTGTATTATAATAATTTAGTAACAAAATTATTGTGAGAATTATTGTATGTGCTCACGGATTGTTTTTCATGCACCCCCAGTGGGGGCTGTCTGGAGACCTGCACGATATTATAATTAATATTAATAATTGTTAATTAATGGTAACTAGGTCTAAAGATTGTTAGTACCACCATGACGCTCCAGTACGACATAAACTCCATTACAAGCCTAAAAATGGTAGGTCGGTCAATTTACCTAAGTGTGTTGAAAATATATTTTCTCTTTAATAATATTGACCTATTTCGTGTTTTCACAACACTTCGGAAACATGACTCCGAAATAATCAAATTCTACATTGACATCTCATTTGATATTCATAATTAAACATGGTAACCTACAAACTTCCTTATCGTTAATAAGTAATTTATTCAGAAGAAAATTGTGTTGAAGGAAGTTAGTAATGGAAATAAACGTAGATTTTTTATTTATTTAATATAAACTAGTGCTTGACTGCGATCCCTCCTGATGGTAAGCAGTGATGCAATCGTTGATGGTGAGGCGCACTAGTTTATTAAGAGCCTATTCACTCTAGCCTTGAAGACACCCAAATTATAATCGGATGGGAAGACCGCAGCAGGCAAATAGTTCCAGTCCTTCGATGTACGTGGTATAAACGCTGAGGCTGAGTACCATCGTATTCTAAACAATTGTACGTACATCACAAGATGGGCTATGAATTCGAACAAATCTTTCGCATTGTCACTATTTCAACAACAACAACAGCAATTAAGTTCTATGAGCAACTATGTTCTTTTTTTAATATACTTTATTGTAAATGTGCCCTATGTTATAAATAAACGATTTATTATTATTTATTTGGTTGGGATATAATGTTATGGAACATGCCTACATCAGTTCTGTTCAAATTCAGAGACAATATTATCAAACTAATTCTACTGGACTCATATTGAACACATTTCATCAGTACATGTTGTTGGTCCTCGATAACTCCATATTCCTCACAATTGGGTGAAGTGATTTTCTTCATCATGAAGGCAAATTTCTTGCATGAAATGTGTCCAAATCTGAGTCTAAGAGCAGTAACAATCAGTTTTCTACTAATATCACTAAACGGTACCCTTTTAGGATCACTTTGTTGTCCAACTGTCCGTCAGTTAAGACCCATTTTCTCAGAAACGCGTGGAGGTTTCAGGTTGAAATTAATATCGAATACTCAAGTCTGCTGGCCCTTACAGCAGCGAACAATCAAATTTCTAAGTCATTTAGTTCCGTTTATAGCACATGTTCTGACACTCGCATGGAAATCAAACCCTATATGCCACTATATCGTACTTCCCGCTGTCCTAGAATCCTGAAATTTGGCAAGCAAGGTCTCATAGCAGAAATACAGAAATTTCTAGTTACGTCAAAAAATAATTACTTTTTTCGATTCGATAAAATCTTCGCGACTCGATTTGGGAATCGAACATACATAATTATGTGAGTTTGTACGGAAGCTTCGGTGCGTTTATCCGACTTTCTACTTGAAAGGTTTTTCCTTAACAACCAATCACTACATCGCTTCCATGAAAAATAACGACATAAGGATTATAAATTTCGTTCCGATAAAAATATTTGTGTCTAAAAAATACAAAAGTAATTCAATTTTTCGATAACAAGTAAACAGTCCTAATAACTCTTGACAATTTTTCGATATAATGATATGAAAGAAAAGGGAGTTAGTGATAGCAGAACGGGTGACAGGACAGAATGGAAGAAAAAAACATGTTGCGCCGACCCCAAATAACACGGGACAAAAGTAGTAAGGAGATGAAGAGTAGAATTGTGTCGTTAGATTTCAAATCGCATCAAGTCCACTTTTGACATAAAGTTAGCTTTTATTCTTATTTAAAAGGCAGGGGAAGTATCTTTCACAATATTTTACCGAATTGAACCAAGTCCCTTTAGTTTTCAAGCAAAATAAGTTTAAAACACACCCCTTTTTTCAAATTGAACCAAGTCCATTTGACATGTTTATATCAAAACGCAGCAAGTCGCATTGAGTCAATCAGAGCGACGCGATCGTTCATAAAAACTTTTTAGAAAAAAAAAATAACCGACTTCACTAAAACAAAAACACTAAAAGGATCAAAATAACTTTAATTTCGGATGTCGGTGTTTCTCGGTATTGTTTGTTTCTTATTTAACACCGACTTCCGAAATTAAAGTTATTTTGATCCTTTTAGTGTTTTTGTTTTAGTGAAGTCGGTTATTTTTTTTTTCTAAAAAGTTTTTATTTCACACTTTTTAGTTACGATACACTTATAAACAGAGTGCCTATTTCTCATGACAATTCCAATTATCCCAAAAACTGCTAGGTTACATTGTTTTATTATAAAGTTCCTGTGTCTACCTTCCTCCTTCCGGCTCCATCATCAGATCAGTTCGATAGTACCTTATAGCCAAAGAGCATCTCACGACAATTCTAATAAGCCCAAACACGGCTAGGATACATTGATTAATTACGGAGTTCCTGTGCCTACCTTCCGGCTCCATCATCAGATCAGTTCGATAGTACCTTATAGCCAAAGTGCATCTCATGACAATTCTAATAAGTCCAAACACGGCTAGGTTACATTGATTAATTACGGAGTTCCAGTGCCTACCTTCCGGCTCCATCATCATCATCAGATCACTTCGATGATACCATTTTCAACGTAACTATTCCGAATCATTCATTTATTTGTATTGTCATAGTCGCTTAACTATATCTTCATTGTGATATCTATTTGAGTATGAAGTTCCGTTGACCATTTCTGGTCTTCTTCATCAGTTCCACTTCATCAAATGTTACTTTTTGACTGTAAGTGCTTAAGTTCTTGATGAAAATACTAAAATTACCATAGGGTTGCCTATAATTTTTGAGGAGTTCCCTCGATTCCTCATGAAATCCATCATCAGAACTGGATTTTGAAAAAAATGGGACCAATCTGGAAGCATATCTTATAAAGAGAAAAAAAAAATTTGCAAATCGGTCCATAAACGACGGAGTTCTGAGGTAACAAACATAAAAAAAAAAAAAAAAAAAAAAAAAAAAATACAACCGAATTGATAACCTCCTCCTTTTTTTTGAAGTCGGTTAAAAATGGCGCCGTCCCCTGATCATATTTTGATTCAAACTGCACTAAGTCCAGTATTCTGTTAGGTCAAATGAAGCTAAGTACGAAGGACTTGGTTCATTTTGACAAAATAAACCTAAATCCAAATTAGAAATTCGTGTTTCTCGTAATCTATAAACATTTCATAGAAACAATGATAGAAAGGATGATAGAGAATCCGATTTTTGATAGTCACACTGCCCTCAAAATAAGATAATAACGAGCCTTACTCGAACAGAAAAAAAAAACCGCTTTTTATGAATTAAATCATTTTGGACTTACTTCAATTTGAAATCTAACGACACAATTATTCGGTTCCAAACGTGGCATTTTCCATTTTAATTACATTGTATACACATGTGTATATCTTGCTACCTTAAAGTGTTTCATTTAAACGTAAGAAACAAGTGATCAGAACTATTCACAAGAAATGCGCAAATACATTAGTGCGCAGTTCAATTATTACTGGACGTAGCTAATAAATAATTAATCCATTGTGCAAACGACATCCATTACAGATCAATAATACTCAAGTAAATGTATCTCCTGAATAGAACGATAAACGATTGGAGTAGAGTGACCAATAGCGATTATTATCTAGGTACAATATTTTTTAGTGACCATTTCGATTTGAGGTAGGTTATTTTTTTTTTATATAGGTGGGAAAATCATCTTATGACAAATCCCGCACTTAGGCGGAGCGGGAGATAGTGTCAGACTTTTACTGACTAAAAACCCACTCCTGTTCCTTCGTTGCCTTCGTCCCGGGGCCCGGGTTTCGTTTTCACACTACCCATGGCCCCAGTAGGTTTCGACCCTGCTGGGCCCCTACGATTTGCTGACATCTCCCTGAGGCGCGCGCGGAACAATACGCGCCGTCCACGACTTGGGCTCGGTCCGGACGGTTACCGGACGGTCGGACGGCGGACCACCCATTGCCCGCCGTCCGCAAGCCCGCGCCTACGGTGGCCGGAAATCGGGATCGGAATCCCGGCGGCGGTTGGGGCGTGAGGACCGTTGCCGTTGCCTCACGCGATCAGCCGCCTCCTTTGCTAGCATTACTGCTTCGCAGAAGGATGCGACCGCCTGCCACTCCTCCTCGCTCCGGACCATGGCCTGTACCAAGTCCCGGCGTGAGAGATCGCCGCCGCCGATCGCCCCCACGAGGACACGGCGTTGCTCTTCCCGAGCGGGGCACACCTCCACCGTGTGCTCCACCGTGTCCTCCAGGCGGTCCACACAGTGGCGACACCCGGGCGTCGCTTCCGCACGAATCCGGTGCAGGAACTTCCCGAACTTCCCGTGTTCGGTGAGAACCTGCGTCATGCGGAAGGTGAGGACGCCGTGAGGTCTTTCCAACCACGCCTCAAAGAAGGGACTTACCGCCATAATTGTGGCGTGCCCAGATTTGAGGTAGGTAATTTTTTTTTCTGATATTTTTTTTTTTGTTAAAACCTTGCAATGTTTTTTTGGTTAAGCTAATAATCATTTTATACAGCTTAGCTTAATAATTCTTTCAGTAATATATTTCAAAGTGAATTGGCAGTACCAGTAAAACAAAAGTTACCACAGTTACTATTATCATGATTCTTGAGCTCACGAGATTCGACAGATTCTAATTTTTTTGTGGGGTAATAGAAAAGGGACGCGTTGTGATCTACGAGTATCTTGTACACTATAAGGGACGCGTTTTGATTTACGAGTATCTGGTACACTAAAAGGGACGCGTTGTGATCTACGAGTATCTTGTCCAATAAAAGGGACGCGTTGTGATCTACGAGTATCTTGTACACTAAAAGGGACGAGTTGTGATCTACGAGTATCTTGTACACTAAAAGCAGATTGTGTTTTTGTTTTATACCATCATCAGCTTCATGTGCTTTTCTTTTTTTTTCTCTTTTATTGGATCGCCAAAAAAGGACACATAGTTACAACAGAGATCACAACTACACATGGGGTCGTTTAGCGTTTGTAAAAACAAATAACACTAAAAAGAAATGATTTTCTGGAAACAGCATCAAAATTCGGTATTAAATGAAGGAGCAATTAGTATTTCAAATATTGAATTGAGAAAGAGTGGGGATGAGGTGGGAACGTCTCGCTATCTCTTTTGCACGCATTTGACCTAATGGCGGTGACGTCACTTTTCAGTATGTGCATCCTTTATCTGTAACTTGACAGTTTCCCCTTTCACTAGGTTTGAGAGGTTTCTAATTGGTTTAATTTTGAATCAATTTGAATAATTCTTTGTATTTGCAATTTATGTTTTTTTTTTTTAAATTAATGTTAAAAAAAGAATTGTCAAGTATGCAATTGGCTAGAAGTAGTTCCGAGTTGGGAACAATGTAAGGAATGGAGAAAGGTGTTAGCCCAGCAGTGAGGCTGGTTATAAACTATATCTCTAATTATATTATAATAAAAAAATATTTAAATTGTATACATTCGAGTTGGTCACCCTGTCATTAATCACGATATGTCTATAAAAACTAATCTGCAATATTAACCGTTAGCCTCTCAATGAGTACACACATAAGCCTTGTGATCCTAACATAAACAGAAGTTTCTTTCTTAGCATATAATGAATTATATTGAAATGATCGATTGTATACTTAGGAATGGATGTTAAGCTGAAACCACTTCCTTTGGGTATCAGTTATGTTTTGAACACGAGTATTGAATAATGAGTATTACTGAGGATCTATGAGTTTACTTCTTCTGTTATTTTCGGAGGGTATACTGTTATTTATAGACAACAGTCGCAGCGAGATTAATAGCCAGCGTGGGCGCAAGCAATTGTTAGCTCACCGTCCGATAACAAAAGCACGTACGCAACCACAAGTGCAGTTTTTGTTCCTGAACTCTCATAGTCAGCTAAGACGGTAATCTGACACGAACGGAGAGAGGTCAGGGTACCGATTTTCTATAGGAAACTGCTAAAAGCCGTAGTCACTAGCGAGTTTCAATTCGATAGGTATTTACTTGAAAACTCATACTACCGATTTTGGTTCCGTAAGTGACCGCTAGAGGTTTTTTTTTAGTTGGGAAAATCATCACTTTCTTTCATTTTCTCTAGCTCTTAGGCGGAGCGGGAGATAGTGTCAGACTTTTACTGACTAAAAACCCACTCCTGTTCCTTCGTTGCCTTCGTCCCAAGACCCCGGGTTTTGTTTTCACACTACCCATGGCCCCAGTAGGCTTCGACCCTGCTGGGCCCCTAGGATTTGCTGACATTTCCCTGAGGCGCGTGTGGAACAATACACGCCGTCGATGACTTGGGCTCGGTCCGGACGGTTACCGGACGGTCGGACGGCGAGCCACCCATTGCTCGCCGTCCGCAAGCCCGCGCTTACGGTGGCTGGAAATCGGGATCGGAAGACCGCTAGAGGTGCTGTAAAATTAGCCATACAAAAAATTTACGTCGTTGGAATCGAGTAATCGACAAATACTATTGCTAACTCATGGTAGAGGAACTGTTGCGGGACCAGCGGCTCTACGTGGTTTCCGAGGCTCGGGAGTGTTATAATACCACCAACTTCCAAACTTCAGGAAGCTACAAAGTAATTCGTGATGGAAAATCCAATAATACGCGTATTATCAAGCCAGCCGGTACATTTATTAACCCACTACACACTACACAGCGTGCCAAGACAGTGCTTAACCCTATCACTGCCGGCCACTCGTGACATTGCCCGCAGCTGTTTACCGAGTGAATGCCAAACGTCCCCATTTGAGGACACTTAAGTAACAAGCCTGTGTTTACAGTAATAACTAGAGCTGTGAAAAAGGGTACAATTTGACGGGGAAAGTAGCTTTAAATAGATTTAATTTATTTTAAAAAAAACTACAATAAACATTATAGAAAAACAATTGCATTATATTATATCTGATATTATGGGCGTAAATTAATAGCATTCTCAATTTTACAGCTCTTGTCAGAATATATTATTATTAAAATACAAAATATACAATACAATTAAAAAAACAATCAAAATAATACTTAAAAAATTTAATTATAACAAAGCAATAAATTATTTATAATAAAAGTCATCATCATCATTATCATTTCAGCCGATAGACGTCCACTGCTGGACATAGGCCTCCCCCAAATGTCGCCACAACGAACGGTCCTGTGCGTCTCGCATCCATCGGATTCCCGCAACCTTCACCAGGTCCACCTTGTAGGGGGCCTTCCAACACTGCGTCATCCGGTACGCGGTCGCCACTCCAGAACCTTTCGGCCCCAACGGCCATCTGTTCTGCGAGCAATGTGCCCTGCCCATTGCCACTTAAGTTTGGCGATAGTAAAAATGTCGCAATTTAATTAGCACAATATAATTTAATTTAATACATCTTCTCTATTCTTGACATTTCAGCTCAGATTTTATATTCCTGTAATGATTTTGAAATTATCTAAACGAATAATAAATTGTAAAGACACCAACTGGCAGCTGCAGTGCGTGTTGCGGGCTCGTTTTCATTTGTTCAGGGTCTGGGTATCTTGTATATGTGAATGTATATATGTTTATGCATGCCCTCCTGATACAGGAGTAATCGTTAGTGCTTAGAGTGATAAAATTATTTGTTTGTAAAAATGGAAGGGTCGCCACAACAAGTAGTTCTGAGCGACTCGCATCCATTGGATTTACTAGGTAACCAGGTCATCCGTCTACCTTGAGGGAGGTCTTTCACCCCTGCGTCTTCCAGTACGCGGTCTCAACTGCAATACCTTTCGGCCCCATCGATCATCTGTTCTGCGAGCAATATGCCCTGCCCTCTGCCACTTAAGTTTAGTGATTCTTTGGTCAATATCGGTAACCTTGGTTCTACTGCGGATATTTTCATTCCTGATTTAATTACGTAAGGAAACTTCAAGCATAACCCTCTCCCTTTGAGTGTCTTTAAGCCTTCTGATGAGGTCTATTGTGAGCACTGGCAACACGCACTGCCCCCCTAGCCAAGTTACGATCATTTCGTTTGCGTCGAACGCCTCGAGTAGACCACGCCTCCAATTCCTTTGTTCTGACGTCATCTCAACGCTCAGTCACATGGTCAGAACGAAGGAATCGGAGGCGTGGCCTACTTGAGGCGTTCGACGCAAACGAAACAATCGTAACTTGGCTAGGGGGGCTGGTCATAGACTATCGTCTTGAGCCGCTGTGTGTGTTGTGTGTACAACGCATACTGTAGTGTGTTTGCTTATAATAGTGAACATTATGTTACAAGGGTAGTGAAGCGAAAACTTTACAAGAATGTAATAACGCCTTCTTCGTGTTCTACAATAATTTTCACAAGAGTTTTAAAGGATATGGAAAGTGGTTTACTGCAGAAAATATGTGAAAATATTCTTGATAAAATTACTTCATGCTTCTTCTTGCAATATGACATCATTTACTGACTAAAAACAACCTTCACTAAAAAAAGCACTAAAAGGATCAAAATAACTTTAATTTCGAAAGTCGGTGTCAAATAAGAAACAAACAATACCGAGAAACACCGACTTCAAAAATTAAAGTTATTTTGATCCTTTTAGTGATTTTTTTCAGTCAAGTCGGGTTTATTTTTGTAAAAAGTTTTTTTTTATATCATATCTAACTGATATAAACACATCTGATTAGTGTTTGTGTGCCTTGTGTTGTGTAAAATAAATACATTTTCTGTCTTTCTTTTCATAATTAATGTATGGTATTTAAAATAAGATATCAAATTCATGTAAATTCAGAAATCCTGGGTAAGCCACAACATTGATATTATCAGCTGGGTATGGTACACCCATTCTAACTTTCTATGCTTAACAAAATCTATATAATTGAGTTGAAACTTCAATCCCCAACAATACACCAACACAATAACATATACATCTTACACAATAACGTTCGTGCGGGCCCTAGTTATTCAATCGTTATAAAGTAACATTCCATCTGTGGCCGCCATTATGATTTCTTGCTCCATTTGTGAATCACGAAGCGTTTTGACTTTATTTGATAGTTATTGTTATGTTCTGATCACGTTTTTGTAGTTAGTGAGTAGGCATGAGTAGGTGCTACTTGTTTTTATGATATACAGAATATATATAATGCATATTACAGATAGCGGCACGAATCTTGAGCGCTCGGCGAAAGAGCGGGCATCGCTTTGCGCTTCGTACAATATCACTGTACAAGGATTTCACTCCCCGCCCCCGCATCTCTCTTCATACCACTAAAGAAAACCGATATTTCACTTCTGCGTGCTTCTGCGCAAGTAGAACTGTAGAAGTCAGCGCTCAAGATCCGTGCCGGTATCTATAGTGATGTATGTAATATAAAAAAATAAATCCTTCCACCTACAGTTTTGAAATGTAGGTACAAGGGTTACAAAAAATATGGAAATAATCAAAAAGCAGTGGTGGCTTTGTGGCAACGGCCCCGACTTACGAGTTGTAGGTCGCGGGTTCAAACCCAGCCAGGCGCGTTACTTTGTGTAATTTATTTCATCACCACTGCTCTCAAAACAGTGAAGGAAAACATCGTGAGGAAACCGGCATGTCCTAGAACCAAAAGTTCGAAGACATGTGACATCCACCAACCCGTTCTGGGCTCGCGTGGTGGATTACGGCCCATTCCTTCTCCTAGAAAGAAGGCCTGAGTCCAAATAGTGGAAACATTATAAGGTCGACTATGCTATTTAAATATCAACAAGTATGTTGCTGTGACCGAACAGGGTCTGCAACGATGTGTAGCAGCGATGGAAGCAAATAAAATATTATGAACAATATTTAGACAACATTGTTATCTAAATCTGCATGTATAAAATGCTAAGTTTTGACTTACTCTCTGAATCATCAACACTCAGTCCAAACCCTCAGACTCAGGAAGTTGAAATTTTACACATAGGTTCTTTTATGATGTATACAAAAAATAATAATAGTACATTTTGATACAAGTGGAGAAAATTTGTCATTAGGACAGAGACGAAATTCGCCCGAACCATAGGCGTTGGTGTTATGGAGCCGAGAGCTGCAGTGACAAATTTCCACGATTTTATTCTAGGAGGGCAGATAACATACCTTGAGACAATTTTCTATTTGCTGCTTGCAAGAGCTAGTAGTAGTATTTACGAGTGAAATACAAATAGATTCTTTTTTTTAAATATTCTCAAAATCCTACACAAAAATACCTCATCTAACTCACAAACATCATCCCCATCAATACTATTCTTATCTGCCCCCAAACGAAGACATACATCCCACACTTCACTGTCAGTGCCCCAAAAACATTTAATCATCCACCCCCATTCACCTTACTGGCTTATGACGTCACCCCACTATTGTAGTACGGTATTCACTTGTATACCAAGAAGTAAACGCGAGATAACAAGAAATGGCTCCCATTTCCTCTCGGTGAGCGTACACAGTTCTCCAATTTCCGTATTCGATGTGTGTTGTGTGTGGCGTGGGTGTGAATGCGTCTTGTGAGCTTTGTAAGTCAAATTCCTATGACTAGAATAGTAGATTTTGGTTGTAAATGTTTTTCAATTTATATAATGTCGGTTTAAAGACATTTATTCTCATAAAGGACACAAATAGTTCACTTAAATATGAGATTATAAGTAAATCTTGCAGTTATTCTAAGTAAATCGTGACACCGTGAGTCGATTATATAGGGTGACTGGTAATTAGTGTACGATACTTAAACACGTGATTGTGCTCATAATAACCAACAACTTTTACTATGGGAACATACCTGAAATCGCGTAAAAAAATCAGCTGTTCAGTACATTTATGTTTGCCTAATGTACTGAACGGCTGATATTTTTTTCGCGATTTCGGCTTTGCCACCCATAATAAAAATTGTTTGTTATCATGAGCACAATCACGTGTTTAAGTATCGTACACTAATTGCCAGTCACCCTATATATATAGAAAAATAAGGATGATATAGGGTTCTAAAGAATTTTAGTAGGTACACATGTTTTGTTATAAAATTTTAGACACAAGCTTTTAACATTTTTTTAAAGATATTTGTACTTTTTACATTAATTATATGATCTGGTAGTTTATTATACACCACTAATTTTTAATTAGTAAGGACGTAAACACTATTCAAAGACCACGTAAAGGTCACCTAAAGACCACGTAAAGACCACCTAAATACCACGTAAAGATCACCTAATGACCACGTAAAGACTACCTAAATACCACGTAAAGACCATCTAAAGACCACGTAAAGACCACCTAAAGACCACCTAAAGATCACCTAAAGACCACCTAAAGACCACCTAAAGACCACCTAAAGACCACATAAAGACCAAGTAAAGATCAGCTAAAGACCACCTAAAGATCACGTATAGACCACGTAAAAACAGTTCTTACTTTTAGTGTATAATTTCGAGACACACTAAAAGTTAGAACTCTATAGAAGCAGCCTCTCCAACAAAGTGATTAGCATCAAATAGTAAAAGGTATATAGTAAGCAGTTTTTGGCGGGATTTTTTCTAATAAATTTCAGTGGCTGTTTGAATTATTCGCATATTGTTTCCTAGTGGATATTGCGACGTAAAATTGGTGTAATTTTCTATCTCAAGTTTCTGCACAACTGAACAATATGTGGAATCATTGACACAGACGCGATCTTGGTCAAATGGAGCGGGTTTTTTTTGTAGAATTGACTACCATTGTGAAGCTTGCCAAGAAAACTGAATTGATACATTTGCTGCCAAATACTACAAAAAAAACATTAGAATTTGTTACATCCGTATTCTAATGGTAGACTTAAAAAATAAGCCTATTGATCTAGTGGTTAGTGACCCTGACTGCTATGCTGGAGGTCGTGGATTCGATTCCTACCCAAGACAAATATTTGTGTGACGAGCATGATCATTTGTTTTGTAGCTGGGTATAATCTATATTATGTAAAAGGAGAAACTGACTGACTGACTAGGAGACTAGGAGAGTTAAATTTTGCATAAGATTTCCTTTTGTGACGGAGGCGAGCACTAAGAGAGGATTTTTCAAAATTCACCCCCTAAGGGGATGAAACGGCAGTCCAAAGTTTGTATGAATAAACCTACTTTCACGCGGGCGAAGCCGCTGGTAGAAGCTAGTTTATCTATAAAAAGAAAGAAAGAAAGAAAAAACGTTTATTCGCAAAGTTTTTTCGTTTATGTATTTATAATATGTATGTATTTAAAAATATATAAGTATATTTATCAGTTGCCTAGTACTCATACGACAAGCTCTGCTAAGTTTGGGGCTAGATGGCGTTGTGTTGTGGAATACAACATAATTTTTAGTGTATACGAAAACTGAATATAGTTTGTTCAGAATCAATAACTGAATCGGTTCCAATAATTTTTACTCCATGTTATATTTTTCCCAAAAATATTTAAAAAGGTCACGAGTTGGACACCACCGACACTAAGTATGCAACACAGGTCACGGCAGGTCATAACGGGCATTAAACGCCAGCGTACAACTGGATGCGGGAGCAAAACAACCCTTCAGTCGCCCGGATGACCCAGTAACCAAGTATTTGTGCGGAAAACCAGGTAACATAACAAGCTTATAACTTTGCGATTTTTCATGATACAATTACGAAATTTTGTACATAGATTATTTACATAAAAATACTAGACGCGAGTTTCGGGTTTCGCATATATTGTACTAAAACTTATTTTATATTAATATTAAACAAAGTATTTTTTTTTTTTTTTTTTTAATTGAAGTATTTAATAAAATAAAATAAAAAAAGAATTAAAATCAAAGAGGCCCATTTCCTTTTCATACGACGCCGACGTTCACTTGTTCAGCTTACACCGTGCAAAGTGTAAACTGCCGTACGAACAGCTCATCTATTTCCTGCACGCGATAATTGCCGGCACTCGCTGTGTCGTGTAGATTGTGCGTTTTTTTATTAATTTCCGAGCTATAAATCCATTTGTCCAGCGTCTTATTCTGACCAGTACGTTATTTTTGTTTATAATAATATTTATTATGAGTTGCTGAAGATTTGGATACAATATATTCGGACAGTGTCCGAATTGTCAATTTTTTTTTTTTCAATATTTTTTTCCACTGACGATTCGGACACACACTGTTTAGTACAGTCAGATAAATAGTTTTAAAATATAGTATATGGGGAAAAAAAGCGTTTCCAAGACTATTCTAGACGGCAATTTCGGGTAATCAATTTCTTTAATATTATATTAAAAAAAAATCTTATCTGACTGTAGGTACTAAACAGTTTCAATAAATTTGGTGGTGTCCGAATCATCAGTGAAAAAATACTGAAAATAAAAAGTGTCGGTTCAGCCACTGTGTCCGAGTACTATATTGTGTCTAAATCGTCAGCAACTCTATTTTATCTACAAAATTTTGACGACACAACTTTCGCAAATGCCGTGCATCTTAAATACTCTAACTAGAAATAGGCAATTATTGTTCATTCCAGGTGACCTGGAAGAGACCGCGGAATGCGACAAGGCCGTCCATTGTATGTTTGTGTTTCAGTGTTTTGTTACTTGTATGTTTGTGTTTTAGTTTTCTTTTTATTTGTTTGTAATGGTGTACAATCACACGTTATATCGATAATGTAATAATCGTTTTGCGCCGACCCTAAATAACATGGGACAAGGGCAGGAGGATGATGATAATGATGAATAATGTATAAGATATCACACTTCACATTAATATTATAAACGAGAAAGTTTGTAAGTGTGTAGTTATGTGTATGTTTGTTACTCCTTCACGCTCGATTGACTGAATGGATTTGGATGAAATTTGACAAACGGCAAGACCATATTCTGGAATAGCATCTGGGATACTTTTTATCCCGAAAGTATGTTCTCTTGGGAAAATTTTCTACTTTTACACAGGCGAAGCCGCTGGCAACAGCTAACGAGGTATATAATAAACTAGCTTTAGCCCGCGGCTCCGCCCGCATACATAAAATGTAGCCTGTCACTCAAAAATAAAGCAGCTTTCTATCGGTGAAAAAATTTTAGCAATCGGACCAGTACTTTCAGAGATTACCTCCTACAAACAAAACAACATAAAAACAAAACAAACAAACTTTACCTGTTTATAATATTAGTGTAGATAATGCAGCTACATCTCATCATCGGCCCTAAGCTTAGCAGTTCAATAATAGAATTTTATATGGCCTGCCTATCTGATCTACTTAACCCCATTACTGGAGGAAGTAGAAATTGAATAAAAACAAAAATAAAAACAGAATTTAATTTTAAAATTCTATGACTAAAAAAAGTTGACATTTCAGTTCCAATCACTGACACAAAAACGGTGACATATGAAATACCATTCCCTTTTCACGACGCATATCAAAATTGGATTTTGGCAAAATTATTTAAAAGAGAGTAAAAAACCTAGGTGTCGAACACGATGTTAACGACTAACGAACGCGTGTCACGAATAAAAGGGACCTTAATAAACAAAACAGAAACTGGATTTAGTTTGTAGATACATCAATCTGGTTTAGTTAATGACTTATATGCGACTAGCACTTTGTCATCCACGTTGTTCGCGAGAATCTACACTTATATTAGAGATAGTTTGTTTTTTGTTTTTAGGAGGTAATCTCTGAAAACGCTGGTCCTAAAGTCCCAAACGGTTGCAAACCAACGTCCCAACCAAGGTGACGTTACTAGTTTCAATCCGTGTAGACAGCAGTTGTAATCCATGAACTTCAACGCCCTTGGTTGGGAGACGCGTTTTGCCAACCACCAAACGTGTTAGCACGTGGTTTACATCCATGTAACCGCAACACAAACCAAACATAAACCAAGGTCACCTTGGTTGGAACGCTAGTTTGCAACTGTCTGGTCATCCTTTAACTTACCCAGAAATCCAGACATCAAAAGGGCACAAAGAGAACCAGACAGTAAAAGGACACAAATCACAAAAGTCTACCTACTGTATCAAAAATGAGTCTTTTAATGAAACATGAACAATTCCTCAATCTCTTAGAAAACCAATACATCAAAAGAAATAAATCACCTTCCATAGCCCACAAAACCTTGATCGATGTGCACAATAACTCTACGATGTCCAATATCTATCTGAGGGTACAGTAAAACCTCCTTCTACGTAATGTTATCTATTACTTCAATTATTACCGTTACGCCCTCTGATTCTCTTTTATGATTCCCGACGGGTTCCCATGGGAGACGTAAAGGGATTGTGTCGATAGTGTTGGCTGTATCGACGTGAAAGTTAGCTAACCACAAGCCGGGTTTGTGGTTTCAGATTTTGTTGAAATTTTGTGTGAATATTCGGTAGAATATTGAGATGCTTGTCGAATTGTAATGTATTTATCATAAAGGAGAAACTGAGTTACTTATATACCAACGCACAGCCGAAACTACTAAGACTAGGAGCGTGAAATTTTGCGCAAGGCTTCCTTTTATGACGTAAGCGAACACTAAGAGAGGATTTTCTAATTAAAATCTACTCGTATTGCTACTTTTGAGTTGGATAGTTTAAAATTTTTAGGCCTTTCGGGGATCATATTTTAGCACTTGGGGACCACCAGTTATCCGGGGACCATAGAATAGGAACCAATCTTTGAACGGAACATAGCATAAGCATAAGCATAGCATAATCAGCCTTTTAATGTTCCCACTGCTGGGACTCAGGCCTCCTCTCTAGGAGAGGGAATGGGCCGTAATCCACCACGCGGGCCCAGTGCGGGTTGGTGGATGTCACATGTTTTCGAATTTTTGGTTCTAGGACATGCCGGTTTCCTCACGATGTTTTCCTTCACCGTTTTGAGAGCAGCGGTGATGAGGTGATGAAATAAATTACACAAAGTAATGCACCTGGCTGGGTTTGAACCCGCGACCTACAACTCGTAAGTCGGGGCCGTTACCACTCGGCCACCACTGCTCTCCATCACTGCTCAACGGAACATAAGCCGTAGTAACTCTTGTCCGTTTTTTAATTATATGTATTAATTAGAAATTGATCTGTCATGCATATGTTTTAGGAAATTTAGAAATAATAACAAGACTTGCGAGCTTGCGTGCATTTATTTCATTGAACGTAAACCGTAAGTAGCCAATGTTTTACATAAGATTTTTTTACAGTGTCAGATTAAAATCCATCATTTCACTTTCTTTAATGATGTTACTTTCTGACACCCAACACCTTCCGACATTACTGCAATTATTTAGTGCAGTGGTTCTAAACCATTTTTATCCGGGGACCACGTTGGTTTCTTTGTTGTTAGCGAGGGTCAGAAGGTAAAAAAAAAACAGACCTATGTTTTTGTAAAAGAAAACTAGATTCATAAATTCATCTAAGATTGAAATTTTTAAACCTTTTTGGGGACCATGTTTTAGTTATTGCAGACCAGCAGAGGTCCGCGAACCACATGTTGAGAACCACTGATTTAGTGAGTCGGAAGGTGTTTCCACTGCGATCGTAACGCAGCGGTAAAATTGTGCAGAATAAGTATTCGTCGCGGGCGCGTGAATTTCTTTCTCGTTGCGTAACCGCTGCGTTGCGTGTAGCCGGCTACTAGCCGTTACTGTTACTCGCATTAGCCGATACTACTGATTGATGCTAAGGTGTAAGGTAGGAGCTGAAGCGGGGAAGACCAATGACAAATTCAGATCGTCTAGCTTCATAGACGCGTATTCGTCACTATACGCTTGGTGTAACTTTGTCGACGAAGCGGCAACGTGGCAACTACAGTATACGTACTTTTCCGCGGAAGCGACGGAACACCATGCCCTGATGCCAAAAGACTTCTTACATAACAAAGTATGTATATATTTCCCAGAACGCAAGGGCATTTGTGTTGCACGTCATGTTAGGGCCCAGGTGTGGTTTTGGTAACATTCTTACGTGCTCTTCCTCTCCACTCTAGAGCATGAGAAGTCATTGCATGAATGGCAACCTCAAAAACAAACCCGCTACCGCTCATGTCATAGCCCGACCCACTGATTACAAGTCCAAAGAAAGTGTTCTAGTTGTTGGCATGTCGCAGTCGACACGTGGTGCTTCATATTCTATTGCGGACATGCTCCGTGCATTCATAAGCGATATTAACTTTAGTGTGCCGTGACGTAACGACCAATTTCGTGTGTACGTACTTTATGCACCTATCGTTACTATTGATCGGGTGCTGATTCGGATACATTTTGTTATCTGTCAACCAAGTCATTCACTCTAAATACTAGTATCTTCCATTGCCCTTTGGGTGACTTTGAGCCTTCTGATGAGGCCCATTGTGAGCGTCCACGTTTCGGAACCATATGTCATCACTGGCAACACGCACTGGTCATAGACTTTCGTCTTGAGACACTGTGGTATATTGGATGAGAAGGGCTATGCTCGGAGTTTCCTTGCGTGATCGAATCAGAAATGCAGATATCCGCAGGAGAACCAAGGTTGCCGACATAGCACGAAGAATTGCCAAACTGAAGTGAACGGATGGCCGTTGGGGCCGAAAGGTTCTGGAGTGGCGACCGCGTACTGGAAGACGCAGTGTTGGAAGGCCCCCTACAAGGTGGACCGATGACCTGGTGAAGGTTGCGGGAAGCCGATGGATGCGAGACGCACAGGATCGTTCATTGTGGCGACATTTGGGGGAGGCCTATGTTCAGCAGTGGACGTCTATCGGCTGAAATGATGATGATGATGATGATGACTAGTATCTTGCTATATCTAGTTATACTGAAAAGATTAGGCATATCGTGAAGCCATGTACATCTTTGACTGGCCTGATTGTCTAGTGGTTAGTGGCCCTGATTGCTATGCCGGAGGTCATGGGTTCGATTCCCACCTAGGACAAATGTTTGTATGATGTGCACGATCATTTGTTGTGTCTGGGTGTAATTTATCTATAATAGTATGTATTTAGAATTATTTAAATATGTTTATCACTTGTCTAGTACTCATAACACAAGCTCTGCTTAGCTTGGGACTAGACGGCGTTGTGTGATGGTTGTGGAGTATTATATTATATTATCTTCCACCTGCATTACAACACAAAGGCGGAGGACTTCGTCTAATATGTAGGCATGCCTAAAAGTTGAAGTACACACCGAGGGTGCAATTGCTGAAGTCGCACCGGAACATCAATTTTAAGGCGTTCGTGGTATGGGTACCGAACTGTTTTCTGCACTTTGTTATGGAAGAAGTCTTTTGGCGTCATAGTCCGTCGATTCCGCGGAAAAGTACGTATACTTCAAGATAGCACCAATATAATATAGTGCAAAGTGAAGTGTGAAACAACAATAAACCTCAAAAATGTCCTAGAAACAAAAAAAAAACTAAGACATGACGTGATATCCACGAATCCACACTGGATCCACGTGGAGGATGACGGCTCTTATAGTCTATTCAAGAAGCCGTGAGATAAAAGGCAAACAAACCATTTATAATACTACTAAATTATAGATCACTGATACTGCAAACATTTTACATTGTAAAATTTTGGTTGCATTTCGGAGAGATGTGCGTCGGAATTGCATAACCTAATTCCGCCTAGCCCGTTCCATCATCGGACCACCAGGCGTACGGCAATGCGCCACCGGTACATGGTGGACATCCCGCCCATACGCACGAAACGTTTTGGGAACACATTCATTGTGCGTACAGCTAAGGAGTGGAATTCCTTGCCGGAATCTGTGTTTCCTGATGGCTACAACCCGGGAATCTTTAAGTCAAGAGTGAATAGGTTACTTCTAGGTAAGCGCGCTCCATCGTCGACCGCATCGTCGCTTTCCATCAGGTGAGATAGCGGTCAAGCGCGAACCTATCAAGAATAATAAAAAAATAAAATAAAAACATAAAAATGTGACATTTTGTCATCGGGCGGGTATGATCCGTCATCTTTTTACTATCGATCAACTTGTTGGTACGAGATATTTTCGTTGAATTCTTGTTATTCGTCGAAGGAAAAGCGTGAAAAAAAACGCCAATGCATTCAACAAAAAAGGAGACTGTTATTAATGTATTCAAACACATCGAAGAAACTTGGTCGAAGTTACCTACATTGTTTTCTTTGTTTACATTTTGTCTCAAGCCCAGATGAATAGGGTGTAGAGAGAGGAGGCCTGAGTTCCAGAAGTGGGAACATTATAAAGGCTGATTATGCTTATACTTATATGCATATCGGGGTACCAGGCTATAATTTGAAATACCCTGTAAAGAATACGCTTTAGGAAGTCACCAATTATGACACAAGTTTTATATAATTAAAATAATCATCATTACATAATTTAACCAGTAATAAAAACATTTATTTTATTTAACACGCATGACAATAAAACTCAATATGCGTAAACGCAGCTTAAGTATTTCCTTTACGACGTAACAAGAAATTACTCATTGCTAACTATGCCGTTGAATTTTTAGTTCACACGTAATGCGGTCGGGTCGTTGACAATAGGTGCGAAAGTATTAAATCGTAAAATCAAACTTGTTTCTTATTATTATTGATAGGATTGCGTTTGACCACTACCTCACTTAATAGTAAACAATTATGTGGTTGACGATGGTACACGCTTGCTTAGAAGTAATCTAGTTACTCTTGCCTTAAAGACCCCCAGCCCCCTTAGCTAAGTTACAACCGTTTCGATTCGATTCTCTTTTCGCTGATCACCTCGATTCGGCCACGCCTCCGATTCCTTTTTTTCTGACGTTATCTCAACGCTCAGTCACGTGGTCAGAACAAAGAAATAGGAGGCGTGGCCGACTCGAGCCGTTCGATGCAAGAGAATCGAAACTAAACGGTCGTAACTTGGCTAGGGGGGCTGGTTGTGGCTATCAGGAAAAACACACTCCGATAGAGAATACTACTCCTTAGCTGTACGCACAATAAATGTGTTGTAACAAATTAGTCTAATCCTAATTTATATTTATTTATAAATATATTTATTAATTATAAATATACTTTATTATTTGTATATCAATTTAATGTTGGAACTTTAAAATACGAAACATAAAATTTTATAGGCTTTAAAATCATTAAGAGTTTCATATACAAAAACCGAGTAATTTCCTCTATAAAAAACGGGTTGAACAAACTCTAAAACACGCTCCGTCATAGTGTTGGGTTACAAAGGGGTTGTTCTACAGGGGGCGGTGTAGGGGATGAAGAAGGGTAGGTAAATCACTGCCTGTTGTGTTGACGCCATGGTTTAAGTTAAATTAGGACAGGTTTTGAAGTACTTTTCGTTGGGAATTGGTTTCTTCATTATTTCTTAAGTAAGATTTTTTTAAGTGAGAAATCGTCATATGACTTCTCCCGCTCTGGATGGAGTGAGAGGGAGTGTTAGTCTTTTAACACGTTAATTGCGAAACGAGGTCTAATAGGCCTCGTATGTGTCTTTCTTGCGGTGTGGCTAAGAAAAACATAGTCTTTTATGCCGTGTGGAGGCCGTAACTTCAATTTGGTTTTTATTTATTTATTTATAGTACTGTCACATCACCTACATTTAACAATATTGAAAAACAATTACATTACTATTATCTGATGTACGTGGAAATAACATAGCATTTACAATTTTACAGCTCTTAAGAAAACATAAAAAAACACAAAATATATAATGAAATTAAAATATAACAGTCAAAATTATTCATAATACAAACGTCTACATGTGTATACAAATGTGAAAACAATTTAAATTGAAATGGTTTAGTTTATTAAAGAGATAAATATATATTAAAACTGAATGCAATGAAGAAATAAAATTTTGTTTTCTTTTAATTTAGATAAAAACAGTTTTTAGTTTCTTAAACGTTACGGGGTCTAATAAGCCCCTTACCGCCACTATGATAGTTTTCAAACGAGGTCTTTAACGCCTTGTACTGCAAGAATGAAAATAATACAAAAATCAGAGCAGCACTCGGTTCCATAACACCCTCTGCCCACGGCCCGGGCGAATTCTGCTTCGGTCGCAATGACAAATGACTTTCTCCACTTGTATCAAAATGTTCTATTAAAATCAACTCATACATTATCAAAACTAAACCTTGAACCTCACTCTCTCTTAATTACCTACATAGGTACTTGACAAGGCAATCTGCTCGTAAAATATTAATTTCAATTATAACAGACTACCTAGATCTAAATATGAGTCTAGAATTCTAGATAGAATTATAGACCGTGTTCTCAAAATCCTAACACTGGAATATTAAAAATTTTAACATAATTTTGTTTGTATGTACATTAGCTGTGCTTTGTTAGGTTGTTACCGGAGGCGTTCTTGGAAAATACAGAAACACGTTACATTTCATTAGAAGAGCTTGTTAGAAAGGTTTTTTTTAAAATGGGAAATGTCCTAAAAAGGACAACATCGAAAAAAACATCGAAAAAGAGGTTGTGAAAGAGATTGTCTCGGGATATATCCTCGATTTGCTAATTAATTCTGAAAGATTGAAGATGTAAAGGGACTTAAAAAAATTGTGTTTGAAGTTTGAATGTTTTATTAATCTCTTGATTTAAAAAAAAAAACAAGATAATAAAAAACTGACCAAGTGCGCGTCGCACTGGCACACGTAAGGTTCCGTATCGTCCGTAGCAAAAAAAACGGCAAAAAAAATTGCGTTTGTTTTATGGGAGCCCCACTAAAGAAACATCAAACATGCAATGTTTGTATGTAGGTACCCGTCGAGCGCCGTTTATACATACGTCTGTACAACTTGAATGACCTTGAAAAACGCTTAATTGTCGTACTGTACATACGTTTGTACGAAATTAATTTGACCGAAAATGTTGGTTTCTATGTATTTATAATATTCGTGATAGTCCAGGGAAGGTTTAAACGGAAATAAAAAATGGAAAAATATCACGAAAAAAAAATCCGAATACAACGCTATCTCTAATTAAAATGTCATTATAAAATGAATGATGCTGTTCTGGTAATGCCAGTAGATGGCGTTATCCTTACTATTAGGTGGTACGAAGTTCGCCGGGTCAGCTAGTAGTTATTATGTATTCTTGCGTTAACTTTTTTCTTTCAAATATAGAACAGTATCGTGTTTGAGTCGGTTGCCATGGTAACCAATCCACATACAATTTGTTGAAACAAACAAAGTATGTTGACACCTGTCTGGACAAAAATCTAATAAATTATTTGGAGAGAATTGGTGTACAGGAAAAACGTTTGAATAATATTAAGAACCAGTGACCCACTTCTACAGGTGTTGAAATTCCTGGATTTTTTTCTATTATAATGTAATGAACATGACCCGTAAATATGTATGTATATGGATATTTATTTATTGTATATCTTTTGTATATATTATGTTTATGTATGGTGTGCTGTACACATATCTGTTTAGTATATTTTTAGTTTTAAGTTAGATTTAATTTATGTGTTTAATTTTTTTTGTTGTAAGTACTTACATTTAAAGTTCCTCAAATTAATGCAAAATTTCTTTCTCACTCATATGGTTTGCTGTAAGAAAACCCAGTTGTGGGTTAAGCTCGCCTATGTACATCAACTGTCCTATTTATAATGTCTGTATAAAATTGTGTGTACAATAAAGAATAAAGAATGAATACTCCTAAACCTTTCTCATCACGGGCTTTTGCACTACGAGCAATGCGTAGCTTCCCGTCCGCCAATCCGATAAGGTCCGAGCACGTAGTGTTCCGTGTGCACCTCAAAGAGATATCAGCAAAACCGTTGGGCCAGCAGGACCGATGAGTGATGGGTAAGGCCATGAGGAATTTCTGAAAAGGAAACCTGGGGGCCTCGAACGCAAATAACACAGGTGTGGCTTTAATGAGTAAAATTCTGACACGCGGGCCTCGCACCACCATAGAGCAGAAGAAGGCATTAGATGATATACCACCTCAAAAAAAAAATACTCTCCTCATAAATCACTTTTGTCTATTGGTAAAAATAGTTTAGGAGTTTTTAAGTTTATCGCGAACACAGACAGACGTGGCGAGGGGCTTTGTTTTAAAGGATAGTTTGCCTAATCTGTAAAGTTAAATAATTAAGTCAGTGTAAATAAATACACACTTAATGTCCCACAAAATTTGGCTTCATGGTCGCGTGGCTGCGAGCAGTTAACTAAAATTGTTCAAGTGAAGCTAAATACACCCCTATTTTTAATTAGTACAAAAAAATGGGGCTCTAAACGTACCCGTTACCTAACATAATTATTTTTTCAACACACTTGCACAGAAAGTGACTCTTATTGCACTGCACTTAGGTATATAATGGCACTCGTTACCAAACTGTGACATTTTGATTATTACCATTACGCACTAGTGCTATAATGTAGTTAAAACCTTTTTGTTCAACCTCTTTGTTCGCAAAACAAATTTTGAATTCGAATAAAATTCCCATTAAGTTATTGCCTTCAATAGTATATTAACATAAAATAAGACACTAAGTCTTACTTACTTATTTCATCAAATTTACAAATTAAAATGGACCAATTATACTTGTACGAACGATTTATTTAATAAAAAACATTTAGTAAATAAATCGTACATTCAAATAAAATTTGTTTTTTTTTTTTGTGGTCTATGGCCGCCATTTTAAGATACACGCGGCATATCCACGCGGTACCTCCCGGTTCCATTTTCAGATCAGCTCCATGTCATAATAATTTTGTATTGTCATCTGGTTTACACATGCATGCAAAATTTCAGCTCTAGATAACCGGGAAGTGGATCAAATTTAATTTGCAAGATTACAGACATACCAACATCGAGATAGGTGAAACTAAATAAAAGCTTGTTATCAAGTAGTTAGTGAATATTTAAGTTATGTATGTACTTACTATATACTTCTACTGATGCCAAGCCAAGCCGCTGCTTGGCTTGCGTGAAACTAGAAAATTGTTCCAAGGAAACATTCCTACTCTTGGGGTAAAATGTACCCCATGTGCTGTTCCTATGTGCCCTTTATGTAAAGCTAGAACTACAGTAGACCAACGCACACGTGGTCCACGCCTGCCCCCCTAGCCAAGTTACAACAGTTTCGTTTCAATTCTCTTTTCATCGATTGCCTCGAGTCGGCCACGCCTCCTTTTCCTTAGTTCTGACGTCATCTCAACGCTCAGTCACGTGGTCAGAACAAAAGAATAGGAGGCGTGGCCGACTCGAGGCGATCAACGAAAAGAGAATCGAAACGAAACGGTTGTCACTTGGCTAGGGGGGCTGATTTGTACGTAGAACGACGTTGCGTGGCGTGGATCTAATGTAGCTGTACATGTATGGAGACCGACGCGCCCAGATCTGCGTACGTGGCACACGTGTGCGCAGTGTAGTTATACCATAAATCTATTCAGCTCTTTGATTGTGAACAAGTAACAAATATACACACTTACAGACTTTCACCTTTTCAATACAAGTTTGATTTCCTACTAAGTATTTCTCGTATTTTAAATTCTTGAAAAAATAAATCAAATACTTAAAGAAAACACAAAAATACGACACATAAAATCCACTTCAAAAAAGAAAATCTCACTCAAAATAACTCAGGAGATTCCTCTTAAAAGTAAAACAATTTCAACCAGACACAAGTACCATCCGATCCCCGCTAACATACTTTTCATTATTGATACACTTCAAACATTATTCCTCCGCAAATCGCAATACATTTTACTTTCACCTCTAAAAGAAAATCTCAAGTATAAACCTCAACACAAACGAATCGTCCCCAATCCATTGCTGGTTTTTCAAAGACAGCTTCCAAATAGAAGCGATTTCGACCCATCAATGGTTATCTCTGCTGCCAAAACAGTCGGGGAGGTATAAAGCTGTCTACATACGAATGGAACGGTGACACGCCGTAATTGGGCTTGGAATCTACAGCCACTTACTTTGACAAAAAGTAGGCAAATACGGATGGGGGCGTTTACCTGAAACAAAAAAAAAGGGAGGTTCAATTTGATGTGTGTTTGAGATTCGTTAGGCTGTTTGTGTGGAGTTTTTATATCGTTAAGGTAAGGATAATGGTGTGTGTCTGAGCACTTATGTTGAAACGATCGAGTAATGCTCTCTAGTGGTTCATTATCATGTGTTATTTTAATAAATTGTGTTATCTACACTCGTTTCTTATATAATGAGATTCAATATTTGTTGTCTGTGTTTTTAAACCATTGATCAAATTAATTGTGATGAAACTTTGGTAGGGTTTTCTGAGAACGCCCGAGAGGGTTCCTAAGGTTTTTTTAGGGTCGCTGCACACGGGCTAGCGGCCACAACCATAAAACGCCACCACCGGCATATTTCCTATAATTCTCATACATTTTATATGGATTCACCGCACACGGATGACGCCGCTGGCCGCCACACGCTACAAATCGCCACTGCTTGATTCTAGTGGTTCGTACTGGCCACTAAACACCGATACAAAAGGCCGTCACAAGCCACTCGCGCATTTAAACCTTCTTCGTCAGAGTCCATTATGATACTGCGCGTATGGGTTAAAAAATGTAATAGCCATCGGCTACAAGTGGCTTGTGGCCGCTTTTAGCTTCTCGTAGCGGCATTTGTGGAAGTGGCATGTGGCCCATGTGTGACGACACTTACATAGCATGAGTAAGATGACAGCAGGACGAAAGTATGTTATTTTATGATGAGAGAAAATGATAGGTAGCTACATTTTTTGAATCTGACAGCTGTCACTCGCACCATCCTATAGCAATTGTAGTGTAGGCCAAAAAATCTACATAATAAATAAAAAAATATTATTATTATATTATTATTATTATAAATAAAAAAATGGTTTTCTGTTTTTAGTGAAACTTGCTTCAGAGATTTATATTTTATTATATTGAAATTTTGGTAGGCTGTTCATATATATATAAAATAAAACGAAAGTGTCGTTTGTACATTGTACATCATGTTTGTATTTGTTCCTTGTTCCGTTACCTTTTTTTATTTTTCTTTCTTTTTTAAATTACAATTAGTCTTTAGTGTATAATACACAATGGCTATTATTGTTTGTATCAATGATAGTCAAACAGTATTACCTCATTAAGCGTTCTTTTTGTAACCTCACTCTCGGACTCCACGAGACAGGCCAGTGGAGTTCAACAGTAATTTCTGTTACCTATGTTTATTTATAATATACTATGTATTTGTAAATCTAGACATAAGTATATAAAAGAAATGTAAAGCACGTGTTTTCTGGCAAATAAATCAAATCACATAATTATATTAATTTTTTTTTTTACTAAACGCTAAAATATAGCATAGCATATAGCATAATCAGCCTTTTAATGTTCCCACTGTTGGGACTCAGGCCTCCTCTTTCTAGGAGAGGGAATGGGCCGTAATTCACCACACGGGCCCAGAGCGGAATGGTGAACGTGAATGTCACATGTCTTCGAATTTTTGGTTCTAGGACATGCCGGTTTCCTCACGATGTTTTCCTTCACCGTTTTTGAGAGCAGTGGTGATGAAACAAATTACACAAAGTAATGCGCCTGGCTGGGTTTGAACCTGCGACCTACAACTTGTAAGTCGGGGCCGTTACCACTCGGCCACCACTGCTCTACGCGCTCTAAACGCTAAAATATGAAAGTATAATTCGATAGTTATAACAAAAAAATATTTATTTTTTTCTGTTGGTTTGTCTGTCTGTTTGTTTCGAGACGATTCGACCGATTTGATGGGATTTTCACTGCTAAATTGCTGATGATATAAGGAGTTACTTAGGCTTAAACTAACACAGCGCAGGTATTTTGTTAGGAATGTGAGTGTATACATTAGTGAGTACTTGGCTTTTACATATATGTTTGCTTAGAGCAAGCATGTTTTTTGCATAATTTATGGTTGTTTTTTTTTTCTTTTTTCCCATTTGTATTAGATTAAGTACTGAAGTAAGATTATCTTGTTTTGTTATTTTACATACGTACTATCTGTGCGCTCTAATTATTAATTTTAGTTTTAAATATTGTTTCTCAGTAAGTGAATTATGTATGCAATTCTTTATGAGAAATAAAGTTGTTCTTAAACCTAAAAAGATTCTAAGCTAATTTTAAGATTGTGTCATTTCGCGTAAATAAATTGTTTTATTTTAATTTTTTTTTCTTACTTTTATGGCACTACTTGATATATATATGTGTGGATTTTTACATTAAAAAAATATATACCTATATATAAATCCACTATCATAAACTTAATGTCTATCTTGAATATAAGAAAAGTTAAAAAATCTTAAAATACACTGCTCAATCCAATCACATGACTAGACTACAACGACCCCATTAAAAGTTCAACACCCCTATATTTTAAAAAATCTGCATAATTATCCATTAATAATATAATAGAACACAAAAATGTATAGATAATAATAAAAAGTTCATAGACCTATCTGTTCAATATCAAGATCTAGTAACAGGTTCGGTTGCGCAAGAGTTGACGGTTGTAGACCAGTATAGACTAGACGTAACACTAGTCAATGCCCGCGATTTCGCGCGGGTAAATCGGTGTCAATAGACATTATGCGTATGCGCATAATAGTTGTTTCGGCTGGTGAATATAAATGCGTTGGAAACGTAACTTGCAGAAATAGTTGAATGCTAGTTACCACGATATTTACAAAGCAAAGTTATGTATAATAATAATAAATATAAGTTTTTATACATTATATATACTTACAATATTATTTTTAGTAAGTTTATGCGAATCCTGAATATAGTTGGTTCAGAATGGTAACTGAATCGATTCCAATAATTTTTACACCGTGTTATATTTTTTGAATAAATTAAATTAGTGGTGTATATTAAAATTATATATTTTTTTAAATATATTTGTATAGGTAAAACCGATGACCTGGCGAAGGTCGCAGGTATCCAATTGACGTGAGACGCACAGCATCGGTCATTATGGCGACACTTGGGAGAGGCCTATGTCCAACGGTGGACGTCTTTAGCTGAAATGATTATGTATGATGATAATAGGAAATATACCTATACATGAACAGAATTATTTGAACTTTGTACAGAATACGTTTAATAACAACGTCATTTTTGACTGGCCTGTTGGTCTAGCGGTTAGTGGCCCTGACTGCTATGCCGGAGGTCGTGGGTTCGATTCCCACCCAGGACAAATGTTTGTGTGATGAGCACGATCATAATTTGTTCTGTGTCTGGGTGTAATTTATCGATAATATGATGTATTTAGAAATATATAAGTGTGTTTATCAGTTGTCTAGTACTCATAACACAAGCTCTGCTTAGCTTGGGACTAGACGGCGTTGTGTGATAGTTGTGGAATATATTATTATATTATTTGCGGATAAGGGTTTCAAACAACACAATTTATATATAAAACGTTTTGGGAACACTTTTTTTGTGCGTACAGCTAAGGAGTGTAATTCCCTGCCGGGGTCTTTGTTTCCTGATAGCTGCAACCTAAAGATCTTTAAGTGAATAGGTTACTTCTAGGCAAGCGTGCTCCATCATCCGCCACATCATCGCTTACCATCAGGGGCCCAAGTCTGCTATTACAATAGTGTCAGAATGGTCTATCATTGATTTCATAATTGTTGATTTTGACTAGTTTGTTAATCTACTAATATAATGGCGTCATTATGACTTTCCAATGGTCAACCACTGACACTACAGTGAAAGAAGTGGCATAGAATGGTAATCTCGTACATAATGACAAATGAATGTTTGACTTAAGCGGTAATCTGTTAAAATTTTGACAGTTCCTTTGATCAGGGGCCTACCATTAGAACGTCATTGTGCAGTCATTGCTTTTAATTTGTTACGAGACAGCTCGATATTGTCGATCAGTGATCGACCATTATGTATTAGCAGATTACGAACTTTTAGGAAAATGACAATGGGATCGTGTTGGAATGACGAATTTATAAAAATAGCAGACTTGGGCCCCAGGTGAGATAGTGGTCAAACGCGAGCCTATCGATAAATAAAAAAAAACACGTTAGAAAAATATTCTGATTGAGTATATCATTCATCATAATTCTATTCCTAATCTTCATTATCCAATCTAGGTTTTAGGCCTAATTTAAAGTAGATAAGTGCCTACCAGAGCTGACTTTAATTAACATGGAAATCAAACCATTTCTATAAAAATTGTTGTTCTTACAATATTTCCATATTACACTTTATGTAGATATTATGTAAGGACAGTGTAGACCGGTCAATATTGTACAAAAAAGTACAATAAAAATAATCATAATAAAAAGTGAGTCGTAATAGGAAGTAACCTAAGAATTCGCGGAGTATACTGTGTTCTCACATTCACATTATAAAAAAATAGGCTATATAAAAAAAAGGAAGAAAAATAAATAATAATAATTATCACTAAAAGAGAAATAGAGACGTTAAAAAAATAAATTACTAACGAATTTATGGTGGTTGGGGGTCTAATAATATAAATAATATTGCAAAAGCAATGTGTTAGAAAAAAAAAAGAAATATGTATATATTACAACAAATGTGGAGCAGTTAATAGATACATTTACACAATATTATGAGTTACATAAATACGTTGATTCAATTAGATCAATCTATTACTTCAAAAGCCCTTTAACATAGATCTGTATGGAAAAATATCCGCGCTCATATTGGAATTCTATTTTATAAGCCTAGGTAACCTAACCTGGTTAATTTTAATAGGCCAGCATAACTTGAAAATTGTTTTCAACTCAAGCATACCAGAGCGTGAAGAATCTTGAAAAATCCTAGGTTATTTCACTTTGGAATTTTAACCTTAATAATATTAAGGTTAAAATTCCAAAGTGAAATAACCTAGGATTTTCCTTTGCTGAAAAAAATTGTGACATATTATGTCACAATTTTTTTCAGCAAAGGAATTTATCTTGACGAATCGGAATTAAAATAAAAACATGCATTTTAATAGGGCTTTACTGTGCATTGTTACAAATGAAAAAGCCCTACGACACAAAAATAAAAGGTACTTCTGTAATACGTGATAAAGGAGGTTCGTTTTACAGCAAGGGGTTTTAATTTTTTT
Source organism: Mythimna impura (assembly GCA_905147345.3). Classification (NCBI taxonomy): domain Eukaryota; kingdom Metazoa; phylum Arthropoda; class Insecta; order Lepidoptera; family Noctuidae; genus Mythimna; species Mythimna impura. The sequence continues at coordinate 2,703,491 of LR990352.1, forward strand.
TTTAGGTGGTAAAATCATCTAATGAAAAATCCCACTCTTGGCCGGGCGAGAGATAGTGTCAGACTTTTACTGACTAAAACCCACTCCTGTTTCTTCTTTGCCTTCGTCCCAGGGTTTCACTTTCACACTACCCGTGGCCCTAGTAGGCTTCGACCCTGCTGGGCCCCTACGATTGCTGACATCTCCGAGGCGCGCGTACAGCAAGGGGTTGTGTTTAACGTGATAGTAAAAACACTAGAAATACTTTGTAATATAATTATTTTAGTATGAAGCAATATATTGTATGGTTTTCTAGATTGCGGTGTAAAGATTCCCCATCAACGCATTATTGTAATGCGTGGAATAGGTACACACGCGGGGCGCGTTTTTTTGCATTTTGAATTTTATGCATGCGGGGCGATCCCGCATGCGTGATGAAATCCGCACGAAACTAAAAACATAGTAAACAGTAGATCGTATGGCGAATGATGAACGATCTAATGACGACAACCAACCAGGGTACGCACAAGGTTTCGGATGGAACCATGGAACCCCTCAGAAATAAAACGTGGTATGGGGAAAATCATCCAATGACATCCCACGCCCTTGGGCGGAGCGGGAGGGTGTGACAGACTTTTACTGACTAAAAACCCACTCCTGTTCCTTCGTTGCTTTTCATACCAGGGCCGAGTCTTCCTTTTAGAAGCAGACCCTTGGCCCCAGTAGGCTTCGATCCTGCTGGGCCCCTACGGTTTGCTGACAATTCCTTGAGGCGCGAGTGGAACAGTACGCGCCGTCGACGTCGACGTCGACGAACCGTCCAGATCGAGCCCAAGTGGCTCGATCTGGACGGTTACCGGACGATCAGACGGCGAGCTAACCATTGCTTCGACCTTAGGGTGGTGCAGAAACATAACATGGCAGGTGCAACTTATTATAGTATAGTATAGTCGGCCTTATAATGTTCCCACTGCTGGGACTCAGGCCTCCTCTCTACGAGAGGGAATGGGCTGTAATCCACCACGCGGGCCCAGTGCGGGTTGGTGGATGTCACATGTCTTCGAATTTTTGGTTCTAGGACATGCCGGTTTCCTCACGATGTTTTCCTTCACCGTTTTTGAGAGCAGTGGTGATGAAATAAATTACACAAAGTAATGCGCCTGGCTGGGTTTGAACCCGCGACCTACGACTCGTAAGTAGGAGCCGTTACCACTCGGCTACCACTGCTCTCAATTTATTAAGTAGACAAACAAAATATTCAGATTTTTTCTTCATTCATTTAATGAATTTGATCCAGGAGAAGTCCATCTGAGACACACACAGTACCTCTTCACTTTTGTTTACCAAGTTACAATAAATATTGTCCCCAAGACAGAGCTGACACGGTTATCTGATATATTTCCATAACCCTTCGCCGCCACAGCTCACAATTTCGCAGTATGAGAGGTAACCCTCCATTGCTGGCACATCAACCCGCACGTGCTCGTTAATCCTGATACTAGATAAGGCACGGAATGTACGAGTATTTGTTGAGCGCAGACTCAACCTTGCACTGAAAGGGTTGATGGAGATCAAGGTGGAGATGGATGATACATATTTTTTGACTAGCTTCTGGTAGCGGTTTCGGCTGCGTTTAAGTAGAAAATTATCCCAATAGTAACATACTCCGGAGCGAGGGGGAGTGCAGGCGGTCACCTCCTTCTGCGAAGCAATAATGCTAGCAAAAGAGGCGGCTGATCGCGTGCGGCAACGGGCCTCACGCCCCTACCGCCGCCAGAATTCCGATCCCGACTTCCAGCCACCGTAGGCGCGGGCTTGTGGACGGCAAGTAATGGGTGGCTCGCCGTCCGACCGTCCGGTAACCGTCCGGACCGAGCCCAAGTCGTTGATGGCGCGTACTGTTCCACGCGCGCCTCAGGGAGATGTCAGCAAATCGTAGGGGCCCAGCAGGGTCGGCGGCGGCCTACTGGGGCCACAGGTAGTGTGAAAGCGAAACCCGGGGCCCCGGGATTAAGGCAAAGAAGGATCAGGAGTGGGTTTTTAGTCAATAAAAGTCTGACACTATCTCTCGCTCCGCCCAAGAGCAGGATTTGTCATTAGAAGATTTTCCCACCTAAAAAAAAAATAGTAACATACTCACGGAATAAAAATGATTCTATGTGCTATTCCAAAACATGGTCTACCCATGTACTAAATCTCATCCAAATCCATTGAGACGTTTAACGACTCATCCCATCTTCGCATGGGTGTTGGAAATCTTTAAATTCTCGGCTTTTCTCTACCATAAATGCATGTGTACCACTAAAACACTACATGCACTAAAACCTTCCTAAAACCTATGCACTAAAACCTATGTGTATGCACTAAAACTTTCCTCATCAATCACTCTGTCTATTGGTGAAAATTGTACGAAAATCCATTCAGTAGTTTTTGAGTTTATAACGTACAAGCAAACAAAAAATAACATACAGGCAGACAGATGTGGCGATGAGGCGGCATTTGGAGAGGCCCACGTCCAGCTGAAGACGTCTTTTTGCTGAAATACCTAATTTAGAATATGATGTTATATGTTGAGTAAAAATTTTTTACATATATGTAATTACGTCTCAGATTAATTTTTGGAATAGCTTTGAATATAGTAGTTCCAAGGCCACCGTAACTCTTTTGAACAATTCTCTAATGATCAGGCATCACTTTTTACAATCATTTTAATTTCGGAGCAGTGGTGGCCAAGTGGTAACGGCCCCGACTTACGAGTTGTAGGTCGCGGGTACAAACCCAGCCAGGCGCATTACTTTGTGTAATTAATTATTTCATCACCACTGCTCTCGAAACGGTGAAAGAAAACATCGTGAGGAAACCGGCATGTCCTAGAACAAAAAAATCGAAGACATGTGACATCCACCAACCCGCACTGGGCCCGCGTGGGGGATTACGGCCCATTCCCTCTCCTAGAGAGGAGGCCTGAGTCCCAACAGTGGGAACATTATAAAGCTGACTATACAATGCTATGCTAATTTCTGTGTGAGAAAGAGTTATTCATGCTGTATAGCTTCGTCTCTCTCATACTTGAAAAATTATGATTTTAAGACATGGCGTTGACCGATGTTCCACAGAATTACCGTTTTTTTTTTTAAAATGATATAAACTAGTGCTTGACTGCGATCGCATCTGATGGTAAGCAGTGATGCAATCTTTGATGGTGAATCGCACTAATTTATTAAGAGCCTATTCACTATAGCCTTGAAGACACCTAGATTATAATCGGATGGAAAGACCGCTGCAGGCAAATTGTTCCAATCCTTCGATGTACGCGTTATGAACGAGAAAGCGAAACGCTTAGTCCGGACCGTAAACGTATCAACAACCTCCTAATAAACATTTTTAACTCTTTACAATCTATATATAATAAAAGCGAAATACCACTCACTGATTAATCACGAAATCTCAGAAACTATAACACCTACAAACTTAAAATTTGGCAAGTAGGTTCCTTATAGGGTGTAGACATCCGCTATGAACGGATTTTACGAAACTCCACCCCTAAGGGGATGAAATGGGTGTCCAAAGTTTGTATAGAGAAACCTATTTTTACGCGGGCGAAGTCGCTGACAAAAGCTAGTATTAGTATAGATTTACGTATTTAATATACCAAAGAGTTTCAGACAGTTCCGGGTCAGAGCCTTCGGATCCGAGTCTACCAGTGTTTTTGCCCGGCAGACCGCGATCCGGAACACAGCGGCTCGGGCGGCTCGAGGTTCAAACAAGTGTAAACTAATTCATACTAAATGTACCTATTCTAATCATCTTTTGCGGTTGGATTTTGTGATGGGTGAAGATTAACAAACTCTATTTATGTTTTGTATGGTCTTTTGAATATACTCTAATGAGAATGTAACATTTTTAAAACGACTTCAAAAAAGAAGCCAACCAACCAACAGCCAACCTATTTTTATTTTCAATCTGTTTTAGGGTTCCGTACCTCAAAAGGAAAAAACAGAACCCTTATAGGATCACTTTGTTGTCCGTCCATCTGTCTTGTCTGCCTGTCAAGACCCATTATCTTGGGAACGCATGGAGGTATCGAGTTGAAATTAAAACCATATAGGTACTCAGGTCTGCGGTCCCTTGAAGCTGTGAAAAAATCAAACTTCGAAGTAAACGAAAAAAAAGGTACGGGCGTTTATGTCGCAAAAAACGTGTATTTCGACACTCTCAAGGGAATCAAAATTCATAGGGTAGTTCCCGTTGACCTAGAATCCTGAAATTTGGCATGAAGCAAGATCTCATAGTACAAGTATAGGGAAAAAAACTTAAAACTGTAAATTTGTAGTTACGTCACACAAAAAAAAATGTTTTTTGCGATTCAGAAAAATTTTCGTAACTCAATTCGGGAATTGAACTGTTTTCATAGATAAGTTTGTACGGAACCCTCAGTGCGCAAATCCGACTCGCACTTGGCCGGTTTTTTTTATAATCAACTTATTTTAATTATACTTACTTCATTCTTCTAAAAATATCTATTATTTAATTATTGTACACATTTACCACAGTTTAGTCTTTTCACTGAAATGAAATGAATGAAAATGAATAGAATGTTTTGTTGTATTAAGTCCCCCTATGTACTACTACTGTATTTCATCACCATCATCATCATCAATTCAGCCGAAAGACGTCCACTGTTGGACATAGGCCTCCCACAAGCGTCGCCAAAACGACCGGTCCTGCGCGTCTCGCATCCATCGGATTCTCGCGACCCTCACCAGGTCATCGGCATGTACAGTAAGTTTAAATAAATAAATAAAATGCAGTATTCTCTAGATCTCTGAGCATAGTTCCCCTATGCATATAAATGTACTTATCTATATAAATAAAAGGAGAAACTAACTGACTGACATATCAACGCACAGCCAAAACTAATGGGACTAGAAGCGTGATTTTTTTTCACAAGGCTTCCTTTTATGACGTAGTAAGCACTAAGAGAAGATTTTTGAAAATTTACCTCCTAAAGGGACGAAACGAGGGTTCAAAGTTTGTATAGAGAAACCTACTTTTACGCAGGAGAAGCAGCTGGTAGAAGCTATCTTCAATAAGATATGACTATATACACAAATCCCTAACAGGTTGCAATAGAATGAAAGTATAACCGACACGATCTGTCTAAGATCGGAATTCCGGTACAAGGTTATTTTTCAATGATTATACAATGCCAACAATTGGCGCCGATTTGCTATCCTGGCGGTTTTCTATCGTTTACATTTCGGGGAGTGTACATTAGAATTGCACAATCTAATTCTGCCAAGTCCGTTCCATCATCGGACTACTAGACGTACGGCGTTGCAACACAAGTACATGATGGATCGATACGTACAAAGCATTTTGGGAACGCATTTATTGTGCGTACAGCTAAGGAGTGGAATTCCCTGCCCGAGTCTGTGTATCCTGATAGCTAGAACCTAGGCATAAAAGGAGAGTAATTCTTAAACTCCACACGAACGTCATCGTGAGCATAAATTAGATAATAATATTATTATGCGTCTGTACGTCCCTTCATCAAGCCCTCCATACACAGATCCCTAGCAGCCCACATCACACAATACGAGGATGGACGCCGACCTCATTCGTCGCAACATTTCATTAAAGAGGATATGATTATGTCGCGGTCTGCAGAGGCGACTCATCAGATTCGTTTGTAAAATGTCGGTTGCATCTTGAGATACTGTCATTGTATCTTGTGTATGTACTTTAGTTGCGATGATAATCACACTTAATATTATAATGTCTAAAATTTATGAGTGTGTATATTTGTTACTTCTTCACACACTCAAACGGTTGCTCGGATTTTAATTAAATTTTGTACACGGGTAGAATATATATCCTTTTTTTTTAAGGTAAAAAATCATCCAATGACATCTGCCGCCCTTGGACGGGGCGGGACGGCATGTCAGACTTTTACTGACTAAAACCCACTCCTGTTCCTTCTTTGCCGGGTTTCTCTTTCGCATCACCCATGGCCCCAGTAGGCTTCGATCCTGCTGGGCCCCTACAGTTGCTGACATCTCCTTGAGGCGCGCGTGGAACAGTACGCGCCGTCGACGACTTGGGCTGGGTTCGGACGGTTACCGGACGGTCGGACGGCGAGCTACCCATTGCTACAAGCAACAAGTGAGGGATCTGGGTTTTTGTAATGATTTAACTTCTATTTTGGCTTTCTGCCAATACATATCTTTTATCATGTCGTCGTACTCACAATTTGTCTCTTTCATTATTGTAGTAACAAGAAATATCTAACCGAGAATTTGTAATACGAGTACCTAATTGACATGATTTAAAAGAGTGTCCGTGGAGTTTTTCGCACATTCTTCTCCATAGAGATTTACGCTTTGGAATGTGCAATTAGCATCATTTTTCTGACTGACTGACTTCTTGGCAATTCAAGGGCGCCTACTAATGGTATATTCGAAACATATATTATTTTTTTCTGACCGGTTTTAAGTGACCGGTTTTATTACATAATTAAAAAGTCAATAAATGTAGGAAGGTCAATTTTTGGTAAATAAAATCACATTGACTGTGAATTTATTTCCCAATCAAGTTTAAGGAGTAGAAAGACGCCAATTTAAATTTACTTCCCCTTACACTTGAGCCAAAAACAACATAATTCGTATTCCCCTCCCGTCTCACCGATTTGCCGCAACACAACGAGCCACGCATGACATTTTGACGCTCACGTCGCGTCGCGTCAGATCTGGCGTCAGGACTCTGACGAGACAGGTGACGTCATACATTTATATTATGTTATTATTAACACGTCATAACATTTGGCCTACTTAAGCCTTAAGCACTCTGGTGCGAGAGGGAATGGGATTCGGTCGCTTCCTTTTGCGAAGCAGTAATGCTAGCGAAGGAGAGGCTGTAAACGTGAGGGAACGGACATCTTCACGCCCCAGAAACCGCGACAGAGACGCCCCTCAGGAATCTCAGGATCAGGAATCGCAGGGCGATACAGCGGTGTCTTTGACATCGATGCATAAACGAATACCACGAATCCAGTACATGATTCTGGATCCCCCAGTGGTGGAATTTTTCGTCGGTTTCTTTCTATTTTTTTGAAACCCTTAGTCCTAGAACGCTTAGGGCAACTGAAGGACACAAGTGTGGTTTTAGTCAGTAAAAGTTTGACACGGATGATTGGATTGGATGAATTCCTCAACCTCAGTCGGTAAAAACGGAACCCTTGTAGAATCACGTTGTTGTAAATCGGTCTGTTAAGATCCTTTTTGTCAGAAACTCGTGATATCAAACTGAAATTATTATCAAATACTCCTTGAACAGTGAAAAACCCCTACGCCTACGTTAGCGCAATTTAAAGGGAAAGCTATGCTTATGATTATGCTAGGGAATGAAAACCTAGAGGACACTTTCCGCATTTAGCAATAATAGTTACTTTTTTTGCGATTCAGAAAAATCTTCGAGACCCGATTCGGGAATCGAACTAAGTTTGTAAGGACTCCTCTTTGTCCGACTCACACTTGACAGGTGATTTATTTTTTAAATTGGTCGTGATAAACATCACAATACCTACGCAGAAATTATGAGAATATCTCCAGGCTATCTATTACGCTTTTAATATTCCAACAAATATACGAAATGGATAGGCACAAGGGCCTTTAAGAACATTAAAAAAAAAACTTCAGAAGACCAAAAATGCCGATAAGTATTTTTCAATACACTTACTCGAAAACCCGCTCTTATCCCACCGCTTTTAGGCACGCAATAGACTGTTTTCCGCTCTAGTGCAGAAATAGCTTGTGCTGTCCCCCGCCACAATGTTATGACATGTATCGCATCAGGCTGGGCGCGCGTCGACCTCCACCAGTTGCCGGTCAACCCCCGTTTATTCATTTCTTCGTAAGTATATTGAAAAAAGTCGTTTGACACACGTGCAAATTTGTCACTGCAGCCCTCGGCTCCATAACACACTCGCCTACGGCTCGTGCGAATTCCACCTCGGTCGCAATGACAATCTTTCTGCACTTGTATCAAAACGTACTATTTTCACAATAGTGCTATTTAGGTCAACTCATAATATATGAGTGCCTACTTAAAACCTAGTGTTATAACCAAACGTCTATACTTTGAGTCTTGTTGAAATTTCACTCACGTAAGGGAAAACAGCCTGAGGTTACATACGGGTAAAATTTTATGTTCTACGTGGAGAAATTTGCAAATGTAGATAAGCATTTTTTGTATATCTGTTTTCTATTTATCCATAGCAATTTACCCCAGCTTCAAACGGGTGTTAAATATCTATATATAGGGTGACTGGCAATTAGTGTACGATACTTAAACATGTGATTGTGCTCATGATAACACACAATTTTTATTATGGGAGCAAAGCTGAAATCGCGAAAAAAATATCAGCTGTTCAGTACATTAGGCAAACATAAATGTACTGAACAGCTAATTTTTTTTCGCGATTTCAGGTTTGTTCTCATAGTAAAAGTTGTTGGTTATCATGAGCACAATCACGTGTTTAAGTATCGTACACTAACACACGTACACTGATTACCAGTCACCCTATATAACTATAATCTTGCTCATGAATAACATTAAAAAAACACAACCGTAGTTAAATATATTCCCCCGACTCCATCATCAGATCAGTTCGTTGGCACCTTATAACCAGACTACACCTCATGACAATTCCAATAAACCCAAATACGGCTAGAATACATTGATTTATTACAGAGTTCCGGTGCCTACCTTCCGGCTTCATCATCAGATCAGTTCAATGTATCCTCTCTCCCTCCTCCTTCAGTCAGTCATCGACTAAACGCATAAACAAAGCAATTTTACTTGTTACGATAGTTCTGCTATAATCCTATGAGGAGTTCCGTTCCATATCTTCGAAGTTCATCATCTATCAAACCGGTGACCATACATTAAAGAAATACATACAGCCGAACATATAACCTCCTCCTTTTTGAAGTCGGATAATAAAAACTCCATAAAAATCAATTAAGTAGTTCTTGAGTTTGAAATTTAAAGATGGGCAGATCAGGTCCGCTCCACACTGGACACTCAATTGCACGTCGCACTTCATGACGCTAAGAACCGTCACAGATGGCGAAATACCAGTAGCAAGAAGCTAATCCAGCGGAAACTACACGACCCTCAGCACAGCGAACAGACAGACAGACACGTTGGGGGACTTAGATAGGATAAATAAAGTAAGGGACAATATTATTATGTTGATAATATTTAAGGATAAGGAATAAGTAATATATGGTTTGGGATAAGAAAGGATCGTGAGCCAACAATGACTTTATAACTTGAATTATTAATGAAAAGAATTGCTTGAAACAAAGAGAATTGATTATGAGAAAAAAACATGTTTCACAAGTACATTTTGATTGAATAAACATTGCTCTTGTTTTCCTAGAATTTTTAAACGTTTTGTTTTTTGACTGAAAATTAAAAAGCTGTCTAAATAGGTATTTAATTTTGGCTTGATTAAAGTGTCAGTTACTTTTTAACTGAAAAATAAGTACGGACGGACAGCTGAAGCCTAATAATAGGGGCCTGTTGGGGGTGCCAACAGGCCCCGTTCCTTCGTGTACGGAACCCTAGAAAATGAATAAAATATAGTAGTAATAATATGATACGCTACCTTACGAACCAGTGTTCATGTTATAGTACCTAATTAAAACGATAATTTTCAGTATTCCAATTAACCTGAAATTCGGGGAAAGAGAAAATTCAAAACGTACAAATCCTTATCAACACTCGAGTACTCATTTCCAATAAACTTTTTCGTGGAAATTATATTTATTACAATACTTATACAAATAGCCAACATTGGAAGTAAACTAATCTAAAACATTCTCATAATTCATCACTCGCATAATCAGTTAAACCAAAATCGTGAACTATTTATTTAGTTTAATTATATTATTTACTACACTTTATGTTTGATATAATAACGATGTTTTAACTACAAAATACATATTGACATTATACATGGTGGCTCCGGCAATACGACAATAAATTAAACGGCGTATACCTCATGATTTTCTCAGTCTGCATATACAAAATTATTCGAATATATCCAGTGGTTTAGTCACAGGACATTATTTTTCATTTTCAGCATTTTCTACATGATTTAAATGAAGTCCACGATTACAAAAAAAAACTTCTAGAACTTTTTTTTCCGTTTAACTTCTAGAAGACGATCCAGTACAAACAAACCAATTACAGACGTCCACATTATTCACAAATTTTGCGTACATACATAGTATTTTTAAATTTAAGTTAGACTTCAATTAGAATACAATTTGTGTGCAGAACAATAATAAAAATATATAAATTCAAACAATTTACATTACAGACTAAACAATACAACTACAAATAAAAACAATTAAATTATTAACAAATAGATTAATATCACAATAAAACAATGCAATGTATTATTGTGATATTTATTTATTTCAGGATCCTGGGTCTTAGACCTTTAGAGCCTGCGTATGAGAGGTCAAAGCTAACTCACAGAGGCCCATTAGACACTTATCTCGATGATTATCTCTTTACGCGCCATGCAAATTTACCCAAAGTCAACCTTTGGTTTATTTGGGTGGAGATTAAGTGAACTGGTTAACCAAGAACTATGTGGCCATTGCCTGAACAATGTTATTAATACACTTTGATATTAATAACTTTATTGTTCTATATGTATATATTGATGTAAGTGTATATTTAAAACATATCAAACTTTTTTTTTATTTTATTTTTTTCCTACTTCTCTTACACATGTTGTCTACATCTCTTTTTCCAACTCTCCCTTCGCGGGTATACTGTAAGAAATTTCTTTTGAAATAAGCATAATCTTAGCACATATTTTTCTGTTTCTTTTTTTCAAAAAACATTTAAATAAAAGAATCGAATTCAGTTTCAGAACAAAACATAAAACCGGTTTAGGTCGACACACCGCGTGATTTCTTTCATTGAAATTAGGGTAGGAAGAATTTGGGGACTGTATGCCATGTTTTCTATTCCGTGGCACGAAAGGGTTGAATTCAGGGTACGTGGAGGTCAATATGTGTTATTGAGGACCGTACTATGTATTTTGTGTATGGGTTTTAGAATTGAAACACGTGGACGATGAAATATGACATAATAAACACACTATGTTCAGAATCAGTTACTGTATTGGTTTCATGTATCTTTATTTTAGCATAACCAACGATTATAATCGTTATTCAAAATGATCAAAACGGGTGCTTTTTTTTAAATAATTATTTTTAAAAAAGCACCCATTTTGATAAATTCTTGATAAATCTTGATTACGTCACGTTTGTAAAACACTACCTTCGACGGCGCATAGTGTTCCAGGCGTGCCTTAAAATGCTGCCAGCAACAATGTTGGGGCCCAGCAGAGCCGAAGCCTACTGGGGCCAGGGTTTACTTCCGAAAGGGAAACCCGTGATCCTGGAACGCTTAGTGCAAAGAAAGAACATAGGTGTGGTTTTAGTCAGTAAAAGTCTGACACGCCCTCTCGCACTGCCCTAGAGCGGGAGAATTAATTGGATGAATTCCCACCTTAAAATAAGAGAAGTGCATCTAAGTAATATTATGATTTGTTTTATAGATAATATTTTCTTTTATTTTATGAAGATATCATGTGTGTCCCTCACAATAATAATAATCATTAGGTACATAATTCCTCCGAAACAGCAGTGTACAATTTTCTAACACCAGACCCCAGCCACGTTCGTCAACTCTATCTAGTTATCTGTGGTAAACCTTGGATCTGTCAGCCATGATGGAACTAGCCGCAGCACCCACCAGTTATTATGTGGTCGGAGGTAGTCGCACTGTGGTTTGGTAATCGTTGGAGACCAAATTGTAGCTTGAACTGACGAGTTTAATGACCTGGATGACACAGAGATATCAGAATCAGAATCAGAATCAGAATCAGAAACGTTTATTTCAAATAGACCAATTACAGGCACTTTTGAATTGTCAAAATGTCAGTCAGTCAAAAAAAAACAAGTGAAGCTAAATTGCACGTTCCAAAGCGTAGATCTCAATGGAGAAGAACGTGCAAGAAACTCCATGGACACTCTTTTAAATCATATTATGAGTTACATAAATCTTGGTTACATATTTCATGTCGCTTCTAATATGTGAGCACAATGTAGATAAATAAGAATAAAAACTAATTAAAAAGATAGAAATTGAATTAAGCCACTGGCAGCTAAGAGATGACCAGTCTCAACCGACGGCACCCGTTCACGAGCATGACGCGTGCATCAGCCTCACTCAGCTCAACCATTTTGAAGGGAACTGAATGACCCAATAACACGTGCCACCATCAGCGAGACATTTGAGTGAGCATGACAAACTCTCACCTGCCATGCTCGTAATGTCAAACAAGTTGTAACCTAATAAAAATGCTCCATGGTACTTCACATTCACAAAACTTGAAAAAAAAAGTGCTTCTACATTATACAATACTATTGTTTCCAAATGCAAAAGGTAATAAATTATCATAAGCTATATTGAAATAAACAAATAAAATAAAATAAGAAAGATTTCGAAAACAACAAAACAAAAAGGGGAATAGTAAGTATCTCTTCCAATAATTAGAAACATATACTTATATTTAAAAAAAAAAAAACAGAAAACTTAATTTGAAGGCTGTGGCTGTGGAGCAGAACCGGCATTTAGCCAAGCGTTTTTGTCAAGGATATAATCTTCCAGTTTATAATACGCTTGTCTACATAGTGTGCGTTTAATGCATGTTTTAAATTTGGACTCATTTAGTTGTAGAATCTCAACTGGTATTTTATTATAAAATTTTACACAGTACCCCATAAAAGAACTATGTACTTTTGCCAATCTGAATCGAGGTTGATCTAATTTGTTCCTATTCCTAGTATAAAAATTGTGCCTGTCACTTATCTTAGTAAAAAGATGAATATTTTTCCGAACATACATAATGTTTTCATAAATGTATTGACAAGGGACCGTCAGGATGTTTATTTCCTTAAATAGTTCCCTAAGAGAATCGCGTCTGCGAAGATTATATATGGCTCTGATAGCTCTCTTCTGCAGAATAAAAATAGACTCTATGTCTGCAGCCCGTCCCCATAGCAAAATACCGTAAGACATGATACTATGAAAGTAACTAAAATAAACTAGTCGCGCAGTATCTACATCAGTAAATTGACGGATTTTTCTGACAGCATATGCTGCCGAACTAAGCCGACCTGCCAGAGATGTTAAATGAGGACCCCATTGTAGCCTCGAGTCAAGCGTGATCCCTAGGAAAACCGTATCTTCGACGAATTCGAGTTTCTCCTTGTTCAATACTATGTCGGAGTAATTACTTTTAACATTCGGTAACGCAAATCTTATGCACTTAGTTTTTTTTCCATTTAATACTAAATTATTAACAGTAAACCAGTTTTGGACTTGCTGTAGAGCATTGTTTACGTCATCAAGGTTTGTGGAACGTCTATTGATCTTAAAAATTAACGACGTATCGTCAGCAAACAATACAATATGTGGTTGTTTTTTTAATAGATGTGGTAGATCATTTATGTATACTAAAAAGAGGAAAGGACCCAATATTGAGCCTTGTGGTACACCCATTTTGACTTTCAAACCCGGAGAATTGACACCGTTTATCTGAACTTGCTGTTGCCTATCAATTAAATAAGATTTTACCAAGCTGAGTGCAAGTTTACCTAGCCCATAATGTTCTAGCTTTAAAAGCAAGGTTTCGTGATTAACACAATCGAAAGCCTTTGAGAGGTCACAAAAAATTCCTATCGCATCTTGGGCTTGTTCCCACGCTGCAAATATATGTTTTAATAAAGTGACACCAGCATCAGTCGTACAACGTCCTTTGGTGAAACCATACTGCTGATCGTGAAAGATTTTATTGCTGTTAAAATGGTAAAGCATTTGATTAAGCATAACTTTTTCAAACACCTTACTGAAAACCGGCAATACTGATACAGGTCTGTAATTATTAGTGTCATTATGGTCACCAGATTTAAAAAGTGGTATAACCTTACTGTATTTCATTATATCTGGAAAGACTCCTTGGTCCACACACAAATTAAATATTAAAGCTAAGTATGGTGCTATGGTCTCAATTATGGATGTGCATACTTTAACAGACATTCCCCATAGGTCTTCGGTTAATTTAACTTTGATTTGCCGGAAAGCCTTTATGACTGTCAAAGGGTTTATATGTTTGAATTGAAATTCAACCGGACAGCCTGGTAAGTTTGCTTTCAATAAAGCAATTGAAGCTTCAGGGGAGGAATTTAGAGCTTCCGTTGTCCTAAGAGGTATATCGGTGAAATAATTCACAAACTCCTGGGCTACTTCTATGTTAGAGCTTTTGGGACCATGTGAAGTCTCCAATAAAAAATCCGTGTTGCGTACTTTATTCCTACCAGTTTCACTATTAATAACTTTCCACACAGCCTTAATTTTATTGTCTGCCGATTTGATCTTATTGCTAATGTACAGGGCTTTCGCTACCTTGCAAATCTTTCTGAAAAGTTTAGAATATCTATTTACATATTTATTAAAGGTTTCAGTGTTGAAGAATGGCTTAAGGCCGTACAGCTCATATAGTTTTTCCCTACTTACCCTAATACCTTTAGTCGCCCAGTCACTAAATACAAACTTAGGGAAAATATTTTTCGACTTCTTTTCAAATGCTGTATTAAATTCATTGAGTACCACTGAAAAGAAATTATCATAAAATTTATTTGCATCATCAATATCATGGCCCAGAACATTTAACTTATTTTCTAAGTTACTATTAAATTTTGTTAATTTGCCAATTGTAATTGGCCTAAATTGAATTAAAGTTTTTTCCAAGGCTGCGTGAGACTTAAAAGCTACCGTTTGTCCACTATGATCAGACGGAAGATAATTTACTATGGCTTTATCTAAATAGTCACAATTGCAGAAAACATTATCAATACAAGTAGCAGAGGTTGGAGTTACTCTAGTTGGCTCTTTAAAAACATTAGTCAAATTAAATGATTTAAAAAGGCTTAAAAATCTGCTGCTATTTGGATTATTTTCCAAAATATTAATATTAAAATCTCCACAAATAATTATGGATTTGTTACTATCTGCAAGTTTGGTTAAAATATCTTCCATTGTTGATTCAAAAAGACTAAAGTTCTGAGGGTTCGGGGGTCTGTACACGCACACTATAACATGCCTATCCAGCTCAACACAGGACAGTTCAATGCAATGTTCCGTTGACAAGTTAACTATGTCATTACGTTGCTTAAATTTTAAACATTTTTTTATCAAGATTAGGGAACCACCACGCAGCATTGATTTACGGTTAAAACAACTACCCACAGTATAATTTTCATAACTGAGTAGCCCCTGGTAGTCCTTCAACCAATGTTCACTAAGACATACAACATCAAACATTGTTCTTTCCAATAACATTTCAATTTCTAATAATTTAGAAGAGATACCTTGAATATTTTGATGAAACAATTTCAATTCATGCTGCTGAGACCCCTTTTGCTGCTTAACTATTTGAGAGCAAGAAGATACCTTATTGATGGTTGGTATAACTACGGTGTTTCTGGTACCCTCTGTTGTCTTATGAACTAGTTTAAATGATCCGGAGTTTGTTCCAAATCTATAATATTATCACCTGGCAGTGAGTTGCAATTAATTGTAGCCTCCACGTTAAATAAAGAATTTTCCAAAGTGATACTTGGAACCTCCTTCGTACACTTCATAAAAGTATTCATAGCAATTGTGCTACCGTTAATTTGGTCCACCACATGATTATTAGTATGATTACTAAACACTGCGGTGTCAATTATACAAGACTTCGACATACTACTTATGTCTGTGTTATTAATATAATAAGCTAATAGCCTTGCTATTGTGTGTCTATAACTAATTGGCAGATACGTTGTACCCCTGGTCGACTTTAAATGGTCAACAAAAATGTTGGTGTCAAAAAACACAAACTTGTCACTATAGTGACTAACTAAAAAGTACATATGTTTGTTAAGCATATGAATATAATTATTTTGTCTATTTGACAATTGTTCAAAATATGGAAAAGCACACAATATTATTTTTTTACATTTTAATTTTAACATCTTAGTTACATAGTCTGTGATATCTTCCTTTTGTACCTTTAAACTATTGCCTATACACACAGTTAAATTAGTAGCATAATTATATGTTTTTCCAATTATTAATTCCATAATATGCTTGTATGTTGACCCAGGTATACAATAATTCTGAGTAGAATAGCTAAGGTTGTTGTTTATTAATTTGCCTAAACCTCTTCCCATACTATCTGAGAACACAACTGAATGATTATAATCCTGACTATTACAGTATTGAAAATCACCAAACTCAGCCTGGTTAACCTGAGATAATTCCTGTCCAAAATCAGGTAAACCTTGTTCAGCAACACAGTCTTGAGAAGAACTCTCAGCCTGGGACGGGTCCTCCGTTGCCTCAGGCTGGCCAGCCTCTAGGTCTGAGACTGTCTGACATGTGCACTGACTCATAACTAATTCATTTGCAGCAAGAATGTGTTCTTTAATTTGGTTCTGAGATTGTACATACTTACTGTAAAGAGAACCGAGTGAAGTTTCAAGTACTTTCATTTCCGACTGTAACTGCTGTGTATCTATTTCATAAATCTTCTTGCTGTCTTCCAATTTAATTTGATAATTATTTAATTTATTTATTAAGTCAACACGTTCTTTCCTAAGTGGAATATATTTGGAAAAGCGTTTATGTTGTTTTTTGAATTGGTGACATTTTTTAATTATTCGTTTTAGTTTTGCATATTTTTTTAATTTTTTGTGACTAACTGTTAAACTATTGTTATGATTCAATAAGGAATCCTCAGTTAGGTCGATAGTAAGCATGGGATGGGGGTTACAATTGGAGCTTAATAATTCATTATATAAATGGTTAGTTTCCCTAGCCTGAGTACTTTCTTTTTCTTTTTGCAATGTGACAATTTTACTGTTGGCATAATTTAATTCATCCTGGAGATCCCTAACTTTGCATAAAGCTTCCTCATATAAATTACTACAGTCCCTAAAACCATCCGTGATCACCCGCAGTTTGCCGCACTCATCAACAACGTCTTGATATTGCTGAGCTTGGTCTACGAGCTCCCGTTTAAGGCTTGTGTTTTTTAAAATAATGTTCTTAATTTCGGCCTCACTTTCATCCCTCTCCAACAATAATTGTTCACACTGTTGTTTCGATTCTTTAAGTCCTTCGAGGGCCGTTTTCAATTTCAGCTCCATATCCTTTGCAGTAGCCCTACGGGTCATCACAGACATGGTTTCAGGATTAGTGACTGAAAATAGAAACGAAGAAACAGTAAGAATCAAAGGTTAGACAAAGTAAAAAAAAAAAAAAAAAGGAGAGGAAATGAATGAGAAAAGTTAGTGCAGTTACTTATGTGGAAATTCGAGGTAAGCTGCTGAATCGATATGAATTGAAAAAGCTATTGAATAATGAATTTTGTAGCTTTTGCTGACCTAAAGATTATAATTTTGTAAAAGTGGGTAGGATGTCCAGATCATAAAATAAACTTTGTTTGATGATAAAATTTACAACTAATACAGTGCAAAATAACGATCGAAAGTTATATTATTGAAGAAAATTAGATCTAAACTAACAGAAATAAGAAATTATGACCATTTGCACAATGTAAACAAAGCGTTTTAGAACCAACTCAAAATTCTAAATTGCCGTAAACAGTATATAGAAATCAGTTAGTACGACGTGTAACTGATACAAGGTACATGAATGTGTGCTATTGTTAGAAATAGTAAATAAAGTAAACAATACTGCCCTGTTTTATTCCTTAATTTGGACGTCAGATGATTCTAGGTTACCGTTGACAGCCGCCGGTACTAAATATCGTATTTTACTTGGTGTAAAGACAGGAAAACAATAATCCTGTATATTTATGCAGTTATCTTACGATTAAATTAACAATTACACCTTATTTTTACTTAAATACTAATTAAAATTAATTTTAAAAAAATCATATCAAGATAGTCGACTGATTCAGGGTCCTGTGTATGGAGATATGTATATCTATTTGGCACTAGTTGTCTGACATTCATGCTGAACTGGACCTATTTTGGTGCAGCCGTGAGGCACACAACTACATTTTTGCTTTTTTTTTTTATTCTTGTTTCGTGTTTACCTATTGTGTTTGTGCCTTGTGTTGTACCAAATAAATTATTTTTCTTTCTTTCTTTGTAAATGGGTTAGGGGTTTTGTCAGTGTACCAGCACCAGTTCAGTTCCAGTCAGTATTCATGTAAGCGCAAGTTGAAGTATTAATTTTTACACAAATTTGTGGAATCGCCTCAAAAACTCCTTTCTTTTACTTTATACGGGGTGAACAGGAACGCAGGGGTGAATAGGAACAAAAGTTTGAAGGGGATCTTCGCGTTAATTAACAGTTTTTCCCAGCATTGTACTCCTATTTATTCATTAATTGTAATAAAAACAGATGCTTTGATAGAAATCAATTATATAAATATATATCAATGTGAAAAACCTAACCAAAGTTTTGTTTCTATTCACCCCGTTTGACGGTATTTATTGATTTCTTTGTGTTTAGTATTTTCTGTAATATCGCAGTACAACCATGAAAGCTAATAAAAAAAAGTTTTTTCGTATTAAGAGTTCCAACGTAGAAACTATGCATTTCAAAGGGCAAGCAATATCAATGACGTATACCTACGACTTTCTTCTAACAAAAGAACTCTGTATTCTTGGTTTAATAGCTTTCGTTTTGGAAAATTTGTCTTGTAGCCGCCCTGAGAAGAAAAGTTTTTCGTGAGATAAAATTTCCCACGTGAAAGTGATTGAAACGAAAATAGACATCATTATTTTTATTTTAAATAGTCACATACATCATCAATATTGCATACCGCTTGAGATACATTGTTTCCACAGTAGAACTCATATTCTTAATTTCTTAGATTTCATACTAAAATAGTTGTAAGCACTGCAATATTACAGAAATATTAATAATAATTTCAACTCGATACCTCCACGCGTTCCCGAAATAAAGGGCATTGACAGACAGACAGATACACAGACGGACCACAAAGTGATCCTATAAAGGATCCGCTTTTTCCTTTTGAGGTAGGTACGGAACCCTAAAAAAATTATACAAGCGTTGATTATTTTAATATTATCATTAAATGAAACAAATAAATAAATGTTGTCTGTAGGTGTTAGCGACTTGTAGGCGGTATCATAGTTAATGGTCTATTATATTGTGACTCGTTTGACCTATGAGATCACCGTGGAGAACTCCGAAGAAGATATTTTACAAGGATAAACGAAATTCAGTTTGTATTATTTGTACACAATGTTAATTTTCTTTTTTTTTTAATCTCAAGTGTCTACATGTTGTTTCTACGTTGTGTGTATCTATGTGTGCCAAATATTTTTTTTTTATTTCTTTTCTTTATTTTTTATTTTCTTTCTTTTCTTTATTTTTTATTTTCTTTATTTTCATTGTTTCATTCTTTCTTTTCTTTCTTTTATTTATTTTCTTTGTTTCTTTATTCTTTCTGGCTTTGGTTTAGAAATGTTCTATAAAATCAAGAATCACCAACTTGTCATCAAATCAAGAAACACCCTTCTGATGGTGGCGTGTGTTGGATTATTTGGTTCCCTTCAAAATGGTTGAGCTGAGTAGTGCTGATATACGCGTCATGTCCGCTATCAGTTGAGACTGGTCATTTCTTAGCTGCCAGTGCCTTATATGTTCATTTCTACTTTTAATTATTATATATTTTTTTTTTAATTTATTTACATTATTCTCATTTTACCAACAAAACATGGTTTCACATTCCTGATACCAACTTTCAGAATTTCATAATATCCGAACACGCATGATATATTTTACCAATTCCCTAATAACATCAGTAGGTACACTACCTAATAAGATTTCAGTTTCTCCGGCCATTCCCTACAGTATATCAGCATCATTGTACGCAATTTATTACCCAAAAGGTAATTGAATTGGCTCCAATTTGACGACCAACCATAGACGCTATTACTACCAGACTAGCCATCAAAACAACATTAAACGTAAACAAGAAGAATGGATTGAGTGTACCTTAAGTCGTAATACACATGCCTTTTACAAAAATGTACAAATAGTTTACATGCCGTAGCGACATCCGTCAATGCTGATTGGCGGATGGCACAATAGCATGCAAGATACTTGATACTTTTGCGCACGTTACAAGTATGTGTAGCATTGCTCCGACTCTCACCAGAGACACCCCGGGTATCAGGACGATTCCTGGTCACCGTAGACGCGACCAATAGGTAGCCCGATTAAAACCAAGCCCGGGTAAACAACACGTTGTGTTGCACATGTACCTCAAAGAGTTGTCAGCAAGAGGGGGCGTTAATGGGTCCAGTTGGGTCTTAAGTATGCCTGCCAGGGCTGTGAATCGTTCGAAAAACTACCATGGCCCTCACAAAGGGTAAGAAAAGGGAATAGGCCGTAAACCACTCGTCGCTGGTGGTGGCACGTGTTGTTGGGTCATTCAGTTACCTTCAAAGTGGTTGAACTGAGTGGGGCAGATGCACGCGTCATGCTCGTGAACGGGTGCCGTCAGTTGAGACTGGTCACTGCCAGTGGCTTATTTCAATTTATATTTTTTAAATAATCTTTTTTCTTTCTTTATTTATTGACATTGTGCTCACATAATAGAAGCGACCAAAAATATGTAACAAAAATTTTTGTAACTCATTGATATCACTAGATTTAAAAGAGTGGAGTTTCTTGCACGTTCTTCTCCATAGAGATCTACGCATTGGAATGTGCAACGTAGTTTCACGTTTTTTTGACTGACTGACATTTTGACAATTCAAAAGTGCTTATTATTTATTGGTCTGGTATTTCTGATTTCTAATTTTCACCATGCGGGCCAATTGTGAGTTCGTGGTGGGTTTCAAATTCCTTCGAATTCTTCCTAAATAGCCTCGTGAAGAATTTCTTTCTATGGCATGTGTAGCCTTATCTAGATGTAAAGTGAACATCGTCAGTGTGAAACTGCTGCGCTGTCTCTTGAACTCTAGTCGAGCTGGGTTTCAGGCTTGCAGTGTCACTTTTAACACTATAAAACGTACTAAAAAGAGACAGCCGGTATTGACGTTAGTTGTTTTGTCTTTTCGTACAGAGAAGTC
Source organism: Mythimna impura (assembly GCA_905147345.3). Lineage (NCBI taxonomy): Eukaryota > Metazoa > Arthropoda > Insecta > Lepidoptera > Noctuidae > Mythimna > Mythimna impura. The sequence continues at coordinate 2,724,748 of LR990352.1, forward strand.
ATTTTGAAAAATGAGAAATATGAAAGTAAGTGTTAGCGCGACGATTGACTGAACAGAACGGAAGAAGACTTCGTATACGTTCAGCCCATGTGACCTGGGACAAGGGCAGCAAGATGTGATGATTTTTATGCGGTTCCTTTTCATTATTATTGTTTTTAATCCTTAATTCCCAAAGACATTAAATATATACTACCAATAGACAGCACATAGCGAACAAAATCGTGATCCGATACTTATTACCTAGTGGTCATAAGTCGCTCAGTCTAGTATGACGCCCCTACACGCCAAGTCGTGTTTGTATCCGCTCTATGCCCTAAAAGAAAATCATTTTCTGTAAAAATATGCTGAAGTGCGCATTACGCTATTGAAAATCTTGTTATGGTAAAATGACTGGAACTAACTTCAGTTTATTTTCGTAAATAATTTTGGTATTTACAAAGTAATTAATTAGAATTCAATAATTTTTATAAATAGTTCCAGAACATTTGCTGATTTTGTGATAACGCCATCTATTGCTGAAAAGCTTAACCTTACCTTTATCATACACTTAGGCTCTACCACGAGCTCATAACGTGAACCATTTTATGACTTAAACCGAACTGTTAAAAGGATGATACAGGGTGTATAGCTCCATCACTCTTTTTCGCTCGTACGACTGACATTTTAACATTATCATGGTAAGGCTCCTGGCCACCTACCGAGCGATAGTTAACTAATTATAAATTTTGACATATTTAATTCGCGTGTTTGTTTTTCAAAGCCAGATGGCGTCACTGAGGCATATGATGACAGTTTTTCTAAGATATTTTTTTTGATAGCCGCTCTATTGTATCTCTTCTAATCTCTTTGTTAATTCCCATATCATGTGTCACGTTCGTTCACAAAAATGTAAACTGACACAAGACATTTAGGCACAGAACACTTGTCTACAAGCCATAAAAATATATATTTCGTGCGATAATCAACTCGCGACACGCAGCCACAGTAGCCAATGGCTCAAACTCTGCGCCAGAATCGCTCAGTCCATTCTTCTAATACCTGTGTTCACAGATGCAGTAACTACAGTTGGCTGGCCATCAAAATAACATTAAACAACAATATCCACGTCTTAGTTTTACATGGCTATAAAAACCAACATCGATTATCAATTGTCTAGGACAGGGATGGCGAACCCTTACATGAGAACGTGCCACTAAAAATATTTAAAAAAAAATGTAGTCGTTGCGTGCCGCCAAAGAATCTTGGCTTAGCGATCTATTGTGTCTCTAATTACGGTACTCAAGAACTAATGAACACATATTTAAACTAAATAATATTAACTTTTAATTAGTAGCCCAAAATTCGTATATTGTTATGTTTACAGTAGTTTGTTTATTCAATTATATGTATAAAAGAGAAAATTGGTGTGATTACTAGTGTTTCAAATCACCTACATGTTGTACTTCTTTCACTGGCGTGCCCGAATTATTTTGCCGCGTGCAACCATTGGCACGCGTGCCATAGGTTCGCCATCCCTGGTCTAGGAGTTGTTACTTAGTGTCGCCGCACACGGGTCACCGGCCACAACCACAAACGCCGCCACCGGCATATTTCTTGTAGTTTTCACACATTTTATAAGGATACGCCGCACATGGTTGACGTCGGTGGCCGCCACATGCTACAAATCGCCGCTGCTCGCTTCTTGTGGCCCGCAATGGCTAGTAAACGCAGATACAAAATGCCGTCACACGCCACCCGCGCATTTAAACCTTCTTCGTCAGAGTCCATTATGATACTGCGAGTATGAGTTAAAAAAAAGTAGCAGCTACCAGCCACAAGTAGCTGTCACGCGCTTCAAGCTTTCTTTATGGCCACTTCTAGCTTCTCGTGGCGGCGTTTGTGGCTGTGGCATGTGGCCCGTGTGTGGCAACCCTTGGGAATAACATGGGATAAACAAAGTTGGTACTGGTTTACTAAACTTTTTAGGAGGAAAATTTTCAAGTAGCTCTCTCTCTCTCTTCTTTCGCACAAGGTGTTTAGTGTTTCTCCAGTTGTCTTTTACTGACTAAATCTCACCAGTGTATCTTCAGTTGTCTTTTACCTACTAAATCTCACCAGTGTTTCTCCAGTTGTCTTTTACTGACTAAAACTCACCAGTGTATCTTCAGTTGTCTTTTACCTACTAAATCTCACCAGTGTTTCTCCAGTTGTCTTTTACTGACTAAGTCTCACCAGAGTTTCTCCAGTTGTCTTTTGCTGACTAAATCTCACCAGTATTTCTCCAGTTGTCTTTTACTGACTAAAACTCACCAGTGTTTCTCCAGTTGTCTTTTACTGACTAAAACTCACCAGTGTATCTTCAGTTGTCTTTTACCTACTAAAACTCACCAGTGTTTCTCCAGTTGTCTTTTACTGACTAAGTCTCACCAGAGTTTCTCCAGTTGTCTTTTACTGACTAAATCTCACCGGTGTTTCTCCAGTTGTCTTTTACTGCCAAAAAACTCACCAGTGTTTCTCCAGTTGTCTTTTACTGACTAAATCTCACCGGTGTTTCTCCAGTTGTCTTTTACTGCCAAAAAACTCACCAGTGTTTCTCCATCGTTTTCCATTGTTTAATACGTCTATTTTTCTGTACAAAGTCACTTTAAAATTGTTAAAGTTCTATGTCCTAAATGTCCTTATCAACAAAACCAGTTTCTACCGGATTAAACTGGCGCGCGCTGATTCCATTGTTCGTTGCACCATCGCTTATGAACGTTACAGTGCAGTGTCATTGAAGCTCGACGTTTAAATTCTTTTCGTGTCGGCACGAGATATACGGTATGAGTATGAGTTGCGAAACAGCAAGCAGCGGGAGTTGGTTCATTGTTTTGGAATTTTCCTGACGTTTGTTTTTTATTTTTCCTTGTTTTTAAACAGTTCCTGATTTCGAATTATTCTGAATTTACGTTTTGCTTACTTATCAGTTGTCTGGCAAGTTCTCATTGTCATTTTCATATATTTGCATATAATTATCCATGTTATTAATTCAACTAATTAATTTAATCTATTATGTTTTATAATTTAACCTTGTGACTATTATTATAAGATTATTAATATTTTTATTACCAACAATTTGAGCGCTTAAGATTCTAATTGAACGGCCATTATTTATGATGTGCATTTTTTTATAAATGTGTTAGAAATTAAGAAAGTAAATTGCTATACTTAATTAATCACAGCTGCAGTTTTAAAATTAATTTATTCTTGAGGACTATAAACTGAAAACCTTAATTAAATAAAACATTATTTTCATTTAGGTAAGTTACTGACATAATCCGAAGCATCGCCAGCAGAGCACATTGCTCGCAGAATAAATGGTCGATGGGGCCGAAAGGTCCTGGAGTGCGTTGGTAGGCCACCCACAAGGTGGACCGATGACCTGGTGAGGGTCGCGGGACTCCAATGGATACTATATTCACAGGACCGGAACTTGTGGCGACACCTTGGGGAGACCTATGTTCAACAGTGGACGAATTGACAAACAAAATTTGACTGGCCTGTTGGTTTAGTGGTTAGTGGCCCTGACTGCTATGCCGGATTCGATTCCCACCCAGGACAAATGTTTGTGTGATGAGCATGATCATTTTTTCTGTGTCTAGGTGTAATTTACCTATATATTTAGAAATATATAAGTATGTTTATCAGTTGTCTAGTACCCATAACACAAGCTCTGCTTAGCTTGGGACTGGACGGCGTTGTGTGATAGTTGTGTGAATATTATATTATATTATAATTCGGCTGGAATGATGAAGACAGCTCAACCATAATTTCCCACCTAGACAATAACTACAAACCCTTAAAAGCTAGGCGGTAATCGTAACTACTCACAAGAACTCAATAATTTGTCAAACGAGATTTTATTACGCTTCCTCTCTCCCCAAAATATTTCTGTCCCCTATTTAATAATAGCTTACTTCACAAGTTCACAATATCTTCACGTATCAAAAAAAATAAAACCCGACGCCAAAGAATTTCAATTATTCTAGTCTCGAGTATTTTTAATTACATTAAAGAATTTTTAGATAGGGGTCTTTATGCCACCCCTCTAAAAGGGGTGACGGGGGTAAAAGCCATAAATCAAGGGCGCTTATGAGAATTTTTGATAACGTCAAACAGTCTAGTTTGACGTGGGTGACATGTGACGTCGATGGCAGGAATTAAATATTAAGTACAGTCTGGTGGTTCTTAACTCTACTTTTATGGAAGAAATACCTAGGGGTTAAAAAAAAATGATGTGAAATAAAGCTAATGAATGAACCTTTCACGAGAGTAGTTTTTTAGAAAGCACGGTTAGAATAGAATAGAATAGAATAGAATAAAACTTTATTGTACACCAAAATAGTAACAAAAACTACGGTTATTTTTTTTACGGCTCTGGGTGAAGCAGGAGGGCGTGTCAGACTTTTACTGACTAAAACCACACCTGTGTCCTTCATTTGCCCTTTGCATTCTTAGACTCCAGGTTTCCTAGCTAGCGGGCATCGGCCCTGCTGGGCTCTACGGTTTGCTGACATCTCTTTGCGGAGCGCGAGGATCAATACGCGCTGTTGACGACTGGGCTCAGTCCGGTCAATTACCGGACGGCCGGACGGTGAGCTACCCATTGCTCGACGTCCACAAGCCCGCGTGGCTGGTAGTCGGGGTTAGAAAGCACGGTTGGCGCAGTAGTCGAGCGATTTGCAGTTGCGTTGCGTGTCACGGGTTTTTTTTTTAATGTGGGAAATCATGTAATGCCTTTTTGTTGTACACGTATGTTCCTTTTTTGCCTTGGACGACTCGGGTTCAGTCCGGATGGTTGCAGGACAGCCAGATGGTGAGCTGCCTTTTGCTCGTCGTCTGCAAGCCCACACCTACGGTGGTGCGTATCGTGGGTGCGATTTACAGAAGTAAAAAATAAAAAAATATATTTATATGACCCACTTAAGTTTAATTCGCTGTGACGTAGGTACACATTGTTCTACTGGGTCTGGGTATCTTATGTGAGTTTGTGATCGTACTCATGATCCAGGAGCAATTCTTGGCATGGTGCAAAATATTTGAGAGAATAAAAAATCTCATCACAGTTTGCTGAGCCGGTACATGGCTCGAATTATTTATTTCCTAAGGAGCAAAAGCAAAGCTTGAGAGCAGTGCTGGCCGAGTGGTAACGGCCCCGACTTACAAGTTGTAGGTCGCGGGTTCAAACCCAGCCAGGCGCATTACTTTGTGTAATTTATTTCATCACCACTGCTCTCAAAACGGTGAAGGAAAACATCGTGAGGAAACCGGCATGTCCTAGAACCCAAAATTCGAAGACATGTGACATCCACCAACCCGCACTGGGCCCGCGTTTGGATTACGGCCCATTCCCTCTCCTAGAGAGGAGGCCTGAGTCCCAACAGTGGGAACATTATAAGGCCGACTATGCTATGCTATGCTAAGGAGCAAAACCATCAAGAAACACCATGGTTACTATGGCCTCCTGTACTCCTGCAGAACTATCTTAATTTTCGTTTGTGATGTACTAACCTGAGATAATAAGCCACAATTACTTAGGTTTGTTGTCCTACTTGCAAAAACTAGCCTCATGTTATTCGATCATAAAAAAAAGAAATAAAGAAGGAAAGAAAAAAAAGAAGGAAAGAAAGAAAGAAGAAAAGAAAGAAGGAAAAAAAAATGTTTATTCGGGACTCACACAATCGATAAAACAAACACATGGATGAAACAACGAAAATGTAAAAATCATAACACACATGTATAAACTAGGATCATTTAAATTTCTGAAATAAATGGAGGAGTAGCTTACTAAAGGAATAATTTGATATAAAAGCTTCACCTCGCTTAAAGAGCCACACGTTTCAAAGTAAACAAATTGTCTCTAATAAAACTCATTTGCAATATGGCCAAGTTCATTCAAGCATCACTAATTGGCTTCTAATGAAAAATAAAAGCTTTCGTTAGTATTCAATTCATGTTGCATTACAAATGTCTATTCATTATGAATGTCTGTAATAAAATTACTTGAAAAAATCTCATTCGATAAATTGAGATATTTTTTTTGCTTAATACATCTGTATCTAGACTTCATTAGTCAAGTTAACTGCACGACTTAAATCTATTCATCCAGATATTGTACAAATTTTCAATGAAAATATTTTTTTCATAGCTAGCTTTTATCTCGCGGTTTAATCTCATCCCTATATGATTAATACTCATCAAGACATATATAATATTTATTATACAATATTTTATTAATATTTTTTTATTATTATATATAATATTTATATGTTTATACATATATTGTCTTTTATATATAATAGCTATATTACATCTATGTATAGTCTAGTATATAATTTTGGTCTAGTATGTAATTTTGGTCATAGGCCTCCCCTAAGTGTCGCTACAAAGAACGGTCCTGTGCATCCGAAGGTTTCATATAAACTTAACTATACAAATAGTCTTGAGCAGTGGTGGCCGAGTGGTAACGGCCCCGACTTACGAGTTGTAGGTCGCGGGTTCAAACCCAGCCAGGCGCATTACTTTGTGTAATTTATTTCATCACCACTGCTCTCAAAACGGTGAAGGAAAACGTCGTGAGGAAACCGGCATGTCCTAGAACCAAAAATTCGAAGACATGTGACATCCACCAACCCGCACTGGGCCCGCGTGGTGGATTACGGTTCATTTCCTCTCCTAGTCCCAGCTGTGGTAATATAAAAGGTTGATTATGCTTATATGCTATACAAATAGTTCGATTCCAGGATCGAGTCTCGCAGATTTTTCCGAATCGAAAATGTCATTATTTTGTGATGTTACTACTTTACAGTCAAGCCTTGCTTTTTGGCAAATTCCTTTATGCTATGTCAACGGAAAGTACTCTATAGTTTTTGATTTCCTTGAAATATTCACCACAAGCGGAGCATAATTGTCTTACCTTTAGATTGTCATGGAATACTTTCGCTAGGAATAATTTCAGACTTTCATGCAGGATAAGCCGCGGGCATAAGCTAGTATCTAAGAATCTTGAGATTCTATATAAACCTTGCTCCATACTTTGAATTTCTTGTGTATTTTAAATGCATTTCGTAACACAAACTCACAAATACAAACAGGGAAGAAACTATGAGGCCATGCAAATATTTGGTGCTAGAGGGAATCATAACTCGATCCGATATCCAAGAGTAACTTCGGTGTAGTCGGTACATCATTTGCAGTAGATATTACTAGTAAGTATGTACTAGCTGTTACAATTTTAAGAAGTGTTTCTTTTTTTTTGTGCGGAGCCCAAATTCTTTTTCTAATATTAATAAGCAACACGTTAAAACATCAGCTTTGCGACTCCAAATAAGACGGGACAAGGGCAGGAAGATGATGATGATGTTATAACATCTACCAGTGAAAATCCTATTGAAATCGGTCCAGGTATTTCAAAGGTTAGGCGGAACAAACCGACAGACAGACAAAAGTTTTGAAAATGTCATTTTTGTTATAGGTATCGAATATACTTTCATATATACATTTAATAAAAAAATGTTATTAATAACAAGCAGACACGTCAGTTAAATTTAAATGTATAGATGTGTTTTTAAATATTATTTATATTTCCTATTCAAATGTAATTGATATCAAAGTATTTTAATTTAACTTACTGCTTTAACGTAATTTTTAATTTATTTCGAATCACGATCTTTTTCTATTATTAATTATGTAAGTTTTTTTATTATTATTAACTATAAAAGTGTTATGCGCGCCTATAGTGACTTCTTCGTCAATTTTTTTTCATTTTTACAAAACATTTAAAATGTGTTGAATTAGTAAATAAGTCGTAGGGGCATCAAAAATATATAATTTACAAGTTAACATACCTTTTTCAATACTCCAGGAATGAGGTCTCCGGAATAGTCCTCATAAACTTTTCTGAAACAAAGAAAAACAAAGACTATAAAATAATGTACAACAAAATAACACAAAATTGCTTCTTTTTTTTCATATAGCCTTTTTTATAATGTGAATGTGAGAACACTGTAGACTCCGCGAATTTTGGATTACTTCCTATTACGACTCACTTTTTATTATGATTATTTTTATTGTACTTTTGAGCACAATATTGACTGGTCTACACTGTCCTTACATAATATCTGCTAGTATTAGCAGATATTATGTAAAATGCATATTTCCATATTACAGTAAATAGGTATGGAAATATTGTAAGAACAACAATTTTTTTTTAAAAAAGAGTAACCATAGAGTTTCTTGCCGGTTCTTCTCCATAGGAAACGACCAATTTGGAACCGTGCACTAGCTTTTGACGTTTTTTAAGTGCCCATGTAGGTATGTGAAATAAAAAAAATTGAATTTTGAATTTATTTGAAAAAAATTGACACCGAAAAATATGTGGTTTTCGGTTCCAACCTACGGAAACCAACCTACCACTGGCCTGGCACGCATCATGACGCATCAAGAACCATCGATTTTCGATCTCCGGAGGGGATTGATGTAACGACATATATGGGATACAAGAACTAAAACTAAGAAATCCTGAAAGAAATTACAATTACAATTCTCCGCGCCATTTAAACGTATACAAAAGCTGAAAATCATCTGTCGGGCAGTTGCCCAAACCGGACTTAACCGTCTGGTCGACGATCCTCCCTTGTTAAGGAGGTTTGCGGGACTTTACACTCTGATCCACATACCTCCATAGCCAAAGTTAAACTGTTGCATAATTGTTCGCTCACAAATTTTCCTAAACTCAGGGTGTTTCCTCTTGAGCTTTTGAGCAACGCGATGCTATAGAGGGTGTTACAACAAAGGCGTCATAACTTTGACTAACGTACTAGACAATATTGTTGATGAATATTCAGACAGGGAGCTGAATATTTGAAGATATTGTGATAGGAATAATATTAAGAATGTCGAATCTTCAGCCGTATTTTCTGTTTTTGTACATATGAACATAGTTCAGTTTAGTATAAATACTTAATTTAGTTAATATTTAAGCTTTTTATGTACTTTAATGGCTATATTTCAAAGGGACACCATGGCGGCGCGACCAGTTGCGCCGCCATGTTGTTCGTAATCTACAAAACTAGACACCATACAGACACCAGAGTCGCTACACCACACTGAGACAGTATCAAAATGGACCTTAAATGCACGCGTCCGAGCTGGTCGCGCCACCAAATTGGTTGCGCAACCACACGGACACCAGGTGTGTAACTCTCTATCAGAGCTGTATACATTTTGTTGGTAGCGGTGACTGGTCGCGCCTCCATGGTGTCCCGGTGAAATATAGCCCTAATAGTTTTTAAATTCGATTCCAAGGATACCTATCAATTTGACTTTTTAATTTACATTATGTAGCAACTTTTACTAAGTCAATGTCCATCAAAGGATTTTACAGGTTACTATGATAGTCTAACTCAATCTTGCGCAATCCCTTGCCGAACATAGCCGTCACCAAAAAGGAAGATTTAACGCTCTGATGCCGTTTAATAAATACGAATTGCACACCGCTATGGAAATTGTAATCTATTACTCTTCTGCAATGGGTTTCTCAGGGATAAAATATTGCAGGTACCTTTTGGCATTCCGATGGGTTCTACGGCGTAAGGAAAACAACATGAATCTGACTTGGGGGTACATTTATGGCCTAACAATGTCAGGTGTTTCGTTTTAGGAAGATTCATTGACGGAAAATGAACTACATTCTTAAAATGATGATGATTTTGAAATAGGATGATTTTGAAATAGGCACAGGAACATTGTATTTGGGACTCAAAAAAAAACATATTTATCTTCAGAAAATCCAAACATACAGTTTTTTTTTTAAATTAATACTAAAAGGGCAACTGAAGGACACAAGTGGTTTTTAGGTAGGACTGTTGGCTTTGGTTTCCTAGCGAGTGTCAATATACGCAATAAACGAAGCAGAAACGGCTTTATCTTTCATATTCATATTCATATTCATATTTTATTAATATTCAGAAATCAGAAACGTTTATTTCAAATAGACCAATTACATCATCATCATCATCATTTCAGCCGAAAGACGTCCACTGCTGGACATAGGCCTCCCCCAAGCGTCGCCACAACGAACGGTCCTGTGCGTCTCGCATCCATCGGACTCCCGCAATCGTTACCAAGTCATCGGTCCACCTTGTAGGAGGCCTTCCAACGCTACGTCTTCCGGTACGTGGTCGCCATTCCAGAACCTTTCGGCCCCAACGGCCATCTGTTCTGCGAGCAATGTGCCCTGCCCATTGCCACTTTAGTTTGGCGATTCTTCGTGCTATGTCGGCAACCTTGGTTCTCCTGCGGATATCCTCATTCCTGATTCGATCACGCAAGGAAACTCCGAGCATAGCCCTCTCCATTGCCCTTTGGGTGACTTTAAGCCTTCTAATGAGGCCCATTGTAAGCGACCACGTTTCGGAGCCATATGTCATCACTGGCAACACGCACTGGTCATAGACTTTCGTCTTGAGACACTGTGGTATATTGGACGAGAAGACACCGCGCAGCTTCCCGAACGCTGCCCAGCCGAGTCGGATTCGACGATTGATCTCTTTCTCGAAGTTAGACCTTCCCAACTGGACCGTCAGTCCCAGGTAAACGTATTCGTCTACAACTTCGAGTGTAGAGTCCCCGACCTTGATAGGAGTGGGTGCTACATGGCTGTTTACCATGACTTTGGTTTTGTCCATGTTCATTTTAAGTCCCACTCTTTCGGAAGCTCTACTGAGGTCACCAAGCATTATACTGAGCTCCTCCGTAGTCTCAGCCATGACTACTATGTCGTCGGCAAACCGAAGGTGAGTGATGTACTCGCCATTGACATTAATACCTAGCCCTCTCCATTCCAAAACCTTGAAGACATCCTCCATTGCTGCCGTGAACAGTTTCGGAGAAATAACGTCTCCCTGCCTCACACCCCGCTGCAAGAGGATAAGTTTCGAGGTCTGGTCTTGTAGTCGGACTGACATAGTGGCGTTTTTGTACAAACACTTCAGCACTTCGATATACCGATAGTCAATTTGGCACCGTTGGAGAGACTGCAGTACAGCCCAAGTTTCAATCGAATCAAAGGCTTTCTCGTAGTCCACAAACGCTAAGCAGAGAGGCTGATTATACTCCTCAGTCTTCTGTATAACCTGCCGCAGCGTATGTATGTGGTCCACGGTGCTGAAGCCTTTACGAAATCCGGCTTGTTCGGGAGGCTGGAAGTCGTCGAACCTGCGCGCGAGACGATTCGTGATGACTCTGGAAAACAGCTTGTAGACATGGCTCAGAAGCGAGATGGGCCTATAATTCTTAAGCAGGGCATTATCGCCCTTCTTAAAGAAGAGTACCACCACGCCTCTGCTCCACGCCTGTGGCGTTTTTCCCTCGAGTATGACGGAATCAAATAGCTTCTGAAGGGCCTTAAGGACCGGTTTTCCACCCGCCTTCAGGAGTTCGGCCGTAATTCCGTCCTCACCCGACGCCTTGTTGTTTTTCAGCTGCTTCAGAGCCATCCTAATCTCGTACAGGCTGACGTCCGGGATATCTTCGGTATAGTGTCGAGTCAATCTAGCTCTTGGGTCGTTCACTAGATTTACAGCGGGTTTAGCGATAGACGTGTATAACTGTCCATAAAAAGCCTCGATCTCTCCCAGAAGCTCCGATTTGGCGGATATGACTCTGCCATCGTCGGTCTTCAGTTTCGTGAGCTGGCTTTGCCCAATAGACAGATCTCGTGCAAATACTTTAGAGCCCTTATTCCGCTCAATCGCATCCTTAATCCTTGCGGTATTAAAGCGGCGAAGGTCACGTTTCAGGGACTTCGAGATTTGTCTATTGAGCTGCCGGTATATGCACGCATCGTCTGAAGACTGCAGAATCATCTCACGCCTCTTCTTCATTAGCTCGAGGGTCGGATCGGAGAGCTTCTTGTTTTTATTTGTACGGTGAGTCTTGAAAAACTTAGACCCGACCGTATGGACAGTTTCCACGAACCCATCGTTATATTCATCCACGGAGCTTCCTAGGCACTCGAAACGATTGTGGAGTTCGAGCTGAAAGCTCTCGGGGTTTTGGATCTGGATCTGTGCTGGACGGAGCGTAGACTTCATCAGTCGAGACCTTTCAAGCTTAATGTTAATATTCAATGTGCCTCTTACGACGCGGTGATCACTTCCAGTTTTCACCGCGTTGATCACAGAGACATCATTGAATATTTGCTTTTTCGTCGACAGGATGAAGTCAATCTCATTTCTAGTTGCACCGTCAGGACTTTGCCAGGTCCACCTTCTATGCTCACGCTTTTTGAAGAAGGAATTCATCATATAGAGGTCCTCCTTCTCCATAAAGCTAGCCAGTAGGTGTCCCCGGTGATTCCGACGTCCAAATCCAAATTGCCCCACTCGCAGCTCGTCACCGTCTCGTTTGCCCAGTTTCGCGTTAAAGTCCCCCATGACCACGGTGAAGTGAGTCTTAGAACCATGCATGGCTCTTGATATATCCTCATACAAGGATTCTACTTCGTCGTCGGGATGTGTCGAGGTCGGGGCGTAGACCTGTATGACCTTCAGCGAATATCTTGATGATATTCTGAGTATAAGGTACGCCACCCTGGTCGACACACTCTCGATCCTCACCACATTGTTCACAAGGGACTTGTGGACGATAAACCCGACACCACCCTGGGACTGCTGGTCACCCTCCCGGAAATAGAGCAGGTTACCGGATTTGAGAATTATCGTATCCTCCCCCTGTCTTCGGACTTCAGACAATCCCACAATACTCCATCGCAACCTGCTCAATTCCTCCTCCAGTTCGGTGATCTTCTCGTCAGTCCTCAGTGTACGCGTGTTAAAAGTTGCCAGGTCGAGTCGTTTCATAGATGGGTAGCCAAATCTCATCCGGAGATTCTTCGCACCCCTTACCTCGTCGTGGCCTTGACCGCTACCGGAGTCAAGGGTAGACGGGCTGCCGGGCACTAGGGGCCATTTTTTGTTTCTGTTTTTCATGTTGGGGGGGGTTGCCATAATCGCCACGCTTGGCAGACGGGTTGGCGATCGCAGTTTGGTTGTTGTAATGTACAGAGGATGCTGCTGCCCATTCTCTGGTATGTCCCTTAGTCGCCTCTTACGACACCCTCGGGAAGAGATGGGATGGTGTTATTCTTAACGTCCGAACACCATACGGAACCGGACCAATTACAGGCACTTTTGAATTGTGAAAATTTTGAAATTTTTAAGGATTTTCTTATTTTTAGATGATCTTTTTGGTGAAAATTCATAACGATGGTCATCTAAAATTCCAAATTCAATTTTAGCGTTTTTAGATGTTGATGAGACTTCATAATTATGATCAGTTAGCTATTCTTGACACTCGTACCTCTTCGTATTTGTTAATTCTGTAATATTTTCAGAACAATATTTTTTTTTGGTTCGGTTGAACTATTACCTATACTGAGTGAATTTGACGTTGACAAACGAGCCGTTGACGTTGCCGTTGATTAAATAAATAAAAATCGTTTATTTATAGCATAGGACACATTTACAATAAAGTATATTAAATATTAAAAAGAACACAGTTGCTTGTTTGCCTGAACTAGGGATGCGTGGTGCGCGTGGTGGATTACGGCCCATTCCCTCTCCTAGAGAGGAGGCCTGAGTCCCAACAGTGGGAACGTTATAAGGCTGACTATGCTATGCTATGCTATGCTGAACTAGGGTGAACTTGTGCTTCTGGCTAAAGAGTGCTTAAGTACAAAATAATAAATTAACACTAAATATGAATAATAAACAAACTTAACTAAATTTAGAGATAAGGCTTGTTTTATTTTCAAACAGTAAGTAGGTTTTCTAAGGAAAATGTTATGTGGATATCTTTTTACAGTTATACTTATTTAGTTTGTAGATAATTAATATTCTATTTAATTTCTTGTACAGAAATGGGGTATCTTTAGATTACAATGACTTAGAAGTTTCATTTAAGTATTGGTATTAATTTCAGTTTGATACCATTACGCGTTCCTGTGAAAAAGAGTTTTAACAGACGGACCACTAAGGGCGGAATTCACCAATAAAACTAATCGCGTTTTAACGTTAGGCTCGCATAATCGCGTTTAGCCGCTGTCACTAGTGTCACTTGTCTGTATTTTTCTTTTGTTGTATTTTTACAAGTGACACTAGTGATAGCGGCTAAACGTGATTATGCGAGCCAAACGTTAAAACGCAATTAGTTTTATTGGTGAATTCCGCCCTTAGTGATTCTACAAGGGTTTTGTTTTAAACGCCTAAGATACGCCCAAATAAAGTCAATTTAATAATCTTACGAGTACAAAGCCCAAAAATTCGAGCGAAAAGTCTTAGAAATGAGAATAGCTTGACAGTCGATTCTGTTAGACTAAGAAACTTTCAGAACTCGCTCTAAAATCCTTAAAAGCGAAGTTTTATAAGCCGTGAACTTCTTCAATGAAACATTTCTGAACGTTTTAATAGACATTGAGTTTCAAAGATATAATTATTCGTGAACAAGAACATGAACATTCATTTAGTATTGATGTTCAAGTATAATGATAGGAAAAGTTTTGTTTAAAACGTGTATTGAAGTTATTTCAAAGGCTGTATTGTATAAGTCAGCTGGGCAAACTTCGGGAAGCAGCGCGGTATCTTCTTGTCCAACATACCATAGTGATTCAAGACGAAAGTCTATGACCAGTGCGTGTTGCCAGTGATGACATATAGCAATGAAACGTGGTCGCTTACAATGGGCCTCATCAGAAGGCTTAAAATCACCCAAAGAGCAATAGAATCAGGAATGAAGATATCCGCAGAATAACCGCATGGCCTGAAGTATCGTCAAACTTAAGTGGCAGTAGGCAGGGCACATTGTTCATTAAATGGATAGAAGGTGGGGCCGAAATGTTCAAGAGTAGCGTTGGAATGCCTTCCACAAGGTGGCCGATGACCTGGTGAGAGTCGCGGGAATACGATGAATGCAAAACGCATAGGACCGTTTGTTTGGTGACACTTTGGGGCGGCCTATGTCCAACAGAGGACGTCCTTAGGCTGATATGATGATGATGATGATTGTGTAAGTCAGGTTTATATAAGGATACGCTGTGAGAAGTAGAGTCATGGTGACCCAGTGGTATTGACGCCACTTACGAGCCGTACGTCGTATGTTAACCCAGGCAGGTGCTTTATAATAATGTAATTTATTTCACCACCTCTTCCTTGCATCGTATTCCTCTATGCTGAAGGCCCTGACCTCCCTGCTTCATCACTATCACTTGTATGACATTCCTCCATCTGTTTCTGTCTCTGGCAGTGTGAAAGGTATTGTATACCATGAAATCAAGAGCGGTGCGGATCTGGTCGGACCAACGTATTGGGCTACACCCGCGAGGCCTTTTCCCATCTGCTTTACCGGTCACTATGAGCCTTCCAAGGTTGGTTGATTGTTGAATGGTGAAGAAAAACCTCGTGAGGTCTGTCTTGGAACCAAAAATTTAAAGATACGTGATATTCTTTTGACGCCACATTTTCAATTATATTTCTGGTTATAATTGTTGTATGTAAATTTTATTGTTAATGATTTTATATATAATGTATGTTGCAATTATTAAAGAAATAATAAATTTATTTTATTATACTTTTTTTTTAAATACTGAATGATCAAGATCCCACTGTTGTAACTAACAATGTAACAAAACTAAAAGATGAAAAAGAAAATTTTCCAAGCTTGATAAATCAAAATCAACAGAATTATACCTAAATGTTTTGGTTTCATTTATATAATAGAAATAATAAAAACTAGAATTTAATGATGCCTGTATTTTTATTTCTTCTTCAGCATGAGTCAAAATTTCAATTCATGACAATATTTTTATTAACTTCTTTTACTTGTACCATAGAGTTATGATCATCAAAATTTTCCATAAAGACCAAGCATGTCAATATTTGCTCATAAGCATGGACGGACCATCATTATTTAACTTATTTTCTAAATGTATTGTGTGAATGTATTTTGTAAATATATTTTGTTAATTAATCTGAATTAAATGAAATAACTCTGACCAAAATACCATAGTTATAATGTTTAAATGATATTTTTTTATACGTGTTTGTATTTTTTACCCTCCAATATGTATTTCTTTGACAATTCAAATCACAGAATAACGTTTGCCGTCATAATTAGTTACTTCTGACTATGGTTATGTTAGTCGTAATTTGTGCTTAGCGTGAGCGTGAATTTTATTATACATATTTAGTTTCTGCCGAAGCATTCGTTTATAAGTCTGTGGTTTGCACCAATTATGAATTCTGGATGAATAGAAACTTTTAGTGTTTCATTCTGTATTATACATATCAGGGGATTTTTATTTAAAAGCTTTTCAATTCTTTCAAAATTAAAAAAGTGAAAAAGGTCTCTTTTCTTTCTTCAATCTTTCAGAGCATTGAAAAGATATTTGGCTTTTGTTTTAGTTTTCAATCGTTTATTCAATGCTATCTTTCAGACTGCCTTATTAATATGTATATTGGTTCATAAAGGTTAGATTTCAAGATTAGCTTTAATTATTTGATCATTTTATGTACCTAATGATATAAAACTTAAGTAATAGTTTATTTTTAATTTTCCTAAATTAGTCAAACAAAATATGAGAATTAATTGACTGAACTTTTACACACCGTAACAGTGGCTTCGTAAAAGCCGATGTCACGCTTGGCAAAATCAAATTAGTCTCGAGATACAATCTAATAATAAATACAAATTATGTCCGTTGATGACATGTTGTCGAAGCGTAGCGTAGGTACCTACACTTTCCATATCGTGTGTGTATGTGTTATGAAACATACTCTTTTACAAGAGGCTCTACACACAGTGACATTTCATCATCGATAACTTTTTTAAAAGATTTTATTAATTTTCACCTGTCCAGATGTTTGTATGTCTGTATTAAAATTCTTGCAAATTAAATTTGATCCACTTCCCGGTTACCGATTGAGCTGAAATTTTGCATGTATGTGTAAATCAGATGACAATGAAAAATTATTATGACATGGAGCTGATCTGATGATAGAACTGGAAGGTGGCCATAGGAACTCAGATAACCCTATCATGTTTGAGCTTTTTAGAATGGTCTTGATAGTATTAATTATATAAAAGCTAGCTATGAAAAAATTATTTTCATTGAAAACTTGATTCAAATTCAATAGTTTTGGAGTTTTAGCAAACATTATCGATTATAGAAAGTTACTCAGTGTACCATATCTTTTAGACCATTTTCTGTTACCCCATCCTTGAATTAAGGTGATATCAGCGTGCAGGACAAGTCTTGGAGCCTCACCATCACCTGTTGAAATGTCAATCGAGCAAGCGAGAAACCTTTTTCTCGCTTGCTCGATTGAATTGATTGAATGGAGCTATATAGGATTTAGGTATAGCTATAATGTATAACAGGTCAGTTTAGGTCGTAAAATGGATCGTGTTGAGAGCTAGTACTGGGGTCTCTGTAATAAGATCATGCTTCATACCAGCTTCCATACATAATAGTCTGCACTAATATTATAAAAAGGTAAAGTTTGTTTTTGGGGTTCCGTATCTCAAAAGGAAAAACCGAACCCATAAAGGATCACTTTGTTGTCCGTCCGTCTGTCTGTCTGTCTTTCTGTCAAGACTCGGGAACGCGTGGAAGTATCGAGTTGAAATTAAAACCATGTACTCAAGTCTGCGATCCCTTGAAGCTGTGAAAAAACTAAACTTCTAAATTAACGAAAAAAAGATAAGGCCGTTTATGTCGCAAAAAACGTATTCGACACTCTCAAGAAAATCAAAATTCATAGGGTACTTCCCGTTGACCTTTAATCTTGAAATTTGGCAAGAAGCAAGGTCTTATAGCACAGGTATATGAATAAATCTGAATACAGTAAATTTTTTGTTACGTCACAAAAAAAAATATTTTGCGATTCGGAAAAATCTTCGAGACTCCATTCGGGAATTGAACTACTTACATTGGTAAGTCTGTACGGAATCTTCAGTGCGCGAGTCCGACTCGCACTTACCCAGTTTTTCTTTTTTGTTTGTAGGAGGTAACTTCTGAAAGTACTGGTCCGATTGCTAAAATTTTTTCACCGATAGAAAGCTGCTTTATTCCTGAGTGATATATGCTATATTTTATGTACGCGGGCGAAGCCGCGGGCAAAAGCTAGTGTTATAATAAAAGAGCTCTCATTATCGAAAATATCACACAGTACATGACACAGTAACGAATACTTACAATAAATCAATATCAATATCCTCATAATAACTACGGATCATAATACAGATTTTTTCTCTTTCAATCTTAAGGGCCATATTGGTGCTTGTAAGAGATAGATATATATACAACAGGCGAGGGATTCTTACTGTATCGGAGATCATAAAGGACTATATGGCAATGGGCACATCCTGTGGGACAGTTGAGTCTAATCTAAGAGAACGAGGTAACTCGATGGTGCGAGCGAAGGACGGGAGCGATTGGATTTTATTATGATAATAATAAACACGTTCCATTCGTGGTACATTGCTCGTAGAACGGATGGTCGATGGGGCCGAAAGGTTCTACAGTGGCGACCGCGCACCGGAAAACGCAGCGTTGGAATGCCTCCCACAAGGTGGACCGACGACCTGGTGAGAGTCGCGGGAATGCGGTGGATGCGAGACGCACAGGATCGGTCGTTGTGGAGACGCTTTAGGTAGGACTATGTCCAACAGTGGACGTCTTTCGGCTGAAATGATGATGAAAGTGAAAAAAGCAAATCTGAATAAACATGTTCCATTAAAAGTGTCTAAAGGTCCATTTCGCAGAGGCCTGCGAGTTGGTTTCGGTTCTTCGTACGGCTTCTAAATTTCCGGGACCTCAGGGTTCTAAGATATAATAACATAGGGTATACCTATTTGATTATAATTAATATTTTTTTGCCCCAAAAATATTTCACACCCGGTGAAGCGGGCATGGGTCAGATAGTTTGGGATATTGATAATGTGGCTGTGAGTAGGTAAAGAAAGATGATGTCAAAAGAGAATGAGTCGTTATATTAAGGTTCTGCAAAGACAAAAATTAGCAACGTCCGTTGGTGTATGTAAAGAACATAAGTATTATAAAAGTAAAACGAAAACGCAACTTGAAAGCAAATTTTTCTAAGTAATATTTTGGTAGCATCTAAACGGACAGATGAATATTTCAAATCTATATCGAAGCTTGAAAGGTAAAAAGTACTAAGCGACATTAAGCAAAATCTAAAAGAGAGTAATTATTAAACTATTAAATTTTTTGAAAAATATAATAATGATAAAAGTTACCTAATTGTCGCATTGTTGCATATTGCGATAGTGAAAGAGATTGCATGATATTATTGTTTTTTTTAATGTTTTTGGCTTGGATAAAAAGTTCTTTAAGCCATGTTTTCGTATGAATAGTTAATTTGTTTACTATATTGATGTACACATTCTAATGTAGAGTTTGGTAGAAAATGTATCGAGTCAACTTCGCTGAGATAGTCAACACTACAATAAAAGTCTCAGCTCCATTTTAGCGATATCGTGCAGTCAGAGAAGCAGGACGGCTATCACCACTAATCGAATAACAAACATAATTTTTGAGTGGATTGAATAATTATAATAAATATTATTAAATAAACATTATTTTTATTTTTTAATTAAAAATAAAATAAAAATATAATTATAATGAAGTGTGCTCTTGATATTTTTTTAGATGCACAACATATTTTTATTACTCTCCGCACCTAACAAAATTATATCCTAACTTCTATAAACTGTTCTTACTCTTTGGAACAGTACCTAAGGGTACTGTTCCAAACGACTGAGGAGTCCCGACTCCTCAGTAATCAGATCCTCTATACCAGTATCTAACTGAACCTGACACTGAACTGAGGAATGCCATATTCCATACATGGATAACTATCATTGGCAGCTCTCAATTATAACAGAATATGGCCAATATACGGCAATAACTGGTTATATACGACAATATCCATTATACGGAGTAGGATTACCAACGGTTTGCGGGTGGCAGGAGTCCGGTATTGGCAACCTGATATTGATGATGTATCGACAGAGTACTCGTGCGTTATTAGTGGTGTCTGTAATTATTTCTGGGTTTGTAATTGGTTGATTATCGTTTTGTAAAAAATAAAAATCGAATTAGACAAGTTAAAACAAAAAGAAACCTTTGGAATGTTTTTTTGATTCATTAAACCCCGAGCAAACGCCGGCGTTCGCTCGGTCATTGTCTTTCTATTGTGTCTCTAATTACGCTACTCAAAAGGAAAGAAACGAAAGATAATGTTTATTTATTATTTATTTATTTTTTCTAATTTATTACTATCGTATTACAGTATTTAATTCCATATTTTTTTCTTCCCATCACGTTTCATTTTCTATCCTGAGTATGTACCAAATAATGTAAAAACCTAACGTATAAATATTAATATTAAAAATAAATTAATATTTATTAATTTATTTTTTAGCTTTGAAATTTTTAACTTTTTTACAGTTCCGTACCTCAAAAGGAAAAAACGGAACCCTAATAGGATCACTTTGTTATCCGTCTGTCTGTATGTTTGTCTGTCTGTATGTTTGTCTGTCTGTCAAGACCCTTTATCTCGGGAACGCGTAAAGGTATCGAGTTGAAATTAAAACCATATACTGAGGTCTACGGTCCCTTGAAACTGTAAAAAATAAAAACTTCTGAGTTAACGAAAAAAAATTCGTCCGTTTATGTCGCAAAAAACGTATATTTCGACATTCTCAAGGGAATCAAAATTTATAGGAAAGTACCCTTTGACCTTGAATCCTGAAATTTAGCTTGAAGTAAGGTCTTATAGCACAGGTATAGGAATCAATCTGAAAACTGTAAATTTGTAGTTACATCACACAAAAAAAAAACTTTTATTTGCCATTCGGAAAAATCTTCGTAACTCAATTCGGGAATTGAACTGTTTTCATAGGTAAGTTTGTACGGAACCTTCAGTGCGTGAATCCGACTCGCACTTGCCCGGTTTTTTTTAATGTGAAAGTGACGATAATTTAAAAAAATATCAGCATTCTTCTCGAAAACTAGACATAATGGATATCACAAAATCTTTAAGACTGTTTTTCTACGAATTATCAGGTATTCATTTCACCTATCTGTTATTAATAGGCACCAAAATCCTGTCACGCGATGTTATTTTCAGAAAAAATACTTTGATATTGGATATTGTCATTCTTGTAGAAATCGAAAAGTTCACTTATATAACAACTGAAACAGTATACAATTCAAAATGTAATAAATTTCTTTGTAGTTATGTACGCAAATTGTGGAGTTTTACCTACGTTTTTAGTATCTGGACTGTCCGGAACGTTTTGGATTCAACTAGAGCTCTTAATTATGATCCATTCATGTGGTAAGTTGATAATAGTAGAGGTTACAGCACAATTAACGTAAGTATAAGTTCAATTATTCAATTTTATTATATTAAATCTTAAATTATTCAATTTTAAACTTTTCAATTATTCAATTTTTTATTTTTATTTTTTATTATTCAATTAAATTGTAAAATAAAATGTGTTATGATTGTATTTTGTACCTACCAACATAGTTTATAAGTTTTAAATTGTTACTAATCATCATTATGGATCATTGTTATCTAAATAAATAAATAAATAATAATAAGTATACTAGTTTCTACCTGCGCCTTTGCCCGCGCCAAACTAGGTTTCTCCATACAAACTCTGGTCCCTCTGGGGTGAATTTTGGAAAATAATAATAATAAAATTCAACAACTTTCACACAGCGCCATCTAGTTCCAAACTAAGCAGAGCTTGTGCTATGAGTACTAGACAGCTGATAAACATACTTATATATTTCTAAATACATACATATTGTAGACTAGCTTCTGCCAGGGCAGCGGCTTCGCCCGCGTGAAAGTTGATTTCTCCATGCAAACTTTGGACCACCATCTCATTCCCTTAGGGGGTGAATTTTGGAAAATCCTCCCTTAGTGCTCGCCTACGTCATAAAAGGAACTCTTGTGCAAAATTTCACGCTCCTAGTCCCAGTAGTTTCGGCTGTACGTTGATATGTCAGTCAGTTAGTTTCTCCTTTTATATATATAGATAAATTACACCAAGACATAGAACAAATAATCATGCTCATCACACAAACATTTGTCCTGGGTGGGAATTGAACCCACGACTTCCGGCATAGCAGTCAGGGTCACTGACAACTAGACCAACAGGCCAGTCAAAAATGAAAATCCTTTCTTAGTGAGCTCGCCTAATTCATAAATGGAAACCTTGTACAAAATTTCACGTTCCTAGTCCCAGTAGTGTCGACTGTGCGTTTATATGTCAGTCAGTCAGTTTCTGCTTTTATATATATAGATCTCTACCTAACCCATCAGATATACAAGCGTGATGGTGTATATGTTATGGTTACTAGAAATAACGGTCACTTTTTCGAAGTGTTTTCGTAAAAGCGCAGCGGTTTATTTTAAAATGTTCTCGTTTTTCGCAATCGAAAAACATTTTTGTCCCAAAAATTGACGCGGTAAAACTCGATTGGGGTCCAGGTCCGGTATGAAATTTAGGTACCAAAAATATATCTAAAGAATAAAAATATATAAATTGTTTTTTTTTCTAACATTGATGTTTTGTGTCCTAACTAAATCGTTATAACTAACCTCCCAACTGCAAAGTATTGTTTTACTCTGATTTTCAATTTTGGTATTAAAATTAATTTCATCACTATAGGCCAGGCAAGGATTGCATCTTTTCTTGCCATCAGGTGTGATTGCAGTCAAGCACTAGTTTATATCAATAAAAAAGAAAAGAATTAAATTTAATAAAAAATTGCCTTAGACACGCTAAGAAAGACAAACAAAAAACTTTTAACTTATTATGAACTTATATCGCCCCATAGTACATACTAATATGGGGCGAGTGACAGGGCAGAATGGAAGAAAAAAACGTGTTGCGCCGACCCCAAATAACACGGGACAAGGGCAGGAAGACGATGATGAGTATGTACTATGGGGGTCAAAAGTGCGCTCTACCGATGCTAAAGTGTCTAAAATTTCTTTGTAGAAGAGGGCCATGGACCTTTCATGATTAATTTAATTTGTAACATAGAATCTAAAGTATTCAATGAACTAGTTATGTGAATCATTGAACTTCTAATACAAAGAAATTTTAGACACTAGCTAAGTACTACTGCACTTTTGTCAACTGCCTTCTCAGAGTGCTAAAGTTTTTTTACCACATAGCCAGGAAAAAAGGCCACAACTTTGCACAGCTCATCGTAACTGGGATAATTG
This sequence comes from Mythimna impura, assembly GCA_905147345.3. Classification (NCBI taxonomy): domain Eukaryota; kingdom Metazoa; phylum Arthropoda; class Insecta; order Lepidoptera; family Noctuidae; genus Mythimna; species Mythimna impura. Next base: position 2,748,099 of record LR990352.1, read on the forward strand.
ATGGCTAACGACCAAAAAGCCGCAGCCCAAAAAGATGGGCAAATCAGGTCGACTTCACACTGGACACCTAATTACACGTCGCACTTCATGACACCAAGAACCGATACAGATGGCAAACAACCATCAATAAGAAGCTAATTCAACGGGAACTTCACGATCCTCAGTAATAAGGATTACGAAGCAAAGAGGAGGACTGCACCTTTGAGATGGAGATGTCAGCAAACCGTAAGGGCCCAGCAGGGCCGATGCCCGCTAGCTAGGACCGCGGAGAATTTCTGAAAGGGAAACCCGTAGTCCTAGAACGCAAAGGGTAATTGAAGGATACAGGTGTGGTTTTAGTCAGCAAAAGTCTGACACGCCCTCCCGCTCCACCCAGAGTGCGAGAAGTCATTTTGATGATTTCCCACCTTAAAAAAAAACCTATGTCATAACTTCAGAGCATTCTGTACAATTCTGAAATGTGAAACTATCTTCTGTTTAATAAAACAGAAAATAAAACCATCCCATAAAGAAATACTTACACACCTATTACAAAAGAAATTCTCTGTGAAAAAGCGTTGGAATAAATTGCACGGAACCCAACTATTTGTCTACCCCAAATGAGCTCCCCGATGCGGAGCTAGGCAAATTGTTTTATCTTCACTGAGAAAGGTGAGCGGGGATGTTATCTGAAGTTTTAGCTCAGTTTGTTTTTGTTCGACTCTCTTTAAAGGAAACATAGTTTTTATAAACACAGTAACTATCGTTTCACCCACTATGTCCAACCTATGTCCAACAGTGGACGTCTTTTGGCTGAAATGATGATGATGATGATGATGATGCTCGTTTCATCCCAGCTTTGCGCGTCTGCAAATTATACACACACTAGCTTCTCTCAGCGGCTTCGCCCGCGTGAAATTAGGTTTCTCTATACATACTTTGGATTCCTGTTTTGTTACTCCTTAGGGGGTGAATTTAAAAAAATCCTCTCTTACTGCTCGCTTACGTCTTAAAAGTTCCTAGTTTCAGTCATTTCGGCAGTGCGTTAATATGTAAGTCAGTCAGTTTCTCCTTTAGAGCAGTGGTGGCCGAGTAGTAACGGCCCCGACTTACGAGTTGTAGGTCGCGGGTTCAACCCAACCAGGCGCATTACTTTGTGGAATTTATTTCATCACCACTGCTCTACAAACGATGAAGGAAAACATCGTGAGGAAACCGACATGTCCTAGAACCTAAAATTCGAAGACATGTGACATTCACCAACCCGTACGGGATCCGCGTGGTGTATTATGGCCCATTCCCTCTCCTAGAGAGGAGACCTGAGTCCCAGTAGTGGAAAACATTTTAAAAAAGGCTGATTATGCTATTATGCAGTTTCTCTTTTTATGTATATGTTGTGCTAAGATCTTAGTATTGATCACTTCATGGAATGGCCAACTAAATCTGGCCAGACCGTTTAAACGTTAACATTTGATGATATGTCAATCCTCGTTTGGCCATATCATTTATGTTGGATTTCAATGATAATAAAAGGTCTAAAGAAAGTAGGCCAAATAAAAATTGAAAATTGAATTGATTGATTGATTGGAATTTATCATCAAACTTTAACGTTTAAAACGATCTGGTCAGTTTTACTTGGCCATAATATCATGAACTGATCAATTTCTAAGATCTGGTCACGACGTAGGCTCTTAATAAACTAGTGCGCCTCACCATCAATGATTGCATCGCTGCTTACCATCAGGTGGGATCGCAGTCAAGCACTGGTTTATATGAAATAAAAAAATAAATAAAAAAAAATCAAGAATGTAAAAGGATCATGGGACAAATTGAACAAATAGTAATAGGATCATAGCAGAACTTCACAAACAACTTAAACCATACTCATCCTACAAAACCAGAAAGCTGAGTGCTCAATATTCAAATACTACACTCATATAGGCATTTAGTGTCAGCTTCAATTTGATTCGGTTCGAGCTCGACTAATAACGGCGCTGTACGGCGGTTGGATTTGCATTTTACAATAACTTGTATTTAAATACGAACGACATATGGTACTGTTTGAATTGTATGTTATAGTCTGTGAGGGATGATTTTGCATATTAAATATGTACCTACACTGTCTTGGTATGCATGTGTATTTTCTTCAATCGTTAAGAAGTTCACTGTGTAAATTCATCATCATCATCAAGACGTCCACTGCTGGACATAGACCTCCCCCAAGTGTCGCCACAATGAACGGTCCTGTGCGTCTCACATCCATCGGACTCCCGCAAGCGTTACCAAGTTATCGGTCCACCTTGTAGGAGGCCTTCCAACGCTACGTCTTCCGGTACGTGGTCGAACTCGTCGTGGTCGAGCATTCCAGAACCTTTCGGCCCCAATAGCCATTGAATCTGTGAGCAATGTGCCCTGCCTATTGCCACTTAAGTTTGGCGATTCTTCGTGCTATGTCGGTGACCTGTATTAATTATATTTTTTTAATTTTTTATAGGCTCGTGTTCGACCACTATCTAACCTAATGGAAGACGACGATGTGCTCGACGATGGAGCGCGCTTGCCTAGAAGTAACCTATTTACTCTTGATGCCCATGTTGTAGTTAAGTTTCTGTGTCTCCTTTCAGTAGGAATTGATATTTTTTTTGGATTTCAAAACAAAATGTTTTGCAACACATAAAAAAAGTGTTTTCATCAATGTTATCAGACTATAAAAATGCTAAGTGCGTTGTGGCGACACTTGGGGAGGCCTATGTCCAATAATGGACGTCTTTCGGCTGAAATGATGATGATAAAAGTGCTATGGAATTTGTATAAATGAAAAAGGACGCTATTCTTAGTTTTAATATAATCTACAATGTATATTAATATTTTTTATAGTTATGATTATTGTATACTTCTAAACCATAGAGTGTCTGACAAGCCATCACTTTGTCCCAAAAAAAACACATATTTAGACCTGTTCCAAGACTTTTTTTTGCGATTAAATTTAAAAAAAATGTCAAAATATTTTCATTTGGTCTGTGTCTGGGTGTAATTTATCTATAATATATATGTATTTAGAAATATTTAAGTATGTATTATCAGTTGTCTAGTACTCATAACACAAGCTCTGCTTAGCTTGGGACTAGAAGGCGTTGTGTGATTGTTGTGTGAATATTATATTACATTATTATTATATCATATTATTTCTCATAGGCCTAAATTGACACTTATAAAATGTCAGCCAACTTTAAACGTATAATTCTTTAGTAATAATAAAAATAAACCTATCAATCAATATGTGCCAACATAGGCGCGCACTACATAAAAACCGCAGCTATTTATACAAAATAAAGTGCCTCACCACACATCAACGCATCACTCAGTTCCCTGATTTTCGATTTCCCTGTCACCCCTATCGTAACTCTCCCAACTACATGGGGGTCGTTCATGACAGGCTCGTTTGTGACGCATCATGGCGTCATTAGCCGGCATGGGGAAAAGCGAGACATTCCACGGTGATATGTCGCCCTGGTAGGTAATCTGTCCTTGACATCGATGGGGGTGATAAGAAATCCTTATGGGAAGGCAATTGGGGATTTTAGTAGGGTTTGTTTCACTAGTTCCAATTTATTTATACCGTTTAGTAACCATGGAGTTTCTTGCCGGTTCTTCTCCATAGGAAACGATCAATTTGAGTTTAAGTTTCCCTCTCCTAGAGAGGAGGCCTGAGTCCCAACAGTGGGAACATTGTATGGCCGACTATGCTAAGCTATGAGTTTAAGTTTGTCTAAGTGGGTGATATTATCTAAGACTAGCTTCTGCCAGTGGTTTCGCCCGCGTGAAAGTCGGTTTCTCCATACAAACTTCCAACCCCCGTTTTACCCCCTTAGGAGTATGGCCCTTTATGGGGCGCCGGTATGGGCGCCGTCGCTTCGAAAGCGACCGGCGGCCAAGCTGAACGCAAGTCAGAGGGTCATGGCCATCCGGATGGTGCGGGGATACCGCACGATTTCCCGCGAAGCAGCGAGCCTCCTTGCTGGCCAACCTCCTTGCTGTCGACCACTTATCGGAAGACGCAGTGTTGGAAGGCCCCCTACAAGGTGGACCGATGACCTGGTGAAGGTTGCGGGAATCCGATGGATGCGAGACGCACAGGACCGTTCGTTGTGGCGACTTTTGGGGGAGGCCTATGTCCAGCAGTGGACGTCTATCGGCTGCAATGATGGGTCACGCAAAGTGTCAACTAGCTGTTTGGATAATTCTTTAAAAAGCGCATGAGCACTCGGACCCCACGGCCCAAAAGTCTCAACCCCAAACGGCTCAAAAATATAATTGCCGACGAGGTTGTTATATCTTCGCCGCTTGAGGTTCTCCGCAGCCGCAGCGGCAGCACCAGCACAGCGCGATGAACTAGGAAGATGGGATGGTGCAAGCGTGTCGACACAGGTAGCGTCCCACACTAAAGGCCTACCCATCTTCCACGGAAATAAAGACATACCGTCTGGTCTCTTACCATCGTCGCGTGCCAGGCCATGAGGTTCTAAAACATCCACGTAAATGTATGCCTGTTGCTATAGTGTCATAGGATGTCATTATATGTTTGAAAAATAATAACTTGGACTTATTTTAACATTTCAAGCAGGTATGTTGGCAAATGAATACCTTTTGAAGATCCCACTGCTGGGATTCAGGACTCAGGACAGTAATCCACCACGCGGGCCCAGTGCGGTTTGGTGGATTTCACATGCCTTCGAATTTTTGGTTCTAGGACATATCGATTTTCTCACGATGTTTTTCTTAACCGTTTTTAGAGCAATGATGATGAAATAAAGTACACAAAGTATTAAGTCTGGGTTTGAACCTACGGCCTACAACTCGTAAGTCGAGGCCGTTACCAGTGGTGAAAATGGAAAATTCATCATCATCATTTCAGCCGATAGACGTTCATTGCTGGACATAGGCCTCCCCTAAATGTCGCCACAACGAACGGTTCTGTGCGTCTCGCATCCATCGGATTCCCGCAACCTTCACCAGGTCATCGGTCCACCTTGTAGGGAGCCTTCCAACACTGCGTCTTCTGGTACGTGGTCGCCACTCCAGAACCTTTCGGCAAATGGAAAATTATCCTAAGGGAATATACCCTAGTGACAGTGGCGTGCCTAGGGTTTCAAAATAAGGCAAGCCCAATAAAATTTTAACCGATTTCAAAAAAAGAAAGTTCAGTTTTCGACTGAGTATGTAGGTACCTACTTATGTATCATCGCAATTTTCTCATAAACTACTGATTAGGTACAATAAATTAAAAGCCCAAAAAACAGTCATGAATTTCATTTTTATAATTATATCTGAGAATCAAGCACAGTTGTTTTCTATGACTAACATCGGGGGTTTCGTCAATAATAATTGAAACAAATTTTGTTTGCCTAACTTCGTAATCGATGCAAGTTTGCATCACATCGGCTACGGAATGAATAATATCGTTTTGAATTTTGTTAGATAAATAACTCGGCCCCGGTTTGTCACTTTTCTAATGCTGCATATGCTTTTCTAAAACGACATCGTATTTTGAAATTAACGAGACCAGTTCTAAAAAATTGCCTTTATTTTTGAATATTTAATTTCGTTATTTTAAAAAGTCGCTAGTTTTTATTGTTGCTAAATCTTAAAAAAAGTCTCCAAACTCGTTAAAAATCTCCAAGATCTCACAACGTCGCTAAAACGGCAACACTGCAGAGTTGGCAAGGTGACAAGGTTACGCATACGCGAGCAACCGGAGCAACTTCATACGAATGCCCGGCTTAAATCTTCCATACTGATCGATTTGTAGACGCATAAGGTCCTAACTCGTTATACGGCACATCGCTATAAGTGCGAAAGTGACAGAGCTAGTATTTGAAAGCCCGGTAAAAGCCGGTACGTGTAAGCGAGATAGATATAGCTCTCGCGTAGATGCTGCTAATGCGAAACTCTGCGCGCGCTGTGTACCTAGTAGTGTGACATAGGTAGATACTTTGTGTTATTTTGATAAAAATTAAAGCGCGCGAACTTTTAAATAGTTCGGGTTTGTTATTGATTCTCTATCGAGCATTTTAGTAAGGCATGCCTGGCTTTTCTGCTTGTATGAAGGTACCGCCACTGCCTAGTGATTACAAGTATCCTATGTACTATTCAAGGACATAATCTACACTTCAGCCTTTTATTATTATTATTTGATAATTTCAAGTACCAAAGACTCATTTTAGTTACATAATCATACACAGACAGACAATATATACCATAACATTAAATACATTTGAAATGTTAAAATTACATTAATTTAAATTGCATTGGATTATTATTATCATTGGATTGGATTATCATTAAATTAAATTGAATTTTATAATTATAACGTCAGTCAGTCAAACTTAGTCAGTTACTCTTAAAAGAATTGCATTAAATATAAAAATAAATTGTATAAAATTAAGCGTTAAGAAGTAACGAACATAAAGATACAAACTTTTGCTCTTATATTATATTTGTGTGATTTCCTGATATCAGAGCAGTCAATTCATGAAAATGAATCTTCAAGATCCAGTCTCACTTTTACTCGGACAGTCGATCTGTGAAAACGGACCTCAAAAATCCATTTAAATCGTTAGATTCTTCCTCCAGGCAGAACTAAGAACACGAAGGACTTAAGTGCGCCGTACATCTTGAGTGCGTTACCCGAGTGCGTGTAAACGTTACGTATTAAGTGACGACCTCGCACTTAAGGGCTTAGCCGTGTGACGGCTTGATAATACGCGTCTTAGCCCGCTTGAGAAGATTAGGTTGTGGCCTTAGAGGAGAAAGATGAGCGGGTTAAGGTAGAACTACATCGGTGCGCCATGTTTTGATCTGGGCGCGTCGGTTTCCATACATTTTGTATGGCATTCAATCAGGCGTGGCCCACGTGTGCGTCAGTCTAATGTAGTTCCCGTTTTAGTTCGCGAAACGGCACCCATTTAGTTAAATGATAACATAACTTCGACTATACATATATTGACTGTTGTCACTGTCAGTCCCGGACAGTGTCGGAAGTACAATAGACCACATAGACAACTGTTTTCTGTCTATAGTGCACACGTTCCGACAGAAAACTGGTTTTTGTTTATTAATTTATTGTGTTGTGCGTCTATTCGGGCAGAATAAACATATTTTCTTTCTCTCTTCTTTCTTTACTTAAAACTTCGCGAGGGGCTTCCTTTTGGCGAGTCTATCACACTTTGTATCGACGACTTTTTTAAATACAGGGTTCTCAAGTTTTTGACAATTGACTAAAAGTAGTCTATTTATTTTACTTATTACGTCATTTATTTATTTTACTATTTATGTACACACAAAAACAGAAAAAGACAATACAAAGTAGACAAGAGTACAAAGGTACTGCTAATTTCCAAAGAAATTTTTTCCAGCAGACCTGCAAAAGGAGAAATTAAAAGAAATGTAGACAATAATAATAATGTGTTCTTTCTTCTTTTCTTACAAATATTATTAAAATATGAGGCCTGTTTGTTTAGTTGTTCAACGGCTGAACGAATCTTTCTCCCCCCGCTCCGCTTGTCATAGTAACCTAACCTTACATTTAAGCCGTGACAGGTTAAATAGATGCGAATTCGGTATTAAAACGTATTTTCTTGTAATGTCTCTAACACTGCAGGGTAACGCGATTATGTGCGGTAGGGGGCGCCACTGTTACATCTCATCATTTTGGCTTTTGCTTGCTTGCGTCTTGTTTATGGTAAATTTCCGTGGCTGTGAGTGTCTTTGGAAATTGTTTTATATTGTATTTTGTTTTTATTATTCATAGGCTTGCATTTGACCACTATCTCACGTGACGGTAAGCGATTATGTGGCCGACGATGGATCACGCTTGCCTAGAAGTAACCTATTCACTCTTGACTTAAAGACCCCTAGGTTGTAGCTATCAGGAAACACAGACCCCGGCAGGGAATTCCGCTCCTTAGCTATACGCATAATGAATGTGTTCCCAAAACGCTTTGTACGTATGGGTGGGATGTCCACCGTGTACCAACGCAGTACGTACGCCATCGCCGTAAAAACGCTATAAATATAATATGATTTGTACAGTATTTGTAATTTATGCCAAATTTTTTGGCATCGCATTTGCTGAGTGATAACTAGTTTCTGCGCTGCATGTCCCGGGTTAATATTATGACCTACATATAGTTTTTACGGGTCTGCATGTCTTGTGTATATGAGTTTACTTTGTTTACTGTTGAGACTCAGGCCTCCTCTCTAAGAGAAGGAGTGGGCAGTAGTCTACCACGCGGGCCTAAGGCGGGTTGGTGGATGTCACATATCTAGAACTTGCCGCTTTCCTCGAATATTTTCCTTCACCGTTTTTCATAGCAGTGGTGATGAAATAAATTACGCAAAGTAAAACACCTGCCTGGGTTTGAACCCGTGACGGCCGAAATTTACCCCTCTATGTAAAATAATGTAAGTCCACTAAATCCGGTTAGATTGATTGGAGGAGACAGAAGACCTTGTGTCCCATGTAATCTAAGTCTTTCCGGTGAGATCTCATGGCGTGGTGGTGGTGAGTGACAGCGACACCTACCCCAACTTCTAGCAACGGTAGGCGTAGCCATGTGGACAACGACGAATGGGTAGCTCACTGTCCGTCCGTCCGGTAACCGTCCGGATAAAGCCTAAGTCGTCGACGGCGCGTAGTGTTCCATGCGCGTCTCAAAGAGATTTCAGCAAAACCCGTAGGGCCCCAGCAGGGCCAAAGACTTGGGTTGACTTTAATGCCATCTAAGTCACGTATAACGTGAGTCCTATGTAATCAAAGTCCCATGTAATCTATGTCTTATATAATCAATTTCCCATGGAACCGTGCACTAGCTTCTGACGTTTTATAAGTGCCCATGTAGGCCTATGTGAAATAAAAACTTTAAGACTTTTTTGACTTTGACTTTGACATGTAATCTAAATCCTATGTAATCCATGACCATGACTTAATGTGGTTTTCAGACTTACAAAGTCATAGTACCGATATTTGCTGAAGTTTTTCCTTCAAGATCAAGACAATACCTTTTGAGGAACTACATACATACCTACTTAAAGATTATAGACCTATCTTAACATCCTAGTAAGACAAAGGTCTGTAACGATAACGAGCCCACATTAAACATAATTGTTCATTGTAGGGGATTTAAGACAATGCATAATGATTGGGACATTGGGACGTGACGATCTGCACGTACGAGAGATCCTGACTAGATCATAATGTTCGTTATAATGTTGGACTATCATTACGTGATAAGGACTTCCGATAGAATATAGGGATTTGTGTCTTTTTATGGTTCCGGACCTAAGTTGGTAAAAACGGGACCCACAACCTACAACTCTTTAAGTCAAAAATCAATAGGTTACTTGTAGAACAGTGGTGGCCGAGTGGTAACGGCCCCGACTTACGAGTTGTAGGTCGCGGGTTCAAACCTTACCAGGCGCATTACTTTGTGTAATTTATTTCATCACCACTGCTCTCAAAACGGTGAAGGAAAACATCGTGAGGAAACTGGCATGTCCTAGAACCAAAAATTGGAAGACATGTGACATTCACCAATCCGCACTGGGCCCGCGTGGTGGATTACGGCCCATTCCCTCTCCTAGAGAGAGGAGGCCTGAGTCCCAGCAGTGGGAACATTAAAAAGGCTGATTATGCTATGCTTCTAGGCAAGCATGCTCCATCGTCGGCCACATTATCGCTTACCATTAGGTAAGATAGTGGCCAAACGCGAGCCTACCCATAATAAAAAAAAACTTTATTGTCCGTCTGTTAAGAGCCTCTTTCTCAAGAACGTTTAGAGGTGCTGAAATTAATATTCAATACTCAGGTCTAACCGTAAATTTGTAGTTACGGAACAAAAAAAAAATTATTGCGAATCGGAAAAATCTTCGAGATTCGATTCGGGAATCGAATTATTTACTTTAGCAAGTTCAAACGGAACCCTCAGTTCGTGAGTTCTCCTTTTTAATAAAGCTTTTTAAACAAAAAATGGTGTCTAACTCTAATGGTGTCTAATCTTACACTACATGAAGCGACAGACCCTGTGTTTAAAGTTTCATTATCTACTAATTTTGATGGTCTTTGCAAATTGTAACATCATAATCATTACAAATAATTTGACCATAAATCAAGTAAAGCACCAATCATCACACAATGTTACAGCCATCCCCACGATAATCGTTACAGCCAACCCTATCAGGGAAAATATATACCTACAGCATTTTAATGACTCCTTAAGACCCCGAGAGCCTTTGCAGACGACAGACATTTTGTTCCATTGACTTTTTTTCAGAAGCATTGGGAATTTACACGTAGGTAAATTTCATAACACTATTCTAGTGCATTTTTTTTAGGTGGGAAAATCATTTACTGACAAATCGCGGTCTTGGGCGGAGCGGGAGATAGTGTCACTTTTACTGACTAAAAACCCACTCCTGTTTCTTCTTTGCCTTCGACCCTGCTGGACCCCTACGATTTGCTGACATTTCCCTGAGGCGCGCGTGGTTCAATACACGTCGTCTACGACTTGGGCTCGGTCCGGACAGTTACCGGACAGTAGGACGGCGAGCTACCCATGGCTCGCCGTACACTATTCTAGTGCTACAACACTTAAGAGATAATCACTACATTAACATAAAACATTTGATTTAAAAACACATAATATTTGTTAATTAATTTCAACGGATAAAATGTCGAAGGAAAAAATAAATAATAACAATTAGAATGATGTCTATGTCAAAAAGAAACTGTCTGTAAGATTACTTTTTTTTTACTCATACAGAAAACGTTACCACAGGAGGCGTGGTTGGAAAGACCTCACGGCGTCCTCACCTTCCGCATGACGCAGGTTCTCACCGAACACGGTAAGTTCGGGAAGTTCCTGCACCGAATTCGTGCGGAAGAGACGCCCGGGTGTCGCCACTGTGCGGACCGCCCGGAGGACACGGTGGAGCACACGGTGGAGGTGTGCCCCGCTTGGGCAGAGCAACGCCGTGTCCTCGTGGGGGCGATCGGCGGCGGCGATCTCTCGCGCCGGGCCTTGGTACAGGCCATGGTCCGGAGCGAGGAAGAGTGGCAGGCGGTCGCCTCCTTCTGCGAAGCAGTAATGCTAGCAAAGGAGGCGGCCGATCGCGTGAGGCAACGGTCCTCACGCCCCAACCGCCGCCGGGATTCCGATCCCGATTTCCGGCCACCGTAGGCGAGGGCTTGCGGACGGCGAGCAATGGGTGGCTCGCCGTCCGATCGTCCGGTAACCGTCCGGACCAAGCCCAAGTCGTCGACGGCGCGTATTGTTCCACGCGCGCCTCATGGAGATGTCAGCAAATCGTAGGGGCCCAACAGGGTCGAAGCCTACTGGGGCCACGGGTAGTGTGAAAGCGAAACCCGGGGCCCTGGGACGAAGGCAAAGAAGGAACAGGAGTGGGTTTTTAGTCAGTAAAAGTCTGACACTACTTTCCGCTCCGCCCAAGAGCGGGATTTGTCATAAGATGATTTTCCCACCTAAAAAAAAAAAAAAAAAAAACCACAGACTAGAAATTGCTCCCGTATCGTGATTGCGTTCACAAATAATTATGTAAACTCATAACTCATGTACACAATACATTGAAATAAAATAATTTATTTCTGAGTAACTGGTACCTACATATAAAAAATTATATTAAACAGAATCACCTATACTACCTTGGCCGGTGCAGAAATGTTAAGTCAGTATATTTTTTTATATAATTTTAATTTACATAATTATATAAAAGAAGAAACTGACTAACTGCAAACTGTAATCTGCTGCCGATTGCATCCTAACTCGTTCGAGATTTATCTTCCATCTACCCACATTTTGTATCTTTATTCTACCGTTTTTTCTTTTTTGTTTTCTCTCTGTCGCTGCATTTTGTTTTATTCGTCTATTATTTATTTTTTACACTTTTAACAAACACACTATCTTACACATATTTATTATAATTAACGCAACATTATTTTGATGGTTTATATTATTTAAGTATGCATCACCGATACATATATATATATTACACTCCAAAACTGTTTTACGTCCGTTGCGTCACAACCACAGGTTCAGTTGAAAACCAGCGTCAGGCACTAGTTGTCTGACATTCATGCTGAACTGGACCTATTTTGGTGCAGCCGTGAGGCACACAACTACATTTTTTTGCTTCTTGTTTTTATTTTTGTTTCGTGTTTACCTATATTGTGTTTGTGCCTTGTGCTGTACCAAATAAATTCTTTTTCTTTCTTTCTTTCTTTTCTTTCTAACTGACAAGTAAATTTGAGCCAAATATAAAAAAAGATTATGAGCACAATGCAGTGCCACTCTTCAAATTAATATTTTATTTTTTTAAAGAAATTTTTGACTATTTTTGTTTTTAATTTTTGCTGGTGGCCCGCCATTAGTTCATAATTTGCCCAAGTGGCCCATAGTCTCTATAAGTCTGTGCTTCCCTGGCTCTATCATAACACAAGTAGTATTATTAAGATTTCTGAGACTAGAGCGCACAAAAAGTCTATCGTCTGTGTTGTCACTGAAACTACTTTTAGCAAAAGATATAGATACGTTAACATTTTGTGCTTAAAACAGTTTAAGGGTCTCTTAACATCACATAGACCGACACTTCATTACAAGCCACTAAAAGCCTCAATTTCAGGCCGTTTTCCCGATGGCCTGGTGATCGTACAGCCTTATCTTGTGGGCCAGGCCTTTGTGAGCCTCGTGCATAAATTTACAAAATGATCGATTGGGGGTAGTCGAGCGTTTTTATTATGTTTTCGAGGGTAGACTGGAGTTTATTGAGTGTCTTAAAGAGGCGGAAGAGCTGTTTGATTGGTCTTGGGAAGTGATTAGGTAGATCAGGGATCTGAGATATATCCCATTCTTTTCATGTATCAATATTCTATAAACTTTTCTTTTTAGAGGTCAGTAATGATATAATGACTTCTCTCACTCTAGCGTGGAGCGAAAAGGGTAGGTAATTGAAATACACGCGTGGGTTTTAGTCACTAAAAGTCTGAGATACCCTTTCGCTCTACTCTACAGTGAGAGAAGTCATTTGGTAATTTTCCACTTCAAAAAAGGGGGGAACTTTTAATGCTTTTAGCATCAAAAAGACAGAAGAAATCGTAACACTAATATTAGTTCATAGAAAACTATTGTTTTATGTTTCGGTTTGAATACTTTATTTTCTCCAAAGAGAAATAAAAAAAAACAATTATTTTAAATCTAATTAAAACATCGGAAAATAACTTACAAACAATTAAATTAAATTGTTCCTTTATCAGTGTATAAATTTTTTGATTTGCCAATAAGATAAATAAATCAAAAGGTATCGGTATACCATCCCCTTTTTTTACTTTACTATCAAAACAAAATAAAATGTACGAAAGCTTTACTACTGCTACAAAGAGCTCATATATCCCTATCCTTAATCCCACTTTACAGCTAGAAACACAACACTATCCTTGAATTATCCTAGCTCTAAAATGGAAGACGATCTTCCTAACATTTACGCCTAGAAATATATCTAGTTCCAGACATCCCTCACTATCAAGAACTAGTCATAAATCAAGTCCTGAGCCTCAGACACAAATCCTCTAGAGGACAAATTAAAATGAATACGTTTTTTGCATCTTTTGATGTATGGTCCAAGTTATATGGGAGGTTGTTATAAGCTGATTTGCCGTCGGAGAAATAATGAATTATTGTGGCAATTCAGGGTGATTTATGTGAAATATAAGTTTGTTTTTTTAGATATTCTTTCATTAGAACGTTTTTAGATGATTTTGAATTCATGGGAAATCACATCTCACTATCACACTTAATAAGGCGAGCAATGGGTAGCTCGCCGTGCAAACGTCTGGTAACCGTCCGGACCGAGCCCAAGTCGTCGACGGCGCGTAGTGTTTCACGCGCGTCTCAAGGAGATGTCAGCAAACCATAGGGGCCCAGCAGGGTCGAAGCCTACTGGGGCCATGGGTGATGCGAAAGAGAACCCCTGGGCCCTGAATCGAAGACAAAGAAGGAACAGGAGTGGGTTTTAGTCAGTGAAAATCTGACACCCTCTCTCTAATGATTTCTCACCTAAAAAAAAAGAAAACTATCACATTTAATATTAAAAAGTGAAAGTTTGTGAGTATGTGTGTGTGTATGTCTGTTACTTCGTCACGTTGGAACGGCTAAATGGATTTAGATAAAACTTGGGTAACAGGTGGATCATGTCCTGGAATAGCATATAGGATACTTTTTACTGCGAGAGTGGCAAAGCTGCTGCAAGCAGCTAGATGTACAAAAAAGAAATACAATATTATTTTTAGTATACATATAGTTTGTTCAGAAACAGTAAGTGAATATAGTTTGTTCAGAATCAGTAACTGAATATAGTTTGTTCAGAATCAGTAACTGAATCGATTCCAATGATTTTTATACCATGTTATAATTTTTCCTAAAAATATTTAGAAAAGGTCACAATTTGAACACCACCGACACTAAGTACAACATAGGTCACGGCAGGTCATAGTGGCTATTAGGAGCCAGCGTGTCACCCGGATGGCCCGGTGACTATGTCTTTGTGCGGACAATCAGGTACCATAACAAGCTTACAACTTTGTGATTTTTCATGATACACTGTTTATGAAATTTTGTAGGTACAGAGGTTCGATACATAAAAATACTAGACACGTGTTTCGAGTTTTGTATATACTAAAACTAATGTTGTATATATACGGTAATTCGAGTTTTGCGAAAAATTATAGTTTAAAAAGAGCAATTTAAAAAATAAATAAATAAACAAATATATATATATTATATATAATAAATATATAATAATAATATTATATTAATTATATTTTTTTTTTTTTATTTTTTTTTATTTTTTTTTTTTTTTTATTGTTTTTGATTATTTTATTTTTTTTAATTTAAGGGAATAATCCTACGGTTAGACTAGAAGCCGACCCTAAGATAGTTGGAAAAAAGCTTTCAGCTTCTTTTATTCCGCATTCATCAGAACTTCCCACTTAAAATATGAAGAAAACAAATCTTCAGAATTTTAAAAACTATGGTAGATATTTTTTTTAAGGTGGGAAATCATCCAATGACAAGTCCTGCTCTTGGGCGGGGCGGGATATAGTGTCAGACTATTACTAACTAAAACTCACTCCTGTTTCTTCTTTGCGATTTTTACAGGGCCCCGGGGATCTCTTTGGATTTCGATTTTGATTTTTCGGAGGGTACGCCTTGCCTCTCTGTATCCTTCGTACAGCTCCGCCTCTCTTGCCTCCGCATCCGGCGGTCGGATGCGGCTTCTGCGGTTTCTAGCGTACTGGCGCCGCGCGGCATTGAACGCGCTACTCAGTGCCGTAATCTCCGGCGACCACCAGTATACCAGGCGCTGAGCACGTCTTGGCCGGACTCGGGGCATTGCCACGTCGCAGATTTGCGGCATGGCCTCCCGGAACCTTGAGAGCAGTGGTGGCCGAGTGGTAACGGCCCCGACTTACGAGTTGTATGTCGCCGGTTCAAACCCAGCCAGGCGCATTACTTTGTGTAATTTATTTCATCACCACTGCTCTCAAAACGGTGAAGGAAAACATCGTGAGGAAACCGGCATGTCCTAGAACCAAAAATTCGAAGACATGTGACATTCACCAATCCGCACTGGGCCCGCGTGGTGGATTACTGCCCATTCCCTCTCCTAGAGAGGAGGCCTGAGTCCCAGCAGTGGGAACATTAAAAGGCTGATTATGCTATGTTATGCTATTATGCTCCCGGAACCACTCTGCCTCGACGTCGATGTCGAAACTATGGTAGATATGTAGCGATATTCAAAAATGCAAACATTTCTTCTCATTGCATCAAGTAAAATTTAAACGTGTAATAAATACAACAATAATGCGTTATAGCCGCCAATAGTATAACATATTTATTTATTTCTCTTCCACAAAGGTGCCTTCCAAACTAACATTACATTAGTAGATACAAGTATTCCTTTGTGCGAGACTGGCATCCGCACTAGGAAATCCTGTCACACAGATTACCAGGCCCAGTATGTTTTTTTTATTATAAGGTTTCCTTTTATAAATTGTAATCTTGGCATAAAACAAAGTATATTTATATAAATAATAATAACTACACAAAATTATTCAGTCATAAAAATTGTATGTCAATTACTTTGTTTTATTTGTCTTATCTAACTCTGAGGTTTTTATTATTATTTATAACATTGTTGCTATGATAATATTGTTGGCCACACGAGATCTTTCATTAGAAATCCCGGGAAGATCCATATTAATATCAACATTTCGATGCAAGTACATGAATAACTCTACCTAATTCCGACCCTTGCTCATAACTTGTACCATACCCTACGTATTACTTGGTCCGCTCTGCGTTAACAATACAATACGAAATGAAAAACATCCGCACCGCTGCACACTCTTTACAATGTGCAGTATAAATAATGGGCGGACAGGAAAGAAATAGAGGGTAGTAGCACTATTACTTATAAAGAAAATAGTTATGGAATGATATAATGGTAAATTCATGGATATAAGCAACGCTGCCCCGTAGTTCGACTTGATACGATTTGACTACTATCATCTCCCTAACATTTTCCCAACTAGTTTGGAATCAGTTACCAGTCTAAACGAATGCGGCTAAATACCTGTGTTTTACATGGAGCGACTGCCTGAAACGCCAGAGTTGTAAATATAAATATATGGACCCTACGAAATGTACACGAAAATATTTGTTGGATTAATCTGACGAGAGCGGTTAAAGAGTTTTTGCTTTCCGCGTCTGCCTGTTTATCTGTTTTCTTCTCTGAAACTACGCAACAAAATTTGATGCGATTAACACTTGTTGATACAGCGATAAACAAGGAAGGGTACAATCTAGAAAATTTGATCTCGATTAGCCTTTATCATATTTTATAGGACGAGTGTAACAAACTGCCGAAAACCCACATTCAAATTTTTGTTCTTCGGAACCAAATGATTCGTTTGTCCTCATGCACATTGAAGGGACTGTTTAAACTTCTAGTGAGTTCTGATTAACTTTATTTAAATCAATTCACTGAATAAACTTTGAAGACATCACAGAGTAGAAAATTTTTAGTTGCGTTTAGGGGAAATTATGAAAAGGAAAACTTATTGATTCCAACTCTTTACGCTTCAGTAATACAGAAACGTTTCGAGAAAGGCATCTGCTAGTCAGCAAGACTGGTTCTGACGAAGCTGACAGCCCAAGGTAAGGACCTTTTTTTTAATTGATATAAACTAGTGCTTGATTGCGATCCCACCTGATGGCAAGCAGAGATGTAATCGTTGAGGGTGAGGCGCACTAGTTTATTAAGAGCCTATTTACTCTAGTCTTAAAGACACCTAAATTATAATTGGACAGGAAGGCCGTTTTATTTTTAGGTTGAAAAATCATCCAATGATATCTCCTGCCCTTGATTAAAAACCCACTTCTGTTCCTTCTTTGCCTTCGTCCCAGGGCCAAGGGTTTATATTTCACACTACCCGTGGCCTCAATAGGCTTCGACGCTCCTAACATCTCCTTGAGGCGCGTGTGGAACAATACGTGTCGTCGACGACTTGGGCTCTGTCCGGACGGTTACCGGACGTTCGGACGGCGAGCTACCCATTGCTCGCCGTCCGCGAGCCCGCGCCAGATATAGGGAAAGGGATCTCGGCGGCCAGTTGTTCCCAAAATGCTTTGTACGTTACATCACATTACGTTACATTCCATCCAGTATATTTCTAGAAATTGTCCGTTTTTGATAGACTTTCTTTCCTTGCTATGTTTCTACAACGTTTTCCTGGCACGTCGGTGCAGTATATTCGCGTGTGACCCAGCAGTTACTGTCTATGAGCATATGACTGAGTTGTCGCAACTGCTCCACTTATGTTTAGCAATTGTGTACCTGCGCACCACTGCTAGATATGCTAAATAATCGATATTACTGAGTTTTATTTATTTATTTATTTAACAATTTATGTACACACACAGAAATAAAAGATTCGAAGAAAGAAACAGAAAAATAGGTACAAAGGTGGTGCTTATTTCTAATGAAATCTCTTCCAGCACACCTGCGAAAGGAGAGTTGGAAGAAAAAAGATATGTAGACACCGTGTGTAATAGTAATAGGAAAATAAGTACATACTAAATAGTTATAAAAAGAATAATATAGCATGCAAAAAAAGATATACTATTATAATTATATACATACAAATAGTAAAATAAATATCACAAAAATACATACTAAATCTTCTTCTTCTTCTTCTTTTCGTGTCGATGTACTCCAACTAAATTTTATCTGACCAGTATTTGGCAACCTCTACGGCTCTGTTGTTGGCCTCGTATAGATCCTGAAAACTGCAGTTGGTTGTGCAGGATGGACAGCATAGCAGATGACGCATGTCCTGTACAGCGGCTCCACACTGGCACTGTGTTAGAGATGGATCGAGGAAGCCCCATTTGGCTAAATTATTTTTACAGCGGCCAACCTGAGTCCGCAGTCGGTTAAGAGATTTCCAGATTGGCCACTGCAATTCGCGTCCAGGGGGGAGATGCTCTGACGGGGTGATAAAATGTGTAGGAGTTGGGTGCTTCTGCTTCCACAGCACGCATCTCTCGTCCTCTGCACTGTCTTTTGAAGAGGTCGTAAATCGCATAAAGCTTTTACGACTCTTTAGACGTGCAGGTATAAGTTGATGTTTATGCAGGGGGTGACGGCCGTCCCGTTCCTGTTTACTCTTCTCGATGCGGCTGGCTATCTCGCGGCGAACTTCTGGAGGAGCTATACCTGCTAGAGGGTACATACTAATATGCAACTATGACGAAATGGAAAGATAGTGTTCTTTCACTCTACTTTTAAAAACTGCAAGAGTTTGGCAGCCCCTTATGTCAGGCGGTAGTGAATTCCACAACCGTACTGCATGCGCAGTGAAGGAGTAAGAGTAGAAATCGGTAGAGTGGGGAGGGGATTTAAGGAGATCCTTAAGATGCGACCTGCAAGGTGCATCAGAAGGACGTGAGTAGGAAAAGCGTTCCCGCAAATAGGAGGGCGTTTTAGGGTTGTGAAGGATGTTAAATAGCAGACATAATATCCGTGAGTTCCTGCGAAGTCGAATAGGGAGCCACTTGAGTATCTTGCGAAAGCCTGGGACATGATCATACTTTTTAAGATTGAAAACAAAACGAATACAAATATTTTGCATACGCTCAAGTTTATTTAAAAGCTCCTCGGTGGCATCCAAGTAACAGGCGTCAGCGTAGTCAATGATGGGCTGAATGAGTGTTTGAGCGTGGGAAATTTTGGTCTTCAAGGGCAAAAAACTCTGAAGGCATTTTAATGAATGGAACGAAATTTGAAAATTTTATTTATTATTTAAATAAAATTTCACTAATTATATAACGTACGAAGGTCCCAGCTGTCGGGGCTTCGACCCCGATTTCCAGTCACCGAAGGCGGGGGCTTGCGGACGACGAGTAATGGGTAGCTCACCATCCGGCAGTCCGGTAACCATCCGGTCTGAGCCCGAGTCATCGAAGGTAAGTGTTCCACGCGTGCCTCAAAACCGTAGAGGTCCAGCAGGGTCGAAGCCTACTTACTGGGGCCATGGTTTGACTTCCAAAAGGGAAACTCAGGGTCCTGGAATGCTCGGCAAAGAATAAACATAGGTGTGGTGTTTTAGTCAGTAAGAGTCTGACAAGCCCTCACGCCCCGCCCTAGGGCGGGAGAAGTCATTGGATGATTTCCAACCTTAAAAAAAATCCCAGTGGGAATTAGAAAACTTTTATCCTGGATGTCTGGTTCCCTTGGGTTTTTACTTTTACGCGAGTGAAGCAGTTAACAAAAACTAGTTTAAAAAATCATAAAGAACAATTTTATTTTCGCAAAAAAACCGATCGTGTATTTCAATTCTGATTACAGAAAAAATAAAGGCAGATGCTCATAAAAGTTAAGACTTTTTTTGTACAAAATTGTTTGTTTTTGGACATTTGTGTGGGTTACACGTTCACTTAGTTTAAATGTTAATTCTGGAATACCTTTATAATTGTAATGTGTAACTGTTTTATGTTCCAATAAAGTAAAGTAAATAAATAAAATAAATGGCCGTAGCTCCCACTGGACACAATACTCAATACAAAATGTAATTTCTCCGCAATAATTTTACGAAATAACCACGTGGTGTAACCGCGTAATTTGTTCAACCTTGCCCGTTTTTCAGACTGGCAATAACTCTAATAGTCGTACATTTGTTTGTGACTAGGAAATTGGATAAACTGATCAATCTGGCTGTGAAGTTAATTCGTAATTGGTGGAAAATTTTGTGTGATTATTGCGGTTTTTGGCTGTGTCATGTTATTTTTGTGTAGTTTGGAACTATGACAACAAGCTTGAAAAGGTTAAAATAAATTGTTCAAAAAATAGTCTAGTGATATTGAGTTTGTAAATGTTAAGCCTTAGATACAACAGGGGACCAAATGTCCCCCAACATGACGCGGATATCTTCTTTCCTAATTCGATCACACAAGAAAACACCGAGCATAGCCCTTTCCATAATCTTTTGGGTGGCTTTAAACCTTCTGATGAGGCCAATTAGAACATAAGCATAATCAGCATTTTAATGTTCCTACTGCTGGGACTCAGGCCTCCTCTCTAGGAGCGGGAATGGGCCGTAATCCACCACGCGGGCCCAGTTGGTGGTTGGTGAATGTCACATGTCATCAATTTTTTGGTTCTAGGACACGCCGATTTCCTCACGACGTTTTCCTTCACCGTTTTGAGAGCAGTAGTGATGAAATAAATTACACAAAGTAATGTGCCTGGCTGGGTTTGAACCCGCGACCTACATTTCGTATGTCGGAGGCGTTACCACTCGGCCACCAATGCTCTCAGTGAGAGCAATGATATATGTAAATTACAAAAAGTAGAGCGCCAGCCTGGGTTCGAACCCGCGACTCTCTTGGGGCCGTTAGCACTGGACCACTGCTCTTATCTATTTATTATACATAAAACAAAGTCATGTCAGTTACCCCATTTATAACTCAAGAACGGCTGGACCAATTTTAATGACATTTGCATTTTTTTATTCATCTTCGCCCCAAGCATTAAATCATCGGAAAATTTCATATAAATACAAAATATCTTCGAAAAATTACAGCAACTGTCAAAAATACATTGGTTTCAATCACTCCATCACTCGATCAAACATATGAATGTTTGACCGAGTGATGGAATGATTGGTTGTTAGGCGGTACGAAGTTTGACGGGTCAGCCAGTTATATCATATTGTAGGTCCATTAATGTTAAACTCATTATTGTAATACGTTATGAAGTGCCATGCTTGTTGGTCCCCCATAATCCTCGGCTGTCGTCCTTCAGCGAATGCATTAAATATCCCCCAGATTTGCTCACAAAGGGATTAAATGGATGAGCCTAAGTAATTGCACTGTTTTTTTTATTTAATTACGATGGTATTTTAATGGACATTGTGTCGTTTCGCTTCGTCGTTTATACCGCGTACATCGAAGGAGCAATTTGGCTGCTGCGGTCTTCCCGTCCGATTATAATTTAGGTGTGTTCAAGACTAGAGTAAATGGGCTCTTAATAAACTTGTGCGCCTCACCATCAACGATTGCATTATTGCTTACCATCAGGTGGATCAATACTGGTTTATATCAATTTAAAAAAAAATATATATATATTACCTATAATAAAAGCAGTTCCCAAATAAGATGGGACAAGGGCAGGAAGATAATGACTTATGAATGAAGTGCCATGTTTTTTTTGTGAACAAATTCAAATATAGGTAATACTGATTTGGTCACACAATGACAACCCCATTTCTCCAGGCAATTACTGTCAATTCCAGGTTGCCTGAAAGACATCGTGGAATGCGATGAGGTCACTTATTGTATGCACGTGTTTTTTTTTTACCTTTTTTGCACGTGTAATGGTGCACAATAAAGTACATAATCTGTATAAATATATATAAATAAATAGCTGTTCGTTAGTCTCGCTAAAACTCAAAAACGGCAGGACCAATTTGACCAATTTTGGTCTTGCAATATTTGAAATAATCCAGGGAAGGATTAAACGGTGAGAAAAAATGGAAAAAAAACCATCATCGCTTTATCTAATTTAAATGTCATTATAAAGCTGACTGGCTGAACTGTTGACTGATAGAGAATACCTTGTTGCATTAAGTCCGCCTATGTACCACTACTGTACATGAAGTTTAAATAAATAAATAAATAAAATGAATTATGTTGTTCTGTTAATGCCAATAGATGGCGTTATCCTTACTATTAGGCGGTACGGAGTTCGCCGGGTAAGCTAGTAATAAATAAATAAGTAATAACTTTAATGACCATAATCAAATAATAGGCTGTTTCAGGACACCTGTTTTGAAACTTTAAAACCTAGCTTCTAAAAATGCGCCTGGCTGCGGTGGCTGAGAATCGCTCTGTAACTTCTGACGCCCGGATTTGCCCCTCTGCCTAACCCTAGTGGGAATACAGGCATGGCGCTAAGTGCATTAAAAGAAACCAATAATATACATTGTCACAAAAAGTCAAAACTATATACTGCCGTCGTTATTAAAAAGAACACAACAAAATTTTTTTTCGAAAAAAATAATACAGAAAAAAAAAACTAAATCCCCAAAAAGTATTTTTAAGAAATCTAAAAGATGCTAGTTGTGCTCTTTATTAATAACGACGGGAGCATAGTGGGCTTCTTAACTTAACTGAATCGTGTCGGACACGTGAGCAGCACTACTAACATCTAACTCTAACTTATCATTAATTATTAATCACCAAATTTAATTCTTAATTAAAGAAACGAGAAAGTAATGTAACTAACTCTAGTATTGTTTCTGCCCTGCACTTCATTATACATAGATAGAAGAACAATTATGTGAAAGTTGGTCTATGGCTCGTGCTTCGTTTAGACGCACTCGTCAATTGTATTCGACTGGCTTGTTTCATGGTAGAGTACACTTGGATGGGGGAAAAGTGTGTCTATTGTTCGTAAAAGTAGTGACAAGACAATAGTAAAATAGTCATAGATCAATTCGTTGTGTCTTTTTGTGATCGAACGTGATCTCGATTTATAAATCGCTTGGCTTTTTGCGCCGCACAAGTTCGTTGTTTCAGATTTTTTATCAATTTATTTAAGAAACGTAATTAACTATAATTATATATATGTACATATGAAACTGAAAAAACCTAACTACGTACGTATATACAAGAAAAAAAAATCAGGCGTTGAAGTACTCCTCCACATCACTGTCATCGGCAAACATTCCCAGAAGACTGGCAGCATTACCACGTTGAATGGCAATGTTAATTCTTTGAGCAAAGACTGAGCCAGCCCTCTGGTCTTGCAGTATCGATCAATCAGCGAGAATTATCATATTGACTATTGAAGATAAGAGCTGTGCTCCAAATCGCCTATTATGCCTTTTACTTCGTAACATGCAATGTAACACGTAATGAAAGAATTTGCCTTCCACATTGTCGCAATGTGTCATGCAATGTAACAGAATTCCCATAGTGTGGGCGCATTGCGCGCGCAAATAGAGCATTTCAACTATGTGAGTAGGTACAGTCAGAGGTCAAAAGTGCAGTTGCACTCTACCAATGCTAAAGTGTCTAAAATTTCTATGTAGTAGAAGTTTCATAATCCACAACTAGTTTAATCAATACTATAGATTCTATGCTACAAATTTAACAGGCATCAACCATTGACCCTCTTCTACAGAGACATTTTAGGCCCTTTAGCATTGATGGAGTGCAACTGCACTTTTGACCCCTGACTGTACATACAAGCTCGGTTTTTGCACGCGCTGCGTCCACACTCATGAAATATGCTCATTTTATGTTACCTTGTATTAGTGGCGTAACTATAGGGTGGCAAGGCTGACTAAATGCCACGGGCCCTGGTCCACTGGGACCCCCGATTTGTGAGACCGCAAGCTCAGAAGAAGTAACCTAACATCTTAACAAAAATAAGTAACAATTATAAAATTTATAATTTAAGTACTTAAAACTAATTAAAGTTAGACACAAGTACCTAAAGATCATACACGAATTCTAATAAATTATTAAGATTTATTGAAAAGGACCAATTTCCCGTGGCATTTTGCTAGCTTACCACCCTTTAGTTACGCCACTGAGAAGCCCACCTTTAGATACGAAATAGAAGTCTTCTAGTATTAGAGAACTTGCTGATTTATTAATAATAAAGAATCATTTTATGTCTGTACTTCAGTGATTTATCCAAGTTAAATTACAACGTGTCAATTTTTCTGGGGCCCCATCCAATGATTTTGCCACGGGCCTCACGGGCCCACGGTATAGTTACGCCACTGCCTTATATGTTACGTTACAACAGTCTGTACCTGGCTTTATATTTATATCTCCACAAACTAATAATTTAGTCAGTTATTTTAGTCTCCAAATGATTAATCCACTCAAATACAATTACCTCTACATTATAATTAAGAACCCGAATCAAAACGTTTGACCCAAACCTATTACTGACATGATGTAATCCATTGAAATATTTGAGATAAACAGTTTTTTGTGCTGAAACAAAAAAATAAAACTAGTTACAATGCAATGACGCGACCCGATGACTCAAAAAACCAGTTGTAGAACTAAAATATTTGCTTATGCAAAGAACATACATACTGTCATTTCAGTGTGGATAATCGAGGGGGAAAAACAGTACAATCGCACATCATTCTGATTCTACAACCTATAGTAGACAGATAAGCATAGCATACATACTCGTAGCATAATCAGCCTTTTAATGTTCTCAATGCTGGGACTCAGACCTCCTCTCTCAAGGAGAAGGAACAGATACTAAATCCAAAACTCTGACATCATATTCAAAAAATAAAGGTGAAAGTGTGTGAGTGTATATAATATAATAACAATAATATAGTATAATATTCACACAACTATCACACAACGCCGTCTAGTCCCAAGATAAGCAGAGATTGTGTTATGAGTACTATCGGGTGTTATATATTTGTATGTTTGTTACTTCGTCACGCTCTCCGTTCCGTTCAACCGTTTGAACGGATTTCAGTAAGACTTGGTACATAAGTAGACCATAGCCTGGAATAGCACATAGGATTTAGAATTTTTATGCTGGAAGTATGTTCCCTTGAGATAATTTTTACAACCCCGCGGGCAAAGTCGCTGGCAACAGTTAGTCATTATTATAAATATGGCCCTTTGATTCCCTTCAATTGAGTGTCAGTTTACTAGATCCTCGACTACTATCATCCTGCTGCTATCAGCCACCCTGATAAGCTTGTAAAAACCCATCTTGAGTTCCACAACACTTGTGTGCTTCTATTCCACTCTACGGGGTTGATAAACTACCTTCAATAATTGGGCAGCCATAAAAGGAGGACGACAAAGAAATCTTTTCCATTCGCCTATCATCAACGTCGAGCTTGGTTTAAAAGCTTGTTGCTTCATCTAACGCAATCCAAAGCGATGTTTGATGAAGAGGCAACGCGAAAAAAAGAGAGAACGCCTGTAAACTCTGTTGGCATTCGGTAATTCCGTGATTTACTCGAATATTTCACAAAACTTGTTCCAGGAAATACGTGTTTTTTTAAAGCCCTTAATTTTTTTGAGAAAAATGGTCGTCATTCAGAATCTCGATTAAATGTGCAAAGCTTCTATAGATGTACTTTTTATATTTATAATATATGAGTAGATTATGGAGGGCCAAAGTTCCCGTAAAATAACAGATTTTCAGAGATCTTTACTGGATTAGTTTTACACAGATTTATGTTTTGATTCTAATAGAAGCCTAGATAATATCTGTGTATCCAAAATATCTGGAGAAAGATGTGTAATAACATCATAATCACGTAAGAGCGGTTGTATGAAAATGTACCTCGAGTTGCCCGCTCTTAAATGTGATTTTGGGAATATAAAATAGGCTTATTACCACTTCACCTTACTGTGTCTATGAGACTGAAGGAAGCATGGACTAAAATAAACCATCCCTTTACCTTACCGAGATCCATTAGTAGAACAAATACAAAATGGCCACCGCCTGGCTCATTCCAGATTATCTTTTGTTTGATTCGATTATAATTATATTAATCAAAGTGATACGTACTGACCACTGATGAAATTAATCTTAATTATCTTAATGCTAGATTTTGAATTGATCTGAATTGAGTTTAAAGATCAAGGTTTGATTTATATTCAACGTTTAGTAAAAGAGTCAGCTAGTCTAGAATTCTAGATGTTACAAAGATATCTAGCGCGATTCTTTGTATAAAAAAAACTATTGTTAAAAATGTAGGTAGGTACAGAATTGCTGTTTTTGTTTCTATTTTTTTTTTGCGTTGATTTTCAGACAGATCGATTCTTTGATTAGTTAATCTTTTGCACTAAAGTACAATGGTGGAATGAAAATTTTATAATTGAAAAAAAAAATGGATGACAATAAAAATATCATAATGTATGAATGGGCCGCGGAATTGTTCGAAAGAGTCACCTTAGCCCTGGAACGCAAAGGGCAACTGAAGGAACAGAGGCGTGTTTTAATCTGACACTTTCTCTCACTCCACCGAGAGCGGGAGAAGTTATTAACTTTGATGATTTTTTACTCAAAAAAAAGGCTGTATATAATTTTTTTTTGAATTTGTAGATTATAAAGTACAGTAGGTAATCCTAAATACATAATTATGATGTGATTTTTAAAATAGGTAAATAAACTGGAGGAAATCACATTCAAATTAATTGAAAATTATCTTCTTGCTACGCGCAAATTAAATTGTAATAAAACATCGAAACCATTTTAATAAAAACATGCTGCCAAATGGGATGCTACATATTCATCAAAATGCGTCTATTTATAAGCGCCATGATATTAGCTTAAACAACTTTTAATGACCGGCCAATCAATACATTTCCGATCGAGCTTCCTCCTTTTTAGGGTTCCGTACCTCGAAAGGAAAAAACGGAACCGTTATAGGATCACGTTGTTGTCCGTCCGTCTCTCTGTCAAGACCCTTTATTTCGGGAACGCGTGGAGGTATTGAGTTGAAATAAAAATAAAAATTGAACTATTTACATAGGTAAGTTTGTATGTAACCCTCATTGCGCGAGTCCGACTCGCACTTGCGCTGTTTTTTTTTAGGTGGGAAATCATCCAATGACTCTTACTCTTGGGTGAAGCGAAAGGGTGTGTCAGGCTTTTATTGATTACCTGTGTCCTTCAATTCCAGTCTCCTCCCTCGGAATGCAAAACAGTTTTTACTCAAAGCAATAAAGTTTCACTCTTCCAATGACATCACATCTCATGAAAGACGAGCTGTCATAAGATAACGTGAGGAGTCGCAATTAGTCAATGACAAACAGTATTAGAAAAGGTAATTTCAGAAGTTCCAGAGGCAAAATACACTCTTTGAGAGGAGGCCTGAGTCCCAGCAGTGGGAACATTAAATGGCTGATTATCACTGGCGTAGCAACCAAAGGGCTAAGTGGGGTAGTGCCCCGGGGCCCCTAAGCTTGGGGGCCTTCGAAACCTCATTAGCAATCTTCTTATTGAACTATCTTCTCCCAACTTTGAAATCTAAATAAAATAGGTCGAAACACTAATCATGGCAACTCGTTTTAGGCAGTAAAATTCTGACACTCCTTCTCGCTCGACCTTTTTTTTGTTGCCCCTGGGCAGTTAGTCCCCTAGCTACGCCACAGCTTATTATACTATCATTATTGAGCTAATAGATGTATAGTTCATTCCAACAAATGCATGCATAGTTCATTCTTAACAAATCTGTACTAACTAATGACACGTTCTTCAATTCAATTGAGTGTTCAAACCCAAGCAGAAGTATTTTTGTGCCAGCTTTCAACCTGTAAGGTTCCGGGTCTTGGTACAGGCCATGGTCCGAAGCGAGGAGGAGTGGCAGGTGGTCGCCTCCTTCTGCGAAGCAGTAATGTCGGAGGCCGCACGTGAACGCGCGAGGGAGCAGCCCTCACGCCTCAGCCGTCGGGATCCTGATCCCGATTTCCAGCCACCCGTAGACGCAGGCTTGCGGACGGCGAGCAATGGGTAGTTTGCCGTCCGACCATCCGGTAACCGTCCGGACCGAGCCCAAGTCGTCGACGGCGCGTAATGTTTCACGCGCGCCTTAAGGAGATGTCAGAAAACCGTAGGAACCCAGAAGGGTCGAAGCCTACTGGGGCCAAGGATCTGCTTCGGCCCTGGTATGAAAGGCAACGAAGAAACAGGAGTGAGTTTTTAGTTAGTAAAAATCGAGAACGGGGGATGTCATTGGATGATTTTCCAATCGATAAAAATAAACCTGCAAAGTTTCTCCCAGCAATAAACCTTTACATTACCTACTTATGATATTATGATGACATGATACGTTGTACGATTGGCGTAGGTTTGAGTTCAAAAATACTGCCACTACTTTTAAGCCAGAATTACTGTAGTGTGAAAGCCAAACGAAAACTTTCTCTGAAGGATTATATTCGCATTATGATTTGGAATTGGATACCTAGTTATCTACTGAGTGGTACATGAATCAATATAGTGGTTATATGAGTCAAAACACCCATAGCATAGCATAGTTGGCTTTATAATGTTCCCACTGTTGGGACTTAGGCCTCCTCTCTAGGAGAGGGAATGGGCCGTAATCCACCCCACGTCACGTCTTCGAATTTTTGGTTCTAGGACATGCCGGTTTCCTCACGATGTTTTCTTTTACCGTTTTGAGAGCAGTCGTGATGAAATAAATTACACAAAGTAATACGCCTGGCTGGGTTTGAACCCGCGACCTACTTACTACTCGTAGGTCGAGATCGTTACCATTCGGCCACCACTGCTCCCTTAAAAACACCCGTCGCGCTGTCACTAACTCCCTTTTCTCTCATACTCCTCACACAATCCATTTTTTCTTTGGCCTCTCTCTCTACATCCATCTACTTGTATACTCTTAACTCTTTTAGTAACATACGTTACATTTCTCCTCTACACATGACCATACCAAGATAAATGATTCCCTTACAACACTGGCGCTACTTTCAAACTTCCTCTGATGTATATGTACCCATTTCTCACTTTATCCATTCTTGACACACAATTAGACCGTCGCTTCATGTAAAACTGGTATTAGCAATATTCAGTTCTGGCAATCGACTCCAAAATAGTTTGGTAAAGGGTTTGCCAAGTGTTATAATAAGTAGATATTATTTAGTCACTGGACCTTTTGCGTCAATCCTTCACAATGTCATCTCTGCGACTCAACGCATTTAGGTTAACGAGATAGATGCACATCTTTCAGTCAGCTGCCATTATCTTTCTTTGGACAGTATGTTGAATATGTGTCATCTTTGGGTACATGTATGTGCTGCATTTTTTTTAGGATGGATCGAGAGGGCCTGTTATATTCTTACTGACTAATCCACCTGTGACCTTCAGTTGCCCTTTGAGTTCTAGCTCGGTTTCCCTTTCACAAAATTCCCCGTTTTTGTTTGGTGGTCCTTGTCGGACGTCAAGTTACTTAGTGCTTTTCGTCCACAAGCCCGCGCATACAATAGCTGGGAATCGCTCTACGAATCTCAATTGTAGCGTGAGGATTGCCCCTCCAAATACGATACCTTTGGTGTCAGTTTTTTTGGCTGCTTACTACCGTGGTGATTGTTAATGGTCTACAAATAACAGCTAGAACCAACAGCTTGCATTTTATCTCTTCTCATACCATTGTTAAGCACTTATAATTCGTTAGTCTGGAACAACCATCCCTCTCACAGGAGTCGGGAGTTGATGACTGCGCCACAGTATTAACTTTTGCAGTCATCATCGTTTATCATTGCTTTTACCTGTATTTTGTTTTATTGTTCTTTATAAACGATTATTTATTTATTCAGCTTGTCTTGTCTTACAATGAGGCATCGTACAACTCACCATAACCACCCTCGCTTTCTTCCCAACTAACTTAGGATCAGCTTCTAGTTTAACCTTTCGTGTGTTTTAGACGCGGATCCACGCGAGACACAATCGCTTTTTAATTGTGTCTATAATAGCCGCATACGAAAGGTTAAACGAATGCGGCTGAATACCCGTGCTTTACAAGGAGCAACTGGCCACCAGACCTCTACAATCCAGTTATTGGGCAACACGATACTTCTCGGATAGACTGATGCAGACATTCTGGCGTCAGACTACCTCTCATGACTGTCAAAGATCTACGAATGACAACAGGAACTAACGGCTTTACGCCATGCTTTCCGAGACATTGTATAACTTAATAACATAAATAAATATACTTATACCGATAAGCTACATTATACCAACGGATACGTCTAGTTAAGATTAAATAACGAGTAAATAATTAGTAGGTTAAGAACGTAGTTCTATATGGAGGTACTTCAGAAACATTTAGTGTAATGAGCCTCCATGCATATGTAAAGGTTTCTTTACCGACTTTGTTTGTGTTGACATTCACCTTGTACACAAGTTTGTGTTTAAATTACTTATTAGGGTAACCCTTTCTGCTTACTTTGGTAACGTAAGTAATGTTAATTGTGTAACGTTTTATGAGACTATTTTCTATTATGGACTAAAGACAGTATCATTTTTTTATTAAATTATTATTAGATTCTGTCAAAGGCTTTACCTACGTTAAAGTTCCCAAATAAATTTGTAGGTCCTATTTCAGATTTAGAAAGAGGCCGCCGGGAGAGATCGTGAGAGGGCCGATCGCACTCGGAGAAGATGGCATCGGGGAGGCAGTCGCCTATTGAGGAACCACGGCCGCTCATAGCACTCATAGTGGGGACTCTGCTCGCCCATCGAGTGTTTCCAAGGAGAATGGTGGCACAGTGATCACCTACTGCTGTGCACAAAGAGGCTCAAGGACACCCTTGTACAGTCTTCTCAAGGATGTGCTCAAACAGGCTTTGCACAGAGGTGGTACCGGAGTGGTCTTTTAAGAGGTACCGGGGCTCCTTCTATGTGCTGATGGTGATATCATCAGTAGGGTTAAAATCCCACAACCCTCGGACTTATCTCTAAAGTCCAGGAGCATTTTCGAGGGGAAAGGTCCTATTACAGGATATAGTTTATCCATATGCCAAATCTAGTACTTGAATGTTATGATAAATAAATAAAAGAATCTTGTTTTATCTCTCTTACGTAATTGTACTTATGAATATGTATTGCATCAAGAATTTATAATGCTTTGTAAGAACTCGGTGACCTTGGCCGAAGGAATCTGTTTTGAATTAGATAAGAGATGACCTTGGCAGGATTTTATTTATCAATATTGTGGTTTGATAATATCTGACTCCATAATCACAGAATTTGGGGTTAGGGACATCAGATTTAAATGAGATACCTATCTACGAGGGATGAGAGGAGGGAGCAGTGGTGGCCGAGTGGTAACGGCCCCGACTTACGAGTTGTAGGTTGCGGGTTCAAACCCAGCCAGGCGCATTACTTTGTGTAATTTATTTCATCACCACTGCTGTCAAAACGGTGAAGGAAAACATCGTGAGGAAACCGGCATGTCCTAGAACCAAAAATTCGAAGACATGTGACATACCACCAACCCGCACTGGGCCCGCGTGGTGGATTATGGCCCATTCCCTCTCCTAGAGAGGAGGCCTGAGTCCCAACAGTGGGAACATTATAAGGTCGACTATGCTATGCTATGCTATGCTATGCTACCTATCTACGTAAGTTTCTTCGAATTATGTGCTTTCAAAAACAAATGACCTTGACGGATGAAGTTGCGGTAGTCGCAGTGGTTGAGCATTTGGCAGCTGCGCTGTCTCGGGTTTGGTTCCCGCACGGGTCCAATATTTGTATGACCACAGATGGTTGTTCCGGGTCTGGGTTTGAAGTGTATGTGTAAAGCTAGAACTACACTGCGCACACGTGCGCCACACACGCCGATCTGGGCGCGTCGGTCTCCATACATTTTATATGGAAACTAGACTTGTAGAGCTACACTTGATCCACGCCACGCGACGTCGTTCTACGTACAAATCAGGCGTGTTACACGTGTGCGTCGGTCTAATGTAGTTTTAGCTTGAGTTCACATGTTAGTGAATGCACTCCCGATGCAGGAGTTATTCCAAGTGTGGGACAATCATCATCATCATCTTCCTGCCCTTGTCCCGTTTTATTTAGGGTCGGCGCAACACGTTTTTTTCTTCCATTCTGTCCTGTCACAATGACAAAAGACAAAACAACAAGACAAGACAACAAGACAAGACAAGACAAGACAAGACAAGACAAGACAAGACAAGACAAGACAAGACAAGTGTGGGGCAATGTATTTTTAAAAAAAAAGGAAAGTGTGGCCTTTTTTGTGAAAAATAGTAAATACTTACCTAACTATATCTGACAGGTCACATCACTAAAGATAAAGAATTTCTCAATAGTAGAGGAGACATGATGGAGTTTTTATTTTCTAGTTTTGTCAGTCGCAAAATTATTCTACTTCCAAACCATATGAAATGACCAAAAATCTAAGTAATTACCCTAATGACAACAGTTTTAACATAAATAATGTAATATTTATGCAGTAAATACTTAAAAACCATTTAACTCGACGTCCATTGCCAACATTCAATGCCAGGCTAATGAGTGGCACGGAAAAAAGTACAGTCGGCACAAAAAATAAATCTTAGTCTTTTTCGCAAGGTCAGTATAGAAAAAAGACTGGTTAACATAAATAATGTTCTGGCTTTTTTACAGTTTTAGCCACATTTTGTGCTACTGAGATTGTTGCATGAAATTTTTCTAGCTGAAGTCTTATTTTTGATGGAAAATGTAAGTATGTTAGAAGTAAACAGTGAAATAAGATACATTTTCTGGTATTAAAATAAAGTGAAAAATATAATATTTTATTAAAATTCTCATTATCAGAGCTAAAATTACAAATGTAGGAGCGAACTCAGGAAATACGATATTTTCATTGCACGAATAAAAAACTGTTAAAATTATAAAACGTAAAATATTTGGCTGTCGACTAATTCCGGCAAAAACGTTGGAAAAACGCAACTGTATTAAAATACTTTTATTGACCACAATCCGAAATAGGACAAAGCCGTATAAAAAATAATACAGCTCGGATTTAAATAAAAAAAACCGTATTGAAAACTAAAATCAATACACGCCCGAAACAATGCTTCGCCCATATAATAAAGTGTATGACTCATCGTACGTCAAAAATGACAGTTTCATTACGTTAAATTTCGGTAGCTCACTCCAAAACAATGATGGCGGACAATAGGTATTGATACATATATAAGCCACTAACTGTACAAACAATAATCAAAAGTTGGGCCAACGTTTGTAAACACTGATAATATCATTCGACCGTTTTTCTGTTTGTAAACAAAGAAACGATTTCTCGTTCCGATTGGTTTTCTAGCGAATTTTCTCATCATAAAAATGTTGAAATGAAGGGAAAAGGATGGTTTTAAAAAATGGTATATAATAACTCTAAATCTTACTATGTTTTTACTAGCTTTCATTTCACTTGTTATGGTTGTTATCTTTGTTTAGGGCGAATCTTGTAAATAGATTTTAAAACAGTTCTCCTAAACCGATGGAGCTGAAATTTGGTATACCTATGTAATTTGAATGACAATCCATTAATATAGTACCATGAAGATAGATAGATAGATAGATATTTGGAAAGATAAATATATAGATAGATAGATATATTCTTTATTGTACACCTTAAATAAAAATTATATTAGGAACTTAATAGTCTTAGATGTGAAGTGAGTGTGTGTGTGTGTGGTGTGTGGTGTGTGTGTTGGGTGTGATGTGATGTGTGTGTGTGTGTGCGTGTGTGATGTGTGTGTTTTGGATAGTCTTATGATGGAATTGTACATTGTTGGTTGCCGTAAGAACCACGGTAGGAACAAATTAGCGCGACAACATAACCCCATCGTGTTTGAGCTCTTGAAATAGTTTTGATGAGTACATTACCACACCATAAAAGCTTGTTTTGCAAAATAATTGTGCTTGTTTATAATATGTTCAATCTCTTTTTTATTTTTAAGTGACAAATCATTCAATGACTTCTCTCGATCTAGGGTGGAGCGAGAGGGCGTATCAGACTTTTCTGACTAAAACCACACCAGTGTGTTTCAGTTGCCAATTATGTTCTAGGATCACGGGTTTCTTTTTCGGAAATTCCCTGTGACCCTAGCGGGCATCGGCCTAGCCTGGGCCCTACGGTTTTACTGACATCTCTTTGAGGCACGCGTGGAATACTACGCGACGACTTGGAGTCAGTTCCGACGTTCGATCTCTGTGTGTCGATTATGTCAACAATCTAAGAAAGGAACAGGTTTTTGGAGGGCATTCAAGTTTATGATAATACTTGTCAGCTAGTGTTTGTAATATGCTTTGGAAAAACCAGTAGTATGTTTACAGTATGTTTTTTTTTTCGATTGGAAAATCATCCAATGACATCCCCCGCTCTTGGGCTTAGCAGGAGATAGTGTCAGACTTTTACTGACTAAAAAACCCACTCCTGTTCTTTCGTTGCCATTCGTACCGGGGCCGAACCTTCCTTTCAGAAACAGATCCTTGGCCCCAGTAGGCTTCGACCCTGCTGGGCCCCTACGGTTTGCTGACACCTTGAGGCGCGCGTGGAACAATATGCGTCGTCGACGTCTTGGGACCGGTCCGGACGGTTACCGGACGGTCGGACGGTGAGCTACCCATTGCTCACCGTCCGTAAGAAATAGTAAGTTAATCCCAGCGGCGCGGCTGGGGCGTGAGGATCGTTGCCTCACGCGTACGGCCTCCTCCTTTGCGTACGGCCTCCTCGCTTCGGGCCATGGCCCAGCGTGAGAGATCGATGCAGCCGATCGCCCCCACGAGGACACGGTGGTAATGTTTACAGTATGAGGAGAAAAAGCTATTACGTATTGCACGTAGTATCATCTCCTTATCCTGTTCCTAACTAGCTTGGGATCGGCGTCCAATCTAACTCCATGCGGCTGAATACCAGTGTCTTACATGGAGCGACTGCCTTCAGACTTCAACAACCCAGTTAATGGACTTACTGGGCGATACGATGATACTCCTTGGGTAGACTCATCGTCAAACTTTCTGGCGTCTGACTACCTATCACGACAATGATCAAATGACCACCAAGACCATCGGGTTTACGTGCTTTACGAAGTACGAGGGTCAGTAATAATAAAATAATAATAATATTCCACATCTATCACACAAGGCCTTCTAGTCCCAAGCTAAGCAGAGCTTGTGTAATGAGTATTAGACAACTGATAAACATAACTTATATATTTCTAAATACATACATATTATAGATAAATTACACCCAGACACAGACAATGATCATGCTCATCACACAAATATTTGTCTTAGGTGAGAATCGAACCCACGATCTCCGGCATCTGCTGCTGCAGTCAGGGCCACTAACCACTAGATAGACCAATAGGCCAATCAAGTAATGTCCTAAATAAACTTAGAAAAGTACATAGGGATAGAAAATTTCACCTTTACCTGCCCCGTTTTAAATCCGCTACCTCATGCATGAGAGAGGGTTGTCTTAACCATCATGCCATAATGACAGACAAAAAAATGTAACGCAAAACTCGCTGGTTTTAACGCAGCTTCATTTTCTTGACAGAGCTATCCCGATCGATATCTGCGATTTTCTTTAGCAAACAGTACTACGAGATGTAATGTACATTTTCAAAACATATACACAAACAATCAATTAAACCTCTTTATAAGTTGGGCTGTGCTCACCTTGTGGTAACGTGCCCGACTTACGAGATGTAGGTCGCGGGTTCTAACCCAGCCAGGCTTATTGCTTTGTGTAATTTATTTTGTCACCACTGCTCTCAAAACGGTGAAGGAAAAAATCGCGAGGAAACTGGCATGTCCCGGAATCAAAATTCCAAAGACATGTGACATCCACATTCTCTCTCCTAGAGAGGAGGCTTGAGTCTCAGTAGTGGAAACATTATGAGGCCAATATTGCTGATAATGCTTTAAGTTGAGATTTTAATATTTTTCTAGAAGTTCAAAGTAAATTTAAGTAAATATAAGTAAAAAGTGTTTAAGTAAGTAGGTACATTACGAATATAGAACACTTTTAATTATTTACTTTAATTATTTATTTTAATTATTACTTTTAATAATGAGGCTAATATTGCTGATAATGCTATAAGTTGAGATTTTAATACTTTCCTAGAAGTTCAAGATAGTAACAAAGTAAATATAAGTAAAAAGTATATAAGTAAATAGGTACAGTCAGGGGTCAAAAGTGCAGTTCCACCTTATCAATGCTAAAATGTCTAAAATTTCTTTGTAGAAGAGGTTCAATGGTTCATGACTGATTTAATTGGTAGCATAGAATCTAAAATATTGAATAAACTAGTTGTGGACTATTGAACTTCTACAACAAAGAAATTTTAGACACTTTAGCATTGGTAGAGTGCAACTGCACTTTTGATCCCTGACTGTACATAACGAATATAGAACACTTTTAATAAAGTAAATATTTATAATAATGTGTAACGATTGATATATTTACTGACTATAATAGAATGATGTAAAATGTAAATAGTAAATAATTGATAACAAGTCAAGCTAGAGACGCACAGTAGTCAAATGTGAAACTATTGCGGTACTGGTATGGTCAACGGTAAAGTTATTTCGTTTCGTAATAACTTTATTTATATAATTCTTCTGTACGTGTGTTTGTCACCTAAATCCTCCTATACAGCTATTTTCACGCGGGTGAAATAGCTGGTAGAAGCTAGTTTTATAAAATTTGTGAAACAGGCATTATGCCTGTAACAGAAATTTCTTATATACAATTATGACAAAATTTTGTTCAAAATACAATGATGTAAAGAAATATATAAAATAAGATAACATACAATCGTCATTCTATTGCACAATATATACATTTTGATATAATAAATCAACAAATCTTTAACATAACTACAAGGTAAACCAATGCATAGCTTCCGTGTGAATATTATTTTATTGAAATAGAAACGATATCAGACGGGTGCTATGTCTGCCCCCCTAGCCAAGTTACAACCGTTTCGTTTCGATTCTCTTTTCGTTGATCACCTCGAGTCGCCATGCCTCCTATTCCATTGTTCTGGCACGTGACTCAGCGTAGAGATGACGTCAGAATAAAGGAATCGGAGGCGTGGCCTACTCGAGGCGATCAACGAAAAGAGAATAGAAACGAAACGGTTGTAATTTGGCTAGGGGGGCTGGTGGGCAACTGCACGATAGATGATTTTGGGCTGTTCTATAGGTTCAAATCGCGCGGAGAACTTTAATTGCACGATTCTGGATTTCGTATTTCTTATAGTTCTTATGTGACGCCATAGATGTCGCTACATGAAAATAATAATATAATATAATATGAAAATAAAACACATTTTAAATAATACCTACCTATAATTTTTTAGGTCGTTTATTTTTCAGGAGAAATCTTCAAAAGACTCCACACGCTCTGGGTGGAAAGAGAGGTAGTGTCAGGTTCTTACTTACTAAAGCCCACCTGTGCTCCTTCAGTTGCCCCTTATGGTCCAGGACAACGTTAATTCTTTCAAACCATCCTGCAGTCCTGGTAGCTGTGGCTTGCCCAGGCCTTTTCTGGGATAGCACTTAACAATTACATATATAGATTTTTGTCAGTTCATTTTTGTAATCGAATAAATATTTCCAGAAATTTTCTTTAACAAAATACATACAAACAGACAATCTAATACTTACAACAAGAATAAATGGTTAAACCAGCTTCAAAGAGACAGGTTAATAGATAGATACATATGTACACAACATTCAAAAAAAATACTTAAGTATTATCAAATTGAACTTGAACGATAAAAAGTGACAATGGGCGTGCGTCACAAGTTCACGTCAAATCAAATGATATAATAAGCATTATTAAAAAAACGTAAGTTCAGTACAACCGGTTCTAATTAACTTAGAACCGGTTGTACCAAACTTACGTTTTTACAGAGTCCAAATTGACACAGTTTTATATAACTTAAATATTAGTAGGTACATTACAGGTTATTTTTTAGGTGGGAAATCACCCAATGACTTCTCCCACTCTAGGACGGAGCGCGAGGGCACGTCTGACTTTTACTGACTAAAACCTACTCCTGTGTTCCTTTTTTGCTTGCGTTCTAGGACCCCGGGGTTCCCTTTTGGTTTACTCATGGGCTTCGCATTTACACTACAGTAGGCTTAGCTGGGTCTCTACGGATCGGTTCATTATAGGTAGAAAAATACCATATGCACGATAGGGGAATCGATTAGGGCTGCCTTCTTCTTCTTTTCGTGTCGATGTACTCTAACTAAATTTTTTCTGACCAGTATTTGGCAACCTCTACGGCTCTGTTATTGGCCTCGTATAGATCCTGAAAACTGCAGGTGGTTGTGCAGGATGGACAGCATAGCAAATGACGCATGTCCTGTGCAGCGGCTCCATACTGGCATTCTATTAGAGATGGGTCGAGGAAGCCCCATTTGGCCAAATTGTTTTACAGCGGCCAACCTTGGTCCGCAGTCGGTTAAGAGATTAGGGCTGTGAGAATGCTTAAAAGACTTACCATGGCTCTTAAAAGTCACCAGTGACTAGAAACTTTTAAGGAAATCGTTGTCTTCGTATGAAGAGGAGGTATGAAACGAATTTACTAAAAGAGTTATGAATATATACGTGGTTGGCTGGAGAGGGAGAGGGAGGCCAAAAAAAGATGGATGGGTTATGTGAGTGATATGAAAGAAAAGGAAGTCAGTGAAAGCGTGACGGTTGACAGGATAGAAGGGAGGAAAAAAAGTGTTGCGCCGACTCTAAGTAAAAAAACTGCGCAAGTGCGAGTCGTACTCTCGCCCTGAGGATTCCGTACAAACTTACCTATGTAAATAGTTCAATTCCCGAAAGGAGTCTCGAAGATTTTTTAAATTTACAGTTTTCAAGTTTATTCCCTTTACCTGTGCTATAAGACCTTGCTTTATGCCAAATTTCAGGATTCTAGGTCAACGGGAAGTACCCTATGAATTTTGATTCCTCGAGAGTATCGAAATACACGTTTTTTGCGACATAAATGGCCGTATCTTTTTTTTCGTTAACTAAGAAGTTTGATTTTTTCACAGCTTCATGGGACCGCAGACCTATATGGTTTTAATTTCAACTCGATAATTCCATGCGTTCCCCAGATAAAGGGTCTTGACAGACAGACTGACGGACGGACAACAAAGTGATACTATAAGGGTTCCGCTTTTTCCTTTTGAGGTACGGAACCCTAAAAATAGGACAAGGAAAGAAAGATGATGAGTTACCGTGGCATAGGAATGAAACTGTAGGCACACAGAAGAGTACAGTCTTTCGTTATGATTTCCCACCTCAAAACAAATATGGCAATCAACTCAACCCTATAATCTTCAGCAGTCGCAAAATAAAATTACTCCAAGCGACGTTTAGCAAGAAACAATTTATTAAGGGTGACTGGTAATTAGTGTACGATACTTAAACACGTGATTGTGCTCATGATAACCAACAACTTTTACTATGGGAACAAACCTGAAATCGCGAAAAAAAAATCAGCTGTTCAGTACATTTATGTTTGCCTAATGTACTGAACAGCTGATATTTTTTTCGCGATTTCGGCTTTGCTCCCATAATAAAAATTGTTTGTGATCATGAGCACAATCACGTGTTTCAGTATCGTACACTAATTACCAGTCACCCTATATACAACTTTATTTTTAGTACATGCGAAACCTGAAACACCTGTCTAGTATTTTTATCAAAATTTCAAAACTGTATTATGAAAAATCAAAAAGTTATAAGCCCGTTATGGTACTTGATTGGCGACATAAATACATGGTCACCGGGCCACCCGGGCGACTGAGGGGTTGTTTTGCTCCCGTACCCAGCTGTGCGCTGGCGTTATGATCGCTATGACCTGCCGTGACTTAGGTTATGTGCCGTGGTTATGTCCAACTTGTGACCTTTTTTAAATATTTTGGGGAAAAATATTACATGATGTAAAAATTATTGGAATCGATTCAGTTACTGATTCTGAACAAACTATATTCAGGTTTCGTATATAAATACTAAAAATAATATTGTATACATATATAAGGTGTAAAAAAATTAACTTTAAGAATTTCGAGAGGACATTGTACTCCTCATTATGAACAACTTTTACTATGGGGCCAAACCTGAAATAGCGAAAAAAAAAACAGCTGCTCCATACATTTTGACGAGTTATGCGAGCATAAACGTAGGGAACAGCTGATTTTTTTTTCGCGATTTCAGGTTTGGTCCCATAGTAAAAGTTGTTCATAATGAGGAGTACAATGTCCTCTCGAAATTCTTAAAGTTAATTTTTTTACACCTTATATAAAAGGAGAAACTGACTGACATATAAACGCACAGCCGAATCTACAGAGCCTAGGAGCGTGTTATTTTCCAGGTTTCCTTTTATGATGATGGCGAGGACTAAGAGAGTATTATGCAAAATTCGCCACCTAAAGGAAAGCAACGGGGGTCCAAAGTTTGTATGAAGAAACTTGATTTACGCGGGCGAAGCCGCAGGCTAGTAAGTATCTAAAAATGTTGCGTAGGTACAGGTGCTCCTTTTTATATAATTTCCCTGTTAACAGCTCTAAGTCATCAATGTCAAAAGTTCATTGACCTTGGATCACGCAAAGATGTCATGGATTTAAATTACAACACCAATGTGCAAAGTGAGTTGTATAACCGACATGACCTTCACTACAACTATTTTTATATTTATCCGTGTAATGTTAACTAGAAATATTCTTGATTAAACATAAAATAGAATCACACAGCTTAATAAATTTAAGTATAACAAGGATACAATTATCTCCGTAGCCTTAGAAACAATAATAATTTATAATAAATTGTGTATAGTAAAGTCTCGATGTTTCCTAAGAATGATTCCAATAATAATAAAATCC
The DNA here is from genome assembly GCA_905147345.3 of Mythimna impura. Lineage (NCBI taxonomy): Eukaryota > Metazoa > Arthropoda > Insecta > Lepidoptera > Noctuidae > Mythimna > Mythimna impura. Next base: position 2,789,151 of record LR990352.1, read on the forward strand.
TCTCGATGATTTCAACCGTGAATGTTATAAAAGCAATTTATGTGTATTTTGATTATGTTTTTGCTACCGAATTTAATTATACATACGTTGTTTTAAAAGAGCCTTCAACTATTTTTCTCGTAGAGTAACCATTTTAACGTAGAGAGCAGTGGTGGCCGAGTGGTAACGGCCCCGACTTACGAGTTATAGGTTGCGGGTTCGAAACCTGCTAGGCGAAAAACACTGCTCTCAAAACGGTGAAGGAAAACATCGTGAGGAAACCGGCATGTCCTAGAACCAAAAATTCGAAGACATGTGACATTCACCAACGCGCACTGGGCCCGCGTGATGGATTACGGCCCATTCCCTCTCCTAGAGAGGAGGCCTGAGTCCCAGCAGTGGGAACATTAGAAGACTGATTATGCTATGCTATGCTATAACCATTTTGAACATTGTTGACGGGAAGACCGTAGCAGACAAATGGTTCTGTTTCAACTGTTGTTGTTAATTTTTGTTATTATGATAAAATTTACTCATTATTACTGTACCTAATTATAAACAGCAATTATGTACCATACGATTATTAAATAATACTCAATATTGTTCCAAAAGCAACATTTCCCATACACTTCACGATCGACACGAAGTGAAACTTCCTACCTAAGAACAATAAGATTGCGTACATGTATATAACAATACACAATAAGTATTATGAACACCTTAAGATTAAGACTCGAATTAATTAATTCAAGCTCACATTTTAATTGTTAACCTTCATTTTAAAATACAGTTTCTTATACTTTACAATTTACGACGTTAACCATGCAGTTTTTTTTTTAAGGTGGGAAATCATCTAATGACTTCTCCCACACTAGGGTGGGGCGAAAGGGCGTGTTAGAGTTTTACTGATTCATATTATATCTATGTTCCTTCTTTGGCCTTTGCGTTTCAAGACTATGGGTTTCCCTTTCAGAAGAAAACCCATGGCGCCGGTAGGCTTCGGCTCTGCAGGCTACGGTTTTGCTGACATGTCCTGAGGCGCGCGTGGAACACTATGGGGGAGTTACTTTTACTTTTTTAATATTAGTATGGATTTTCTTATAGTTTAAAAAAAAAAAAGATTGTTCAAACAATTTACACAAGACAATTTTACTTGTCTTACGAAAATCAACTGTTTTTTTATTATTAAAGTCTGGAAAGGGCACTGTGTCGCTTAGAGTGACAGCCAGTGTAATAAGCGCCACGTTTTTCCAATTTCGGTACACTGTCTCGAAAAATAAAATGCTCAGCTTTCCATATTATTAACTTTTAAGAGAGGGGTTAAGTTTGAGTTTCATCGTGATGACGACTTTTTGAATAAATTGAACCCTTATAGGATCACTTTGTTGTCCATGTCTGTCTGTCTGTCTTTGAAGACCCTTTATCTAGGGAATGCGTGGAGATATAAAAGAATCACTTAAAGAAAAAGCACTGCCCACTCCAGCGCTTTTTCTTTGTTTAAGTGATTCTTTGTTGATAAATCACATTTTGCAATTTAAAAATATTTTCCGCCCGCTCTTATCCCTACCACTTTTTCGCACGTAATTTTCTGTTTTTCGCACTAGTGTGGAAAAGTGCGCGAGCTCACCTCCGCCACAATTTATTACATCCCTCGTTTATTTTTTCCTTCGTAAGTGTATTGAAAAACGTCGTTTGATACATGTGGAAATTTCTCACTGCAGCACTCGGCTTCATAACACTCTCGCCTACGGCTCGAGCAAACCCCATCCCATGAAAATGGACTATTCTGTTGCTCTAAGGGCTAAAGAGTGGAATTCCGGGCTGGAGTCTGTGTTTCCTGATAGCGAAGACCTGGAGGTTTTTATATCAAGAGCGAATAGGTTACTTCTAGACAAGCTTGCTCCATCGTCGACTACATCATCGCTTACCATTAGATGAGATTGTGGTCAAACGCAAGGTTATCAACAGTAAAAAAACCGGGCAAGTGCGAGTCGGACTCGCGCACTGAGGGTTCCTTACAAACTAACTTATGAAAACAGTTAAATTCCCGAATTGAGTTACGAAGGTTTTCCGAATCGCAAAAAAAAATTGTGACGTAACTACACACATATTACAGTTTTTTTTCCTAATACTTGTGCTATGAGACCTTGCTTCATGCCAAATTTCAGGATTTTAGGTCAACGGGAAGTACCCTATGAATTTTGATTCCCATTGAAAGTGTCGAAATATACGTTTTTTGCGACATAAACGGCCGTATCTTTTTTTCGTTAACTCAGAAGTTTGATTTTTTCACAGTTTCAAAAGACCGCAGACTTGAGTATATGATTTTAATTTCAACTTGATATCTCCACGCGTTCCCGAGATAAAGGGTCATGACAGACAGACAACAAAGTGATCCTTTAAGGGTTCCGTTTTTTCCTTTTGAGGTAAAAAAGATGGACGTTGTATTTTTTAATTACTTTTTAAAGTAGCTCAACTAGAAACATATTTTTGCGTTTGACTGTACTACACTTATTTTTTTCCAGTCTTTAAATTGATCTTTACTTAACATCTAATGACCTGGTGAAGGTCGTGGAAGCTATGAGGTGTTGTTCAGCTTGATTAGCGTGGAGTTTGCTACAATAGGTATTAAACAATAAGGCTTCTACGTGTTACAGTTTTTAGGTCAAAAAGGTCGAACAAGTAGAAATAATTCTATGTTTTTAGGGTTCCTTACCAAAACGGTAAAAACGGGATTTTATTGCTATCACTCTGCGGTCTGTCTGTAACCAGGCTGTACCCCATCATCATCATCATCATTTCAGCCAAAAGACGTCCACTGTTGGACATAGGCCTCCCCTAAGCGTCGCCACAACGACCGATCCGGTGCTTCTCGCATCCACCGCACTCCTGCGACCCTCACCAGGTCGTCGGTCCACCTTGTGGGAGGCCTTCCAACCTTAGAACCTTTCGGCTCCATCGACCATCCGTTCTACGAGCAACTATACCCCATAAACTGTGATAACTAAACAGTTGAAATTTTCATGGATATTTCTTGCAACAAATACTAAAAACAAAATAAAATGAATATTTAAGTGGGGCTCCAATGCAACAAATGTGATTTTTTTGTCGTTTTTTTTTGCTAAGGTACGGAGCCCTTCGTGCGCGATTCCGACTCGTACTTGGCTATTTTTTTTTTATGATTGACTAAAAAGATTTTTAGTAAAACAATAAATTGAGACCTCTATTGTGAACAGAAATTAAATACAAGTTTTTTTTTAAAGGTCCGGTTAGGTAAAAATTGCTTGTATCTATAAACTATATTTTTTAATTTATGTATTGCTTGTAATTTTGTTTGATTAATATTTGCTAACAATACACCGCGTGCTTCCTAAGTTCTTATATTCCATCCTAAAGTTGTCTGGTAGATATCGCTGTCAGCGATAAGACCGCCATTGTACCCATAGATTTAAGTTTCTTTAAAAATGTTACTATTTTGGTATACAATAAAGTTTAATCTATTCTTCCACCTAAATAGGAAGACGAAATCAAAAAGATTGCTGGAATAAACTAGATGCAAACAGCCCAGTCTAGAGAAGACTGGACATCTTTGAAGGAGGCATTCACCTGTAGAGGGTTTCTTGAAGATACATAATATTTTAGAGTTTGTGAGTAAATCTAACAGTTAACGTACTTAGGAATAAAATTATAATTATAACACTCTGACATACAGATAGACTAAGAAGTACTCACGCCTAGTTTAAGATTTATTTTGCAAGTTAATTTAGTTTGCAAGTAAGTAATATAAGGCTTTTATTTTTTTTAAATTGATAAAAACCAGTGCTTGACTGCGATCCCACCTGACGGCAAGCAGTGATGCAATCGTTGATGGTGAGGCGCACTAGTTTATTAAGAGCCTATTCACTCTAGCCTTGAAGACACCTAAATTATAGTTGGATGGGAAGACCTCAGCAGGCAAATTGTTGCAGTCCTTCAGTTAAATATTACGAACGCTGTCGATGATGTAGTCAAGGAAACAACTGCACAACTTGAATAAAAACTATTCAATGAAAACTAGCAGTGCAGGTCAGTTCAAGCGTAAAGTTTTTTTAATTTTCCGGGGTAAAAAGTACCCTACCTACTACCTGTAGACGTTTTGATTAAAACCGAACATCATTGTCCGATTTAGCCGGTCGCATTTTTTTTTGTCTTAAATCACTTGAACAATTAATCATCTTGATTTTATAATGTGACGTGTTACTTACATGTTTTGAGTCTTAATTACTAACAAATAAGTTGTATCCACTTTATATAATTATGTTAGTCTGTACTGTAAGGTATAAATGTCGCCGGAAAGTTAAAGATTCTAAATGATTGTTTTAATCTATTTTACATTATATTTTCTCGACATATTATGAAAAAGTCGTCTTGTATACCATAAATCACATTCAAATCCATTAGTTATTACATAGTATCCTGTCTTATTTAGAAAAAAACAGTTTAGAATTTTCGCGTGATGTTTATAAAAATCAATCGAATTCAAGGACGGAAAATGACGAAAAAATCAAACAAAGTAAACATATACATGTCCAAAATATTATCTAGGAAACTGGTTGTTGTAACGTATCAACTTGACCTTTGAAAAAAAAATAGCAGTTTTTTTATTTTATTCTAAGAGCAGATATAAAAATGTTAATGTCATCATATTTTTGTTTTTCAATTGTAAACACGCAAAATGTCAGAGTGCCAATTTGTTATTTGCAGACTTTGATGATTTTAAAAATTGTTAATAATAATATTTAAAAAAAAAACATAATTTACGGCACTGCGTGTTTATATATTCGTTTGCACTTGCTCTATTTACAATGCCACACAAAAAGAATTAACCTCACAAAAAAAAAATCAACCACAAGTTCGTGTTCAATTATTTAAACACTACTCAATACTGCAAGAAATTAGCACCCATTGTTCAATTCTATCTAGTAGAATGATCACAAATAACTTTTTTTCTACCACAAAATTAAAAATCATAAAAAAGTGTACCAACCTGTATAGTAAATAAAAATCCTCACACAATACACAGATGAAAAATAAAAATTAAAAAAAAAACACAGGTTTAGTCACACGCGTCGTGTTTACAGCGAGCGATGCTAAGCATTCACAATTTAACCGACCGCGCCGAACGGCCGACGCGTCTCGACTGCCGCCCGAACCTTAGGATACCACCGACACAAGTACACATGCGAAACAATGATTTGTTTATATCATAATTAACAAAGGTAACTTTATTTACAGTTTTTGAGCTGTTTCGCTGTTTTAAGCGATGTTACAATACAAGGTCATCGCTTCAAGCGTTATTTTTCTAATTGGTTTCGTATGCAGCTTTTTTTTTCGGTGGAAAATCGTCTTATGACCGCTCTTGGGCGGGGCGGGAGATAGTGTCAGACTTTTATTGACTAAAAAGCCACTCATGTTCCTTCGTTGCCTTTCGTACCAGGGCCGAGTCTTCCTTTTAGAATCAGACCCTTGGTCCCAGTAGGCTTCGACCCTGCTGGGCCCATACAGTTGCTAACATCTCCTTGAGGCGCGCGTGGAACAGTACGCGCCGTCGACGACTTGGGCTCGGTCCGGACGGTTACCAGACGGTCGGACGGCGAGCTAACCATTGCTCACCGTCCGCAAGCCCGCGCCTACGGTGGCCAGAAATCGGGATCGGAATCTCGGCGGCGGTTGGGGCGTGAGGATAGTTGCCTCACGCGATCGGCCGCCACCTTTGCTAGCATTACTGCTTCGCAGAAGGAGGCGACCGCCTGCCACTCCTCTCGGTGACCGAATTTTCAGTGTCAATAGAGTTGAATAAGCATACTCTGCACCCAGGTTGGGCGCAGCAAAGACAATGGGGGGATGCGGGTTCTCGGTCGGCTCCGATGTTCACTGTTTGTGTGGCGTCTCTCTGCAGACCATGTCCCACCTTCGATCCTGCATCACGTGCTCTGTTACCTGTTCACGTAGGGACCTAATGACAGCATCTGCGGACGGCACTGCCGTGGCCGAATACTGGGCCAGGCAAGGAATTTAAATTGAAAAAAAAAAAATATAGTTTTGTCATCGGTCCGCAAAGAAGAAGCATAAACTTTTCCCACTGCCGGGACTCAGGCCTCCTCTCTAGGAGGGAAAATGGGTCGTAATCCACCACGCGGGCCCAGTGCGGGTTGGTGAATATCACAGTCATGTCTTCGATTTTTTAGTTCTAGGACATGCGTCACGAAAATAAATGGCACAAAGTAATACGCCTGGCAGGGTTTGAACCCGCGACCTACAACTTACAAGTCAGGGCAATAACCAGTGGGCTACCACTGCTCTAATATCAATAGGATTGAGAAGGGTTATTTTTAAATTCAGCCGCAAAAATAAACCAAAAGGGTCGTGACTATTAAAATTTTTAGGGTTGCGTAGGTACCCAAGGGGTAAAACGTCACCCTATTACTAAGACTCCGCTGTCCGTCCATCTGTCTGTCTGTCTATCCGTCTATCACCAGGCAGTACCTCATGAACCGTTATAGCTAGACAGTTGGAATTTTCACAGATGATTTATTTCTGTTGCCGATCGAACAAATACTGAAATTAGAATAAAATAAATATTTAAGTGGGCGCACTTGCCCGGTTTTTCTTTACGTTTTACCTAGTTTCGCATCGAAAATGTAACTATCAGGCTATATTTATCATGTTATACGTTCGCTCTAGTTTTAAAGCGGTAAATACCTCGACCTATCTCGTTGGTGCATTTTGTTTGGTTTCCATCGTATCGGGCCAATGTTATCAATTCTATGTGTACATTATTTCTCTCATTTCTTTAATACAACATGCAAGGGTGTTTTGATGGTTTTTTCTTAACTCTTCTTCTAGAAACGGAAACACAGTATTTGCTCTTAGGGCCATATTTTACTGGGACACCATGGTGGCTCGACCAGTTGCGCCGCCATGGTGTCCCGGTAAAATATAGCCCTTTCATAAGATAAATTTTCATCTTACATACTCCTTGGTGGGGGCGTCACTGGCGGCCGGACTGGCGTCCGAGCTGGTCGCGCCACCAAATTGGTTGCGCAACCACACGGACACCAGGTGAGTAACTCTCTATAGAGCTGTATAGATTTTGTTGGTAGCGGCGACTGGTCGCACCGCCATGGTGTCCCGGTAAAATATAGCCCTTAGGGTTTACAAAATATTTAAAGGGTCTAAAAAAATTGGTTGGCTTGACAAGATGTTATAGATACGAAAATGCATTTTCATAGAAATTTTGCTCTTTGTCTTGCAATTTTGTAAAAACTTCTACAAAGAAAGAAAGAAAGAACGAAAAATATTTTATTTGGCACACCCACTATAGAAACAACATTTAGAAACACAGCTGTGTCTAATAGGTCCAGTTCACCAAAAATGTCATATAACTACGTGTTAGTCAGTTGTAGTTGCCTGACGCTGATTTTCAACTGAACCTTGAGATTGAACGATAGTTTTTTATTTATTAGTATTATGTGTAAGGTAAATATAGGTATATGTTAATGTGTGATAAATAATCAATAGAAAACAGGTGTTAGATGCACGATGCGCATGTCCATGGGTGCCTTAAATTAGTCTCCTAAATACCTCCATATCTTTATTACAATTAACCCCTATCGAGCACCAAAGATAAGCCTGTATAAATATGCAATCTCCTAAGCCCCAAAATAGCCCTTATCTTCGAATATATTGGAGAAAACATATCGGATTTATTCGCCCCTCTCTTTTGGCCCCTTAAGGGGTTATCTGAGCCCCCTAACTCCATTCGTAGGGGCCGCTTGAACCCCTATACGTGTTGATAAAATAGATTGGAAGGAAATTGCAATTTCGTGTACTAATATACCGGAATAATATATTTAGAGTATGTTACTGGGTACCTTATTGCTGTTGTCAGTGACATCCGGTAGGAATAATAATATAATTAACCAACATTGTTACATAAGCTATAATCATACGGTTATATTTTCGGAAATGAGAGTATTCAATCAGTACATTCACTATTCGCCAGGTATATAAGGCCCATAATCGCCTGGCCAAATTATCTTTAAAATACCGTAATTACAGACACAATAGAAAGACAATGAGAGAGCGAACGCCGGCATTCGCTTGGGGTTTAATGAATTAATAAATGTAGGCTCCACGCTGATTGAGATTTTAACTATTAGGTCCATTAATTCCTCTGTAAAATATAACTTTTTATAAATCAAGCAAAACTGTTTCTACAAACGCTTTTATAATGAGTTTATTTATTTTATTTTATTTAAAACCGTAAACTGTCTTCATCATGTACATTATTGGTACATTACATAGGCGGACTTAATGCAACAAGGCATTATCTACCAGTCACCCTTAGGGTTAAAAAAGTCAACACTGTGGTAGGTGTGCACAATAAATAAATAATATATATTTCAAATAGAGTGAAGTATCATATAATAAAAACATGCATACGAGTATGTATGCTAAAATTACATAATCAGCCTTTTAATGTTCCCACTGCTGGGACTCAGGCCTCTTCTCTAGGAGAGAGAATGGGCCGTAACCCACCACGCGGGCCCAGTGCGGGTTGGTGAATGTCACATATCTTCGAATTTTTGGTTCTAGGACAGGCTGGTTTCATCACGATGTTTTCCTTCGCCGTTTAGAGAGCAGTGGTGATGAAATAAATTACACAAAGTAATGCGCCTAGCCCGCACCAACCCACACTGGGCCCGCGTGGTGGATTACGGCCTATTCCCTCTCCTAGAAAGAGGAGGCCTGAGTCCCAGCAGTGGGAACATTAGAAAGGCTGAATATGTTATGCGCCTGGCTGGGCTTGAATCCGCGACCTACAACTCGCAAGTCAGGACCGTTACCACCACCACCACGTTACCACTGCTAAAATTACAAACTAATAAATACTAATAGTTTAAAATTGGGCCTGGGAATAAAAGAAAAATGAAATGCGTTTATTGGCATTACGAAAAACAAAAATTAAACCCTTAAAATAAGTAAGTAAAATGATTAATACTAGAAGGGTGAAGCTCAACTCAAGGGGGGCAGGCGCGTCAACATGGCTACCAACTTATCGTTTTCGACAATTGCTGACGGTAATTCTCCAATCGGTAACGCTAACAGCAAACCAGCTCTGATTCCGATTGGAGAACGGAATTCGACACGAAACCGTTGTAACTTGGCTAGGGGAGCTGAGTGATATAGACTATTTTATGTACGCGCTAAAGCTAGTTATAAATATAATCATTATAATTTGAGTCTAAAAATTAGGAATATTGTCAGATAACATTTAAAAAGGCCGGAAACCGCGGATGATCTTTAATAATAATGTAAAAAAGTAAAAATAAATGGTAGGGATCTTGACCGTACTTCCGGGATTGTCCTGATAGCCGTGGTATACCTCTCCACTCCTTAAGCACCTCAGGATATGTTGCCCTCTTGTTGCTACGTCACTTCGTGCTAGCGACCGTTTATGGGGGCCCATTTATTGAGTGTGCAAGACACCCCCTGCCTTTTGTCGATGGATATTAAAAACATTGTTTAGGCAGGGGCCATAGTCTTAACATATTTCCTGGTAACCAGTCCACTTAAGACTCCAAAAACCATAGCCTTATATCTTAGTTTTCCATATGTCGCAATAGTTTCCCACCAACCGGGGGTTGTCCTTGGATGCACTAGCATAGTGCGTACAGGGATAATCACCGGTTCGTACCACTTTCCATTAGAAGCGTCTAAAAGGGCCTCTGCGAGTTGGTTTCGGCTCCTCGTACGCCTTCCAAAGGTCCAGGACCTTAGGGTGCTGAGATAAATAAATGTAAAAAAGTAATTTCATAAAAATACATCCTATGTCATGAGAGCAGTGTATGAGAGCAGTTGTGGCCGAGTGGTAGCGGCCCCGACTTACGAGTTGTAAGTTGCAGGTTCAAACCCAGCCAAGCGCATTACTTTGTGTAATTTATTTCATCACCATTGCTCTCAAAACGGTGAAGGAAAATATCATGAAGAAACCGGCATGTCCTAGAACCAAAAATTCGAAGACATGTGACATCCACCAACCCGCACTGGGCCCGCGTGGTAGATTACGGCCCATTCCCTTTCCTAAAGAGGAGGCCTGAGTCCCAACAGTGGGGAAATTATAAGGCTGACTATGCTATGTTACATCTTATGTCTAAACGCATTGAGCCCTTTTTATTTTTATTACCTCCGATCCCTACAGTATATACCAACCTCAGAAATATAATATTTATCATCATTTAATGATTTTCCACAGTACAAGTCCTAGCTAACTCCAAACTGACTGTGGTCTACCAAAAACATTTTCCGGCTGTTTCCATTTCTAAAATTGGCCTGAAAACCCAATCCGGTCATTTCATCCCACGCTACGTTTCCCGATATTCATGATATCCGAAGAGAAACCGACTGTATGGAATGAATAAATGTTATTACACAAAAATTTAGTAATTACGTATATAATATAAATATAATTATAGAAGGTTAATGTTGAAAAGTCGTTCGTAAAGGGCAGTAGGTAACTAGAATATACCTATTTGCAAACAACTAAACTAATAAATATATTAATAGGTTTTTTTTAAAGGATGGAATCATCATGACTTCTCCCACTCTTGGTGGAGAAAAGTCAGACACCCAGGCATGTCAGACTTTTTCTGGCTAAATGCACACCTGTGTCCTTCAGTTGCTCTTGGCATTCTTAGACCATGGGTCTCCTTTTCAGAACATCCCCGCTTCCTTGCGGACATCGGCCCTACGGCTTGCTGACTTCTCTTTGAGGAGAGCGTAGAATACTACACGCTGTCGATGAATTGGGCTCGGTCCGGTCGATTGCCTACTAGAGGGCCGGACGGCGAGCTACACATTGCACGTCGTCCACAAGCCTGCGTCTATGTCCGTTCCCTCATGCGTGCGGCCGTCTCCTTCGCTAGCATTACTGCCTTGCAGAAGAAGGCGACCGCCTGCCATTCCTCCTCGATCCGGATCATCTCATAACCTAAACCGAGGCCCGGCGCGAGCGGTCACTGCCGCCGATTGCCTGCATGAGGACTCGGCGGTGCTCCATCTAGGCGGGGCACACCTCCACCGTATGCTGCACCGTGTCCTCCGGGCGGTGCGAACAATGGCGACACTCGGGCATTTCTTCCTCCTGAATCCGACGCAAAAAACAATTATTTGGGTATAAAAAAATGTTCATCCACATTGTTATCAATGGGATAAGTATTGCCACGATAAATAGAAATGCTGATTCGTTGGCCAAAGAAAAACACAGCCTTCTGGTCACGTAAAGAGTCGACTAGCTGTTTGCTGATATTCCGAACAACTCGATGAGCACTGAGACACTCGCCCTAGTGTTTTATCCCTAAACAGCTCAAACAATAACTGCCGATAAAGTTGTTATATTTGCAACGTTTGAGGTTTGTTTATAAACTGCAAATATTAGGTATTACTTTGTTCAGCTAAGTTTGTAATAGCTTTGTTCCTAAATTAACTTTGTTAGCCTTTGAAAATTTAACGTCGCTTAGATTTGATTATACGATGCTGGTTTGAATTTCATACTATTTTTTTTTCTCGAATTGAGTTTATTGTCATTGATCATCTCTGCAGTGAGAGCAGCGGTGGCCAAGTGGTAACGGCCCCGACTTACGAATTGTAGGTCGCGGGTTCAAACCCAGCCAGGCGCATTACTTTGTGTAATTTATTTCATCACCACTGCTCTCAAAACGGTAAAGGAAAACATCGTGAGGAAACCGGCATGTCCTAGAACCAAATATTCGAAGACATGTGACATTCACCAACCCGCACTGGGCCCGCGTGGTGGATTACGGCCCATTCCCTCTCCTAGAGAGGAGGCCTGAGTCCCAGCAGTGGGAACATTAAAAGGCTGATTATGCTATGCTATGCTATTCCAAGTTTCCCTAATTATTTTCTTTGTGAAGTATTTTTATTTTTTAAGAAATAAGCACTTTAACATCATAATTTCAGTCGAAAGGCGACCACTGCTGGACATAGGCCTCCCCAAGTGTCGTCACAATGACCGGTCTTGTGCGTCTCGCATCCATTGAATTCCCGTGACAACTTTGTCTTATGGTACGTGGTCACACCTTCAGAACCTTACGGCCCCCATTGACCATCTCTTCATCATCTTCTACCACCGGACGGTTGTTGAAACTTCAACGGTCCGGACTAAGTGTTTCACTTCGTCGTTTATACCGCGTACATCGAAGGAATGGACCAAATTTGCCTGCTGCGGTCTTCCCGTCCAACTATAATTTAGGTGTCTTCAAGGCTAGAGTTAATAGGCTCTTAATAAACTAGTGCGCCTCACCATCAATGATTGCATCACTGCTTACCATCAAGTGGGATTGCAGTCAAGCACTAGTTTATACCAAATTAAAAAAAAAAAACTGTTCCACAAGTGATGTGCCTTGATGATACTTTTTGCTATGTCGATAACCTTAGTTCTCCTGCGGAAATATCATTTACTTAATTATTATTTCTTATCTTCTACTACTAAATTAGTTTTTTAAGCAAATATATACATATAAATACAGACATTTTAGAGACCCAAAGCTGAACCAAAAATTCAAATCAAGTATACCGCCTATAATAAAATTTATAACCGATAGTACCGGCACAAATAGCTAAATAACATCTTGAAATTAATAATAGTCTAAGAAGTAACGAGTAACAGACCTTGAACCTACAAACAACTTCAGATAGCCATAAAAAAGTGTAACCGAACCGAGAGGCAACCGCGAGACGAACCTGATGAGCCACGAACAAGCGATGAATTGGAAAATTTAACTTAGAGATCTGCGATCTGTTATCGATATGTTGATATTTGATATAGAAGTTAGAAATTGAAGTTTCCATTTATGAAATGTGCTTGTATTATTTATAGATGAATTGTTAGAGAGATCTTTGAAAGAAAAAAACACGCTGGGTAAAGCCAAGTAAATTGTAGTAAAGGATGTTGATGATAGCAGAGCTTGTTTGCTATTAGACGATAATTTCCTACTGGGACGAAGGCAAAGTAGGAACAGGAGTGGGTTTTTAGTCAGTAAAAGTCTGACACTATCTTCTGCTCCGCTTTTTAGGGTGATAAGATCATAGGAGCTATATATAGGTATGTATGACTGAGGATTATTTAAAACATAGGTACCTACCACAGTGTTGTCTTTTTTAACCCAACGGTTGACTGGTAGAGAATGCCTTGTTGCATTAAGTCCGACAATGTACCACTATTGTACATGTAGTTTAAATAAATAAATAAATTATGTTACCTAAGCAAACAGACCGACTGACTATACAGAAATCTTATTTTTTAACCTAGGCCAAATGTCTATTTGTGTTTTCTGGCATTTAAAACTGAGTACTAAGAATAACTGAGTAAAAATAAATTCACATTTACAATATTTTTAACCGACTTCAAAAAGGAGGAGGTTCTATGTTCGGCTGAACGTATTTTTTTTTTATGTATGTTCACCGATTTCTCGGTCAATTGTGGATCGATTTTGTTTTTTTTTTTTATTGAAAGTTTATGCTTCCGAATTGGTCCCATAGAAATATTGTTATGATCTGATCATGAACTTCGAAGATATGGAACAGAACTCCTCATAGGATCACAGCAGAACCGTCGTAACGAGTAAAATTGCTTTGTTTATACGTGTAGTCGATGACTGACTAAAAGAAAAGGGCGAATATATCGAACTGATCTGATGATGAAGCTTGAAGTTAGGCACCGGAACTCTGTAATAAATTAATGTAATCTAACCGTGTTTGGGATTATTAGAATTGTTATGAGGTGCACTCTGGCTATAAGATATTTAAGTTTGGCTGACGGGTACTTTTTAGTGGTGGTACCATAACTAAAAAATGTAAAAGAAAAACCTTTTTACTAAAAAAATACAACCGACTTCAGAGTAAAATAAACACTGAAAAGTGCAAAATAACTTTAATTTCGGAAGTCGGTGTTAAATAACGAAGAGACAAAACTATTATAGAAACACCAACTTCCGAAATTAAAGTTATTTTGCACTTTTCAGTGTTTATTTTACTCTGAAGTCGGTTGTATTTTTTTTTGTAAAATGGTTTTTTTAGGAAGAAGAATTTCAAATTGAAAGAAAATAAAGAAAGAAGAAAGAAAACATGTTTATTTGGCACATACTCGTAATCAACAAACAAATAAAAAAAAATCTTAAACAAAAAAAATAATAACCAAGTACAATCATCAAGGTCACCCCACATCTAACAGATTTGTTGGATGTTCATTATTAGTCTTTGTATCACTATGATAATCACGATGAACAACTACCAAGGAAACCAAGTTTTAATAATGAAAAACTGTACCGTCATCATCATCATCGTTTTTTTCAACCCATCATCATCATCATCGTTTTTTCAGCCGAAAGACGACCTCTGCTGGACAAAGGCTTTCCCTAAATGTCGCCAAAATGACCAGTCTCGTGAGTCTCGTATCCATCGGATTCCTGCTACCCTCCCTAGATGGTCGGTCCACCTTGAGAGATGCCTTTCAACGCTGCGTCTTGCATCTACGTGGTCGCCATTCTAGAACCTTTCACCCCATCGACCACCTGCCCCCCTAGCCAAGTTACAACCGTTTCGTTTCTTTTTTTTTTTTAGTAAAAATTTATTTGTTTAAACATGGTGTACATGATACATTGCATGCAAGATAATAATGAATTAATATAAGTTCTGGCATGTTCAGCCGCATATCGTGGCGTACAATTTTTTTTTTTTTTTAAAGACATGGTGCATAATCTGTGATCATCAAAATTTTATAGGTACTTATTCAATTTAGGTTAGGTATAATTACATTTCAATAGCATAGATTCAGATATAATTGGGAATCAAACGAGCTTACCTGTTAAGCGAAGTCTTGATTCTAATTTTATGAGCGCCGAAACTGAAATGCAATTCTATTATTGTTCACATAATGTAGTAATATTTTCATTACGGGTCAAAGGATTCGCAAGTTTAGATATATATAAAAAAATACAATCAATGTATCCTGGCAACACCATCGCGTCTAGATGTCACTTACTTTAGAGATTATAGGACAAGGAACAAGCTGTCTTTTGGACAGACTTGTTACCGCATACTTACATTCACTATTTCCCTGTAAGGATAACTGTGAGTTAGGTAGGTTAATTATTGCAGCTTTGGGGCTATTAACTAGTGGTGGGTGGGTGATTGCATTTCAGTTTCGGCGCTCATAAAATTAGAATCAAGACTTCGCTTAACAGGTAAGCTCGTTTGATTCCCAATTTTACTTCGCGCCGAAACTGAAATGCAATTCTATTATTGTTCACATAATGTAGATGTTTAGAGTTTGCTGCAATAATTAATTGTTACGCTATTGTTAGTACTGGTACTATCAACTCAAGTGCGGTTTCTTTTTATAGTAAGATATGAGTTGATTTCAGTTTTCCCTAAGGTTTTTTTGTCGCTACAGTCATACGTTCTTGCTGGGAGTGTCCCAAGGTGTTGACTAGACTATCCGTTCATTTTTTTTAAAGTATTGTGTGACAAGTATTCTCGTATTGTAAAAATATATTTGATTCATTGATAGGCAACTGATTTAGATGAGAAGCATGTTATCTTCAACAGGGGCAGTTATAATACCACGGTGTGAGACGTGTATTGTAATTAATTGGATTATTCTTAATGAAAGTCACTTATGACTTACTAGCTTATTTTAGAAATATTATATCATTACTCTCAGTATATTTTAGTACTTACTTGGTTATTTGTACATCATCGTTATATGTACCTTGCCAGGGGCGCCGATTATGAGAAATAAACAGTGGGTGCCGAGCACCCCTGAGAATAGACATCAAGAAACAGATAAGTAATCGCCTTTTAGGTTACGGTTACATTATAATATTTCTTGATACTAAAAACTAGTTTCATTTTTATAAAATGATTTCATTTTATATTTTTATCGAACATAATTAGTAATTAGGTACGCAGTATGTAAGTAGGACATTTATTTATTTGTCGGTTGATCAGTGTGCATTTTTCTTCTCACACTTCGCCACTTTTTCGAGTCCATCAAATGAGCATGAGCACCCATGGGGTTTTCTAAAAGCCAGCGCCCCTGTACCTAGCCGTTGATGTCGGCTATATTACAAGGTCATTATTACTAAATGTAATCAGACAAAAAGTTACTTTGGTTTTATAATACTGCTGTTCCCACTTAACACAAAGACAATTTGTTGAAATCTATTGAAGCAGAATAATCTCATTAGTTGTTTTTATCATACCATAGTGATGTTTTAAATGTCACTGGGGGTAATGTAATTACATTACATGCATCATATAATTAGCCTTGCATTAGGCAATGCAATTAGGTACATGCATTATATATTATCACATTCATCATTTTCGTTTCAAACGATAAGTATCTATTCACATCTAAGTTATATTTGTGTTGACATTGTAGGTGACTGGTATGGAAGTCTAGCTTATCGATTTTATTATTATTATTCCGTTTGTTCATTTAACATAACATATAAATTATATTTTATTATATTAAATTATTATTATTAATATTATTATTATTAAGTATTACAATTTTTTTTTTTTTTTTTTTTTTTTTTTCTACTGCATGATACAGCTAGTATACTAACGTTTATTTCAGCATGTATGTGTATACTTGTATATACCTGTATGTATATGCATATGGGTCTATCTAAATATATGTAAATACAATTATTTTATACTTATGAAGACCATTTTATGTCATTTTTTTGTGCCTCCCGAAATGGAAGTTAATGCGATTGTCTTTCTCTGTCATCATAGTAGTATTTTTGTGTCACAGTTTATGTTATATGTAACGAGAAACTTTGTTTCTTGAGGGAGGGGTTTATGTCATGTCGATGAAATGAACTTCCTGCTAGGGACTAGATACCTAGAGAAGTTGTATGGTCACTGACTTTCCACGAGGACCTGTTGCACTAGTTGGTCCCCAGCATACACCCCCCCCCCCCTTTTTGTTTCAATGCAATTTTACTTTTGTATTGGTAAGTTAAGTACTTATAGTTTTGATGATACTAGTAATTCAAAGGGGGTAATTCATTGCCTCAATTAAGTAAGTGTATTTTGAACATTCAGTCCCACTTAGCTATTTTAGAGAATAAAGAGGAGATAAGATATGTTTATTCTACCTGGATAAACATGAAATAAATTTAAAAGTATCAGCCAAAGAAAAGACTAGTTTTACTGTAGGTCATGTGTGGACCGGGTTTTAGCTGCACCGTAGACAAAGTTGTCTATTGCATTTCTGACACTGTTTGACAGTGACAACCTAACAAAGTAGAGAGAAGCCATAATTTCACCATATGACTTATAGGATAGGTACATATAGGCTTATAGGCATGATATTAAACTGTGTTCAGCAAACCATCCCTGTTCCAAAATTGGTGGGTATGCCATGCATGTTTTGGGAATGTCTGAATGATCTAACATAAAATCTAACATTACATTTCTTTACCAAGTGGTAGATAGTTGTCTACTTTTATGTTAAATTTTTAAGTTCAGGAGTCATGTATACTGCAAAGTAATTTTTCTATTAAGCGCAGTGAGATTTTTTGATTGTCATAGAAGTGAGTCCTTTGTGAAACAAGTTGCTTTGGTGCACACTTTTTGTGTCCCGTGGCATGAGAGCTCTTATGTGCCAAATGCATCAGAAGTAATGTTTCCATGACAAGGCCAGTTGTCTAGTCATGGGAAGCTTGTTCCTAGGTATTCCCTATAATAAGGCAATTTCCCTCCATACAATATTTGATTTGAACACAGAAAATATTGTCAATATAAGACAATTGCTACTGGAAATGTTATATCAGTGCAGATCAAATTAAATCTAAATCTTGTTATTTCTGTTTTGTTACAACAAAGATTTCCCTGTTTATTCATTTATTAGGAGCACCAACCAGGTAAGTTTTTACAAAAGATTTGAATTTAGGTTTAGTTCTGTGCAATTATGTCAATAGCAGGCGTACACGGTTTGTGCAATTTGACATTCATTTATATTGAATTTTTAGTTTATTGAGTGATTTAGACATTAAGTACGAGTAAGGTAGATACCTCATACCATTTTGTTCTAACAACTATTTACAAATATATCAGCACATATTTCATTATTTAGTTGTTGTATATCATTATAAGTTTATTGCTGACTTACTCCCTTGGGGTGATTATAAGTAAGTAGGGCTGGTGGTTTTGCCCGTCAATATTATTCCCTTCTGCTTTCAACAGTGAGAAGTTACTTCTTCTTAAAATCAATGGTAGCTTCCTCAAACCGCTCAGCCCAGCGGGTGGCCACACCAATTGTGGCATTGGTGTCATACATCAAGTATTCCAAGGTGCTGGTGCACGGGTTCTTCGAGCCTGTGAGGAGTTCCTGTAATTCTGGTATTGAAACTTTAGAACCTTATAATTTTATTCAGGACTGCTGGTATCAGCAGAGGACTTAACCTGCGATTTCCTTAGGTTTTGGTTCCTTAAAAGTTAGCTTACATGCTCTTTGAGCAAGGTTTTTACTATAAGCTTAAATACTGAGGATGTGGAATGATATGCTGTACCTATGAATTTAATCCGTTTAAATTATATCAAGATTTTCCATAGATATTATTACATGGAGTCATATCATAATCAACACTTACTGATATTTGTTGCTATAAGTGAACATATCATTTGTAAATTGTTGATGAAGTATTCATGTCACTTAGTGCTTAGATATATATCATTGTGAACATCTCGTGTTCCATGGTTTGTTTTTGTTTTTATTATTTTGAATATATTGCAGGTCAGTGTACAACATAACCATAAGGAAATAATAATATTTCTATTGAATAGGTCTTTACTATTTAACTCAGCAAAAAATAGGTTTGATAATCGGCCACTGTTATGCTCGCACTATGGCAGTATTTTCCACCAGCATTGTAGCCGGTGAGGGTGTCAATAATTCTGCCTTGCCTTCTCCCATGGTTTTGGGTTGGCTTCTAGTCCAACAACTGGACACAGGTGGGTATCTACCGGCAATCCGGCTAGGTACATTGGATTAACTTATGACAGTTTGGAATATCTCGTATTCTTTAGCATTACTTTGGAAAGTTTATAATTTACATATTAGGCAGTATAACTTGCCACCTTATGGTGGTTTGGAATATCTCGTATTCACTAAAGGAGTTTGAATGTTTTGTAGCGATCTACACATAGATGGTGTACTGTTTTTACACGAATTAATAATACACAGATGGGTAGTATGAACTTGGCCTTCTCGTGACCTTTATAGGCACTGATAAAGTGGAGCACGTCGAACTTAGTCTTTTTGCCATTTTTGTTCTTTGGATTATAAATGAATGGGACTCACCTGCTATAACAGATGCATACCAGATTAGCAACGTAGAGTAACGAAGCCAAGAGTATCGCGTACTAGTCTGGTAGCTTACAATCAGTTGGCGCGTAAAAATTAACGTCGCCAATGGTATCTCGTACCCTGATTGAATATTGAACAAGGCCTCGGACTCGCAAGTCCGAAAAACAGCACTCGCTATGATCACTTAGTGCCTCCGCCATTGCCCGATGAGGATCGCGTCCTCGATGACAGGTTTCAGGGGCCTTTTCAGACTAGCAACGTAGAATAAGCCGCTAAGAGCATCACGTACCAGTCTGGCAGCTTCCAATCAGTTAGCGTGCAAAAACAACTTCGCTAATGGTATCTCGTACCCTGATTGAAGATTGAGCAACTTATTGCTTTGGCTTTTGCTGGATATCGGTTCTTCATCCTGTGTGATTGTAGATTCAAGGCTTAAATTCGACACTGAAATTCGTTATTGCACAATACACTTTATAGGTTATCACTTGAAATTTTGTTATTTTGCTAAAGAAGGAACTATTTCATGTATTATAAATGAATAATAAGATGTATCACTTGGGATTTTGTTAAATTGCTAAAAAAATACTATTCCATGTATCTTAAATGAATAATTAGATAGGATAAAGTTTTTTCCATGCGAAACTTTTACCGCAAAAAAAATAAGTGACATCTAGACGCGATGGTGTTGCCAGGATACATTGATTGTATTTTTTTATATATATCTAAACTTGCGAATCCTTTGACCCGTAATGAAAATATTACTACATTATGTGAACAATAATAGAATTGCATTTCAGTTTCGGCGCGAAGTAAAATTCAATTTTAAAGTAGTCAATAAATACTTAAATTAGTTAGAAAAATTATGAATTACCGTCACTAAATTTCAACTAAAAAAATTATCTAATTAAAAAAATACAATACATGTCAAGAGCCAATTATTCCAAATAAAAAAAATCTAATAGATGACAACAGCATAGTTTTAAATAAAATTCAATGTCAAAGTAGTCAATAAAATCATGAAATACTGTCATTAAGATTTCAATTTAAATTTACAATTATTCCAAATAAAAAATACAATACATGTCAAGAGTCAATTATTCCAAATAAAAAAAATACAATTCATGTCAACAGCATAGTTTTAAATAAAATTCAATGTCAAAATAGTCAATAAAATTACGAATTATTGTCATTACAATTTGAATTTAAAATTATTTAATATCAATTATTATTCGATGTACAAAAATTTAAAAAAAAAATACAATACATGTCAAAAATGTAACATTGTCATCTCAAAGACGAAGAAAATTGCCCTCTTTCATAAACTCTGCTATACTGTAATATGCTCTTTCAGTTAGTAAGCTCTTCAATTTACTTTTAAGAGCAGATTTATTTAATGTTTTCCATGATTGAGGTAATTTGTTAAAAATCGTTGGAGCCATGCAAAAGATGCTCTTGCGCACAAGAGTTGTTTTAGCTGCCGGAACACAGAGTTTAAAATTATCGCATCTATTCCTAGGGAAAGCATTAGACAAGTGCTGGAATAAATGAGGATTACATTTAATGAACATCACTGTTTCCAAGATATATAATGAGGGCAATGTCAATATCTTACGTTCTATAAAATAAGATTTACAGCTGTCCGTTGTTTGCAGTCTAAATTTCGATTCTCTTTTCGTTGATCGCCTTGAGTCGGCCACGCCTCCTATTCTTTTGCTCTGACCACGTGACTGAGCGTTGAGATGACGTCAGAATAAAGGAATCGGAGGCGTGACCTACACGAGGCGATCGACGAAAAGAGAATCGAAACGAAACGGTTGTAACTTGGCTAGGGGGGCTGTTCTGCGAGCAATGTGCCCTGTCCAATGCCACTTAAGTTTGGCGATTCTTCGGCATATATCCGTAGCCTTAAGTGTACCGTAAAGTATTTAAATTAACCGTTGTTTGCCATCTTCCTGTTCAGAATGCCAAAATATTTGACATTCGGATTTGTAACCATGAATTTGTTACAGTAATAATTATCACGCATCCAAATATAGATTGTTAACAATAGTTGTAAATAAGAAACAGAAAAGTGAAGAATTGCCATTCCATGTAAAATCTATAGCTAGGCTAGCTCTAGGTTATAGACCACTGCTTATAGCCTACTAGAGCTAACCAAGCATATATAATGGTAGTCTCTCGGCATATACTTTTATCATCATCATTTCATTTGACGTCCACTGTTGGACATAGCCTCATAGGCCTCCCCCAAGTATCGCCACAACGAACATTCCTGTGCGTCTAGCATCTACCGCATTCTCGCGACTTTCACCAGGTCATCGGTCCACCTTATGAAAGGCCTTCCAACGCTGCGTTTTCCGGTGCGCGGTTGCCACTCTAGAACCTTTCGACCCCATCGACCATCCGTCCTACGAGCAATTTGCCCTGCTCACTGCCACTTAAGTTTGGCGATTCTTCGGGCTATGTCGGCGACATTGGTTCTCCTGCGGATATCTTCATTTCTGATGTGATCACGCAAGGAATCTCCGAGCATAGCCCTTTCCATTGCCTTTTCAGTGACTTTAAGCCTTCTGATGAGGCCCATTGTAAGCGACCACGTTTCGAAGCTAGCTATAAGCGAGACTATTTCTAACAATCCTATAGACTTGGCAGGAGACTAACTTCACTATCAACATCTCCCTAACCTTTTTCCAACTACCTTAAGACTAACTTCACTATCAACATCTCCCTAACCTTTTTCCAACTAGCTTGGGCTCGGCTTCCAGTCTAACCCAATGCGGCTGAATACCCGTGTTTTACATAGAGTGACTGCCCATCAGACCATCACCCAGTACTGCACAATATGATACTCCTTGGCTAGACTGATGGTTATACTTTCTGGCCTCTAACTACTTGTAACAACTGTCAAAGATTTACGAATGACAACCGGGACCAGTGGCTTTACCTGCTTTCTGAGACTTAGGATGTCAGTAATGTCCTAGATAAACTTAGGAATGTACAGTCAGGGGTCAAAAGTGCAGTAGCACTCTACCAATGCTAAAGTGTCTAAAATTTCTTTGTAGTAGAAGTTTCATAGTCCACAACTAGTTTAATCAATACTACGCTATTCTATGCTACAAATCAAATCAGGCATGAACCATTAACCCTCTTCTACAAAGACATTTTAGACACTTTAGCATTGATGGAGTAAAGATTGCATGTAGTGGAGATGAGAATGTTGAGATGGATGTGTGGTGTGACGAGAATGGATAAAGTGAGAAATGAGTATATTAGAGGAAGTTTGAAAGTGGCGCCAGTGACTGAAAAGTTGAAAGGGAATCGTTTGTCTTGGTATGGTCATGTAAAGAGGAGAGATGAAACGCATGTTACTAAAAGAGTTATGAGTATACATGTGGATAGGTGGAGAGGGAGAGGGAGGCCAAAGAAAAGATGGATGGATTGTGTGAACAGTGATATGAAAGAAAAGGAAGTTAGTGATAGCATGACGGTTGACAGGATAGAATGGAAGAAAAAAACATGTTGTGCCGACCCCAAATAAGATGGGACAAGGGCAGGAAGATAATGATGAGCATTGATGGAGTGCAACTGCACTTTTGACCCCTGACTTTACATATGTGAACTGAAAAAATCACATCAGTATTTGCCCGGTGCTTAACCACGGGGCCATCACGACACATACTAACATCACTGTAGCTTCCATTATTTGTGAACCTTCTTACCATTCTTGTATAGTGTTACCAGCGTGCACTTTGTCGCAATTCACACTTCTGTGTCAACAATACTGCTCATTGATAATGACCTCAACTATAGGTCGTTTAGTGTTAAGTTCGTTATTTGACACATTTTTATTAAATAGACAAGGTTTTATATTATTTCGACATTTTATCACAAAAATGATAGATTTATAATGTTTCATTAGGCTTACTTATGTCGGCAACAATGGTTTACTAACAGAGGTTGACGGGATATTCTAAAATGTATGAAAAGGCCAATCAAGATTTTGTTAAGTTAGGATAGATTCTGAAGTTGAGACAGTGAGATTTATTATGTGTAATCTATATATATAAAAAGAGAAACTGACTGACTGACATATCAACGCACAGCCGAAACTACTGGGACTAGCACAGTAAAATTTTGCACAATTTTTCCTTTCACGACGTAGGTGAGCAGTAAGAGAGGATTTTCCAAAATTCGTCCCCTATGGGGATAAAACGGGGGTCCAAAGTTTGTATGGAGGAACCGACTTTCACGCGGGCGAAGCCGGTGGCAGATGCTAGTCCAATATATAAAGACTTTTTTAGAGGTGAGAAATCATAAAATTGATGACTTTTCCCGCTCTAGAGTAGAATTAGAAGGCGTTTCAGACTTTTACTGACTAAAATTCGCCTGTGTTGTTCAGTTGCTCTTTGCATTCTAGGGCCACGGTTTCCCTTTCAGAAATTCCAAAAAAAGCACTGTGATAATACAGAAAACACAAAACAAAAAGAAACTAATTAATACCTAATTCGAAAAAAAAAATAACGTACAACGTAAAAGAATAAAGTTTATTTGAAATTATAATTCTAACTCAACTTGTTATTAATGAAGATACATAATATTATAATAGATAACTTAGACACAGACACAGAAATTTAAATGATCGTGCTCATCACACAAACATTTGTGCTGGGTGGAAATCGAACCCACGACCTCCGGCATAGAAGTCAGGGCCACTAACCAGCCCCCCCTAGCCAAGTTACAACCGTTTTGTTTCGATTCTCTTTTCGTTGATCGCCTCGAGTCGGCCACGCCTCACCAAGTGACTGAGCATTGAGATGGCATCAGAACAAAGGAATTGGAGGCGTGGCCCACTCGAGGCGATCAACGAAAAGAGAATCGAAACAAAACGGTTGTAACTTGGCTAGGGGGGCTGTAGACCTACAGGCCAGTCGTAATGGTTATATTACAAATATCTGCTCCGGCATAGAAAAAAACTGTTTTGCCAAATTTATTGTAAAATCTATTTAAAACAAGCCACGACCTACACCGATAATATTTGATCAGCAGAACCAACATCACAAGTACAAGGTACAAGTGCACTCAACGTTGTAATATTGACATAGGTATAATACATCTCTCAATTGATGATATGCATTGCGTTGTAAGCTATATTGAGGAAAATCCTGATGTAATCTGCAGTGATCATTATGCTATAGGTATCAATTAAAACCTCTTTGTTGTTGATATCGTTGTGATGGTCATTTAGTAACTGTACTCCATTCGCAATGAGATTAGACATTTAAACAAACTTTTTTTTACCGTCTATTCAATCGATTTTGACTTTTATTGCGTTGCTGGCATGATAAATACTGGCTGCAGTAAAAATTTGGTATTGTAACAATTTTTTTAGGGTTCCTCACCTCAAAAGGAAAAAAACGGAACCCTTATAGGATCACTTTGTTGACTGTATGTATGTCTGTCACGACCCTTTATCTCGGAAACGCGCGGAGGGATGGAGTTGAAATTGAAACCATATACTCAGGTCTGCGGTTCCTGGAAGCTGTGAAAAACTTCTGAGTTAAAGAAAAAAAAAGAAACGGCCGTTTATGTCGCAAAAAAAAGTATATTTCGACACTCTCAAGGGAATCAAAATTCATAGGGTACTTCCCGATGACCTAGAATCCTGAAATTTGCCATGAGGCAAGGCCATAAAGCATAAATATAGAAAAAATCTGAAAACTGTAAAGTAGTTAAGTCACAAAAAAAAACTTTTTTTGCTATTCGGAAAAATCTTCGTAACTCAATTCGGGAATTGAACTTTTTTCATAGGTAAGTTTGTACGGAACCCTCAGTGCGCGAGTCCGACTCGCACTTGCTTGGTTTTTTTACTTTTATTGCCATCCTTATGCCTACGGAATAGAGTTCAAAATCGGTTGAACGAACAGTAAAAAAAAGGTTGTTTTAAAATGTGTAATCTTACTTTGAATGGAGTATAGGTAAGTACGTAGTAATTAAACTGATCTATTCGTTTTCCCTGATAATTAATTAAATTGCAGGCATCAGATGGCGCTCGTTCTTTTTAGATTTTACAGGACTAGACGGGTCTAAGTAGCTACCTAGTTAATCAAGAGTTCGCCAAGTGTTTGATCACTTTTTTCAGTGAAAGCAATGCGGGCGAATGTTTTGGTGAACTATGAAAATTTTCCTCATTTTTTGTTTTGTGTTTAAGATATTTATTACGTTTCTATTATTTGAGTCTTACAATAAAAATATGTTTCATGTACACTACGTAACTGAATCAGGCCTCCCACAAGGTGGACTGACGACCTGGTGAGAGTCGCGGGAATGCGGTGAATGAAAGACGCACAGGATCGGTCGTTGTGGCGACGCTTGGGGGATGCCTATGTCCAACAGTGGACGTCTTTCGACTAAAATGATGATGATACCAATAGACAGGATATAGCGAACCGAACGAAATTTAAGCGAATTTATTAGATAATTTCTCACTTATCGACAGATTCAACAGCACTACTTAACATCATCGCCAAATTTTCGTTTCTAATGTAGTCACACCATATTTAACTCATTTCGCTCTTCCAGTCGCATTGCAAATCGCTGGCTACTGTAGCCTCAGCCTTGATTTCCCACCTTAAAAAAAAAAAAAAAAAAAAAAAAAAAAAAAAAAAAAAAAAAAAAAAGTATAGTCCTTAACTTAAATACCACCTCAGACAAAGAACTTATGACCTGTGACTTTGACCTGTGAGATTGTTTCAGTGTTTCTTCTCAGAGTCAGGTCAGAAAAACAGTGGCCGTTATCTAGTTTAAATAGACAAAAAATTGACGCGTAAAAGTGTCGTTTTTAACCTCAAAAGACCATCTCAGACACTAAGTTTGTTTTGGTGTTTCTGCTCAGGGTACACAACTAGGAAACACCGGCCTCATTTCGTTGACGAAAAAATTGACGCGTAAAAATGTTTTTTAAAACATATTTGCAAAATAAATATCATTAGTAATTATTTATCAATTTGTTGAGGACTAGCTTTTACCCGCGGCTTCGCCCGCATATATAAAATATAGCCGTGTCACTCAGGAATAAAGCAGCTTTCTATCGGTGAAAAAATTTTCGCAATCGGACTTAAAGATTCAGAGATTACCTCCTACAAACAAAAAAACAAACTATATCTCTTTATAACATTAGTGTAGATTATTATTAAAGAAAATACTTATCATATTACATGTTTATATCCTGAAATTCATAAATATGATACTTCTAGATAGGCTTGCTCTATCGCCAACCACATCATCGCTTACCACGAGGTAGCGGACGACGAGCAACGGGTAACTCACCATCCAGTCTTCCGGTAAGGACCGTGCCCGAGTCGTCGACGGCGTGTAGTGTTTCGCGCGTGCCTCAAAGATAAGTCAGCAAAACAAGCGAGAAAGCAAGCGATGAGAATAGCTTCACTAAGGTAGAGAAGAAGAAGAGGAAGAAACCTACTTGTCAGAACCAATGCGGTACCGAGCTGGCAGGACCCAACATGCTGTTGCGTCCAGCAGTACCTACGAAGTACGTTTCGAGGCCACATCACACCACGAAGGCTGAGGAGATCGTGGAGTATGTACGCGTAAAGACAAACTGGACTTTTAGAGTCGTGCAGTTGGAGCCGCGCCATAACACTAATTTCAAGTCGTTTGTGGTGCGGGTGCCAACTCACCATTTAGATGGTCTCTAAATGGTGGTCCTCAAAGGACAGTTTTGGCCGAAGTGTGTCGTTTATCGATAATTTCGGAAGGATACCGACTTCGCAGCGGAACACTTCGTTTGCAATAGTATAGTTCAGTAATTGTTATAGTTTATTTTATACATATGTATTAGTTTATTATTTTGTAAGATTATTTGTATTTTGCAAACAGCAACAGAAAGACACAGGTTAGTTTTAGTAAGTAAAAGTCTAACATGCCATCGAGATGACAGCGAGCTCCAGAGGGCGATAAATAAAAATTGGTATCGCTTACTTTTAGGTGAAATAACCTAACAGTCTAACGCAAACCTAACAAAAATCGAATTGATACTGTAATTACTGTAGTACTTACAGAAGCCAATCTCAGAGCCTTTGACCCAGTTATTGACCCATCAAACTCTTGCACAAGCAACTCAGTAACGAAACTGTATTACTGCAGTGATTAGCACCGGCAGCCTGGCAATGAGTGGGTGAAATCGATCACGTCACGCTCACGAACAGAGCCCGATGCATCTGTGATGCGGTTCACGGCGCTTTGTTAGCATTGGAAGTGTCTGAAGAACAGTTAGTTTTGATTCCAGCTTGTGGAGTTGGTTTTAGAAAGGAAGTTTTCTGCAGTATACCGTGATGCATGAACTGAACCAGAGCCATGTACTAGATGCATTCAGTATATGGTTCTGGAACCCCTAGTGGCGAAATTTTTCGTCGGCGTTTTCCTTATTAAAAAAAGACAGTAGTTTTAAGGTTCCGTACCTCAAAAGGAAAAAAAGTGGAACCCTTATAGAATCACGTTGTTTTCCGTCTGTCTGTCCGTCCGTCAAGACCCTTTATCTCGGGAAAGTGTGGAGGTATTGAGTTGAAATTAAAACCGTATTCTCAAGTTTGCGTTTCCTTGAAGTTGTTAAAAAATCAAACTTCTGAGTTAACGAAAAAAAAGATACGGCCGTTTATGTCGCAAAAAACGTGTATTTCGACACTCTCAAGGGAATCAGAATTCATAGGGACCCGGATTCCCGTTGACCTAGAATCATGATATTTGCCATGAAGCTAGGTCTCATAGCACAAGTATAGGAAAAAATCCGAAAACTGTAAATTTGTAGTTACGTCACAAAAAAAAAACTTTTTTGCGATTCGGAAAAATCTTCGTAATTCGTCACGTCAATTTGGGAATTGTACTGTTTTCATAAGAAAGTTTTTACGGAACCCTCAATGCGCGAGTCCAACTCGCACTTGCCCGGTTTTTTGTTTTAAAGTGTATGAAATCGTTATTCTTACTCAACCCGAACTTTATAAAAATAAAATTATCTATAAAGTAATTAATTAGTTTTATTCACCTGAGCGCAGCTGAGCAGATAGCTTCTTCTAGTTACATTTACATTGTGTTTTTTAGTGGAAAAAGTGTGTCAATTACTATTTAATCAAAAATGTCTTGGAGTCGATTTGGATAACGATTTTATACTTACGCTGTTGATCCCCGCAATAACGCCGGCGTTAACGCGCCATTGTCTTTCTATTGTGTCTCTAATTACGCTATTAGATAGGTTAAAATAAAAAGAAAATATTTGTTTTTAAATTAGTAAAACAGCAACGAAATTCCTCTCTGGGGGTTCAGAAAAGTAATGGATCTATAGCAAACTTATGGCAACAAAAAGGCAAGCAAGGGTTAGTGCAACATAATATGCAAGTCCTTGCTTGCATTTTTATTTTCGCACCGAACGTTTTGCGACAACAACAACTGTGGACCGGAGACTGTGTTTTACGATAGCTACAAGTACAAGCAGGCTTTAAGTCAAGAGTGAATAGGTCTCTTCTAGCCAAGCGTGTTTCATAATCGATCACATCAACTTCTTACAGTTACGTGAGATAGCGGACATGGCGGTCAGGGGCAGGCCTATCAATAATAATAATAACACAGGCAAACACTTCGGTTTCGGAGATTTAAGACCAAGGGCCCAAGTCTGCTATTTTTATAAATTCGACATTCCAACACGATACCATTGTCATTTTGCTAAAAGTTCGTAATCTGCTAATTCATAATGATCGACTATTGATCGGTCAATGGTCTCGTAATAGAGTTGTGGTAGAAGGACAATATCAAGCTTATTAAAAGCGATGACTGCACAATGACGTTCTATTGGTAGGTCACAGATCAAAGGAACTGTCAAAATTTTAGCAGATTACCGCATACGTCAGACATCCATTTGTCAACATGTCATGTACTAGATTACCATTCTATGTCACTTCTTTCAATGGAGTGTCAGTGTTTGACCATTAGAAAGTCATAATGACGCCATTATATTAGTAGTTTGCCAAACTTGTCAAAATCAACAATTATGAAATCAATGAGACCATTCTGACACTATGGTAATAGCAGACTTGAGGCCCAGATTTTATATATATGGCGATACTGAAACCGTGATTAGTTTTTTTTCTGTCAGCTCCAGTTTGCGAGTAAATCACAAACATATTGTTGTTTTGTCAAAATAGTGGCTATATTTTGATAATCTACAGATATAATATGTACTTCTTTCGATTTTCTTCAATGAAATTGACGTGGTCTATTGCGTATAGGCCTCAACAGGCAGTCTGTAAACTTATGAACCCTTTGATAGTTTGTTTTCCATATTTTTTATGGCTTAATGCATACATTTTCCTGCTTATTCACTGAAATCTTTAATATTATGTTTGAAGAGATCAATATAGTGTGAAAGTTGTATACTATGATGATCATATTACAGCCGATTTTTAAAAAATGTTATAACACTTAAGCATTTTATTAAATAATTTTACATCGTCTGTCTTCTAGTTTTCAAGGAAATTTGTTGGACTGCCACAAATGATTTATATGACGCCTTCAATAACCTGCCCTGGAGTTGCCGACCTACCTCCGTCGTGTGATCGAAGCCTAACGGACGGATTGGTTCATCGTCTACCCCAGTCACCGGTGAGAATGGAAACGGCGAGAGATGTGTGGGGTTCCGCAGGGATCGGTACTAGGACCGCTTTTGTGGAATATCGGGTAATACTACGTGCTGCGCGGTTACTTCTACGGGGTCAGCATGGTCTGTTACGCAGACCATTATGCAGGTTTTTGAAAAATCCAAAGCCTTATCATAGTTGTTAGGTTTATTTTCACTTAAAGGGGAATTCGTCCACTCTAAGTGGGAAATCATTAAAAAAAAACTTTATTTTTTCCATCTCAAAAGAAAATACAGCCATTACTAAACAATCAGTCACCGACATTCCGACTCCGATTTTCAGCCACCGTAGGCGTGGGCTTGCGGACGGCGAGCAATGGGTAGGTCACCGTTCGTGCTCGAATCGTCGACGGCGCGTATGTTACACGCGCGCCATAAGCCTACTGGGGCTATGGGTTCCGCGTAAGATAACCCCGGGGCCCTGGAACGAAGGCAAAGAAGAAACAGGAATGAGTTTTAGTCAGTTAGGGTGGATTTCTGAATTGAGTATTTTGAGTTAAGAACGTCTCAAACCATACTTGACTGTCAAATTTTGACAGGTTTTCAGGGCAAAGTAGAGTTTGAGTAATTCTCAACTTCGAATGCTTAAATCAGAAACCGAGGGTTAAAGTCTGACACACCCTCCGACACCACATGAGAGCAGGAGAAGTCATTGAATGATTCCCCACTGAAAAAAAAAGCTATTAGATACTAAACAAATATTAGGGCTCGTACACAAAACTGCGATACACAAAATTACTACATTATTAATAGAGGGAGCTCGCACATTTTTGCGATGAGACGTCGCATCGCAGTTTTGTGTACGAGCCCTTACTCATGCATACTTTCAGACACACCTATTCCATATTCAATTCCAAGTAATGTCGGAACATAACTATGTATTGCCTTACGCAAGCCCGCAATAACATTACTCCTATGTATTTCGCATTGATAAATCTCAAAAAGGCAACCCACCAAAACGATATCCTTTTACGAATTTTACGAGCTATATGTTCGCTTACCTTGGCAATACTACCACGATATAAAAAAAATCCAGAAGCACCACTTTTTTTTTTTAAGTGGAAAGTGCACCTGTGTTTCTTCTGTTGCTCTTGGCTTTCCAGGGCTGTGGTATCTCTTTCGAACAATTCTGAAACTCTCCAGAACCATTATCTAGTCTATCAATTTATTTTGAACAGTCATTGTTATTTTCTTTGTGCAGTGTAGGGGTACTCAGAATTTGTATGTATGCGGAACGATGCGGCACCATGCATAAGGTGGATCCACGATGGCAACGTGGAGCATTCAGCCAAGCCCTTATTTATAAAACTCGCTAACCATTAAATTTGTTTAATTTAGTAAATAAAAATCCGGCCAAGTGCGAGTGATACTCGCGCATGAAGGGTTTCGTACCGTCCGTAGCAAAAAAACGTTCAACTGTCTATCACAGGTCATGAGATACAGCCTAGTGACAGACGGACAGACAGACAGCAGACGGACGGACAGTGGAGTCTTAGTAATAGAGTTCCGTTTTACCCTTTGGGTACGGAACCCTAAAAATAGCCCAGTCAAAAAACAAATTCTCCACAGAAAATTATAAATTAAGAACCTGCTAATCAGTATTTGCAAACACAGATCTGCACGGCGTCGCATTGCGAGAGAAGCGATGCCGCAACACTCGACCGAGCAGTCATAACCACGACCACTGTCTCAAGACTGCACGACTAGGGCCTTGGCCGGCTAGGTTTGTAGCGATACAGACGTCATCCTTTAATAGGATAAAAGCGCGCGTCAATGGCGCGTTTAAAAAACGTGGTGTGCACAAGCCCGAAGAAGAATCAGTGTTTGAACTACTCATATAAATATTTCTTTTAAATAAATCAGGCCCGGGAAAAGATTAAGGAAGTAATAACATCTTTATTGGACCTTCTGAACCCGTCTTCATTATGTAAATCGAAAGAATCGGGCCTCTACGCCTAGTGTTACCAACTGATGCATGAAAGTAAACTCATTGAGCAATGCTAGTATAGTTGGTTTGTTTGAGCACATGTCATAACTATGTTAATGTGTGAAATGTGCGTAATAAAAACACGTGTGAAAGACTGTGTCGAGACCCATTTGTTTTGATGAATAAATGTTTGAAGTGGAGTAAGTAGTGTAGTGGCGTGCAATGGAGAAAACAAAGGTAGCCTAGCATACACATAGCCTAGCATACACGTTTGGGTGTACCTGACAGGTTTGCCTGTACAGTTGAATTTTACAGGTAAACCGGAAAGTGTGACCTTTAGCATTGCATTGATACCGGATTAAGAATGTGAAGGGTGGCGGGATTGTTCGAAAGACTTACCGCGGCCCTAGTCCGCAATGGGCTTTTTTTTCGGAAGATTTCGTTTTTTCCTTTTGACTTACGGAACCCTAAAAAGAAGTACCTACCTAAATTAGTTCTTGTAATTGATGTTAATTTATTTATTTAATCTTCATGCAACAAAATGTACAACACCTCGCCCACGGTGACTTTTTGTAGCGATGCTGTAGCGCGTTTGCATCGATACAGCCGCGATGCTGTAGCACGTTAGTAGCGCGTTGGCATCCGGAAGGAGCTCAGAGGGCTCGGAGGTTGAAGAGGTGGCGGCCGACTCCAGTAGAAACGCGAGTGTCTACCGGAAGCGCTCAAGACCGGGGGACAAGTCGTCCTCCGAAGGGGAGATGGGCTCGGCCCGAAAAATCCCCACCAGTGGGCGGGGTGCGAGTCGAGCAAGCGAAAGAGGGAGGGGCCTCACTGTCCAGGAGTCCGCTAAGCGAGCCAACCGACTTGCCGCGGAGGGGCGTCACCTGGAGTGGCCAGCGCTGAGGTGGACCTCTCGGGCCGTCTGGCAGCGAGCGGGATTCCAGGGAGGACTCCGCCGAGGAGTCTCGTAGATCCCTGGGGAAGCTGGTTGTCGCCGCGTTGCGAGACATGGGCCGGAAGAGGGAGAGGATCTCCAAGGAGAGGACGGTCTATTGGCATGCCGCCTCTATCGAGGAGGCTATCGATGCCTCTCTCGGGTCAAGCTTCGGGCCGAGCTCATGGGAGCCCAGGAAGTCAGCGGCTGCCGGGAGCCGACTAGAGGGGGGCGCAAGCAAGGGCAGGGGAAAGTCAGCTCCAGCCCCAGCCCGTGCCGGAGAGCCAGCTGCTGACGCTGGTGCAGTGGGAGCTGGCTGCTCTTCAGCAGCAGATGCAAGAGCAGCAGCAGCAGCAATTTCAGCTGCAAGAGCAGCAGCAGCAGTTTCAGCTGCGGATCCAGCAGCAGCTGTCCCTGCTGGAGGGCATCGTGCTGTGCCACCCGCTAGCGGCCTCCGGCCTGCGAAAGGCGGCGTCTTATGCCGCCGCCGCGGCCACGGCAGCTGCGCCCAAGGCGGGCCCGTCGGGGCAAGCTGGGGCACGGGGCCATGGTGTCGGAGTTTGGAGTCGAGGCGGCGACTAGGTCGCGCCTGCCGCCTCCCCTGCCAACACAACAATATTTCTATCGGACTAACTTGGAAGCATAACCTTTCAATCAAAAGAATAATTTTCGAAATCGGTCCACTTAAATAAAAATAATATATATATATGTTAAGTCGAACATAGAACCTTCTTCTTCTTTTTGAAGTCGGTTAAAAATAATTAGGTTCCTTTTTGTTTGCGTTATATTATTTTTGTCCGATTTCCCTAAAAAGAGAGTAGGTACTATATTCGTACACCTAAACGTCCAACAACTTAATATAATATAGGCTACCTACAAAGTATGCTCCGATTTCAGTGAACTCATTACTAATGTATGAAAAAGAGCCGTTCCGTTTCACCAAATATAGGAACTAAATATCGATTGAATAACTTGACTAAGTACTTCACAGTTTTCTTTGTACAGTCAGCGGTATAATTAGTTTAATTTACTTAACAAAAGAAATTATTACCCAGATAAAATAATGAAAGTGACAATTTTTTTTTTCTACTAAAATGTGCGCTTGTGGAGTGTTATATTTTAGTTATAATAATTCATTGGTGGTCACTACACTAAACGAATTTGACAATATCATTGGAAACTAATCTAGCAATAGATAAAAAAGAAATGACCTGCAGTAGTCCCCTTTTCATTTCTCTTTGGCAACCTTTTTCTCCACAACTCTATAAAAATTTATAAAAAAAATCTCATCATAACACGTTATGGTGTGTCCAGACCGTCTGTGAGCCGCTTGCTAACGGCGCACGTGCATTTCGCGCACGGCTCGTTCGTACGAAGCCCCTGCGCCGCGCGCGCTTAGTACGAACATGAAATGCACGCGTGCAGTTCGCAAACGGCTCGCGAACGGCTCGTAAGTGGCGCATTCACCAGATCTGGACGCACCTTTACAAAAACATGACAATCTACTTTACTACTAATAGTATAATTTAGACAGGTATGTGAAACAGGGTGTTGAGTCCCACATATCTCCGTTGAAAAGGGTTCTTCCGATCAGACGGGGGTAAATGTTGTGGTCCGACCTATTGCTCGATAGATGATTTCGGACTGTAATGTATATTCTAATCGCGCGGAGAGCTCCTATGCAGCCATGAGCAGCCGTGAGACACACATTGTGTCAGTGTTTTTTTTTTCTTAGCTGTCTTAAATTTTCTTTTTACAGTGTGTGTGTCCATGCGTGCCAAATAAAATATTTTTTACACCACCTGCTCGATAATGCCCTTTTATACGTCATACAACCATCACTTAAAGCAAGTCATTATGTCCCTAGGGAGATAATGCAGTATGGGCGATCCCTAGGGAATAATGAGATTTGAATTTGGAACGTGAAAAACCGTCAGCAATATGTGAAGTGCATCAAACAAGTTTATTCAATTTTCAAACTGGCCACTAACAAAAAAAAACAAATAAAAAAAGTTTCTAAAAAAAAAGTAATGAACAAGCGGGAGCGTTATAGAAAATTTAAACTATAGAATCTTTGAGTAGTGAATTTTGTTTGTTTCACATCTCAAAACATTTTGAGTGATAGTTAAGATTAACTCGTAAATAATACTTATATTTCTGTATTATATGATTTCTTTTACTAAATTGTCTTTTAATTATCTCACAGATGGTGTAAAAAGTAGAGTATCCAACACGGGGATAAAGCTGTCTTTGTCTTGGGCGGCTTGAATTCCTCACTTCACTCAGGTTTCTTTATTAACTCCCTCGCAATGCTCGGGAGTTAATTATATAAATCCCTCACTATCGTTCGGGATTAAAATTAGCAACCTTCGTTTCGTTCGGAATTCAACATCCGCCACCCGCGACTTAAAGACACTGCTTTATCCCCTAGTCACATAATCTACTATTTCTTTATTCTTCTTTCTTTCTATACAACGATGTAGGATAGTAGTAGTAGGGTGTTTCATTTTTAATTTTCGATTTTCATTATTTTGACTCTCGAACTCTTTATTGATGCTGCTAGAATTCTTGATACCACTCATGCACATTGATCATATACCAAAAATTACCATAATCGGTTAATATTTAGAGGTTGCACAACGCCAATAAGTACGTCATCAGTGAAGATTAAATTTTTAATATTATTAATTTTTACAGAGGAGGGAAGTAAGTTTTACTAGACACACTAGTAACACTTGCTACCCTCCACTGTAAAATATGGCAAATGGGCCTCATCAGAAGGCTCAAAGTCACCCAAAGGGCAATGAAAAGGGCTATGCTCGGAGTTTCCTTGCGTGATCGAATCAGAAATGAAGATATCCGCAGGAGAATCAAGGTTGCCGACATAGCACGAAGAATCGCCAAACTAAAGTGGCAATGGGCGGGGCACATTGCTCGCAGAACGGATGGCCGTTGGGGCCGAAAAGTTCTAGAGTGGCGACCGCGTACCAGAAGACGCAGTGTTGGCAGGCGACCGATGGACCGATGACCTGGTGAAGGCTGCGGGAATCCGATGGATGAATTCGTTGATTACAGCATAGTGGAAATGTAAACATAGACAGCACTAAACTATATTGTTATCTATATGTGTATATTCTACGTATGCTTGTTAATATGAAAATTTTCTTCTGTTCGTAAGTCTCGCTAAAACTCAAAAACGGCTGGACCGATTTGAATATTTTTTTATCCCAAAATAACACTCAATTCATGGAACTATTGTACAGGCTACTGATTATGAATGAATGAATGGCGATCAATATGAAAAAAAAAAACACTGCGCGTAGTATTTTCTAGTAGCAATTGTTATGAATGATAGATTCAAATATGACTGTTTTTGTGGACTATTTTGGGATTCGTTTTTTTTTACGTTTGACTACACAAATATGATCAGTAACAGATACGGATAGAGCCCCAATTTTTTGAACTAATTAAAAAATAGTAGTGTACCTATATATTTATTTAACATCTGTATTATTTAATTATTATTATGTATTGATTATTGTATGTTTAGTAAGCAAAAAAATACTAGCTTCATAATGTTCTTCATGAAATCAAGAAAATAATATGATTAAATTGTTAAAACAAAACGATTAACTACATCTTTCGCAATTACCCCACTGGTCGCTTACAACATCAACTTTATCAATGATCCAATCTTTTCTTCTTGATGTGAATCTAAATCTTTTTTTTCTTTCTGAGGGGCCAAAGGGCCGGTCTTGTAGTAATCGCTGTATTTGCCGTAGTAGGGCACCCGGTCACCAAAATACTTGGTTGCGCTTTTTATACATCTGTCATACTCCTTTTCCATGAATACTGCAATGAAAGTTGAGTTTTTAATTCTTAGAATATAATATTTTTCAATATGAAACAAATTTTAGGAACGTTGTGCGTACAGCCAAGGAGTTGAATTCCCTGCCGGAGTCTGTGTTTATTGATGGCTAAAACCCGGGAATCTTTAAGTCAAGAGTGAATAGGTTACTTCTAGGTAAGCGCGCTCCATCATCGACCGCATCGTCGCTTTCCATCAGGTGAGATAGCGGTCGAGCGCGGACCTATTAAAAATAAAAAATAATAAAAGGAATATTTCCTGAGCGTGTAGCATACATCGAATTCCCCCGACCTTCTTAGCGTGGTAGCGCCGCACACGGGCCACAACCACAAAACGCCGCCACCGGAATATATTTTGTAGGTTTCATACATTTTATATGGATCCCCCGCACATGTTTGACGCCGGTCGCCGCCACACGCTACAAATCGCCGCTGCTCGCTTTTTGTGGCTCGAACTAGCCACTAAACGCCGATACAAAATGCCGTCACACGCCACTCGCGCATTTCAACTTTCTTCACATATGGGTTAAAAAAAGTAGCAGCCACCGGCCCCAAGTGGCTGTCGCGCGATTCAGCTTCCTTTGTGGCCGCTTCTAGCTTCTCGTGGCGGCGTTTGTGGCTGTGGCATATGGCCTATGCGCGGCCACACTAACCCTCTCCAGTCCAGACCCTTGAAGACATCCTCTATTGTGGCTGTGATCATTTTCGAAGAAATTACGTCTCCCTGCCTCACATATCTGAACCCCATATCTGAACTGTGTCCCCTAATTTTGTTATATAGTCTCTCACTTCAAACATTATGTCAAAGACGTATTCACATAAAAAATCATACTAACACCCTTGCTTCTGTAAGCAATTTACTCCATATAAAACGCAAAGGTTTTTGAATTCAGCCACGACTCGCTCCCTTTTGTCAACGCCACAGACTTTAACATCTTCCGGAACACAATTATTCATTTCCTTGCAATAGTATTCAGTGTTGTAAGGCTGTAGATAATTATTATAATATGGTGTAAATAATGAGAAAAAACTGGGCAAGTGCGATTCGAACTCGCGCATTGAGGGTTCCGTACAAAAAAAATGCTGTTTTGCAATGCCTCTATTCGGGAATGGAGGAATTGCAAAACAGCATTTTTTTGTGATGTAGGTTACAACAAATTTACAGATTTATTCCTACATCTATGCTATATGACCTTGCTTTATGCCAAATTTCAGGATTCTAGGTCAACGGAAAGTACCCTATGAATTTTGATTTCCTTGAGAACGTCGAAATATACTTTTTTTGCGACATAAACGGTCGTATCTTTTTTTTTTTCATTAACTCAGAAGTTAGGTTTTTTCACAGCTTCAAGGAACCGCAGACTATGTGCACGTGCTCCATCGTCGACCACATCATCGCTTACCATCAGGTGAGTTGGTGGTCAAATGCGAGCCTATCATTAATAAAAATAAAAAAAGGTGTCGAGGAACAAATATTTGTGTTACTACATCATTACCATCATAATTGCAGCCGCAAAACGTCCCCTGTCGGACATAGGCCTCGCCCAAGTCTCTCGACAACGAACGGTCTTGTACGTCTCGCATCCATCGGATTCACGCGACTCTCACCAGGTCATCCATCCAACTTGTGGGAGGCCTTCCATCGCTACGTCTTCCGGTGCGCCAACCTTTTGGCCCCATAGATGAACTGGTCTGCGAGCAATGTGCCCTGCCCACTGCCACTTAAGGTTGACGATTCTTCGGGCTATGTCAGCAACCTTGCCTTACATTACCTTGTATTGCCCACAGATAACACTAACAGTTCCGGGTCTGGGTATCGTATATGTACAAGAATAATTCCTGATATAGAGCATTAATTTTTTTAATAAATGGAATAAACACTAAATTAAAAGTAAAGCTATCTTTATTATTTAAATCTGTGTTTATTCTATTTCTTCAGACGGTCCTAACCGTAATGGGTTAGGACCGTCTGAAGGTTTGCGTATATCACTGGCTCTCAACTTTTTTTTTATTTCGGACCACTTTGGACTAGCCTTGGTGACCTTACACCCAGTTCCCGAATTAGGAATTTGATGTTAAAAAAGTGTCAAACTTTACTATAACGCGGAAAGAAAGGTTTTCAGGCCGGAGTAGAACTTATAAATTATTTAGCTTCAAATTTGTAATTCTAAACAATTTTTAGTACCTATTAAAATTGGAGGATTGGTGCCTAGACACAGCGACACGGGATTGCGGCAGACCACGAAAGAAATGACGGGATGACCTGCATGTCTTTCTTAAGGGAAAGAGAAAGCAAGGAATCGCGATCATTGGAAATAATGGAGTTCGGCTTTTGTTCAGCAGTGGGACAGTACGGGTTAGCTATAATAATAATAGTAAAATCTAAAGAAAGTATTATATGCTCACATCCATATTTAAATAGTATTTATTTGCATCTGTTAGCACTTCGTTCAAAATAGCAAGAAATACTGAAAAATAAATTACTCTTTAATTTAAAATGATTGTTTTATTATCTTATATACATACAACTACGTAATATTCCTCACCTAGAACAGAAGAAAATAGTGCAAAATCCATTATTAACAAGCAAACAGTCTTACACTCACTGCACAATAATTACTTATGTACAGTTAATTTCCTCATAAAATACTAAGTAATTTTATGCTAATTTAAGTTTAAATCTTCAAATAATAAAGGCGAATGGCAGGTTTTTATGGGCACTTCGTACCGCTAATAAAATGTCGTGTTTATTTTTGTTTTAATTTGTGAATAGTATGTTAAACAAGCCCTCTTAAATTCTTAGATTTTTAGAAGTTGGGACGTAAATATCACATTAGTGTTCAAATTTTTTCGGAATAATTGCCCATTTATGACATCTCCTCCCCTCGGGCGCCCTGGGGGTATTATTATTATTACGTCATTGCGCGTTTTTACGTAAATCACCAAAAAAAAAAACTTTTTCTGGATTTTTCTAGGAAGAACGAAAATATAGAAACCAAAAAATTCGGCTAAAAAAAATCGTACAAACGTGTGTACAAAACGACAATTGAGAGTTTTTCAAGGTCATTCAAGTTGTACAGGCGTATGTACAATCGGCGCTCGAGGGGATAAGGCTCAAATTGTAATATTTATTGTCTTGATGTACAATAAAGTATATATATAAAAAAATAGCTTCTGCCAGCGGTTTCGCCCGCGTGATAATAGGTTTCTTCATACAAACTTCTAACCTCCGTTTTACCCCCTTAGTGGTGCCCCCCCCTTGGCAAAGCACCGCCGTGTCCTCGTGGGGGCGATCAGCGGAAGCGATCTCTCACGCCGGGCCTTGGTACAGGCCATGGTCCGGAGCGAGGAGTGGCAGGTTGTCGCTTCCTAATACTAGCAAAGGAGGAGGCCGCACGTGCACGAGCGAGCCAATGGCACTCGCGCCCCAGCCGCTGGGATTCCGACCCCGATTTCCAGCCACCGTAGGCGCAGGTGGCGAGCAATGGGTAGCTCGCCGTCCGACCGTCCGGTAACCGTCCGGACCGAGCCCAAGTCGTCGACGGTGCGTAGTGTTCATAGCGTAGCGTGATGTCAGCAACCGTAGGGGCCCGGCAGGGTCGAAGCCTACTGGGCCAAAGGTCTGCTTCTAAAAGGAAGACTCGGCCTTGGTATGAAAGACAATGAAGGAACAGGACAGGACAGACAGGACAGGACAGGTTTTTAGTCAGTAAAAGTCTGACATACCCTTGCGCTCCGCCCAAGAAACTGTGATTTTCCCAACGAAAAAAAACTCCCTTGGTGGTAGAGTTTCGTAAAATCCATTCTTAGCGGATGTCTACACCCTATAAGGAACCTACCTGCCAGATTCAAGGATATTCAAGGATTCAAGGATAGGTGGATTTCAGGTGTTATAGTTTCTGAGATTTCGTGATTAATCAGTGAGTGGTATTTCACTTTTATATAAACAGATAAAGAAATAAGAATTAGATGAATAGCTCAATTCCTTTGTTCATTTTTGTTCAGCCTTAGTATTTTAATTCAGTAATGATTTGGTGAAGACAACTGTATAATTATCTATTGATTAATTCGCAACACTTCGGAGTAGTAAAATGGCAACTAAGTCAATTAGTCATCGTGTATAATCAATTACCACGTCTCTATTTGTAGCTACCGTAAAAATTATGGGAATGTCAAAAATAATCGGCAGGTAATGACAGAAATAATGTTGATTACAATAGGACATTAAGGTTTGACTTCCTAGTAGATAAGAAATTCAATTTATACCCTTGTTGTGTAATCGAATGATGTTATTTCGGATTCGTGCAGAAGAAACGCCCGGGTGTCACCATAGTGTGGACCGCCCGGAGGACACGGTGGAGCATACGGTGGAGGTGTGCCCCGCCTGGGCAGAGCACCGCCGAGTCCTCGTGGGGATGATTGGCGGCGGCGATCTCTCGCGCCGGGCCTTGGTACAGGCCACGGTCCGGAGCGAGGAGGAGTAGCAGGTGGTCACCTCCTTCTGCGAAGCAGTAATGCTAGCAAAGGAGGAGGCCGCACGTGCACGTGCGAGGCAATGGCCCTCGCGCCCCATTCGCCGGGATTTCGATCCCGATTTCCGGCCACCGTAGGCGCGGACTCGCGGACGGTGAGCAATGTGTAGCTCGCCATCCGATCGTCCAGTAACCGTTCGGACCGAGCCCAAGTCGTCGACGGCGCGTATGAAAGGCAACGAAGGAACAGGAGTGGGTTTTTAGTCAGTAAAAGTCTGACACACTCGCGCCCCGCCCAAAAGCGAGGGAAGTCATTGGATGATTTTCCCACTGAAAAAATAAACCCAGGTCAAGAACACCTAGTAGATCATACAAACATTAGTTCCGTGCGGAAACCGAACCTGCGACACGAAATGAAGCAGCCAATCACTCAACTAATGCGCCAATCATGCCGTCAAAACTATTTAACTTTTTTTCAACTTGACGAAAGTCAACAAGTTTATTCAAAAATTTTTTTCCACTTTTATTTGCATTAAATAAACGTTCTATTTGGCCGGCAGTGTATTCCACGCGCGTTTGCCTCATGGTTCGGAACAGAGTGCCTTATCGAATGCATTGGTATTCGGAAATCGAACGAACGTAAGCGAATAATCGAATAAACTTGTTTTATTACGTCCATTGAAATATGAAAAGCATTAGGGATGATTTATTTTAAAGATGGAGTTGTGTTGACTATAATAAATATTTTACTTTTATTTAAAATAAAATGGCGATTTATAAGCGAATGCTTCAACTGGAAAGTGGTCAGCTTTGTGTCTGAATTGCACTTGCCTCTGGCACACAGAAGTCAATATGTAGGTATGTACTTCACTTTTCATATCTACGCTCGGCGATCGCGTTAGGCGTTAGGGTCAGCGCCTGGCGCCGAACTGTCCGAGTGCGACCGGGCGCGGTGATAAATGCCTACCTAATCTGAATTGTAAGAATATTACATGGCCACAAAATCATCTTTATCTCTGCGCGGGGCCTGTTCTGTATTACGTTAAAACAAACCATCAAAATACAAGCAAATATCTACTTACGCAGTGATGACATATGGCACTGAAACATGGTCGCTTACAATGGGCCTCATCAGAAGGCACAGTCACCCAAAGGGCAATGGAAAGGGCTATGCTCGGAGTTTCCTTGCGTGATCGCATAAAGAATGAAGATATCCGCAGGAGAACCAAGGTCGCCGACATAGCCCGAAGAATCGCCAAAGTAAAGTGGCAGTGGGCAGGGCACATTGCTCGTAGAACGGATGGTCGATGGGGCCGAAAGGTTCTAGAGTGGCGACCGCGCACCGGAAAACGCAGCGTTGGAAGGCCTCCCACAAGGTGGACCGACGACCTGGTGAGACACAGATCGGTCGTTGTGGCGACGCTTGGGGGAGGCCTATGTCCAACAGTAGACGTCTTTCAGCTGAAATGATGATGATCATCTTCTTATCTACCTCTCAGAAATAACTGGTAGCCTAAAAAACGTCAATTTACTGTTTAATGTTGTATTTAAACAACCATCCAACTGAACAGTTACAATAAGGTTTTTTTTTGTTGGTCCATTTTTCCACAAAAAAGTTCACAGACGCGTGTCTTAAACGGATAGCACTCGAGCTCGCATTGAGCTGAATTGAGCCGAAATATCATATCCGTGAGCGGTGTCTATGTGTGCGTTGCTCGAGCGCGCTTTGTATGTAGATAGACTTCTGTACCTATCTATTTTGTGCCTCTGGTTACTAAATGGTCAATAAAAGGCCGCGGTAACTGGAAAAGTTAGTTTATTGCTCGTAACCTATTCATCACCCACCCATTAGCAACTCCAAAGGAGAGTCCTACTCTATCCTGAGCTGATAAATATACAACATTCGTTTTAGTATATAATTATGAAACCCGAAACACGTGTCTAGTATTTTTATGTAAAGAATCTATGTGCGAAATTTCATAACTGTACCATGAAAAATCACAAAGTTGTTATGTTACCTGGTTGTCTGCACAAATACATGTCAGCAGACCATCCGGGTGACTGGGGGTTGTTTTGCTCCTGCACCCAGCTGTGCGCTGGTGACTTATGCCCGCTATGACCTGCCGTGACCTGTGCTGTACTTAGTTTCGGTGGTGTCCAACTTGTGACCTTTTTTAAATATTTTTGTAAATGTTTGTGTAAATTATTGGAATCGATTCAGTTACTGATTCTGAACAATCTATATTGAGGTTCCGCGTATACTAAAAATAATATTGTATAAATATAGCTGATTCATTGCTACTCTGCACTTAACTGCAATGATATTAGTGGTCTTATAAACAGAACGCTTACAAAGTTTTTCATTGCCGAGAAATCCAAATGAATTCTTTAGTTACAACTACAGAAAATCTGAAAACCAATAATGGTTTAAAAATAAAAATAAATGTTATATTAAAACACGAGAACTTGCTACAGCCTAAGTACTACGTAGGCGGTTGAAACTTTATAATGAAGCCGGTTAAATGACTTCTGTATCGAATCGCTTAGATCCTGGAAACGGCACTAAACGGGAGTACAGAGCTTAATTATAATACCCTACCTTAAGCCTAACCTACCCTTTAAAAAATGAAAGCTTCCCTCGAAAGCTTGAGGAAATGATGATGACATCACGTCGGGGTCACCAGTTTGGAGGTATGCGGATCAGAGAGTAAAGTCCCGCAAACATCCGTTGAAAAGGGAGGATCCTCCGGCCAGACGGGATGTCATGTCTGGTGGGCAACTGCCCAATAGATGATTTCGGGCTGTTCTATATGTTCTAATTGCGCGATGCAGGATTAGTTCTTATGTGACGCCATAGATGTCGCTACACTTAGTACTCCAGAAAAGGCGAAATTAAATTATGATAACTCAGCTAGGAGGTATACTTAAGCTGAAACTTTTTCATTTAGTCTCTTTTATTCTGTAGTGTATTAGTTATTTAGCATCTGTTTGTTCTTATTTCTAGACCTAGTGTCCATAGAATTTATCACTCTGTACTTAAAAAAATAAATGCCTCCCAGAAAAATGGCAAAAAAGGAACAGGAGTGGGTTTTTAGTCAGTAAAAGTCTGACACTATCTCCAGCTCCGCCCAAGAGCGCGGGATGTCAATAGATGATTTTACCATCCAAAAAGATCACTATTGAGAACAACGTGTAAGAAAATTCATGGACTCTCCTAAATCTTTCATATTTTTTCTAAACTCTATTTGCAGACGGACATATTTAGACTGGCCTGTTGGTCTAGTGGTTAGTGGCCCTGACTGCTATGCCGGAGGTCGTGGGTTCGATTCCCACCCAGGACAAATGTTTGTGTGATGAGCACGATTATTTGTTCTGTGTCTGGGTGTAATTTATCTATATATGTATGTATTTAGAAATATATAAGTATGTTTATCAGTTGTCTATTACCCATAACACAAGCTCTGTTTAGCTTGGGACTAGACGGCGTTGTGTGATAGTTGTGGAATATTATATTATTATTTTTGTATATTTTATTTATCTCAGGCCCCTGAGGTCCTGGACCTTTGGGAGGCGTACAAGGAGCCGAAGCCAACTCGCAGAGGCCCTTTAGATAATTATAATGGAACATGATACCAACCGACGATTATCCCTGTACGCGCTAT
Organism: Mythimna impura; assembly: GCA_905147345.3. Lineage (NCBI taxonomy): Eukaryota > Metazoa > Arthropoda > Insecta > Lepidoptera > Noctuidae > Mythimna > Mythimna impura. The sequence continues at coordinate 2,834,132 of LR990352.1, forward strand.
GCTAGTGCACCCAAGGACAACCCCCGGTTATTGAAAAACTGTTGCGACATATGGAGAACAAAGATAATAGGGCTATGGTTTTTGGAATCTTAAGTGGACTGGTAACATGGAACTATGTCAAGACTATGGCCCCTGCCTGAACAACGTTATTAATATGCATCGAAAAAAGGCAGGGGGTGACTTGCACACTCAATAAATGGGCCCCCAAAAACGGCCGCTAGCACGAAGTGACGTAGCAACAAGAGGGCAACATATCCTGAGGTGCTTGAGGAGTGGAGAGGTATACCACGGCTATCAGGACAATCCCGGAAGTACGGTCAAGATCCCTACCAGCACCTTACTGGATTATACATCCTTCTCCCGAGCACGTTTGCTCTTGCGAATCTCCACTCAAGCCAGCCAATAAAGGCAAGAGAGAGGTGGGAGCTCAGTTCCTCGTCAGTGTTCACTACGGCCGGCCAATAAAGGCAAGCCGGAGATGAAGAACAAGAATTCTCCCGGGAGATCGGGTCCGTGGGGTCGCTAATGCCCAACAGTTCGCCACAAAACTGCGCTCCGGTTTGTATCTCTCTTAGTCTGGCCCCACACCCTAGGCATATTACGGCAAAGCAAACTTCACCGATACAGACCTAGGGTATATTGGAGCACGCAAGCCCCACCACGACGTCAACGTAGAGATACGGCGATGGGGATATTATTATTATTATTATATCGCGAAACTTGACAGAAATCAAACTGGATTAGACAGAACATATGAGGTATATCTAACAGACAATACTTTTTATATCTGTCATTTTTGCACTGTCTAACTAAACAAAAAAAAACATATTAACCTGCTTAACTCTTCAACTTCCTATAGACTGTATAATGACCTGAGTAACTCAACCTAAATATTCAAACTCGTAACACTGACCCTGATACATGGAGGACGCACGCAACGACTGCTGTTGTCACTAAGTGTACTCGACAGTGTAATGCTTTGTACTGTGTGTATGTGTACACTTCCATAAGTGCTCGGACACACTAGAAGCGCGGGTGCGGGGCGGGTGCGGTGCGGCAATCTCTGACATAAGAACTTCATTTGAGTGTCAATAGCAGGAACGCGGGCGCGGGAAGCGGTGCGGGCTGCTCAACGCGGGACGCGTGCGGGCAACTCATGTATATACATGTATCTTCATACATAGCTCGTTCATACATGTATCACAGTGAGTGCGTGGGCGATGAGCTGAAACCGGATTATCTCGAAATCGCCCATCCGCTACGCTCGACTACGAACAGGCACTATAGCGTGCGTCCCTGCACCCGCGCCGCTCCCCGCACCGCGCTGCCAGTGTGGCCAAGCAAATCGCGCGCGTTCCTGCACCGCGCTGCGAGGGTGACCGAGCACTAACTGTCAGCTTTGTTAAAAGTGTCGAAAAGTGTTGACAGTGTGGCAATTTTGGGTCTCATTTGTGTCACTGTAGATTAGTAGTTTGTTCATCATCTCTCTAGCCTTTTTCCAACTAGCTTGGGGTCAGCTTCCAGTCTAACCGGTTTTTTTTTTTTCGGTGGTAAAATCATCTTATGACATCCTCCGCTCTTGGGTGAGGCGGGAGATAGTGTCAGACTTTTACTGACTAAAAACCCACTCCTGTTCCTTCGTTGCCTTTCGTACCAAGGCCGAGTCTTCCTTTCAGAATCAGACCCTTAGCCCCGGTAGGCTGGGCCCCTACAGTTGCTGACATCTCCTTGAGGCGCGCGTGGAACAACACGCGCCGTCGACGACTTGGGCTCGGTCCAGACGGTTACCGGACGGTCGGACGGTGAGCCACCCATTGCTCGCCGTCCGCAAGCCCGCGCCTACGGTGGCCGGAAATCGGGATCGTAATCCCGGCGGCGGTTGGGGCGTGAGGACCGTTGCCTCACGCGATCGGACGCCTCCTTCGCTAGCATTACTGCTTCGCAGAAGGAGGCGACCGCCTGCCACTCCTCCTCGCTCCGGACCATGGCCTGTACCAAGGCCCGGCGCGAGAGATCGCCGCCGCCGATCGCCCCCACGCTGCCCAAGCGGGAGTCTAACCGGATGGTTTTACATGGAACGACTGCCTATCAGACCTCCACGATCCAGTTCCTGGGCAACACGATACTCCTTCTGGTATACCCATGATCAGACTTACTTGTGCCTGACTACCTGTGACGACTGTCAAAGATCTACGAATGACAACCGGGAGCAACGGCTTGACGTGCTCTCCGATGCACGGGTGTCAGTAATGTCTAGATAAACGTATAAAAGTACAGTCACGATACAGGAATCGTGCCAAGTATGCGGCATCGTTTTTAAAGTTCCGTACCTTAAAAAGAAGAAATGGAACCCTTATAGGATCACTTTGTTGTCCGTCCGTCTGTCTATCTGTCTGTCTGTCAAGACCCTTTATCTCGAAAACGCGTGGAGGTATCAAGTTGAAATTAAAACTATATACTCATGTCTACGGACTCTTAAAGCTGTACAAAAATATAACTTGTAAGTTTACGAGAAAAAAAGATACGTTGGTTTATGTGGCAAAAAACGTACATTTCGACACTCTCGAGGAAATCAAAATTCATAGGGTACTTCCCGTTGACCCAGAATCCTGAAATTTGGCATAAAGCAAGGTCTTATAGCACAAGTATAGGAATAAATCTGAAAACTGTAAATTTGTTGTTACGTCACATTTTTTTTGATATTCGGAAAAATCTTCCGAGACTAATCCGAATTGAACTATTTACATAGGTAAGTATGTACGGAACCCTCATGGAGCGAGTCCGACTCGCACTTGCCCAGTTTTTGAAATAAGAATAATCCTTTCCAGCCTTTAAATTTTTGTTTTACCACTCTAATAACCTTCTCTTCCTTTTATGAAGTTTTAATCGAACTGTTTCAGAGAAACATCGTTTTGATGCACGATTTAAATCAGAATCATGACGAACACTAATGATTTAAAGTTTAAACGTGACATAATCGTACTATAACGAAATATTTAATGTGTATATAATTATATTTATCTTAGTATTCTGTACCAATAAAAGATTAATAGGAACTCAAAACACAACTTTCACACACCGCCATCTAGTCCCAAACTAAGCAGAGCTTGTGGCACAAGTTCTAGACAACTGATAAAAATACTTATATATTGTAAAAATACATACATATTATAGATAAATTACACCCAGACACAGAACAAATGATCGTGCTCATCACACAACCTTTTGTCCTGGGTGGGAATCGAACCCACGACCTCCAGCATAGCAGTCAGAGCCACTGACAACTAGACCAACAGGCCTGTCAAGAGAGAGAATTCTTTATTGTACACCAAGTCATAACACTGTACACGGTGAAACCATTGCTGGCGCCAGCGGCGGTCTGTTTATTCTGTATGTCTTCTAACCATACCTTCATTGAAATACCTTCGACAAATGACAAAACAAATCTCTGTACGACTACGGTAATAACAAAATGTCATTAGTTATTATTTCTAGTGATAATATTATGTGCGTTTTAAAACAACATTGTCCTACACACATTGGGTGTCAGTAGGTTAGTAGGCAAAGGTTCTACATCGATTATGAAGCGTGATACAAGTGTGGAACTTTGTCTAACTACTTAATTATAGATATAATAATTATTATTATGTAACAAAGTTGTGGGCAGGGCACATTGCTCGTAGAATGGATGGTCGATGGCGCCGAAAGGTTCTAGAGTGGCGACCGCGCACCGGAAAACGCAGCGTTGGAAGGACCGATGACCTGGTGAGAGACGTGGGAATGCGGTGGATGCGAGACGCACAAGATCGGTCGTTGTGTTGACGCTTGGGGGTGGCGTATGTCCAACAGTGGACGTCTTTCGGCTGAAATGATGATGATGATGATATACAAAGTTGTCTACGTTAAGGTTAGAAAGAGCCGTCCATGGTGTCAGGATTCACAGAACGATTCCCGGCGCAGGCTTGTGGATGACGAGTAATCGGTAGCTCGCCGTCCGGTCGTCTGTTAAAAGCCAAGCCCGAGTCGTCGACGGCGCGTAGTGTTCCATGTGCGCCTCAAAAAGATATCAGCAAAACCTGCAACTGAAGGACACAGGTGGTTTTTTTTTTTGTTTTAGTAACAGTTTGACACGCCCTCTCGCTGTCACTTGATGAAATCGAGCTCAAAAAAAAGTAGTAATGCTATTGACCTTTGTTTAATGTTTCGTAATACGAACAACGTCGCAAATAAGAGAACTTTGTAGCTGTCACTGACTCAAACGTTTACAAAGAAAAATGGGGCTCTATAAAAAAAAAATAGTGCCTATAAGTTAACTTATATAGTGTTAACACACTAACATATAAGTCAAAGTCATATAATAATATAATATAATATTCCACAACTATCACACAACGCCGTCTAGTCCCAAGCTAAGCAGAGCTTGTGTTATGGGTACTAGACACCTGATAAACATACTTATATATTTCTAAATACATACATATATAGATAAATTACACCCAGACACAGAACAAATGATCGTGCTCATCACACAATTATTTGTCCTGGGTGGGAATCGAATCCACGAGTTCCGGCATAGCAATCAGGGCCACTAACCACTAGACCAACAGGCCAGTCAAATGTTATAAAAAATTTCAAAATGTAGGAAATTTAAGTGTTTTTTGTCAGATTTGAATGTGAATGTATCTTATGAGAATACCAGCAACAAGCATACACCCATAAGAACAAAAACTGGGCAATTGCGAGTCAGACTCGCGCACTGAGGGTTCCATACATATATACATAAGGAAACAGTTCAATTCCCAAATGGAGTCTCCAAGATTTTTCCGAATCGCAAAAAAAAATATTTCTTTTTGTAAATTTACTGTTTTCAGATTTATTCCTGTACCTGTGCTATAAGACAAACGCCAAATTTCAGGATTTGTGCTTTATGTCAAATTTCAGGATTCTGGGTTAACGAGAAAGTACCCTATTAATTTTAATTCCTTTGAGACTGTCGAAATATACGTTTTTTTTGCGACATAAACGGCCGTATCTTTGTTTTGGTTAACTCAGAAGTTTGATTTTTACACAGCTTTGAGAGACCGCAGACCTGAGTATACGGTTTTAATTTCAACGCGATGCCTCCACGCGTTCCCGAAATATAGGATCTTGACAGACAAACGGACAACAAAGTGATCCTATAAAGGTGCCGTTTTTTCTTTTGAGGTACAGAACCCTAAACAATCAAAGAATAATTAAGAATCAAAGCATTTTTTTCGCATAAACCACTTATAAGCACTTTTAAATTGTCAAGATTGACGTCAGTCAGAAAAATTATGATAGTTGCACAATCCAAAGCGTAATCATATGGAGAAGAATGTGCAAGAAAGTCCATGGACACTCTTTATAAATATCTCGGTTACATATTTCTTGTTGCTTCTACTAAGTGAGAACGATATTGTAAATAAAGTAGACAGCTAAGAGATGACTAATCTCAATTGACAGCATCCGTTGTTCAAAGAGCTGTACGAACTACTTATAGGACTAAATGAAGCAGATTATGATATGAGATTTCAGCTGGTTTTTTTCAAGCATCCTGTAGGTAAATAAGAAAGGCGAAGAATGTGCTTGATTCCAAGTTAGGCGCAAGTTGTTTTTTTTTACCCGACTACGGAGGGTTATGATTTTGACAGGCTATGTATGTATGTATGTTCATCTGTTCCCTCATAGCTCCTAATCTACTTATCGGAACTCGACGTATGAGGTATCGTTAGAACCGTCTTAATTGTCCGCTGAGGACATAGGTTACGTGACGTGTCACAAAACTTGATATGGCGCCCTCTAGCGGACAAAAAGTAATGTGTAAAAAATAAAAATGGAGATAAATACGCCGTGTTTGGTATCATTTGAAAGGGCTTTACTTGTACATTTCCAAAATATTGTTCAAATTTAAAGTGACGCCCTCTAGCGGACAAGAAGTCATGTGTTCAAAAAAATGTTAAGATAAATACACCGTGTTTGATATCATTTGAAAGGGCTTCACTGGTACATAACAAAATATAATTATCATCAAAATTCAATGTGGCGCCCTCTAGTGGACAAAAATTAATTTACCATTATTAATTAGAAATTTTAAATTTAGCTTTTGCAAATGGTATAGAAGCACAGTGATTTAAAACCAAAATAATTTAAATAAAAAAAAAAGTAAAAAAAACTAAAACCCGACTACGACAAAAAAAAACGACGAAACTGAAAAAGAATGAAACAAGATTTCCAGGATGCTGAAATAAACAAGGTAAAAAGAAAAGCCGTAGTCACACGTTATTAAAGTGTTTCGGTTGTTACCAACGTGTGACTGCGGCTTTTCTTTTTACCTTGTTTATTTCAGCATCCTGGAAATCTTGTTTCATTCTTTTTCAGTTTCGTCGTTTTTTTTTGTCGTAGTCGGGTTTTAGTTTTTTTTACTTTTTTTTTTTTAAACAAAGAAAAAGTTGGCCCTCACTAGCAATTACTCATGTATCATTAGTTGTTAACGTTCAAATCAAATCTCAAATCTTTATTGCAATCGATAATGTACATGTCAGGTGATAAATAATAAAAAATTGAAACAATTATGGACCCTGTCGGCCACAGCAACATTATAAATGGTAGGAGAGAGGAAGAGCGATAATATAAGTACCTATTTAATTTTCTTATTTGTGTGTTTATTATATCGATTAATTCATTTCAACTAATTACTTATTCTTGGTACTTATAAGTATATACTATAGTCTTATATTTAAATTTATTTACGTTAACTCAAACACACAAGACAGTGACCGAAACATGCTCTGTAGGTCAATTTTTTTTAGAAAAGTAAAATACACTATATTATCTAAATTTAAAATATTAAAACAAGAAAAATAAAAACACTTAACTAATTAAAACTATATAGGGTGACTGGTAATTATAGTGTACGATACTTAAACACGTGATTGTGCTTATGATAACCAACAACTTCTACTATGGGAGCAAACCTGACATCGAGAAAAAAGAACAGCTGTTCAGTACATTTATGTTTGCCTAATGTACTGAACAGCTGATATTTTTTTCGCGATTTCGGCTTTGCTCCCATAATAAAAATTGTTTATTATCATGAGCACAATCACGTGTTTAAGTATCGTACACTAATTGCCAGTCACCCTATATGTCTATGGAGCAGTGGTGGCCGAGTAGTAACGGCCCCGACTTACTAGTTGTAGGTCGTGGGTTCAAACCCAGCCAGGCGTATTACTTTGTGTAATTTATTTCATCACCACTGCTCTCAAAACGGTGAAGGAAAACATCGTGAGGAAACCGGCATATCCTAGAACAAGAAGTTTGAAGACATGTGGCATCCACTAACCCGCACTGTGCCCGCGTGGTGGATTACGGCCCATTCCATCTCTTAGAGAGGAGGCCTGAATCCCAGCAGTGGGAACATTATAAGGCCGACTATGCTGTGCTATGCTATCTATGACCCTAGAGAGTATAAGTCCGATTTTGTCCAAAAATGAGTTAAGTAGGTATACCGAAATAATCAGAAAAAAAAATGCTCTGTCGTTTGGTGGAAACGGATCTAAGCTATCCCTAAAAATAAGGAAGTTACTTTGTGTAAAAGGGTTCAACTGACACCAAAAAAAAACTACAAAAGTTGGTTTCAAGTGCATTTGTATCCTTTTAAACGGAAAAATAAAAAAAATGTATTTTGTTTTTTAATCTAAATTAACATAAATCACCCACGATTTAATCTGTTTGGTGTTTATCGATACAACAACACATAGTCCTTAAAAATGGCTTAGTTAGTAATGATATTACTAGACTGTGTTTCCCAACAACCCACAACCCGGGAATCTTTAAGTCAAGAGTGAATAGGTTGCTTCTAGGTAAGCGCGCTCCATCGTCGACCGCATCACGGTAATATTATCTATACAGTATTGTAACTCGGCCGTATTTTTTGAAATAAATGCCTACAGCCGCGCGGTACGTAAACATGCGATAGGGCTGCCCGCCTCCAGCATTTTAATTACATTTGCCTACTTTGTGTTTCCATTTAGTTTTGTGATTGTAAATATACTTTTTTTAAATAAACAAATAAAATACTTTGTGAATTGAATAGGAAGTGTTCAATATTTGCGACCGAAAAAATATTTGCGCCTCGACTTAGATGTACCTACGAAATGCTTTAATATTAAATTTTAAAGTACAAAAATCCGCATTCTAAAGCTTAATTAAAAATTGTTTTGGGAAACATGGACAATGTGGAGAAAAAGGAATATCTTTTACTTGGTTATAGATACCTGCAGCTACTTTACAATTTATATGTTTGGTTTTAAATGAAGAATTCATGCAACCAAAAACAGCACAATATATCCTACTCGTCATATTAAATATATAAATATGTACTTGAACTTATTTTTATTAAAAAAATCGCGCGGCACAGACGCGACTGTCTGCATCCCGAGCGCACCTCGAGATCGAGGCGCGTAGGTATAGCTCGCGTTTCGTCCGTTTGTATGAAGTTGGAATACTGTATAGATAATATTACCGTGACCGCATCGTCGCTTTCCATCAGGTGAGATAGTGGTCAAGCGTGAACCTAAAAAGATTTAAAAAAACATATCCGTTTTCACCAAAATAAAGGGAAAAAATATATCTTTGTATTAGGTTGCCTACTTGATCATCATAAAAATCATTCCAAATACGTGTCCCTTTTCAATTGTATGAATTAACATTTAACTTATTGGAGAAGGGGCAGAACCTATTTTATACCCTCAATGTCACACGAGGTCAAATACGAAGTTGAAGCACGCGGAGTGTTATTTGTGTCTCCTGGCCCCCTAGCCGTCATCTCAACGCTCAGTCACGTGGTCAGAATAAAGGAATCGGAGGCGTGGCGTACTCGAGGCGTTCGACGCAAACAAAACGATCGTAACTTGGCTAGGGGAACTGTAAAGCTGCACTTTTGGACTTAGATCCCTTTTCACTAAAGGTAATAAATACTAGCTAAAATATGGTGTCATAAAGTCTGTAGGTAGGTCATAGAAATACGTGTTCCGTTGGGGGAAGCGAGCCCGCGAATGCAGTATAGCAGCCAATTGCCTAAACACTGCCCCACCGTACCATCATACAAGTCGATTAATACTCAAGACAGAAAGGTAAAGTCTCTATTTTAAACAAATGATTTTGGCTTCGACTTGATTGATGAATGGTAACCATTAATAACATACAATTTGTGTGGGCGTGTAAGAACCCGATTGTTAATAACTATGTACCTTGATTGTACTATCAACAATCGTGTTACTAATATTATAAATGTAAAAGACTGTATGTTTGGATGTCTGCAGGTTTTTTTTTGAGGAGGGATATCATCAAAGAAAGAAGAAAGAAAGAAAAACTTTTCATTTGCCGGAAAAGGCGCAAGCTTAAAACTAACATATTGCAAACATTTTGCATGACAAAAACATAATTAAAAATAACATAGGTATATGCGCCACGTCAGCATAATGCGTTGTCCACACGCAAAAAGCGGCGAGTCCACAGCGCTGGTTTGCAGCGACTCAGACGTTATCGATAACATCTCCAGCTCTAAGGTGGCGAGAGGGAGTGTCATATTTTTGCTGCCTAAAACCCGCTTGTGTTTCTTCAGTTGGTCATTGCATTCTAGGACCGCGGTAACTCTTTCAAATGTTTCTGGCGGCCACCTCTCGCTTCGGGTCCTGGTACAGGCCATGGTACGGAGCAAGGGGGAATGGGCGGAGGTTGCCTCCTTCTGTGAAGCAGCTGGCGAAGGAGACGGCCGCACGCGTGAGTAAACCCCGACCCTGAATACCAGCCACCGTAGGCGTGGACTTGCGGATAAAGAGCAATGGGTAGCTTGCCATCCGGCCGTCTGGTAACCATCCGGACTAAACCCAAGTCGATGGCGCGTAGTGTTCCACGCGCGCCTCTATGAGATGTTATCAAAACAGTAAGGGCCCAGCTGGGTCGAACCCTATTAGGGCCGTGGGTCGAATTTTGAAAGGGTGTGGTTTTAGTCAGTAAAAATCTGACACGCCCTCACGCTCCGCACTAGAGCGCGCGCTTCAAGGAATGTTAGTGAAACCGTAGGGGGCCAGCTAGGTCGAAGCCTACAGTTGCCATGGGTGATGCGAAAGAGAACCCCAGGGCCCTAGAACGAAGGCAAAGAAGGGACAGGAGTGGGTTTTAGTCAATAAAAATCTGACACGCCTTCCCGCCCCACCCAAGGGCGGGAGATGTTATTAGATGATTTCCCACCTAAAAAAAAAAGACCCGAAGGAATTGGCAGAAAAGAGAATCAATGGTCAGTTGTGGGCTAAGTCAGGCTGCCAATGATGATGATAATGAAGTCCCTTTAGGTTAATAAAACAGTTTTCACACGAGCAAAACCGCCAGCAAAAGCAAGTGAGTAATAAATATTTATAGTCCAGTACATAGTGTACCTACTTTTATAACCAATAACGCTAATAAAAAGCATAGAAAAAAAACCTTTGGTGGTTAGAACCGAGGACGCCTAGTTTTTTTTGTCGATCACTTGCTATGCCACGGCCAAATTGAGATTTAGGGCACTACGCGTTTGTACTAGTTTCGAAATTATGACTAAAAAGTCATAACAAAGAGAAGAAACAATTGTGTATACATTTGACAAGGCAAGTAGCTAAATATTTAGTTATTGCTAATTTTTGTGTAATTTCAAAAGACTCATTCAGTTTAAGAGCTAAATAAAATCGGATTATAATCTAACATCTAATCTAACACTAGATAATAAGTTATTTATTAAGTTACTAACACTTTATGGATCTTTTTGTGTCCGAAGTAAAATAAATTCTATTCTATTCATAATTTGATATAAGTAGGTCAAACTTATGACTAAAATGTGGAGGAAATGAAATAAAAAAATATTCTATGTTCGAGTCTAGGATAAGGTCTACCCGTTTAAAGTTAAGTTAAATTTCATCCAAATCTGTCCAGCCGTTTGTGCGTGAAAGAGTAACAAACACATACATATACATTTCCGCCATAATATTATTCTGATTATACAATCATTACTTCTCTTTGCTGAAAGAAAAAAAAAAGTCGTATTAAGCGATGAAAATTTCATCGCTTAATACGACTGATGCTGATGATGAGTATTAAGCGATTCATCATCCATGATCATCATCATAATTTCAGCCTAAAGACGTCCACTGTTGGACATAGGCTTCCCTCAAGTGTCGCCGCAACAACCGGTTCTGTGGATTCCCGCGACAGTCACCAGGTTATCGGTCCACCTTGTGGGAAGCCTTCTTACGCTTCGTCTTCCGGTACTCGGTTGCCACTCAGGAACCTTTCAGGCCATCTGTTCTTCGAGCAATATGCCCTGCCCACTGTCACTTAAGAGGGCCCTTCCCTACCCGTAGTCAATGTGAGCATGGTGAAACAAAGAGAGATAAAATCTGAAAGCTCTGTTGGTATTCAGTAATTCCGTAATTCACTCTAATATTTCACAAAACTTGTTCCACGAAATACGATTTTTTTAAACTTTGGAAGTTTTCGAAAAAAAAAAACCTTATTCAGAATTTTGATTAAATGTGCAACGTTTCTATTTTTTATTTATGACTTCATTGTTAAGGGTCAAAGTCCACGCAAAATAAAATAGTTTCAGAGTTTTTTACTTGATTAGTTTCACACTATAAGATTTGATTTCAACACAAACCTAGATAATATCCACAAGTTATCAGTACTCTAAAAATATCAAGAGAAAGATGTGTAATAAAGTTATAATCACGTAAGAGCAGTTGTATGAAAATGTATCTTGGGTTGGATGCTCTTAAATCATCATCATCATCATCATTTCAGCCGAAAGACGTCCACTGTTGGACATAGACCTCCCCCAAATGTCGCACTAATGACATCCATCGGATATTTTTTTTTTTAATTATTGATAGGTTCGCGCTTGACCGCTATCTCACCTGATGAAAAGCGACGATGCGGTCGACGATGGAGCCCGCTTACCTAGAAGTAACCTATTCACTCTTGACTTATATATCTTCATTTCTGACGCGATCACGCAAGGAAACTCCGAGCATAGCCCTTTCCATTGCCCTTTGAGTGACTTTAAGCCTTCTGATTAAAGCCCATTGTAAGCGAGCTCTTTAGTGTGACTTAAAAATAAAAAAATATAAACAAAAGATTTATCATTTTAACCAAAAGTCGGTTTTGTAGGATAATTACAAAACCTAAAAGAGGATCTTGTAGGTTTACATCAAAAGAAATTTTATAAATGAGCACTTTCATAATTTACGTAATCTTATTACTCAGCATTTTCATAATAAAGCTTTGTTTTGTGGTTAACACAAAATATTTAATGTCTGAAGCATTTGATTGTAAATGTTTTCGTTCGCTGTTTGAGTTATTACGAGTGATTTCAATTTGTTTTCTTTATACTTAAAGTAACAATAGAGAGATGATTTCGTAGGATTTTTGATTGTAATAGTACGTCTTGTCTAATAGATTGCATCACTATGTAATTGTGTATACTGATGTTTGGATTTGCACTGGGATTTACACCTTTTAAATAACATGTTTATTCTTCTGGGTTAAAAAAAGATTGCATGTAGCGGAGTTGAGAATGTTGAGATGGATGTGTGGTGTGACGAGAATGGATAAAGTGAGAAATGAGTATATTAGAGGAAGTTTGAAAGTGGCACCAGTGACTGAAAAGTTGAAAGGGAATCGTTTGTCTTGATATGGCCATGTAAAGAGGAGGGATGAAACGCATGTTACTAAAAGAGTTATGAGCATACGTGTGGATGGATGGAGACGGAGACCAAAGAAAAAATGGATGGATTGTGTGAGAAGTGATATGAAAGAAAAAGGAGTTAGTGATAGCGTGATGGACAGAATGGAAGAAAAAAACGTGTTGCCCCGACCCCAAATAAAACGGGATAAGGGCAGGAAGATGATTCTTCTGGCTTGTTAAAAATATTGTCTTGTTCTTTTTTGTGTCACCTCAATTTTTTAATGCGCTGTCCCTAGTCATTTTAATTTTTTGTAACTAAAGAATAATTTCTTTGTGTCATGATGGCCCAGTGGTTAAGAAAAACTGGGCCACCATGACCCAGAACCTCATGCATTAGAGGCCTTAGCCTCTCATACATCAGGTTGTGGGTTCGAAACCGGGTGAGTACCAATGTGAAGTTTTCAAGTCATATGTACTCGTACTTTCCAAAGTTTATTTAGGACATTACTGATACCCCGTGATCCCGATTTCCGGCCACCGTAAGCGCGGGCTTGCGGACGGCGAGCAATGGGTAGCTCGCCGTCCGACCGTCCGGTAACCATCCGGACCGAACCCAAGTCGTCGACGGCGCGTACTGTTCCACGCGCGCCTCAAGGAGATGTCAGCAACTGTAGGGGCCCAGCAGGGTCGAAGCCTACTGGGGCCAAGGGTCGAATTCTGAAAGGAAGACTCGGCCCTGGTACGAAAGGCAACGAAGGAACAGGAGTCGATTTTTAGTCAGTAAAAGTCTGACACTATCTCCCGCTCCGTCCAAGAGATGAGGGGGATGTCATAAGATGATTTTCCCACCGAAAAAAAAACTGATACCCCGTGTCTTGGGAAGCACGTAAAGATGTTGCTCCTGGTTGTCATTCGTAGATCTTTGACAGTCGTTACAGGTAGTCTGACGCCAGAAAGTCTGACCATCAGTCTATCCAAGGAGTATAGAGTTTGCCCAGTAACTGGGTTGTGAAAGTCTGATAGGCAGTCAATCCATGTAAAACACGGGTCATCATTATCATCATCATTTCAGCCGAAAGACGTCCACTGTTGGACATAGGCCTCCCCCAAGTATCGCCACAATGAACGGTCCTGTGCGTCTCGCATCCATCGGATTCCCGCCACCCTTACCAGGTCATCGGTCCGCCTTGTAGGAGGCCTTCCAACGCTACGTCAATTTTATCGACTATTAAAAGCTTACACAATCGCAATTTTAAAAGTGTCGATATAATAACATCTGTCAAAATGTGTTACGGTGGCTATCAAAGGCACCAGTGGCTAATGACGTCACTGCAGTTGGTCACTGAAGATAGGCAATACGAAACTAGCTGTTTGAAAGTTCAATGATGCACATTGTTAACAAGTTATCATCACTTGAACTGTCAACAGAGTTACGCAATAGCCCCGCTGGAGAGAGTCGCGGGAATGCGGTGGATGCGAGATGCACAGGATCGGTCGATGTGGCGACGCTTGGGGGAGGCCTATGTCCAACAATGGACGTCTTTCGGCTGAAATGATGATGATGATAGATAAATAAGTCCTGCTATGACGCATTTATATTTAGCTGCATTCAATCAGTTGGTTCATCAATATTCTAAATCACATACTATTATAGCTAACGTATTAATTGATATCGAAGTGTTGGCTCTATTCACAGCGCTGATGGATTTTAGAACCGGTTCCAATACTCTATAATATGCAACATTCCTAACTAAACCGTGTGAAAATTGCGAGCGATTTTGCTGTTTATTGCGATGCGAATGTAATAGGAAGCGAAGCAAAGGTTGTTATTTATTTGACATTGTTTTGTGCACGTTTTTCTAAACCATATAATAATAATAATCCTTTATTGTCCAGAAAAACATGACATAATGTAAGATTCCCTGTGTCGTGGAGGGTAGTCTCTTTCGCCATAACATACATTGTACAATAACCGGAATAAAAAAGAGTAAAGTAAAAAATAAAACAAAACAAAAAAGTGCGAGTGGTACCCTACATGCGTGATGAGTATGTGTGAGTAAGTTTAAGAGTGTGTGTATTATAATTATGTGTGGGTGTGTGTGTATTAGGGGTGTGTGCGGGTGTGAGCATTATGTATTTAAACTTAAAATTGGAAATTTTAAACCACCAAATTTTTTATTTTTAACGTTCTCTATAATCCTTATCTGCCCTCAAACGAGAACGATCCCATACTTCACTGTCAGTGCCCCAAAAACATTTAATCATCCACCCCGATTCACCTTACTGACTTATGACGTCACCCCACTATAATATTGACCTCGCTCAAGTCTAATGGAAAGCGATGAAAGATTGAAGTGATGTTTTATGAAACGAGCATGGCTGAAAGGTGCTTGTGGCCGGACACACATACGATGGCAAAATGTTTTACACTATGGCTGTATGTATGCACTGTAATGAGGGTCAATCACATAATATTATAGCAAATCTGATTTTTATTAAATACATCGTATGTGTGTATGTATGTATGTGTGTGTGTGTGTATACTGAGCATTTATTTTTTTAAATTAATAAAATCCGTCAAGAAATGGTGGATTTATAAAAGTTTTTCTGAACGGCTACTTCGAAACGCGCTCTCGCTGGACTGTTTACGATGACGTCATCTGTCATAATCCGTGCAACGAACGGCTTAATCGTATTTATGCGCCGGTGGAGAACGATCATTGCTGTATCTTCGTCATTTTAGTTGCGATTTTAATAATTTCTTCACCATGTTTACTGTTTTTTTTTTGACGCTATAAGTCTGCATACTCCACAAAAATCATTACTGATCCTCATTGTAATGAAGTACCACTGAGTACGAAATCTGAAAAATAGTTAAAATATCAACTTAAAAACTAAACCAAATATTGACTACACTGTTGGCGCAGTGCTTAAGCGATTAACTGCTGCTCTGCGTGTATTGGGTTCGATTTCCGCACCGAACAAACAAATCAAGTATAATATATTAACTTGGCTCGCGAGGTTGTCGCCATGCAGGATGTAGACTCGGCGATCATTGTACCGATAGTCGTGTCAGCCAACGGCTTAATAGCCAAGAGCCTCGACCAACACCTTAGGAGGCTCGCAAGGTATCAAGGGACGAGAGGCTATGGTAGAGCGTACGAATGTCTCACTTCAGGCAGTCTCCAAGTGGGGCGAAACCAATCTGGTAGAATTCAACGCCGCCAAAACACAAGCGTGTCTATTCACCGCTAAAAGGAGCCCGTTCACCTTGGCTCCTGTTTTTCAGAATGTATCCCTGGAGTACACCGACCGCCTTCAGCTCTTGGGAGTTGAAATTTCCTCAGACCTTAACTTTGGGCGGTTCATTGAGTCCAAAGCCAAGGTAGCTGCTAGGAAACTCGGCGTACTTGCAAAGGTCCGGCGGTACTTCACACCAGGACAGCTTTTAATGTTATACAAAGCACAGGTCCGTTCGTGTGTAGAGTACTGCAGCCACATATGGGCTGGTGCTGCAAAATGCCACCTGGCAGCTTTGGACTCGGTGGAAAGGCGTGCAAAGAGGCTAATTGGTGATCCAGATCTGGTTAATTCCAATCTACAAAGTCTGGAACACAGGCGTAGGGTAGCCAGCCTTTCGGTGTTTTACAGAATGCATTGCATGACTTGATTCCACCATCTCATTTCTACCATCGGACAAGCCGACGAACGGCGAGTATCCACCCTTACGTCGTTGAAACCTCTACGGTCCGGACCAAGCGTTTTGCCTCGTCGTTTATACCGCGTACATCGAGGGACTGGAATAATTTACCTGCTGCGGTTTTCCCGTCCGATTATAATTTGGGTCTCTTCAAGGCTAGAGTGAATAGGCTCTCATTAAATTAGTGCGCCTCACCATCAACGATTGCATTACTACTTACCATCAGGTGTGATCGCAGTCAAGCACTAGTTTATACCAATTAAAAAAAAAAAAAAAGCTTGGACCCTGTTCCCGATACTGGTGGGACACTACGGAACAAATATTTGTATGGCGTTCAGATAGTTGTTCTGGGTCCGGGTATCTTTTTTTTTTTGAAAAATTATCCACTGACTTCTCGGGCGGCGTGGGGAGGGCATCAGACTTTTACTGACTAAAACCCACTCTTATGTTCCTTCCTAGCCTTATGTTCCAAGGCCCCGGGTTTTTCTATCAGATACAAACCCATGTCCCTAACTATATAAGGTGTAAAAAAATTAACTTTAAGAATTTCGAGGGGACATTGTACTCCTCATTATGAACAACTTTTACTATGGGACCAAACCTGAAATAGCGAAAAAAAAATCAGCTGCTCCATACGTTTTGACGAGTTATGCGAACATAAATGTAGGGAACAGCTGATTTTTTTTTCGCGATTTCAGGTTTGGTCCCATAGTAAAAGTTGTTCATAATGAGGAGTACAATGTCCCCTCGAAATTCTTAAAGTTAATTTTTTTACACCTTATATAACACCTTAAGAAACTGATATTAAATACTATACAAGTTAATGCAAGTTTTGTCGTTTGTCTCCCTAGCTAAAAGTCCCAAAAAGTATCTGGAAATAAATTCTATAATAACCTAGAAAGAGAAAGAAAAATAGTTTATTTACGTCAAAAAAAAAATAATCAAATAACATAAACGACTTATATTATAAGTGGTAGGATATGCGTCACATCCGCACAAAACGGCCTCCGCTCAGCAAAATGCTGGGGCTCGTGTAAGACAGAGGCTCAGTGCTGATTTTCAGCACCAGCCGTCGTCGACGAACCTCCTTCGACAAACGCGATTCAATTATAAGTTGTGGATCGATAGCTTTTAAAATATCCTCCAAACAAAAGTGAAATCAGGGTTCATTACCTATTAATAGTAAATCCTTCTTAATCTAGTTCGTATTGAAATATTTTTTCTATTTTACCTTTTTCGTTATCTAGATTTTTAGGTCAGGCACGAAAACCTGGCCTGTGAGGATGTTTGAAAGAGTTACTGTGGCCCCGGAACGTTTCAAGATTCAAAAGCATTTAATTCAAATAAACCATTTACATGCACTTTTGAAATGTCAAGAAGTCAGTCAGTCAGAAAAAATGATGCTAATTACACATTCCAAAGCGTAGATCTCTATGGAGAAGAATGTGCAAGAAACTCCATGGACACTCTTTTCAATCATGTTTTGCAATTACAAATATCTAAAGTACGTAAAGAGAAACTGAAGGAAATCAGGTGGGTTTTTTCACTCCACCACACACATGACTATACTTTATGATTGTTACTATATTTTATGATTTTTCAACTTAAAAAAGGTACAAGCCTATCAGTTGTGAGTAAAAATGTATTGTCAGCTTATAGTTACAGCTTTTGATATGTGTACGTGTCATGTGTCGTACTTATTTTTATTTATTTGATCTGCCTACAACTGCTTACACCATGCGTACACAATAATAGGGGTTAAAATATGAAATTGCCGTTTTTTTAAAGCGGGTTGCTTTGAAGTGATATCTTTGGATTGACTTGGAATTATAAGTTCAAATAAACTTTATATTAAAGGTACGTTATTCTTTTTTCAAAATTAGGTATTTATTGGTTTCTTTGTGTTTTGTATTTTCTGTAATATCGCAGTTCTTATAACCATGAAAGCTAATAAAAAAACGTTTTTTCATATTAAGAGTTCCAACGTAGAAACTATGCATTTCAAAGGGCAAGCAATATCAATTATCACGAAACTTACATTCATTAGTGTAGTATTAATTATAGGCTAACACCACATATACGAGTATATTCGATTATACATAATTATTAATATTATTATACTAAAACAATAGTTATAGCAAAGGTAAGAATTACTAATTACCTATAACATTTTATACTTTTTTTTTTTTTTTTTTTTTTTTATTATTGATAGGCTCGCGTTTGACCACCATCTCACCTGATGGTAAGCGATGATGTGGCCGACGATGGAGCACGCTTGCCTAGAAGTAACCTATTCACTCTTGACTTAAAGACCTCTAGGTTGTAGCTATCAGGGAACACAGACTCCGGCAGGGAATTCCACTCCTTAGCTGTACGCATTATGAATGTGTTCCCAAAACGCTTTGTACGTATGGGTGGGATGTCCACCATGTACCGATGGCGCAACGCCGTACGTCTAGTGGTCCGATGATGGAACGGACTTGGTGGAATTAAATTGTGCAATTCCAACGCACACTCCCCGAAGTGTAATCGATAGAAAACCGACAG
The DNA here is from genome assembly GCA_905147345.3 of Mythimna impura. Lineage (NCBI taxonomy): Eukaryota > Metazoa > Arthropoda > Insecta > Lepidoptera > Noctuidae > Mythimna > Mythimna impura. The sequence continues at coordinate 2,853,118 of LR990352.1, forward strand.
GCCAGCAACTCGGCGTCGATGCTCAAGGCTTTGGAGTTTTGATTCGACAAGTGTATCATCACCGATGATCCTCTTGGCTCGCTTCTCAATCGACTCCAGAGCATCAAGCTGGTATTTGGCAGACCCATCCCAAAGATGAGAGCAGTATTCCATACACGATCGAACTTGCGCTTGATAAAGTTTGAGCAGCTGTTCCGGCGTGAAGTACCGTCTCACCCTGGCCAAGATCCCCAATTTTTTGGCAGCCTGTTGAGCTTTAGCTTCGATGAAAGAGCCGAAATTGAGGGTAGACGACAATGTTACCCCAAGAAGCTCAAGGTCGCCGGTTATCGGCACGGTTACACCCCGGAATGATGGAGCCGGGTGGAATTGGCTCCGTTTGGCGGAAAAAAGACACGCCTGGGTTTTAGCAGCATTGAACTTGACCAGATTGGCATCGCCCCAATCGGATACTGCCTTCAAGGAAAAGTTCAAGCGTTCAACCATAGCCTGGAAAGACTGGATCTGTGACCCACTAGCACGTGCATCGGACACGTATCTCTCAGCAACAGTGCTATCGTCTGCATACCCAAAGGTACCGGGTTTAAGAAGGTCGTTTATGTGCAGCAAGAACAGTGTTGCCGAGAGTACCGACCCCTGAGGGACCCCGGCATTAATTTCCATTTGACCGGACGAGCAGCCATCAATAACCACTCGGATGGATCGCCCCCTCAAGAAGTCTGCGATCCAGTCACACAGACCAGTGGGCAGACCGAAGGAAGGAAGCTTAGCAATAAGGCTATCATGCCAGACCCTGTCAAAGGCCTTCGAGATATCAAGGGAGACTGCAAGTGCTTCCCCATGCCTCTCGATGGCCTCGCTCCAGATGTGAATGGCATACGCTAGAAGATCCCCAGTTGACCGATTTCGGCGAAAGCCGTATTGACGATCACTGAGGATGTCATTAGCTTCTAGGTATGCCAGGAGCTTATTATTGATCACTCGTTCCATACTCTTGCAGAGAATGGACGTTACCGAGATAGGTCTGTAATTAGCAGGGTCAGCCCGACTACCCTTCTTGGGCACGGGTTGCACGTTAGCTTGCTTCCAAGCCATCGGTACTTTTCCAGCCTCAAACGAAAGACGAAATAGGCGTGTCAGGATCGGAGACAGTTCAGGCGCACAAGTTTTTAAAACAATTGCCGGTATCCCATCGGGACCGCTGGCTTTGTTCACGTCAAGGTTACGCAACACCCTACGGACGTCCTTCTGATGGATGCGTATGTCTGCCATAGTCGTCTCGCAACGCTCAGGAAAGGCAGGGGGCCGCGCGTTACCGGAATCAAGACGTGAAGATTCCGCAAAAAGAGAGGCAAATAGATTTGCTTTCTCCTCAGCGGTGTGGGCCAGCGACCCATCGGGTTTCAGCAGTGGTGGTAGTGAGGGACGGCAGAAGTTCGATTCAACAGATTTAGCCAGGGACCAAAACGCTTTACTACCTGCTGGGTATGAAGCAAGTTTGTTCCCAATTCGGCTAATGTGGTCAAACCGAGACCTCCGCATCACCTTCTTGCAGGATTTGGCAGCCCTATTATAGGCTCTCTTTTTTTGTTTCACGTCACTTGCCTTGCGCCCACGAGCGTCGACCCATTCTTGGTATGCCGTATGTTTTAGCGCTTCAGCGCGATTACATTCAGCGCCAAACCAAGGTCGAACTTTGTCAGACATTGTTACATCAGAGAATGGAATGTAATATTCCATCCCCCGACGCAACACATCCGACACTGCGTCCGCGCACGACGAAGGATCAGCGGAAGAGAAGCAAGTAGGCTGCCAAGGATAGCATGCAAAGAAAGAACGCATACCATCCCAATCTGCTGACTTGTATCGCCAAACCCGCCGGGTGCCTCTTGGGCTGGGATCGGGCGGGGAATAGACGGATACAGATTTCACCAGACAATGGTCGGAACTACCTATTGGTGAAGATATCGACACTGAGTACCGGTCCGGATCTGTAGTCAACAGAAGGTCCAAGCAATTGGCCATGTGTGACTCAACATCCGGCACCCTTGTAGCCCCCTGGACCAGCTGGGTGAGATTTAACGCTAGCGCTAGCTTCCGCGTCTCTCGCCCAGCATGGTCTGTGCACTGGTATGGGAAGAGCCACTCCTGATGGTGGGCATTGAAATCCCCCAGTATCACCAATTGGGCAGAAGGGTACCGCTGCTGAGCCACATCCGCCGCCTCACTAAGGTGCTGTGTGAGCCTGGTTGTCTCCTGATCACCACTGTGCGAACGGTAGACACAAGCATAGACAATTTGATCTATGCCAGTGTCCACCAAAGCCCAAAGCGTGGAGTACCTGGAGTCCTCAAGATTGCGGAGACGCCGATAGCAGATGTCGTCCCGGGCATACATACATACACCCGCGCGTGGTTTAAAATGGTGCTCCAGGGTAAACCCTGGGTAAGATAAGTACGACACGTCTGACGGACTACTGATCTGCGTCTCCGAAAGAAAAAAAAGAGCAGGTTTCTCAGTCTCCAGATGGTGGTGGACTGCGACGAGATTTGAGTGCAATCCTCGGATATTACTGAGGTGCACTTTAAGTGAGAGGGAGTGCTGCCGCTGTTTAACTGTTCTCTTTTTATTCCTTGCCATTTTACATAAGAGTGAATGAAGGAGAGGAGAAGGAAGTGAGATGGGGTTTCACGCTGCTATCCTTCAGGCAAGCACTAATAGGACGGCATCATTGGGGTACTAGTCTGGAGACTGCGGGGACGCCCGAGCCCCCCCGGGAGTGTCCATCGGGCCCTCTCTTCTGGTCGCCAACCAGCACGATGGCGCATCCCGGGATTTTTCGACAGTTGGCGGGGCAGCCTTTCATGTGTGGCTGGTACATTACTTGGGCCCCCAACTACCTGCGGTCGGCCAGCGGCGCACCGTGCCTCGGATCCCGCTACCCTCCGCGACTAGTCTCCCGATACCTCCACACCAGTGTGGGCCTGGTCGGTCTGCCTGCAATGGAACCACCACTTCGACCCAACTCCTCTAAATTGGCTACACTGAGCATCGTACCGGAACACGGCTAGGCCGCTTGGCGGTACGTCTTTGCCCAGTGGGTGGTCGCAAGCCAACGGTCGAAACCTACCACCAGTAAAACATACGTACGTACGTATACAAAAAAGTAGGATCATAAATTAAATTACATTACAACTCAACAGATAAAATTAAAAGCATTAAATTAAAAATAAAGTTAAAAACAGATTGATCAATAAAATAAACTAAATTTTGTCAAAACATTGATACATTAAACTAATAAACAGCATATCGAAATAATAAATGAAATGAAATTTCAATTAGAATACATTACATTAAAATGGATTTAATTAAAATAAAACAAAATAAATTAAATTAAAATAAAATTAATAAAATACGATTAAAATACTTAATTAAATAATAATACTTACTTAAGTTCCTTTCGGTTTTGAACTTCGCACTTCATTTCGCTCCAGGTCTTCCCTGTTTTTCGCTTCTGCGATGACCGTTCGTCACCAGGGCCTGTATCGTACATGGCCCTCGCGTATTGCAGTTCAGCTCTATTTCGTCACCTTGCACGAATTTTATTGTAAGTGATAGAACACAATTAGCATTCACAGACAGCTGTATTCATTAGCGATCATCCACGCTACATTAATATATCATAAGTTATGTGGTAGTTAAGGTTCGCAATAAATCATATATTCTTTGACTATCATTTCAAACTAACATCCAAGGTGTGTGCGACTCTTACAGCAGTGCATACAATTAGTTTATTATTATTATTATTTAGGATAATTTTGTGTATTCTATCTGCCTCTATTGCCTGAAAATAAAATTATTATTATTATTTCTTTATTTATCTTTTTCACATATATAATTTACATCTTTAAAATTCTTAAAAAAAATAGTATAAAGACATTTGAAAAAATAAAAAAAATAGTCGTTTGTCCACCGGTGTCGGAAGCAGGGTCCAAGCTACCGGTGGTTAGGGCTCCAGAGACAGGAATTGGACAGGAGGGGTGCTGTGTCATTATTACCAAATATCTTCAACTTTCTGAGTAACTGACCGACACCTTGACACTTGAACAGTAGGCACGTAAATGGTTTTATTGTATAATTATTTATTTGAATTTATATCTAAATACTATTTGATTTGAAGGTAAATGAATGAAGGCAGACTATGAAAATATTTAAAACTTTTTATAGCACGCGTTTTTTGTGAAGTTATCAATACATGTTATTGGTTATGAATCGATGAGGATAAGTCATAACAATATGGTTGAAGTTGAAGTTATGGTTTGGGAGTGCTGGTCAAGGCCAAACTTCACACAAAAAATAAACTTAAATTATTTGCGAAAACACCTTATATAAAATTTTATGCAATATAATAATAAGGATGTTCTGAGTCACACCAGATTTTAGATTGAATCTGTTTTATTAATAATTTAGGAAAACATTCAAAATAACACAATATTATGCATGACCTCACAACTAAGTGATGATCCTAATAAACAGTCAATTTATTAAATGTCAAAATTCACACATTATCTGTTACAAATTCATGAGACGATAAGTCTACTCGCCCATATAATAATAATAATTATATTGAATAAGTATTTTTTACAGAAGGTAGGTCGCTGACTTCCAGACTAAATCTATTTTATTATATGCTAAAATGAATCTTATTCCTTTAAAGATAAAGGTTACATGATCAATTTCGAAAGAAGTCATGTCAAAATGATTTTTTGTTGTGTACTGAGTATGGGTTAGTAGTTTTGTATGTCTTCAATTGTTTTTATGGGAATTTGTGTTTAAGAATATTAATATGTATGATAATCAAATTTTGTCTTGCTTACATTTTATTAAGAACAAAATGATCAATGTTGTTGGTAAGTGGGTTTTTCTTGGGATATAAAGAATTAAGGGTACACTAATTTCGCCCGGAGGTCATGGATCATAAGCGTTGGAAGTCTGCCTCACTTGGGTAAAGTACCGCCTTGTAGTTAAACCTATAATTATTAACCACACGTTGTTAAGCCAGAATACTGATATCACTGTAAAAATCATCACTGTCATCCATCCATCCATTTTTTTTAGGGTCGCTGCAACAAGTTTTTTCCTTCCATTCTGTCCTGTCACCCGTCATGCTATCACTAACTCCCTTTTCTTTCATATCAATTCTCACACAATCCATCCATCTTTTCTTTGTGATATCATTGTAAAAATGTTATAATATTGTACTTAAAATATTCATTCTTATGCATTAATTTTTCTTCGTCTTAATTATTTTAAATTATAATGACAAACATTTTGTTTGAACCTGAGGGTTGCGATATTTTTAGTGTAGGGTAAAACTAACCAATTGATAAAACTAACCATACTTCCTAACTTGCTAAAACTCTAAAAAAATAACCAAAACTATAAAACAAACTAAAATGTTTCATATTTTGCAAGCATTGTGTTCTTTCTTCTTTAACAGTCCAAGAGTGACCGCTCTTTAGGTCCTGTCATTCTCTTAAAAAAAAATACCCATGGCAACTATTGGCATCTATTATATTGTATTGATGTATAAGATAAGAGCCTGTTGTCTTCAAACGGGATCGAGTTTCCTCCTTTCTTCGCCTCTTCAAGAGCATGACAGTCTCACAATGCCTGACTGGGAGAGGGAGGCAATATTGAACGGTACAGCTACCCATCTATGTACTTATTGCTACTAATTAGCAAAAAATCCAGACCTCAGAACTCTTTATAATAATACCTTTTTTATATAGATACTTTTTTTTTTAATTGATGTCAACCAGTGCTTGACTGCAGCGATCCCATCTGATGGTAAGCAGTGATGCAATCATTGATGGTTAGGCGCACTAGTTTATTAAGAGCCTATTCACTCTAGCCTTGAAGGCACCTAAATTATAGATGGACGGGAAGACCGCAGCAGGCAAATTGTTGCAGTCCCTCGATGTATGCGGTATAAACGACGAAGCGAAACGCTTAATCCGGACCGTTGAAGTTTTAACAACGTAAGGGTGGATACTCGCCGTATGTCGGATTGTCCGATGGTAGAAAGGAGAACTTTGCCCCACACTAGCAATTACTCCTGTAGTTAGGATGTGATCACAAATATTTTAACTCACATACAAAATTCACACGATATATTGAGCCTACTATAAATCTTAAGTGTACTGCTTATTTATTTTAGATGGACTTGAATTTTCTAATTGATGTGTAAAAAAATATATGATTCGTGTAACTCATGTACCTTGCTCGTAGAACGGATGGTCGATGGGGCCGAAAGGTTCTGGAGCGGCAACCGGGCACCGGGAGATGCAGCGTTGGAAGCCCTCCTACAAGGTAGATCGATGACCTGGTGAAAATTGCGGGAACACAATGGATGCGAGACGCACATGACTGATCGTTCTGCGACTCTTGGGGGAGGCCTATATCCTGCAGTGGACGTCTTTTGGTTGTAATGATGATGATGATGATATCAAATTATAGTAATAAAATTACTTATATGAAATTATTATATATTAATTTTATTAAAGTACTCGTCTCACGAAAGACTTTTAAAGTGAGGATGATACTCTATCTGTTACATTCTTCAAGATTTTGTTCCAGCTTTTTTTGTGACTGAATAATTGCGAATAACGGCGTTTTAGATATGTGTATTCTTTATTGTTATCCTAAGATTGACGGTGAATTTTCCATAGATGGAAAGGTGTGTAGTCTCTTACTACACACCTTTACATCTATGGAAAATTACAGTTACAGGTTTATCGTCGTGTCAATGAAATATTTTGTTACTGGAAAGGTCTGTCATTCATCTCATTGTGTGTACCTGTGTGCCAAATAAACGTGTTGTCTTTCTTTCTTTCGTTGAAAGTGACATAGATGTAAGTTTTTGTTTAAGGTTTACTTTGTGACGTAGGTGTACTGTACTAAGAGGATTTTCCCAAAATTCACTCCCTAAGGGTTTTTTTTTCGGGTGGGAAAATAATCTAATGACATCCCCCGTTCTTGAGCGGAAGATAGTGTCAGACTTTTACTGACTAAAAACCCACTCCTGTTCCTTTTTTGCCATTTTTCCAGGGCCCCGGGGATCACTTTCGCATCACCCATGGCCCCAGTAGGCCTCGACCCTGCTGGGCCCCTACGGTTGCTGACATCTCCTTGAGGCGCGCGTGGAACACTACGCGCCGTCGACGACTTGGGCTCGGTCCGGACAGTTACCGGACGATCGGACGGCAAGCCACCCAACCCCGTAAGGGTGGGGTGACACGGGGATCTTAAGAGGGTCCTTTTCCACTCGCCTATCGTCAACATCGAGCATGGTATAAAAGGTTGTTACTTCATCTTTTCTTTCCAACGCGATGTTTGACAAAAAGGCAACGCGAAAAAAGAGCCTGAAAACTCTGTTAGCATTCGGTAATTCCGTGATTTACTCCAATATTTTATTACAAAACTTGTTCGAGGAAATACATGTATTTTTTTAATCCAAGAATTTTTAAAAAAAATTGTCATCATTCAGAATTTTAATTAAATTTGCAAGGTTTCTACTGCCATACTTTTTTGACTTTTTAAATTTTTGAGTATATTATGAAGTGTTAAAGTTCATGCAAAATAGCAGATTTTCAGAGGTCTTTACTGGATTAGTTTTAGACAAATTTATAAATGGATTTTAATACTTCATACTATTATTAAGTTACTAACACTTTATGGATCTTTTTGTGTCCGAAGTAAAATAAATTCTATTCTATTCTAATACAAGCCGAGATAATATCCACAAGATACAGTATCAGTTTCCTTAATATCTAATGAAAAATGTGTAATAACGTCATAATCGCGTAAGAGCGGTTGTATGAGAAACAGTGAAAATGTATGTCGAGTTGCATCCCCTTAAGTTTGAATGGAAAAACCTATTTTTACGTGGTGAAGCCACTGGCAGAACCTATACTTTATTTATATCTATTAGTCTAGTAATGGCTGAATGAGGATGTTTCCCGCCCGTGGTACCACCAGGCACTGGTCGGAAAAAACGAGTGACGTCACTTCTTTTTTATCTTATGTAAGTACGTTAGGTCGAGGAAAATGCAGTGGGTTAAGTTGGTTTAGTTCTTGAGATTCTATACACCACTATTAATTAGTACAAAAAAAAATGGGGCTCTATCCGTACCCGGTATTAATCACATTTGTGTAATCAAAAGTAAAAAAAAAAAACGAAATCTCAAAATTTGTCATTCAAATCAATTGCTACTAGAAAATACTATGCGCAGTGTTTTTCCATTTTGTTCGCCATTCATTCGTTCATAATCAATAAATAGCCTGTACAATATTTCCATAATTTTTTGTGACATTTTGGGAAATAAACAGACGCTAACAACTTTGCTGTTTATGAATATTATTTATTGAGACTTTACTTTTGTAATAACAAGACTAGGCCTTTTCTAATAAGCCCTATAAGTAAATGTACTAATTAAAAATTAGTGGTGTTTAACGGCTCGACAGGATTGTTCAAGCTAATATTCATCATGCTCGTGAACGGGTGCTGTCAGTTAAGACTGGTCATCATCTCTTAGCTGCCAGTGGCTTAATTTAATTTCTATTCTTTAAATATTTTTTTTTTAATTATTATTAATTATCTACACTCTGCTCACATACTTACTAAAAGTGACAAGAAATATGTAACCAAGATTTATGTAACTCATAATATGACTTAAAAGAGTGTCCATGGAGTTTCTTGCACGTTCTTCTCCATAGAAATCTACACAATTAGGAACATGCAATTTAGCTTCATTTGTTTTTTTTTTTGACTGACTGACATTTTGACATTTCAAAAGTGCCTGTAATTGGTCTATTTGAAATAAACGTTTCTGATTTCTGATTAATCAGCCTAGTGGCTGATCATAGTTCGAACCGCACCTGGCATCTAGTGGTGGGTGTATGTGGGTATCGTGCAATAAATAAGAATGGCTAAGAATCGAATCACTTTACTTCTCAATACAATTCGTAGGTTAGGTAGGTACAAACAAAAAAACATAGGAATGTTCTAATGCGTCTTCACACTGCGGCGACCTGGTTGAGAGTGTGTATCCTGGGCAGGTTCTCCAACCTCAAAGCAAAACGGAAACGCCTGACTCTGCGATAACGCGCCAACTCTAGTTCTTCTATTTGCCATTAGACGGCGTACCTTGTTTTGTTGTCAAAAAATCAACTGCTGGATACGACACATGTGTAGCGACACTACATCAGATCGACACACACGTGTAACACACCTGATTTGTACGTAGAACGACGTTGCGCGTCGTCGCGTGGCGTGGATCAAGTGTAGCTCTACAAGTCTAGTTGCCAAATAAAATGTATGGAGACTGACGCGCCCAGATCGGCGTGTGTGGCACACGTGTACGCAGTGTAGTTCTAGCTTTAATCTGAGCATGAAAACTTAGTATAGGTAATAGTAAATTATATACTTATACATCTATATTAATATTATAAAGAGGTAAAGTTTGTTTTTTTGTTTGTAGGACGTATTCTCTGAAAGTACTGGTCCGATTGCTAAAATTTTTTCACCGATAGAAAGTTGCTTTATTGCCGGGTACCTCGTGAGGTTCTGTGGTGGGCCCTTAAGGAGAAAGGTGTGCCTGGGAAGTATGTGCAGTTGATCCGAGCGATGTACAGTCGATGCAGTACCCAAGTCCGGTCTACAGTGGGCACCACTGGCAGCTTCAATGTGGCTGTCGGCTTACATCAAGGGTCGGCTCTCAGCCCTTACCTCTTCCTGATGATAATGGATGCTCTGACGTCGGACATTCAGGAAGAGGCTCCCTGGTGTATGCTGTTTGCCGATGACATTGTGTTGGTTGCCGAGAGTGGCCAAGAGGTCCAGAACAGATTGGAGGTGTGGTGGCACAGACTGGAGAGTGTTGGCCTGAAATTGAGTAGAAACAAAACGGAATACTTGTTCTGCGATTTTGGCGGTCTCTCCAATCCAGTGCCTTTATCTCTCGCTGGAACACCCATACCGATCTGCTCCGACTTTCGGTATCTCGGGTCACTCGTCCAAGGGGATGGTGAGGTAGACCGGGACGTAACACATCGGATCAACGCAGGATGGATGAAATGGCGACAGGTCACGGGAACAACTTGTGACCCACGGATGCCCCTCAAGTTGAAGGGTAAAATCTACAAGTCCGTGATAAGGCCTGTCATACTGTATGGATCAGAATGTTGGGCTATGAAAAAGACGGATGAAAAAAGATTGCACGTAGCGGAGATGAGAATGTTAAGATGGATGTGTGGTGTGACGAGAATGGATAAAGTGAGAAATGAGTATATTAGGGGAAGTTTGAAAGTGGCGCCAGTGACTGAAAAGTTGAAAGGGAATCGTTTGTCTTGGTATGGTCATGTGAAGAGGAGGGATGAAACGCATGTTACTAAAAGAGTTATGAGTTTACATGTGGATGGATGGAGAGGGAGAGGGAGACCAAAGAAAAGATGGATGGATTGTGTGAAGAGTGATATGAAAGAAAAGGAAGTTAGTGATAGTATGACGAGTGACAGGGCAGAATGGAAGAAAAAAACATGTTGCGCCGACCCCAAATAACACGGGATAAGGGCAGGAAGATGATGATGAGAAAGTTGCTTTATTCCTGAGTGACATAGGCTATATTTTATGTACCCGGGCGAAGCCGTGGGTAAAAGCTAGTATATAATGTATGAATAGGTATAGTAAAGGTCACTTTTGAGAAAGAAAGAATCAAACGTAGAGGTATGCGGGACAGGGTGTAAACTCCGACCAGACGGTGTATTGTCAGGTCCAGGCAATTGCTCGGTAGTTGACTTAGGGGGCCTGTTACGGCCGATGGCTGCCAAGTTTGCCGATTGTTCGAAGGATTTACCATGGCCTTTATAAAAGGGCAACTGAAGGAACACTATGGTTTTTAGACAGTAAAAGTTTGACACTACCTCTCACTCCACCCAAAGCGGAAATTATTTGTTAATGGGAATTATAAATAATTATAATACATAAAAAAAAAACTAATCGTATGGAGTATAATCCTACACCAAATATGCACTTTAAATCGCAGGAAATGGGCTTCGGGAGTGTTTGGAAGAATTACTGCGACCTTGGATTACAAAGGATGACTGAAGGAACACAGGTGGGCTTTAGTCAGCAAAAATCAGAAAAAAAACCGATGAGAAATATCGGGCAAGTACAAGTCGGACTCGCGCACTGAGGTTTCCGTTCAATTCCCAAATTGAGCTACAATTTTTTTTCCGAATCGCAAAAAAAGTTTTTTTTTTGTGACGTAACTAAAAATTTTCAGTTTTCAGATTTTTTCCTATACTTGTGCTATGAGACCTTGATTCATGCCAAATTTCAGGATTCTAGGCCAACGGGAAGTACCCTATGAATTTTGATTCCCTATAAAGTGTCGAAATACATGGTTTTTGCGACATAAACGGCCGTATCTTTTTTTTCGTTAACTCAGAAGTTTGATTTTTTCACAGCTTCAAGGGACCGCAGACTTGAGCATATGGTTTTTGTTTCAACTCGTTACCTCGATGCGTTCCCGAGATGAAGGGTCTTGACACACAGACAGACGGGCAATAAAGTGATTCTATAAGGCTATAAGGGTTCCGTTTTTTCCTTTTGAGGTACGGAACCATAAAAACATAGTTACTGTGATTTCAATAGTAAACGAAAGGAAAGCAGCAGTGGTTGCGTATTGTTAACTGCCTCGACTTACAAGTTGTAGGTCACGGGTTCCAACCCAGTCAGGTGCATTATTTTGTGTAATTTATTTCATCACCATGGCTCTCAAAACGGTAAAAAAAACATCGTGAGGAAACCGGCATGTCCTAGAACCAAATTCGAAGACATGTGACATCTATGTACTAATACGCACTGGGCCCGCTTGCTGGATTACGGCCCATTCCCTTTCCTAGAGAGAAGGCCTGAGTCCCAGCAGTGGGAACATTACAAGGGAAGGATTATTTTATATGGGAAACGACCCATTTGGAACCGTGCACGAGCTTCTGACGTTTTATAAGTGCCCATGTAGGCCAATGTGAAATAAAAACATTTGAATTTCGAATTTTTGAATTTTAAAATAATAAACGACTCATCCCGCTTTAACTATTAATCTATATCTATACATATAATAAAACAGTAAAATGGTGGAGCTTTGGTATTAGTTGGCGAAAAAACTACTGAACCAATCCTGTTCAAATTTTGCATACATAATCCTTATAGGCTACATATTATCATGCTATTTGCTATGGGGGGTGAGCAATAATCCAAAATGTCGACATTGAACGACATTTGCCACGAGTTCGATCCCCAGCTACCTACAGTTAAAAATTTTGTCATTATTTTATCTTCTTTTTTGTAATAAAATAACTTTTATCATATTTTCAAAATAAAATTGACATTTCTATTCGATATCTTCTAAATATTTTGTAAAAACTAATCAAAACACATTATAAAATCAAAGCGGCGAGTAAAATCACGTACTAAAATGTTGTAAATATGGCACCACACGCAATTCAGATACTCGCAACGCCATCTAAAGACTGAAAGTAGAAATAATGATGACAATGATAGTTGAACGTCATATTTGATAGATGGCATTGTGTATTTCACGTAATTTTCTGAGTGGCGGAAGAATGACCATCGCCCAAGTTTGCAGACAGTTTTATTGTTTAAAATTGGACGAAAACCGTTATGGTTAAACTGGAGTTAGACGGAGACATTTTTAATCCTACTGCTTTTTTCCCCCGTGGTTGTAACAAGCTAATTGACCGTGATTGTTCAAGGGATACCAACCAAAGGCGATAAAAGTAAATACTTATATGTATTTAATTATTGACTTTAAAATAACACGGCCAAATTTTCGGAAGGGGTAGCATGGCACCTTGCGTTGGAAGGCCCCCAGGTGGACCGATGACCTATACTGGCATTACGGCTTTGCAGAAGGAGGCGACCGCCTGCCATTCCTTCTCGCTCTGGACCATAGCCCAAAGTCACAAGGCCCGGCGCGAGAGGTGACTGACGCCGATTGCCTCCACGAGGACAACACACACCTCTGTGTGCTCCACTGTGTCCTCCGCGATGATGGCACCTTGCGGCCTAATAATGGTGTGTTTTATTATTAGCAGTCACTGCTTCATATAAAACTGGGTCGAAAGGTTTGCGTTCCTGATCACAGTTCGACAACGTATGATGTATCTCAGATTCCTTGCAGCCTTACGTCGACATCCGTACGTTATCTCCTTGCAGTGAGTGGTGACCAATACTGGAACCACCCTCTGAGGGAGACCAGTCTCAGGGATAACACTAATCGGCTGCTACATATGTTTACCGAAATTTCATTGTTTTATGGATACACAAGCTCAGGACTGTTGAGGGTGTTTCACGCGGTTTCTGTTCCGGATTCGGTTGGAAGTACCCTGATCGCCCGGAGGACCCGTTGTAGCATGCGGTGGAGGTCTATCCTGCTTGGGTTAACCGCCGTGTCTTCATAGAGGCAATCGGCGTCAGTGACCTCTCGGTTTGGCCATCAATATGCGAGTTCGATTGGACACGGATACACGCGTTCAAGATTTCACCGAAATTCATTCAAAAGTTGGAGACTTTTCATAGGGTAGTTCCCACTACGGAATAACATTTGTCTGATATACGAGGACGTCAGTCAAATACATACCAAAAAATACTAGGTAAATGAACAAGTAATTTTTACGCCCCAAATGATCAAGCTGCAACAATCAATTCAAGCATGCTCTCGCAAATTCTTCATAAGTACTGTTGTGGAGGAAGATAGTTGATGATGACGGTAATTTTTGGATTCACGGGCTTTTTGGCTTTGCACCATCAGTGCAAACGTTATCCAGCTGAAGGTCGGTGTCCCGATTATGTTCCTTCGTTTACCTCTACCAAAGCTGTCTGACGGCTTAAACTCTTCAGTGAAACATTATTGAGGAGAAAATTTTACAGGAGGTAACTCTTTCGAACAATCTCGCAGCCTTAGCAGACATTGGCCCTATCCATTTGCTGACATCATTATGAGTCGCGCGTAGATTACTACGCGCCGTCGATTCAGGCTTGTTTTGACCAGATGACTGGACGGCTCCACCGCAATCGCCCTGCGGCTTTCAACACCTGGACCATCACTTCCCTCATCATCCTTCATAGTTTCAGCCACCTTCTTCGATCGTAGTGCTTCACTGAAGGAGGCTACTGGTTGGCATTTTTTCCACTAATCGCCTCCATGAGGACACGGCGGCGCCGGCGCTCCTACCAAGCGGGACTGACTTCCACCGTAAGTTCCATCGTATTCTCCGGGCGATCCGCACAATGGTGAGACTCGAGTTTTTCTTTTCGCTGAATTCGATACAGATACCTCCCGAAACACCCACATCCGGTGAGTCCTGCACAAAGAGAGGATGCCGTGACGCCTCTGTAGCCACTCCTCAAAGACAGGCATTACCGCTGCGATTGTGACGTGCTCACTGTGACAATGTTGTTTTACCAGAACATAAACCAGAAACATACATAAACTAGTGCCTTTTCCCTTGGGGTAGGCAGAAATGCCAATTGCTACGACCCTTACATACTCTTTCTATTCATTGACGTTCATACATCTGGATCTGGACGAGTACATAACATGTATCCTGAAGGTAATTTGCGTTTTTACCTTTAACAGTTTTATGTGAAAGTACAATAAATAATTACGATGCTTTCGAATGAATTGCAAGCACAGAATGATTGTACAGTTTTACGAACTTAACGCAGACGAAGTCGCGGGTAACAGCTAGTACTTAATAAACGTTAAACACAAATCATGTTCAACCTTTGGAATATTCATGACCTAAACTGTGGATAATCTTCAATGATTTAGCGTTAAGTATTGCGACATGCCGCCTGGTTGAACAGTCACGCGCCTGCGTCGGAGGTGGAAGGCATCTCGATTTTATTTTATAACAGGCTATAGTTCACGGATTCACTCGACCTGTGGACTAATAGGAACCGTGCGGTTTCTTTGGGATAAAGGGTTAACAAGAATGAATGAGGGAATGTGACCTCTCTCTGTCACTCAAAGTTTTGCTGCGAGAAAACTCATTATTGAGTTAACCTCGTACTTAACCTTTGTACATGAAATTGTCAAATCACTTTATAGGGTTCCGAAGCCAAATGGCAAGAAACGGAACTCTTATAGATACGTCATGTCTGTCTGTCTGTCCGTCCGTATGTCACAGCTTCTTTTTTCCGAAACTATAAAAACTATACTGTTGAAACTAGGTAAGTAGGTAGATGTATTCTGTGAACCGCATTAAGATTTTCACACAAAAATAGAAAAAGAACAATAAGTTTTGGGGGTTCCCCATACTTAGAACTGAAACTCAAAAATTTTTTTTCATCAAAACCATATGTGTGGGATATTTATGGATAGGTCTTCAAAAATGATATTGAGGTTTCTAATATCATTTTTTTCTAAACTGCATGAGACACTTCCAAAGTGGTAAAATGTGTGTCCCATCCTGTAACTTCTACAATAAGAGAATGATAAAACTAAAAAGAATATATGATGTACATTACCATGCAAACTGCTGGTTGTTGGTCTAGTGGTTAGTGGCCCTGACTGCTGTGCCGGAGGTCGTGGGTTCGATTCCCACCCAGGACAAATGTTTGTGTGATGAGCACGATCATTTGTTCTGTGTCTGGGTGTAATTTATCTATAATATGTATGTATTTAGAAATATATAAGTATGTTTATCAGTTGTCTAGTACTCATAACACAAGCTCTGCTTAGCTTGGGGCTAAACAACGTTGTGTGATAGTTATTAAAAAAAAAAAAAAAAACTTCCACTGAAAATTGGTTTGAACGAGATCTAGAAAGTAGTTTTTTTTTTAATACGTCATAAATCGTAAACCGCAATTTACCTTTCAAGTTTGTATGGAACCCTCAGTGCGCGAGTCCGACTCGCACTTGCCCAGTTTTTTTAATATTAAGTTTTGTGTACATGTACTACAACATGGGCTTGTTACGTCATCAGCAGTCAACACAGCACATGTGTCTCTATCAACGGATGTCATGCAACTGTCAACTCTCAGTGCCCGTGCACTCGAGACAAGTGCAATTAATTAATGTCCACCAATCAAACTTCACAATCTTGGCACTGTTAATATTTCCACTGCTGGGATTCAGGCCTCCTCTCTAGGAGAGGGAATGGGCCGTACTCCATCACGCGGGCCCAGTGCGGGTTGTGAATGTCACATGTCTTTGAATTTTTGGTTCTAGGACATGCCGGTTTCCTCACGATGTTTTCCTTCACCGTTTTGAGAGTGGTGGTGATGAAATAAATTACACAAAGTAATGCGCCAGACAGAGACAGAGCAGTGGACGTCTTTCGACTGAAATGACTAATGCGCCAGACTGGGTTTGAACCCGTGACCTACAACTCGCAAGTCGGGGCCATTACCACTTGGCCACCACTGCTCTTGACAATCTTATAAGAAACTAATCATGCAATAAACAAAAAAAAAAAATCCGCCACAACTGAATCAAATTGATTTACTGTTTATCTTGGACTGTAAACATGACGATGCTACCCACTTTGTCTTTTACTAGACTTAATAAATTTTATAGACTCTATCGCAATAGGCACACAGATTATTTTCGCATGGCAAAACAGCACTGTTAATTATGTCCAGCAAACAATTGAGTAATTAAAAAAAAAAAACATGTGTTTTGTACTTGAATTGGATTCTACAAGTCATTTCAGTAGTAAGACAAAGCAATTATTGCCCAAATAGAGTGTTTTGCCTATTTTTATAGCTACTCATTACTAAAACACTCATTACTATCTACTATAAATTTTAACAGATTATCTGTGGATAAATAAACAACAGCTGTTTCATCTTTTGTTTAATGTTTAGATCCAGTGGTACAAGATAGAAGCAAGAAGAAGCATAACAGAGAGAAGAAGAAGAAGCTAGTACAATGTGTGTGTTTGATACTCCTTCACGCTGAAACGGCTGGACGGATTTTGATGAAATTTCGAACACGGGTAGATCATGTCCTGATATAGGACATCATCATCATCATATCAGCTGAAAGAAGTCCACTGTTGGACATAGGCTTCTCGCAAGTGTCGCCACAATGAACGGTCCCGTGCTTCTCGTAACCCTTACCAGGTCATCAGTCCACCTTTTAGGAGGCCTTCCAACACTGCGTATTCCGGTACGCGGTCGCCACTCCAGAAGCTTTCGGCTCCAACGGCCATCTGTTCTACGAGCCATGTGCTCTGCCCATTACCACTTAAGTTTGGCGATTCTTCGTGCTATGTCGGCAACGTGTATGTGGTTCTCCTGCGGATATCTTCATTCCTGATTCGATCACGCAAGGAAACTCCGAGCATAGCCCTTTCCATTGACCTTTGGGTGACTTTAAGCCTTCTGATGAGGCCCATTGTAAGCGACCACGTTTCGGAGCAATATGTCATCACTGGCAACACGTGAAATAGGACATATGATTATTTTATCCTGAATGTATGTGCCCTAAGGATGTATTTTTTTTAATTGATATAAACTAGTGCTTGACTGCGATCCAACCTGATGGTAAGTAGTAATGCAATCGTTGATGGTGAGGCGCACTAATTTATTGAGAGCTTATTCACTCTAGCCTTGAAGACACCTAAATTATAATCGGACTGGAAGACCGCAGCGGGCAAATTGTTCCAGTCCCTCGATGTACGCGGTATAAACGACGAGGCGAAACGCTTGGTCCGGACCGTAGAGGTTTCAACAACGTAATTTTCTACTTTAACGCGTAAAGCTGCTAGAATCAGCTAGTAACAAAGGTCTCTTCCGGCCTTGTATAGTGTCTTTTTATTATTGCAAAAAGTGTTGATAATCAAAAAAAAGTTTGACTCCTATATTCCAAGTGATCCCCTTCAACTCGAATCATCAAATTGATATTTATAGCTTGTTATTACATCATGAACTCATGCTGTTCCCCAGTAAACACCCTCATATGCTTACCCTCTTTGGGGAATGATTCTAGAGATATATACTCTATAAAGCCACCTGCTAAGTTGCTCACGCTTCGTTTACGTTTTGTCATACTCGTTACATTATATTATTATGTTATTGAGTCATTCAGTTCCCTTCAAAATGGTTGAGCTGAGTGAGGCTGATGCACGCGTCATGCTCGTGAACGGGTGCCGTCGGTTGAGACTGGTCATCTCTTAGCTGCCAGTGGTTTAATTCAATTTCTATCTTTTTAATTAGTTTTTATTCTTATTTATCTACATTATGCTCACATATTAGAAGCGACATGAAATATGTAACCAAGATTTATGTAACTCATAATATGATTTAAAAGAGTGTCCATGGAGTTTCTTGCACGTTCTTCTCCATAGAGATCTACGCTTTGGAACGTGCAATTTAGCTTTACTTCTTTTCTTTTTTTGACTGACTGACATTTTGACAATTCAAAAGTGCCTGTAATTGGTCTATTTGAAATAAACGTTTCTGATTTCTGAATATGATCGTTTACATTTGGTCATACATTCGGTCATGCATTTGGTCATATATACTCGTATACGGTCATACATTTGATCACACACACGCACTCTCGTGGCTGGCTTATTATTTATTGTTCTTTTCATAGTCATAGTGCCTGGAGTTGAGTGGAGGTTCTTTAAAATGACTTAGAATATGGACTAAATTACAAAAAGTAACATTTCTTTCTCAATTTGTGATATCGATATCGTCTTTTGCATGCTCCGTACCGATCCATCGTAGCCTTCTACTGTACCAAAAATTATAGCAATTTGAGTATAGTAAATATTTTCATTACTTATTACTATTTTCCGATTCTAACTAGGCATTGTAACTGGAAAACCACCAGAAATTGTATCTGAGATATCATGAGATATGATCTCTCAACAGTGTTTTGCCCATGTTTAAGAAAACTGCAGCAATTGTAGATATTATGTTTTCATGATTTACAATCACAATTTTCAGTCTTTTTCTTTACATAACAAGAAACTTGATGATGATGATGAAAAGTTTAGTTTACTATACATGAGTCTCACTTTACTAACGCTATAACATTTATATTTTCAAGACGATTAAGATTCGTTAAGTGTGTTCCAGTGTTTATAGATGTAACATGTAACGACCCAATTCAGGGCAACGGAAATATTTGAAATCTATATATATATAAAAGCGAAATACCACTCCCTGTTTAATCACGAAATCTCAGAAACTATAACACCTACAAACTTAAAATTTGGCAGGTAAATTTCTTATAGGGTGTAAACATCCGCTAAGAACGGCATAGCATAGCATAGCATAGTCGGCCTTATAATGTTCCCACTGTTGGGACTCAGGCCTCCTCTCTAGGAGAGGGAATGGGCCGTAATGCACCACGCGGGTCCAGTGCGGGTTGGTGGATGTCACATGTCTTCGAATTTTTGGTTCTAGGACATGCCGGTTTCCTCACGATGTTTTCCTTCACCGTTTTGAGAGCAGTGGTGATGAAATAAAATACACAAAGTAATGCGCCTGGCTGGGTTTGAACCCGCGACCTACAACTCCGTAAGTCGGGGCCGTTACCACTCGGCCACCACTGCTCACACTCGGCCACCACTGCTCACACTCTCACTGCTAAGAACGGATTATTCGAAATTCATGAAACGGGTGTCCAAAGTTTGTATAGAGAAACCAACTTTGACGCGGGCGGAGCCGCTGGCAGAAGCTAGTAGTATCATAATAGGTTAGACAGATGTCACAATTACACATTTTGGTCTTATTGTACTTCATTCTATAAGTGCAGCCTGTGGGACGACTATACCTAAAAGTCTTACAGTGCCCTCCGAGTCCAATTTAATAATGCGTTCAGGATAAATGATAAATGATATTTATTTTGTAAATAGGTTTAAAAAAACACTTTTACACGTCAATTTTTTCTTCGTCATTTTTAAACTAGATGAGGCCGGTGTTTCCTAGCTGACTACCCTGAGAAGAAACACCGAAACAAACTCAGGGGTCAAAGTCTCTTTTAAAGTCCATACAGTAAATATGTAATGGTCAAATCACATGAGAACCATGCAGATTTGTCTGAAATGGTCTTTTGAAGAAAGAACCTTACAGATTTGAGTAGACCTGTCCAGTCAGTGCAAGCATTTGTCAGTATTCGTAAAGCTCAACTTAGGACTACTAAGGACCTCAACTACTTGACGAACAATACCAAGGAAAGGACATTTGGGTAGGCCGCAGAAAATACTCAAATTGCCAGACACGTTAAAATGACTGAAAAGGAAAAAAAGCAATCAACATAGTCCTCACGTTCACAATAATAAAAAGAACAATATTGTTTACAAAATGTAATACTTAGCAAAGTAAACATTGATGTCAAAAATTAATAGAGAAAAAAAAAAGTCAAATTGCAAAATAAAAATAATCTACAATATCAAATTGTAATTAATAATAATAATAATAAAAAGCAAAATTGAAAATAAAAAGAAAAGAAAAATAATAATAATAATAAGACAACAGTTGCAGTGCGTACTGGAGCAGGTCAATCCCAAGCCTTTTGGTCCTCAACATAGTCCTTTATAGTGGAAAAAGCCTTTTGGCAAAGTTTTCGCTTTACAAATAATTTGAATTTATTAAGGCTTAGTTGTTGAATATGATTAGGATGCTGATGGGGCTGCGGCGATTCTGTAGTGCATCAGGGATGTTTGCTGAACATCGCGTGGACTGCTTTTACGCTACGATGCGTAAAAGATGCGCATCCCTGGTGCTTAGAGTGCGGGGCAGCGCCAACAGCATCCTTAGCATGATCGCTAGTCGGCTGGACTGTGGCTACATCAGTCATTGTTCCGCCATTTGTCATGGAATGGCGCAGAAGTGATTGTTATTCTTTTTTGACATGTTTTGTTGTGGGTAGTTTTAAGTATTACTAACACTATTCTATAAAAAAACGTTGTTACTAACAAATTGGACACCATGGTTTGAAATAAAGTATTTATTATTATTATAGGTAATAAAACATAATAGATCTTGCAATGGGGACGTAATTTACGAATTATGATGATTACGTTGAGAGGAAGTTTCAAGTGAGTGATTGGAAGAGGATAGAGAGGAGATCAAGCCTGCATTTCTTCCAAGAAAGTGCGATAAGAATAGGCAGCTGTGACAGATACGCCCATTCCACAGTTATATATCGACACTCTCCATTATAAATGGTGCAACTATCGTAACGGGATAATCTTTTTTTTTTGGTGGGAAAATCATCTAATGACAAATCCCGCCCTTGGGCGGAGCGGGAGATAGTGTCAGACTTTTAACGGGATAATCTTGCGATAGAGCTAAAATTTGGAATATCTATGTAACTTGAATTAGCATAAGAATAGAATAGAATAGAATAAAACTTTATTGTACACCAAAATAGTAACAAAAACTAATAAGCATAGAATAATCAGCCTTATAATGTTCCCACTGCTGGGACTCAGGCCTCCTCTCTAGGAAAGGGGATGGGTCGTAATTCACCACGCGGGCCCAGTGCGGGTTGGTGGATGTCACATACCTATCTTCGAATTTTTGGTTCTAGGACATGCCTGTTTCCTCACAATGTTTTCCTTCACCGTTTTGTGCGCAGTGGTGATGACAATAAATTACACAAAGTAATGCGCCTGGCTGGGGTTGAACCCACGACCTACAACTCATAAGTCGGGGCCGTTACTACTCGGCCACCACTGCTCACTCGAATTATGTAACTTGAATTACAACATGTTAATATAGAACCTGTGCATTTTGCATCCATCGCATTCCCGCGACTCTCACCAGGTCGTCGATCCACCTTGTGGGAGGCCTTACAACGCTGCGTCTTCCGGTACGCGGCCGCTACTCTAGAACCTTTCAGCACCATCGACCATCTGTTCCACGAGGAATGTACCCTGCCCACTGCCACTTAAGTTTGCTGGTTTATTGATGAAGTCAGATAGTGACCATGGGAATTACGGAGCGCAACGAGATAACCCCATCATGTTTGAGCTCTTTGAAATAGTCTTGATAATTAGGTATACCACGTGATAAAAGTTTGTAATGAAATAAATAATTTACATTGTAGCCTAATTAATATAACTAACCAACGTAGGCGCGGGTTTGCGGACGGCAAACAATGGGTAGCTCGCCGTCCGATCGTCCGCATCCGGACCGAGCCCAAGTCATCGACCGCGTGTAGTGCTCCACGCGCGCCTCAAGGACATGACAGCAAAACCGTAGGGACCCAGCAGGGTCGAAGCCTACTGGAGCCATGAGTTATGAGATAGAGAACCCCGGGGCCCTGGAACGAAGGTAAAGTAGGGCGGGAGATGTCATTAGATGATTTTCCACCTAAAAAGATCAAAATCGCGTAAAAATGTCAATTTTCCCTAAAGTGTTATTATTAACGTTTTTTGTAGAGGAAAATATTGATTTATTTAGTAATATCAATCTAAATACATTTCATAGATACTAATATTATAAAGGTAAAAGTTTGTGTGTGTGTCTGTTTGTTACTTCCTCACATTCGAAAGGCTGAACGGATTTCAATAAAACATGGTACATGAGTAGACTACCTATATCCTGGAATAGCTTATAGAATTTAATATATAATAATAATATAGTATAATATAATATTCCACAACTATCACCTTTATCAACTTTTACTGAGTGAAAACCCACTCCTGTTCCTTCGTTGCCTTTCGTACCAGGGCCGAGTCTTCCTTTCAGAATCTGACCCTTGGCCCCAGTAGGCTTCGACCCTGCTGGGCCCCTACAGTTGCTGACATCTCCCTGAGGTGCGCGTGGTCGACGACTTGGGCTCGGTCTGGACGGTTACCGGACGGTCGGACGGCGAGCAATATTTTCTATTACAAAATCAAAATCAAAAATAATTTTATTTCACATAGGCCTACATGGGCATTTATAAAACGTCAGAAGCTAGTGCACGGTTCCAAATTGGTCGTTTCCTATGGAGAAGAACCGGCAAGAAACTCCATGGTTACTCTTTTAAAAAAAATGGTTGTTTACAATATTTTCATATTACAGTATTAATAGATATTATGTAAAACAGCATAGACCAGTCAATATTGTACCCAAAATCACAATAAAAATAATCATATTAAAAAAAGTGAGTCGTAATAGGAAGTAATCCAAGAATTCGTGGAGTCTACAGTGTTCTCACATTCAAATTATAAAAAGAGGCTATATAAAAAATAGCAAGAAAAATATGAGTAATTACAACTGTCAATAAATGAGATATTAACAATATAAATTACTAACGAATGAAGTTGAACGGAAGGTAGATAGAAGTCCAAATAATTTAAAAAATATTGCAAAAGCAATGTGTTTAAAAAAATAAATAATAAAAAACTTTTTACAAAAAAAAATACAACCGACTTCAAAGTATAAAAAACACTGAAAAGTGCAAAATAACTTTAATTTCGGAAGTCGGTGTTTCTATAATAGTTTTGTCTCCTCGTTATTTAACACCGACTTCCGAAATTAAAGTTATTTTGCACTTTTCAGTGTTTTTTATACTTTGAAGTCGGTTGTATTTTTTTTTGTAAAAAGTTTTTTATTTTACACTGTTTAGTTATGGTACCACCACTAAAAAGTACCCCTCAGCCAAACTTAAATACCTTATAGCCAGAGTGCATCTCATGACAATTCTAATAATCCCAAACACGGTTAGATTACATTAATTTATTACAGAGTTCCGGTGCCTAACTTCAGGCTTCATCATCAGATCAGTTCGATATATTCCCCCTCTACTTCAAAATACTCTCTTTTAACATCAGAAGTTATCAACGTAATTTCGATAACTTCTCTGTAGCATTTAATCGACTCGAGATTGACTTTGACGCCATTGTGCTAACGGAATGCTGGTTAAGCGAAGGTTCTATACTGGATAACTTACCTGGCTACAACGTAACTCGAACTAATACTCAAAACAATAAAAATATAGTCATCTACATAGTCATCTATAGTCATCTATAGTCATCGATAGTCATCTACACCAAAGCAAACTACGATGTGATTGCTATTGAATCTAAAATACTGGACACAGATAGCCTTCATCTAATCCTTAACAATAAAGTGGCTATACTAGGGCTTTACCGATCACCATCTTTTACTAACCTCTCAAATTTTATCACTTCGCTAGACACTTTTCTTAAAACAGCCAACAAACATCCAACACTTATTATCACCGGAGACATCAACATTGACATATGTAGCACGACAAATAACAAACATCACGATTATATGTGCCTTCTGGCCTCATATGGCTTACTTCCTGTGATCACCAAACCGACCAGACAAAAATCTTGTCTTGATCACATATTTGTTAAGTGCAGTACCAAATCCAAAGGCATAGTCTGTAAAAGCTCTATCACAGACCACGACATAGTAATAGCAAACATTCCTCTCAAAAACACTTATACTAGCCGCAATAAAAAACGCCGAGTGCTCAAATTAAACGAGGACGACTTGGTTACAGAGTTAGCCAAAATTGATTGGACTTATACGCTTAACCAGCACTGTGTTGCTTCGGTGGCTGACTCTTTTATTGGAACCCTAGCAAAATTAATAGAATCACACACATATGAAGCCAAAATTCCTCGCAGTAAACGCAATATTCAACCGTGGATCACACCCGGACTGATGAGATGTATGAAACACCGGGATCGGCTACATCTATCAGTACGCAGTGACCCCACAAATGAAACAAAAAAACTAATTTACCACCGATATAAAAACTTCTGTAACAAACTCTTACGCAACCTTAAAATTGAATACGACAGTCGACAAATTCAGGAAAATAAGCAGAACTCTAAAAAGCTATGGAAAGCTTTAAAATCAGTATGTCGTATACTGATTTTGTGTGTGTCCGAAAGTGCAATACGTCCTACTTACTGTCAAGTTCCCTGGACCCTGTCGAGTCACTCAACAAGTGCAACTTCTACTTCACCTCCGTAGGCAAAAACCTGGCTGACACCATATTGACAAAATTATCTGAAACTCAGACATCCATCACTAGCAAGTACTCTTCACCAACAACGTCACCGTTCTCCTTCTTCCTACACCCTACTGATGAAACCGAAGTCACTAACTTCATCAATCAGTTGAAAAATGATAGCTCCCCAGGTCCTGACAAAATTGGCGTAAAACTTTTAAAGAAAATCGTAACTCTGATTATAACACCTCTAACCCACCTGTTTAACCTCAGCCTAGAAACAGGAGAATTCCCCGAACAATGGAAAGTGGCAGCAGTAAGCCCAATACACAAAAGTGGCCCTAAGGATAAACCTGAAAATTATAGACCAATAGCCCTTCTTAGCATTCTATCTAAAATTCTAGAAAAGGTTGTAAACACCCGATTAGTAAATTTCCTTGAAAAGCACAATCTAATATCAGAGAGACAATTTGGTTTTAGAAAAGGCAAATCTACTGAAGACGCAGCTTTACTACTGACTAACTCCATATCATCAATCATAGAAAAGGGTGACCGTTGCATGGCGGTCTTTTTAGACCTAGCTAAAGCATTCGACACAATCTCAATAGATCTTCTTCTTAAAAAACTAGATTCAGTTGGAATAAAAGGAAAACCGCTTGAGTGGTTTCACAGCTATCTGACAAATCGCCGACAATACGTCAAATCGGACGACCACTTAAGTGATCACCTCCCTATAAATTTTGGAGTTCCGCAGGGTAGCTTGCTGGGCCCAACACTATTTATTATCTATATGAACGACATATTAAACCTCAAACTAAAAAATGCAGAACTAATTTCTTACGCAGACGATACTGTCATCACATTCCACGGCAGAAACTGGGAACAGGTCTACTACCTTGCGGAAGAAGGATTAGCAACAATTGCACAAACTCTCAACCACAATTTACTAACACTCAACACAAAGAAAACCAAACACATCCCATTTTACAAAACACTTTCTTCTAGCCCTCCTCCCAACCTAACCTTAAAATTTCATACATGTCTGAACAATCCAAACACCTCACACGAAGACTGTACATGCGACTATATTGACCGAACTCAGTCAATTCGTTATTTGGGTCTACTAATCGACGAGAATCTATCGTTTAAAGCCCACATTAAACACCTGTCTGGTCGAGTAAGGAAACTTATACACATAATTAAGAAATTGAGAGACCGCACCCCAATAAACGTAATGCGAACGGTTTATTTTTCTATATGCCAGACCATTATACAATATGGCATATCTATCTGGGGTGGAGCTGGGAAGACTACAATAATTGAGCTCGAAAGGGCCCAGAGAGCTGTTATAAAGGTTCTACTAAAAAAATCATTTTTCTTCCCTACAGACTCCTTGTACAGTGAATTTCCAGTTTTACGTGTTCGTCAATTGTACATTCTCAATGCATTTCTCCGTACTCATAAAATCATAAAGCTCCGACCAGACTATCGCTCATTAACCTCCAAACGTGTTTTTCATATACCGCTGGAACGAACAACCTCTCTTCTAGCTAGACGATGCCCCGCTTACCTACACACCTTCGTTTATAACAAGGTCACTAGTAGTTTACCCTGCGATACAAAAACACTCACCCTCTCAATGTGTAAAAAAACAGTAAAAAAATGGCTTTTAGGACTTACTTATGATGATTCAGAAAACCTTCTCACGACATTTAATTCACACTCGGAATCCCATCACAGACACTAACACCTACACATCACATTCAAACCTACATACCACACTCGCACCTACACACCACACTTACACCTTCACACCAAACCCATACCTACTCACCACACTCACACAGCCACACCTTAGTTTTAACTTAATTTTTACTTAATTTTCACTAAGCTCTGTGCAAGGTCCAGCACAATTTTAATTCTACTTTTTATTTTTTGTTTTTCAAATTTTTAGGCTTTAGTTTTTAAGTTACTTTGATCTCCTTTTACCTTGTCTTAATTTTAGATTTTATTTTTTTATACTCTTTTTATGTACATTTTGTTCATTCTCCAGTGGCAAAAGGCAATTTTATTTTTACCATATCCAACTCCGGTCCCCAAGATACAGGCGCCGCCTAGTTTGGGGACCACCGTATACTACACAACTGAAACCCGCAATTAGTTACAGACCTATGTTAGCGATTTTTATGATTAGTTACATACACTATGATTGTTTTCTGTATTGGCAACATTAAAATGTATTTATTTTGCACTGACAACTGGAACGTTATGCGATTTGACAGCTCAGCGCTATGACAGTTGACAAGGTTATAAAATAACGCGCTGCGCTGTCCTGACACATTCCATTCCAGTTCTCGGGGTAAGCAACATCTCAGAGTAAGTGCTACTATATAATTATTATTATTTTAAATGGTATTGATTTATGATATTTGTAATAATTGTGTGCTGTCAAGGCAAAAGTATAGAGGGTGTGTTACCCGTTTTGGTCGTTTTATTTAAAACCTTCCCGCTACACTATATCTAGGTACACTAAATAAGTTTCTTATGCAATCTTTCTCTAAAGTTAACACATTAGCTAACAATTCAGAAGTGGGATAAACGAGTCGTTTATTTAAATGCATTCGTTTATCCCGCCCACAAGCGATTTTTTTTCCTA
The DNA here is from genome assembly GCA_905147345.3 of Mythimna impura. Taxonomy (NCBI): domain Eukaryota; kingdom Metazoa; phylum Arthropoda; class Insecta; order Lepidoptera; family Noctuidae; genus Mythimna; species Mythimna impura. The sequence continues at coordinate 2,880,805 of LR990352.1, forward strand.
AACTGCATCTTCTACTTTTGCTTTGAAAGTACCTACGTATGTAGGCACCGTTACAATGTTGTTGATAAAATAGTACCTATCTAAGCGGGCATAGTGATGTGTACTTTAACCTTTTGAGTGCGTAATTAGAGACACAATAGTAAGACAATGGCGCGTGAACGCCGGCGTTAATGCGGGGATCAACACCCTAAAATGGTGAACTTTAAAATATTCAGGCTTATCGCTTTTGTTGTACTACCTAATTCAATATGAGTTTCTTCTGACGCCACCCGTGCCTTGCCAGGGCTACACCCTGGAGGTACTACCACACCACCACACGTGCCTTGCCAGGGCTACACTCTGGAGGTACTACCACACCACCACACGTGCCTTGCCAGGGCTACACCCTGGAGGTACTACCACACCACCACACGTGCCTTGCCAGGGCTACACCCTGGAGGTACTACCACACCACCACACGTGCCTTGCCAGGGCTACACTCTGGAGGTACTACCACACCACCACACGTGCCTTGCCAGGGCTACACTCTGGAGGTACTACCACACCACCACACGTGCCTTGCCAGGGCTACACTCTGGAGGTACTACCACACCACCACACGTGCCTTGCCAGGGCTACACTCTGGAGGTACTACCACACCACCACATGTGCCTTGACAGGGCTACACCCTGGAGGTACTACCACACTACCACACCCTGGAGGTATTACCATACCACACGTATGTTAATCTATTGAGTACCTAAGGACAACTCAGGGTGTGTTCAGATGGATTAGGGACCGGTTTTGGATCACTGTTAAATGACCGTAGCAAACATATCTACCAACTTATGAATCGTTGTTACCATGACCTGCGTTCTGAGCTTACTTATAAAGAAAATGAGCAGACAGACAGTTAATAGTATTGACACTTATTGAAATTAAAATTAGGTAAATTAATATTATATGGATTGCCTTTTGACAGATAGTCTGACATTTATTACAAATGCCTCCTAGCTTTTGCCCGCGGCATCGCCCGCGTACATATTAATGTGGCCTATGTCACTCAGGGATACAGTGGCTTTCTATGTGTGAATGCAATCTGACCAGTACTTTCAGATTCAATCGATATTTTGATACCTTTAGATACCAAGTTATAGATTTTTAAAGTGAGCGTGCGATGACCGATCATTTGACCCTTGATTTCATAGTGCAGCGCTCGCTCAGTCCGTTCCCACTGCCTTGCGTTATTAGATATTCTGTGCTTACGTTTCACTATAACTTATAAATTTATTATTTTTCCTAAATGTCTAATATTCATACTAGAAAATCATGCGTTGTGCCAAAATGTACAGATTTACATTTCAACGGCAAAGAAAACATTATTTGTCACTAAATAATGAGTAACCATTCTAATGTATTTTAGGTAGGTTATCTGATTGTCCCTTTTTCGAATCCTTGTATGATAAAATAAAACTAAATACTGCGCGAGTAAACAGTTCTACTTCAGCTGGCGAATTGCGACTGAGCGGAGCGTAGTAAAATGACGTCACACGCGGTCACGTGACTTTACCGAGTTTTATGCAAACATTGAATGCAAATATAACTTCTTGGTATTTTCAAATAAAACAAAAGGGTGTATCTGTATACAGCTTTGTTTTTGGTATATGCGAAAGCTGAATATAGTTTGTTCAGAATTAGTAACTGAATCGATTCCAACAATTTTTACACCAATGTATAAAGTTGGACACCACCGACACTAAGTACAACACAGGTCATAGCGGGCATTAGGCACCAGCGCACAGCAGGGTGCGGGAGCAAAACAACCCCTCAGTCACCTGGATGGCCCGGTGACCATGTATTTTTCGGACAACCTAACATAACAAGCTTATAACTTTGTGATTTTACATGATACCGTTATGAAATTTAGTACATAGTTTCTTTACATAAAAATGCTACCCACGTGTATCAGGCTTCACATATGCTGGAACTGGCGTTGTATATGCTTTACTGTTTACTACAGTTTAAAGTGATTTTACATACCTACTAGTATTACCCATTTAGTTGAAACCAGGTGACGAAGAGTATTATCTAGTATGCCTAATGATGCTGAAATAGATTCTTTGCTCTTAGAAGCGGCAGAAGGGTAGGCTAATAATAACATTTTATTACATCACCAGAGTAAATCGCTTTACTGGAAAAACTCTAGATGTAGAAATATTAATAGTCAAACCTTGTTTCCGTGAAACTCCTTTTAATATGTATAGGTATTCTGTAAAACATGAGCTTGTAGTTGGTACAAATCGGAATAGTAAGTACAGTAAAACATTATGTCTAAGGTGATGGCCTATATAATTTGCCATAGGTAGTGGTGCGAAGAATATACAATTGCATATTATCCAATTGAACACAAGTAGTTGCCAAATACATAGTTTAACATAGTTAAAAAAGAAACTGTTTTTGACAAAATGACATTTTTGTCTAATGAAGGAGTTAACACACATTAAGAGGAAATCTAGCAAGTAATTAAATTACTATACAAAAAAAAAAAAAAAGTGTAAAAAAAAGTTTCAGCACTTTGTTTAATATTATAGGTGCCAGGCGTATGATACACATATGCATCAACGCTATTGGCTCAATTGAAACAGTGACAATAAATAATAATACTCATGGTTAAATAAGCAAGGCAGAATATTAAAACAATATTATATTTAATAAAATATGGTTGGCAGTTGTCGATAGTGTTGAGTCCTAATGCATCTTTGTTGTTGATTAAATATTTTTTATTTTGTAAAGTGATGTGGGTATCAATGGAAATGGAGAAGTGACACAAGTAATTACAGAATATTGTTATGTGGTGCTACACCAAGGGGCTCGTATACTCTATAGGTTAAAAGAAGTTCCGTTACAAAATACAACACCAAATGAGGCACGAGAGCGCACAGTGCCATGTTATGCTGTTGGGATAGCTTCATTATTGACAACTGCTAGGTTTAGACAAAGCTCTTGTTCAATTGTTAATATCTATCAATTGTGCTATGTAGGGTACCAAGAATGTGTTTGTTCTTGGTTTAAAACAAAGACTATACTACCAATAGACAGAACATAGCGAACAAAATCGTGATCCGATACTTATTACCTAGTGGTCATAAGTCGCTCAGTCTAGTATGACGCCCCTACACGTCAAGTCGTGTTTGTATCCGCTCTATGCACTAAAAGAAAATAATTTTCTGAGAAGATATGCCGAACTGCCCATTACGCTATTGCAAATCTTGTTATGATAAAATGACTGAACCTAACTTCGGTTTATTTTTGTAAATATTTTTTGTATTTACGAATTAATTAATTAAAATTCAATAATTTTTATAAAATAGTTCTTGAACATTTGCTGATTTTGTGATAACGCCATCTATTGCTGAAAAGCTTAACCTTACCTTTATCACACACTGAGGCTCTACCACGAGCTCATAACGTGATCCATTTTACGACCTAAACCGAGCTGTTAAGGGGGTGGAGCTATATAGGGTGTATGGCTCCATCACTCTTTTTCGGTCGTACGACTGACATTTTAACATTATCATGGTAAGGCCCCTGGCCACCTACCGAGCGATAGTTAAATAATTATAAATTTTGACAAATTTAATTCGCGTGTTTGCTATTCAAAGCCAGATGGCGTCAATGAGACATAGGACGACAGTTTTTCTAAGACATTTGTTCTGATAGCCGCTCTATTATAATTATCTCTTTAAATCTCTTTGGTTTAAATGGAGTACATACTGAGTATGTACTGTGTTCAAGGGACTACTTCTTTTTACTGAACCGACTCACTGTTCCGAAATATTTTAGTGTTCCGAAAGATTGGAACATCAGTAATGTTTTAAATTTTAATGCATCATTTGGAATAATTGGAACACTGAGACACTCTTTACTTTAAGTGACCAGCAGTCTTTTAAAAATTCAAATTATAACGTAAATGGCGTACATATAATTAATGACCTGAACTAAAAACCTCTGCTTTAAATTATTCTCCAATCAAAATTCAATTAAATAAAACATTTAGTGTATATGACGCAACTTAACAGATCACGACTCGGTGTGTATATTTTGAGCTTTTGTTCCAAATGTTCAGTTTGTATTTTGTGAACCGATGTTTCAAATGATCCGTTTGTATCTTTTGAGCCAATGTTCCAAATAATATAATATGTTCCAATCGCAAAGATGACACACTTTTTTCACGCCTAATATTGACCTACAATAAAAGTGGTGACATGACGGCAGTGTCATGTCACTGACGTAACACTGCCGTCAAACAAACGATTTATGAATTTTACCGAACTTGGATACTTGCCTTTTGAGATTAGTTTGAAACTTCATAACGGTTTTATCTTCTATATAAAGTTAGAAGACCAAATAAATAAGATTGACTTTGAATATAACTATCGAAATGGATTTAGTGAAAGTATATTTTCAATACCTTCTGCGTAATAAATTTTCGTACGAGATTGTAATTTGTGCAGAGACATCTGAGGACATGATCGCTAAGCTTCGTAAATAACTCGAATGTCTGATTTGGACTTTAGTCCTGCAGAATTTGCAATGTAATGTGAATTCTATTTAATGGCTCCCAGAGCACTTCCAAATTATATTCTTGAATTACTAATTTTAGTGTACCAACTTAGGGGATAGCATTGATTGAATTATAGGAAGTAATTTTCATGGAAAATCAGATGGTGCGGCAAAAAGTAGTTGCTAAAGTCAGTAAGCCTTTTGTAGGCATTTTTGATTTCTTTTTAGAGATTTGTCTTATCAGGGGGATGTACCTAAATATCTGTAAATGTTGAGTATTTTAGGTATGGTAAAGAGTTATTGTGGATAAATATAATACAATAACTCCCAATTTGTTCACTAGGGACATGGAGGGATACAATGATTTATTTATTTGAAATAAAATGGTAACATCCAAAAGATGTCTCACTGTAATTTGTTTAGTAAGAATGTCTATGAATATTTTGATTACCAGAGGTTATTTTTACGGAAGTGTACCTGACTTCCCACATCTAAAATTATGTTAACGAAATAAGTGATTAACGTAAAACCTATTATTCTTACATTAAGAGAAAGTAGTCTAGACTGAATTTGCCTTGAGTATCTTAAAAGTGATGGTATTTACAGCGTACCTACTGGTAATTAATAGTTGGTAATTTTAATGAATGAAATAAAATAGACGAAACAATTTCATAGTTCGTGATCTAGCATTTTGATGAGATAATGTATCGAAATTTGGAGTTTCAATAAAAACTAATCAGAGCCAAAAGAGTAAATTAAATATATACCCTCACGTTTTAGTCGGGTCAGTGATTACAACTGATATCAAATGTAAACAAACAGTCATTGTTGGTCAATGATTCACAAATAACGGGTGAAATTTTGTGGTTGAGGTAAATCATTGATGTTATTGTGACATGCACTTGAGACTTATCATGTACCTGGCCTAAGTGGCCATATCAAAATCAAAGGGTATTTACAGAAACTATTGAGGGATCTGTTTAGGACCATTGAGGGATCTGTTCAGGGCCATTGAGAGGCCTGTTCAGGACCATTGAGAGGCCTGTTCAGGACCATTGAGAGGCCTGTTCAGGACCATTGAGAGGCCTGTTCGGGACCATTGAGGGATCTGTTCAGGACCATTAGGGATTTGTTCAGGGCCATTGAGAGGCCTGTTCAGGACCATTGCGAGGCCTGTTCAGGACCATTGAGAGGACTGTTCAGGACCATTGAGAGGCCTGTTCAGGACCATTGAGAGGCCTGTTCAGGACCATTGAGAGGCCTGTTCAGGACCATTGAGGGGCCTGTTCAGGATAAGCCAATTGGCTTTGTCAGGCAATTGTTTATTTACTAATGTTTGTTTTTCATTACAGGCAGGACATTTGAGGGACCTGTCTGTTTATATTAGAGGCAGGACATTTGAGAGGCCTGTTTGTTTTTCATTACAGGCAGGACATTTGAGGGACCTGTCTGTTTATATTAGAGGCAGGACATTTGAGAGGCCTGTTTTTCTTCAGAGGCAGGACATTTGAGGAGCCTGTTTGTTTTTCATTAGAGGCAAGACATTTGAGGGGCCTGTTTGTTTTTCATTAGAGGCAGGATATTTGAGGGGCCTGTACGTTTGTCATTACATGATAGCGACAAGAAATAAGTAACATAGATTTGTAACTTGACTTCTTGACATTTCAAAAGTGCCTGTAAATTGTTTATTTGAAATAAAATGCTTTGAATCTTTGAATCAGTAGAGGCAGGACATTTTAGAGACCTGTTTTTGAATGACTGTATAAAGAATAAGATAATGATTTGTAAGAATAATAATAATATATATTTATTGAGCAACAAAGTAAAATTATGTATACACAATTGCTTATAAGCTACTTTTACATAACAACTAAATAATGCAATCAATTGTGTCTAAATAGTAATTGGTAAATTGATAATTATGTTTAGTCTCGTTCCTAGGTACAGCAACCAGTGTATGAATAATCTAAAGTTTTATTCGCTACTGTAATAGATATCTGTTTGCTTTATTGCTGTTATTCTTTTTTTCTTCTCTCATTATTTTGTGTATAAAACCAATTTCTTTATTCTTTCACATACGAGGTCGTATTTGTAATACGGATGGCCGACTGTTAGCGATTTTTATGATTAGTTACATACACTATGATTGTTTTCTGTATTGGCAACATTAAAATGTATTTATTTTGCACTGACAACTGGAACGTTATGCGATTTGACAGCTCAGCGCTATGACAGTTGACAAGGTTATAAAATAACGCGCTGCGCTGTCCTGACACATTCCATTCCAGTTCTCGGGGTAAGCAACATCTCAGAGTAAGTGCTACTATATAATTATTATTATTTTAAATGGTATTGATTTATGATATTTGTAATAATTGTGTGCTGTCAAGGCAAAAGTATAGAGGGTGTGTTACCCGTTTTGGTCGTTTTATTTAAAACCTTCCCGCTACACTATATCTAGGTACACTAAATAAGTTTCTTATGCAATCTTTCTCTAAAGTTAACACATTAGCTAACACCTATTAATACATTAAGATTATTTAATTTAAGGTACCACTTGTAACAATGATTCAATAAATTTATTATTATTATTATTATTTCTATATCCATTTATCTCAGGACCCTGAGGTCCTGGACCTTTGGAAGGCGTACGAGGAGCCGAAACCAACTCGCAGAGGCCCTTTTAGACGCAAAAAAATTTTCAAAATCGGTCCACAATTGACCGAGAAATCGGTGAACATACATAAAAAAAAAAAACGTACATTCAACCGAACATATAACCTCCTCCTTTTTGAAGTCGGTTAAAAACAAAGATGGAGCAGTTAATAGACACAATAATAATGAGTTACACGCGTTCGAAGCCACTTACAGCAGCTAGTTTAATATTACTTTGGTACATGTGTTTATCTTGTATCTGAGAACAAAGCGTTAGAACAGATTTATAACCCTGTCCTTTCAATCAGTTATGCGACAGTCATTGTCGAAGTATTTATTCTATGTATTATACAAAACATTGATCCAGTTACGATAGATCAGTTATATTAAGTTCAAAGATGGCTTTCAATTCAATGTATTTATGCACTACAGGTATTTATGTATTTCCAGTTCTATTCAGAATGCAAACACAGATTCAGGGAGTAAGCATAAAGCCATAGATATATTAGGGGACAAAAAAAAGACTTGCCTTTGAATATCAACGTAAGAGAGATCTCGACTTCAGGCGAGATACCATCAAGAATAAGCCGCCCTCCAACATCCAATACCTATACCTCAATGGTGTTTTAACGTGCCCACAACATGATGTGCAACGCTTTAAATTTTTACAACAACTTGCCCCGTTTTACACAAATCCACCTTCATGCAACGCAAGTGCCTAACTTGCGTTGCACGAAGGTTCATTTATTTATTTGTTTATTGATAAAAAAGTAAGCAAGGTTAAAAGTGAGATACGGAATAGTATAATACTTTTTTTTGAGGTAGGAAATCATGAAATGAGTTCTCCTGCTGTAGAGTGGAGTGTCAGACTTTTACAGACTACAAACACTAGTGTTCTCCAGTTATCTTTTGCGTTCCAGGGCCACTGTAATTCTTTTTAACAACGTTTTTGTGTTCCTAGCAGGCATCAGCCTTACTAGGCTCCTACGGCTTTCTGACATCTCTTTGAGGCGCTCGTGGAACACGACTCAGGCTCGGCCCTTATCGGAAGGGTGGACGGTGAGCTGCCTATGGCTCGTCGCCAACAAGCCCACGACTTATAAGACGACTTATATTTTTTCAACTACCCATTAAAAACTGCAAATGGTAAAGACTGAATAGTAAGCATTTAAATGTTTTTTTTTTTACATATAAAACAAGATATTTAATCATTTATTAATTCTTTATGCACACAAAAGTACAGAGGCGGACTCAATGCGATAAGTCATTTTCTACTCGTCAACCTTTGGGTGATGCAGAGACAAATTGTGGTAGGTGCAATATTAAACACATTATATTTTATACAAATGTATACTTAAATACTATATACATATTATAATATATTATTATTATGAACTCAAACTAGAAAGAAGGAAAAAAGAGAATACACGAATCTAGTGAAACAATTGGTGCAGACAAATAATAAGAAAACAAATTAGCGCTGTGACGATACTGCTGCCAACTTCTTACGGATATACTCGCGAACCTTCATTTTGAACGTCAATCGGTTGGTTGCCATCCTGATTTCCTGGGGGAGTGCATTCCAAAGAGAAATAGCTTGAACATGAAAAGAATAGTGAATAAAGTCAGTACGGTGAGTGGGACAATGAAATATACGGTTATGTGATGTAAATATTTGTTGTGATTGGCGCAAATGTATTGGAAGTGAGGGTCTAGATAACTAGGAGAATTGGGAGAGACTAAAAATGAGAACAAGGTAGTATGTGCTCTTTGCTCTCTGCGCTGGCGTATGGGCAAACAGTTTAAAAGCGACCGATATGATGAGACATAATCATATTTGCGCAGAATGAAAACAAATCGAATGCACTTATTTAGAAGACGGTCAAGTCAAGATATTATGTCTATAATACTTAACTCTTTATAATATTAGTATAGATAGGTACAAATAGTGAAATATTAACTATTAAATTCTTGCAGTTAAAGGCTGTCTAGTGAATTATCTCGAACTGTAAATGTTAGTGACTTTAGAAAGGCTCATAAAGGCAAGCATGAACTTGCACCCTGTCACTTTTATCACTCGAATGTTAGGCCTCGCCCCGGTTAGAATGCGTCTGAGTTTATGCAGACGGTAAAAAGGAACTGCTTCATAAAAATAATAGCTGTCCTCCGCAGTTTCACCTACGACTTTGGTTTTTTTTTTTCGGTGGGAAAATCATCTTATGACATTCCCCGCTCTTTGGCGGAGCGGGAGATAGTGTCAAACTTTTACTGACCAAAAACCCACTCCAGTTCCTTCGTTGCCTTTCGTACCTGGGCCGAGTATTCCTTTCAGAATCAAACCCTTGGCCCCAGTAGACTTCGACCCTGATGGGGCCCCTACAGTTGCTGACATCTCCTTGAGGCGCGCGTGAAACAGTATGCGCCATCGACGACTTGGGCTCGGCCCGGACGGTTACGGGGACGGTCGGATGGCGAGCTACCCATTGCTCACCGTCTGCAAGCCCGCGCCTACGGTGGCCGGAAATCGGGATCAGAATCCCGGCGGTGGTTGGGCGTTTATTATAATTAATTTAATATTGTATGGGTGAAGAGTTCGTTCATTCGAGCGCCCTAATCTCAGAAACTGCTGGTTCGAATTGAAAAAATCTTTTAGTTTTGGATAGCCCATTAATTATATAACATCACGCTACGACTTCCAGGAGTAGAGCAGTAAACCAAAGTCTGGGCACGCCGTCATTTTGGCGATAAGTCCCCTCTTTGAGGAGTGGCTGGAAAGACCTCACGGCGACCTTACCTACCGCATGACGCAGGTCCTCACCGGACATGGTAAGTTCGGGAAGTTCCTGCACCGGATTCGTGCGGAAGAAACGCCCGGGTGCCACCATTGTTTTGACAGGCCTGTTGGTCTAGTGGTTAGTGGCCCTGACTGCTATGCCGGAGGTCGTGGGTTCGATTCCCACCCAGGACAAATGTTTGTGTGATGAGCACGATCATTTGTTCTGTGTCTGGGTGTAATTTATCTATATATGTATGTATTTAGAAATATATAAGTATGTTTATCAGTTGTCTAGTACCCATAACACAAGCTCTGCTTAGCTTGGGACTAGACGCCGTTGTGTGATAGTTGTGGAATATTATATATTATATTATTATATTGTGTGGACCGCCTGGAGGACCCGGTGGAGCATACGGTAGAGGTGTGCCCCGCCTGGGCAGAGCACCGCCGTGTCCTCGTGGGGGCGATCGGTGGCAGCGATCTCTCACGTCGGGCCTTGGTACAGGCCATGATCCGGAGCGAGGAGGAGTGGCAGGCGGTCGCCTCCTTCTGCGAAGCAATAATGTTAGCAAAGGGGGCGGGCGATCGCGTGAGGTAAAGGTCCTCACGCCCCAACCGGCGCCGGGATTCCGATCCCGATTTCCGGCCACCATACGCGTGGGCTTGCGGACGGCGAGCAAAGGGTAGGGCTGGCCGTCCGATAGTCCGGTAACCGTCCGGACCGGTCCCAAGTCGTCGACGACGCGTACTGTTCCACGCGCGCCTCAAGGACATGTCAGCAACCGTAGGGGCCCAGCAGAGTCGAAGCCTACTGGGGCCATGGGTGATGCGAAAGAGATCCCCGGGGCCCTGGAAAAATGGCAAAGAAGGAACAGGAGTGGGTTTTTAGTCAGTAAAAGTCTGACACTATCTCCCGCTCCGCCCAAGAGCGGGGGATGTCATTAGATGATTTTCCTACCCGGAAAAAATAGCTCTGGATTGCAAAAGGACACTCGCTCTTGCTCCATCCAGAGTGAGATTTTTTCTGCTCTAGGTGGAGCTAGAGCGAGTGTTGATGAGTGTAGATATGATAAGATCCCACCTCAAAGAAAAAGACGGATACCATAGGAGGACAGACACAATAAGACGGTATAGATTAGAAATGGGGGTGGTGAGACTGAGAGGAAAGGGAGTCAATTTGTGCCACCACCATGTTATCTTTCCAGTAAAATGTCAAAATGATAAGACAAAAGATATTTGCTATACGCCAGCTGTGCGAAAAATACAGAGGTGCGCATAAAAACTTGCACATGGTATTCGTTAACCTCAAAAAGGCATATGACCGGGTACCTCGTGAGGTTCTGTGGTGGGTCCTTAAGGAGAAAGGTGTGCCTGGGAAGTATGTGCAGTTGATCCAATCGATGTACAGTCGATGCAGTACCCAAGTCCGGTCTACAGTGGGCACCACTGGCAGCTTCAATGTGGCTGTCGGCTTACATCAAGGGTCGGCTCTCAGCCCTTACCTCTTCCTGATGATAATGGACGCTCTGATGTCGGACATTCAGGAAGAGGCTCCCTGGTGTATGCTGTTTGCCGATGACATTGTGCTGGTTGCCGAAAGTGGCCTAGAGGTCCAGAATAGATTGGAGGTGTGGTGGCACAGACTGGAGAGTGTTGGCCTGAAATTGAGTAGAACCAAAACGGAGTACTTGTTCTGCGATTTCGGCGGTCTCTCCAATCTAGTGCCTTTAGCTCTCGCCGAAACGCCCATACCGATCTGTTCCGACTTTCGGTACATCGGGTCACTCGTCCAAGGGGATGGTGAGGTAGACCGGGACGTAACACATCGGATCAACGCAGGATGGATGAAATGGCGACAGATCACGGGAACAACTTGTGACCCACGGATGCCCCTCAAGTTGAAGGGTAAAATCTATAAGTCCGTGATAAGGCCTGCCATACTGTATGGATCAGAATGTTGGGCTGTGACAAAGACGGATGAAAAAAGATTGCACGTAGCGGAGATGAGAATGTTAAGATGGATGTGTGGTGTGACAAGAATGGATAAAGTGAGAAATGAGTATATGTCTGGATGTCTTCAAGAGGAAAATTAAAGAGCATTTCCTTTCACAATGACATAGTACATTACATATATGTATGTATATATTTATGTATGTAAGTATGTTTATGTATTATTTTATTCATATTAATTGTAATTTTAAAAATGTGCACTGGATTTTAACCTCTACTGTGATCTTTCTCTGTCACTCAATGGTTTGCTGGAAGAAAACTCAACTGCGAGTTAAGCTCGTCTATGTAGTTACATGAACTCTTCTTCTTCTTTTCGTGTCGATGTACTCCAACTAAATTTTATCTGACCAGTATTTGGCAACCTCTACGGCTCTGACATGAACTCTGACATCCACATATTTTGTAACTTGTCATGGTGTACAATAAAGAATATAAGAATATATTAAATACGGCATTCAAGATGGCTGTCATTTGTTTGTAGATGTTGTTGACAATAGCTCAAAAGGCTAGTAAGCATTTCCTAGTTTTTATCGACTTCCAAAAAAAGAGAAGGTTCTCAATTCGTCCAAATGTTTTTTTTTTTTAATTATTCTTTGCTATTTTGTTTTTGAAAAAAAAAAACATTTAAACTAACATATTAAGTATAACAAGACTGTTACTAAGTTAAGTGCAAATATATGGCAATTTGTAATTTCAAATATGTAATCTTATATCAATATAATTTCATATCAATATATCACAGAAATAAACTGGTATTATAGATTCCTACCAAAACATTATGCGTAATCTTTCACGGGTAGTGTGAAAGTGAAACCCTGGGACGAATGCAAAGAAGGAACAGGAGTAGGTTTTTAGTCAGTCTGACACTATCTCCCGCTCCACCCAAGAGCGAGATTTGTCATAAGATGATTTTCCCACCTAAAAAAAAGCGTATTTTTTATTATTTTTTATTTATCTTTATTTCAAAAAGGTAAGAAACTTATAAGCTAAGCCCCACAAAACCGTTGCAGTGTTTGACTGTGGGGTCGATGAGTCTCTAGACATACTTAAATGTACTTAAAACTAAATATAATTTAAACTTACTAGAAGATCATGTTTAATAGACTCCACATTAAATCCTCTGACAGTATCGGTTTCCTGTATCAGTAATATCGTGATCTGGGTTACCACATAGCCTACAGGTAATTATTCGGAACCAGGATGTTTATGTATCAATCAATCAATCAACTACGACTGATCCTACCGATTCCATGGCTCGAGGCGAAACTAAGTATCCTGGTTTATGAAAATGATTTGTACCTCGAAATCACGGTAGGTACCTACAGTTTAGATACACATAAGCACTTAATTATGAAAACATAAATTTTGCATATCATAAAACGTACCTGCTCTATTTTTTATTAGGGTTCCGTTCCTCAAAAGGAAAAAACTGGGCAAGTGCGAGTCGGACTCGCGCCCTGAGGGTTTCGTACAAACTTACCTATGTAAACAGTTCAATTCCCGAATGGAGTTTCGAAGATTTTTCCGAATCGCAAACTTTTTTTTTGTTGTGACGCAACAAAAAATTTATAGTTTTCAGATTTATTCCTATACCTGTGCTATAAGACCTTGCTTTACGCAAAATTTCAGGATTCTGGGTCAACAGGAAATACCCTATGAATTTTGATTTCCTCGCGAGTGTCGAAATATACGTTTTTTGAGACAGAAACGGCCGTATATTTTTTTTTCGTCATCTTAAAAATTTGATTTTTTCACAACTTCAAGAGACCGCAGCCTTGAGTATATGGTTTTAATTTCAACTTGATACCTCCACGCGTTTCCGAGATAAAGGGTCTTGACAGACAGACAGACCCATCCATTTAAAACACAGATCATTTTTCATTCAGATTCAGCAGCATCCGATTAGACTGGAAGTCGAGCCCAAGCTATTAGGGAAAAAATTAAGGAGATAATGATTCGCTATGGTAAAAACAATAATTTTCATGACCACCTACTAAAATATATTTCTCAAACCTTTTAACGCTGAGTGTGGAAAAAACAATGGTTGTCTGCTTTCCGCTTTGTAACACAAACTTGCCTCCAATAGATTCTATCCTGATTAACGCTTACACATGTTCAGAACTTGGCTTGTTGTAACGGTTGTAACTAAGTTGCAACCGTTTCGTGTCGAATTCAGTTCTCCAATCGGTAACACCTCGGTGTCAGCAATTGTAGAAAACGATAAGTTGGTAGCCATGTTGACGCGCCTGAGTCGGCCGCTCGTTCTATAATAACAAAGGATGTAGCGTTGAACATTGTAGAAACGATAACATTTCATTCTATCATTTTGAATGATGTGAACTTGGCTACGAATTTTCTATTCGTTTGTTCTGACCACGTGACTTAACGTTGAGATGATGTCATTGCCATAGAATAGAATAGAATAGAATAGAATAGAATAGAATTTTATTTTGCAAATATGGGTAATACATAGTTCTTAAGATTACATTACAGCTCAGCCACATTTTACCATTCCAAACATTTAAAATTATTTATATTATTGTTATTACACTAGAAATGTTTTTGATCAATTTATAAATCACTATTATTAAATGTTAAATTATCAATTTAATTAAATTAATATGTATGTATTAAAGGGAAAATATAAATTATTATCATTAGATTATATATTATGTCATTACAATTACAAATATTATACCATTATCATTAGATTATATAAAATGTCATTACTATACCATACATTTGACTATTTTTCGACTAGCGTTAGCGATTGCAGATTATCAACTAGGCTAGGGGTGCAGAACAGAAATGGTGCCTTTAACTGTCTCACTCTGTCGCTAGTTCCAAATACAAAGTACCTCGGTGCTAAAGCCTCGGTGTTATTATTGATGAGAGACTGACTTGGCGACCTCATATCGAGGTATTATCAGCTCGGATGAGGAAATTAATACCTACATATTTTCAGAGAGCTTCGATACTCAGTTGACCCTGCAACACTATCTCTCGTCTGCCAAAGCCTCTGTGTTTCAATCATTTCTTACTGTGTAACTGCTTTGGGTGGTACCTTTAAAACCGTATTACTCCAAGCAAAACGAACGCAAAGGGTTATTCTGAAAGTTATGCTCTTTAAACGCAGATATTACCCTACTGCCCAGCTCTACTCCGAATCCAAAGTTCTTACTGTCCGTCAACTCTTAATTCTCAGCGCTATCCTACGCTGCCAGTCTAAGCTCCCCCTTGACGATAAACTTCTTAATAGACGCAGAGGATTCCCGGTCTGCAACCCCGTCAGGTGTCGAACAACATTTGCAAGTCGCCAATTTAAAGCACTAAGCTCACGCCTATACAATAGAATAAACACAAAACTAAATATTTACACCTTTATTAAATTTCATTTAAAAACCAGGATTAGTAAGTGGTTACAGGACTTACGCGGGGCTTGCGGACGGCGAGCAATGGGTAGCCCGCCGTCCAACCGTCCGGTAACCGTCCGGACCAAGCCCAAGTCGTGAACGGCGCGTATTGTTCCACGCGCGCCTCAGGGAGATGTCAGCAAATCGTAGGGGCCCAGCAGGGTCAAGGCCTACTGGGGCCATGGGTAGTGTGAAAATGAAACCTGGGGCTCTGGGACAAAGGCAACGAAGGAACAGGAATGGGTTTTTAGTCAGTAAAAGTCTGACACTATCTCCTGCTCCGCCCAAGAGCGAGATTTGTCATTAGATGATTTATCCACATAAAAAAAAAACATTTGAAGCGACTGGGGGATGAACTGCTCGCGTCCGTAGGATCTACTTGTTTTGACCACCCTACACGTGTCCCCTGGGTAGTGCCAAACGAGCAGTAAAATACGGTGGTAGGCCATAGTATCGGCTGCCGGCTTAGGAGTTACCACCCACCAGACAAAGCCATGCCGCCAAGCGACTTGTCGTGTTTCGGCATGATGTCTGGTGAAGCCATATGGTGGAAGATGGGTCTGAGCAGTTGTGTTGCGATGTGTACCGTACCGGGTATGATGCGACAGCTGTTGTTGTGTCGGTCGTTTGATCGCGGAGGGTAGCGGGATCCGAAGCACGGTTATCCGCTGGCCGACCGCAGATAGTTGGGGGCCCAAGTAGTGTGCCAGCCACGCACAAAAGGCTGCCCCGCCAACTGCGAAAAATCCCAGGGTGGCCCCATCGTGCCGGTTGGCGACCGGGCGAGAGGACCCGATGGCGATCCCTGGGGGGGTTCGGGCGTCCCCGCAGTCTCCAGATCAGACCTCCATTGGCGCAGCAACTCTGGTCGCGTTGTTGGATTTACATCGCGTCACCTCGCTCAACTGCCATCTTCCTACCCTATTCACTCAAAATAATAAAAAAATAAAATGAAAGGTAAAAAGAAAAGTAAGTGTGTACAGCGGATGCACGTCCTCTTATTCCAAGTGCACCTCTCTAACATTCGAGGACTGCACTCCAATGTCAATGCGGTCCACCATCACCTTGAGACTGACAAGCCCCACTTACTTTTCCTGACGGAGACGCAGATCAGATGTCCGTCAGATGCGGCGTATCTCGACTACCCGGGATACTCATTGGAGCACCATTTCCTGCAGCGTGCCGGGGTCTGTGTGTACGTCCGCAATGACATCTGTTGTCAGCGTCTCCGTCACCTTGAGGACCCTAATTTCTCAACGTTGTGGTTGTTGGTGGACACTGGTGTGGACAAAATTGTCTATACTTGTGTCTACCGATCGCACAGCGGTGACCAGGAGACGACTCAACTGTTTGGCCACCTCAGTGAGGCCGCCGATAAGGCTCTGCATCGGCACCCTGATGCGCAGTTTGTCGCTCTGGGGGACTTTAACGCCGTTCACAAAGACTGGCTTTTCCCATACCAGAGGACCGACCACGCTGGGAGAGAAGCGCGAAACTTTGCAGTATCGATGGGCCTCTCCCAGTTGGTAAAGCAAGCGACAAGGGTGCCTGATGTAGTTGGTCATACTGCCAATTGTCTGGACCTTTTACTGACCACCGATCCGGACAGATGTATCGTAACAGTTTCCTCACCACTAGGAACTTCAGATCACTGTCTGGTGAAGTCTGTATCGTCCTTCTCCCCACCTGACTGCGACTCACGCGGTGAACGGCGAATGTGGCGTTACAAGTCAGCAGATTGGGATGAGATGCGGCACTTCTTTGCATCTTATCCTTGGCAGCAGGTCTGCTTCTCTTCTAAAAATCCGTCGAGTTGTGCAGATGCTATATCCGATGTGATACGTCAAGCTATGGAGTATTTCATCCCCTATCGCGACGTACCCATCGGTGGCTCAGCTCACCCATGGTTCAACGCCGATTGCGTTCAAGCTGAACAACGTAAGCATTCGGCGTTTCTCGCCTGGGTTGACGCTCGTGACCACAAAGCTCCGGATCTGAGTTCAAAGAAGAGAGCCTTCAACCATGCTGCCAAGTCCTACAAAAAGGCACTAAGGAAGGCTCGCTTCGACCGCATTAACCATATTGGTACAAAGCTCTCTGCGCAGCCGTCCGGTAGTAGAGCATTCTGGTCCCTTGCCAAGTCGGTCGAAGCGAACTTCTGTCGGCCCTCATTGCCTCCGCTGGTTAAACCTGATGGAACACTGGCTCATACAGCGAGAGAGAAAGCGGGTCTCTTTGCATCTCTCTTCGCCCATAATTCTCGTCTTGACACTGGTAGTGCTACTCCACCGACTCTACCTCACTGCGATACTTCGATGCCCGAGGTCCGCATAAGGAACAAAGAGGTTCTGAGAGCACTGTGTCGTCTTGACGTGAATAAAGCTAGTGGACCAGATGGTATACCAGCGATTGTTCTCAAGGCTTGTGCACCCGAGTTGTCTCCTGTATTGACGCGTTTGTATCGCCTCTCATTTGGGACTGGTATAGTGCCCAAGTCCTGGAAGCTTGCCAACGTGCAACCCGTGCCCAAAAAGGGCAGTCGTACCGATCCTACCAACTATCGGCCGATTTCAATAACCTCCATACTCTGCAAGATTATGGAGCGTGTATTGAACTCGCGCCTCTTGGCATACCTGGAAGGTAACGATCTCCTCAGTGATCGACAGTACGGGTTTCGCCACAATCGATCTACTGGGGACCTACTAGTTTATGCCACCCACTTGTGGGGCGAGACCCTCGAGAAGAATGGGGAAGCGATTGCTGTTTCCTTAGACGTCTCGAAGGCCTTCGACAGGGTATGGCACGCTAGTCTATTGAGTAAGCTTTCAGCGTACGGCGTTTCCCCTGGTCTGATTAACTGGGTAAAAGACTTCCTGAGTGAACGTTCTCTCCGAGTTGTTATCGATGGATGCTCATCAGAGCCCATGACGACTAATGCCGGAGTTCCTCAGGGGTCTGTTCTCTCTGCAACTCTCTTCCTGCTGCATATCAACGATCTGCTGATGCCCGGTATCTATGGGTATGCAGATGATAGCACAGTTGTAGAGAGATACCTGCCAGGTGCTCGAGCTAGTAAGGAGCTAATCCGGTCCGAAAGAGAGGCTATGGTGGTAGAGCGTGCGAATGTCTCACTTCAGGCAGTCTCCAAGTGGGGTGAAGCCAATCTGGTGGGATTCAACGCCGCCAAAACACAAGCGTGTCTATTCACCGCTAAAAGGAGCCCGTTCACCTTGGCTCCTGTTTTTCAGAATGTATCCCTGGAGTACACCGACCGCCTTCAGCTCTTGGGAGTTGAAATTTCTTCAGACCTTAACTTTGGGCGGTTCATTGAGTCCAAAGCCAAGGTAGCTGCTAGGAAACTCGGCGTACTTGCAAAGGTCCGGCGGTACTTCACACCAGGGCAGCTTTTAATGTTATACAAAGCACAGGTCCGATCGTGTGTAGAGTACTGCAGCCACATATGGGCTGGTGCTGCAAAATGCCACCTGGCAGCTTTGGACTCGGTGGAAAGGCGAGCAAAGAGGCTAATTGGTGATCCAGATCTGGTTAATTCCAATCTACAAAGTCTCGAGCACAGGCGTAGGGTAGCCAGCCTTTCGGTGTTTTACAGAATTCATTTTGGAGAGTGTGCGCAGGAATTGCATGACTTGATTCCACCATCTCATTTCTACCATCGGACAAGCCGACGAACGGCGAGTATCCACCCTTATGTTGTTGAAACCTCTACGGTCCGGACCAAGTGTTTTGCCTCGTCGTTTATACCGCGTACATCGAGGGACTGGAATAATTTGCCTGCTGCGATTTTCCCGTCCGATTATAATTTGGGTCTCTTCAAGGCTAGAGTGAATAGGCTCTCAATAAATTAGTGCGCCTCACCATCAACGATTGCATTACCACTTACCATCAGGTGGAATCGCAGTCAAGCACTAGTTTATATCAATTAAAAAAAAAAAAAAAAAGACTGAAGACCTTCTCGCTGTTGTAAAGTAGCTTCATCGTTGTTTTACGGTTTACAAAGAATACCTACTATAAGAAGCATTAGTTCAAAGTATAAGAACCAAAATGTAAAAATATATATTAATGTTATAAATTAGTATGAGTAAGACATTGTGGTTTAAGAGAAATCAATGGACTTCCAAAATACAGGCATTTCTTGCCTATTGGGGGTCCAAATGCGCTATAATCTAGTAGATAGCTAGTAATTACTATTTAATCACACGTCGAAGCAAATAAATAATGCTAACAAAGCTAATGTTAGCAAAGGAGGCGGCCGATTGCGTGAGGCAACGGTCCTCACGCAGTCACGCCCCAACCGCCGCCGGGATTCCGATCCCGATATCCGGCCACCGTAGGCGCGGGCTTGCGGACGGCGAGCAATGGGTATCTCGCCATCTGATCTTCCGGTAACCGTCCGGACCGGGCCCAAGTCGTCGACGGCGCGTAGTGTTCCACGCGCACCTCAAGGAGATGGCAGCAACCGTAGGGGCCCAGCAGGGTCGAAGCCTACTGGGGCTATGGGTGATGCGAAAGAGATCCCCGGGGCCCTAGAAAAAATGGCAAAGAAGGAACAGGAGTGGGTTTTTAGTCAGTAAAAGTCTGACACTATCTCCCGCCGCTCCGCCGAAGAGCGGGGATGACATTAGATGATTTTTCCAACCGAAAAAAAAACGTCGAGGCAAATTTGTAATAATATTAGATTGTATAATAAACTTCATCTCATTGAAGATGGTTAATTCAAAGGAACAAAGATTACGTCTTTCTTTAAAACAGGCTATCTTAGTCTCAAAACAAAGTTACATTCTATCAGCGGATCCAATTGTCAATGGATTGACCAGCTGATATTTTTTTACATTCAAGACTTTAAACAATGGCTGAAACAAAATAAAACACTTAACTAATTAAAAATAACTAAAACCTGTCTAAAATATCGTCGGCTGCAAGAACTCATTAATTAATAAGACGACACTAAATGTTTAAACCTAAGACCATGTAATGTACATACCTACCTTGTTCTAACAAATAAATGATTATGATTCTTCTTCTTATTAGAAGCGACAAGAAATATGTAACCAAGATTTATGTAACTCATAATTTGATTTAAAAGAGTGTCCATGGAGTTTCTTGCACGTTCTTCTCTATAGAGATCTACGCTTTGGAACGTGCAATTTAGCTTCACTTGTATTTTTTTTTTGACTGAAAGACATTTTGACAATTCATAAGTGCCTGTAATTGGTCTATTTGAAATAAACGTTTCTGATTTCTGATTTCTTCCTTGCCTTATCCCTTCATTCGGGGTCGGCTCTCCTCGTTTTTTGGCGCCAGGATAGTCTATCCTGGGATGTCTGTGCGTCCAGCTGAGCTCGTTCCAGATCTTTGGATACAGTTGTCCACCACGTAACTAGCGTGTTATGATTATGATTAATAAATACAAAACTTTCAATAAAGCCACTTTTAATTACTAAAAGTGACTTTTGAGTTTTTAGTTTTCTAATTGTCAGTTAATGAGTTCTTTATTTACTTAAAGTCACTTTTAGTTATATGCTAACATCCCAGAGCGATCAGACATAACTTATTTTCACATGGATGAAACCCTAGGTTCTCAGTAGCGTATCACGCGCTATGAATACTTTTGTGCTTTTGGAGCTCCCCCTTGGGGCCCTGGGCAGGTACAAGTTGAGAAAGGGAACTAAAAATAAGAGTTACTTACCTAACTTAAATTTTTATGGTTGATTTTCATAATATGTGTTTTATAGAATATTTCTATGGACGCTTTAAAGCTCCACAAAAAAATAAATAAACTTTAATTATTTTTACATGTCTGATTTTTCAATATGTAATTAAGGTAACTATTACAAAGTTATATTTCATTAGTCAGACAAATTGTAGTAATTTCTTCGGTTAACAACGTTTTTCAATACATTTGTTATTGAAAAACATTGTTTACACGAGGAAACTTGTCACTGCAGCACTCGACTCCATAACACCCTCGCCTGTGGCTCGGGAGAATTCCGCCTCAAACAAACAAAGTTTCTCCACTTGTATCAAAATGTTCTAATTTAAAACCTAATAGAAAAAAAAACATTTATACTTATATAATTTGTGAGCACTCAGACACCACGATCCGAGAGTTTCAACCACAAACGACTAATTTATGCTACAAGAGCGTAATTTCGCCTAGGCCCTCCAAAACTTATTTAACCCAACACCGGTTCAGAATTTATCTTTTGTAAAAAAACACTACTTTATTTAATTACGGTCATATCCATCACGTTTAACATCAAAAGAAACAGCACCCAACGCAGTCGAAACATAAACAAAGATAACTTTGGACTTACATAAGCGGGCGACTGTACTTGACATCTAACGTACATAGTCGACCAACCAGTACAGACGTGAGCACAAGTTTTAAGAAATTAACTTAACTATTTTATTTTAGAAGATTATTTATTAATTTTAATATATCTTGTAGAAGAATAAAACGTCTTTTTTATTCACTGAGCTCGTTATTTTGATGTTAGATATATAAAATGTACCTGTCTAAATAGTTTTACACTTTTATTTTAGAGAATTATATCAATATCTATCTATCTATCTGCATGATAAAAAACAAATGTTTAAGAAATCTATCTTGACTTACCAATCCCAAGCATGTAAATCCGTTTGAAATATTTTTTAATTTTTGATTTAATTTTAATTTTAATTTTATTTTATTTTTGTATTCTTTTTTTATAATTTAATTTTAATTTAATTTAATTCAATTTGACATTCATATATTTCTATAATGTTAATTCTAATTATTACTATTGATCTCCTTGACATCGCAATGCTAATTAACAGATCATATGTGTTTTAAAAATCAAATGTTTTGTGTTAATGTTGTGATTGTCTCTAAGTGTTGCAGCACTTGAATATAGTTTTATAATTGATCGTGTAAATTCCCAGTGCATGTAATGTTGACGATCCTATTATTAAATAAATAAATATTAGCTCGCTTGTGTACATCAGCTGTCCTACTTTTTAGGGTTTTTTTTTTTATTCTTGATAGGTCCGCGCTTGACCGCTAACTCACCTGATGGAAAGCGACGATGCGGTCGATGATGGAGCGCGCTTACCTAGAAGTAACCTATTCAAGGTTCCGTACCTCAAAAGGAAAAAACGGAACTCTTATAGGATCACTTTGTTTTCCGTCCGTCCGTCCGTCTGTCTGTCTGTCTGTCTGACTCGCACTTACCCAGTTTTTTTATTAGTTGTTAAAATTGTGTACAATAAAGAATATACGAATAATATTTAATAGCTAATGCTATTGGCTTCATCAGCGTCAAAAACCGGGCAAGTGCGAGT
This sequence comes from Mythimna impura, assembly GCA_905147345.3. Taxonomy (NCBI): domain Eukaryota; kingdom Metazoa; phylum Arthropoda; class Insecta; order Lepidoptera; family Noctuidae; genus Mythimna; species Mythimna impura. The sequence goes on from LR990352.1 coordinate 2,903,542, forward strand.
CGGACTCTCGCACTGAGGGTTCCGTACAAACTTACGTATGAAAACAGTTCATTTCCCGAATTGAGTTACGAAGATTTTACCGAACCAGATTTTTTTTTATGACGTAACTACAAATTTACTGTTTTCAGATTTTTTCCTATACTTGTGCTATGAGCCCTTGCTTCATATCAAATTTCAGGATTCTAGGTCAACGGGAAGTACCCTATGAATTTTGATTCCCTTGAGAGTGTCGAAATACACGTTTTTTTTTGCGACCTAAACGTACGTAACTTTTCTTTTCATTTACTCAGAAGTTTGATTTTTTACAGCATCAAGGGACCACAGACCTCAGTACATGGTTTTAATTTCAATTCGATATCTTTACGCGTTCTCGAGATAAAGGGTCTTGACAGACAGACAGACAGACGGACGGACAAAAAAGTGATCCTATAAGGGTTCCGTTTTTAACCCTAAATAGGTAGACTATGTGCTATTCTAGGACAAGTTCCATTGAAATCCGTTCAATAGTTCAAGTGTGAAGAAGTAACAAACGCACACACATACTTGCAAATTTCCCTTATCCTTATCCCGTAGACTCATCGCATTTTGCGTGTGGTCACGGCATTATGCTGAGCGTTCGGCCGTTTTGCGCGGATGTGGCGCATATTTCTTTCACATAATGTACTTATAATTTGTTAGTTGCGCCTTGTTCCGCCAAATAAAATGTTTTTCTTTCTTTCTTTCTTTCTTCCCTTTTCTAATATTAGTGTGATGTGATTTAAACGCTACGTAAAAGTACCTACTGAATAAAAAGTACACAGACACACGAAACTACTTAATTCATATAGTAAGTTATGTTATAGAAATCGGTTCATAAGCTGCGTTCAACTTGAAGAGAAGTTCTAGTAACACTCGATCTCTCCTATCCAGACTTTTGCTCTGCGTAGATTAAGCTATGCTATGCGGAGTAATGCGATACATGATGAAAATTATGTGTTATAATATTGAGGGCAGTGGTGGCCGAGTGGCAACGGTCCCGACTTACGAGTTGTAGGTCGTGGGTTCAAACCCAGCCAGGCGCATTACTTTGAGTAATTTATTTCACCACCACTGCTTTCAAAACGGTGAAGGAAAACATCTTGAGGAAACCGGTATATCCTAGAACCAAAAATTCGAAGACATGTGACATCCACCAACCCGAAATGAGCCCTCGTGGTGAATTAAGGCCCATTCCCTGAGAGGAGGCATGAGTCCCAGCAGTGGGAACATTATAAGACCGACTATACTATGCTACATATGTATAATATTGAGAGTTCTTCCTCCCTTATTCTGAGGCGCTATGTGGAAAGAATGGTTATTATTATATTATTATTATTATTTTTATTTCCTTGTTACTATATACTTTTCTAACAAAAAGGACCATATTGGTATCTTTTAAAATAAAATTATTATTAATATATTACTTATGCACTAAAATTTTACTGAAATTGACTTAGGTAATGTTTTTTCAAGATATTAGCTGTTATCCATAGTGTAGGTAAATATTATTAGGTATCAGCGCAATATATTGGTAGCGCATCGATATTAGTATCTACACTACGCACACACGCAAAGACGCTTGTGACGTAATCAAGTTTTTTTTTCCTATAATCGATTTATCATGTTATATGTTGTATAAGATGATTTCTGCAAATAAAAGACATGCCAATTGGTTTTAGTTAGTAAGAATAATTCAGAATAAAGAAGAACTAACCGCACAATAGAATCAGTAACTTCATGTTTCAGTGCAATACGTAACACAGAATTATTTAATGGTATAACAACAATTATTTAATTCCGCCAATTGCTTTCAATCTCGTGAAGATTAGCCGCATGCCATCATTTACGTACAATGATGAACAGAGATGGAAGATTATCCTTTAGCGCTTTTTTTTTGAGGTAAGAAATTTATACAATGACTTTTCCCGCTGTATTTATTTACTTAAGGGGATGCAACTCGACATACATTTTCACGGTTTTTCATACAACCATTTCATCTTACGTGATTATGACTTTATTGCACATTTTTCATTAGATATTTTGGAAACAGTATCTTGTGGATATTATCTAGGCTTCCATTGAAATCAATTTATAAATTTGTGTAAAACTATTCCAGTAAAGACCTCCGAAAATCTGCTATTTTGCATGAACTTTGACACTTCATAGCTTGCTCAAAAATGAACATAGTCAAAAAAGTATAAAAGTAGAAGCCTTGTAAATTTAATCAAGGTTCTGAATGACGACATTTTTTTTTCAAAAACTTTTAAGGGATCAAAAAAAGAACGTATTTCCTGGAACAAGTTTTGTGAAATATTCGAGTAAATCATAGAATTACTGAATGCTAACAGAGTTTTCAGGCGTTATCTCTCTTTTTTCGTGTTGCCTTTTCGTCAAACATCGCGTTGAATTGCGTTAGATGAAGTAACAAGCTTTTAAATTATGCTCGATGTTGACGATAGCCGAGTGAAAAAGGACCCTCTTAAAGACAACTAACAAAGCATACACCATTATACATGCTAAGGCATTATATGTATATACTATATATTGAAAGAATACTGAATCCTTAGCATGGAATGGCTAATATAGTGTAGCCTTAATATTAAAGGCTGCCACGGTATGCATAACAGTCTTCTACTTTTAAACACAGAACATTTTTGTTTAATGCCTTCCTAACTTCTTCATCGCCAGCAATATTATCGTATAGCTTTTTACATAGGGTACAACACACCCGTCCTCATATGAACTTAGAAACTTCTTGACTATGAGAGAACTCCTGATACTCATGCCAGTTAACTTACTAAGTATTAAGCTGAATCAAAACTTCAACCTTAATGCTATATTCTAATGTGAAACGATCTAACTTAATTGACAAGTCATTTTAGACATTTAAGTTTTTCGATTTGGGCTCTTCGAGCGTTGTGAAAAGTTTTAGTGTTGTGATTGCAGAAATTAGTTTGTAATGGACTTCTTTCTTAGAAGTCCATAATTTATGGTCAGGGTGGGTAATTGGTATGCAATTTATCATTATTATTAGTTTAGTTTTCATTGCTGTACAATACATGATAGTAGTAGGTACCTAGGTCAATGCTGAAAAAATGTATTCGTGAAAATATCGGTGATGTGTTGTTTTTTTTTAAATCTTAAGTTTCTAAATGTTGTTTCTACAGTGTGTGTATCTATGTGTGTCAAATAAAATATGTTTCTATCTTTTCTTAGTCCTAAAGGTAGGGATGACAGCTTACTTCACCGTAGTTTTTAAATTATACACCAAAAATAGGTAGAAGGAAGTGCCCAAAAGAAATAGTATTAATTTTAGTTAAAGAATACAGCATTTTTCATGAAAATGGCACTATGCGATGACTCTAGATTAAGAAACTGGAGTACAAAACAGAAAACTGCACAATTAAAATCCCCCAACACTGTTGTAATCGACTGTACGAAACTGCGCGTGAGTGTTTGAAGGTCATCTTGAGCTGTGCAATGCAGCACGATCACGAACCAATCACTGTTCAGTCACTAAACGACCTAACTCCGCCGCAAACATTCTCACTTTAACCTCAACCTTGAAACAAAGTACTTTAGGTTGAAAATGATGAGTGATTTCTTGAAAATAACTTTTAATGATAAGTTATTTAGTGATAATATGGTAGTAATTATGCAACTGATGTTTAATGGTGGTTTAATATTGTATGTTTATCGGCAGGTGCTCTTCTGCGGTGTATGGGAAGTTTCATATCTCAGCTTTAGCCAGCGGCTTTGCTCGTAAAGTAAATTGTCCCTAGAGAAGATACTCCCGGGATAAAAAAGTATTCAAGATTCATTTATTCATTGTAAAACATAGGTACATGATAAGTTCTATACTTAATAAATTGAGGGCGCTATGTTTTGCCTCTAGGGCGTACAAAGTAATAAGTAATAATACATGGACTATACTTAATTAAAACAAGAATGTAATACAGATCTATAGACCACAAATAAAGAATTAAATAATTTTGATAATTTATCGCATTAAGAATTTGCAATCACATTGAACATTGTCGATTAAATAATTACAAAAGACAAATAAAATAATGGAATTAACAAAATGTCCGCAGTTGTTGTATTGAAATGAAAAATTGACAGTATTCTGTGTGCTGTTTTAGGACTAGCGGTGTGACAAATTCATCCAAATTCGTTTAGCCGATTGTGTGTGATGGAGGAACAAACAAGTACACACACAAATATAAACAAAGATTCATATTGATGTACCTAAATATAATATCATAGAAGTGTCTTTAAGTGATGGAAAAGTTATAGGTTTGGTGATAATGACGTACTTACAACATTTTACGGTTGAGTGTTGTTTTTATTTGATTTGAGACAAATATATTTTTCAATACATTTACTCGAAACCCGCTCTTATCCCACCGCTTTTAGGCATACAATAGACTGTTTTCCACACTAGTGCAGAAAAGTGCGTGTGCTCTCCCCCGCCAAAATGTTATTACATGTATCGTATCAGGCTGGGCGCGCGTCGACACCCAAGAGTCGCCGGTCAACGTTTATTCATTTTGTAAGTGTATTGAAAAAAGTCGTTTGATACACGTGCAAATTTATCACTGCAGCCCTCGGCTCCATAATACACTCGCCTACGGCTCGTGCGCATTCCGCCTTGGTCGCAATGACAAACTTTCTGCACTTGTATCAAAATTTACTTTTGAGATATTCACACACACAGACAATATTCATTACGCTATCAAGTTTTTATAATGTGTTAGTTGGTATTACTTGCAATCTGTCGTCGTTAGTTAATCGTCTGTTAGTCACCGGCCCACGCTGAAAACCAGCGCTGTGGACTCATCGCATTTTGTGGACACGGCATTATGATGAGCGTACGGCCGTTTTGCTCGGATGTAGCGCATATATTTTATTTTTAATTATGTTATTGTCATGGAAAATGTTTGCAATATGTTAGTTTTAAGTTTACGCCTTTTCCAGCAAATAAAAAGTTTTTATTTCTTTTTTTCTATCAAATAACTTTTCACACTCTGAGGGAAGTAGCAAGGCGAGTCACAACGGCAGCTCTATCGAACAATGCTGCAGCCAACCATCTCTAACTAGTGGGTTTTATTAAGCTGAAAATGACTTTTACAAGATGATATCCATCTAAAACTTGCCACAGGTTTGAGATTTCGATTTGAGAGCCCGAAAGAGGAAAAGAAAACAATAATAAAATTATTTAATTCCAGCAGATTACAAGATATTTTTCAAAGCATTTAGACGTTTTTGTCTCTTGCTGGCGACCTGCTCCAGCTTCGCACGGGTGTCAGGAATCTTTAAAATTCTCGGTTTTTTTTTTGATTTCATTTTAAATTGAAATGGTCGGCTGGAGGGGTTATCTGCTATCCTTTCAGACCCCTAAACACTTCTCATGCCCTGTGGATCTATTTTCTTCGACTTTTTATTGTTTTATGAAAATAAGACCCAAATTTTTTATTCAAATAAAAATTGAAAAAAAATATATAAGGCGTAGACTCAGAATTGTAATTTTATTTAGATGTTTATTGTATTAGAGTACTTTTAAATTCAATATAATAATTAAATATACTTTTAAAAATCAGCTATATAATATTTTCACTGCGGGGACTCGGGCCTTCTCTCTTGGAGAGGGATTGAGCTGCAATTTATCAGGCGAGCCTAATACGGGTTGGTGGATGTCACATGTTTTCGAATTTTGTTTCTAGCACATGTAGGTTTCCTTACTATGTTTTCTTACACCGTTTACAGAGCAGTGATGATGAAGTAAATCACACAAAACAAAGTGCCGAGTCGGGGCCGGTACCATTAGACCACCACTGCTCGTAAGTGAAAATTGACAGGACTGAATGGAAGAAAAATCTTATCTATTTATCTTTGCACGGAGGACACGGTGGAGCACACGGTAGAGGTGTGCCCCGCTTGGGCAGAGCACCGCGCCGTGTCCTCGTGACAACGATCTTTCGAGCCGGGCCTTGGTACAAGCCATGATTCGAAGCGAGAAGGAGTGGCAGGCGGTCGCCTCCTTCGACTCCGGTCGACACCATAAGCGTGGGCTTGCGGACGGCGAGCAATGGGTAGCTCGCCGTCCGATCGTCCGGTAACCGTTCGGACCGGGCCCAAGTCGTTGACGGTGCGTAATGTTCCAAGCGCGCCCCAAGGAGATGTCAGCAAACCGTAGGGGCCCAGCAGGGTCGAAGCCTACCGGGGCTAAGGATCTGCTTCTGAAAGGAAGACTCGGCCCTGGTATGAAAGGCAACGAAAGAACAGGAGTGACTTTTTAGTCAGTAAAAGCCTGACACACCCTTACGCTCCGCCCAAGAGCGAAGGAGGTCATTGGATGATTTTCCAAACAAAAAAAAAACTATCTATCTCTGTGGTCTGGTTTCTGCACTTAGTCCATAGCGGCCTTCACTCTAACCAGAAGCAAATGAGTCTTTTCAGTTTGCTCAGGGCATCTATAAGTGAATTCAGTGCTCCCAAGGTTCGTGTTCTTGAAAAAACTTATTGTGGCAACCCCAAATAACAGAATAAGGACAGGAAGTTGATCAAACACAAATGTAACAACAAATATACGGCCTTGTTTGTCAATTACATTGATGTAAACTTTATTAACTGTTTCACGATGTCCGGAAATGATAAAGCGCATTTAAACATTATTTTTGTTCAATTAAATATTACAGTACAGGGCTTAAAATACTCATCAATTTGATCAATTAAAGGCCAATATTGAGCCTAAATGTGCGGCGGTAGGCCTTGTTATGAAGTTCGTGAGTAATTATAATGTATTTCCGTGTGTTTTGTGATTGTGAAATCATAATCGCTGCTTACCATCAGGTGGGATCGCAGTCAAGCACTGGTTTATATGAATAAAAAAAAAAATAAAAAAAAAATTGCATCTAAACGAGCATAATTGAACAGTTTCTGGTTACTGTCAGGTCAGCCAGTACTTATCATCCTTACAGCTGGGTAAAATCCTCGTCCTATACCTCCAGTTGTTTCGATCCAGGGTTATTGAAGTGCTGACAAAACGTCAAACGTTTGGGAACACATTCATTGTGCGTATAGCTTTTTTTTCGGTGGGAAAATCATTTAATGACATGCCCCGCCCTTGGGCGGAGCGGGAGATAGTGTCAGACTTTTACTGACTAAAAACCCACTCGTGTTCCTTCTTTATCATTGTTCCAGAGCCCTGGGGATCTCTTTTGCATCACCAATGGCCCCAGTAGGCTTCGATCCGGGGCGCGGGGGCCATTGCCTCACGCGTGCACGTGCGGCCTCCTCCTTTGCTAGAATTACTGCTTCGCAGAAGGAGGTATCCGCCTGCCATTCTTCCTCGCTCCGAACCATGGCCTGTACCAAGGCCCGGCGCAAGAGATTGCTGCCGCCGATTGCTCCCACGAGATAAAGAGGCAAAGTTTTTTTTTTTTTTGTTTGTATGAGGTAATCTCTGAAAGTACTGGCCCGATTGCTGAAATTTTTTCACCGATAGAAAGCTGCTTTATTCCTGAGTGACATAGGCTATGACATATATTTTAAGTGCGTGGGCGAAGCTGCAGGCAAAAGCTAGTGTTAAATATAATATAATATATAATATAATATTCCACAACTATCACACAACGCCGTCTAGTCCCAAGCTAAGCAGAGCTTGTGTTATGAGTACTAGACAACTGATAAACATACTTATATATTTCTAAATACATACATATATAGATAAATTACACCCAGACACAGAACAAATGACCGTGCTCATCACACAAACATTTGTCCTGGGTGGGAATCGAACCCACGACCTCCGGCATAGCAGTCAGGGCCACTAACCACTAGACCAACAGGCCAGTCAATAAGCTATATTATTTAAAAAATAAAGCTTTGATTTATGGAAAAAGTTCAAAGTGAATTCTGTTACCGTCATATTTCAATAATTTCCCAAGCATTCTGATGTTTACATCGAAATTTTGTTAATGATAAAAACAATTAACGCTCACGCTCGTTGAAATCACTGTTCGATCGGAACGCTTTTTAATTTATTTTTTAATTACATCGTGAAAGGTTTTTACGATATGTTCTATACAAGGTACTGCTGCTACCTGTGGCTTCGCCCGTGTCGTCATCAACATCTCTTTAACCTTTTTCCCACCTAGCTTGGGGTTTTTTCCGGTGGGAAAATCATCTAATGACATCCCCCGTTCTTGGGCGGAGCGAGAGATAGTGTCAGACTTTTACTGACTAAAAACCCACTCTTGTTCCTTCTTTGCCTTCGTCCTAGGGGCCCTGGTTTCATTTTCACACTACCCGTGGCCCCAGGCTTCAACCCTGCTGGGCTCCTACGATTTGCTGACATCTCCCTGAGGCGCGTAGAACAATACGCGCCGTCGACGACTTGAGCTCAGTCCGGACGGTTACCGGACGGTCGGACTGTGAGCTACCTATTGCTCGCTGTCTGCAAGCCCGCGCCTACGGTGGCCACCTAGCTAGGGGTCAGCTTCCAGTCTCAATAATCTTGTTTTACATAGAGCGACTGCCTGACAGACCTTCATAAGCCAGTTATTGGGCAACACGACCTTGGATAGACTGACGGTCAAACTTTCTGAAGATCTACGAATGACAACCAACGGTACGGCTTTATGTGCTTTCCAAGGCTTTGCCCGCGTCATCATCATCTTCCTGCCCTTGTCCCGTGTTATTTGGGGTCGGCACCACACGTTTTTTTCTTCCATTCTGCCCTGTCACTCGTCATGCTATCACTAACTTCCTTTTCTTTCATATCACTCTTCACAGAATCCATCCATCTTTTCTTTGGTCTCCCTCTCCCTCTCCATCCATCCACGTGTAAACTCATAACTCTTTTAGTAACATGCGTTTCATCTCTCCTCTTCACATGACCATACCAAGACAAACGATTCCCTTTCAACTTTTCAGTCACTGGCGCCACTTTCAAACGTCTCGTGATATACTCATTTCTCACTTTATCCATTCTCGTCATACCACACATCCATCTTAACATTCTCATCTCCGCTACGTGCAATCTTTTTTCATCCATCTTTTTCACAGCCCAACATTCTGATCCATACAGTATGACAGACCTTATCACGGACTTGTAGATTTTGCCCGCGTGATAGTAAAAAAAAAATCCTAAGAGAACATGAAACATAAACATAATCAGCCTTTTTAATGTTCCCACTGCTGGGACTCAGGCCTCCTCTCTAAGAGAAGGAATGGGCCATTATCCACAACGCGGGCGCAGTGCGGGTTGGTAACAAGAGAACATACTCCCTAGATAAATAAATATTTCCAAAAAATCCTATATCCGTTATAATTCGAGAGTGAGGAATTACCAAACACACATAAGCTTTTGCCTTTCTTGTATTAGTGTAGTAACTCAGGTTAAAATCTCGTGGGGGTGATGCGAGGAAGAGTGGCAAGCGGTCGCCTCCTTCTGCGAAGCAGTAATGCAAGCAAAGGAGGCGGCCGTACGTGCGAGGGAACGCCCCTCACGCCTCAGCCGGGTTTCCGATCCCGATTTCTAGCCACTGTAGGTAGGGGCTTGCCGGTAGGACGGCGAGCAATGGGTAGCTCGCCGTCCGACCGTCTGGTAACCGCCCGGACCGAGCCCAAGTCGTCGACGGCGCATAGTGTTCCACGCGCGCCTCAAGGAGATGTCAGCAAACCGCAGGGGCCCAGCAGGGTCGAAGCCTACTGGGGTCAAGGGTATGCTTCTGAAAGGAAGACTCGTTACGAAAGGCAACGAATGAACAGGAGTAGGTTTTGTAAGAGTCTGACACTATCTCTCGCTCCGCCCAAGAGCGGGGGATGTCATTAGATGATATTCCCACAGAAAAAAAAGGCCAGGGTAACTCTTTCTCTTTTGACCGGGCGGTCCACACAATGGAGAAATCCGAGCGTTTCTTCCGCACGAATCTGGTGCAGGAACCTCCTGAAAATACCATGTCCGGCGAGGACCTGCGTCATGCGGAAGGTAAGGACGCCGTGAGGTCTTTCCAGTCGTGCCCAGTCCCTAGATTGCAAAGATCAAATATTCCCTATATTGCTCGGTTTTAGTCAGTAAAAGCCTGACACGCGCTTTTGCTTCACATCCCATCTCCCATCACCATTTTAATTTTCACAGGCGAAGCCACTGGCAGCAACTAGTATGTATAAACGGTAAACACTAGAGCGAAGACGCAGGAAAAAGTTAGTAAATAATAAAAAATAGATACTGCCATTAATCGCAAACCTATAGGTAGATATAATAGACAGACATATTACCATCACCACTTGCACGTGACCAACTGAGCGGAAAAAATGGAACGATTCCTATAACCTATGTTGATCAGTAATTAAGTACCATTTTCGTCATAGCTTCCTCCATTACTCTTTCGACACGTTCGAGCTAGCGGAGTAGAAAATTTACTCATAATTACAGTCATCAGGTCTCAATGCCAGCAATTTACACTGTAATACGTATCTACCTACAGCAACACACTGAAAAACAAAATACTATCAAATCTATCAATATACCTATACTCCATTTGCCATAAGTTTAGACATATAAAAAAAATCTTTTTTAATTTAATGACGGCTGCAGTAAATAGTGTCGTAAACACTTTTTTGCTTTAATGCCATCCCTTGGTCGGAGTAGATGCCAAATACGGTTGATCGGATAGTAAAAAAAGGTTTGTTTATATGACTAATGTTATTGAGAATGAAGTACCTATAGCATTTTCTCAAATAAAAAAAATTATGAAGTAATGATTTGGCAACAGTTACCAGACACACACAACAGAAATGAACGATCAAATGAACGATGCACCAAACACCCTGTGTGTTTGGTGCATCGTGTGCCAAATTAAAATGGTCGACGGGAGGGGTCATCTGCTATCCTTTCAGACCCCTAAACACTTCTCATGCCCTGTGGATTTTTTTTTCATCGACCGTTTATTGTTTTATGAAAATAAGACCCAAATTTTTCATTCAAATACAAATTTATGAAAATATATAAGGCGTAGACTCTGAATTTTAATTTTATTTAGATGTGTATTGTATTAGAATACTTTAAAATTTAAAATTAATGACATTAGCTATCTAATTCTTTTTTAATTTACTCGCAAAGTTTTGGACTTAAATTAAAGCTATGTTACAGCTATTTACATGGCTATAAAAAAAGAACAAAAGCGACCATGCGACGATCCATGTGCTGGTTGCTAATGATGAACGGCTCTAAAATGTGGTTTCTTATCAATGTGTTTCATCTGAAGGTTTAAAGTCATCTAAAGAGCAATGGAAAGGGCTCAAATGAGGAATGAAAAGATCTGCAGAAATAATCGCCAAACTTAAGTAGCAGTAGACTGGCATATTGCTCGCAGAACAGATGGGGACTCAATGAGGCCGAAAGGTTCTGGAATGGTGACCGCGTACCGGAAGACGCAGTGTTGGAAGACCTTCACAACCTGTTCCAATAACCTGGTGAGGGTCGCGGAAAACCGATGGATGCAAGATCTTTCAACTGAAATGATGAACTGACCATAATAAAACTAAAGCTACCAATTCAAGTTCGAGAGCAATGGTGGCCGAGTGGTAACGGCCACGACTTACGAGTTTAGGTGGCAGGTTCAAACCCAGCTAGGTGCCTTACTTTGTGTAATTTATTTCATCACAACTGTTCTCAAAACAGTGAAGGAAAACTTCGTGAGGAAACAGACATGTCCTAGAACCAAAAATTCGAAGACATGTGACATCCACCAACCCGCACTGGGCCCGCGTGGTGCATTTCGAATATTCCCTCTCCTAGAGAGGAGGCCTGAGTCCCAACAGTGGGGACATTATAAGGCCGAATATATATATATATATATATATATATATAGTACATCGTCGGATCCGAAGTCCAAATAAGTACACATACGACCTAAACGTCGTAATAACCCGTATTGTGTGAACGTGTACTTATAAATAATTATAATTACTCTGAGAAGTTAAGTTTCAAAGGAATATTTGTCAAGGTCAGTGAAATCTTTACCAATTACCTTTAATGCTGAATCGTGTATGGTCAGCATAATAATGTTGGCTGCACGAGTGACGTGATGTCAAATGATCAACAAAAAATAAATAGGAAAATCAGAAATGATGCTTCCTTCTCTGTCACTGCAGTGCGTGTATGGAACTCTCTTCCACACTCTTTCCGTGACAGCCCTTCTCTGGATGTCTTCAAGAGTAAATTAAAGAGCATTTCCCTTCTCAATGACATAATACATATCATCATCATCTTCCTGCCCTTGTCCCGTTTTATTTGGGGTCGGCGCAACACGGTTTTTCTTCCATTCTGTCCTGTCACGCTATCACTAACTCCCTTTTCTTTCATATCACTTTTCACACAATCCATCCATCTTTTCTTTGGACATAGTACATATTATTTATTTATTTATTGAAGCTTTATGCACTAGTAGGTATGCTTATCTTTTATTTCATTTATATTAATTGTAATTTTAAAATTGTACACTGGATCCTATCCTCTATTGTGATCTCTCTCTATCACTCAATGGTTTGCTGGAAGAAAACTCAACTTTGAGTTAAGCACGCCTATGTACACGAACTCTATGTCTCGTTTTCATGGTGTACAATAAAGAATTAAAGGGGTGACCAGATGGTTACAAACCAACGTCCAAACCGAGGTGACCTTGCTAGTTTCAATCCGTGTAGACAGCACTTGTAATCCATGACATTCAATGCCCTTGGTTGGAAGATGCGTTTTCCCAACCACCAAACGTGTTGGCGCGTGGTTTACATCCATGTAGCCGCAACACAAACCAAACACATAAACCAAGGTCACCTTGGTTCGAACGCTAGTTGGCAACCGTCTGGTCACCCCTTAAGAATTAAGATTTACGCAAGCAAATCGTAGGGGCCCAGCAGGGCCGAGGCCTGCTAGGGTCATGGGGAAAGTATGAAAATGATACTCGTGGTCCTAGAACGCAAAAACCAACTGAAAGAACATAGGTGTGATTATAGTCAGTAAAAGTCTGAAACGCCTGAGAAGTCATTAGATGTTTTCCCACTTCACAAAAAAAAAATCTACGATACAGGAAGATAATTCATAGTATGGAGCAACGCTATGGGGTCATACTCAGAAAAGTATACATTTGGTACCTTTTCTTGTCCCGTTACGTCAAATTAAAATAAATAACTAATGCTATGACATGTTTTCTTTTTTCACTCTTTGTTTATATATTATTCTATTAATATGAAGATTTTACTGGTATTTTAACTTTAACTTTCATTAAAAGAGTACATTTTTTTAATGTCAAAACATTGCTAAAAATATTCTCATAATTGTTTTTAGTGTCCCAATGACCGTTACACGTTTTCAAAGATGAATTGTTACGAATATTCATCGCTTAACTTAACATTGAGAATGGCTATATTAATCCCGAAGAATCAAGTAGTTATATAGCACTAATTTTATTTGCAAATCATTTATAAAATAATTTATTTTAATTAAACGAAATCCGTCCCAAAATATTATGAAATCTCGTTACTAAGGGTTAGTAACACGCAATAAAATTTGAAACGTAATTATTTAAAATGGTCTAAACATCTTTTCCTATTCTAATAACACTATCACTTACGTCAACACCACTGTCGCGGTAGCCATAATCTTTTTGCCGTTGTCGTGAAATCAAGACGATGTATCGCATCAGGCTGGGCGCGCATCGTCCCCCACGAGTCGCCGGTCAAGCCTCGTTTATCGTAAGTGTATTGAAAAAAGTCGTTTGACACACGTGCAAATTTGTCACTGCAGCCCTCGGCTCCATAACACACTCGCCTACAGCTCGTGCGAATTCCACCTCGGTCGCAATGACAAACTTTCTGCACTTGTATCAAAATGTACTATTTCAATACACTTACAAAGAAATTAATAAACGGGGGTTGACCGGCGACTCGTGGGGGTCGATGCTCACCCAGCCTTATACGATAAATGTAATAAAACCTAATAAAATTGTGGCGGGAGTGAGCACGCGCAGTTTTCTGCACAAGTGCGGAAAACAGTCTATTGCGTGTCTAAAAGTCGTGGGATAAGAGCGGATTTTCGAATAAGTGTATTGAAACATTTTTAGACATGTTTACCAGATCCGTCTATCTGTTTTGCTGTCAGTCATTCCAAAATGTATCTGAGCACGCAATTACGTGATCTCATCTAGCGTTGCATAATGTATCTTAATCGGCACCCTTGACCAGGGTACGGCTGACCCCACCTGAATATTCAGAGAATTTGTACTCGAGAATAGAGTGGCTATAACGCCGGTGTGGCGCCGAGAGGAAAGCAGACGTAATGCATGTATTTATTTTCCAAGTTGCTACTAACGGCTTCATCTTTAGGAACATGTCTCGTCAGGAGCCTAAAACAAATATCGTTACATACATTTTCTATGAACACGATCACACGTATCCGTGCCAGTGCCGGCAACGGAGCGTCAGTGTCACGGCCGACATCGTGACGTGTGCAAGCGTTCTGCCCCCCTAGCCAAGTTACAATCGTTTCGTTCGCGCCGAACGTCTCGAGTAGGCCACGCCTCCGATTCCTTTGTTCTGACCACGTGACTGAGCGTTGCGATTACGTCAGAACAAAGGAGTCGGAGGCGTGGCCTACTCGAGGCATTCGGCGTGAACGATACGATTGTAACTTGGCTAAAGGGGCTGATTCCGCGCCGTGGCGTGCCCGTTTTGATATTTTTTTCCCTTGCAGTTTGTCGACTTTATAGGTGGTAAAAATCAATGATGAGTTATTAATAGCGACTGTACACTTATAATATAGTGTATTGTACGACTTGTCTAACCCGAAATAAAAACCAAAAAAGATTGCAAGTATAAAAACCAAATATAGAATGAGATCGGACGAAAATCAAACTGCGAACATATGTCAAAATTTTAGGCACACTATACTTAGGCTCATACTCGGACAAGGGAACAGAATGAACTAAGGGAAGGCGTCGGCTTGTTCACTGCACTGTCATGACATTGACGTGTGTGAACAGACAACCTCTGACGGGATACGTATGCCAGGTCTCGCCACGGACACGTTCCTGCCCCGTTCCTGACACGGCACTGATGTGTACTGTACCTTAGAGTTCCGTTTTTTCCTTTTGAGGTACGGAACCCTAAAAATATGGAAACAATCACAAACATCAATGTTACAAGTACTGAATAGAATTAAATAAAAAAGAAAACGTAATAAAAAACACAACAACAAACCCGTATTAATGTGTAAATGTTTTGTGTGGCAAATAAATAAGAAACAGCCTAGTATATGTGCGGTGTGCACTTCAAGGTAGAACTACACTGCGCACACGTGCGACACACACGCCGATCTGGGCGCGTCGGTCTCCATACATTTTATATGGAAACTAGACTTGTAGAGCTATACTTGATCCACGCCACGCGACGACACGCGACGTCGTTCTACGTACAAATCAGCCCCCCTAGCCAAGTTACAACCGTTTCGTTTCTTTTCTCTTTTCGTCGATCGCCTCGAGTAGGCCACGCCTCCGATTCCTTTATTCTAACGTCATCTAAACGCTCAGTAACGTGGTCAGAACAAAGGAATAGGAGGCGTGGCCGACTCGAGGTGATCAACGAAAAGAGAATCGAAACCAAACGGTTGTAACTTGGCTAGGGGGGCTGGTGTGTTACACGTGTGCGTCGATCTCATGTAGTTCTAGCTTCATGGTTGTATCAAATAGGAGCCCTATTTAGCATGTGTCAGGCAAATATGCCGGAATAAAAAGTATCCTATGTGCTATTCCAGATTTCCAGGACATGGTTTATGCGGCGAGCAATGGGTGGCTCGCCGTCCGATCGTCCGGTAATCGTCCGGACCGAGCCCAAGTAGTCGACGGCGCGTATTGTTCCACGCGCGCCTCAGGGAGATGTCAGCAAATCGTAGGGGCCCAAGAGGGTCGAAGTCTACTGGGGCCACGGGTAGTGTGAAAGTGAAACCCGGGACCCTGGGACGAAGGCAAAGAAGGAACAGGAATAGAATAGAATAGAATAAACTGGAGGAGTGGGTTTTTAGTCAGTAAAAGTCTAAAACTATTTCTCGCTCCGCCCAAGAGTGGGATTTGTCATAAGATGATTTTCACACTTAAAAAAAAACCTTAAAAGGAAAAAACAGAACCCTACGTAACGGAAACGTATATTTCGACACTTCAAAGGAATCAAAATTAATTAATTATTTATTAATTAAGTTTTGTTTAATTTCTTATTCTTATTCATTTGTTTGGGATGTCATTTCGTACCTAAGGATAAAAAACCTGACAAGTACGAGTACGAGTCGGACTCGCGCACTGAGGGTTCCGTATAAACTTACCTATGAAATCAATTCAATTACCGAATTGAGTTACGAAGATTTTTCCGAATCACAAAAAAAAAAATTGTTGTGACGAAACTACAAATTTACAGTTTTCAGATTTATTCCTTTTTATTGCTTTATGCCAAATTTCAGGATTCTGGGTCAACGGGAAGTACCCTATGAATTTTGATTTCCTCGAGAGTGTCGAAATATACGTTTCTTGAGACATGAGCGGTCGTATATTTTTTTTTTCGTTAACTCGGAAGTTCAATTTTTTCACAGCTTCAAGAGACCGCAGACTTTAGTATATGGTTTTAATTTCAACTCAATACCTCCACGCGTTTCCGATATAAAAAATCTTGACAGACAGACAGACGGACGGACAACAAAGTGATCCCATAAGGGTTACATTTTTTCTTTTGAGGTACGGAACCGCAAAAACATAAGTCTTTTAAAAATAAGGGCAAAGAAATTACTGCATTCGGTCAGTGACCAACAAAAATCAATACCCCGAGAAGGCTAATTAGTTGGTTACCATGGCAACTACGGCGTAAACAGTTCCGAAGCTATTCGTGCCAGAAAAAACTGTAATTGCTGAAAAAGCTTGGATAAAATGTACGACGAAGTTTATAGGGTATAAAATTAAATGAGTGGTCATTTTAACGTTAAAAGTTTTATTAAGAGTTTACCAAATAGCTTTTTGCTTTAAAACTGAATGGATTAGTCAAAAAACAACTTTTTGTTTTCCACAAGTTTCAGAGAACACTATCTATTATGAAACTAAGCAGAGCTTGTACTGTGAGTACTAGACAATTGATAAACATGCTTATATCATTATTTCGATTTAAATATAATATATTACACCCAGACACAACAAATGACCGTGCTCATCACACAAATATTATTTTATCTTAGGTGGGAATCGAACCTCCGGCATAGCAGTCAGGGCCACTAACCACTAGGCCAGTCAGTTTCGAAAGTAATTTTAGTTATTTTTGCTAATCCATCGATGGTATAAATCAAAATAATCTAAATCAAAAATCAAAAAGTGTTTATTTATCTCCACATATTACACTTCAAACATCCAATATGTTATTTGGCAGAAAAACATAAAAACATAAAAATTTAAATAGATGAATTTGTAATTTGTGGAAGATCTGAAGTCTAAACTAAGCCTAAGTCTGTATCTTAGAACTCCAGGCCCTCCCATCATCAAAAACTTAAATATTAGACCATGCTTTGTGCATTAGAGCATATGGACGTGTGTATTATATAAGTGGAGGTGTGTAGATACACCTCATATATAATATACATAATAAATATGACAGAATATTTATAAATAAAACTGATGTAAGATGGAAATCCATCCATCCACATGTGAATTCATAGCTCTTTTAGCAACATGCGCTTCATCCCTCCGCTAGTGTGTAATCGAACCAATATACTATAATTAAACCAATAACCAACAACCAGAACCAACTACGGAAGAAAAAACATACTATATGAGGGAGCAGAATTATACAACAAATTGCCTAATGACATAAAAGAGATCCAATCCTACATGTTATTCAAAAAAACCTTGAAACACCACATCTTGAAAGATTTTTCCCGTTTTAATTAAATTAAGATATAAAAAGAAAAGAGTCAATGTAAATTTCCGTAAATTAGAGTCAATAAAATATATCTACAATTAATTTAATAAACAAGCTTAAATTAACAAAACATAGATAAAAAAGTTAGATACAACAAAAATATGTAATTGCTATCGACTTGCCTTTAAGAAACGATACGTAATGAGTTCCTAATACAACAAATATGTACTTTTTTTTCTTGTTACCCTCATGACATTGTAGAATTTTGTGTTTAGATAATTTAATACTTACTAGTTTATTTGAGTACCTACATTTCTCATGTCAACGTTTTAGTATTTAACCTTTTGAGTGCGTAATTAGAGACACAATAGTAAGACAATGGCGCGTGAACGCCGGCGTTAATGCGGGGATCAACAGCTTAAGAATAACTTGTATTTCTCATAATAAGTGAATTGTATTCTTTTTGAGAAATAAATGTCTTAAACCGTAATAAAATAACACCAATTTCCTCCTTTTTAAGTCAATAAAAAATACTCAACTTTCAGCTTCACTAAAAACAATAACAAAACAAAATCCGTTTCAAAACGTTATTAACAGACCTCCACAAAAATATTCCATTAAAAATCAAATCTAAAAACAAACATTTGACCAAAAATTCAACAATCAAAATCCGCAAATCAATTTCTGTGAAAAAAATAAAAATAACAAAACGCGGGTAGTCGAATAATCCTAATGTCGCGAAGAGTTGAAATTGAATTAAATGTTTATTCTGTGGCCAACAGCCACGCGGTCCGGACGTGTTTTATAGGATATTGATGGGATTGCCGGGTAAGCTTCTCATCCAGACCATTTCGAGAAATGGAATTATGTATTTAGTTAAACATTTCGCTGGTTATTTAATAGAGGTTGATATTCTGGAATGCACTGTGATGGAATTTGATGACTGAAGGAAATTCTAATAGTAGTAAAAAGTAACTTGTCTGATCGAAAAGGTTTAGGAGATTTTTTTTACAATCCTTACAAGGTACATTCTAATGTGTTGTAGGCTTTTGTGACTTTTAAAACTCTTGACTTTCCGAATTTATTTTTAATATTTTCAATTTCATTTCATCTTAATTTATTTTATTTTATTCTATTTGAATATATTTACGTTAAATGTCATTTTAATTTAATTTATTTTTAATGTTTTCATCTAACTTCAATTTATTTGTATTCAATTTATATAATTAATTCTTAATGTTTTCAATTTATTTTAAACTGAAGGTGTAATTTGGCATGTTTAATTTTATTTAAGTTTTTTTTTTGTGTTATTATGTCTTAATCTGATTATACAGTGAGCTTATGTTTAATTTAAGATTATAGTTTTTAAGGCAGCAAAATCATTGTAGTGAGTGCTATGCACGCCTTAATAAATGTCGGTTTATGGGACATCTCGCCCAAGTAAAAACTGGCAAAAACTACTTCATGTTACACGTAAGAAGGTGGTTATGAAAAAATATTCAGCTAAGGCTGCATCACCTTCAACTCATCGAGCAGTCGTGATGCACGTTTACTGACTGGTCATCTTCTGGCTACTACAGTTTATTTCAATTATTTGTTCTTTGATTTTTTTAACATGAACAACTTACTACATGAGCGATGCTACCACAATTTCGTAAATATTTATTGTTTTAAAGAGTATCCTTGCACTTCCTTGCAGGTTCTGCTCCCTCTTTATAGATCTATACTTTGGAACGTGCAAATATGAGTAGCTTCTATTATTTTATTTTAAGCAGTAATTGCATGAATAAGAAGTCATATTTTTTAGAAATGTGTTGTCATTAAATAGTTTATTTTATTTATTAATTTCAACGGTTAAACAACCATGAGAATGGATAAAGTGAGAAATGAGTATATTAGAGGAAGTTTGAAAGTAGCGCCAGTGACTGAAAAGTTGAAGGGGAATCGTTTGTCTTGGTATGATCATGTAAAGAGGAGAGATGAAATGCATGTTACTAAAAGAGTTATGAGTATACATGTGGATGGGTGGTGAGGGAGAGGGAGGCCAAAGAAAAGATGGATGGATTGTGTGAACAGTGATATGAAAGAAAAGGAAGTTAGTAATAGCATGACGGTTGACAGGATAGAATGGAAGAAAAAATCGTGTTGCGCCGACCCCAAATAAGACGGGACAAGGGCAGGAAGATGATGATGAACGGTTAAATAACCAATTACAGTAACTAAAGCAAAAACAGTTAAAAATTACAAACAGTATGTACATCAATACCTTTCACAGATGTTTCACAGTAGGTACTTATGAACTGCATATGGAATCATCTTCCATTCTTCTGCAAATACATATATTATTATCGTTTGTTCGTTTAATCATTTAGCGCTGCCAAAGTGTTAAATATTGGGGACATAGCCTGTACAACAATAGTAGGATAATTATAATGCTTTTTAATGAGGGAAGCGCAAATTAATTTAGGTTTTTTTTAAATATACACCACTAATTTTTAATTAGTACAAATACTTCAAGGCCTTATTAGAAAAGGTTATTATTTAAGTACACTCTCAATAAATAATATTCATAAACAGCAACGTTATTATCGTTTGTAAATATCCTAAAATGTAACTCAATTTATGGAAATTTTGTACAGGCTATTGATTATTAATGAAAAACAATGGAAAACACTACGCGTTGTATTTCCTAGTAGCAGTCGTTATGAATGATTGATTCAATTATGAATCCACCAATTATGACGAATTTTCGTGGTCAATTTTGGAATTTCGGTTTTTTACTTTTCACTACACAATGCCGAAAAATTGGTCACGGCACGTCACAGATGGCTGTACCAGTCCGTCAAGATGAAAGCAGTCATGGCAAACTCCACCGTGCAAACACTTGAAGACCAAGATCAGTAATGGATACGGATAGAGCCCCATTTTTTTTTGTACTATTTAAAAAATAGGGGTGTATTATGTGTTTTCCAACATATGGTACACGTAGGCTACAGCTGAAAATCAACATCATGTGGTGACCTTGTTACCATTTAGCATTATGCTGAGTTGAGGCCCTTTTGGCATTCAGTGTACTTTTCGTTTAATTTTAAGGTGCCAAGCAATTTTCTTTCTTTCTTTTATTCGATTCCTGCAAAAATCGGACACTGTCGCTTACATTTTTTTTCCTAAATCGGGTCCACATGTAGTAACCTTTCCTCCCAGCGAGAGCAGGGACACAGCACCCCAAAACGTTACCTTCCCACTGCCGTCAATGTGTGGCGACGGCAACAATTAAGGGTGCGTTTACACTGAAGCGGAGCTGAGCATAGTAGAGCGGAGAGGAGTAATAAAAAGTGGCAAGTGTTTCCATTGTGTCTCCTAGAGCGCCATAGTCAAGGCCAGACTTCTGTATAACTGCGTGCTACTGAGTCAAAATTTCAGTGCACCATCATTTTTCTTAATATTTATATTAATCGACCCGTAAGTATACAATGTAAACATAACTCTTCAGTATTAACGCAACTTCGACTTTAACCTAATTATTAATTCTGCTGACGCAAAATCATGTGTGTAACTAGAGAATTAAGTGAAAAAAATAACTGTTTTAAAATATGAAATACTTAACTTATTGTGACCGTTGGTACTTATATACAACGTGTCCCAGAAATCAACGTCAAGCTGAAAACGGGTAATAGGCCAAGTCGTGACAGTTATTAGAAAAATATAAAATAACATCTTAGTCATGTACTTTTCAAATTTTATGGATTCAAAAATAAATCTCAAAAAGTGACACCCTGTGATGATCTTTCAAGTCCTGTGACTACAAATATTAACTTTTCGTCAGTTTTTTTCTGTGACGTAACCATGAATAACCCTTCTATAAATTACAGTTAAAAGTTAAAACATAACTACCTCAGTTTTAAATAAAATGTTAGATTTTTGCCCAACATTGAATTCAAAATTATTACATCACCCAACTTTAACCGCGTGTAGTGTAAAAAAAATGTACCTACTACACTATTTTGGCAAGTAACTTTAAAAGATGGCGCGTTTAGTCTGAATTCCAAAATGGTATGCCACTTACTAATTTACTACTTCTTAATTGAGGAAAAAAAATTTTTTGTTAGTTTTAGGTGCGTTTGAAATAAAATTCAGTTGTTGGATTTCTTTAGTTATAATTTTTATTAAATCAGATTTACCATATTAAATGTTCGAACTGTTTGCCTTCAGCTGAAATGCAAGCTCTACATCTCTTTAAAAATGATCGCGTAATAAGACGGGCATATCGTCTCGAGTTGACGTATTCAGCGGATTTTGCAATTCTTTGACGCAGCTCGTCTAAATTTTGTACTGGTTTAGAGTACACGATATCCTTTATCGTACCCCAGTAAAAAAAGTGAACATGTGGACGGGAATTTTAAATGGTAAAGTTATTGGTCCAATCGAGCTGCCGGAGAACTTAAATGCCCAGGGGTATTTGGACTTTTTACAAAACCAATTACCAGAGTTATTGGAAGAAGTGCCACTGAACATTTACGGCAGCATGTGGTACCAACATGATGGCTGCCCAGCGTATTATGCTCGAACAGTACGTGAGTTTCTCAATCATGAATACCCCGATAGGTTGTGTATAGGGCGGGGTGGTACAATTTCGTGGCCTGCTCGTTCACCCGATTTGAACCCCATAGACTTTTTTTACTGGGGTACGATAAAGGATATCGTGTACTCTAAACCAATACAAAATTTAGACGAGCTGCGTCAAAGAATTGCAGAATCCGCTGCATACGTCAACTCGAGACGATATGCCCGTCTTATTACGCGATCATTTTTAAAGAGATGTAGAGCTTGCATTTCAGCTGAAGGCAAACAGTTCGACCATTTAATATGGTAAATCTGATTTAATAAAAATTATAACTAAAGAAATCCAACAACTGAATTTTATTTCAAACGCACCTAAAACTAACAAATTTTTTTTTCTCAATTAAGAAGTAGTAAATTAGTAAGTGGCATACCATTTTGGAATTCAGACTAAACGCGCCATCTTTTAAAGTTACTTGCCAAAATAGTGTAGTACATTTTTTTTACACTACACACGGTTAAAGTTGGGTGATGTAATAATTTTGAATTCAATGTTGGGCAAAAATCTAACATTTTATTTAAAACTGAGGTAGTTATGTTTTAACTTTTAACTGTAATTTACCGAAGGGTTATTCATGGTTACGTCACAGAAAAAAAACTGTCGAAAAGTTAATATTTGTAGTCACAGGACTTGAAAGATCATCACAGGGTGTCACTTTTTGAGATTTATTCTTAAATCCATAAAATTTGAAAAGTACATGACTAAGATGTTTTTTTATATTTTTCTAATAACTATCACGACTTAGCCTATTGCCTGTTTTCGGCTTGACTTTGATTTCTGGGACACGTTGTATATCTAACAAAATAATAATTTTCTTTTCCACTACTTCGAGACTTATAACAATATTTAACATTCATTATATTATTGTATTGTTATGAATTTTATTTTCGTACAAAAACTATAATGTAAGATCTTCTAGTACCCGTGAAACAGGTTTATCCCAGTACAGGCATATGACATAGCCATACTTTTGTTATTTATTCCTAAGATTTTATGTAACTATTTCTACAATACCATAAACGACGAGGCGAACTCGTCGCTTACATTTTTTTTTCCTAAATCGGGTCCATAATATGTAGTAACCTTTCCTCCCAGCGAGAGCAGGGACACAGCACCCCAAAACGTTACCTTCCCACTGCCGTCATGTGTGGCGACGGCAACAATTAAGGGTGAGTTTACACTGAAGCGGAGCTGAGCATAGTAGAGCGGAGAGGAGCATTGAAAAGTGGCAAAGTGTTTCCATTGTGTCACCTAGAGCGTCATAGTCAAGGCCAGACTTCTGTGTACCTGCTTGTTACTGAGTCAAAATTTCAGTGCACTGACCATCATTTTTCTTAATATTTATATTAATTGACCGGTAAGTACCTATCCAATTTAAACATAACTCTTCAGTATTAACGCAACCTCGACTTTAACCTAATTATTAATTCTGCTGACGCAAAATCATGTGTGTAACTGGAGAATTAAGAGAAAAAAAAACAGTTCTAAAATATGAAATAATTTATTGTGTGTGTGTGTATATAGCAAAATATTAATTTTCTTTTCCACTACTTTGAGACTGAATGTTAAATATTGTTATGAATTTTGTATAAAAAACTATAATGAAAGAACTTCTAGCACCTGTGAAGTAGGTTTATCCCAGTACAGGCATATAACATAGCCATACGTTGTTATGTAACTATTTCTACAATACCATAAACCGCGTACCGCGTACATCGAAGGACTGGAACAATTTGCCTGCTGCAGTCTTCCCGTCCGATTATAATTTAGGTGTCTTCAAGGTTAGAGTGAATTGGCTCTTAATAAAATAGTGAGCTTCAACATCAACAAATGCATCACTGATTTTGACCACCAGGTGGGATCACAGGCAAGCTAGTTTATATGATAAAAAAACTGTTTAATCAAGGTTTGACACTAAATAAATATATTATTATTGAAGCGGGCAGGGTGGAGTGGAATTGAGCTACCTTCCGCTTCGTTCCCTCTACTCGGCACCACAGCCCGCTCGACTCCAATCTGTTTGGCTCGTGGCCGCATGTTCTTTAATGTTTTATTTGAAAGTCCGTTTAGCTCCATACCGCTCTACTTAAACAGTGGAAATAGGTACCACTGTTGCGGTGTGGAGATTTCAAGCACTGTGATTGGCCAATTAACGGCCCGCTCCTCTCTACTCGGCCCAGCTCCGTGTCAATGGAAACGCACCTCTACTTGTCACTTTTTACAACACTCGGTAACGCCAGGACTGCGTTTGATCCCGAATTTTACCCTCAGGCTTAGACGAGAAGATACTGTAACTGAAAGATACAGAAGGTTCATATGGAAAAATAAAGTGAAGCATTTTACCTACTATATTTTTTTATGATGTACAATAGAGAGTATATCTATCATTTGGTCGGAATGGATAGAAGAAGAATTAATGTCTTGGTTTTTTGATGCAATAACTTTCTATTTTACTAGTTCCTGCCATCAGCTTCACGCAGTTTCTCTTTACAAACTTTGGACCCCAATTCGACCCCTTTAGGGAGAGAATTTAAAAAGAACCTTTCTTATTCTTTGAAAACATCATAAAAAGAACCTTTGTGCCAAATTTCAGCATTCTAGGCGCTGGACGTTGAAAAGTCAGTGAGACAAGACTTTGCCCTTTATATGAGCAGATTTTTTTTTTAAACGTTGGCCCACACTAGGTATTGCCTTCACAAATGTGTAAATTCACATAGAAAAAATACTCAGATTTAGAAAAATCATTGGTAGGCCATACAAATATTGTTCCGTACGGAAATCGAACCAACGACTTGCAGCGCAGTAGCCAAACGCTCAACTGCGTCAACCATGCCATCAAATTATGGAAGTAATCTATGCTTAAAAGATTTTTACTCCTATCACTCGAACATGTTAGCAGATCACTTGCAACCGAAGCTATAGTTTATGGCAGAGAGGTATCGTCTCCGGCAGGGAAGATGTGGGGTTTCAGAATAAAACACTTTAATTTTATAAATAAATCAATTATATTTATTACGATTTCTGGAGTTAAGGGTTGACACGACCGACGCGCTCGGTGGCTAGCTTACAACTGAGGGCCGACTATCCCCGCTACCTAGCGGCCGGTCTATGCAACCAATAACTACATACTCTTTATTTGTATAGTATACATCACAGAAGACATATTGCCTTGAGTATTTGTCTTACTATGCGTTGTTGCACATATGCATGGCTCACATAAAGTACATCTTTATATATATATAATTCTTCTTTACCTGTGTTTGTGACCTAACTCCTCCGAAACGGCTTGAACAGCTTGGATGAAATTTTGTGTGTACATTTGAATAGGTTCCTGGACGGTTTGACAAAAGTCTGACATGCCCTCCTGCACCGCCCAAGCCCTAGCGGGGGATGTCGTAAGATGATTTTCCCACCTAAAAAAAAACTGTGCATAAAATATCCAAATTGGTAGAAAATTTTACGAGATATTATAATTTTAAACAAATACAAATATCTGTCTCTCTCGCCAAGTCACTGTTAGCTATGGCGGTCGTACGAGCGTAATGGACTTTTGTTTCTTATTAGCAGGTTAAAATCTTTATAACTTCGTTGTTTATGAAGATATTTTAAAAATTCTTTCATTTTTGTGTATAAGTATTCATATTCCACATTACTCATAATTATTTCAAACGAAAGACGTCCACTGTTGGATATAGGCCACTTCCAAGTGTCGCCACAACAAACGGTCCTCTGCGTCTCGCATCCATCGGATTCCCGCGACTCTCACCTGGTCATCGGTTTACCTTATGCGAGGCCTTAATCCAACGCTGCGTCTTATGGTGCACGGTCGTCACTACAGAATCTTTTGGTCCTATCGATCATCTGTTCTGCGAGTAATGTGCCCTGTTCACTGCTACTTATGTTTGGTGAATCTTCGGGATATGACGGCAACCTTGGTTCTCCTACGGATATTTTCAATCTTGATTTTTTCTTACTGACTGACTTCTTGACATTTCAAAAGTGCCTGTAAATGGTTTATTTGAAATAAAATGCTTTGAATCTTTGATGCGATCACACAATGAAACTCCAAACACAACCATTCCATTACCCTTTGGATGACTTTATACCTTCTGATGAGGCCCATTGTGAGGGAGCACATTTCGGAGCCATATGTCATCACTGGCAATACGCACACGTAAATATAGTGATATGAATTACATCTGTAACAAGATCAATCGTGGTGTTGTAGCTTATTTTAGATCTATGGAAATCAATGTGTTTTAACCACGCTCATTGTCTATGGTATTAAGACTTTGGTTTAGTATTAATTACCAAACTTCCCATTCCATATTACAAAACTGGAGTTTTTGGCGGGTTTTCTTCGAGTGAAGTTCAGTGGCTGTTTTAATTATTCGCAAATTGATTACTAGTGCATATTCTGATGTAAAATTGGTGTAGTTTTGTATCTCAAGTGTCTGTGCAACTAGACAATATATGGAATCATTGAAACAGGCGTGATCTCGGTAAAATGGAGCTGAGAATTTTATTGTAGTTTTGGCTACCTCAGTGAAATTTGCAGAGAAGGCTGACTCGATACATTTGCTGCCAAATACTACAAAATGGTAAACTAGTGAACTATACATTCGAAGACATGGCTTAAAAGACTTAGTATCCAAGCCAAAAATATTAACAAAAAAAAAATATTACTAAACTTCTTATATCCCTGTATAGGATTCAAATCTTTATTGTTAAACGCGCCGGACGTCCGGGCCCTCGGTCGCATTCGGTTTGTTCCGCGCCGAACGATTGTGCCTCCTAATGCGAATCCAGCGCTTTCCTTTGAATATTATGTTGTTCCGACGTTTCAGCTTTTGTAGCTATGTAAACTTGGAGGTTTTAACGTTTTGTGTGCGGTAATGGTCGTGTTTAATTGTTACAGACGTTTTAATTGCTGGGGCGTTAAAGTTTACATCGTATTAAAGGTTGGGACGGCTCTTTTACAGATTGCCATATGTAATGTAATAATTCACAACTATCACACAACGCCGTCTAGTCCCAAGCTAAGCAGAGCTTGTGTTATGAGTACTAGACAACTGATAAACATACTTATATATTTCTAAATACGTACATATTATAGATAAAATTACACCTAGACACAGAACAAAAATGATCGTGCTCATCGCACAAATATTTGTCAGGGTCACCAACTACTAGACCAACAGGCCAGTCAAATCATAGATGTACGAGTACATGTACATTGTTATGACATAGACCCATAGACCAGCTCCAAGTAGGCTTAAGACCCGGAAGTGTTTTCTTTGTGGCACACAGGCCATCCCTGACTCTCCACCTAAAGAAAGAATAACATTTTGGGAAGAACATCACTTACCACTATTCGACTTCTTGAACATCTCACGCCTGGAGGGAGTTGCAGTAGCCTGTATGGAAAGCACTAAATTGGTTGCGCACCCAGGCAAATACAATTTGGTGAAATGGGGTTTTATAGTCCTGTCGGAAAATAATCAATGTGAGTGCGGTGCCCCGGTTCAAAACATGAGCCACACGTATAACGTGCTCTAAGTGCCCATATACCATTCCTCTTTATTTTATTTTTTATGCACACAAGAGTACAGAGGCGGACTTTAATGCCTTAAAGCATTTTTTACCAGTCAACCTTTGGGTGATGCAGAGACAAATTGTGGTAGGTGCAATATTAACATTACATACTATAAAATTCTTAATGCAAACACATACCTATAAATTACAAATACACTATATATTATATACACTCATATTTACTCAAACTACAACGAAGAAAAAATAAAAAAACGGAAAAGAAGAACACACGAATCTATTGAAACAATTGGTGCAAACAAATAATATGGAAACAAATTAGCGCTGTGACGAAACTACTGCAACTTCTTACGAATGTACTCGCAAACCTTCATTTTGAAGGTCAATCGGTTGGTTGCCATCCTGATTTCCTGGGGAGTGCATTTCAAAGAGAAATAGCTTGGACATAGAAAGAATAGTGAATGAAGTCAGTACGGTGAGTGGGACAATGAAGTAGACGGTTATGTGATGACCGTAGACTTTTGTTGTGATTGGCGCAAATGTATTGGAAGTGACGGGCTAGATAACTAGGAGAATTTGGAGAGACTAAAAATGAGAACAAGGTAGTAAGCGCTCTTAGCTCTCTACGCTGGTGTTTAGGCGACCAGTTTAAAAGCGACCGACACACAGAGTAAAAAAAACGAGTGCAGTAGTTTAGAAGACGGTCAAGTTTGTTGAGAAGATCTGCATTCAGGTCATAGTAGCACACGTCGCCATAATCGATGATTGGAAAAATTAGGGTCTGCACAAGCATTACATTCGTGCTCGATGGTAAAAATCCTCTTATTTTTTTATTATTATTCCAGTTGATGAAACAAATGGTTTAAGCCATATTTAAAGAGGTACTTATTAACTCAGCATTAGCAAAGGTAAAGTTAATTACCTATTATTTATTAGTTTTTTTTTTAGTTAGTTTTTTTTTTGCTTTAAATTTGGAAGAAGAGGGAGAGGGTAAAATAAATAAATAATATGTTCCTTGTGAAATATGAATACAATAATAAAAAAAGTCAATTAATAACCGGTGAGAAACCTGAGAGGTCTACGCGTCTATGTAGCAAACCCAGGAATAGACAGCAACAACAAAGTCACTAATAAAATCACACTACGACGTTTATTCAGGCTTATCCTTGGGGCGACTGTAAAATTGTCTCCCCTGAGCCTTGTTGTGCATGGCAGCACATCACTGTGCCGCTGTCTGTCCTGGAATCACATCACGAGAGATGAGGTAAGTTATAGCGCCTGCCGAAATTGTGTTTGCAACACGTACATCGCGAACTTCGTGGTATATGAAAATCATGAGTTCGGGATCTGGGTTACCAATCCGTGTGTAAAAAGCAGTTTTAGAAATAATTCTAACTAAACAACCGTGCTGGCCTGTAACGGTCCCTACTTTAGAGTTGTACGTCGCGAGTTCAAACCCAGTCAAGTTCATTACTTTGTATAATTTATTTCATCACCACTGCTCTCTAAACGGTGAAGGAAAACATCGTGAGGTAACCGGCATGTCCTAGAACCAAAAATTCGAAGACATGTTACATTCACCAACCCGCACTAGGTCCGCGTGGTAGATTACGGCCCATTCCCTCTCTAAGAGAGGAGGCCCGAGTCCCAGCAGCGGGAACATTAAAGACTGATTATGCCTAAACCTAATTAAACGTCTAACTACAGGAATATATTTTAACTTAAGTAATCACTTTCATAAAGGTTACCCCTTTAACCCAGAAACTATAGAACCACCACCTTTGTCAAATGTTTTACTTCCAATAATATTATAGTAATCGTGTTTAGTTGCTAATGCACACCAGTATTGATATATATTATATGATTTAAAAAACATGATTTGAAAACCCCTCGAGCGCCGATTGTACAGTCAGGGATCAAAAGTACAGTTCCACCTTACCAATGCTAAAATGTCTAAAATTTCTTTGTAGAAGAGGGTCAATGGTTCATGACTGATTTAATTGGTAGCATAGGATCTAAAGTATTGAATAAACTTGTTGTGGACTATTGAACTTCAACAACAAAGAAATTTTAAACACTTTAACATTGGTGCAAAAGTGCAGTTGCACTCTGCAACTGCACTTTTGGTCCCTGACTGTACATGAAGTTTACCTACATAAAAAAATTATTATTTGCTCCTCCTCCTCCTTCTCCTTGCGTCGTTTATCCTCAATGCTGAGGGTCGTGACCTCGACGTATAACTTTCTTGTGGGCTATATTTCGCCATGTTGTCCTATCTTCGGCGATATGGATGGCGTCGCAGACTGTGGTCTCCAGTGTAGAACGGATTTGGTCAGACCAACGTATCGGACTCCTGCCTCTGGGTTTCTTCCCATCTACTTTTCCTGTCAGTAGCAATTTTTCCAGCTTGCTTATTTAGCAGTATTATTTGCTACATCTTCGAAAATTGACAACTATTAAAAAGTATTAAATTTCTTTATCAACTAACCCGGTGGACGTCATGCTGTCAACACCTTATAATAACTATCAAAGTCACCGCCGTGTTCGCGTTCACGTCTATACAACTTGAGTGACCTTGAAAAACGCTTAATTATCGATTTGTACACACGGGTGTACGAAATATCTTCGGCCGAAAATTTTGGTCTCTATAATTATCTTCGTTTTTCCTAGAAAAATCCAGAAAAAGATTTTTTTTTTTTTTTTTTTTGGTGATTTTACGTAAAAACGCGCACTTACGTAATACGCCCTTTACGCGCGAGAGGTTAAACTAAAATCTTAACCTCCAAATGTCCTTATAAACACTACCGAATAGGTTCCTACATAGTTTAGTACAGTAAACACGACTTGTGCCCTAAAATGAACCCAAAGCTCTCCATTAATCACGATGACACTAGAAAACAAGCTTAGTTTAAACCTCCGTCAAGCTTGACGTTTTGTCGACGAGTTGGGCGCAGCTCCTACGTGATTCCATATCATCCTGTTAGATTTGTATTAGGTACTATTCCTCAGGGAGACGGAATGTGACAGACGATTGTGCGATTCTTGTCTAATATTCCACAATAATAATAATAATATTCCACAACTATCACACAACGCCGTCTAGTCCCAAGCTAAGCAGAGCTTGTGTTATGAGAACTTGACAACTGATAAATTTCTAAATACATAGACATTATAGATAAATTTACACCCAGACACAGAACAAATGATCGTGCTCATCACACAAACATGGGTGGGAATCGAACCTACGACCTTCGGCATAGTAGTCAGGGCCACTAACCACAGCAAACAAGCCAGTCAGAGAAACTTCTCACATGTATGGAAATATTGTGGGCTTAAACGAGCTGTGTTGGTTGTTGGCCGATCAATATTATGTTTTGTAGAGTCATACTTTAATAATTATATTAATATTGTAATGAGGAAATATTTTAAAAACAATTTTTTTTAAAGAGTAACTATGGAGTTTCTTACCAGTTTGTCTTCATAGGAAACGACTAATTGGAACCGTTCACTAGCTTCTGACCTTTTGTAAATATCCATGTAGGCCTATGTGATGGGCACGCCATAATTATGGCAGTAAGTCCCCTCTTTGAGGAGTGGCTGAAAAGGCTACACGGCGTCCTTACCTTCCGCATGACACAGGTCCTCACCGGACATGGTAAATTCGGGAGGTTCCTGCACCGGATTCGTGCGGAAGAAACGCCCGAGTGTCACCATTGTGTGGACCGCCCGGAGGACACGGTGGAGCACACGGTGGAGGTGTGCCCCGCGTGGGCAGAAAAACGCCGTGTCCTCGTGGGGGCGATCGGTGGCAGCGATCTCCCGCGCCGAGCTTTGGTACAGGTCATGGTCCGGAGCGAGGAGGAGTGGCAGACGGTCGCCTCCACGAGGACACGGCGTTTAATAAAAATAAAAGACCTGTGCGAGGCCAAAAAGGCTTATATCTCAGCATATGCTGCGATATTAAACTAAAAAGTAAAAATAACGCAGCGCTGGTATTCTGATAGTTGGTATGGTTCAATGGTCCACAACTAGTTTATTCCCTTATAAAAAAACTGATATTCATCCGTAACTACACTCTAAGGTTCACTTGAAAACCAGCGTCAGGCAACTGCTACGTAGTTGTCTGGCATTATGCTGAACTGGTCCTATTTGGCGTCGCCGTGAGACATTTTGTTATTGTTAATTTTATTTCTACTTATTTTTATTTATTTTTAATTTTAGTTTGCAATTATTTGTTGATTAATGAATCATGGTGTGCCAAATAAAAATATTTTCTTTCTTTTCTTTCTTTCTTTTATTTAATAGTTTAGATTCTATGCTACAAATTAAATTTGTGATGAACCTAGTTCTAGCCTCATCTAGTTTAAAAATGACGAAAAAAAAAATTGACGTGTAAAAGTGTTTTTTAAACCTATTTACAAAATAAATATCATTTATCATTTATCATTTAACCATTAAACCTCTTCTATAAATAAATTTTAGAAACTTTAGCATTGACACAGTGCAATTGCACTTTTGATCCCTGACTGTACATACACACAATGGACGTGCTCCCAAAACGTTTTGTGCGTATATTTTTACAATTCCTATCTCTGATTGATGAACATTATGGTTTTTACTTTAGTATTAAGAGCCTTATTAATTACGAGTCTAAAGCACAGTATTTATGTCAAAAGGTTTAGGTATCTTTAATCTATTCAGTAGGTCCGTGTTGTCCAGAAGTGAGATTGCCTCAATGTTTACACGTCGATGAAGTCACCAGACAGATGATAAAGTCGGACTCAAGTAAAAATCGGGGCTTCGTTTTCTCAGCAACTCTAAACGAAACATTAATTTATTTTTTTTTTTTTTTTTATTAATGATAGGCTCGCGTTTGACCACCATCTCACCTGATGGTAAGCGATGATGTGGTCGACGATGGAGCACGCTTGCCTAGAAGTAGCCTATTCACTCTTGACTTAAAGACCCCTAAGTTGTAGCTATCAGGAAACACAGACTCCGGCAAGGAATTCCACTCCTTGGCTGTACGCATAATAAATGTGTTCTTAAAACGTTTTGTGCGCATGGGTGGGATGTCCACCATGTACCGGTGGCGCAACGCCATACGTCTAGTGGTCCGATGATGGAACGGACTTGGCGGAATTAGATTGTGCAATTCCAGTGCACACTCCCCGAAATGTAAACGATAGAAAACCGACAATTATACTTATGCGACTGCTGAATCAAAATATGTGGAAATAAGTTTTTCAATTCACTTACTCAAAATTCCGCTGTTATCCCTACTGTTTTTAGGCACGCAATTTTCTTTTTTTGCACTAGTGTGGAAAAGTGCGCGAGCTCACCCCCACCACAATTTATTACATTTATCGTATCAGGCTGGGAGCTAAGCGACCCCCACGAGTCGCGCGTCAACCTCTGTTTATTTATACATATCTTCATAAGTGTATTGAAAAACGTCGTTTGATACACGTGGAATTTTGTCATTGCAGCTCTTGGCTTCATTACACCCTTGCTTACGCTTCCGGCAAATTCCGCCTCGGAAAATGACTAACTTTGTCCATTTATATCAAAATATACCTACTATTTTTATTTACAAATTCTCAGTAACAAAAAAGCCATTCTCTAAAAAGGTATCGTTTCAGGACAAACTATCATAATGTTTTTAAAATATAATGATCATCAGCTCGTTATACAATCTCTTCTGTGACATCATAAAACAGTAAAAATATGAATGGTTTTGCTATCTCAGGTTTTTCAACATGTTATGGAAACATTTAAGTTGGTTATGAACATATATTATTTACGTTTTAATAAAATTAACAGTGCATTTAAATAAGTTTTTTTTTTATACCATTTTTTATTGTTGCTTTTTTAGAGTTCCGTACCTCAAAAGAAAAAAACGGATCACTTTGTTGTCCGTCCGTCTTTTTGTCTATCTGTTTGTCAACACCCTTTATCTCGAGAACGCGTGGAGGTATTTAGTTGAAATAAAAACCATAATATACTCAAGTCTGCGGACACTTGAAGCTGTAAAAAAATCAAACTTCTGAGTTAACGAAAAAAATATGGCCGCTTATGTAGCAAAAAACGTATCTTTCGACACTCTCAAGGGGATCAAAATTCATAGGGTACTTTCCGTTGACCTAGAATCTTGAAATTTGGCATGAAGCAAGGTCATATAGCACAAGTATAGGAAAAAATCTGAAAACTGTAAATTTGTCGTTACGTCACAAAAAAAAACTTTGCGATTCGGAAAAATATTCGTAAATCAATTCAGGAATTTAACTGTAAGTTTATACGGAACCCTCAGTGCGCGTATCCGACTCGCACTTGCCCTGTTTTTTTCCACTTTGAGAAATATATTTTTCGACAACGGCCAACCTGGCAGGTCAATTCAGTTCGAAACCCATTCCTTATATAGTAAGCAATGAGTCTCCAACCAAAATCCATGCTTCCTTGGTCTCCAATATCTTTTGTAGGTCACCCACCCATCAAGGTTTCTATGTTTATAAATAAACCCTTTTCTCTTCATAACATACCATCTTATAGCCGTCGGGTATGCTATCTGTCCAAAGATTACCTCGGCGCTATTATGGGCATCATTCGGCCCGTATAATACAAAATATAGGGAGGGTGATCTCGTAATACACAATAGGTACAAGGTGATCTCGTACACACAATGTTTGTATCACTCATAACTCATACAGAAAGGTTGCCGCGACAGCTGGTAGAAGGGCGGGAACGGATGAGCGATTTTTTTTTTGGATGTATGCGATTTTTTGTCGCGCCTCTTTTTTCTTTTCCGAGATTTTATTGCGCATTTTGGAATACTGTGGTTTTTTTCTACAGCTTCCTGCTTTGCCAAAGTGAAATAAGGATTCATCTTTGTCGTAGCGATAATTATTGTACCATTTACTTATTATGAGTTGGTCACATACTGAGTATACCCACAGTCAATAGCAGTTTAATGGATGTACTCGTATTTTTGTAATTATTATTTTTTTCTCTTTCACGCACAAACTACTGAACTGATAGTATATGTATATTGTACGAATAAAGTGAATATTCCACAACTATCACACATCGCCGTCTAGTCCCAAGCTAAGCAGAGCTTGTGTTATGGGTACTAGACAACTGATAAACATACTTATATATTTCTAAATACATACATATATAGATAAATTACACCCAGACACAGGACAAATGATCGTGCTCATCACACAAACATTTGTCCTGGGTGGGAATCAAACCCACGACCTCCGGCATAGCAGTCAGAGCCACTAACCACTAGACCAACAGGCCAGTCAATAATAATAGTGATGATACTTTATGATAATAATAAAACTTACTAGTTTCTGCTCGTAGTTTTGCCCGCGTGACTGTAGAAAATATATAGCCCATGTCACTCAGTAATAAATCAGTATTCTACTGGTGAAAAAAATATTAAAATCGGTCCAGCAGTATTTGAAGTATTAGCCTCTAAGTTTATGTAATTCGTAGGAAGTTTTGGTGAAATTAATATTATTATTTGTCAATATTTTTCAGAACCCTGAGGTCCTGGACCTTTGAAAGACGTACGAGGAGCCAAAACCAACTCGCAGAGGCCCTTTAGACACTTTTAATGGAACGTGGTACCAACCCACGATTATCCTTGTATGCGTATAGTATGCGCTGTGCTTGTCAAGTGCATCCGAGGACAACCCCCGGTTGGTGAAAAACTATTGCAACATATGGAAAACAAAGATAATAGGGCTATGAATTATTATTATTATTATACTAGAGTAACATAATTATGCTATAATTTGTAATATTAGCTCATGGCAGAAACTATAATGTAGAATATAAGATGAAGACAATTGTTTTTGCTTTGGCAAGGGTTTTCTATTATTCTTCTCAGACTTCCATCCTTTTTTTTCGGTCGGAAAGTCATCCAATAACATCCCCCGCTCTTGGGCGGAGCGCGAGGGTGTGTCAGACTTTTACTGACTAAAAACTAGCTCCTGTTCCTTCGTTGCTTTTCATACCAAGGCCGAGTCTTCGTTTCAAAAGCAAACCCTTGGCTCCAGTAAGCTTCGACCCTGCTGGGCCCTACGGTTTGCTGACATCTCCTTGAGGCGCGCGTGGAACAGTACGCGCCTTCGACCACTAGAGCTCGGTCCAGACGATTACCGGACAGTCGGCCGCAAACCCACGCCTACGGTAGACTTCCATGTTAGGATATTGACCTATATTCTATACACAAATAAAAACGAAGATGATGAAAAAATCATAAATGAGTACCTACCTACCAAATTCCGTCACGTTGGTACAGAAGCTCAAATAGGTCGAAAAAAATCGCAAGTCTGCTTCCACCCTTACCGCTATGTGACCTAAGGATGCCGTTACATACTTTAATATGAGTTTTTTATGCGCAAATATCTTTTGAATTTCTCCAAATGTGTTCAGTACACAAAAGAAAAGTTTCTTCGAGTGGAAAAGTATAAGGGCTCGGGTTCATTGTTACTTTTTCTTAAAATTTGTAGGCCCTTGGAGCGATGTGTCTATTGTCGGATGTTTCTTTAGATTAATGTTATTTTCTTTGCTTTGTTTGTACGGGATGTTTTGAATGATGCTCAATAAAAAATTTGTTTGTGACAATTAATATTTTTGCTTTGAGATAGTATATATATATATATGACTGGCCTGTTGGTCTTGTAGTTAGTGGCCCTGACTGCTATGCCTCAGGTCGTGGGTTCGATTCCCACCCAGGACAAATGTTTGTGTGATGAGCACGATCATTTGTTCTGTGTCTGGATGTAATTTATCTATAATATGTATGTATTTAGAAATATATAAGTATGTCTATCAGTTGTCTAGTACTCATAACACAAGATCTGCTTAGCTTGGGACTAGACGACGTTGTGTGATAGTTGTGGAATATTATATTATATTATATATAGACTAACCTATATATATAAAAGGAGAAACTGACTGACTGACATATCAACGCACAGCCGAAACTACTGGGACTAGGAACATAAAATTCTGCACAAGGCTTCCTTTTATGACGTAGGCGAGCACTAAGAGAGGATTTTTCAAAATTCTCTCCCTAAGGGATGAAACGGGGGTCCAAATTTTGTATAGAAAAACCTATTTTCAAGCGGGCAAAGCTGCTGTTAGAAGCTATTCTTCTATATTACTTAATTAAAATGAACGACTAAATGTGTTACTAAGCGCAAAACGCTAAATCCAAAGAATGATGACTTTGCATAAAGTTTTTTTAAACTCTTTGTCGAAGTTTCAGGAAGATTACTAATAGAAAATTTTAAAAATGCACAAGAAACTATAAAAATACAAGTTTCTTTATTACCTACATTTAAACTGTTCCTGTCTATCCTTAATATAAACTACTACAATTGACAGGTTGGTGTGACAATTTTTTTTTTAACAATATAACATTTGACTGATAGTTTTTTTTTTTCGGTGGAGTAATCATCCGATGCCATCCCCCGCTCTTGGGCGGAGCATGAGATAGTGTCAGACTCTAACTGACTAAAAACCCAGGGGTTCTCTTTCGCATCACCCATGGCCCCAGTAGGCTTCGACCCTGCTGGGCCCCTACGGTTTTGCTAACAACTTCTTCAAGCGCGCGTGGAACACTACGTGCCGTCGACAACTTGGGCTCGGTCCGGACTGTTACCGGACGGCGAGCTACCAATTGCTCGCCGTCCGAAAGCCAGCGCCTACGGTGGCTGGAAAGCGGGAACGGGATCCCGGCGGCTGGAGATTGAGGACCGTTCCCTCGCGCGTGCGGCCGCCTCCTTTGCTAGGCGACGCTACGCTAGGCTTTGAGGCGACGCGCGACGGCCTGCCACTCCTCCTCGCTCCGGACCATGGCCTGTACCAAGGCCCGGCGTGAGAGATCACTGCCGCCGATCGCCTCCACAAGGACATAGCGGTGACAGTTAATATAAGGTTTTGACAGCATGATGTCCGCCGGGTTAGTTGATAAAGAAATTTAATGCTTTTTAAAAGTTTTCGATTTTCGAAGATGTAGCAAATAATACTGCTAAATAAGCATGCTGGAAAAATTGCTACTGACAAAAAAAGTAGATGGGAAGAAACCCAGGGGCAGGAGTCCGATACGTTGGTCTGACCAAATCCGTGCTACACTGGAGACCACAGTCTGCGACGTCATCCATATCGCCGAAGATAGGACAACATGGCGAAATATAGTCCACAAGAAAGTTATTTCTCGAGGTCACGACCCACAGCATTGAAGATGAACGTCGCCAGGAGGAGGAGGAGCAAATAATAATTTACATATTTAATAAACTTCATGTACAATAGTGGTACATAAGCGGACTTAATGCAAAAAGGCATTCTCTACCAGTCAACCTTTGGGATAAAAAAGACAACACTGTGGTAGGTTTGCACAATAAACAAATAACAGATACTTCAAACAGAAAAAAAAAGGTTTTTATAATAATAAAATCCATATTATGCTAAAATTATAAACTATTAAATACTATGAAAAATATCAAATAATAATTCTGACGAAGACCGAACTAAGGTTGAGGAGACTTCAAGTAGTAGTTCCGAATTTTACGCTTGAAGTAAAATTTACTTTCAGCTTTTTTGATGTCAAGGGGAAGCACATTCCAGAGTTTTATGGTGAAAACAGCGTATGAATTGGACATAAAGCCAATAATATTATTTTTTTGTATATTTATGACTGAATACTGGATATTGCACTGTTTTCAAATTAGACGATAATGATAAGAACCTGATATCGTGGGAAAGAAAAAAAGAAAGAAAATTAACTAAAACCTAATCCCTGTGATTTATATACTATATATGAGTGGACTCACTGTCGGAAACTAATAAATAGGTTTTCAAATGAAATTAAAAAGTTAAGAATGAAAATATTTCTTTAGGGCTGTCACTATCAATAACTGCAGGGCGAATTACACTATTTCTAAAATTTGTATTTTTCTTTTATTGCTTGCCATCGTTGATTTTATCGAACGAAAGTTACGTCAGATCAGCTAGATAGCATAACACTAACAGGCGGGGCAC
The DNA here is from genome assembly GCA_905147345.3 of Mythimna impura. NCBI lineage: Eukaryota > Metazoa > Arthropoda > Insecta > Lepidoptera > Noctuidae > Mythimna > Mythimna impura. Next base: position 2,942,741 of record LR990352.1, read on the forward strand.
TGAGCTGATGTAGGTAGGACCGTCAGTGCGTGGTAGGCCGAAAAGAGCCTGATGTGATGTTTTGATAAGGAACACCTACAATTTTAACTACAAGTTTGAACATAGATAGAACTAGAAAAATAAAAACGCTTAACTAATTGAAATTATAATAATATTTCACACAATATTCACACAACTATCACACAACGCTGTCTAGTCCCAAGCTAAGCAGAGCTTGTGTTATGAGTACTAGACAACTAATAAACATACTTAAATATTTCTAAATACATACACATATTATAGATAAATTACACCCAGACACAGAACAAATGATTGTGCTCATCACACAAACATTTGTCCTGGGAAATTACATAATATATATATACACAATAACTCCTACCTAGGAGAGCAGTGGTGGCCAAGTGATAACGACCCCGACTTACGAGTTGCAGATCGCGGGTTCAAACCCAGCCAGGCGCATTACTTTGCGTAATTTATTTCATCACCACTGTTCTTAAAACGGTGAAGGAAAACATCGTGAGGAAACCGGCATGTCCTAGAACCAAAATTTCGAAAACATGTAACATCCACTAACCCGCACTGGGCCCGCGTGGTGGATTACGGCCCATTCCCTCTCCTAAAGAGGAGACCTGAGTCCCAGCAGTGGGAATATAATAAGGCTGAATATATGCTAACTCCTACCTAAAAATATGGCGTCAAAAAATTCATCCGCATCGCTGTCGACTGGAAGTGTGCCCAAAAGACTGGCTGCATTGCCACGTTGTATGGCAATGCTTAATCTCTGACCGAGGTAAAAGCCAGCCCTTTGGTCACGCGACGTGTCAACTAGCCGTTTAGATAATTCTTTAAAAAGCGCATGAGCACTCGGACCCCACGGCCCAAGAGTCTCAACCCCAAACGGCTCAAAAATATAACTGCCGACGAGGTTGTTATATTTTCGCCGTTTGAGGTTCTCCGCAGCCGCAGCGGCAGCACCAGCACTGCGCGACGAGCTAGGAAGATGGGATGGCGCATGGATGACTACAAGTTGAAATATATATTTGTTTCTATCAAACTCTTACAAACACCTGAGATAATCGTTCCGCACCAGCGAGAAGGACATAGTTTTCCTCGTCCGCACCAGCTGAAGTACCGCGTCGGGCCAAAATAGGCCTGTTCCACAGCTAAGGTGTTAATTATTTTATTTTATTCTCTTTTCTCGTGTGTATCATAAATCATTTAAATTTTTAAATTCGACCTCTCTTTCAATCTTTTATTCTTCATCAATTTGCTTTCAAACAGTTAGGCAGTGGTCCGACCGCCGGCGAGAAAACTACTAACTATCAGCGATTTTCTATCTCAAGAAACGCACAATAAATGTACATTCTGTGTAAACGAAAGAGATGCATATATTAAAAGTTGCTCTCTGACTGTTCACACTACTGGCGACGACTCGCTTTACTAGTTTTGTCGCTGAGCGACGAGCTTTCAAAAATAAACTCGCTCAGCGATACTCGTTCAGCGATGCTCGCTCGTTTGATCATTTCTAAATGGCGACAAATCGCTTACGTTGGCCACACTGTGAGCGACCGTGTGCGAGTGGCGCGAGTAATCGCTCGTTGCACATGCACACTCGCTTATAGCCCGGCGACAAAACAATCGAAACTACACACTCGCTTCCCGCTGATCACCAACTCGTTTATAGTTTCTAGTTCTACTCGTTTCTCGTTCATCGTCGGCGATCGGACCACTGCCTTACCGTGACGATTTTCCCATTACTTATTGATTTTTATTTCAAGATGTAACGTGAATAAACTTGAATGTATTGTATATTTCTCAACAACTAAAAATAGTAGAAGAAAAAAACTATTTTAGAAAACATCCATTTGCTTTTAAGTATTGATATAGTATTAAAGGAATTTTATTAATACATAGAACACAATTTATTTATTAAATCAAGTAGAGCCAGATTTTAGACTCTTTGGGGAAATTAGAGGTTCCATCGTCTAATCTTTTATTGCGGATTTAGTAAAGACGCAATGATTTGAATTTATGATTGGCTAAATAAAAGATCAGTTCAATCAGCCTTCTTTTGTTCTTAATCTTTTCTTAGATGTAGAGGCATTTTGTATTACAGATCTTTTGATTGAAAAGCTCTTTTACTGTAGGACTAGCTTCTGCCAGCGGTTTAGCCCGCGTGATAGTCGGTTTCTCCATACAAACTTTAGACCACCGTTTCATCCCTTTAAGGGGTGAATTTTAGAAAATCCTCTCATAGTACTCGTTGACGTCATAAAAGGAAGCTTTGTGCAACATTTCACGCCCCTAGTCCCAGTAGTTTCGGCTGTGCGTTGATACATTAGTCAGTCAGTTACTCCTTTATTATTATCAAAAAGCTTATATTAGACGTACCATAATAGTCGCATCTGGTGTGTTGGCGACGTCATATACCTATGTATTTTTTTATTAAATAAGATTTAAACATATTAATATTATCAATTGGCTACAACCCGGGAATCTTTAAGTCAAGAGTGAATAGGTTACTTCTAGGTAAGCGCGCTCCATCGTCGACCGCATCGTCACTTTCCATCAGGTGAGATAGCGGTCAAGCGCGAACCTATCAAGAATAAAAATAAAAAAAATCACACTTCTTTAATTCTTCCGGTAAATCACTTTTAAGTATTTGTATCTTTTAAATATAGTCTTCTCGACGATGAAATCATTATCACCGAAACTTGTGTTTAGGGAGTTCATGGCAGTTTTGTCATAAGTAGGTTACCGACGGAACCTCGTCACAGTATAGATATATGGAACAGTACGGAAACTACCTACAAATGTTCGAAACGGCTCACTCACGCAAACATACGCATCAACGAGACTCCTAAGCGGTATTCGCTACTGACAGGACCGCGAGAAACGCTTAGGAGTCTCGTCGATGCGTATGATTGTGTGAGTGTGCGGTTTCGAATATTTGTAGGTAGTTTCCGTACTGTTCCATATATCTATACTGTGACCTCGTTGAAGGTCCATCTGACCTTTTACAGAGGTCAAGGGCACAAAGGACGACCCTACTCGTCATTACACTGCGTTCGTCACCCGTTGCTTCACCCACACTCGTACCATTAACATAACAATGTTATTTAGTGGTAGAAATGTAGTGGACTAAGCGTTTTGCCTCGTCGTTTATACCGCGTACATCGAAGAACTGGAGTAATTTGACTGCTGCGGTCTTCCCGTCCAATTATAATTTAGGTGTCTTCAAGGCTAGAGTGAATAGGCTCTTAATAAACTAGTGCGCCTCACCATCAATGATTGCATCACTGCTTGCCATCAGGTGGGATCGCAGTCAAGCACTGGTGTATACAAATTTAAAAAAAAAAGGTAATTTAAGACTTTAGCAGACCGATTCTTTTACAAGTGTGTCTCTGATTTTAAATAATATATTGCCGTAAGTGGCACATTTAAAAAAATCCCCTATTAAAATTTATTTGCGTGTATAGAATTTTTTTTTTGAAGAGAAGTCTGTGAGTCTTATTTTAATGTAAAAAAAATTGGCCTAGGGCAAGTCGGTTTTGAATACAAAGGGTTCCGTACTGCAATATTAAAATAGAGTAAAAAAAATAATGAAATTACGTTTCTTGTATGGAAACCTCCTTTACTTTTCATTTGTTGTTGTAGCGGCAATAGAAATATACATTCTGTGAAAATTTTAACTCTACCCCTTACGGTTTATGATACAACCCGCAGACAGACGGACGGACGACAATCGGACGGACGGTCGGACAGCGAATTAGTCATTCATGTCATTGGCACCCTTCAAGTAGGCTTTTCTGCTTTCATAAATGTAAACTACCAACAACGTTCAAATATAACGCTAATATTATACCTAAAGGGGTAGTCAGAGTGGTCTGCTACGCAGACGACACGCTGGTCCTGGCACAGGGAGAGTTAAACCAGGCGGTGGTCGAACTAGTGACACGCGGAGTTGCGACAGACCTCAAGCGGCTCTTGCCCAACCTAAGAGGTCCTAGGGCGACTATCGCAACCCAGTTCTGAGCACGCCATAATTATGGAGGTAAGTCCCCTCTTTGAGGAGTGGCTGGAAAGACAACACGGCACATGACGCAAGTCGTCGACGGCGCGTACTGTACACGCGCGCCTCATGGAGATGTCAGCAAACCGTAGGGGCCCAGCAGGGTCAAAGCCTACTGGGCCAAGGGACTGCTTCTGAAAGGAAGACTCGGCCCTGGTATGAAAGGCAACGAAGGAATAGGAGTGGGTTTTTAGTCAGTAAAAGTCTGACAAGCCCTCGCGCTCCGCCCAAGAGCAGGGGATGTCATTGGATGATTTTCCCACCAAAAAAAAAAAACTGTTCCACTTTTCATCGATAAAATCACAGTAAGTAATGTGAATTTAGTTCACCGAGCCACCGTGCAGGGTGCGGCCGGGCCGGTTGCGGAGCAGCCCGGGCGGCCTGTAAGCCTACAATTTCCTGCAGACCTCCGCCACCGAATAGCTCATTTCCGAACCGTGCCTCCGATGTGAGTGATCGACTGTAGTGTGACCATATTTGAGAGTGATGTGGGGGTTTTCTTGCTGAATTTTGTAGTGATAAATTTTGATTTTCTAGTCCCGTTAAATAGATATTCCTGTGATGTCAATATTCAATCACAACTAAACAAAATAATAGACTAGATTTTTTTCGTGGGTTATTCTACAGAAACTGTGCATTGTTTCGGAAATAAAGGGAATAATTATAATAAAAAATTGCAGTACGCAGTAAGATTTTACCTTTTACTAAATAACGTACAGATCGGTATTACCTCGCTTATGGTAAATATGTTGCTTATAATCGTATTATGTGTGAATCGTGTTTTGTACCTCTCTTCGATTTCATTAAAGCTATAACATAGCTTTAATTTAGGGTTTAAGTCAAGAGGTAATAGATAACTTCTAGGCAAGCGTGCTCCACTGTCGATCACATCATCGCTTCCCTTCAGGTGAGATAGCGGACAAACGCGTACCTATTATGACAAAAAAAGATCGCAAAACCGTCCCAATATTTCCAAGAACGTTGGTAACACTAGCTCTACGTCGTCTCCTGATCTCATATTGGGGGACAATAGGCAATTTATTGCTCTGAAAGTAGCGTGTATTTTAGTGGCGGAAAGAGGTTTTCTGCAGGATTATTTTATTTGTGACTTGCTACAGGTTTTCAACTTTCACATTTATTTTTAGGGCGCTTGATTTCAATTTTATTTATAACAGATGAAGCATATCAAACTTATATTATAAAGGTGAAAGATTGTGTGTATATTTCTTTGTTCCAGCTTTACGCTCAAAGGGCTGAACGGATTTGGATGAAATTTGGCACACAAGTAGACGAGTGTACTACGTGAGCTCGACAAGTGGATAAGCGATTAATACTTTTGCGAGAAAACTGTACTGCGACTTACCTTATTTCGAATGCCCGCGTCTGCGACACAATGAAACTCAACATCACGCTGGTGCGACAAACGATTGTGCGACAGTAGTGCAACAAACAATTGTGTGACTACTACTACTTGTGTGCAGTATTACAGTAACATGACACTAACCAGTAGGTTAGTGTCAAACTACTGGCACAGGTATCCCAAGATAACTCGACGGATCCCTGCTTCGCGCGCTCCTAGTCCTGGGTGGTTATAAGAAAAATAACCACGAAGGCTAATGCGGGAGCTCCGATTCGCTTCGCTCCCACCTTATCCTTCTAATCTAGCCTGTCCCTGTCGGGGTACCCCGACACGTAAAGTATGTTCATTCTTCATGATGCACTAGAAAATGCTGAGGTGGTTACCCTTTCGGTGCGGGCACGCTCGGCGCACTTTGTACTTTTGTTATTTTTTACTGTGTGTTTATAACCGTTTTGCTGTGTCTGTCCCGAATAAAAGTATTTCTATTCTATTCAATTCTTTTCTACTAGAGTAATGTCAAGCTTTAGTGTGTCACACAAGCGTGCATTCGAACCATAGTGAGTAATAGTACAGTTTTATCACACAAGCGTTCAGCGGCTCAGCAGGGCCGAAGCCTACTGGGGCCATGAGTTGACTTCTGAAAGGGAAACCCTTAGTCCTGGAACCAATAGGTGTGGTTTTAGTCAGTAAAAGTTTGACACGCCCTCCCGCTTCGCCCTAGAACGGGAGAAGTCATTAGATGATTTACTACCTAAAAAAATTACTGTTTCTCAAATAACTCTCTTGTAAAAATATTGCGCCTGACGATATTTAGACTTGCATTATTTTTATTACGACAATATCCAATCACTGTTACGCAGGCGTTTACTTTAAATGAAAATCCAAATACGTTTACATCCTTACGATCCAGGGATTCAAAGCATACCTAGAGAAGCACAGAAGGTCAACTTCGTACAACGAAAAAAAAAAAGTTTTGTGAACACATTTATAATAATAAAATAATAATAAACTTTTACTTTGGACGAGGTCCATATTTTATTGATAATAATATTTGAAAAACTGGGCAAGTGCGTGTCGGACCCGCACACTGAGGGTTCCGTACAAACTAAATTATGTAAATAAGAATGATGTAATCGAGTGTTGAAGAGTTTTTCAAATAGAATAAAGTTTTTTTTTGTGACGTAACTACAAATTTTCAGTTTTTAGATTTGTACCTATACCTACTTGTGCTATAAGACCTTGCTTCATGCCAAATTTCAGGGTTCTAGGTCAACGGGAAGTACCCTATGAATTTTGATTCCCTTGAGAGTGAATGGCAAAAAAAGGAAAAAGCAGGGTCGAAGCCTACTGGAGCCAAGGGTCTGCTTCTGAAAGAAAGACTCGGCTCTGGTACGAAAGGCAACGAAGGAACAGGAGTGAGTTTTTAGTTAGTAAAAGTTTGACACTATCTCTAGCTCCGCCCAAGAGCGGGGGATGTTATTGGATGGTTCTTTCACCGAAAAAAAAAACCAAAGGCGCAGTCTTTCGGGAACACATTTATTGTGCGTAAAGGCATGGAATTCCTTGCCATAGTCTGTCATTCCTGATAAGATAAGATAATCATTTTATTTGCTCAAATATGAATACAATACATACATCACAAAATAAATTGTAAGCATCCAAGAAATGTTAAAATATACACTAATATTATAAATAGGTAAAGTTTGTTTTTTTTTGTTTGTAGGAGGTAATCTCTGAAAGTCCTGTTCCGATTGCAATTTTTTTTTAAATAGAAAGCTGCTTTATTCTTGAGTGAAATAAGATACATAAAATTATTTCTAGTATAATATGCGAAACCTGAATATTATTTTTTTTAGAATCAGTAACTGAATCGATTCCAATAATTTTTACACTATGTTATATTTTTTCCCAAAAATGTTTAAAAAAGGTCACAATGGTGATGGTGGACAGCACCGACACTAGTACAACACAGGCCACGACAGATCATAGCGACGGTTGAAAGGCTAATTGATCTAAGCGACATTTTGTAAAACTTGCAGGAGGACGGATTAAAGTTATTTTTTTTTTTAAATATTCATAATTAAACAAATATTTCATAGACTTTTATTTATTTAATACAGTATATCCCTAATCATGTAAGGAAGTTTTTTAAATTATTACTGTTGAAAATTGTGTATTTTTTTAGAAAATTTATGTCAGTTAGCCCAAAATGCATCAAATTTAGTTATTGTTTGAGAAAGGTAAAATGGTTTAATTGCCTACCGAAAATAAAGTAGCTGAAAGTAAACTGGCTCAAGCATCGCCCTAAAATAAAATAATACGAAAGAAAATGAATTTAGCGCCTAGTCAACTGACAGTTGAATATACCCAATGAGCATAAGCAACATAATTGTGTTGCACCAGAGTGATGTTGTTTGATGCAGATGCCCATTAGAGGGACTGCAGGATAAAACAAAATGAACCCTTACTAGATTATAGTAGATATTGATGCTTAGGCCATCATAATTCAGCAACGTCCTTAAGATATTTTTAAGGTTGGTATGCCATTATTTTATACAATTTTAGACAGTGTCTTGTAAAATAAAAATATTATTTGGAGAAATCATTCAAGACGTTGATTCAATGTGTCTTGGAACAAGGTATTAGGGTGATATACCACCTTAGGTATATCACCCTAAGCCTAGGTAGTAGTATCACCACGGAATACATTGTACTCTAGTATCACTTTATAAATAAAACAACAAATAAATTGTTATTAATTATAATTTATTCAAAATCAGTCTTCAACATGGACGTACCCAATTTAAATCAGTAAGTTACAATCAAACACCAATATTAAAAAAAAAACTTTTCAGTAACTTGTGATAAATCAAAAGTAGAAAAAAATAACAATCTCTTCAGAAAACAAACAAAAGTTAACATTCTATAACAAGAATGTAATAACAAGAATGAATAGAACCTTAAGCTTCTATCTCATCTTCAATATCTGTATCTATCAGAACATCTTTACCAACGCGGTGCGGAAAGTTAGTGTATTCTAAGTGAACAATTTTGGGAATAACCCCAGTATCACACTGCTTTCAAGTTTTTTTTTTATATAAACTAGTGCTTGACCGCGATCCCACCTGATGGTAAGCAGTGATGCAATCGTTGATGATGAGGCGCACTAGTTTATTAAGAGCCTATTCACTCTAGCCTTGAAGACACCCAAATTATAATCGGATGGCTCTGCAAGCGAACAAGGACAAACAACAATTTGCCTGCTGAGGTCTTCACCTCAGCAGGCAAATTGTTCCAGTCCTTTTATGTACGCGGTATAAACGACGATTCGAAACTCTTAGTCCGGACCGTAGAGGTTTCAACCAACGTAAGGGTGGATACTCACCGTAAGCCGGGTTGTCCGATGGTAGAAATGAGATGACGGAATCAAGTCATGCAATTCCCGCGCACGCTCTCCAAAATGCAACCTGTAAAACGCTGAAAGGCTGGCTACCCTACGCCTGTACTCAAGGCTTTGAAGATTGGATTTAACCAAATCTGGATCACCAATTAGCCTCTTCGCACGCCTTTCCACCGAGTCCAAAGCTGCCAGGTGGCTTTTTGCAGCACCAGCCCATGTGTGGCTCCAGTACTCCACACACGATCGAACTTGTGTTTTGTATAACATTAAAAGCTGTCCCTGTGTGAAGTACATGTTTGTAAGAACGCCGAGTTTCCTAGCAGCTACCTTGCCTTTGGACTCAATGAACCACCCAAAATTAAGGTCTGAGGAAACTTCAACTCCCAAGAGCTGAAGGCGGTTGGTACACTCCAGGGATATAATCCGAAAAGCAGGTGCCAAGGTGAACGAGCTCCTTTTAGCGGTGAACAGACACGCTTGTGTTTTGGCGGCGTTTAAACCCACCAACGGGGCTATTGCGTAACTCTGTTGACAGTTCAAGTGATGATCACTTGTTAACAATGTGCATCATTGAACTGTCAAACCGCTAGTTTCGTATTGCCTATCTTCAGTGACCAACTGCAGTGACGTCATTAGCCACTGGTGCCTTTGATAGCCACCGTAACACGTTTTGACAGATGTTATTGTATCGATACTTTTAAAATTGCGATTGTGTAAGCTTTTGAAGCTGTATAATAGTCGATAAAATTCTAGAGTGGTCACAATAGGCACCGTTAATTTTTATAATTCACCACATTTCCACCGTAGTTTGTTAGTCACTTGTGTGATACGTAATACCAATTTTATGGAATTGTCAGTTGACAACTAAGTTTAGTGTGCAACGAATGCTAGTTGTCAACTGTTATTGAAAAAGTTAGCCAATAGCCCCCCTGATTGGCTTCACCCCACTTGGAGACCGCCTGAAGTGAGACATTCGTACGCTCAACCATAGACTCTCTTTCGGACCGGATTAGTTCCTTACTAGCCCGAGCACCTGGCAGGTATCTCTCTACAACTGTGCTATCATCAGCATACCCATAGATACCGGGCATCAGCAGATCGTTGATATGCAGCAGGAAGAGCGTTCCAGAGAGAACAGGGGCCCTGATGAGCATCCATCGACAACAACCCGGAGAGACCGTTCACTCAGGAAGTCTTTTACCCAGTTAATCAGACCAGGGGAAATGCCGTACGCTGGAAGCTTACTCAAAAGGCTAGCGTGCCATACCCTGTCGAAGGCCTTCGAGACGTCTAAGGAAACGGTAATCCCTTCCCCATTCTTCTCGAGAGCCTCGCGCCACAAATGGGTGGCATAAACTAGTAGGCCCCCAGTAGACCGATTGCGGCGAAACCCGTATTGTCGGTTACTGAGGAGATCGATTACGTTTCAGGTATGCTATGAGGCGCGAGTTCAATACACGCTCCATAATCTGGCAGAGTATGGAGGTTATTGAAATCGGCTGATAGTTGGCAGGATCGGCATGACTGCCCTTTTTGGATACGGGTTGCACGTTGGCAAGCTTCCAGGACTTGGGCACTATACCAGTCCTAAATGAGAGGCGATACAAGCGCGTCAATACAGGAGACAACTCGGGCGCACAAGCCTTGAGAACAATCACTGGTATACCATCTGGTCCACTACCTTTATTCACGTCTACAAAATAATTTGTACTTACCAGAAAAATCAAACGTCTGTCTTCACAGCTCGCTCGCACATGACACAACGCACTTCCTTAAGGCGTCCATTACACGTTAGGTTTTACTGTCAATTTTGCCACAGTAAATTTTTTGATTGACGAAAAACCTACTGTTGGTGATTCTCAAAGGTGGAAAGGTGGTAGAAATAAAAAATAGCGGACTGTAAATATAGGTAGGTTATATTGGATTATCAAGAACGCGCGCTTCTGGTCCGTGTCGTAAAAGGTCAATGGCGGAGCTTTCGTCGCAGCGGTGCGGACGGCGGCGCTCTGCCCCTCGTCCCCCGCTCCCCGCAAGCCGCTCTCGCCCTCCGGTCGTTGCAGTGGCACACGGTGCTGCGTTTTGTCGCCAACATACTCCCCGGGTTGAGGTAGGCAGGAAGGCTGCTGGGTCAACAATCAGGTTCTGGAAGGGGACAAATGTTATTAAACGCCCTTCGAATAATGGTTCCTCCTTTGATCCTTATATCGGCTACTCGAGCGACTTGATCCCGAGCTCCTGGGAAAACGGCCACACAGCGACCCAGGTCCCATCGTAGGGGAGGAAGCGCTTTGTCCTTTATAAGGACTAAAGAACCCAATTTGAGTTCGCTTGATGCAGTAGGCCACTTCGTCTTTTGCTGTAGAGTGGTGACATACTCGTTGGAGAATCGTTTCCAGAAATGTTGCTTGACGAACTCGATTCGTTTGTATCGCTCAAGGCTTGTTATTCTTTCCGTCAGCTGTGGATGTGGAACTGACACAAGTGATCGTCCTATTAGGAAGTGAGCTGGTGTTAAAGGTGTGTAGTCTGTCGGATCAGAGTTTAAGGCAGTAATAGGACGTGAATTAAGAATGGCTTCTACTTGAGTCAGACAAGTGTGCATTTCTTCATACGTGAAATGCGTAAGTTGGAGAAGTCTACGAAGATGATATTTAGTGGAACGGACTGCAGATTCAGCCATACCATTGAAATGGGGTGTATAGCTCGGAATGAAGAGGAAGTTTATACCCTCTTGGGCGGCTGCAGAACTAATTTGGGAACTTGAGTCTTGTAAGAAACGATGTAACTCGTTACATGTACCTACAAAATTAGTCCCATTGTCTGAGGTTATATTTTGAGGCTTCCCTCGACGAGCCACAAACCGATTTAGAGCGGCCATGTATCCCTCTTTAGTAAGATCTGTGACGAGTTCCAAATGCAAGGCTTTTGTAGCTAAACAGACAAAAATGGACAAGTAAGATTTAATTAGTTGGCAACCTCGACCTTTACGGTTAGCTATCATAACTGGGCCGGCATAATCCACCGAACAATGTAAAAAAGGGAATTCCAGTGTAGTTCTGGATTCTGGTAACTGCCCCATAATGGGCTGGACATTGCTGGCTTTAAATCTGAAACATTTTATGCAAGCTTTCGTTATAGATTTAGACAGATTCCTTCCTCCTAAAGGCCAAAAAGTTTGACGAATACTGGACAACAATAACTGAGGTCCAGCATGTAGAAGTTTCAAGTGATGCATGTGAAATATTATTTTCGTTAAATGATGTTTACCACATAATAAAATAGGATGCTTTGTGTCATAGCTATAAGGTGAATTATCGAGTCTACCGCCTACTCTCAAGATATCATTTGAATCTAAGAATGGGGTCAATGATATTAATTTATTTTTCTTCGGTAATGCGTGTTTTAAGATAAGATATTCATTTGGGAACATTTCTAACTGTGCAATGTGGATAATAAAATTAAATGACCGTTGCAACTCTTCACAAGAAAGATGATCGCGGAATCTGTTTGTTTTGGTTTTGCAGTTATGAATAAATCTGTATATATAGGCTACAACTCTTTGTAAACGTGTAAATTGTGAATATTTAAGTATAAGTTTTGTAAATAGTTTATCGTCATTGTTTTTGTTAACGTCGTTATTTATAACAAGACAAGGTTGGAGATCCGGTAGGTCCCGTTTCTGGGTTTCATTAGGCATTTTTGGCCAACTATGTTCTGATTCGAGTAAAAACGATGGGCCCGACCACCACAACGAGGCGTCGCTGATAATATCAGCCTTCACCCCGCGAGAAACGAGATCTGCCGGGTTCTCCTTGGACGGCACGTAGCTCCACGTGTGACCGCTGGTGCTTTCCTTGATTTCATTAACACGGTTACGTACGAATTGATTAAGTTGAATTGAAGGGGTGGACAACCACCCTAATACGATCGTGGAATCGCACCAAAAGCGACACATGTTAATGTTTAATTTAAGTGAATTTTGTACCTTAGTACCCAGTCTTGCACCTAATAAGGCCCCACACAGCTCAAGACGTGGGATAGTTGTGGGTTTGATTGGCGCAACTTTGTTTTTTGAGACTAAGAGCTGAACACGCACAATCCCTGAGTTACACACAGACCTAATGTAGACGCATGCCCCATACGCACTTTGAGAAGCATCTGTGAATATATGGATTTCAATCTTTACACAAAGATCACTAAGAACCCAACGTGGTATTTGTAACTTATTAAGATAGGGTAACGTGTTAGCGAATAAAGACCAGAGATGTAAAATCTCTGACGACACTTCTTCGTCCCAAGAGCATTTATTGACCCATAATTTCTGCATAATCAACTTAGCTTCGACAACGCATGGCCCAACAAGGCCTAATGGGTCGAATATTTGGCTTATAACGGAAAGAATATGGCGCTTGGTAACCTTCTCATGAAGTTTTATATTAATTGAAAAAGATAAGGTATCCTGCTGACAATGCCAATATAAACCTAATGTTTTTGATGCTGTATTTATGTTGTTATCTGATAGATCTAAAACTGTGTGTAAATCAATAATTTGACCTGAGAACAGCTCGTTAAGAATTATTGTGTTATTCGATTTCCATTTGCGAATATTAAATTTTGCTGAGTTTAAGGTGGCAGTAATTCCTTTACATAAATCTATAGCTTCGCTTACAGTACTAGCCCCGCTTAATAAATCGTCACAATAAAGGTCGTGAGCTATACTATATTTGACGCTATTATCGCTGACTGTAGATGCCAGGCTACTCAGACATTTTGTCGCAAGGTATGGCGCTGATGCGGTCCCTTGACAAACTGTATTAAGTGTGTAGGTTTTCAAACGATGCGATGAATCATACCTAAATACAATTTGCTGTAATGAGCGTTGACTGGGTACAATGTCAATAGACCTAAACATTTTTTCGATGTCTGCCGATACTACAAATTTATGCTGGCGGAATCTGAGGAGAATCGATAAGAGATCGTCTAGGACTGTAGGACCGACCATCTGAATTTCATTGAAGGAAATTCCTGAAGTGGTGACGGCAGAAGCGTCAAAGACTGTACGCAGCTTTGTCGTTGTGCTGGACTCCCGCAGTACGCCATGATGAGGAAGATAGTAGTTGGCATTGTCACTGTATGGAAAAAGAACTTTATTTTCAGTCATGTGACCTAATTGCTCGTATTCCTTCATGAAGTTTAAATATTTCTCCTTGAATATTGGTTCTCGTTCGAATTTTCGTTCAAGCGATAAAAAACGTCGCTTTGCTATCTCAAAGGAATCGCCTAAGACCTGGGTGCCTTTGTCGTCACCATTCCTCTCTACCATTGAGAGGAATGGTGACGACAAAGCGACCATCGTTATTTCGAGTTGTGTTGACGGTAAAACTATTCTCACACGCACGTTCCTCCGCGGATTGAGAATGCTCAAGAGAAACACTATCTACTTCCCAAAAACGAGTGAGATCAATATCAAGTTCACCTTGCGTAAAAAGACATTGATTGAATGTACTTTTCGGACTCGAGATGTGACCAGTGACTATCCATCCGAACTCTGAACTACGTAACATAGGTAAATGTTTGCCTAAGCTAATCTTTTTGTTTCCCAGAATATCCCAAAAGATATCTGCCCCGATAAGAAGATCGACCTTAGAAGGAATATTTTAAGTGGGGTCAGATAAACATAAGCCTGCTGGGATTTGAATATGTCGTGTGTCAATGTATGTGATCGGTACTGCTGTGGTGACGTTGGTAAACACATAACAATCAATGTTATTCCTATAGCTAGTATTCAATGACTCAATTGTGAGATTGCAAGACTGTGTACTATGAGATACATGATTATTAAAACCTGATACCGTGGAGCTCACGTTCCGCCTTGGCAAACCCAGCTTACTGCAGAAAGCTTCGGAAACGATATTTATTCCACTACCGTTGTCCAAGATCGCCCTGGCGGTGTGTTTGTTGCCCTTGCCGTCAACAACCTTCACCAACGCTGTGGAAAGGAAGACACGTGTCGGAGTAGTAACCGGTAGAACATCAGTTGTCAATACAATGTCTTTTGAAGACGTAGATTATGACGAATCACGAGAAGCAGATTGCTCAGATTTTTCCAAGTGCAAAAGAGTGTTGTGCTTTTCATTGCAATATTTGCAGTGTGACAAAAAACATTTCTTTGCTACGTGACCGAAGCGCAAACAGTTTATGCACACCTTGAACTCTTTTACCTTTGAAATCCGAGATTCTACAGGAAGACTTCTAAACGATTCGCAATTGAACAGCTGATGTGACTCATCGTCGCACAATGGACATGATTTATGTTTAAATTTTTTATCTTTATGTTTGCTATTAGTGCTATTATTAATTACTAAACTTTTTTCTTTTACGGATTCTGATTTTATTTTACTATTTTTATTATTCTCTTCTAAAGTTTCTAAGATGTCGGCTCTTTTACTTAAAAATGTTATGAACTGTGATAGGGTTGGGGACGAAGTCAATGTATTTCTATGTTCCTCCCACTCTCGACCTGTCACACTATCAAGTTTAATTGACATCATATAAATTATGATAGTGTCCCAGATCGGTTCTTTCAATGATGCGAGAGCCCTAATGTTCTTGTTAGTTATATCAATAAGATTTTGAATCGACTTACATGATTCTGATCGAATAGGATCTATGTTAAACAAAGCCTGTAAGTGATTATTCACTAGTAAGCGACTGTTATCAAATCGCTCGCACAATAATTCCCATGCAATTTTATAGTTGTCACTTTTAAAGTCGATATTCTTAATAATCAGAGCGGCATTTCCTTGAAGAGAAGCTCGCAAATAGTGGAATTTATTAATATTATCTATGCAATCACTGTTATGTATAAGAGAAAGGAATGTGTCTTTAAATTCGAGCCAGTCTTGATAGCCACCGCTGAAATGTGGTAAGTCAATTTTCGGTAGCCTAACCAAATTTCTCACTCGCCCACCTGATTCTGCGTCGCTGAACTCCGCCACAGATCCGCTGCCCTTCCCCCCGGCAGCAAGCAAGCTCTTGGCTCTGGCCACCAGCGGGTAGTAGTCGTTGTCAAACTGCACACGCTCCGCGGGAACCTCATCGACTGGTGGCTCGTCAGATAGGATCTCGATCTCAGTCTGTAACGTGTCGAATTCCTCGCATAAGGGCTCAAATTTTCGTAAGCGGCACTCTAAATCTATGATCTGTAACTCCGTTAAGGCTTTAGAAGTTTCAATTAATCTAATATGATTGCCAAAAATAGTGAGCTTTGATTTTATAGCTGAGCGTTTTTTAATTAAAGTTTTAAGTTCAGACATGATCACAAAGCAAAATTCAATTCGATGTAATGGCAACAGCTGATTTAAAATAACAAGCTACTTGTTTCTCCGTTCTAAAGATATTATTATGTAAGCAAAATATTATAACCAGGTAGCTAAGCTCAATGACTGTGCGTTTCGATTTGAAGTAAACAAGATGATTCATGCAATAGGCATTCAACGCTCGAGTTTTATGACCGCAGTTAGCGCACAAAGCCCCGAATAAAGAAATTTGTCAATGAAATAAACAGCTAAAATATTATAGATAACAGCGTGTGTAATATTGAATGATGAATAGTAACGTATGAAGAATGTACTAAGCACTGACTCAAGTTTTAGCAAAATGGGTATGAAATTAAGAAGGGAAAATATTTATTGAATTTGAATAGCAAAGAGAAGATGGAATAAGAGGAATAATTAGGAACGAACTCACAAGATGTCTTATCCTTTTTCCACAGTGACTTGACGGTTTGTTCGTCCTTCAAATGTCCTTCCTTTGTCTCGAAAGTCGTCGCGTAATGGCCGGCGCGTACGACTCGTCAAAGTTCCTTGAATTCTTGACACGGATTAATATTCTCCAAATAAGCCTCAAGACGTTCTCAAAATCTTCTTCACGGTGAGAGGACCATATGTTGGTGATTCTCAAAGGTGGAAAGGTGGTAGAAATAAAAAATAGCGGACTGTAAATATAGGTAGGTTATATTGGATTATCAAGAACGCGCGCTTCTGGTCCGTGTCGTAAAAGGTCAATGGCGGAGCTTTCGTCGCAGCGGTGCGGACGGCGGCGCTCTGCCCCTCGTCCCCCGCTCCCCGCAAGCCGCTCTCGCCCTCCGGTCGTTGCAGTGGCACACGGTGCTGCGTTTTGTCGCCAACACCTACCGTCTAATGCGATGATTGACGTTTGCAAAAACTAATGGCGATAAAATTCCGTCATTCAAACATCATCATGATTTATGGAATTGATTGACGCCTGCATGACCGTGTACTGGACGCCTAAGTATTGGCGGCTAACTCACGCGCTCGCGCGGTTGGGTGAGGTACTCGTAACGGACACTTACACAGAGCGCAATAAATTGAACTTAGTTCCAAGCGACTATGGAGTAGCTAATCTCTTTAATTTATTGGACGGCCTATGTGTTAAAATCGATTTGATAAAATGATAGAAATGCCAACTTTACAAATACTGAATTTAATCAAAAAATTTTAACGGCCATAAGACTAATGAGGTAGTTATGTTAAAATAGCCGATGTGACATTACTCATTATGCTTAATAGAGGCTAAATGGGTCAAGAGACATAGTTAATAAACATAATTTAATGCAAAATGGTTCAAACGACACGGTTTTTTTATGAAGTTGAATGCAAAATAGGCCAAACGACATACCTTATTGTGTTGGTTTAATGCAAAATTAGCTAAACGACAAAACCACAACCATGGTGAAAAAGCCAAATGCCTTAATCGACACTCGTTATAAAATTCCGAAAAATCAAAATAGCTTAAGTCATCGAGTCCTCAAATTTGTCTAATTTTGTGTCGTATAGATCAATGAGCTTAGAAATGAGGCCTGTTTTGCAGTGGGTGCTAAGCGCCAAAAAAGTAGTCAAAAAAAATTGAAACCTGACTCAAACGAAGGAGAAAAATTTGCTGATTCCGAATATGTATATAACTCAATATTGGAAAAAATGTCGTTTAGATCAATTAGCCTTTCAACCGTCGACGTTTATTTGGGACAGACAGTCCAGTTGGGTAGGTTTAACTTTGAGAAAGAGGTGAATTTTTTTTTTTTTTAATTGATATAAACCAGCGCTTGACTGCGATCCCACCTGATGGTAAGCAGTGATGCAATCATTGATGGTGAGGCGCACTAGTTTATCAAGAGCCTATTCACTCTAGCCTTGAAGACACCTAAATTATAGTTGGACGGGAAGATCGCAGCAGGCAAATTGTTCCAGTCCTTCGATGTACGCGGTATAAACGACGAAGCAAAACGCTTAGTCCGGACCGTTGAAGTTTCAACAACGTAAGGGTGGATACTCGCCGTACGTCGGGTTGTCCGATGGTAGAAAGGAGATGGCGGAATCAAGTCATGCAATTCCCGCGCACACTCTCCAAAATGCAACCTGTAAAATACCGATAGGCTGGCTACCCTGCGCCTGTGCTCGAGGCTTTGTAGATTGGACAAATCTGGATCCCCAATTAGCCTCTTCGCACGCCTTTCCACTGAGTCCAAAGCTGCTAGATGGCATTTTGCAGCACCAGCCCATATGTGACTGCAGTACTCCACACACGATCGGACCTGTGCTTTGTATAACATTAGAAGCTGTCCCGGTGTGAAGTACCGTCGGACCTTTGCAAGAACGCCTAGTTTTCTAGCAGCTACCTTGGCTTTGGACTCAATGAACCGCCCAAAATTGAGGTCTGAGGAGATTTCAACTCCCAAGAGCTGAAGGCGGTTGATGCACTCCAGGGATACATTCCGAAAAGCAGGAGCCAAGGTGAACGGGCTCCTTTTGGCGGTGAACAGACACGCTTGTGGACAGACACGCAGGTGAATCGTCGAATCCGACTCGGCTGGGCAGCGTTCGGGAAGCTGCGCGGTATCTTCTCGGGAAACATACCACAGTCTCTCAAGACGATAGTCTATGACCAGTGCGTGTTTCTAGTGATGACATATATGGCACTGAAACATGGTCGCTTACAATGGGCCTCATCTGAAGGCTTACAGTCACCCAAAGGGCAATGAAAAGTTCTATGCTCGGAGTTTCCTTGCGTGATCGCATCAGGAATGAAGATATCCGCAGGAGAACCAAGGTCGCTAACATAGCCCAAAGAATCACCAAACTTAAGTGGCAGTGGGCAGGGCACATTGCTCGTAGAACGGTCGATGGGGCCGAAAGGACAGAGCACCGGAAAACGCAGAGTTGGAAGGCCTCCCATAAGGTGGACCGACGATCTGGTGAGAGTCGCGGGAATGTGGTGGAAGCGAGACGCACAGGATCAGTCGTTGTGGCGACGTTTGGGGGAGGCATATGTCCAACAATGGACGTCTTTCGGCTGAAATGATGATGATGACTGTGAAAAATGTGTAATAACGTCATAATCGCGTAAGAGCGGTTGTATGAAAAACAGTGAAAATGTATGTCGACTTGGATGCCCATAAAGAGCCGACCTTCTGAGCCATTCTGCCCTAAAACAATCCTGCAATAAAGTGTTTGTGGAAAGCTAACCCCCGTTGCGTGGTATATTAAATTCTCCGGCTGACCCGTCACACCGCGCCGTTTACAATATTGCTCTAGGGAACATGAGCAGTACATAAAGTTTTAGACCTCGATTTTTTGTTCTGTGTAATCACTTTTCCTCGTATTTCAGACTTAAAATATCAAACAAAAATATGGCTAGGTACCTACTTATGATCTGTTAGTTGATTTAATAAGACTTTTGTACATTTTTAGGGTTCCTACTAAGACTCCGCTGTCCGTCCGTCTGTCTATCTGTCTGTCTGTCCGTCTGTCACCAGGCTTTATCTCATGAACCGTGATAACTAGACAGTTGACATTTTCTGGCAGCTTTAGAACGCAGTATAAGTGCTGATCGCGTTCAGTTCCATTGGTAAAGTTGGTCCAGACGCGTTCAAGTAAAATATTGCCTAAAACAGATACCAATATACCAAGTAATGCCCGGAAGGGAGCATTAAGTGGAGGTGTGACCCACTTGGGTGGAGCACCGCCGAGTCCTCGTGAAGACACTCTGTGGCAGCCTCCTTTTGCAGCCGGGCCCTGGTTCGGGCTTTGGTCCGGAGCGAGGAGGAACGGCAGGCGTTCGTCTACTTCTGCAAAGCAGTTATGCTAGCGAAGGAGGAGGCCGCAAGCTAAAGGGAACGAATATCCTCACGAACCAGCCGCCGAGATTTCACCTCAACTAACAGCAATGTCGAGCTATGGGTAGCTAGCTCGCCATCTGGCCATCCGGTAATCGACCGGACCAAGCCCAGTCGTCAACAGCGCTTAGTGATCCACGCGCTTCTCAAGGAAACCCATAGTCCTAGAACGCAAAAAGCAACTAAAGGACACAGGTCTAGTATTAATCAGTAAAAGTCTGACATGCCCTCGCGCTCCGCCCAGAGTGGGAGAAGTCATGATTTTATCATCATCATTATCATCTTCCTGCCTTTGTCCCGTATTATTTGGGGTCGGCACAACACGTTTTTTTCTTCCATTCTGCCCTGTCACTCGTCATGCTATCACTAACTTCCTTTTCTTTCATATCACTCTTCACACAATCCATCCATCTTTTCTTTGGTCTCCCTCTTCCTCTCCATCCATCCACATGTAAACTCGTAGCTCTTTTAGTAACATGCGTTTCTTCCCTCCTCTTCACATGACCATACCAAGACAAACGATTCCCTTTCAACTTTTCAGTCACTGGCGCCACTTTCAAACTTCCCATAATATACTCATTTCTCATTTTATCCATTCTCGTCACACCACACATCCATCTTAACATTCTCATCTCCGGTACGTGCAATCTTTTTTCATCCGTCTTTTTCACAGCTCAACATTCTGATCCATACAGTATGACAGGCCTTATGACGGACTTGTAGATTTTACCCTTCAACTTGAGGAGCATCCGTGGGTCACAAGTTGTTCTTGTGACCTGTTGCCATTTCATCCATCCTGGGTTTTTTTTTCCACTTTAAAAAAGAAATATACTAAATGATACACCTAAAGTTACCTACATAAAATAATACCTATAGAAAGTAACCGCCTCAAACTTTCAGCAAAGTGAACCCGATAACATCGTAACAAATTCTCGGCGAGTCTAAACTTGTCAGGCTGACAAAACGTTTGTCCGTTTTGTAAATAGCATTATTGGAAACCGCAACTTAAGTACTGATAGCAATTCTCATTTATTTGGGAGACTGTCGCAAAGACGAATGGCTGTCAGTTGTAGAATTTGGGGTAAAGGCTCTCGCGGGCAGGCGCGACGCCGTGACGTGAACTTTAATATCAATGTAACATAATTCTGCTGGATGACAATCCAAAAGTTTAAGTTGCTAGGGTAGGCTATGGAGGTCAAAGGAGGGTTCCTTTGGCTTTGCCATAGTCGAGTAAAAAAAAAGTTTCAGTTTCAGGGTATAGCATAATAATAATAGCATAATCAGCCTTTTAATGTTCCCACTGCTGGGACTCAGGCCTCCTCTTTCTAGGAGAGGGAACTGTATTGAACTCTAGTGTACACCAAAATAATAACAAATTGTTTACACAAACTTTTATTTGCCACACACAGATACGCACACTGTAGAAATAAATAGGTAGGTAAGTAGACACTTGAAAAAAAAAATTATGAAAATTATATTACTTATATAGTTACATAAAAGAAAATAAACAAATGCACATATTATATGTAACACGATTACTGGCAAAAGAAAAAAAAACCGTTACTGGTTAATGTATACAATAACGTAAAACACGAAGAAATTATATCATCAGATTTTCTTAAAATGTTTAGTTTAGAAATTTGAACATCCTCTATTCAAAAAAGTGTGATTAAAATCGATCTCGAAAGTTTAAGCGCCGGCAAATGTAACTATAATCCAAGTGTGTTACTAAGCGATGTTGTAGCGGAATTAAATACTATTTATTATGGGTGGCATAAAATTTATACCGATGGATCTAAAAGCGCCTCTGGACTGGGAGCAGGAATGTTTGACCAGACTTTAGGGAATAGTTTTGGATATAAAATAAATTGTAATGTTTCAATTATGTCGCTGGAACTCATAGCCATTTATCGAGCAGTTAATTACATGTTGAGCCAAAATTTAAATAAGGTAGTAATCTTTTCGGACAGTAGGAGTGCACTCCAACATATCGCTCGGTGCGCCTCTGGTTACAGCAGAGGTGCAGCGATAGCGTATGATATTTTAAAATGTTTAGTTTCTTTTAATAAAAATAATATTGATATTCGATTGCAATGGGTTCCAGCGCATATTGGATTAAGAGGTAACGAGAAAGCTGATCAGATATCAAAATCAGCAGTGGTGGATGGTACTCCTATTATTTACGTACCTGATTATTGGGAATATATATCAAAATTTAAATTAGCAAGCCTTAATTCTTGGAAACAACATTTTTTCAAAATTTCACATGATAAAGGTATCTGGTATAAAAGTGTTCAAGGACAGCCATCTCGTGTACCCTGGTTCGATGATAGCAAACTAAGTAGGAGTGATATTAAATTAATTTTGAGACTCCGTTCGGGACACTACCCGTCGGCGAAATTTGCATTCCTTATGAAAAAAGCTGATTCTCCTAACTGCACGGTTTGCAACCAAATTGAGGATGTGCAACATTTGCTTATGGAGTGTGCCCGGAACAGAAATGAACGAGAGCTATTTATAAACGAATTTAAATTAAATCGACTAGATAATATCTATATTATAGGCATATTAATACAATCTATCTTATGTGTACCATCATCGGAGATGACTAAAAAGTTGTGTCACTTAATTACGGTTCTTTATGAATAGCTCTAGTATGCTTTTTAAATAGTTAATTTCATTTTTAAAAAATAACTAAATCCTTACTTGCATAATATTGATTTTGTAAACATTACAACTAGGTTGTAAGTAGAACCAATGTAAAAGGGTACGATGGGGCTGACATACTCTGTAAAAGCCCCTAAATAAAAAAAGATAAAAAAAAAATGTAAGACGATTTAATAGAAGGAAGCAAAAAAAAAAGAAAGAAAAGAACAAAGATTGGTTTATACAGCCGATCCGCCTTGCCCATATCTTGTTATATTTTGTCGTGGCTTTACAGTGTTTAGTTTATTGTTATAATTTTCTTCATGACACACATTCTTGATACTTGAGATCATCAGAATTCGAAACTTTTGATGCTCGGGGTGAGCAACGACAAAATATGGGCATTCCACCGAAGGCGGATCGGCTGTATAAACCAATCATAAACTTGCAAACGGTTTTTGGGGCCGCTCAAGCTCATCTAGCTGTAATTCAGTTAGATCTAAGTAACTGACATTGGCATAATTAAGGATTGGGAGAAGAACGGATTGGGCGGTTGCAGTTTGGGTGCTATTGGGAAGAAAATTGTGCAGTCTTTATGAAGACTCTAACATCTTGTGGCTTAACTTCCTACAACTTAGGACTCCACGAAAAGTTTTTATTAAAAAAAATATCAAGACCTTTCACTGAGTTGCTGTAAAAAATAATTGAGTCATCCAAAAAAATCGGTGGGAGTTGCATTCAGTCGATTATTGAGCGTAACCTAAAGTTGCTGACTTGGCTCTGCGCAGGATTGATCTTCAGATCATGGGCAACAATCAACTCAAATATATGTACATACCTTTTTTTTGGAGTGAGAAATCACCCGCTGACTTTTCTCGATCTAGGGTGGAGCGGGCGACTTTTACTTACGGACAGTTACGGAAACCAGTGGTCCTGCAACACATAGGGTGTTGCAAGTCCACGGGCTTCCGTTTCAGAAATTTCCCGTGGCCCTAGCGGGCATCGGCCGTGCTAAACCGATGAGGCGCCTTCGGTTTTGCTGACATCTCTTTAAGGCGAGCATGAAACACTACGAGCATCGACGACTTGGGCTCGGTTCGGAACGCTACCAGACCGACGGACGGCGAGCTACTAAAATAAAGAACTGCTAAAATCTAGAAAGCTGACGTTAAGAAGCAATAAGTAATTATACAAGTTACACACCAATAGGAGTAACATTCTAGTTAAACAGTAAACCTCAGTCAAAATATCTTGTTAAAAGGTAAAAGCCACAGTCAGACCTACACATAGAACAACATCGCTATCAAACTTAGAAATTAGGAAAGAAGAGGAGCTAAGTTTGATGACAACGCAACGATTTTAAACTTCAGGGGTTAAAAATAGTCGTGGCATAAGTGGACCATGTCTTTTTCCTTAGGTCATGGCATCCAATCTCGGTTGATCAGCTAGCAAAATGAGAGATAATGTTATAGTATAAAAATGCGTGCTCAAAAACAGGTGCATTGTTATAGTCTAATGGACCAGGGAGATATTAGGCGCAGTAACAGTTTTGTGCTTTCCGTAGCACGAGGGTTGAACTTAAAAATGTATTTTTAAGGTTTGAACTCGCAACATCGAACATGCATCGTTGCAAAACCACTATGCCACGGTACTTGCAGAAAACAGTTCAAAATAGCTGTTCTTAATCATGGCCGTTCATGGTTGTCCCGGTAAGTCCCCTCTTTGAGGAGTGGTTGGAAAGGCAACACGGCGTCCTTACCTTCCGCATGACGCAGGTCCTCACCGGACATGGTAAGTTCGGGTCCCTGCACCGGATCCGTGCGGAAGAAACGCCCGGGTGTCACCATTGCGTGGACCGCCCGGAAGACATGGTGGAGCACACGGTGGAGGTGTGCCCCGCTTGGGAAGAGCTACGCCGTGTCCTCGTGGGGGTGATCGGCGGCGGCGATCTCTTGCGCCGGGCCTTGGTACAGGCCATGGTCCGGAGCGAGGAGGAGTGGCAGGCGTTCGCCTCCTTCTGCGAAGCAGTAATGCTAGCAAAAGAGGCGGCCGATCGTGTGAGGCAACGGTCCTCACGCCCCAACCGCCGCCAGGATTCCGATCCCGATTTCCGGCTACCGTAGGCGCGGGCTTGCGGACGGCGAGCAATGGATAGCTCGCCGTCCGACCGTCCGGTAACCGTCCGAAGCCTACTGGGGCCAAGGGTCTGATTCTGAAAGGAAAACTCGGCCCTGGTACGAAAGGCAACGAAGGAACAGGAGTGGGTTTTAGTCAGTAAAAGTCTGACACTATCTCCCGCTCCGCCCAAGAGCACAAATTTTATAAAAAGTTGTACTTTTTATCGCCGGTTCCATTTTAATATGAGTTTTGATTGGTTTTTACAGGAAAATATAGGATACAAATTTCGATAACAAATTTAAAAAAAATACATATAAAGCCATTTTATTATAATTCTGGAAATATCATCTTATATTATGTACAAAAAAGCACAAAAATAATAACAAAAAAATTAACACTAGTTGGGGATCGAACTCAGGGCAAATGTCGTTCAATACCAACATAATACATTATTGCTTCCCCCTTTAGCAAATAGTGTGAAAATTTATAGCCTATAAGTTGACCTGGCCTATAAGGATTATGTATACAAAATTTGAACAGGATCGGTAAAAACTCACTTCTGTGAAGGTAGTTTACAAGCTAGCTGTTTGGATTGTACGAATGAATAGTAAGTATTAGATTTTCCATAACCTCAAAGACCTAGAATGTGTGTCACAGAGGAATTGAGAGTGTTCTTTAAAAAAAAAGGGTCATTTATTATTAATTTTATATAGCAAGCTCCAGTTGCTTCACGGTTTTCAAACCAAAATGTTATCCAGCTAGATAATCTAATAAACTAATTTTCTACGTGGCGCTCATTGAACAAAATGTTATCTATTTCCTACCAACTGTTCAAAATTACAATGAACTAATGTTTTTTGTTTGGTGATTTATTACATAAATACCTGTATGAATTCTTTATTTCTTATTTCCTGTCAATTATTTACTAAATTGCACATGAACATACTACCTACTTGTAATTTTAAATACATAGTTGATTCACATAAAGATAAAAGAGCTATTTACATGACAATTGAACATAATACAATAATTATATTAAACTTATTCTAGTTTACGTCACCGATACTGTACAGTTTAATGGAGATGGATACGCTTTCATACGATCTTGGGCATGGTCGTAAAAAAGATTAAAGTGGTATCAGTAAATAGCTTATATATTTTCATACCTTTATTGAAAATTACATGGATTTTGCTATTTAGAGAGAAGAGTTATAAGGGCTAAAACTGCGAACTGTCCCCGTCACGGAAACCGGATTATTACCTACGCAGTGTCGCCAGTTTAACTTTGACGGTGTGCATGTAGTCGTGTCGATGGAGAACTTAATATATTATTACATAGCAAAACGGGCGCGGGGTCCGGCTTCTCGCAATGGATGCCCGCGCGGGCGCCCGCTGTTATGCTGTTTAGGCCCTTAGAAGTTTTATAAAATATATAATAATATATTATTCAGAGTTAAAATTTGGTAAAATAGTTACAAAAAATCTTAGGAATAATTACAAAGGTATGGCTATGTTAAATGCCTGTACTAGGATAAACCTGTATCACAAGCGGTAGAAGCTCTTACACTATGGTTTTGTAGGACAATAAAATTCATAACAATATTTAACATTCAAAGTCTCTAAATAGGGAAAAATATAATGTTAAATAATATCTAGTGTACTTAAACACTAAAAGTCACAATTATGTTGTTGAAACTTCAACGGTCCGGACTAAGCATTTCGCTTCGTCGTTTATACCGCGTACATCGAAGGACTGGAACAATTTGCCTGCTACGATCTTCCCGTCCAACTATAATTTAGGTGTCTTCAAGGCTAGAGTGAATAGGCTCTTGATAAACTAGTGCGCCTCACCATCAATGATTGCATCACTGCTTACCATCAGGTGGGATCGCAGTCAAGCGCTGGTTTATATCAATTAAAAAAAAAAAAAAAAATGTTATTTCGTATTTTAAAACTGTTTCTTGCACTTTATTCTCTAGTTACACACACATGATTTTGCGCAGAATTGGTAATTGGGTTAAAGTCGAGGTTGCGTTAATACTAAAAAGTTATGTTTACATTGGACAAATATGTTTAAACATAAAGAAAAACGATGGTCAGCACACTGGGATTTTGAGTCAACAGTAAGCGTTACACGGAAGTCTGGCCTTGAGTATGACGCTCTAGGCGCCCTCATAATCGATAGAGTTAATATATCTATATTCCGCTACTTTCCTAGCAGGACACTCAGCGTCTCCCGTTTTATGGTTGGAGGGCTTTTTGAAGCAAGAGCAAGTTGCACGTTTCGGTGAGTCCGCTTTCTTTAAGCACTCGGACATCGGGTGTCCTGTCTCACCGCAGTGGCCACACGTCGAATTGACCTCTCTACAGGTTTTTGCTGCATATCTATATTGCTGGCATTTGTAGCATCTCGTAACCAAGTTGAAGTCCCTGACTGGGCAGGAAGTCCAATTTATGAAAATCCTTGACTGGAAAATTAGAGCTCTTCGTATGTTGGCTGGAACTTCAACCGCGTAGTTACAAGTCTGCGAATCTTTTTTGCCCGATTTGTGACTTAATTTAACCATGGTCAAAAAGGACTCCATGGAAATCGTTGTAAATTTTCCGGCTACATTTTGTTCGTAAATGCACCTAAAGAATTCAGTTTCTGCCAAAGAGGACGGCACTCCTACAACCACGATCCGGAGTTTGTACTTGCTGGGTTCGTCGGCGGTAAGGCCGGATGCAGATTGCTGGACTGCGTACTTGATCTGCGTCATCTTTTGCCTCTGTATACTGATTATAACGCCTCCATTTTTAGTTTTATGGACACCACGTATTTGCAGCTTAACTTGATCTGGTCGTATCATCTTTTGCACAAGGACTTTTGTTTCGTTACTGGATTTGTTTTTGGGATATATGGCCACGGAGTTTAAATTGGATGGTCGAACGAAATCGTTTGACCCCTTCTTCACCATGTCGGCAAACGAAACAGTGCTAGAGTCCTTAATCGTCTTTGTTAGGTCCAAGATGTGGTCCGTCAAGTTGCATTTTTCCATTAGATCTTCATTGAGGATGCGCGCCTGGACTGCTTTCTGCTTTAGCGATTGACATAGGACTGCCATCTGTGAGGTGCCAGGTCCAATTTTACGACACAAGGTTGAAATTTTCAATTTCTGCTCCGAGTTGAGTTTGCCATCCGAGGCAATAGAACAAACCTCGTTTAGATGCTGCTCAATGGTTGACATCCATCTTTGTATCTCGGGTGTTGAAACAGCTTCGATTGAGAGATCAGATTGGGCTGGATTTTGCGTCATCGTCTCCGCTGGAAATGCGGAGAGATTCACTCGATCTCTTGAGAAGGGGCTGTTGTCCATTTTATTTATAACTAATTCACTTATTCTAAGTTTCCATTGTATTTACTAAATTGCACACTAGGCAAAAAATACTGCGAAAAGAATGTCACTGATACTATTTTATGAAATTAAATATTGCTACTGCAAACAATCAAAAGCGCAGAGTAATCAAAAAGTGACGTTGTGCAAGAAGTCAACAATCAGACGATTTTTATTGACAGTATTTTATGTAGCGTGGGAAACATACGTTATATATGTTATTATTAGAGATGGGAAAATTAAATTTTACAACCATTGAAATTATTCGGAAAAATTTCACTTTTGGTTGACAAATTACAATCAGAGGTGAAAAATATTTTTTTTAAGTGTGGACTTGAAATAGATTGTAAATAAACCAATTTTGTGATTTATTAGGCGTGTAATTGCTTAAATATTAACATTGGAGCGAAATCAACAGAAAAAATTGTATACCAATGTAGAAAAAATAGTGACACATAAAAAAAAATCGTATCGGAAACTCGTGGGATAGCTATCTACTGGTCTGTGAAGACGATAATGAAGGGAGACTTATCGTTCTTTCTGAGGTACTCATCGATATGTCTATCCTGCCCGTTCAAACCTAAGGTGCTCAGGACTGGTCGCTCACCGAGTTGCAAAAGTTTTGTCTAGGACTTTGCCCAAGAACAATGAAGCGCAGCATTCTGGGTAACAAAAGAGCTGCCCTCCTAGCCAAGTTACAACCGTTTCGTTTCGATTCTCTTTTGGTTGATCGCCTCGAGTCGGCCACGCCTTCTATTCCTTTGTTCTGACCACGTGACTGAGCGTTAAGATAACGTCATAATAAAGAAATCGGAGGCGTGGCCTACTCGAGGCGATCGACGAAAAGAGAATCGAAACGAAACGGTTGTAACATAGGTTATTTATGTAAGTTGTACGGTTGTAACGGCTAGGGGGGCTGATCGAATAAGAAACGCTACTCTGCACAAAAGCGGTCATGATCATAGACGTAAGAAAAAACCGGGCAAGTGCTAGTCGGACTCGCGCACTGACGGTTCCGTACAAACTTACCTATGTAAATACATAGTTCAATTCCGGAATGAAGTCTTGGAAGATTTTTCCGTATCGCAAAAAAAAATTGTGACGTAACAACAGATTCAACAAAATCGCTCCGTATGGTGTTCTGCTCCGTATGGTGTTCGGACGTGCTCCGTATGGTGTTCGGACGTTAAGAATAACACCATCCCATCTCTTCCCGAGGGTGTCGTAAGAGGCGACTAAGGGACATACCAGAGAATGGGCAGCAGCATCCTCTGAGCATTACAACAACCAAACTGCGATCGCCAACCCGTCTGCCAAGCGTGGCGATTATGGCAACCCCCCCCAACATGAAAAACAGAAAGAAAAAATGGCCCCTAGTGCCCGGCAGCCCGTCTACCCTTGACTCCGGTAGCGGTCAAGGCCACGACGAGGCAAGGGGTGCGAAGAATCTCCGGATGAGATTTGGCTACCCATCTATTAAACGACTCGACCTGGCAACTTTTAACACGCGTACACTGAGGACTGACGAGAAGATCACCGAACTGGAGGAGGAATTGAGCAGGTTGCGATGGAGTATTGTGGGATTGTCTGAAGTCCGAAGACAGGGGGAGGATACGATAATTCTCAAATCCGGTAACCTGCTCTATTTCCGGGAGGGTGACCAGCAGTCCCAGGGTGGTGTCGGGTTTATCGTCCACAGGTCCCTTGTGAACAATGTCGTGAGGATCGAGAGTGTGTCGACCAGGGTGGCGTACCTTATACTCAGAATATCATCAAGATATTCGCTGAAGGTCATACAGGTCTACGCCCCGACCTCGACACATCCCGACGACGAAGTAGAATCCATGTATGAGGATATATCAAGAGCCATGCATGGTTCTAAGACTCACTTCACCGTGGTCATGGGGGACTTTAACGCGAAACTGGGCAAACGAGACGGTGACGAGCTGCGAGTGGGGCAATTTGGATTTGGACGTCGGAATCACCGGGGACACCTACTGGCTAGCTTTATGGAGAAGGAGGGCCTCTATATGATGAATTCCTTCTTCAAAAAGCGTGAGAATAGAAGGTGGACCTGGCAAAGTCCTGACGGTGCAACTAGAAATGAGATTGACTTCATCCTGTCGACGAAAAAGCAAATATTCAATGATGTCTCTGTGATCAACGCGGTGAAAACTGGAAGTGATCACCGCGTCGTAAGAGGCACATTGAATATTAACTTTAAGCTTGAAAGGTCTCGACTGATGAAGTCTACGCTCCGTCCAGCACAGATCCAGATCCAAAACCCCGAGAGCTTTCAGCTCGAACTCCACAATCGTTTCGAGTGCCTAGGAAGCTCCGTGGATGAATATAACGATGGGTTCGTGGAAACTGTCCATACGGTCGGGTCTAAGTTTTTCAAGACTCACCGTACAAATAAAAATAAGAAGCTCTCCGATCCGACCCTCGAGCTAATGAAGAAGAGGCGTGAGATGATTCTGCAGTCTTCAGACGATGCGTGCATATACCGGCAGCTCAATAGACAAATCTCGAAGTCCCTGAAACGTGACCTTCGCCGCTTTAATACCGCAAGGATTAAGGATGCGATTGAGCGGAATAAGGGCTCTAAAGTATTTGCACGAGATCTGTCTATTGGGCAAAGCCAGCTCACGAAACTGAAGACCGACGATGGCAGAGTCATATCCGCCAAATCGGAGCTTCTGGGAGAGATCGAGGCTTTTTATGGACAGTTATACACGTCTACCGCTAAACCCGCTGTAAATCTAGTAAACGACCCAAGAGCTAGATTGACTCGACACTATACGGAAGATATCCCGGACGTCAGCCTGTACGAGATTAGGATGGCTCTGAAGCAGCTGAAAAACAACAAGGCGTCGGGTGAGGACGGAATTACGGCCGAACTCCTGAAGGCGGGTGGAAAACCGGTCCTTAAGGCCCTTCAGAAGCTATTTGATTCCGTCATACTCGAGGGAAAAACGCCACAGGCGTGGAGCAGAGGCGTGGTGGTACTCTTCTTTAAGAAGGGCGATAATGCCCTGCTTAAGAATTATAGGCCCATCTCGCTTCTGAGCCATGTCTACAAGCTGTTTTCCAGAGTCATCACGAATCGTCTCGCGCGCAGGTTCGACGACTTCCAGCCTCCCGAACAAGCCGGATTTCGAAAAGGCTTCAGCACCGTGGACCACATACATACGCTGCGGTAGGTTATACAGAAGACTGAGGAGTATAACCAGCCTCTCTGCTTAGCGTTTGTGGACTACGAGAAAGCCTTTGATTCGATTGAAACTTGGGCTGTACTGCAGTCTCTCCAACGGTGCCAAATTGACTATCGGTATATCGAAGTGCTGAAGTGTTTGTACAAAAACGCCACTATGTCAGTCCGACTACAAGACCAGACCTCGAAACCTATCCTCTTGTAGCGGGGTGTGAGGCAGGGAGACGTTATTTCTCCTAAACTGTTCACGGCAGCAATGGAGGATGTCTTCAAGGTTTTGGAATGGAGAGGGCTAGGCATTAATGTCAATGGCGAGTACATCACTCACCTTCGGTTTGCCGACGACATAGTAGTCATGGCTGAGACTACGGAGGAGCTCAGTACAATGCTTGGTGACCTCAGTAGAGCTTCCGAAAGAGTGGGACTTAAAATGAACATGGACAAAACCAAAGTCATGGTAAACAGCCATGTAGCACCCACTCCTATCAAGGTCGGGGACTCTACACTCGAAGTTGTAGACGACTACGTTTACCTGGGACAGACGGTCCAGTTGGGAAGGTCTAACTTCGAGAAAGAGATCAATCGTCGAATCCGACTCGGCTGGGCAGCGTTCGGGAAGCGGCGCGGTGTCTTCTCGTCCAATATACCACAGTGTCTCAAGACGAAAGTCTATGACCAGTGCGTGTTGCCAGTGATGACATATGGCTCCGAATCGTGGTCGCTTACAATGGGCCTCATTAGAAGGCTTAAAGTCACCCAAAGGGCAATGGAGAGGGCTATGCTCGGAGTTTCCTTGCGTGATCGAATCAGGAATGAGGATATCCGCAGGAGAACCAAGGTTGCCGACATAGCACGAAGAATCGCCAAACTAAAGTGGCAATGGGCAGGGCACATTGCTCACAGAACAGATGGCCGTTGGGGCCGAAAGGTTCTGGAATGGCGACCACGTACCGGAAGACGTAGCGTTGGAAGGCCTCCTACAAGGTGGACCGATGACTTGGTAACGGTTGCGGGAGTCCGATGGATGCGAGACGCACAGGACCGTTCGCTGTGGCGACGCTTGGGGGAGGCCTATGTCCAGCAGTGGACGTCTTTCGGCTGAAATGATGATGATGATGATGAACAACAAATTTACAGATTTATTCCTATACTTGAGCTATAAGACCTTGATTTATGGCAAATTTCAGGATTGTGGGTCAACGGGAAGTACCCTATGAATTTTAATTTCCTCGAAGGTGTTGAAATGTACGTTTTTTGCCACATCAACCGAAGTATCTTTTTTTCTCGAACTTACAATTTTGATTTTTACTGCTTCAGGAATCCGCAGACCTGAGTAGGTATATGGTTTTAATTTCAACTCGACGCGTTCCCGAGATAAAGGGTCTTGACAGACAGACAGTCTGACAGACAGACAGACGAACGGACAACAAAGTGATCCTATAAGGGTTCCGTTTTTTCCTTTTGAGGTATGGAACCCTAAAAAGGCTGCCTGAATAAAATGGGATTTGGTGGATTAACCTGCTAGGGCTACGGGGAATTTTTTAAAAGATAACTCATGGTTCTAGAAAGTAAAGGGCAACTGAAGGACACAGGTGTGGTTTTAGTCAGTTAACAGTCTGCTGCATCCTCACGATCCACCCCAGAGCGAGAGAAGCCATTAGATGATTTCCCAACTTGAAAGGACTGTTTCTATTGAGCTCTAACTTTCGTTTCTGGATTGAGAAGCAGTACAGGCTTGTATATTTTTCTCCAAAATTCTGATCAAACTACTTTCGTTGCTATGTGTAACTGGATTAATCAACAGATTAAAGTACAACGGAAATACAAAACAAACGGATAAACATCAGCCTACTAAATTAAACGACTGCGCTTAAACAAGTGGATTAAGTCTGTTACTCAAAAGCTGTAATAGACCATGACTATGAAAGCGCTATTTCCTGCCAATTTCATGAAATACACTGTACTGCACTATGTTAGAACATAGATAAAACGATATTTGTTGAGAACGGTGTTAAACTGACTTGCAATAACTATCTGGAAGAGATTTGTTAACATTTGTGTCTGGGAGACACCTCATTTACAAGATTAGTTTTAGGTTGTACGTTCAACCAGACATACTGAACTGAATACAAAATAGTGCGTAGTCTTGAAAATCAATTTAATAATGATTTTGAAGTATATTTACTTTTGTTGGATTTTCTATTTGCAATACCAAATTATTGACTGCAAATCAGACAGTGAACGAGTAAGTACTCTTTAAAACCTTATATTTGCAAACAAAATTTGGCTTTTGAAACAAGGTAATATTTTAGAATTTGGGAACGGGTATTCCCACACTCTATTTTATACGTTTACTATGTTTATTTTTAACCCAAACTCCATGAAATCCAACAACATTGGGTTTAAAGAGTTTTTATACTGATAGGTAGAGCAAGGTGCACATAAAGTCAATTTACATAAATATCTTTTATCTTTTTTAAAGTGTTAGATTTTTTTTTTACTATCCATAACATATCTTTATATCATAGTTTTCATCATCATCATTTCAGCCGAAAGACGTCCACTGTTGGACATAGGCCTCCCCTAGCGTCTCTACAACGACTGATCCTGTGCGTCTCGCATCCACCGCATTCCCGCGACTCTCACCATAGTTTTAAAGGGTTGATAAAAAGCATTGTTCACCCATCACACACTCAAAAAAAGAGTTTCTGTTTCCGACAATTTTTAAATGCATTTGTATAGTTAAAGATATTTTTTTTATTCAGTGCATTACATGATAAATATAGTTAGTCAAAACAATAATTGCCCAAACAGACAGTGTTTGGTCTTTTTTTTGTACATTTTTGTCGTTTTCTAGGGTTCCGTACCTGAAAAGGAAATAACGGAACCCTTATAGGATCATTTTGTTGTTCGTCCGTCCGTCTGTCTGTCTGTCAAGACCCTTTATCTCGGAATGCGTGGAGGTATCAAGTTAAAATTAAAACCATGCACTCAAGTCTGCGGTCCCTTGAAACTGTGAAAAAATCAAACTTCTAAGTTAACGAAAAAAAAAAGATACAGTCGTTTATGTCGCAAAAAACGTATATTTCGATACTCCATTGGTACTTACCATTGACCCAGAATTTTGAAATTTGGCATTAAGCAAGATGCCAAATTAAGAAGACTAAGCACATTAATCTTTGGTTTGTCTTCTAATTACTACAATAATTTTTGTCGTAGATACCGTATTTTGATACTGAGCGTCCATTGGTTTATTGGATTGACAACAAAATCTTCAAAACTTTGATTATGATCAGTAAACGATTGAACCGACAGGATCCTAGGCACTTTTTGGATATGCAATTAAAAACGCTGGTCTACCTTTCCAATAATTTGAAGGTAAGTTTACAGGAGACTCACAGGAAAGCTCTTTATTAGGAAGTGTATCAAGGGCATTACTAATGTAGTTGCATATTGTCATACCATCTAACCGGATATACGTCGAGTTACCAATTATCCTCTAAGCATCAATTGTTCTAATCATGGCTAGACTGGCTGAGATGTCAATGCGTCACCCTTCGCATGACGCAGGTCCTCACCGGATATGGTAAGTTCGGGAAGTTCCTGCACCTCATTCTTGCCGAAGAAACACTCCGGTGTCACCATTGTTGTACCCCCTTATCAGCAACAATCACACTGCACCTAGCTTAATCCCTCTTAATTATTACTTCTCACTGATGTTGTATACAGCTGTCACCTATTGTCCGGAGTCTGGAGAGGCTGGTAATCTGTCATACAGGTCTCCTAGTACAGAAACCAGTCTCTCATATAGATCACAACAATTATCGCTAATGTTTTGTATGCTTCTTTATATTGTTTGCAAATTTCTATGTGAGAGAAGAACAATAAACTTATTATTTTTATTATTATTATTATTGTGCAAACCGCTCAGAGAAAAAAAAAGAAAGAAAGGAGGACACGGTGAAGCATACGGTGGAGGTGTGCCCCGCTTGAGCGGAGCACCTCCGAGTTCTCGTAGAAACAATCGGTGGCAGCGACCTCTTACGCCGGGCCCTGGTGCAAGCCATGGTCACAATGGGTAGCTCGCTATCCGCCCGTCCGGTAACCGTCCGCACCGAGCCCGAGTTGTCGTCGGCGAGTAATGTTCCACGCGCACCTCAAAAAGATGACGGCAAAACCGTAGAGGCCCAGCAGGGCCTAAGCTTACTGGGGCCATGGGCTGACTTCCGAAAGGAAAACCCGTGGTCCTTGAACACAATGCCAGGAAGGAACATAGGACAAGCCCCAAATAGCACAAAACTGCATTATAAAATGTCACAAAAGGTAACATCGGTAACTTTAGCATTTCTGTACCTCTACCATGAGTTTAAAGCAATAGTATTCGTCGCAACTCGATATCGATGCCGTAAATATTTTGTATGGCAAATTTTGCAGCGCCTCTAGCGGTCACTTGTAGAACCAAAATCGGTAGTATGAGTCATCAAGTACAAAACCTATCGAATAAGAACTCGCTAGCGACTAAAGTTTATAGTAGTTTCCTATAGAAAATCGGTACCATGAGTAACAAATTTGACAGTTGCTATCGAAGCAAACCGTTACTACAGTAGTAAAGTAACTCACTAGCATATTGAAGGGTGAAAATGATGTAACGCGTGTCATGTAAAACAATATTTTATTTATTTGTGCATAAATATGTCCGGTAAAACTTATTTAACGTAGAATATGTTAGGTACGGCTGCATATGAAGACTAACGACGCGTCAAAGGAAATTTCCAAGCGACTATACGAAAGGCACTTGAACATATAGTTAAAATAATTTCATCAAAGAATATAGGCTCAATAAAGGGGGCTTTCGAGTATTGGTGTGGTCCGCTAAGGGTTTATACAGATTTGAAATTTACACAAAGAGTACCTAACACTTGAATCGAAGGTAAATTAGAAATAAGAATGTTATAATAACTTACTTTTATACATGCACTTCATAATAGAAATACCACTTACTATGCGCATTGTTATTTTACGCATTACTGGCAAATCTCTCTTTTTCTCATTCAAGAATTCACAAACACAATAACACTGAACCATCAAAATATTTCTTCAACTACAATATTACATTTTCAATAGACCGGGTTATAGAGAAGAGAATTGGTGTTTCAATTTGGTAGGGTTTGTAGGTCTATCGGCCTTACTCTGTCTTCTACTGTAGTTAGAAAGAGAGCAAACTTAAGTGTGAAGTTAGATACGATGCGGTTTTTGTACCAACGTAAACACTCGACACCGTTTATAAATACTATCGAGTTGTCGCTAGCGAGTCCGTTTGACTCATGGTACGAGTTTAATTGTAATCTATTCGATGCGCGTTTATTCGATATCGACTACGGTGAGATAGTGTAGTTTTTCGATAGTAACTCATGGTAAGGGTACTGAAGAGTTATTGCAGTACACTCGACCTGCAATAGCTCACAAGTACGTTTTCGCCAGTATAAGAACGTTATTATGCATCACGGAGACGTTATCGTGGTGGAGGAGTATATAGCTTTGAGGATGCTTTTCGCGAAATTTTTCTAAGACTCTGGGCAAGCAAGTGTTGATGTACTAATCTGCAGTCACTGTCCTTTGATCTTCAAGCAATACTGTAGTGTAATGTCCTGATTTGCCAAAAAAGAAGCAACCATATTTTACCAACACTTCGACTTTTCATAACTTTCGTCGGCAAATCTTCAAAAGGAAAGATCCATTCTGCCGACTGGCTTTTTCTTTCGGGATCAAAGCAGGAGCAGTACACCCAGGTTTTGTCACCTGTCATGATATTATAGGCAGCCAACGACTGTCCTCCATTAAACTTTTTACCATTTTACGGCACCACTGGATATGCAGTCGTTTCTTGTCCTCCGTTAAGTCATGTGGTATCCATCGAGTGCAAGGCTTCCGAACCTTCAGATGCACATGTGAAATGTTTTGCACTTGGTTCATTTCAATGCTTAACAAAGCACAATTTTACTGGCAAGTAATTTTTTTGACAGGGTCAATAAGTTGTCGTACGGTGTCAATATTCGAGTCTGTAACCTTCATGTACCTTATCATAAAGATTATCATGTCTACGCCTAAATTCTCCAAACCACGAATACATAGAACTGCGACATGGTGCTTCATCACCAAATGCCGATTGAAGTCTCTGGCAACTATCTTGTTGACTTAGGCCACAAGGAAAATCATAAAAAATTTTTGATCGAAAATGTTCATGAAAATAAATTCATTTTTTGATGAGTGAAAGGACGCCACAGTGAAATAACAAATGACAGTCTCGCAAATTAAAAAGTAACATGATTGCAAGAGTTCCATTTTCGAATTCTATAATTGTCTTTTAATTCTTCTATTGTAAGTGACCAGATCCAGAAACTTTCAGTATGCCTCACGTAATGCTGATATAATTCAACCAGCTACATTATTCAGCTAACAGCTGATTAATTTGTGCCCAAATCAGAGTTAATATCAGTAGAGTAGGCGCCTCTAACGCTCTTATTCAGCAGGCTTGTACAGCTTAAGATTCCATTGTGGACAGTGATTCAGCTACTATACAGCGTTTCTGTGCTACTTGGGGCCCTCCTTCACCCTAGAGTGGGTGATCAGACATTGGATGATTTCCAACCTTAAAATAAACATTATTTGCACTGATCCAGTAGACTAAAAGATAAATGTTTATCAGACAGCCAGAGTGAAGACCACCTAAGACATGGTGTCCAACAACATTACAATGTCATGATAATTTCATGAAGTAGTAAAGTTCGTATTCCACATTTCGTTAATGAAATGGGTCTACCTTTTTTATCAGAACTTTTTATGTCATAATATTATCGCAGAAAATCGTTTCGCATACACTCATTTGCCATACATTCAAAACTCATAATTTTGTTAGTCAGAATCATCTTTACATCAATTTCATATCCATAATAATTAAAAAGCAGAACCATCACATGGCAGAAAATTCACAGTCAGAATCGTCTTTCATATATTTTATATCGATAGTCATTAGTTGCGGTGGAAGTAATAACAAACGGTAACCTAAAGGAGGCCCCTTGCGGAAGCCTCCTATTTCTGGGTGGTTTAAAAAAAAAAACAACGGTGGCTAAGGCGGGAGTGGAGCGGAGCTTCCGCCATCAAGCAGGATGCAAGCTGGCACGCAGGCATGCAGTATGCAATTAGGCATGCAGCATGGAAGCAGGCATGCAACATGCAGCAGGCACGCAGCATGCAAGCAGGCATGCAGTATGCAAGTAGGCATGCAACGTGGATGCAGGCATGCAACATGCAGCAGGCATGCAAGCAGGCATGCAACATGCAGCAGGCTTGCAAGCAGGCATGCAGCATGCAAGCAGGCTTGCAGTATGCAAACAAGCATGCAACATGCATCAGGCACGCAACATGCAAGCAGGCATGCAGTAATGCAAGCAGGCATGCAGCATGGAAGCAGGCATGCAACATGCAACAAGCATTGTTTCTGTCACGGCTCCGGCGCTGCGGGGTTTGGGCGGCCCCACGCGAGCTTATCGTCGCAGATGGTTTTAAAGCTCACCGCCGCGGCTGAGGCTGGCCGACGAAGCCGGCCAGCAAGCCGAAGCGGTTCTTCAAACCACCTGCTCCTCAGCTCGCGGGCCGCCCTACCCCTCCGCGCCTACGCGTGCTTGAATTACACTCTAGGGGTAAGGCAGATGTAAGACTGTGTGAAATCTATTTTTGCAGCAAATCGTTTCTGTCAATAAAATAATTTTGTAGCACAACATAATTGACTTTTTATGACACTATTTTAATTTAATATTTGTGTGAAAATATGGCAAATAAAAAAAGTTTAAAAGAGGCTTCGGCCAATAGCTAAAAGTTATTTTGTAAGTCGGCGAAATATATTTTGGTAAAATAATACCTATGACACTACTTCGATGATCTAAAAATGTGTCAAATAATAAATAAAACAAAAAAGATGCCGGTCAATAGGTTTCGGTATGCCATTGTAAATTCAGACACGTAAACATTCTGCCATACAATAATTATGCTAAATAATTTTTATGTCTTAAAATATTCGATTAAAGAAAATTATGCCAAGTGTGTTATAAATTTCAGAGTATCAAGATTCTGTCAAATAGAAGGAACCCTAATGAAATCGAGGAATAAAATTGATAATTACTCACAAAATTATTCATGTTACAGTTGGACTTCTACTTCTACCAGTTTTCAACAAATAGATACCAACCCAGCTTCGTGGAAATGCATTATAAATTATGTGACATGTTGCAGTCTGATACAATTTTCGGTTCAGCAATGATAAATGCGTACAAAGGAGCCCAAAAATGTCCTTATCCTCCGGTGAGTACAATAAAGATAGGGTTGAAGAGGTACGAATGTCCCATATCCAAAAATACTGAAATTTAAAAACTTTTCCTATCTTCGTAGTCATTGTGACATTATTTTCAGAGCTCTTTACAAAAATGGTACAGTAAATTTTTTATGGTCCATCTGTCATTACTAAAAAAATAAATTTAAAATAAGGTAATATCTTTCATTGAGCAAATTTTCCGTGCATTTTGCAAAAAAACTACGATTACTCGACGCTCACTGCCGGCAGACAGCGGAAGCGTATGAGAATTTTCATAGAAGTATAGATGTTCTCTCAGAAGCAGGCATACTTTTTCAATTGAAATTGACTTTGGTGAACCAAAGTGAGTTAATCTTGTATGTGTGCTTTGGATTACGTTCACTTTTTTTTGTGCATAAGCATAAAAAATAGCTTACACACATCGAAGCGGTGTGCGTGCACGTGAATGAACACACACATATAAAACCAATCCGACTTAGTGAAATATAATCTATCAATGATTTCATTTGGACTTTTGAAGTGTTATTTTTTTTTTCAGGATATTTATGATTTGAGCAATATGACGATCTCATTTGTACCGAAAAACTTCCCGTTTACTAAAGGTCGTATCTACTGCAATGCATCACTTACTGAAGGCGGTGTGACCAGACTTGCATTCAATGCTAGCATAGATTTGGAGGTGAAAATATGGTACAAAAATCTTAAAACCAGAAAAAATACTTCTATAGCTAATTAACATTATTTGTACTAAAACAATGTTGAGCACTAAATACTTGTTTTTTTATTTTACCCGATTATGACGAAGCCAAGAAGAGAGTTATGATTTTAACATGTATATAGGTTCAGGATGCGCGTGCGAGCTCTCACGACGGAGGATGCGGTGTCCCAGGGCAGGTGTGTCGTGGCGGTGTCACTGGACATTGCTAACGCCTTCAACTTCCTGCCCTGGAGTAGCATTAGGAGGGCACTCCGGTATCACCGGGTGCCCGACTACCTCTGTCGTGTGATCGAGGCCTACCTGTCGGACAGGTACATCATCTACCTTGGTCACGAGGGAGAGTGGAAACGGCGAGAGATGTCGTGCGGTGTTCCGCAGGGATCGGTACTAGGACCGCCCTTGTGGAACATCGGCTACGACTACGTGCTGCGCTGCGACCTCCCTGATGGGGTCAGCCTGGTCTGCTACACAGACGACACGCTGGTCCTGGCTCTGGGAGAGTCGTACCAGGCGGCGGTCAAATTAGCGACACGCGGGGTTACGATAGTCGTTGATAGGATCCAGCAGTTGGGACTCGAGGTGGCGCTGCACAAGTCCGAGGCCATGTGTTTTCACGGCCCTCGGAACGCGCCGCTTCGGTGCTCCCAATTAATGGTAGGAGGAGTTCACATCGGCGTCGGGTCGATGATGAAGTACCTGGGACTCATCCTCGACAGCCGTTGGAATTTCGAGGAGCACTTCCGACTTCTGGCTGCCAAACTGAATCGGACTGGGGCTGCCCTCAAGCGGCTCCTGCCCAACCTCGGGGGTCCAGACGCCTCCTGCCGGAGGCTCTACGCAGGCATCGTCCGGTCCATGGCCCTTTAGGGGGCGCCGGTGTGCGCGCCGTCACTGCGAAAGCGACCGGCGGCCCAACTGAACGCGTGCCAGAGGGTCATGGCCATACGGATACCGCACGGTTTCCCGTGAAGCGGCGAGCCTCCTTGCTGGCCAGCCACCATGGGATCTGGAGGCAACAGGCCTTGCATGCATGCACGATCTGCGCGTGGAGATGCAACGTCGGGGTGAAACTCCGCTGCCGCGACAAGTCGCGGCATGGCGGACAGAGCTCCGGCGGGGTCTCATGGCGAAATGGCGACAGCGACTATCGCAACCCAGTGCTGGGCACGCCATAATTATGGTGGTAAGTCCCCTCTTTGAGGAGTGACTGGAAAGGCAACACGGGGTCCTTACCTTCCGCATGACGCAGATCCTCACCGGACATGGTAAGTTCGGGAGGTTCCTGCACCAGATTCGTGCGGAAGAAACGCCCGGGTGTCACCATTGTGTGGACCGGAGAACACGGTGGAGGTGTGCCCCGGTTGGGCAGAGCAACGCCGTGTCCTCGTGGGGGCGATCGGCGGCGGCGATCTCTTGCGCCGGGCCTAGGTACAGGCCATGGTCCGGAGCGAGAAGGAGTGGCAGGCGGTTGCCTCCTTCTGCGAAGCAGTAAGCTAGCAAAGGAGGCGGCCGATCGCGTGAGGCAACGGTCCTCACGCCCCAATCGCCGCCGGGATTCCGATCCCGATTTCCGGCCATCATAAGCGCAGGCTTGCGGACGGCGAGCAATGGGTGGCTCGCCGTCCGACCGTCCGGTAACCGTCCGAACCAAGCCCGTCGTCGACGGCGCGTGCTGTTCCAAGCGTGCCTCAAGGAGATGTCAGCAACTGTAGGGCCTAGCAGGGTCGAAGCCTACCGGGGCCAAGGGTCTCAAAGCTTTGTAGTTTTGACTCGATAAGTGCATCATCACCGATGATCCTCTTGGCTCGCTTCTCAATCGACTCCAGATCAAGCTGGTATTTGGCAGACCCATTCCAAAGATGAGAGCAGTATTTATCAAACTTTATGTATGGCAGCATTTAAATAAAATAAAAATATTTAAAGAAAAACAAAAAAACCCGACTGCGTCCAAACTAATTTTTAAAAATACGTAAAAAAATTAACTTAAATAAAAACTAAAAAAAATACGTGAAAAAAATAACTTAAATAAAAACTAAAAAGAAACAAACAAGCCCAGTAGTTTAGAATTCTAACTACACAATTGAAATAGTTTTATAATCGATACACACATAAAAAAATTCTAATGCAGAACAGAACGGCTCACAGTCGGGGC
Source organism: Mythimna impura (assembly GCA_905147345.3). Classification (NCBI taxonomy): domain Eukaryota; kingdom Metazoa; phylum Arthropoda; class Insecta; order Lepidoptera; family Noctuidae; genus Mythimna; species Mythimna impura. Next base: position 2,985,357 of record LR990352.1, read on the forward strand.
CCATTCAAATTTTACCAATCAAATCCTCCCAAGGGGCCAAAATTCAACCACAGCTCGGTCCAAAAGTCCAAAGTAGTTCCTTGGACCTTGTGTACAGTTACACCCCAGCACAATATCAATGGCAACATTTTTCGCTCTATTTTACCCTGTCCGCGAAGTGCATCGAATTTTGGCGTCGATGGTTCGATTCTGACTCCTACTCCAGGAACATTGTTTTTAATTGCTTTGTCGTCAAATTCTATATAAACAGCTTGTGGCAATTCTCCGGGTTCCAATTGGTCCCTCCGAAGAGCTGGCCACTCAATTGTCCTTATAACACCCATTGCTCCGTTAACAAGACCATGGGTAACATTCAAATTTCTTCGTAACATAACTCGTGATCCTAAACCGATTGTTAAATATCTACGATTCCTCCAGTTTTGTTAGGATCATCAGAAACATATACCTACATCTTTCGGTTTTTAACCATATGTTTTCTGGGCACGCCACAATTATGGCGGTAAGTCCCTTCTTTGAGGCGTGGTTGGAAAGACCTCACGGCGTCCTCACCTTCCGCATGACGCAGGTTCTCACCGAACACGGGAAGTTCGGGAAGTTCCTGCACCGGATTCGTGCGGAAGCGACGCCCGGGTGTCGCCACTGTGTGGACCGCCCGGAGGACACGGTGGAGCATACGGTGGAAGTGTGCCCCGCTTGGGAAGAGCAACGCCGTGTCCTCGTGGGGGTGATCGGCGGCGGCGATCTCTCGCGCCGGGCCTTGGTACAGGCCATGGTCCGGAGCGAGGAGGAGTGGCAGGCGGTCGCCTCCTTCTGCGAAGCAGTAATGCTAGCAAAAGAGGCGGCCGATCGCGTGAGGCAACGGCAACGGTCCTCACGCCCCAACCGCCGCCGGGATTCCGATCCCGATTTCCGGCCACCGTAGGCGCGGGCTTGCGGACGGCGGGCAATGGGTGGCTCGCCGTCCGACCGTCCGGTAACCATCCGGACCGAGCCCAAGTCGTCGACGGCGCGTATTGTTCCGCGCGCGCCTCAGGGAGATGTCAGCAAATCGTAGGGGCCCAGCAGGGTCGAAGCCTACTGGGGCCATGGGTAGTGTGAAAACGAAACCGTGGCCCTGGGACGAAGGCAACGAAGGAACAGGAGTGGGTTTTTAGTCAGTAAAAGTCTGACACTATCTCGCGCTCCGCCCAAGAGCGGGATTTGTCATAAGATGATTTTCCCACCTATAAAAAAAAAAAAACCATATGTTTTCGATTCTACTGATATATCAACTGCATGTAATATATACAACCTAGTAGTTTTTGCCAATATAGTTGTCATCTTTTGCTTATGTTCATCGACCTGTCTGCCTGTGAATCAAATCATTCGAGTTTTCCCATCTACTAAGATCACAAAGATCACAAACATAGATCATAGATTTGATTTACAAACGTGCATCATATGAACAACGCCATCTATCGAGTTTGGTGTAAACTTTTTTTTACCAAAAATATTTGTTCTTCATGCTTTTTCACTGTTTTTTTTATTTGTGTATCGTTTATACTTGAAATGAAAACTTAAATCAATAAGTAAGAAAATTAGCAAGAATGATTGTTTTGTTAAACAACTTTAAATCGTTATATATCCTAAACTATTATTTAAAATGAAAAATGATAAAAGGAACCTAAAGATGATTTTAAAATACCTATTCAACGACACCTCACTTGATATAGTTCATCGACTTTTTTTTTTCATTTTGACAATATGGCGTCTGGTTGTAGCTGTGGTGAATTTTGATTACTGTCATGTCTTTAGTGACACTCGCAAGGTTAAGACGAATCGATTGACGTAAGAATTATCAAAATCGGCCTACGCATTTGGTCTCTAGAACGCCACATAGAAACAAACATACATACATACATAGACTGATAAACACATTACCCTCCTTTGCGTCGCGCAGTCAGGTAAAAAATAAGAATTGTCAAAATTGAGTTCTTGACGTTTCGTACATAACTCATTTTATGTTTACATACGTGCATCTTATTTTACTTGTTTTGCTTAAAATTATGCCGAAAACAATCACTACTTCAACGGAGAGGCTTCTATTTAATATGATTGATAAATATTTATTTATTATTATATATTATTATTTATTATTTTTACTATTACTAACAAATTGCAATATTACTCACACGGTGAATTATATAATGAGCAGACGAAACTCCTAATATTGAGAACAGGTAAAGAACATGGAAAATTGGATATTTCGGATGCGCGCTATCCAGCGAAGCTGCGGCGGACACTTGAACGATATTATATTCCATACATAATGACATCGATGGTCATTCAAATGAATAAAAAAAAAATCGATAACACACAATTTGTTTTATTTAAATTTAAAGATTCCAGGGAAGTACTTGTTGAAAGACCCTTTATTTCACCGCCCACATGTGGCTACACCACTCCACAAATGATTGGACCGGTGCTTTGTTAAATGATGATGATGGATGATGTAAATAAGATATAGAAGAATAAGTTAGGATTTACTAGGAATAGGATGCAATTTTTTTTTTCTTTGGATAGCCATTCTGTAATTCTTTAATCTTTCTAAGAGATTGATCTCATCAACATGAAACACAACATGATCTCATCGATGTTGGCATCGATCGTCATCATCATTTCAGCTGAAAGGTGTCCACTGCTAGACAAAGGTTTTCCCAAGTGTCGCCACAACGACCGATCCTGTTTATCACGCTTTCATCTGCTTGCTTGGTTTATTATTATTTATTATTATTATTATTCCCGTGAACCTTACCAGGTAATCGGTACCCTTGTTGCGAGGCCGTTCGACGCTGCGTCTTCAGGTATTCGATCGCCACTCCAAAACCTTTTGGGCCCCATCGACCAATGTAATCTATTGTAAGCAATTACAAATAAATCGAATAATCCCATCTTATTTATTAAAGTAAACACGGACTTTTAAAGATTTTAACAGTACGCAATTTGACTAGTAACGATAATTTGGTTCAATAAATTGCTGATAGTTTGAAAAGTTGGCTCAAAAACATTTACGAGATATTTATAACACAATTTGTAAATTAGTCTATCCATTGACTTTATACGCGCGCCTCTCCCCCACTTTATATGACGTAGATGCAGAGCTATTGACTGACAGAATGTTGTCGGGCAGTCAATCTATCGTTGGCGGTTGAACTGTAAGGTGTAAACTGAGGGTACATCTACAAGTATTACTATTGAAATAAAAGTATTTATAACAAATTCCAGTGTTTTCCTTTCACTATATACTTATAATAAATCTGTAGAAGTGAAAATTCTGTACATTGAAAATATCAAAAAAATGAATGTCAGGGGGTATTACTATACCGACACCGAACCCAAAAATGTGATCAAAAAATTTTTGTCTATCTGTCTGTTTGTTCAGGCATCACGCAAAAACTACCGGTTCGATTACGATGAAACTTGGTATAATTATTCTTTTGCCTAGGATATTTCCTAGGCACCACACTGGGTACTTTTTATCCCGGAAAAGTATATACAACAAAAAACAAACTTAATTTTGCGGTTCGATACCTAGACCCGATTACTGTACCAACCGCAGATAATAAGTTTGTCATAGGTTTCGTCACCCGCAGTGGAGTTCACTAAGGGGCGCTGCACACGGCTAAGATACTATAATATTTTATCTTAAGATACACAATATCGCTCGCCATTCAATTCAATGGACGACGAAGATAATAAATAATCTATATATATAAAAGGAGATATTGACTGACTGACATATCAACACACAGCCGAAACTACCAGTAGTTTCGGCTGTGTGTTGATATGTCAGTCAGTCTAGCAGGACTAGGAACGTGAAATTTTGCATCAGGTTTCCTCTTATGACGAAGGCGAGCACTGAGAGAGGATTTTGCACAATTTACCCTCTAAGGTGATGAAACGAGAGTCCAAAACCTACTTTGACGCGGGCGAAGCCGCTGGCAAAAGCTAGTATATCGATCATGCAAGGTAACTCCGAGCATAGACCTCTCCATTCCTCTTTGGGTGACATAAAACCATCTGATGAGGCGCACTGGCAATGTAATAATCACATAAACACACAAAATATGAAGTTCCCTAAAAACCTCGTTTAAGTTTATTATTAGTAGGGTTATTAAGAATAAGCTTAACCGAGGCTACACATAAAAAATAATAAAATAAAATAAATAAAATATTAAAATTAGCCAGCTTTAGACAGTGGCTTCGCGCACAGGAAGCGGCTGGCTAAAGCTACCTCTTCTAAGAATTAGTTTGAACAAGGCTTTTAAACACCAATAACCCCGTGGATTTTAAGATCAGTTGCGTAAAAAGTACGATGATGGGGCAATTCTAAGAGATCTTTTATTTTGAAGTTTCCTTGGAGGAACGTCTGAAGTAAAGGGACTATCACATCACATCCAATGAAAGCTGTATTTAGATTTCACGCAGTGTAAATATTTTTACTAGTTCTTTTTTACGTTCAAGTACGGGATTCTTGAACGCGGGCCTGTAGCATTTGCTATTCTTGCTACATGGCTCACAACAAATGAGGTAAATCATTAATATAAACTAAATATAAAAAAGGATCTAAAATTGAACCTTGGGTTACCTCCATTTTCACGTTTAGTTCCGACGAATTGACACCGTTTATCTGAACTAGCTGCTGTTTGTCATTCAAATAAGATTTTAATAAGCTTATCGCTGTTTTGCCTAATCCGTAATGCTCAAATTTCAGGAGTAATGTTTCATGAACCACACAGAATCAAACGCCTTGGGTATATATATTTATTTATTTATAATAAGCACACCAACAGCACAGTCACTTACAATTCAAATAAACTTACATCTAAAATTGGCATTTCAGTAACCATGCAAATAGCAGGTTTGCATGACATTTACCAAATGAACATTAGAGACAAACACAGAATAAAAAGTGTGTTCAGAATACCTAAATCTAGAACACTACAAAGACAACATTTTTCTCCTGGTTCTGGTGTTAGGCCCATTGTTTTTTTTTTGTATTTTTAAACGATCTTTTAGATTTAATAAATTGCAATTATTTAGCTTATGCTGATAATTTAAAAATGTACTGTTGGATATCTGACCAACAAATATGTCGCAGAAGATGCCTATAGCATCTTGTGCCTCTTCCCACGCATTAAATATGTGTTTTAGTAAGGAGACACCAGGGTCAGTTGTACAACGACCTTTGGTGAAACCATACTGTTTATCGTGTAAGATGTTATTCGTGTCAAAATGATTAAGCATTTGATTTAACATTACCTTTTCAAATATCTTGCTAAAAACCACTGGCCAATTATTAGTGTCTTTACTGTCCCTGGATTTCAGAAGTGGTGTCACTTTACTATATTTTATTAGATCCGGAAAGACACCTTGATCTATACACAAATTAAATACTAAAGCTAATTAAGGTACAAACTTTGATAGACATACCCCATAGATCTTCAATCAATTTAACCTTGATTTGTTTATAAGCTTTTATTACTATTATAGGGTTTACGTGCTTGAAGTTAAATTCAGTCGAGCAGGCTGCAACGTTCGCCTTTATTAAACCAAAAGCATGCGATGGCGAAGAATTTAGGGCTTCGGTAGTTTTAATTTACAAATTCTTCTGCTATATTCTGTTTGCGATGGCATTAGACAGAAGTTAATAATAGAAAAGGTTGTTTTAGGGTACACTTTGTAATAAAAGTACAATATATGTATATTGTGCTTTATTACAGATAAGATTGATGCTGAATTTATTATAATCAACTTATATACCGTCTGTTATACTTAAACGAATTCATTTGAACTATCCATCTTCTGAATTTATGAGGCTTTTAATTAAATAAATTATTTAGTTCTTACTTATACTACTAATGTCCATATTAAAAACCTAAAAGGAGCAGGGGTTGTCAGTACCTGGAACGTATTTCATTATTATTAATAATATTAGTTATTTCTATTTGTATGAAAATTAAATAATTATCTTGTTGCCTTGTATTGTGTACAATTTATACGTTTTGTGAGGAGGAAACTTGTCGACAAGCCATTTAAAAAAAAAGTAAAATTTTTGAAAAAAACTTATGTTTATTTAAAAAAAGAAACCATTTCATTTATCCATTAAAGTATCTAGTACTTACCTTACAATAATCGGTAATGTTAAACTTTTTATATTGAAACCATTATTTATTCAAATTGATTAGAATTTATTTCGAAAAATAAATGTACACCTGCTTTTAAGAACCTCATTTGTCTAATGCAGAAGTGAATGGATTATAGTTTGTTATCGGTAATAAGACATTACATATTGGAGACTCATCTCCAATATGTAATCATTATTACGTGGGACATTCAGAAAGTTTTGAGTAACGAAAAAAATGGCTTCTATAGATAAAATATTTTTATTAAATCTTCTCCAAGAACTCTCCACCAGCCTCTATACAAAGTTTCATGTGTCTCAACCAATTTTCGAAACATTTTTTCTAGTCCGCCGCAGACACCTTTTCCACGGCTTTCTCGAATGCTGCTAGCGCGTCTTCCGGCGATTATAACTATATTTTTTTTTAGCAGATTTTTTATTTTAGAGTACAAAAAGAAGTCACACGGTGCTAGATCAGGACTGTAAGGAAACCCAAGACTCTGACCGGTGTGGTGTCCAGGAAGTCCCTCGTTTTGAGTCCCTTTTTTTTAGCTTCCACTTTTGCTTTCTGGGAAATGCATACTACTCTTTCTAGCATACTAGCCGCGGGAGGGTCCTGGTGACCCAGGTTACAGGTGGTTTTACATACCTACATTAGGCACCAGTCCCTCACAAAATTAACTCTAAATTGTAAGCATTTTTAAAAGCTAGCATAAGAAAACTTTGCGAAGGGAAAATAAATAAATAAATTACATTTGACACAATTTATTAATGACCCCTAAGTACCATCAGGTCAGAAATGTAATGAAAAACTTTTCTGCTTTAAATTATTCCGTATATTATAGAAGCACTATTTATAAAAACATTATCAGAGTACCTACTCAAAGGTTGTAATGGACCATGAAAACCACATCCTGAATACCTTCATCACCTACTCTTAATCTATAATGGCTAATTTCCTGACAATTTAAAAAAAAAAGTTAAACTGGCTCATCATAATAGATTATCCAGAACTTATTTGCTAACAACATTAGTGTCGGCGTTACTCCTCATTTATAAAACTAGTTTTACAACCTAGTCGATCAAACAGTATCACGTAAATAGAAAACTACGGAAACGCTGGCAAATAAAATTAAAAATGATTTTAAAATACCTTTACTTTGGTTGGATTTTCTACTTACAATTCCAAATTATTCATTGCAAATCAGAAATTGAACGAGTAAGTGCCCTTTATAAGCTTCTTTAATTATTAGATGTTCCGTGAAAAACGAGTGGCTTTTGAAAACAGTGGTAATATTACACCTTCCACAGTGTTGTCTTTTTTAACCCAATGGTTGACTGGTAGAGAATGCCTTGTGGCATTAAGTCCGCCTATGTACCACCACTGTACATGAAGTTTAAATAAATAAATAAATATTAAAGAGGGTGGGAACACGCATGAATTCGAACAACTTTTAATATGCTATCGACTAAATACAAACGATTTACTGAGTTTTGGAAACATGTTAGTACTGACTTGATATTTTTTTTCATATTTCTTAATTGATCATTTAATATTTCGCTATCACCTCTTACAACGTGTCGTGCAAGCCTGATTGTATATTGTTTTCCGTTGTCTTTATAGTGGCTCAGCACCACTAAGTCATTAGCGTTATTTATACTTCTTCTTCTTTTCGATTCGATGGTAAACTCGTCACGTCGGACTGTTTGGGCCCAATAGGAATATATTTATACTACTTATTGCTTTCCCGTCAATAAAATTTAGCACAATAATCTTTGGTCTGTCTTAGTTACCTAATGTAAAAGTTTTGTTACTATTTTGGTGTACTTACAATAAAGTTTATTCTATTCTATAATTATTACAACAATTTCTGTCGTAGATATCCTATTTTGATACTGAGCGTCCATTGGTTTATTGGATTGACCACAAAATCTTCAAAACCTTCATTATGATCAGTAAACGATTGAACCGACAGGATCCTAGGCACTTTATGAATTTGCAAATACATACGCTGGTCACTGCTGCCAATAATTTCAAGGTAAGTTTACAGGAGAGTCAATTGATTTACAAATTTTCCCGTGACAACCAACGATTGGCAAACACATGGTTCGTCATTTCATCATTATTCAACAACAAGTTTTCCAAATAATTTACTTTACGAACAAATCACCATATAAACTTTTGTTTACCACAACGCTTCTCTTATCGCACAAAGTTTAATAGGATTATTGGTAACTCGACGTATTCCCGGCTGGACGTGGTAGTAAGACCAATATGCAAACAAGATAGTAATTCCCTTGACAAACTTCTTCTTATAGACAGTTCACTAATGTTTCACCAAAACTCCATTCACAAATTTTTAGTTAATAATCAACGTTACGTATATTACTTATTTCACAAATGATTCGATCTGCAAATATTTTATTTTACAAAATCTCGCTTTACAAACTGTTTTTTGGCAAATGCTTCTCTTGATAACTATAGTTCGCATGATATTAAATCATTTGTACATTTTTTCATTTAACATTTTGATTCTTTTGAAAAAACTACGTTGTACTAAATATCATCAACCGACATCAAAAAGAAGGAAATTCTATATTCGGCTGTAATTTTTTTTTAATGTATGTTCACCGATTTCTCGGTAAATCGATTTTAAAAATTATTTTTTTTATTAAAATGTTATGCTTCCTAGTTGGTTCTAATAGAAATATTGGCATGATCTGATGATAAACTTCGGAGGTATGGAATGATGTAGTCGATGACTGACTGAAGGAAGAGGGGGAAGGAATAGATCTGATGATGAAACCGAAAGGTAGGCACCGAAACTCCGTAATAGAACAATGTAACCTAACCGTATTTGGGATTATTAGAATTGTCATGAGATGCACTCTGGCTATAAGCACGGTAATATTATCTATACAGTATTGTAACTCGGCCGTATCTTTGAAATAAATGCCTACAGCCGCACGGTACGTAAACATGCGATAGGGCTGCCCGCACTATGGCTGCCCGCCTCTAGCATTTTAATTACATTTGCCTACTTTGTGATTCCATTATTTATACTTTTTTATATAAACAAATAAAATACTTTGTGAATTGAATAGGAACTGTTCAATATTTGCGACCGAAAAATATTTGCGCCTCGACTGAGACGTACCTACGAAATGCTTTATTATTAAATTTTAAAGTACAAAAATCCGCATTCTAAAGCTTAATTACAAATTGTTTTGGGAAACATGGAGGTGGAGAAAAAGGAATATCTTTTACTTGGTTATAGATACCTGCAGCTACTTTACAAATTATATGTTTGGTTTTAAATGAAGAATTCATGCAACCAAAAACAGCACAATATATCCTACTCGTCATATTAAATATATAAATATGTACTTGAACTTATTTTTATTGAAAAAATCGCGCGGCACAGACGCGACTGTCTGCATCCCGAGCGCACCCCGAGATCGAGGCGCGTAGGTATAGCTCGCGTTTCGTCCGTTTGAATGAAGTTGGAATACTGTATAGATAATATTACCGTGCTATAAGGTACCATAGAGCTAATCTGATGATGGAAGCTAGGCACGAAAACTCCGTAATAGAACAACGTATCCTAGCCGTGGCTTGGCTTATTGGAATTGTTATTGAATTAAATTCTATAGAAAAATATGGTATGTATTTTAATATATTTTAAATTGATCGAGTTTATCTTATTTTTAATGAGCTTATTTAACAGTTCCTCAACTTCATTTAAATGTTCCTCATTTGATTCTTATTTTCTACTGCAAAATAATATGCCATTGTTCTACTAAAAATAGTAATTTTGCACTAAAACATGATCTTCTGGGTGGATTTATGGGTGGAAGGAAGATTTCTTCCTCCTTGACTGGTAGCCGAAGCCGCGCTTCGCGGGGTTCCTACTTCTGGTTTAAAAAAAATAACCACGAAGTGGATGGCGGGGTCTGTATTCGCGCGCTTCGCTCGCTCACTATATGACTATAGTGACCCTACCCTGACGGGTATACCTGCCATCCCTTTTGAACGTAATCTGTCCGAGTCGGGGTGCCCTAAGTTCCGAGCTCACTCCGTTTGTCCTTGCAGCTTAAGTTCTCTGTGCCTTTTTACTAAATTGATGAGTTTCGGGAATAATAGCGGCAGCGTTGACAAAAATTGAATGGCATAACCCAAAAAAACTCCCTCCCCTATTTTGTTGGAGGACTGGTCGCATAGCGGGGCTCCTACTTCTGGGTGGTTTAAATAAATTACCACGAAAGGGATGGCGGGGACTGTGTTCGCTCGCTTGGCTGGCTCACTAGACCCCGCTATCCATTTCTAACCTAATCATAAGTTCTCGATGCTTTTTTACTAAGTGAATGACTGTCGGTATTATAAGCGTAAGCGTTGACAAACATTGAATGACATGACACAAAAAAAAAACACTCGGTTCCGGATAGCCTACTAAAAATATACAAAAAATTATAGATTTTAAACGTTGTTTTATGAGATGAAATAAATTAAAAATTAATCGTTTGTTATTAAACAAAAGTTTTTGGTGATTTGTTTGTTAAGTTAATTATTTGGAAAACTTGTTGTTGTATGGGCCAATTTCAAATTCATTGCAGGTAACTGCGTCCCTCAAAGAAGATATTTTTTTTATAACAAATAACAAAAAATCTTCGAATACAAAGTGAATAAACTTAAAATAAATTGTTACCTAAAGCATCTTAAATAATAAATATTTATCAATTTCATTATTTTCCCTTTTTAAGGTAACATAACGGTCATCCTTGGTAACAGAGTTGTTTTCTATACAAAATTATCGTGTCCCAGACAGAAGTATAATACGAATATTCATTAATAAATTGTTTTACTGGAAAACTGATAAATTAAAATAAATAGAATAACTAAATAGAGACATTGTTGAATCTCATTAAATGCGTTAAAAGACAAGTAGATTGATAAAGTGTAATTTTCTTTTATTTTTCAAGTTTGTCCCGGGCTTCATTGAAAATCATAGAAACGCTCTGTTACTATAGTAATTTAGATTAAAAAATACAGATGGCGCTACTGTTTTCCTAGCAGTAGCTTTGGCGCGGTGTCTGGGAACTTTCTAGATAGTTCGCGGCGACGGGGGAGGGACGCAACGTCAGTCAGTCGTCCGCGTTTCGTGGAAGGAGTCACGTGTGTTTATTCAGCTACCACACTGTTACTGATATTTTTGCGTAAGTAATTAGTATTTCATAAATGATTTAACAATATTTATATAGTACATGGAGTGATTATTTTAAATCAGAAGTATTATTTTTCCTATGTAGTGTATTTTGTGATTAATTGTTTATGGAATGTTAAATTTACCACTCTGTTACTGAACAACTCTGTTACTTAGCACGTGGTAACAGAGTTGAAAACTGAGTAACAGAGTGGTATTTTATTGGTTTTGGCCCGAATTTGTATATTAACCCGTGTCTCACACGGTTTTTAATAATTTAACTGTAAAAAATTGATTTTAAATGATATAATTTGTTTCAGGACATTTTGTATGACTTACGTCGTTCGAAGATGGTTCTAACGCCTACAGAAAAGCAGCGACGTTATAGGGAACGACGTAAAAATAACCCTGAAAAAGAAGCGGCAACAAGAAGGGAGTATAATCAGCCTCTCTGCTTAGCGTTTGTGGACTACGAGGAAGCCTTTGATTCGATCGAGACTTGGGCTGTACTGCAGTCTCTTCAACGGTGCCAGATTGACTATCGGTACATCGAAGTGCTGAAGTGTTTATACAAAAATGCCACCATGTCAGTCCGACTTCAGGACCAGACCTCGAAACCTATCCTCTTGCAGCGGGGTGTGAGGCAAGGAGACGTCATTTCTCCGAAACTGTTCACGGCCGCAATGGAGGATGTCTTCAAGATTCTGGAGTGGAGGGCTAGGCATAAATGTCAATGGCGAGCACATCACTCACCTTCGATTTGCCGACGACATAGTAGTCCTGGCTGAAACTACGGAGGAGCTCAGTACAATGCTCGGTGACCTCAGTAGAGCTTCCGAAAGAGTGGGACTTAAAATGAACATGGAAAGTCATGGTAAACATCCATGGAGCACCCACTCCTATCAAGATCGGAGACTCTACACTCGAAGTTGTGGACGACTACGTTTACCTGGTACAGACGGTCCAGTTGGGTAGGTCTAACTTCGAGAAAGAGGTCAATCGTCGAATCCGACTCGGCTGGGCAGCGTTCGGAAAGCTGCGCGGTGTCTTCTCGTCCAATATACCACAGTGTCTCAAGACGAAAGTCTATGACCAGTGCGTGTTGCCAGTGATGACATATGGCTCCGAAACGTGGTCGCTTACAATGGGCCTCATCAGAAGGCTTAAAGTCACTCAAAGGGCAATGGAAAGGGCTATGCTCGGAGTTTCCTTGCGCGATCGCGTCAGAAATGAAGATATCCGCAAGAGAACCAAGGTTACAGACATAGCCCGAAGAATCGCCAAACTTAAGTGGCAGTGGGCAGGGCACATTGCTCGCAGAACAGATGGTCGATGGGGACGAAAAGTTCTGGAATGACGACCACGTACCGGAAGACGCAGCGTTGGAAGGCCTCCCACAAGGTGGACCGATGACCTGGTGAGGGTCGCGGGAATCCGATGGATGCGAGACGCACAGGACCGGTCATTGTGGCGACATTTGGGGGAGGCCTATGTCCAACAGTGGACGTCTTTCGGCTGAAATGATGATGATGATGATGAGTGCGCTGTTGATTATATTGTTGAAAATCTCATAATTATTTTTAGGAAGTTTTTCATTCCTACATATTTTTTTAAGTCTATATGTTAATATACGAGATCTCATTATTGCAATTTAAAGAAAGAAAGAAGAAGAAAACATGTTTATTCTGCCTGAATAGACGCACAATTCGTTTCAAAAATACAAAAAACCAAGTTCCCTGACAGGCCATGTGTGTATCGGGCATAACTGTGTTGCACCACTAGGACCATAGACAACACAGCTGTCTAGGTTATCTGTTGCAAAGCATAGTCAATAGTTATTAAGCTAGGTATGCGAGTATAATTAGTACAACAAACAACTTTGTTACTGTGTTACAACTATGTTACTTTTCTGTCCCAAAAATATAAGGCGCAAAATAAATGTTTTCAGTGAAACTAATCTGTAAAATATTATAAATTGGCTATAAACCAATTTACTAGTTAAAAAATTGTGCAATATAGTGATGATTGATGTTAAAATAAAGATTTTTCATAATTTATGTAGAATTTAAGGTTTAACCTAATATTTAAAGTAACATAGTTGTTTATGACTTTATTTTAATACATATTAGTAACGTTTTATATTGTGATTCTGCATGTTCCTAAGAGAGAAAAGGCTGTAATTAATAGTGATACCAAAATATTTGTGATACATTTTGTCTGTATTAAAATAAAAAATATTTCGCATTGGTAACAGAATGGTATTTATTTACACCTTGAGACCTTAAATCTGAAAAAAAGCCTACAATTATTAGTAAAACATCACGACCAATGACAGGATTTCAAAATTCGATGGTTTTTACGCATACATGTAGTAAAAAATAAAATATAAATAGTTTGTAATATTTAAATTTCTAGAAATTGAATTAACATTTACCTGCAAAGAATTTGAAAATGGCCCGTATAATGATGGAACCATGTTTTTGTCAATAATTGGTTGTCATGCGAAAATTTGTTAAACAATTTTTAGTGAACTGACAGGATACCAGATAGAGTAATGACACTCTAAGACATGGCATTTAACAATAATGCAATGTCATATGAAAATTTCACGAAGCAGCATTTTGGAAAGTGTGCTCGGAAATTGCATGACTTGATTCCACCGTCATGTCTACCATCGGACAACCTGACGAAGGGCGAGTACTACCAAACCTCTACAGACCGGACCAAGCGTTTCACCTTGTCGTTTCTACCGCGTACATCGAAGGACTGGAACAACTTGCTTGCTGCGGTCTTCCCGTCCGATTATAATTTAAGTGTCTTCAAAGCTAGAATGCTATTCACTCTAGCCTTAATAAACTAGTGCGCCTCACCATCAACGATGGCATCACTACTTACCATCAGGTGGGATCGCAGTCAAGCACTAGTTTATACAAATTTAAAAAAAAGTAGCAGATTTCATTGACAAAGTTCGATAATGAAGAGAGTAACAAAATTGATATAGTTACTGACAAAATTATTAATTTTACAGTTGGACTTCTACTTCTACCAACTTTTAACAAACAGATACCAACCCAGTTTCGTAGAAATGCATTTCAAATTATGTGATATGATGCAGTCTGACCCAATCTTCGGATCACCAATGCTAAATGCAATAGGAGGCCAAAAATGTCCTTATCCTCCGGTAAGTATAATAAAATTAAACATTACCCATAACAAAAAATACTGAAAAGGATTGATGAGGAAAGAGGATGTAAAAAGGATTTTTTACAGTCTATCTGTCATAATTATCTAAATAATAAATTTTCAAATAGGATAATATTTTTCAGTGAGTGCTCAAATTCCATGCGCATTATGTTAACGAAACTGCATATTCGGAGTTTTTACTCGCCGCTCACCGCCGCCCCGCGCGCCGCCGCGCCGCGGAGAGCGAAGCGGCGTGAGTGCCGCTTGTCCGTACGGTCGTGCGGTGTATGAGTTAAGGTAGAACTACATTGCGCACACGTGGCCCACGTACACCGATCTAGGCGTACGTGGGCCACGCTCAGGAAACATTCCGCAGTTATGACCTATGTGTATTAATGTAGCACCATGCCTTCTCTTTCCAAAACAATAATCTTTTACAAGACTATTCCCTCTGTCACAACTCCCCTATCACCGCGGTAAGTTGTGACAGGTTCAGAGGTAAGTTGTGACAGCTTTGTATTTGAACTATTTGACGCGGTTTTCGAGCGGGCCGCGTTGCGAACACGTCGTGACTGCACATTTAAGACGTCACGGACGAGTAGAAATTCGCAACGTTTTCAACGCGTGTTTGTAGCAAGTTAACGACGTACAATACACTCAGTAACAAAATGGATTCCAACGAGGAGACACTGCTGTTGACTTGGTTACTTCGAAGACGCCGAGCACGCGTCTCGTTGCGCATCCGCAACAAATTCGCTGCGCTTGGGCGGCGTGTTCGTTGCGCGCCCGTAACGTATGCATTGCGCACCCACTCCGCTTTGAAGACGCTTGCAATCCGCTAGTATGATAAGGCCCTAAAGCGATAAATGGGCGATATTGCCAGTTCACTAACTATTATAGGTAGGGAGAAATAGTTCCTGTCACACTCACCTTTGTCACAATTCTCCTAGGTCTCCCCTACGCGACGCCAATCCAGCGGTCCCAGATATTTATCGGAAGGTGGTGGGGGTAATCCACGCGTCTAAGCGCATGTGCGCATTGTAGTTCTGTGTCTCAGACGCCTGTCACGTCATTCCGCGAGCGACGACGGCCCGACTAACATCTGCGATTAAATTATAATAACGAAGATGACTGATGAACAGTTTATTATATAGGTTCGGCAGTATCCTGTCACATATAATGTAAAACTTAAGCAATATAGCAACATGAAAAAAACCGTCCAAGTGTGAGTCGGTCTCACGCAACGAAGGGTTCCGTAGCGTTCGTGGCAAAAAATGAATAAAGAATCACGTTTTTTGTGTGGGAGCTCCACTTAAATATTTACTTTATTCTTTTTGTATTTGTTGCTATAGCGGCAAAAGAAATACATCATCTGTAAAAATTCAACTGTTGCTATCACGGTTCATGAAATACAGCCCGGTGACAGAGAGACGAACAGCAGTGGAGTCTTAGTAAAAGGGTCGCCGTCCGCAAGCCCGAACCTACGATGGCTGGAAATCGGGATCGGGCTGTGGCATGAGGGCCGTCCTCTCGCGCGTGCGTCCACCTCCTTTGCTAGCATTGCTGCTTCTCAGAAGGAGGCAATAACCACCTGCCATTCGTCCTCGCTCCATACCATGGCCTGTACCAGGGCATGGGGCGAGAGGTAGTTCTTGTCGATCGCCAGCACGAGGACATGGCGGTGATTATGTGAACCCAGTATTTTCTTTTCCTATTTTTTTCTTACTGCTCTAAAGCCGTAAAAATAAAACATCTTCAAGTTCACTGTCTGTTCCGTATATTTCTAAGTAACTATACAGACGACATCCACCGTTGAAATCAAAGGTTTTAATGCACAAAACACGTGGTTCACGTTGTGTCGGTGTAGTATCCACCGCACACGTCTCAGGCGTGTTCCACGATTGCGTCGGTCTAATGTAGTCCCTGCTTTAGTGTCTGCGGATCAGAATAAAGCCAATGCGTATCGCGTCGATGATTATAATCGTGTATAAGCTTTCATACAATTATAGATGTTTTCTCAAAAGAAGACATAGTTTTTCAGTTTAAATTGACTTCGGGGAGCCAAAGCGAGTTAATATCGCACACAAAAGTAGTGTGCGCGCACGTGAATGTACACACACATTGAAAACCAATCTGCCTTATTGAAATAAAATCTATCAATGATTTGATTTGTACTATTGAAAATGTTATTTTTTTCAGGCTGAATACAATTTTAACAACATGACGATCCCATATGTACCGAAAAACTTCCCGTTTACTAAAGGTCGTATCTACTGCAATGTATCGCTTATTGAAGGCGGTGTAACCAAAACTATAGTTCGTGCCAGCATTGATTTTGAGTTGAAAATATGGCGCAAAATCCAAAAAACTAAAAAAAACACATCTATACCAAATTAACATTAATTCAACTAAAAAAATGTTGAGCACTAAATACTTGATTTTTATTTTTCCCAATTACAACCAATCCTATAGGAGTTATGATTTAACATGTTCAGGATGCCGATCAGAGTCGGAATCTCTTTCAACGAACATTATTATTTGGGTGATGAGTGGGTAACGAGCAATATACAGACCATACCAGACCACGCAACTGATTTATTATGATGAAGGCTTTAAGTATTAAATTAACAACGAGCCGAGAAAACGTTCCTAAACGAGTGTTGTCCACGTGGCTGCCAGTAGAGAAAAAGGAGATCACGTCTGTCTTTGTGTGTTACCTCTCGTAGGCCAACCTATGAGGTGGTCGTCTGCTTAACCAGACTTGCCTGTGACAGCCTTAATAGATTAAAACGTCGCGGTAGGCTCCAGCGGCGAAATCAGAAGGACTTTGGTCTGCATTTGTGTTAGGAGACCACATCCATGTTGTTACGGACACGAGCATGTAATTTAGAATCACTAAATATAATCAACATTACGTCATTCATAGATGCGTAATGTATGTACATACGCGCTGTACATAATAGAGGGCAAGCCAATCAGAGGCCAGACTATTGTCCAATCGGCTACTGGGATAGTATATAAGGCTATGTACTGAGTTCTTAGAAGTACATAATGCGGTTCTTAGAAGTAAATAGCGCAGAAAAACCGTTAAGAATAATCTGGATTTCTATTGGTAGATTACAACGGAGAAAATCACGCCACTATTGATGACCAATAGTGTGCTTGCTGTATGCGGGGGGTCGGGAGGTGAACGTCAGCCGGCCTCAACAGGATTAGGGAACAGACGAGAGGGATAGGGACTCTCTCCCACGACTTGCGACCGGCTGAAAAAGTACTTAAGCTGCACTTTCCTTGAAGATGACGTTCTCTCTCTGCAGTTCGACTTGAAGCGTCACTACGACAGTTTGTCTTGGCACCCTACGCTCCTGGAGCGGCCCTAGATTTCCAGATTTCCTAAGTTATCTAACGTATTAGAGTCAGTGAAGTATTGTAAAGTAACTGTGAACTATTTGTGAGTTAGCGTCACGCGTATGTACGTAAAGGACTCGATTATGTGAAAGTATTTACACGTGTTATGTGAAGTCTGTATTTTATACGTGTTAAATAAATGGCTGAGGCCTTTCAAGCGTGACCATTGTGTTGTGTAATTATTTACATCCTCTGCCCCCAACAGAGGAACTTTGGTCCTTCGAGAGCCGGATATTGGTCCTTTGGTAAGGAATATCGAGCGGCTTATTGTGCGTCTTTGGGGAGACGTGAAGAAATACAGTTGGGTGTCGAAGATTGAAGAAGGGAACACTTCAAGCTCGAACAGGAACGCTGCAAGTAAGAATAGGAACGCGGCAAGTTACGTTTCGAAGAAACCTATTTTCAAGAAAGAAAAGGAACGCTTTCAAGAAAGAAAAGGAACGCTTTCAAGTAAGAAAAGGAACGCAGCAAGTCACGTTACGAAGAATACCTATTCTCAAGAAAGAAAAGGAACACAGGAACGCAGCAAGTCCGACCCAGTAGGTGCTTAGGATTGTCGTCACGTCGGGAACTTCGAGCCGCCAACGTCGTGTCAAGCCGTCGTGTCGAGCTGCAGAGAGGGATCCACGGGTCCTTTACGCCGTCGCGTCAAGAACCTTTTAAGCGGGTGGACCGCGGCTCAGGTACGTGCCACCTAACGGTGTCAAAGGTGCGTGCCTGAGTTAACGCCGTTTCAAGGCGGTGCGACATATTGTGCGGTGTCGCCAACCAAACGTGGTTGAACAGCACTACTGCGCCTGTAAGGCTGCGCACGTTGTGAGGGCCGGACTGTAGGCACTGCCGAGGCAACCGGTCGTTCCCACCGGTTGCTGAGCACCTCGTAGCGCGTGTAGCTCTCTGCAGGGTAGTCCCCACCTTTCCATTCCTGCACATTTTCCATCCCTGCCGGAGCATATCCCTCTCATAGGGCCCTCCGGTAGGTCCGATAGGGCCGCTAGGGCATTGATAGAGCTAGGGTGCCAAACAAGGAGGAAGGATGCCGACTACAAGAAGCCAGAAGAACGAAGATACGCAAGCCCGCGTGTTTGAAGAACCCCCCGCGTCACCGTCGTCCCGCGCGACAATATTATCACGCGCTAACCCCCGCGTTACGATTCCCGCGTCTGTACCAGTTCCTGCAACAGTGCCTACGAACGCGCCGACAGCCGAGAACATTACGATGGATGCTATAACGTCAACCGCCGCCGCGACCGCCATCCCAGCGCCCGCGCCCGCCGTTGATAGGATAAATAGTAGGTCGCCCGTCCAATCCGTACGATCGCGCCAATCCACCGCTAGTGCTGTACTGCGCATTAGGCAAGCAGAATTATATGCTGAGGAGCACCTCGCCGCGATACGCCGCCAGGAATTGCGACTCGAAGCCGAGCTGGTTAAGAAGAGATTAGCGATAGATGTAGCTACCATTCGCGAGGAAACAGATCGAGATAGTGATATAGCCCAGGACGTCGCGGACACCGATAATCGAATCGATAATTGGCTGCAATGCGCGCAGCCTACGGGGGACGAGGAATTACCATCGCTGACTCCGCCGGATCAAACGTCGTCAGCGATACGCGCACCCGCCCCGGTTCACATACGGGGGGAGGAAGCCGAGCGCACCCGGGGTAGGCAGGAATTTACGAGGCCGCGTACGCCACAGTATGATGAGCGAGAACGCACGTACTTTCCAAGGAAGGAGCCGCCCCGCGTAGAGAACAAGGAGCCCCGCGAACCTAGGTTCCGATCACCGCCTAGGTCGCGACATAAATCTCGATCTCGATCTCGATCCCGAGATATCGATAAGCTAGCCGACGCGTTAAATAGGATGACACGTTATCGACCGCCGCCGCGTCAAGCGATGGAGTTGCCAATTTTCACGGGAGCGCCGCACGAGTGGTTGCTGTTCAAGTCAGCAATGCGAGACTCGACACGAGAGTATGGATTCTCACGAGGAGAGAACTTAGCGCGCCTACGCAACAGCCTGAAAGGTGAAGCGAGAGAGACCGTGTCCGCGCTACTTTGCACCGCTGCTGACCCCGCCGTGATAATGCATACACTCGAACAGTGTTACGGACGTCCCGAGATTATAATCGACAAGTCGCTCGACGATTTAAGAAAGTTACCGCGACTCGGTACGACGGCCGCTGAACTCAACGCGTTCGCGATAAAGCTGCAAAACATCGTCAGCGTGCTATCGTGTCTGGATGATAGGGGGTACCTACAGAACCCAATGCTGTCCAGACACGTGGTAGAGAAGCTCAGCCCACACATGCGCGCGCGTTGGTGTGATTACGCCCAAGAGCATGGTAGTCGCGTGGAAGCGGAGATCGTTACGCTGTCGCGCTACCTAATGAGGGAAGCTGATCGGGCCGTAAGATACGCGTACTCGTCGACCGTGACTACGACTTCAAAGGAAGCGACGCGTCAGCAAGCTCCCGCCAGAGCACAAGCGGTCATTAGGAAGAACAAAGCGCGCGTACCCGCAACTTACGCCGCCGCCGAGCGACCTGGCGAGGACGAGAGAGAGAGGGCTAAGAAGACGTGCTTGTGCTGTGGCGAGGGACATGCCACGCCAAGCTGCAAGAAACTTGGTGACATGACGGTCCAACAAAGATGGGAATGGGCCAAGGAAACTGGAGCATGTTTCAAATGTCTGGCGAGTAAACATCGTCGATTCAAGTGTACCGCGAGGAAGTGCGGACAGCAGGAATGTCGTAGATCGCACCATAGGCTACTCCACACCGCCGACCGAACGTCGGACGCGGCTAGCGCCTCCACCAACTGTGGGAGCGGGAGCGTGAGGGAAGAATCGGCGACCACCGCATCTGCCCATGCCGGCAGCGAAATGAGCGCGGTGTTACTCAAAGTATGCCCAGTAACGTTGCGAGGGCCAAATGGCAAGGAAATAGAGACGCATGCGTTACTGGACGAGGGCTCCACTGTTACGCTACTCGACGAAGAGATAGCTAACGAAATGGGCGCAAAAGGAATTAAGCGAGCGTTACGCGTCCACGGGATTACGGCCACGCGACAAGAGAACGACAGTCGTTGCGTGGAAATAGGAATCAAGGGAAAACGCTCAGAGTGTTTTAACATACGCGCGCGTACTGTTAAACGCTTAAATATAATTGGTCAGACCGTGAAAGCGAGCTATCTACGCTGCGAACACATGAAACGTATACCTGCACGTGACGTGTGTTACGAGAATGCGAAGCCACGCCTATTGATAGGCGCCGATAATTGGCATTTGATAGTGTCGCGAACTTTGCTCACGGGACGGCAGAACGAGCCAGCCGCTTCACTTACGCAGCTAGGATGGGTGGTCCACGGAACGGTACCACGGCGCGTAACTGAATTCGAGGCGAGTAGCGGGACAGCATTGCACGTGCACCCACAGGAAATATCCGATGATTGCGAAGAGTTAAAGGACCTCACCACATCGCATATCTCGATCGACGCTCAGGGGATAGTTTACCAGCCGAGAACAGTGCTGGCAGACGAACGGGCGCAGGATATTTTCACGAAGACTGCTCGGCTGGTCAACGGTCACCATGAGGTAGGATTGCCGTGGCGGAGTGATGAGCCACACCTACCACCGAGTCACGATATGACCTTTCGTAGACTCGACACCATTGAAAGGGAAATGGATAAGTCAGCTGACTTCAAAAAAGCACACGTGTCACAGGTCAATGACCTCAAGGAAAAAGGGTACACGAACAAAGTAGCCGATGACGCAACTCGGCCCGAAATGATACAACTGGAAAGCGACAGCAGATGGTCCACTGGTCCCCTCTTCCTGGGCGGACCAGAACACATCTGGCCAACGGAGATCGCGCAGGGAGAGGGGGGTGATGAGATCGTCGCGCACATAGCGCGCATCACCAGCCTCGTCGACACGACTCGTTTTTCATCCTACGAACGATTACTACGAACGACTGCGTATGTCCTGCTGTTCGTCGACAAATGCCGCAAACGCGCTACCCGGTTGACGTTGCGTCACAAACAGGAGGCCGAGCTGCTACTGATAAGGGAGGCTCAGAGGGAGTGTTTTCCAGCGGAAATAGCGTGACTCGCTGTAGGTAGGAGAGTAGACAGGACCAGTCGACTCTACCGATTGGACCCGATTTTTCAAGACGACGTCATTCGTTTAAACGGTCGCATAAATGCCGCGAACGTTTCTCAAGATAGGAAGTGCCCACCCATCTTGGAAGGCAAACATCCGATGACGTCACTATATTTACGTCAGATTCACGAACGGGATCATCACGCGGGACGTGAATATATAGTGAACAAAGCGAGGGAACGCTTTTGGATTT
Organism: Mythimna impura; assembly: GCA_905147345.3. Classification (NCBI taxonomy): domain Eukaryota; kingdom Metazoa; phylum Arthropoda; class Insecta; order Lepidoptera; family Noctuidae; genus Mythimna; species Mythimna impura. Next base: position 3,007,667 of record LR990352.1, read on the forward strand.
TAAAGGTTCGACCGACAGTGCGCGCACTGATAAGAGATTGCGTGATATGTAAGCGACGAAGGAAGCCGCCAATACGGCCCGTAAAAGGGAACTTACCTATTGAACGATTGGACACCCACCTGCGGTCGTTCACCCGTTGCGGAGTAGACTGTTTCGGCCCAATGACAGTCACAATAGGAAGACGGCATGAATAACGATGGGGTATGTTGTTCACCTGTCTTGTCACGCGAGCAATACATATAGAGATGTTGCCAAGTTTGAACATCGATTCAGCTATATTAGCGCTAAGAAGAATGGCGGCTAGGCGCTGATGGCCTAAAACTATGATGTCCGATAACGGGACTAAGTTTCGAGGAGCCGACGTTGAAATCCAACAGGCATATAAGCAGTGGGCGAATGACCTCAATGAATTCGCAATTAAGCAAGATATGGAATGGCGGTTCATTGACCCCGGGGCCCCAAATCAGGGCGGCGCGTGGGAACGACTAATAAGAAGTGTAAAGTCGGCGTCGTCGGCCGTGTTGAAGGAACGCGCACCAAAGGAGGAGGTACCTTCCACGTTGCTAATCGAGATCGAGCACGCCGTCAATTCGCGACCCCTCACTCACGTAAGTGTTGAACCTGGCGACGAGGAGGCGCTCACGCCGAACCACTTCTTATTAGGCTCGGCTACTGGACTACCAACCACAGGGCAGTGCGACGTCGCCGATCGAAAGACATGGCGCGCAACAAAGGCGCTAACGGACAAGTTCTGGACTCGTTGGATAAACGAATACCTACCAACGTTGACACCGCGCGGCGACGTCCGAGATTCACGCACGCAACTCGCACCGGGGAATATAGTAGTCATTGCGGATGGTCAACTGCCGCGAAATGTATGGCCATATGGGAAGATAGTGCGCACCATACAAGGACCTGATGGTGTCATACGCAGCGCTGAGGTACAGACGCGTGGAGGCGTTTTCAGACGCCTAGTTAGAAGGCTCGTTGTCCTGGCCGATGGAAGTTAGGCTCGCGTTGCTATGCCAGGGGGAGGCTGTTACGGACACGAGCATGTAATTTAGAATCACTAAATATAATCAACATTACGTCATTCATAGATGCGTAATGTATGTACATACGCGCTGTACATAATAGAGGGCAAGCCAATCAGAGGCCAGACTATTGTCCAATCGGCTACTGGGATAGTATATAAGGCTATGTACTGAGTTCTTAGAAGTACATAATGCGGTTCTTAGAAGTAAATAGCGCAGAAAAACCGTTAAGAATAATCTGGATTTCTATTGGTAGATTACAACGGAGAAAATCACGCCACTATTGATGACCAATAGTGTGCTTGCTGTATGCGGGGGGTCGGGAGGTGAACGTCAGCCGGGCTCAACAGGATTAGGGAACAGACGAGAGGGATAGGGACTTTCTCCCACGACTTGCGACCGGCTGAAAAAGTACTTAAGCTGCACTTTCCTTGAAGACGACGTTCTCTCTCTGCAGTTCGACTTGAAGCGTCACTACGACAGTTTGTCTTGGCACCCTACGCTCCTGGAGCGGCCCTAGATTTCCAGATTTCCTAAGTTATCTAACGTATTAGAGTCAGTGAAGTATTGTAAAGTAACTGTGAACTATTTGTGAGTTAGCGTCACGCGTATGTACGTAAAGGACTCGATTATGTGAAAGTATTTACACGTGTTATGTGAAGTCTGTATTTTATACGTGTTAAATAAATGGCTGAGGCCTTTCAAGCGTGACCATTGTGTTGTGTAATTATTTACATCCTCTGCCCCCAACACATGTGATCAGAACTTCTATCTGTGCGACCCAACCGAATTGCCGTTTAGACTCTGCCTAGGTGGTGTGACGTCATCATCGCTTCGTATCGCTGTATTTATTATTGACTTCGATGACACAGTCATCCTGTGGGACACACGACCCTATTTCAGGTCAAGTCAGGTTACTCCTGACATCCTCCGTTTATATTAGAAATCTCTCCGGTAGATTAAGCTCAGCTGCATGTGCAGTTCGAAAAATAAAGTGATTGGTGGATGTAGCCACAACTAGGTTAGTTTAATATGCTTATTTAATAAACAGTAGTGCTAGCGAACTTTCAAACTTTCCCATATGCTTTTATGCTAAACCGTATCAAAAGCTTTTTTTGATAATCAATAAAAGTTAAGTTTAATAAAATTTGATATTCCTGATACTTTTAAAAAAGCTCAAAATGTTGAAGAAGAATACATAAATATTCTAACATATATTTACAGCGGATGTACTGCTAGTAAAGTTAAACTAGAAACTATTGGCCCAAGCTTTCCTGTCTAATGCGGTGTACGGCAAAGGGACCATCTGTCCCCCAAAATCTTTATTGCAATACTAAAATCAATATGGAAAAATAAAGGGTTATAATTCAAAGGAAAATACCTCAGTCAGATTTGCAGACGACCTGGTTTTGTTTTCTGAATCGAGCTCTTAACTCCAACACATTATTGAAGCTCTTCACAAAGCCAGTAGAACAATAGGTCTAAAAATGAACATCTCTAAAACCAAAACTATTTCCAACCACGTTAACAGAGACATAAAAATAGGTTGTGAAACAAGAATATTATGAAAAAATATACGTACAGGGAAACAAATTGGTTTTAATAGACAGTAATGAGTTGGAAGTAGAAAGAAGAGTCAAAAACACATGGTCAAAATACTGGAGCTTCAAGGAAGTATTTAAAAGCATTATGCTCATAAAGTTAAAAAAGAAAGTTAGGGACTCTTGTCTTATCCCATACTTAACATATACGCTTGCCAAACCTGAAAGTTTACCAACAGAACAAAAAACAAAATAGTTACATGTCAAAGAGGTATGGAGCGTAGTATGTTGAACATTAAAAGAGTGCATAAAGTAAGACACGCAGATATTATAAGTGCAAAAACAAAAACAATTGACGCTCTAAACCAAGCGCAAAAATTAAAGTGGAAATGGGCCGAACATTTGGCGCGACTTAAGGACAACCGATGGACAAAAACAGTAACATCGTGGCGGGGGATCTTTTGGCAAACGTCATAAAGGTAGACCCTATGCATGCTGGGAAGATGACATCTGAAAAATAGCTGGACCGCAATGGCAACAGATAGCTCAAAATCGTGAGAGATGGAAATCCTTGGAAGAGTCCTTCACCTGAGAGGGGTTCCTAGAGCAATCTATAAATATAAATTATTAACATTAAATATCAATTTATTAATTAAAAATGATTAATTATAGTTATCAATTATTCCATTTATTTTCTATATACACATATTATTTACATTTTTAAATATTTGAATAAAAAAATTAAGAAAAACATTTAAAAATATAAAAAATAGTGTCCCACCGGTATCGGGAACAGGGTCCAAGCTACCGGCGCGGCGGTCAGGGCTCCAGAGAAAGGAACCTCCTAACAATACGAGCCGTGTCTAGGAGTACCGCTTTCTGAATCAAGCCCTTGATCCAGCCGCCTAACGCGAGCCTCCTAAGATGTTGGTCGAGGCTCTTTGCTATTAAGCCATTGCCCGAAACGACTATCGGTACAATGTGGCAACACCAACAACGTCAAGTGACAATAAATTCTCAGAAACATTATCGACGAATAAAAATTTTTACCAAGCATTTTTACAATCCACGTATTTACAATAGCCAACAGCAAAATAGTTCAAGAACCTGATAAACAACATCATGACGAAATATATTTTGTATGTAAAGAAAACCATAACAAACGTCAGTGACAACTGCTGTCACCCAATACAATATCGAAAATGGGAATTGTAATTTGAGAAAAAGGAAGATGTTGACGAGAGCCGCAGCTCGAAGAGCACGCCCACCATCTCCGGGCTCGTCGCTCAGCTCCGCCTTGCCGCCGCCGGAACCCAGCCCCATCGTGAGTGTTGTGACATCGGCCGCGGCAGTTGCGTCGAGCTCCAGCGACGAGTACTTCTCTCCGCCGACGACTCCACTACCTGCGCGTCGACGGGGAGGACGCCGGCCGCCGAGCGGCTTAGGACCTCGAGGCCCACCGGCTTCTGATAGGGTCCCAGCTCCCGGCGGAAGTGTGCAGCGCATGCGATGGACGAGATCTATCAATGAGAACGTCATGCGCGCATACTATGGAGCTACAGAGGGAGGAAACAACCTGACCGCGTACCGTGTTCGGATGCTCTGTTTGTTTCAGGTGCTTGAGCCATTGTTATTATTAAAAAAACATTTATTATTATTAATTATAAATTATTTAATATCAATGATTAAAAAAAAAACAAGTTAAAGACATTTTATACGAGTATAATCTAAAGTAAAAATGAAATCGTGAACATCCTTGTAAATTAATTTTATTGTAAATTGTAACAATGTTAATGTATTGTTACGTATTATTAGGAAATAAAAGGCTTATTTAATTTTTATTTTTTATTTTATTAGTGCTAGCGAATGAGATGCCCACATGCGTGAGGGAACGGACATCTTCACGCCCCAGTCACCACGACCCCAACCCCGACTACCAGCCATGTTAGGCGCGGGCTTGCGGACGACGAGCAATGGGTAGCTCGCTGTCCGGCCGTCCGATAACACCAGGTGGGAAGTCTCTAATGACCTCTCCCACTCTAGGGATGGGCGCGTTTCGTAACTCTTCAGAAGTTTTGCCATAGCCCTAGCAGGCCTCGGCCCTGCTGGGTCCCTACGGTTTCGCTAGCATCTCTTTGTGGCGTGCGTGGAATTCTACGCGTGATCAACATCACAGATGGGTACCTACGCATTGAAAATATTTTTAAATTTAACGTTAATACTTAGTTAATATATTTTGAAATGTGTGGTCACACAATGTCACAGTCCATCGACGTTACGGTTACGTTACGTTGACCTCTGTTGCTATTAAAAAAAACAACCACATATTGTATTGTTTGCTGACGATACGTCGTTAATTTTTAAGATCAATAGACGTTCCACAAATCTTGATGACGTAAACAATGCTTTACAGCAAGTCCAAAACTGGTTTACTGTTAATAATTTAAGTCCGCCACTGTACCTTTATGTGCATGAAGTATTAAATAAATAAATAAATAATAAATAAATAAATAATTTAGTATTAAATAGAAAAAAAAAACTAATTGCATAAGATTTGCGTTACCGAATGTTAAAAGTAATTACTCCAACATAGTATTGGACAAGGAGAAACTTGAATTCGTCGATAATACGGTTTTCCTAGGGATCACGCTTGACTCGGGGCTACAATGGGGTCCTCATTTAACATCTCTGGCAGGTCGGCTTAGTTCAGCAGCATAAGCTGTCAGAAAAATCCGTCAATTTACTGATGCGGATACCGCGAGACTAGTTTATTTTAGTTATTTTCATAGTATCATGTCTTACGGTATTTTGCTATGGGGACGGGCTGCAGATATATATTCTATTTTTATTCTGCAGAAAAGAGCTATCAGAGCCATATATAATCTTCGCAGACGTGATTCTCTTAGGGAACTATTTAAGGAAATAAACATCCTGACGGTCCCTTGTCAATACATTTATGAAAGCATTATGTGTGTTCGGAAAAATATTCATCTTTTTACTAAGATAAGTGACAGGCACAATTTTAATACTAGGAACAGGAACAAATTAGATCAACCTCGGTTCAGATTGGCTAAAGTACATAGTTCTTTCATGGGGTACTGTGAAAAATTTTATAATAAAACTAGCTTCTGCCCGCGGCTTCGCTCGCGTAAATGTAGGTTTCTCCATTAAAACTTTGGACCCCGCTTCATCCCCTTAGGGAGTGAATTTTGAAAAATCCTTTCTTAGTGCTCGCCTACGTCGTAAAAGGAAGCCTTGTGCAAAATTTCACGGTCCTAATCCCCGTAGTTTCGGCTGTGCGTTGATATATCAGTCAGTCAGTTTCCCATTTTATATATATAGATACCAGTTGAGATTCTACAACTAAATGAGTCCAAATTTAAAGCATGCATTAAACGCACACTATGTAGACAAGCGTATTATAAACTGGAAGATTATATCCTTGATAAAAACGCTTGGCTAAATGCCGGTCCTGCTCCGCAGTCACAGCCACTTTTACCATCAAATTAGTTTTTTTTTAATATACATACATATATATATAAATTTTGGAAGAGATACTATTCCCCTTTTTGTATTGTTGTTTTCGAAATGTTTTTTATTTTATTTGTTTATTTCAATAATAGAGCTTATGATAATTTATTACCTTTTGTATTTGGAAACAATAGCATTGTATACTTAATGAAGAAGCACTTTGTTTTTCAAGTTTTGTGAATGTGAAGTACCATGGAGCATTTTTATTAGGTTACAACTTGTTTGACATTACGAGCATGGCAGTTGAGAGTTTGTCATGCTCACTCAAATGTCTCGCTGATGGTGGCACGTGTTGTTGGGTCATTCAGTTCCCTTCAAAATGGTTGAACTGAGTGGGACTGATGCACGCGTCATGCTCGTGAACGGGTGCCGTCAGTTGAGACTGGTCATCTCTTAGCTGCCAGTGACTTAATTCAGTTTCTATTTTATTAAATTAGTTTTTTTTTATTTTTATTATTATTGCTTATCTACATTGTGCTCACATATTAGAAGCGACAAGAAAGATGTAACCAAGATTTATGTAACTCATAATATGAATTAAAAGAGTGTCCATGAGTTTCTTGCACGTTCTTCTCCACAGAGATCTACGCTTTGGAACGTGCAATTTAGCTTCACTTGTTTTTTTTTTTATTGACCGACATTTTGACAATTCAAAAGGGCCTGTAATTGGTCTATTTGAAATAAACGTTTCTGATTTCTGATTTCTGCTGTAATGGACCATGTACGCCTTCATCACATACTCTTAACCTATAATGGCTAATTTCCTGTCAATTTTGTGAAAAAAGTTAAATTGGCTCATCATAATAGATTACCCATAACTTATTTGCTAACCAAATTAGTGTCTCCTCATTTACAAAACTAGTTTTAGTTACGATATCACGTAAGTAAAAAACTGCAAATAAAATTGAAAATGATTTTAAAATACTTTTACTGTGGTTGGATTTTCTATTTGCAATTCCAAATCCTTCACTGTAAACCAGAAATTGAACGAGTAAGTGCCCTCTTTAAGCTTCTTTGATTACAACATAATTCGTAAAAAACGAGTGGCTTTGGAACACGCATGAATTCGAACAACTTTTAATATCCCATCAAATTTAAAATACAAACGATTTACTGACGTTTGGAAACATATTAGTACTGACTTGATATTTTGAAGTGAAAACTTCTTTAGCGGCGTTGTACACTTTTTTTGTAATGGGTAAAAAATGTTAAACTCGCGTCAGGACACGTGACCTGATCGAAAATTCGTAAGACGGATGTGACAGCGTGCCACGCGCATCCATGGATGGTGACAGCTGATGGCTCGACCGTCTGTGTAGTGGCCACACTGTTGTTTATTCGTGAAATTCGTGTATATAAAGTGTTTAAAATTAAAAAAAAAAAAATAATTTAATTTAAAAAAATTGGAAAAAGCTTTGATGAATTGCCAATGATTTTGAGTGGAGATTTCAACATAAACTTTGCAGACGATAAAAATCAACTATTAATTGAATTTTTAAATAATGAATTTGGTTTAACTTTGTCAAATGATCGCCATCTTAGCACAACGAAATATAAAACTGCTATTGATGCGGTCTTTATTAGACATTTAAATAGGTTCGAATCAAAACTGTTCGTTTCTTACTTCAGCTATCATAAACCGATCGTATCAGTTTTAGAGATTGGCGATGATGGTTCTGGTAATAATGATAGTGAAAAATTCGTCGAAATTATGGATGGAAGTTGATTTTTCTGAGGGATAAACTTTTTAATGTAATATAAATTGTCATGTTTGTGTACGATAGCGCAATAAATAAATATTGTATTCTACCACATAAAAGATAGTACTTTTATTCTGATAATTAAAGCAATTCGTGCAAAATTATTCCATAACCATTCCAAATTATCCAAAACGCACAACGTTAATACTTAAGTTTTCACTTCTGCCGGCACTCCCAGAGTGCAACCCGTCTTTTTTTTTTTTTGCATATTTCATAGTTGATCAATTAATATTTCGTTTTGTTTGTATTATAACAACTAAACACAGCGTGACAGCCCCTACAGTATCCTAAATAGATGTTATAGTATTAGTCTACGTAGAAAACAGAAGTTATCACCTCTTACAATATGTCATGCAAATGCAAACATGACTGTTTAGATATACACCACTAGTTTTTAATTAGTACAAATACTTATTAGAAAAGGTCTTGTTATTATTTAAGAAAAGTCTCGATAAATAATATTCATAAACAGCACAGTTATTAGCGTTTGTTTATATCCCAAAATGTCACTCAATTTATTGAAATATTGTACAGGCTATTGATTATGAAAGAATAACAATGGAAAAACACCGCTTTTAGCATTTTCTAGTAGCAATTGTTATGAATAATTGATTCAATTATGACTTTACCAATTATGACAAATTTTAGTGGACAATTTTGGGATTTCGTATTTTTTTTACTTTTGACTTCATAAATATGATTAGTAACGGGTACAGATAGAGCCCATTTTTTTTGTGCTAATTAAAAAGTAGGGGTGTATATTTTACATTGTCATTGTAGTGGATTAGCCTCGCCAAGTCATCAACATTATTTATACTATATATTGTTTTCTGTTCAAGAGGACTTAACACGTTAGTGTTTTGTCTGTCTTCTTATTATTGTAATATTTTTTGTCGTAGATATCCTATTTTGATACTGAGCGTCCGTCGGTCGCTTGGTATGATAGCAATTTAGCCAAAACCGTCACTATGATCAGTAAACGATTGAACCGACAGGATCCTAGGCACTTTTTGGATTTTAAAATACAATTGCTGGTCACTGCTGGCAATAATTTCACGGTAAGTTTACAACAAAGTCACAGGAAAGCTCTTTATGAAGAAGCATGTCAAGAGAATTACTACCGTAGATGCATATTGTCACATTACCACATCTTGCCGGTAATACGTTGAGTTACCAATTATCCTATTGCTAAGCATCAATAGTACTAATCATGGCGGTAAGTCCTCTGTTAGAGGAGTGGCTAGAGACATCTCTCTACATAGAGGGTTTTTTTTTAAGTGTGGAAATCATGAAATGACTTCTCGCGCTCTGGGCGAAGCGCAAGGGCGTGTCAGTCTTTTACTGACTAAAACCACACCTGTATCCTTCAGTTGCCCATTGCGTTCTACCTACTTCCGGACTACGGGTTTCCTTTTCAGAAATTCCCCGCGGTCCTAGCTAGCGGGCATCGGCCCTGCTGAGCCCCTACGGTTTGCTGACATCTCCTTGAGGAGCACGTAGATCACTACGCGCTGTTGACGACTGGGCTCGGCCCGGTCAATTACCGGACGGCCGGACAGCAAGCTACCCATTGCTCGACGTCCGCAAGTCTGCGTCTACCGTGGCTGGTAGTCGGGGTCAGAATCTCGGCGGCTGGGGCGTGAGGACATTCGTTCCCTCACGCGTGCGGCCTCCTCCTTCGCTAGCATTACTGCTTCCCTCTGCATGACGCAGGTCCTCACCGGATATGATAAGTTCAGAAGATTCCTGCACCTTATTCATGCTGAAGAAACACCCGGGTGTCACCATTGTGCGAACCACCCAGAGAAAGAAAAAGAAAGAAAGAAGGACATGGTGGAGCATACGGTGGAGGTGTGCCCCGCTTGGCCGGAGCACCGCCATATCCTCGTAGAGGCGATCGGCGGCAGCGACATCTTACACCGGGCCCTGATGCAAGCCATGGTCCGGAGCTACGATCAATGGGTAGCTCGCAATCCGGCCGTCTGGTAACCGTACAGTCGAGGGTACGCAGTGTTCCACGCGCGCCTCAAAGAGATGTCAGCAAAATCGTAGAGGCCCAGCAGGGCCAAAGCCTATTGGGGCCATGGGTTGACTTCCGAAAGGGCAACCCGTCGTCCTTGAACACAAGGGCAAAGAAGAAACATAGGTGTGGTTTTAGTCAGAAAAAGCCTGACACGCCCTTCCGCATCGCCATAGAGTGGTTAAATACATAGGATGATTTTCAACCTTAAAAAAAAACATCAATTGCTCTGATCCAGTAGACTAAAAGATAAATGTTTATCCAACAGAATATAGAGTGAAGACCACCTAAGACATGGCATCCAACAATATTACGAAATCATGATAATTTCAAGAAATTATAAGTTGTTATAGTGTACAATAAAGAATTAAAGAAGAAGAAGAAGTACTTAAAGTTCATGTTCCAAATTTCGATAGTGAAATAAAGTAACAAAATTGCAATAAAATTGATAATAATTTACTGACAAAATTATTCATGTTACAGGTGGACTTCTACTTCTACCAGTTTTCAACAAATAGATACCAACCCAGCTTCGTGGAATTGCATTTTAAATTGTGTGACATGTTGCGGTCCGATACAATTTTCGGTTTAGCAATGCTAAACGCGTACAAAGGAAACCACAAATGTCCTTATCCTCCGGTGAGTACAATAAAATTAAGATTGAAGAGGTTGCAATGTCCCTTCGTTGTCATTGTGACATTATTTTCAGAGCTCTTTACAAAAATGGTAAAAAAGTTTTTTTATAATTTTAATTGATAATAATTTGTTTGCTGTTAGGGTCATATTTATGGTCAATCTGTCAAAAGAAATCTGCCAGGAATCAAAATTATTGAAAAAACTCTCTTCCTCTCCTTGGATCTCATATAGTATTTTCGAGGATTCCTTTCCCAATTTAGTTGAGGACAAAGGCAATTGGAGTAATCCAAATGAAAAAAAAAAAAAAACATGCATTCGGCCATCACCTTAATTCGTTTCTGCTGTTTCAGCCTCAAATTAATATATTTCCTTCGCGCTTCTCATTTATTGAAATACCCCGAATAAATCTTTTGGAAAAAATGGACCAAATCATTCGGCATAATCTTACATCAATTTTAAACGTGGCCATGGATGACGGAGCTTGGGCTCAAGCTACCCTTCCCATTCATATGGCAGGCCTCGGCGTCCGCAAAATTACTATTATTAGTTTACTACCTACCTTTTATATCCTCGGTTTACGGCACTGAGACATTAATCAGGAATATTTTATCTTTCTCACTGATTGATTTCAATATGTTTTATCGAGGCTATAGATGCCTGGGCCTCAAGTCTGCTATTACAATAGTGTCAGAATGGTCTATCATTGATTTCATAATTGTTGATTTTGACAAGTTTGGTAATACAATCATCTCATACAATCTATAATGGCGTCATTATGACTTTAATATATCGATATAATCGACTCCAGAGCATCAAGCTGGTATTTGGCAGACCCGTCCCAAAGATGAGAGCAGTATTCCATACACGATCGAACTTAAGCTTGATAAAGTTTGAGCAGCTGTTCCGCCGTGAAGTACCGTCTCACTTTAGCTAAGATCCCCAATTTTTTGGCAGCCTGTTGAGCTTTAGCCTCGATGTAAGAGCCGAAATTGAAGGTAGATGATAATGTTACCCCAAGAAGCTCAACGCCGTCGGTTATCGGCATCGGCACGGTTACACCCCGGAATGATGGAGCCGGGTGGAATTGGCTCCGTTTAGCGGAAAAAAGACACGCCTGGGTTTTAGCAGCATTGAACTTGACCAGATTGGCATCGCCCCAATCGGATACTGCCTTCAAGGAGAAGTTCAAGCGTTCAACCATAGCCTCTCGGAAAGACTGGATCTGTGACCCACTAGCACGTGCACCGGACACGTATCTCTCAGCAACAGTGCTATCGTCTGCATACCCAAAGGTACCGGGTTTAAGAAGGTCGTTTATGTGCAGCAAGAACAGTGTTGCCGAGAGTGAGGGACCCCGGCATTAATTTCCATTTGACCGGACGAGCAGCCATCAATAACCACTCGGATGGATCGCCCCCTCAAGAAGTCTGCGATCCAGTCACACAGACCAGTGGGCAGACCGAAGGAAGGAAGCTTAGCAATAAGGCTATCATGCCAGACCCTGTCAAAGGCCTTCGAGATATCAAGGGAGACTGCAAGTGCTTCCCCATGCTTCTCGATGGCCTCGCTCCAGATGTGAATGGCATACGCTAGAATATCCCCAGTTGACCGATTTCGGCGAAAGCCGTATTGACGATCACTGAGGATGTCATTAGCTTCTAGGTATGCCAGGAGCTTATTATTGACCACTCGTTCCATACTCTTGCAGAGAATGGATGTTACCGAGATAGGTCTGTAAATAGTAGGGTCAGCCCGACTACCCTTCTTGGGCACGGGTTGCACGTTAGCTTGCTTCCAAGCCATCGGCACTTTTCCAGCCTCAAACGAAAGACGAAATAGGCGTGTCAGGATCGGAGACAGTTCAGGCGCACAAGTTTTTAAAACAATTGCCGGTATCCCGTCGGGACCGCTGGCTTTGTTCACGTCAAGGTTACGTAGCACCCTACGGACGTCCTTCTGATGGATGCGTATGTCTGCCATAGTCGTCTCGCATCGCTCAGGAAAGGCAGGGGGCCGCGCGTTAAAGCGCGTTAAAGTTTACAGCGTCAAAAAGAGAGGCAAATAGATTAGCTTTCTCCTCAGCGGTGTGGGCCAGCGACCCATCGGGTTTCAGCAGTGGTGGTAGTGAGGGACGGCAGAAGTTCGATTCAACAGATTTAGCCAGGGACCGAAACGCCTTACTACCTGCTGGGTATGAAGCAAGTTTGTTCCCAATTCGGCTAATGTGGTCAAACCGATACCTCCGCATCACCTTCTTGCAGGATTTGGCAGCCCTATTATAGGCTCTCTTCTTTTGAGTCACGTCACTTGCCTTGCGCCTACGAGCGTCGACCCATTCTTGGTATGCCGCATGTTTTAGCGCTTCAGCGCGATTACATTCGGCGCCAAACCAAGGTCGAACTTTGTCAGACATTGTTACATCAGAGAATGGAATGTAATATTCCATCCCCCGACGCAACACATCTGCCACTGCGTCCGCGCTCAACGAAGGATCAGCGGAAGAGAAGCAAGTAGGCTGCCAAGGATAGCATGCGAAGAAAGAACGCATACCATCCCAATCTGCTGACTTGTATCGTCAAACCCGCCGGATGCCTCTTGGGCTGGGATCGGGCGGGGAATAGACGGATACAGATTTCACCAGACAATGGTCGGAACTACCTATTGCTGAAGATATCGACACTGAGTACCGGTCCGGATCTGTAGTCAACAGAAGGTCCAAGCAACTGGCCATGTGTGACTCAACATCCGGCACCCTTGTAGCCCCCTGGACCAGCTGGGTAAGATTTAATGCTAGCGCTAGCTTCCGCGTCTCTCGACCAGCATGGTCTGTGCACTGGTATGGGAAGAGCCACTCCTGATGGTGGGCATTGAAATCCCCCAGTATCACCAATTGGGCAGAAGGGTACCGCTGCTGAGCCACATCCGCCGCCTCACTAAGGTGCTGTGTGAGTCTGGTTGTCTCCTGATCACCGCTGTGCGAACGGTATACACAAGCATAGACAATTTGATCTATGCCAGTGTCCACCAAAGCCCAAAGCGTAGAGTACTGGAGTCCTCAAGATTGCGGAGACGCCGATAACAGATGTCGTCCCGGGCATACATACATACACCCGTGCGTGGTTTAAAATGGTGCTCCGTGGTAAACCCTGGGTAAGATAAGTACGACACGTCACGCTACTGATCTGCGTCTCCGAAAGAAAAAAAAGAGCAGGTTTCTCAGTCTCCAGCTGGTGGTGGACTTCGACGAGATTGGAGTGCAGTCCTCGGATATTACTGAAGTGCACTTTAAGAGAGAGGGAGTGCTGCCGCTGTTTTACTGTTCTCTTTTTAATCTTTGTCATTTTATGTGATAAGAGTGAATGAAGGAGAGGAGAAGGAAGTGAGATGGGGTTTCACGCTGCTATTCCTCAGGCAAGCACTGATAGGACGGCATCATTGGGGTACTAGTCTGGAGACTGCGGGGACGCCCGAGCCCCCCCGGGAGTGTCCATCGGGCCCTCTCTTCTGGTCGCCAACCAGCACGATGGCGCATCCCGGGATTTTTCGACAGTTGGCGGGGCAGCCTTTCATGTGTGGCTGGCACATTACTTGGGTCCCCAACTACCTGCGGTCGGCCAGCGGCGCACCGTGCCTCGGATCCCGCTACCCTCCGCGACTAAAATCTGTTTTTTAATTAAAGATAATAATTTGACAATTCGAATGTTGCATGTTTTTTCCATTTCATAAATAGTGAGGTACCACAACCGGTATTGAACAAAAAAACCGAAAATATTCGTAAAAATAGTTTCGTTTTAAAATGCAACTAATTATGGTCAGTTTTTGTATTTTCTGAAGGTAATTTGATAGATGCAAATGTCTAATTCATAAAATAAAATATAATTTAAGCCTAAGAATTGAAAGACTAGCAAAAGCTGCGTCATTTTTCAAACCTAGACAAAAATATAGAATTACTCAAAGTGATATTTTTGTTTGAAAACTAATAATAGTTATAATTAAACAATTCTGTCCTCTTTTTGTACCATTTTCGCATGGATTTCTTATAAAATTGTAGCGATAAACGAATCGAGTGTCGGTTTTTTGCAATGCAGTCCTGTGAATTCACAGCTTGACGACCAATGGGCACGCCATAATCATGACGGTCAGTCCCCTCTTTGAGGAGTAGCTGGAGAGGCGTCACGGCGTCCTCATCTTCCTCATGAACCAAGTCCTCACTGGACGTGGTCAGTTCGGGAAGTTCCTACTTCAGATTCAGGAGGTCACCACTGTGTGGACCGCCCGGAGGACACGGTGGAGCATACGGTGGAGGTGTGTCCCACTTGGGCGGAGCACCGCCGTGTCCTCGTCAAGGCAATAGTTGGCAGGGACCTCTCACGCTGGGTCCTGGTAGGTACAGACCATGGTCTGGAGCGAGGAGGAATGGCAGGGGGTCACCTCCTTCTGCGAAACAGTAATTCTAGCGAAGAACGAGATTGCACGAGTGAGGGAACGAACATCTTTAAATAAATAAATAAATCTTTTCGCTCCAGTTGCCGAGACCCCAATCCCGACTACCACAATGTCAATACCGACGTCAAGCAATGGGTAGCTTGCCGTCCGGCAGTCCAGTAATCGCCGGGACTGAGCCCCAGTCGTCGACAGAAAGAGATGTAAGCAAACCGTAGGGGCCCAGTAAGGCCGATCTGGTTTCAGGCAGTAAAAGTCTGACACGCTCTTCTGCTCCGACTTGAAAACATCTTGACGACCAATGATGATAACTTTTCATAATTCTAAAGCATAAACTGAGACTGTCTCGTTCCGCTCTTGTAAACAAGATATAAAATGGTGTTGGGAGGCCCATATACTGGAGCTCCCTGGTAAAAGAAAGTAGCTAAGAACTCATAATTTTCAACTGGTTTTCAACCGCGCCCGCCACGGTAGAGGAAACACGAGAAAACGGTGGAGATGGTTTATTTCTAAACTCACGAGACCGGAGTTTTGTGTGGTTACACAGCCGTCGCAGTTGGGGTTATCGCTTGAAAACTTGGCAGATGACAATCGCAAGACGGGCGGTTAATTATCAGTTGAGCTTCAGACCGCCGCGCGCCGTGGACATACACCAGAAACGAGCGGTTGCATTATACTTACTTCACATAAGAATTAAAAAAAGAAGGTCTACAAAGTTCTGGGTGCATCAATCGATTTTGGATTTCGCATCGGATTTTTCTACCCCCTGAGGGCCACTGCGGGTGTTTAACGACCGCAGAGAGTGCGGACGCAACCTTCCGAGGCTGCGGGTGACCGTGGCCCGCACGATTCTACTAGTTGCCCGCCAGTGCAGTGGGGGGCGGGATACATATATCTCTAGCATTCTACAGAAGCTGCGGGCCCGCAACCGCAGCGGACGCGGGTAAAAACGGTTTTGTGAGTTCTTAGTATAAGTAAAAGTCCGAGTGTAAAAAAAATATGGATATAGATAATAATATATTTTTGAATATTTCTAATTATTTCAATCTTCAATTCATATTAGACTTTACTATAAACAAACACTATCGTATCTTGGTCCTACCCTCCTTAAAGGTTGTATTATTTAAAGAACCGGTATAAAAAATCGAATTTGGAGACATCACTTTTATCAAAAAGCAGGCAACATATTTCTGGAGTTTGACATTTGCACTTGTCAAATCATTATCTGGGATTAAAAAACGCACTTTAGTCTCCCGATACCTCCACACCAGTGTGGGCCTGGTCGGTCTGCCTGCAATGGAACCACCACTTCGACCCAACTCCTCTAAATTGGATTTTATAGAAGTATATGTGTTCTCTCTGAAGCAGGCATAGTTTTTCAATTGAAATTAGCTTTGGTGCGTTTACGTTCACTTTTTTTTGTGCTTAAGCTTGATGTGCTCGATGTCATAGAAAATAGCTTTTCAATACACTTACTCGAAAACCCGCTCTTATCCCACCGCTTTTAGGCACGCAATAGACCGTTTTCCGCATTAGTGCAGATAAGTGCGCGTGCTCTCCCCCGCCACAATTTTATTACATTTATCGTATCAGGCTGGGCGCGCGTCGTCCCCCACGAGTCGCCAGTCAACCCCCGTTTATTCATTTTGTAAGTGTATTGAAAAAAGTCGTTTGATACTCGTGCAAATTTGTCACTGCAGCCCTCGGCTCCATAACACACTCGCCTACGGCTCGTGCGGATTCCGACTCGAGTGCAATGACAAACGTTCTGCACTTGTATCAAAATGTAATGTACCCACACCGGTGTGCGTGCTCATGAATGTACACACATTCAAAACCAATCCAGCTTAGTGAAATATAATCTATCAATGATTTTATTTGGACTGTTGAAGTGTTATTTCTTTCAGGATATTTATGATCTGAAAAACATGACGATCCCATATGTACCGAAAAACTTCCCGTTTCCTAAAGGTCGTATCTACTGCAATGTATCGCTTACTGAAGGCGGTGTGAGCAGAATTATAGGTTATGGCAGCATTGATTTTGAGGTGAAAATATGGCACAAAATTAAAAAAAACTAAAAAAATAATAATACACCTGCACCTAATTATTATCGTTTCTAATAAAATCAATTTTGAACACTTGATACTTCTTTTTCATTTTACCTGATTATGACGAAGCCAAGAAGAGAGTTATGATTTCAACATATATATTAGTAGTTTCAGGATGCCCATCATAGCCGGAATCTCTTATTCTATTCAATTCACAAAGAACCAAGAGAAGGTTCCTACATGAGTGTTGTCTACGCGGCTGCCAGTAGAGAAAAAGGAGATCACGTCTTTCTTTGTGTGTTGCCTCTCGCAGGCCAACCTATGGTGTGCGTGTAGATTGAGTGTTCTTTTTTAAAAGTTCCTTGTATTTATACGAAATCAAGGAAGGATTTAGGAAACAATTGTGAACTTCATGGTGAAGATAAAACAATTGTGAAATTGATGGAAAAAAAGTAATGGTCAATTAACTGGAACACTCAATCTACGTGCGTAGTACATATAATATATATAACTATATACCGAATCTATTACATAATAATAAATCTGTAGAAGTTTTTAGTTGTGCGCGCATCACGTAAAATGTATGAAATCGATGTAGATAATTTTTATACATTAAAATTGAGTGTAACTCGAGATATTACTTAGGCTTTGTTTCATCGCAATCGGTTGACTATATCTAGATATGTTCTACATTCATTGACTGTTAGGCGGTACGAAGTTCGCCGGCTCAGCTAGTTAATAATAAGAATTTTGTATACCTCATTGGCGGGACATAGCAGAACCTGTGACTAAAACAACATCTTTTAAACCTATAAACCTTAATAAACGATTTAAATTTGAAAAAAAGATGAGCTTGACCAATCCTCCTACATCACCAAAATCCGCTCTCTTTATCCACTAAAATTTAGACAGCTACTATTTATCGACGGCCTATAAACGTAAACAAATAACAAAACAATGAGTTTAGTAAGACGGATGGCGCTGTGTGACAACCCTGTATTTATTACCAACGCGTCAAGAAATGATAAGTGGTTGCTATTTCTTTGGATAGACACCACCAACTTAAATTTACACTTCGAAAACTCCAAATTGAACCTTATGTTTTAGTTATGAAAGGTGAAGGGAAAACTTTAGAGGTTGTGTTGCAAGTTTTGAGGCGCAGTAATTCTCGAAGGCACGGGAATATTTCTTGCTGATGCCTTTGGTGTTAGATTTACAGAGATTTTGATCTGGACTGGTTTGAAATTATGAGTTTGTATTTTATTCATATTCATATGCTATATCTAAATTAGAATTATTTTTGTAGGAAATACTCAAATCATAGGTACCATTGTTAGCATTATGCAAATTATTTCACTGATGTAAAGTTATAATATTGCACACCTTAACTTATTACAGGATAGACATTTATAAAAAAAAGTGTACAATAGGCGGTCTTATTGCACAAGGCAATTTCTACCGGACAACTTTGACCTTTCGTTTCGAACTGAAACGAAAGGAAAAGATTTGGGGGTGTCAGTGTACAACAACATAAATAATGTACAAAAAAAATAAAGATAATAAAAATACAATAATATATATATACATATAATACATAAATAGGCACATGTCTCTTATCCTAGTAATGACACAGTTCCTAGGCTTAAACTATGAAAGTGAAGCGGCAGGAAACAGTGTCACGCAAAATTACAAATTATAATTATATTCATTCGTAGATTTTTGACCGTCACTGCAGGTAGGCAGACACCAGAAAGTCTGGCCATTAATCTATCCAAGAAGTATCGCAAGGAGTGTTGCTCAGTAACTGGGTTGTGTTGATCTAATCGGTTCGGCCGCATCCGGTTGGACCGGAAGCCGACCACGACGAAATGGTTAGAAAGACAATGATGATGTCTTTAAATTTACGAGTACCTATATCTTATTAAAACTGGGCAAGTGTGAGTCGGACTCGCGCAATGAGGGTTCCGTACAAACTACAATTCCCGAATGGAGTCTCGAAGATTTATCCGAATTGTAAAAAAAATTTTTTTTTGTGAAGTAGGTAACAACAAATTTACTGTTTTCAGAATTTTTCCTATATTTGAGCTATAAGACCTTGCTTTATGCCAAATTTCAGGATTCTGGGTTAACGGAAAGTCATCATCATCATCATCTTCCTGCCCTTGTCCCGTGTTATTTGGGGTCAACGGGAATTACCCTATGAATTTTGATTCCCTTGAGAGTGTTGAAATATACGTTGTTTGCGACATAAACGGCCGTATCTTTTTTTTTCGTTAACTTAGAAGTTTGATTTTTTTACAGCATCAAGGGACCGCAGACTTAAGTATATGGTTTAAATTTCAACTCGATACCTCCATGCTATCTCGAGATAAACGGTCTTGACAGACAGACGGACAACATGGTGATCCTATAAGGGTTCCGTTTTTTCCTTTTGAGGTACGGAACACTAAAATACATCTATGTTTATTTAAGTCTTTCCCAAGTCAAACACATTTAGTATTTCCAACCGCATTGTTTACCCCACTCCGTACCGTAAGTAAAAAATGTTGACTTATCTTTAAAACAAGATTTACACAGTATTTCGTTGGTGTCGACACTGCCTGATTCACGACTCCCTTGTTTCGCTCCGATGGTGCCAGCCAGTCGCGACAACCAATTGGGATTTAAGCTTTAGAGTTTTTCAGGAAAATATTTTGATACTGGATACTTCTGACTTTTGTTTAAATACTAATATACCCCTGTTGACAACAAAGACACTAAAGTGGTCCCCGGTAAAAAAAAGTTGGCAACCAGTGTGATAGAGATACATGTATAAACGCCCTAGAAAACAATAGGGCGAAGAATCTATACATATAATAAAACAGTAAAATGGTGGAGCGTTGGTATTGGTTGGCGAAAAAACTACTGAACCAATCCTGTTAAAATTTTGCATACATAATCCTTATAGGCCGGGTCAACTGTTAGGCTACATATTATCACGCTATTTGCTATGGGGGGTGAGCAATAATCCAAAATGTCGACATTGAACGTCATTTGCCACGAGTTCGATCTCCAGCTACAGTTAAAAATTTTGTCATTATTTTATCTTCTTTTTTGTAATAAAATAACTTTTACCATTTTTTCAAAATAAAATTGACATTTCTATTCGATATCTTCTAAATATTTTGTAAAAACTAATCAAAACACATAATAAAATCAAAGCGGCGAGTAAAATCACGTACTGAAATGTTGTAAATATGGCACCACACACAATTCAGATACTCGCAACGCCATCTAAAGACTGAAAGTAGAAATAATGATGACAATGATAGTTGAACGTCATATTTGATAGATGGCATTGTATATTTTACGTAATTTTCTGAGTGGCGGAAGAATGACCATCGCCCAAGTTTGCAGACAGTTTTATTGTTTAAAATTGGACGAAAACCGTTATGGTTAAACTGGAGTTAGACGGAGACATTTTTAAAATCTACTGCTTTTTGTCCCCGTGGTTGTAACAAGCTAATTGACCGTGATTATTCAAGGGATACCAACCAAAGGCGATAAAAGTAAATACTTATATGTATTTATTGACTTTAAAATAACACGGCCAAATTTTCGGAAGGGGTAGCATGGTACCTTGCGTTGGAAGGCCCCCAGGTGGACCGATGACCTGCTGAGGGTCGCGGGAATCCGATGGATGCGAGACGCACAGGACCGGTAATTATGGCGACACTTGGGGAGGCCTATGTCCAACAGTGGACGTCTTTCGGCTGAAATGATAATGATAATGATGGCACCTTTATTTTTCTTTTTTTAAGGGTGGAAGTCATCCAATGACTTCTCCCACTCTGGTTGGAGCGGGAAGGCGTGTCAAACTTTTACTGACTAAAACCACACCTGTGTCCTTCAGTTGCCCTTTGCGACATCTCTTTGAGGAGCGCGTGGATCACTACGCGCTGTTGACGACTGGGCTCGGTCCGGTCAATTACCGGACGGCCGGACGGCTGTGGACGACCCATTGCTGGATGTCCGCGAACCCGCGTCTGCCGTGGCTGGTCGTCGGGGTCAGAATCTCGGCTCGGCGTGAGGACGTTCGTTCCCTCACGCGTGCGGCCTCCTCCTTCACTAGCATTACGGCTTTGCAGAAGGAGGCGACCGCCTGCCATTCCTCCTCGCTCTGGACCATAGCCCAAAGTCACAAGGCCCAGCGCGAGAGGTGACTGACGCCGTTTGGCTCCACGAGGACAACACACACCTCTGTGTGCTCCACTGTGTCCTCCGGGGTGATGGCACCTTGCGGCCTAATAATGGTGTGTTTTATTATTAGCAGTCACTGCTTCATATAAAACTGGGTCGAAAGGTTTGCGTTCCTGATCACAGTTCGACAACATAATTATGATGTATCTCAGATTCCTTGCAGCCTTACGTCGACATCCGTAGGTTACCTCCTTGCAGTGAGTGGTGACCAACACTGGAACCACCCTCTGAGGGAGGCCAGTCTCAGGGATAACACTAATCGGCTGCTACATTTGTTTACCGGAATTTCATTGTTTTATGGATACACAAGCTCAGGACTGTTGAGGGTGTTTCACGCGGTTTCTGTTCCGGATTCGGTTGGAAGTACCCTGATATTACCATTTTACAAATCGCCCGGAGGACCCGTTGTAGCATGCGGTGGAGGTCTATCCTGCTTGGGTGAACCGCCGTGTCTTCATAGAGGCAATCAGCGTCAGTGACCTCTCGGTTTGGCCATCAATATGCGAGTTCGATTGGAAAGGGATACACGCGTTCAAGATTTCACCGAAATTCATTCAAAAGTTGGAGACTCTTCATAGGGTAGTTCCCACTATGGAATAACATTTGTCTGATATACGAGGACGTCAGTCAAATACACACCAAAAAATCCTAGGTAAATGAACAAGTATTTTTTACGCCCCAAATGATCAAGCTGCAACAATCAATACAAGCATGCTCTCGCAAATTCTTCATAAGTACTGTTGTGGAGGAAGATAGTTGATGATGATGGTAATTTTTGGATTCACTGGCTTTTTGGCTTTGCACCATCAGTGCAAACGTTATCCAGCTGAAGGTCGGTGTCCCGATTATGTTCCTTCGTTTACCTCTACCAAAGCTGTCTGACGGCTTAAACTCTTCAGTGAAACATTATTGAGGCGAAAATTTTACAGGAGGTAACTCTTTCGAACAATCTCGCAGCCTTAGCAGACATTGGCCCTAGAGGGCCCTATCCATTTGCTGACATCATTATGAGTCGCGCGTAGATTACTACGCGCCGTCGATTCAGGATTGCTTTGACCAGATGACCGGACGGCTCCACCGCAATCGCCCTGCGGCTTTCAACACCTGGAGCATCACTTCCCTCATCATCCTTCATAGTTTCAGCCACCTTCTTCGATCGTAGTGCTTCACTGAAGGAGGTTACTGGTTGGCATTTTTTCCACTAATCGCCTCCATGAGGACACGGCGGCGCCGGCGCTCCTACCAAGCGGGACTGACTTCCACCGTAAGTTCCATCGTATTCTCCGGGCGATCCGCACAATGGTGAGACTCGAGTGTTTCTTTTCGCTGAATTCGATACAGATACCTCCCGAAACACCCACATCCGGTGAGTCCTGCACAAAGAGAGGATGCCGTGACGCCTCAGTAGCCACTCCTCAAAGACGGGCATTACCGCTGCGATTGTGACGTGCTCACTGTGACAATGTTGTTTTACCAGAACATATCATATGTCGTATTATTATTATTATTATTATAAACCAGAAACATACATAAACTAGTGCCTTTTCCCTTGGGGTAGGCAGAAATGCCAACTGCTACGACCCTTACATACTCTTTCTATTCATTGACGTTCATACATCTGGATCTGGACGAGTACATAACTTGTATCCTGAAGGTAATTTGCGTTTTTACCTTTAACAGTTTTATGTGAAAGTACAATAAATAATTACGATGCTTTCAGAATGAATTGCAAGTACAGAATGATTGTACACTTTTACGAACTTAACGCAGACGAAGTCGCGGGTAACAGCTAGTGATTATAATAAGATAATGTGGGCAGTGGCGGCAAGCGCTTTGCTTTTGTTATTTATTTCATCACCACTGCTCTCAAAACGGCGAAAGAAAACATCGTGAGGAAACCAGCGTGTACTAGAACGAAAAACTCGAAGAGATGTGACATTCCCTGCACCCAAACTGGGCTTGCGTGATGGATTACATCCCATTCCCTCTACAAAAGAAGAGGCCTGAGTCCCAGCAGTGGAAATATTGTAAAGCTGATTATGTATTTATATTTATTCTTTATATTTTTCATGTTGACTAGCCCATGCTGAAAATCAGTTCTGTAGACTCATTGCATTATACATGTGGCCACGGCATTATGCTAAGCGTTCGGCAGTTTTGCGTGGACATGCCACATATTTTTCCTATAGAATGTTTTTTTTTAGATTGATATAAACTAGTGCTTGACTGCGATCCCACCTGATGGTAAGCAGAGATGCAATCATTGATGGTGAGGCGCACTAGTTTATTATGAGCCTATTCAGTCTAGCCTTGAAGACACTTAGATTATCTTCAAAGTTTAAGCATCACTTGCTGAGGTCAATTCGTGGATGAGTGACAAATTAACATACATAATGTGATTCCTCCGTGCTTTCAAAAACGGGTTATTGTAAACTCGTCACAGAGTATAACAACATGAATTTATTGAATTTACCAATATGTGGCAAATCTAACTGTGACGAGTTTACAATAACCCTGAAAATCACGCTAAGCTGGTCACGCTGGTCGTGGGTGGTATTTGTAAATTTTTGACAGTTGTTACGATTAGTCAAAAACCAAGAAATCTGACCCCAGTCTTGCCAAGGGGACAGAAAGACGAGCTACCTTATAGGGAATAAACATGAAAAAGAAAATGTTTTCTGACCAATTTATTTATCAATAAATAAACAACAAATAGAATACTGTGTATTCCTTACACGGTCTGAAATTTGAACATCCAAGCGCTCATTGCACGCTGATTAACCTCGAGACTGGACCTCTGTTGTTGTGTCAAAGACCAGGATTGTGCTCCATACGTGAGTATAAGGAGAATGCTCATGTCACTATTTTTCTGTTTCAAGCACAACGGGAGATTAAAGGAAGAAAAATATAGCATAGTCGGCCTTACAATGTTCCCACTGTTGGGATTCAGGCCTCCTCTCTAGGAGAGGGAATGGGCCGTGATCCACCAGTAAGAAAAAAATATTAAAGTTTAATGAAGATATCAATTATGTTATTTGGCTCTAATCTAACTAAACCCACATCTATATATTCTGCTAATGATATATTTTGTGCCTACATTTCTTGCGTCACACTACTGTGACCCCATCCGTACCGTGAATCCCTAAGAATACGGTACCTTAGGTTCTACAACCTAAGGTACCGCCTTCTTAGGGATTGGTTTTCATGCGAGATGACATACATATAGTATACTAGCTTTTGCCCGTGGTTTTGCTCGCGTTAAGTATTATTATTAATTAGGTATATTTTTTGCGGCACAAACTTTCATCCCCTATTTTATCCCCTTGGGGGTAGAATTTATCAAAATCCTTTCTTAGCGGATGCCTACGTCATAACATCTACCTGCATGCCAAATTTCAGCCCGATCCCTCCAGTGGTTTGGGCTGTGCGTTGATAGATCACTATGTCAGTCAGTCACCTTTGAGTTTTATATATTTAGATTAAGATTTATTTATATTATATGTCATTAGTAGATTCTATTATGAGTTATGCTCTGGACAGCTATGAATTAACATTCAAAACTAACTTGAATAAATTAGAAGCTGTTCAAATCCGATTTTCAACACTACTTGTTACTAAAATAAAAAAATAAAAAAAACCCGACTGCGTAAAAAATAACTTTAGATAAAAACTAAAAAGAAAAAAAAAACAAGTTTAGTCCAGTAGCGTAAAAACCAATTTAAATAAAACAAATTGTTGACGATGAAACCTTGATTTTCGTTATTTTAGTACCAACCATCTCGATAGATGGCGTTAACGTCGATTTATAAGTAGATATGGTTTCGTTACCAGCATTTGTATATATGAACTTTTGTATAATAACAAACGATTCATTTTTTATTAATTTCATCATAATTTCATCTCATAAAACAACATTTGGAATATTATATAACGTTTTTTATATTTATAGTAGGCTACACGGAACCGAGTGTTTTTTTTTTTTTGTGTCATGTCATTCAATGTTTGTCAACGCTGACGCTATTATTACCGACAGTCATTCACTTAGTAAAAAGTCACAGAGAACTTATGATGCAAGAGCGAGCAAAAAGCGCTCGGGAATTGGGATACCCCGACTCGGAAGGTTAAGTTAGAAGGTATCCCCTTCGCGGAGTCTAGTGAGCCAGCGAAGCGAACGAACACAGTCCCCGCCATCTCTTTCGTGGTAATTTTTCTAAACCACCATCCATCCATCATTCCATCGGACAACCCGACGTACGGCGAGTATCCACCCTTACGATGTTGAAACTTCAACGGTCCGGACTAAGCGTTTCGCTTCGTCGTTTATACCGCGTACATCGAAGGACTGGAACAATTTGCCTGCTGCGGTCTTTCCGTCCAACTATAATTTAGGTGCCTTCAAGGCTAGAGTGAATAGGCTCTTAATAAACTAGTGCGCCTCACCATCAATGATTGCATCACTGCTTACCATCAGGTGGGATCGCAGTCAAGCACTGGATTATATCAAATATTTTTTTTTTTTTTTAAAAACACCCGGAAGTAGGAGGGAGTTTTTTTTGTGTTATGCCATTCAATTTTTGTCAACGCTGCCGCTATTATTCCCAAAACTCATCAATTTAGTAAAAAGGCACAGAGAACTTAAGCTGCAAGGACAAACGAAGTGAGTTCGGGACTTGGGGCACCCCGACTCGGACAGGTTAGGTTAGAAAGAGACGGCAGGGAGTGAGCGAGTGAAGCTCGCGAATACAGACCCCGTTATCCCCTTCGTGGTTATTTTTTTTTTAAACCGGCTACTAAACTAGGAGGGAGAAATCTTCCTTCCACCGATAAATCCACCCGGAAGAGCATGTTTTAGTGCAAAATTACTATTTTTACTCTTCCTTCAGTCAGTCATCGACTACATAATTCCATACCTTCGAAGTTTATCATAGATCATAACAATATTTCTATAGGACCAGCTCGGAAGCATAACCTTTTAATAAAAAAAAAATTTCAAAATTGATATACGGTTTACCGAGAAATTGGTGAACATACATAAAAAAAATACATACAGCCAAACATAGAACCTCCTTCTTTTTGACGTCGGTTAATAATATTTAGTGTATACGTAGTTTTTTCAAAAGAATCAAAATATTAAATCAAAAAATGTATAAATGATTTAAACTTTTTATATTGAAACCATTATTTATTAAAATTGATTAGAATTTATTTCGAAAAATAAATGATGTGCACACCTGCTTTTAAGAACCTCTTTTATCTAATGCGGAAGTGAATGGAGTATAGTTTGTTATCAGTAATAAGACATTACATATTGGAGACTCATCTCCAATATGTAATCATTATTACGTGGGACATTCAGAAAGTTTTGAGTAACGAAAAAAATAACTTCTATGGATAAAATATTTTTATTAAATCTTCTCCAAGAACTCTCCACCAGCCTCTGTACAAAGTTTCATGTGTCTCAACCAATTTTCGAAACATTTTTTCTTGTCCGCCGCAGACACCTTTTCCACGGCTTTCTCGAACGCTGCTAGCGCGTCTTCCGGCGATTATAACTGTATTTCTTTCAGCAGATTTTTTATTTTAGAGTATAAAAAGAAGTCACACGGTGCTAGATCAGGACTGTAAGGAAACCCAAGACTCTGACCGGTGTGGTGTCCAGGAAGTCCCTCGTTTTGAGTCCCTTTTTTTTAGCTTCCACTTTTGCTTGATGAGAAATGCATACTACTCTTTCTAGCATACTAGCCGCGGGAGGGTCCTGGTGACCCAGGTTACAGGTTGTTTCACATACCTACATTAGGCACCAGTTCCACACAAAGTTAGCTCTAAATTGTAAGCATTTTTAAAAGCTATCATAAGAAAACTTTGCGAAGGGAAAATAAATAAATAAATTACATTTGACACAATGTATTAATGACCCCTAAGTACTATCAGGTCAGAAATGTAATGAAAAACTTTTCCGCTCTAAATTATTCAGTATATTTTTAGAAGCACTATTTATAAAAACATTATCAAAATACCTACTCAAAGGTTGTAATGGACCATGAAAACCACATCCTGAATACCTTCATCACCTACTCTTAATCTATAATGGCTAATTTCCAGCCAATTTAAAAAAAAAGTTAAACTGGCCCATCATAATAGATTATCCAGAACTTATTTGCTAACAACATTAGTGTCGGCGTTACTCCTCATTTACAAAACTAGTTTTACAACCTGGTTGATCAAACAGTATCACGTAAATAGCTACGGAAACGCTGGCAAATAAAGTTAAAAATGATTTTAAAATACCTTTACTTTGGTTGGATTTTCTACTTACAATTCCAAATTATTCATTGCAAATCAGAAATTGAACGAGTAAGTGCCCTTTATAAGCTTCTTTAATTATTAGATGTTCCGTGAAAAACGAGTGGCTTTTGAAAACAGTGGTAATATTACACCTTCCATAGTGTTGTCTTTTTTAACCCAATGGTTGACTGGTAGAGAATGCCTTGTGGCATTAAGTCCGCCTATGTACCACCACTGTACATGAAGTTTAAATAAATAAATAAATATTAAAGAGGGTGGGAACACGCATGAATTCGAACAACTTTTAATATGCTATCGACTAAATACAAACGATTTACTGAGTTTTGGAAACATGTTAGTACTGACTTGATATTTTTTTTCATATTTCTTAATTGATTATTTAATATTTCGTTATCACCTCTTACAACGTGTCGTGCAAGCCTGATGGTATATTGTTTTCCGTTGTCTTTATAGTGGCTCAGCACCACCAAGTCATTAGCGTTATTTATACTTCTTCTTCTTTTCGATTCGATGGTAAACTCGTCAAACTGTTTGGGCCCAATAGGAATATATTTATACTACTTATTGCTTTCCCGTCAAGAAAATTTAGCACAATAATCTTTGGTCTGTCTTAGTTACCTAATGTAAAAGTTTTGTTACTATTTTGGTGTACTTACAATAAAGTTTATTCTATTCTATTCTATAATTATTACAACAATTTCTGTCGTAGATATCCTATTTTGATACTGAGCGTCCATTGGTTTATTGGATTGACCACAAAATCTTCAAAACCTTCATTATGATCAGTAAACGATTGAACCGACAGGATCCTAGGCACTTTATGAATTTGCAAATACATACGCTGGTCACTGCTGCCAATAATTTCAAGGTAAGTTTACAGGAGAGTCAATTGATTTACAAATTTTCCCGTGACAACCGGCGATTGGCAAACACATGGTTCGTCATTTCATCATTATACAACAACAAGTTTTCCAAATAATTTACTTTACGAACAAATCACCATATAAACTTTTGTTTACCACAGAGCTTCTTTTATCGCACAAACTTTAATAGGATTATTGGTAACTCGACGTATTCCCGGCTGGACGTGGTAGTGAGACCAATATGCAAACAAGATAGTAATTCCCTTGACAAGCTTCTTCATAAAGACAGTTCACTAATGTTTCACTAAAACTCCATTCACAAATTTTTAGTTAATAATCAACGTTACGTATATTACTTATTTCACAAATGATTCGATTTGCAAATATTTTATTTTACAAACTCTCGCTTTACAAACTTTTTTTGGCAAATGCTTCTCTTGATAACTATAGTTCGCATGATATTAAATCATTAATGATTACATTTTTTCATTTAACATTTTGATTCTTTTGAAAAAACTACGTTGTACTAAATATCATCAACCGACATCAAAAAGAAGGAAATTCTATATTCAGCTGTAATTTTTTTTTAATGTATGTTCACCGATTTCTCGGTAAATCGATTTTAAAAACTATTTTTTTTTATTAAAATGTTATGCTTCCGAGTTGGTCCTAATAGAAATATTGGCATGATCTGATGATAAACTTCGGAGGTATGGAATGATGTAGTCGATGACTGACTGAAGGAAGAGGGGGAAGGAATAGATCTGATGATGAAACCGAAAGGTAGGCACCGAAACTCCGTAATAGAACAATGTAACCTAACCGTATTTGGGATTATTAGAATTGTCATGAGATGCACTCTGGCTATAAGCACGGTAATATTATCTATACAGTATTGTAACTCGGCCGTATCTTTGAAATAAATTCCTACAGCCGCACGGTACGTAAACATGCGATAGGGCTGCCCGCACTATGGCTGCCCGCCTCTAGCATTTTAATTACATTTGCCTACTTTGTGATTCCATTTAGTTTTGTGATTGTAAATATACTTTTTTATATAAACAAATAAAATACTTTGTGAATTGAATAGGAACTGTTCAATATTTGCGACCGAAAAATATTTGCGCCTCGACTGAGACGTACCTACGAAATGCTTTATTATTAAATTTTAAAGTACAAAAATCCGCATTCTAAAGCTTAATTACAAATTGTTTTGGGAAACATGGAGGTGGAGAAAAAGGAATATCTTTTACTTGGTTATAGATACCTGCAGCTACTTTACAAATTATATGTTTGGTTTTAAATGAAGAATTCATGCAACCAAAAACAGCACAATATATCCTACTCGTCATATTAAATATATAAATATGTACTTGAACTTATTTTTATTGAAAAAATCGCGCGGCACAGACGCGACTGTCTGCATCCCGAGCGCACCCCGAGATAGAGGCGCGTAGGTATAGCTCGCGTTTCGTCCGTTTGTATGAAGTTGGAATACTGTATAGATAATATTACCGTGCTATAAGGTACCATAGAGCTAATCTGATGATGGAAGCTAGGCATGAAAACTCCGTAATAGAACAACGTATCCTAGCCGTGGCTTGGCTTATTGGAATTGTTATTGGATTAAATTCAATAGAAAAATATGGTATGTATTTTAATATATTTTAAATTGATCGATTTTATCTTATTTTTAATGAGCTTATTTAACAGTTCCTCAACTTCATTTAAATGTTCCTCATTTGATTCTTATTTTCTACTGCAAAATAATATGCCATTGTTCTACTAAAAATAGTAATTTTGCACTAAAACATGATCTTCTGGGTGGATTTATGGGTGGAAGGAAGATTTCTTCCTCCTTGACTGGTAGCCGAAGCCGCGCTTCGCGGGGTTCCTACTTCTAGTTTAAAAAAAATAACCACGAAGTGGATGGCGGGGTCTGTATTCGCGCGCTTCGCTCGCTCACTATAGTCAGGGTATACCTGCCATCCCTTTTGAACCTAACCTGTCCGAGTCGGGGTGCCCCAAGTTCCGAGCTCACTCCGTTTGTCCTTGCAGCTTAAGTTCTCTGTGCCTTTTTACTAAATTTATTTATTTATTTATTATTAGGATCGTCAACATTACATGCACTGGGAATTTACACGATCAATTATAAAACTATATTCAAGTGCTGCAACACTTAGAGACAATCACAACATTAACACAAAACATTTGATTTTTAAAACACATAAGATTTGTTAATTAGCATTGCGATGTCAAGGAGATTAATAGTAATAATTAGAATTAACATTATAGAAATACATGAATGTCAAATTGAATAAAATAAAATTAAAATTAAATTATAAAAAAGAATACAAAAATAAAATAAAATAAAAATAAAATAAAATAAAAATTAAATCAAATCAAAAATTAAAAAATTAAAAATTAAATCAAATGGATTTACATGCTCGGGATTGGTAAGTCAAGATAGATTTCTTAAACTTTTGTTTTTTATCATGCAGAATGTCGATAGAGCAGACTTTAGCAATAACATTGTAATCGGCCGTTATTCTGTTCAGAGGCGAGTATTTGCCTAGATTAGTTTTACTTTGTCGAGAGCGAAACAGGTTGTACTTGCTTGGCCGGGGGATTTTTGCGGGGACATCTATTAGTACTTTTGACACCAACTCTGAACAATCAACTTCTCAATTAAGTAGTTTGTACAAAAACATTTGGTCAAGAAGTTGCCGCCAATCGCACAAGGAAGTCAATTTAAAATGTTGAAGTCGATCTGAGTACCTCGGGATTTTCCTAGCTAAATGGCAGCTATACGAAAGGTGCCAGAGAAAGCGCTTTTGTATTTTTTCTATATTTTTCTTATAAATATCATAATGGGGGTTCCATATTGAGCTGCAGTACTCTACTCCACTCCTGACAAGGGATTGGAACAGCATTATTTTAGTTGAGGGTTTTTTGAATAATTTACAATTTCTAATGATGAAACCAAGTGTTTTGAATTGTTTCGTTATCATTCTGTCAATGTGTAAGTTAAATTTTAAGGCCCGGTCAAAAACCACTCCAAGATCCTTTATTTCATCGACTTTTGTGAGAACGTTATTGTTTAATTTATACTTGGTGTGCCATACAGATTTGTTTCTGTAGAATTTTATATGAAAGCAAAATTGATGAGTTTCGGGAATAATAGCGGCAGCGTTGACAAAAATTGAATGGCATAACCCAAAAAAAACTCCCTCCCCTATGTTGTTGGAGGACTGGTCGCATAGCGGGGCTCCTACTTCTGGGTGGTTTAAATAAATTACCACGAAAGGGATGGCGGGGACTGTGTTCGCTCGCTTGGCTGGCTCACTAGACCCCGCTATCCCTTTCTAACCTAATCATAAGTTCTCAATGCTTTTTTACTAAGTGAATGACTGTCGGTATTATTTATAAGCGTAAGCGTTGACAAACATTGAATGACATGACACAAAAAAAAAAACACTCGGTTCCGGATAGCCTACTAAAAATATACAAAAAATTATAGATTTCAAACGTTGTTTTATGAGATGAAATAAATTAAAAATTAATCGTTTGTTATTAAACAAAAGTTTTTGGTGATTTGTTTGTTAAGTTAATTATTTGGAAAACTTGTTGTTGTATAATGATGGAACCATGTTTTTGTCAATAATTGGTTGTCATGCGAAAATTTGTTAAACAATTTTTAGTGAACTGACAGGATACCAGATAGAGTAATGACACTCTAAGACATGGCATTTAACAATAATGCAATGTCATATGATAATTTCACGAAGCAGCATTTTGGAAAGTGTGCTCGGAAATTGCATGACTTGATTCCACCGTCATGTCTACCATCGGACAACCTGACGAAGGGCGAGTACTACCAAACCTCTACAGACCGGACCAAGCGTTTCACCTTGTCGTTTCTACCGCGTACATCGAAGGACTGGAACAACTTGCTTGCTGCGGTCTTCCCGTCCGATTATAATTTAAGTGTCTTCAAAGCTAGAATGCTATTCACTCTAGCCTTAATAAACTAGTGCGCCTCACCATCAACGATGGCATCACTACTTACCATCAGGTGGGATCGCAGTCAAGCACTAGTTTATACAAATTTTAAAAAAAGTAGCAGATTTCATTGACAAAGTTCGATAATGAAGAGAGTAACAAAATTGATATAGTTACTGACAAAATTATTAATTTCACAGTTGGACTTCTACTTCTACCAACTTTTAACAAACAGATACCAACCCAGTTTCGTAGAAATGCATTTCAAATTATGTGATATGATGCAGTCTGACCCAATCTTCGGATCACCAATGCTAAATGCAATAGGAGGCCAAAAATGTCCTTATCCTCCGGTAAGTATAATAAAATTAAACATTACCCATAACAAAAAATACTGAAAAGGATTGATGAGGAAAGAGGATGTAAAAAGGATTTTTTACAGTCTATCTGTCATAATTATCTAAATAATAAATTTTCAAATAGGATAATATTTTTCAGTGAGTGCTCAAATTCCATGCGCATTATGTTAACGAAACTGCATATTCGGAGTTTTTACTCGCCGCTCACCGCCGCCCCGCGCGCCGCCGCGCCGCGGAGAGCGAAGCGGTGTGAGTGCCGCTTGTCCGTACGGTCGTGCGGTGTATGAGTTAAGGTAGAACTACATTGCGCACACGTGGCCCACGTACACCGATCTAGGCGTACGTGGGCCACGCTCAGGAAACATTCCGCAGTTATGACCTATGTGTATTAATGTAGCACCATGCCTTCTCTTTCCAAAACAATAATCTTTTACAAGACTATTCCCTCTGTCACAACTCCCCTATCACCGCGGTAAGTTGTGACAGGTTCAGAGGTAAGTTGTGACAGCTTTGTATTTGAACTATTTGACGCGGTTTTCGAGCGGGCCGCGTTGCGAACACGTCGTGACTGCACATTTAAGACGTCACGGACGAGTAGAAATTCGCAACGTTTTCAACGCGTGTTTGTAGCAAGTTAACGACGTACAATACACTCAGTAACAAAATGGATTCCAACGAGGAGACACTGCTGTTGACTTGGTTACTTCGAAGACGCCGAGCACGCGTCTCGTTGCGCATCCGCAACAAATTCGCTGCGCTTGGGCGGCGTGTTCGTTGCGCGCCCGTAACGTATGCATTGCGCACCCACTCCGCTTTGAAGACGCTTGCAATCCGCTAGTATGATAAGGCCCTAAAGCGATAAATGGGCGATATTGCCAGTTCACTAACTATTATAGGTAGGGAGAAATAGTTCCTGTCACACTCACCTTTGTCACAATTCTCCTAGGTCTCCCCTACGCGACGCCAATCCAGCGGTCCCAGATATTTATCGGAAGGTGGTGGGGGTAATCCACGCGTCTAAGCGCATGTGCGCATTGTAGTTCTGTGTCTCAGACGCCTGTCACGTCATTCCGCGAGCGACGACGGCCCGACTAACATCTGCGATTAAATTATAATAACGAAGATGACTGATGAACAGTTTATTATATAGGTTCGGCAGTATCCTGTCACATATAATGTAAAACTTAAGCAATATAGCAACATGAAAAAAACCGTCCAAGTGTGAGTCGGTCTCACGCAACGAAGGGTTCCGTAGCGTTCGTGGCAAAAAAATGAATAAAGAATCACGTTTTTTGTGTGAGAGCTCCACTTAAATATTTACTTTATTCTTTTTGTATTTGTTGCTATAGCGGCAAAAGAAATACATCATCTGTAAAAATTCAACTGT
This sequence comes from Mythimna impura, assembly GCA_905147345.3. Taxonomy (NCBI): domain Eukaryota; kingdom Metazoa; phylum Arthropoda; class Insecta; order Lepidoptera; family Noctuidae; genus Mythimna; species Mythimna impura. The sequence continues at coordinate 3,041,839 of LR990352.1, forward strand.
TGCTATCACGGTTCATGAAATACAGCCCGGTGACAGAGAGACGAACAGCAGTGGAGTCTTAGTAAAAGGGTCGCCGTCCGCAAGCCCGAACCTACGATGGCTGGAAATCGGGATCGGGCTGTGGCATGAGGGCCGTCCTCTCGCGCGTGCGTCCACCTCCTTTGCTAGCATTGCTGCATCGCAGGAGGAGGCAATAACCACCTGCCATTCCTCCTCGCTCCAGACCATGGCCTGTACCAGGGCCTGGGGCGAGAGGTCATTCCTGTCGATCGCCCCCACGAGGACATGGCGGTGATTATGTGAACCCAGTATTTTCTTTTCCTATTTTTTTTCTTACTGCTCTAAAGCCGTAAAAATAAAACATCTTCAAGTTCACCGTCTGTTCCGTATATTTCTAAGTAACTATACAGACGACATCCCCCGTTGAAATCAAAGGTTTTAATGCACAAAACACGTGGTTCACGTTGTGTCGGTGTAGTATCCACCGCACACGTCTCAGGCGTGTTCCGTCGGTCTAATGTAGTCCCTGCTTTAGTGTCTGCGGATCAGAATAAAGCCAATGCGTATCGCGTCGATGATTATCATCGTGTATAAGCTTTCATACAATTATAGATGTTTTCTCAAAAGAAGACATAGTTTTTCAGTTTAAATTGACTTCGGGGAGCCAAAGCGAGTTAATATCGCACACAAAAGTAGTGTGCGCGCACGTGAATGTACACACACATTGAAAACCAATCTGCCTTATTGAAATAAAATCTATCAATGATTTGATTTGTACTATTGAAAATGTTATTTTTTTCAGGCTGAATACAATTTTAACAACATGACGATCCCATATGTACCGAAAAACTTCCCGTTTACTAAAGGTCGTATCTACTGCAATGTATCGCTTATTGAAGGCGGTGTGACCAAAACTATAGTTCGTGCCAGCATTGATTTTGAGTTGAAAATATGGCGCAAAATCCAAAAAACTAAAAAAAACACATCTATATCAAATTAACATTAATTCAACTAAAAAAATGTTGAGCACTAAATACTTGATTTTTATTTTTCCCAATTACAACCAATCCTATAGGAGTTATGATTTAACATGTTCAGGATGCCGATCAGAGTCGGAATCTCTTTCAACGAACATTATTATTTGGGTGATGAGTGGGTAACGAGCAATATACAGACCATACCAGACCACGCAACTGATTTATTATGATGAAGGCTTTAAGTATTAAATTAACAACGAGCCGAGAAAACGTTCCTAAACGAGTGTTGTCCACGTGGCTGCCAGTAGAGAAAAAGGAGATCACGTCTGTCTTTGTGTGTTACCTCTCGTAGGCCAACCTATGAGGTGGTCGTCTGCTTAACCAGACTTGCCTGTGACAGCCTTAATAGATTAAAACGTCGCGGTAGGCTCCAGCGGTGAAATCAGAAGGACTTTGGTCTGCATTTGTGTTAGGAGACCACATCCATGTTGTTACGGACACGAGCATGTAATTTAGAATCACTAAATATAATCAACATTACGTCATTCATAGATGCGTAATGTATGTACATACGCGCTGTACATAATAGAGGGCAAGCCAATCAGAGGCCAGACTATTGTCCAATCGGCTACTGAGATAGTATATAAGGCTATGTACTGAGTTCTTAGAAGTACATAATGCGGTTCTTAGAAGTAAATAGCGCAGAAAAACCGTTAAGAATAATCTGGATTTCTATTGGTAGATTACAACGGAGAAAATCACGCCACTATTGATGACCAATAGTGTGCTTGCTGTATGCGGGGGGTCGGGAGGTGAACGTCAGCCGGCCTCAACAGGATTAGGAAACAGACGAGAGGGATAGGGACTCTCTCCCACGACTTGCGACCGGCTGAAAAAGTACTTAAGCTGCACTTTCCTTGAAGACGACGTTCTCTCTCTGCAGTTCGACTTGAAGCGTCACTACGACAGTTTGTCTTGGCACCCTACGCTCCTGGAGCGGCCCTAAATTTCCAGATTTCCTAAGTTATCTAACGTATTAGAGTCAGTGAAGTATTGTAAAGTAACTGTGAACTATTTGTGAGTTAGCGTCACGCGTATGTACGTAAAGGACTCGATTATGTGAAAGTATTTACACGTGTTATGTGAAGTCTGTATTTTATACGTGTTAAATAAATGGCTGAGGCCTTTCAAGCGTGACCATTGTGTTGTGTAATTATTTACATCCTCTGCCCCCAACAGAGGAACTTTGGTCCTTCGAGAGCCGGATATTGGTCCTTTGGTAAGGAATATCGAGCGGCTTATTGTGCGTCTTTGGGGAGACGTGAAGAAATACAGTTGGGTGTCGAAGATTGAAGAAGGGAACACTTCAAGCTCGAACAGGAACGCTGCAAGTAAGAATAGGAACGCGGCAAGTTACGTTTCGAAGAAACCTATTTTCAAGAAAGAAAAGGAACGCTTTCAAGAAAGAAAAGGAACGCTTTCAAGTAAGAAAAGGAACGCAGCAAGTCACGTTACGAAGAATACCTATTCTCAAGAAAGAAAAGGAACACAGGAACGCAGCAAGTCCGACCCAGTAGGTGCTTAGGATTGTCGTCACGTCGGGAACTTCGAGCCGCCAACGTCGTGTCAAGCCGTCGTGTCGAGCTGCAGAGAGGGATCCACGGGTCCTTTACGCCGTCGCGTCAAGAACCTTTTAAGCGGGTGGACCGCGGCTCAGGTACGTGCCACCTAACGGTGTCAAAGGTGCGTGCCTGAGTTAACGCCGTTTCAAGGCGGTGCGACATATTGTGCGGTGTCGCCAACCAAACGTGGTTGAACAGCACTACTGCGCCTGTAAGGCTGCGCACGTTGCGAGGGCCGGACTGTAGGCACTGCCGAGGCAACCGGTCGTTCCCACCGGTTGCTGAGCACCTCGTAGCGCGTGTAGCTCTCTGCAGGGTAGTCCCCACCTTTCCATTCCTGCACATTTTCCATCCCTGCCGGAGCATATCCCTCTCATAGGGCCCTCCGGTAGGTCCGATAGGGCCGCTAGGGCATTGATAGAGCTAGGGTGCCAAACAAGGAGGAAGGATGCCGACTACAAGAAGCCAGAAGAACGAAGATACGCAAGCCCGCGTGTTTGAAGAACCCCCCGCGTCACCGTCGTCCCGCGCGACAATATTATCACGCGCTAACCCCCGCGTTACGATTCCCGCGTCTGTACCAGTTCCTGCAACAGTGCCTACGAACGCGCCGACAGCCGAGAACATTACGATGGATGCTATAACGTCAACCGCCGCCGCGACCGCCATCCCAGCGCCCGCGCCCGCCGTTGATAGGATAAATAGTAGGTCGCCCGTCCAATCCGTACGATCGCGCCAATCCACCGCTAGTGCTGTACTGCGCATTAGGCAAGCAGAATTATATGCTGAGGAGCGCCTCGCCGCGATACGCCGCCAGGAATTGCGACTCGAAGCCGAGCTGGTTAAGAAGAGATTAGCGATAGATGTAGCTACCATTCGCGAGGAAACAGATCGAGATAGTGATATAGCCCAGGACGTCGCGGACACCGATAATCGAATCGATAATTGGCTGCAATGCGCGCAGCCTACGGGGGACGAGGAATTACCATCGCTGACTCCGCCGGATCAAACGTCGTCAGCGATACGCGCACCCGCCCCGGTTCACATACGGGGGGAGGAAGCCGAGCGCACCCGGGGTAGGCAGGAATTTACGAGGCCGCGTACGCCACAGTATGAGGAGCGAGAACGCACGTACTTTCCAAGGGAGGAGCCGCCCCGCGTAGAGAACAAGGAGCCCCGCGAACCTAGGTTCCGATCACCACCTAGGTCGCGACATAAATCTCGATCTCGATCTCGATCCCGAGATATCGATAAGCTAGCCGACGCGTTAAATAGGATGACACGTTATCGACCGCCGCCGCGTCAAGCGATGGAGTTGCCAATTTTCACGGGAGCGCCGCACGAGTGGTTGCTGTTCAAGTCAGCAATGCGAGACTCGACACGAGAGTATGGATTCTCACGAGGAGAGAACTTAGCGCGCCTACGCAACAGCCTGAAAGGTGAAGCGAGAGAGACCGTGTCCGCGCTACTTTGCACCGCTGCTGACCCCGCCGTGATAATGCATACACTCGAACAGTGTTACGGACGTCCCGAGATTATAATCGACAAGTCGCTCGACGATTTAAGAAAGTTACCGCGACTCGGTACGACGGCCGCTGAACTCAACGCGTTCGCGATAAAGCTGCAGAACATCGTCAGCGTGCTATCGTGTCTGGATGATAGGGGGTACCTACAGAACCCAATGCTGTCCAGACACGTGGTAGAGAAGCTCAGCCCACACATGCGCGCGCGTTGGTGTGATTACGCCCAAGAGCATGGTAGTCGCGTGGAAGCGGAGATCGTTACGCTGTCGCGCTACCTAATGAGGGAAGCTGATCGGGCCGTAAGATACGCGTACTCGTCGACCGTGACTACGACTTCAAAGGAAGCGACGCGTCAGCAAGCTCCCGCCAGAGCACAAGCGGTCATTAGGAAGAACAAAGCGCGCGTACCCGCAACTTACGCCGCCACCGAGCGACCTGGCGAGGACGAGAGAGAGAGGGCTAAGAAGACGTGCTTGTGCTGTGGCGAGGGACATGCCACGCCAAGCTGCAAGAAACTTGGTGACATGACGGTCCAACAAAGATGGGAATGGGCCAAGGAAACTGGAGCATGTTTCAAATGTCTGGCGAGTAAACATCGTCGATTCAAGTGTACCGCGAGGAAGTGCGGACAGCAGGAATGTCGTAGATCGCACCATAGGCTACTCCACACCGCCGACCGAACGTCGGACGCGGCTAGCGCCTCCACCAACTGTGGGAGCGGGAGCGTGAGGGAAGAATCGGCGACCACCGCATCTGCCCATGCCGGCAGCGAAATGAGCGCGGTGTTACTCAAAGTATGCCCAGTAACGTTGCGAGGGCCAAATGGCAAGGAAATAGAGACGCATGCGTTACTGGACGAGGGCTCCACTGTTACGCTACTCGACGAAGAGATAGCTAACGAAATGGGCGCAAAAGGAATTAAGCGAGCGTTACGCGTCCACGGGATTACGGCCACGCGACAAGAGAACGACAGTCGTTGCGTGGAAATAGGAATCAAGGGAAAACGCTCAGAGTGTTTTAACATACGCGCGCGTACTGTTAAACGCTTAAATATAATTGGTCAGACCGTGAAAGCGAGCTATCTACGCTGCGAACACATGAAACGTATACCTGCACGTGACGTGTGTTACGAGAATGTGAAGCCACGCCTATTGATAGGCGCCGATAATTGGCATTTGATAGTGTCGCGAACTTTGCTCACGGGACGGCAGAACGAGCCAGCCGCTTCACTTACGCAGCTAGGATGGGTGGTCCACGGAACGGTACCACGGCGCGTAACTGAATTCGAGGCGAGTAGCGGGACAGCATTGCACGTGCACCCACAGGAAATATCCGATGATTGCGAAGAGTTAAAGGACCTCACCACATCGCATATCTCGATCGACGCTCAGGGGATAGTTTACCAGCCGAGAACAGTGCTGGCAGACGAACGGGCGCAGGATATTTTCACGAAGACTGCTCGGCTGGTCAACGGTCACCATGAGGTAGGATTGCCGTGGCGGAGTGATGAGCCACACCTACCACCGAGTCACGATATGACCTTTCGTAGACTCGACACCATTGAAAGGGAAATGGATAAGTCAGCTGACTTCAAAAAAGCACACGTGTCACAGGTCAATGACCTCAAGGAAAAAGGGTACACGAACAAAGTAGCCGATGACGCAACTCGGCCCGAAATGATACAACTGGAAAGCGACAGCAGATGGTCCACTGGTCCCCTCTTCCTGGGCGGACCAGAACACATCTGGCCAACGGAGATCGCGCAGGGAGAGGGGGGTGATGAGATCGTCGCGCACATAGCGCGCATCACCAGCCTCGTCGACACGACTCGTTTTTCATCCTACGAACGACTGCGTATGTCCTGCTGTTCGTCGACAAATGCCGCAAACGCGCTACCCGGTTGACGTTGCGTCACAAACAGGAGGCCGAGCTGCTACTGATAAGGGAGGCTCAGAGGGAGTGTTTTCCAGCGGAAATAGCGTGACTCGCTGTAGGTAGGAGAGTAGACAGGACCAGTCGACTCTACCGATTGGACCCGATTTTTCAAGACGACGTCATTCGTTTAAACGGTCGCATAAATGCCGCGAACGTTTCTCAAGATAGGAAGTGCCCACCCATCTTGGAAGGCAAACATCCGATGACGTCACTATATTTACGTCAGATTCACGAACGGGATCATCACGCGGGACGTGAATATATAGTGAACAAAGCGAGGGAACGCTTTTGGATTTTAAAGGTTCGACCGACAGTGCGCGCACTGATAAGAAATTGCGTGATATGTAAGCGACGAAGGAAGCCGCCAATACGGCCCGTAAAAGGGAACTTACCTATTGAACGATTGGACACCCACCTGCGGTCGTTCACCCGTTGCGGAGTAGACTGTTTCGGCCCAATGACAGTCACAATAGGAAGACGGCATGAAAAACGATGGGGTATGTTGTTCACCTGTCTTGTCACGCGAGCAATACATATAGAGTTGTTGCCAAGTTTGAACATCGATTCAGCTATATTAGCGCTAAGAAGAATGGCGGCTAGGCGCTGATGGCCTAAAACTATGATGTCCGATAACGGGACTAATTTTCGAGGAGCCGACGTTGAAATCCAACAGGCATATAAGCAGTGGGCGAATGACCTCAATGAATTCGTAATTAAGCAAGATATGGAATGGCGGTTCATTGACCCCGGGGCCCCAAATCAGGGCGGCGCGTGGGAACGACTAATAAGAAGTGTAAAGTCGGCGTCGTCGGCCGTGTTGAAGGAACGCGCACCAAAGGAGGAGGTACTTTCCACGTTGCTAATCGAGATCGAGCACACCGTCAATTCACGACCCCTCACTCACGTAAGTGTCGAACCTGGCGACGAGGAGGCGCTCACGCCGAACCACTTCTTATTAGGCTCGGCTACTGGACTACCAACCACAGGGCAGTGCGACGTCGCCGATCGAAAGACATGGCGCGCAACACAGGCGCTAACGGACAAGTTCTGGACTCGTTGGATAAACGAATACCTACCAACGTTGACACCGCGCGGCGACGTCCGAGATTCACGCACGCAACTCGCACCGGGGAATATAGTAGTCATTGCGGATGGTCAACTGCCGCGAAATGTATGGCCATATGGGAAGATAGTGCGCACCATACAAGGACCTGATGGTGTCATACGCAGCGCTGAGGTACAGACGCGTGGAGGCGTTTTCAGACGCCCAGTTAGAAGGCTCGTTGTCCTGGCCGATGGAAGTTAGGCTCGCGTTGCTATGCCGGGGGGAGGCTGTTATGGACACGAGCATGTAATTTAGAATCACTAAATATAATCAACATTACGTCATTCATAGATGCGTAATGTATGTACATACGCGCTGTACATAATAGAGGGCAAGCCAATCAGAGGCCAGACTATTGTCCAATCGGCTACTGGGATAGTATATAAGGCTATGTACTGAGTTCTTAGAAGTACATAATGCGGTTCTTAGAAGTAAATAGCGCAGAAAAACCGTTAAGAATAATCTGGATTTCTATTGGTAGATTACAACGGAGAAATTCACGCCACTATTGATGACCAATAGTGTGCTTGCTGTATGCGGGGGGTCGGGAGGTGAACGTCAGCCGGCCTCAACAGGATTAGGGAACAGACGAGAGGGATAGGGACTCTCTCCCACGACTTGCGACCGGCTGAAAAAGTACTTAAGCTGCACTTTCCTTGAAGACGACGTTCTCTCTCTGCAGTTCGACTTGAAGCGTCACTACGACAGTTTGTCTTGGCACCCTACGCTCCTGGAGCGGCCCTAGATTTCCAGATTTTCTAAGTTATCTAACGTATTAGAGTCAGTGAAGTATTGTAAAGTAACTGTGAACTATTTGTGAGTTAGCGTCACGCGTATGTACGTAAAGGACTCGATTATGTGAAAGTATTTACACGTGTTATGTGAAGTCTGTATTTTATACGTAATAAATAAATGGCTGAGGCCTTTCAAGCGTGACCATTGTGTTGTGTAATTATTTACATCCTCTGCCCCCAACACATGTGATCAGAACTTTTATCTGTGCGACCCAACCGAATTGCCGTTTAGACTCTGCCTAGGTGGTGTGACGTCATCATCGCTTCGTATCGCTGTATTTATTATTGACTTCGATGACACAGTCATCCTGTGGGACACACGACCCTATTTCAGGTCAAGTCAGGTTACTCCTGACATCCTCCGTTTATATTAGAAATCTCTCCGGTAGATTAAGCTCAGCTGCATGTGCAGTTCGAAAAATAAAGTGATTGGTGGATGTAGCCACAACTAGGTTAGTTTAATATGCTTATTTAATAAACAGTAGTGCTAGCGAACTTTCAAACTTTCCCATATGCTTTTATGCTAAACCGTATCAAAAGCTTTTTTTGATAATCAATAAAAGTTAAGTTTAATAAAATTTGATATTCCTGATACTTTTAAAAAAGCTCAAAATGTTGAAGAAGAATACATAAATATTCTAACAAATATTTACAGCGGATGTACTGCTAGTAAAGTTAAACTAGAAACTATTGGCCCAAGCTTTCCTGTCTAATGAGGTGTACGGCAAAGGGACCTTCTGTCCCCCAAAATCTTTATTGCAATACTAAAATCAATATGGAAAAATAAAGGGTTATAATTCAAAGGAAAATACCTCAGTCAGATTTGCAGACGACCTGGTTTTGTTTTCTGAATCGAGCTCTCAACTCCAACACATTATTGAAGCTCTTCACAAAGCTAGTATAACAGTAGGTCCAGAAATGAACATTTCTAAAACCAAAACTATGTCCAACCACGTTAACAGAGACATAAAAATATGTTGTGAAACATAAGAATATTTTGAAAAAATATACGTATTTACAGAAACAAATTGGTTTTAATAGACAGTAATGAGTTGGAAGTAGAACGAAGAGTCAAAAACACATGGTCAAAATACTGGAGCTTCAAGGAAGTATTTAAAAGCAATATGCCCATAAAGTTAAAAAAGAAAGTTAGGGTCTCTTGTCTTATCCCATACTTAACATATGCTTGCCAAACCTGGAAGTTTACCAACAGAACAAAAAACAAAATAGTTACATATCAAAGAGGTATGGAGCGTAGTATGTTGAACATTAAAAGAGTGCATAAAGTAAGACACGCAGATATTATGAGTGCAAAAACAAAAACAATTGACGCTCTAAACCGAGCACAAAAATTAAAGTGGAAATGGGCCGAACATTTGGCGCGAGGACGCCGGCCGCCGAGCGGCTTAGGACCTCGAGGCCTACCGGCTTCTGATAGGGTCCCAGCTCCCGGCGGAAGTGTGCAGCGCATGCGATGGACGAGATCTATCAATGAGAACGTCATGCGTGCATACTATGGAGCTACAGGGAGGAAACAACCTGACCGCGTACCGTGTTCGGATGCTCTGTTTGTTTCAGGTGCTTGAGCCAATAATATTATTATTAATTATCAATTATTATTATTAAAAAAACATTTATTATTATTATTATTAATTATAAATTATTTAATATCAATGATTAAAAAAAACCAAGTTAAAGACATTTTATACGAGTATACGAGTAATCTAAAGTAAAAATGAAAACGTGAACATCCTTGTAAATTATTTTTATTGTAAATTGTAACAATGTTAATGTATTGTTACGTATTATTAGGAAATAAAAGGCTTATTTAATTTTTATTTTTTATTTTATTAGTGCTAGCGAAAGAGATGGCCACATGCGTGAGGGAACGGACATCTTCACGCCCCAGTCACCACGACCCCAACCCCGACTACCAGCCACGGTAGGCGCGGGCTCGCGGACGACGAGCAATGGGTAGCTCGCTGTCCGGCCGTCCGATAACACCAGGTGGGAAGTCTCTAATGACCTCTCCTACTCTAGGGATGGGCGGGAGCGCGTTTCGTAACTCTTCAGAAGTTTTTCCATAGCCCTAGCAGGCCTCGGCCCTGCTGGGTCCCTACGGTTTCGCTAGCATCTCTTTGTGGCGTGCGTGGAATTCTACGCGTCTAACGTTTGAAAAAGTTGAGAAAACATTCAACAACATCACAGATGGGTACGCATTGAAAATATTTTTAAATTTAACGTTAATACTTAGTTAATATATTTTGAAATGTGTGGTCACACAATGTCACAGTCCATCGACGTTACGGTTACGTTACGTTGACCTCTGTTGCTATTAAAAAAACAACCACATATTGTATTGTTTGCTGACGATACGTCGTTAATTTTTAAGATCAATAGACGTTCCACAAATCTTGATGACGTAAACAATGCTTTACAGCAAGTCCAAAACTGGTTTACTGTTAATAATTTAGTATTAAATGAAAAAAAAACTAATTGCATAAGATTTGCGTTACCGAATGTTAAAAGTAATTACTCCAACATAGTATTGGACAAGGAGAAACTTGAATTCGTCGAGAATACGGTTTTCCTAGGGATCACGCTTGACTCGGGGCTACAATGGGATCCTCATTTAACATCTCTGGCAGGTCGGCTTAGTTCAGCAGCAAGGTTCAGAAAAATCCGTCAATTTACTGATGTGGATACTGCGAGACTAGTTTATTTTAGTTACTTTCATAGTATCATGTCTTACGGTATTTTGCTATGGGGACGGGCTGCAGATATAAAGTCTATTTCTGCAGAAAAGAGCTATCAGAGCCATATAATTATAATCTTCGCAGACGTGATTCTCTTAGGGAACTATTTAAGGAAATAAACATCCTGACGGTTCCTTGTCAATACATTTATGAAAGCATTATGTGTGTTCGGAAAAATATTCATCTTTTTACTAAGTTAAGTGACAGGCACAATTTTAATACTAGGAACAGGAACAAATTAGATCAACCTCGGTTCAGATTGGCTAAAGTACATAGTTCTTTCATGGGGTACTGTGAAAAATTTTATAATAAAACTAGCTTCTGCCCGCGGCTTCGCTCGCGTAAATGTAGGTTTCTCCATTAAAACTTTGGACCCCGCTTCATCCCCTTAGGGAGTGAATTTTGAAAAATCCTTTCTTAGTGCTCGCCTACGTCGTAAAAGGAAGCCTTGTGCAAAATTTCACGCTCCTAATCCCCGTAGTTTAGGCTGTGCGTTGATATGTCAGTCAGTCAGTTTCCCATTTTATATATATAGATACCAGTTGAGATTCTACAACTAAATGAATCCAAATTTAAAGCATGCATTAAACGCACACTATGTAGACAAGCGTATTATAAACTGGAAGATTATATCCTTGATAAAAACGCTTGGCTAAATGCCGGTCCTGCTCCGCAGTCACAGCCACTTTTACCTTCAAATTAGTTTTTTTTTAATATACATACATATATATATAAATTTTGGAAGAGATACTATTCCCCTTTTTGTATTGTTGTTTTCGAAATGTTTTTTATTTTATTTGTTTATTTCAATAGAGCTTATGATAATTTATTACCTTTTGTATTTGGAAACAATAGCATTGTATACTTAATGAAGAAGCACTTTGTTTTTCAAGTTTTGTGAATGTGAAGTACCATGGAGCATTTTTATTAGGTTACAACTTGTTTGACATTACGAGCATGGCAGTTGAGAGTTTGTCATGCTCACTCAAATGTCTCGCTGATGGTGGCACGTGTTGTTGGGTCATTCAGTTCCCTTCAAAATGGTTGAACTGAGTGGGACTGATGCACGCGTCATGCTCGTGAACGGGTGCCGTCAGTTGAGACTGGTCATCTCTTAGCTGCCAGTGACTTAATTCAGTTTCTATTTTATTAAATTAGTTTTTTTTATTTTTATTATTATTACTTATCTACATTGTGCTCACATATTAGAAGCGACAAGAAAGATGTAACCAAGATTTATGTAACTCATAATATGAATTAAAAGAGTGTCCATGAGTTTCTTGCACGTTCTTCTCCACAGAGATCTACGCTTTGGAACGTGCAATTTAGCTTCACTTGTTTTTTTTTTTATTGACCGACATTTTGACAATTCAAAAGGGCCTGTAATTGGTCTATTTGAAATAAACGTTTCTGATTTCTGATTTCTGCTGTAATGGACCATGTACGCCTTCATCACATACTCTTAACCTATAATGGCTAATTTCCTGTCAATTTTGTGAAAAAAGTTAAATTGGCTCATCATAATAGATTACCCATAACTTATTTGCTAACCAAATTAGTGTCTCCTCATTTACAAAACTAGTTTTAGTTACGATATCACGTAAGTAAAAAACTGCAAATAAAATTGAAAATGATTTTAAAATACTTTTACTGTGGTTGGATTTTCTATTTGCAATTCCAAATCCTTCACTGTAAACCAGAAATTGAACGAGTAAGTGCCCTCTTTAAGCTTCTTTGATTACAACATATTTCGTAAAAAACGAGTGGCTTTGGAACACGCATGAATTCGAACAACTTTTAATATCCCATCAAATTTAAAATACAAACGATTTACTGACGTTTGGAAACATATTAGTACTGACTTGATATTTTGAAGTGAAAACTTCTTTAGCGGCGTTGTACACTTTTTTTGTAATGGGTAAAAAATGTTAAACTCGCGTCAGGACACGTGACCTGATCGAAAATTCGTAAGACGGATGTGACAGCGTGCCACGCGCATCCATGGATGGTGACAGCTGATGGCTCGACCGTCTGTGTAGTGGCCACACTGTTGTTTATTCGTGAAATTCGTGTACATAGTGTTTAAAATTTAAAAAAAAAAATTAATTTAATTTAAAAAAATTGGAAAAAGCTTTGATGAATTGCCAATGATTTTGAGTGGAGATTTCAACATAAACTTTGCAGACGATAAAAATCAACTATTAATTGAATTTTTAAATAATGAATTTGGTTTAACTATGTCAAATGATCGCCATCTTAGCACAACGAAATATAAAACTGCTATTGATGCGGTCTTTATTAGACATTTAAATAGGTTCGAATCAAAACTGTTCGTTTCTTACTTCAGCTATCATAAACCGATCGTATCAGTTTTAGAGATTGGCGATGATGGTTCTGGTAATAATGATAGTGAAAAATTCGTCGAAATTATGGATGGAAGTTGATTTTTCTGAGGGATAAACTTTTTAATGTAATATAAATTGTCATGTTTGTGTACGATAGCGCAATAAATAAATATTGTATTCTACCACATAAAAGATAGTACTTTTATTCTGATAATTAAAGCAATTCGTGCAAAATTATTCCATAACCATTCCAAAATATCCAAAACGCACAACGTTAATACTTAAGTTTTCACTTCTGCCGGCACTCCCAGAGTGCAACCCGTCATTTTTTTTTTTTGCATATTTCATAGTTGATCAATTAATATTTCGTTTTGTTTGTATTATAACAACTAAACACAGCGTGACAGCCCCTACAGTATCCTAAATAGATATTATAGTATTAGTCTACGTAGAAAACAGAAGTTATCACCTCTTACAATATGTCATGCAAATGCAAACATGACTGTTTAGATATACACCACTAGTTTTTAATTAGTACAAATACTTATTAGAAAAGGTCTTGTTATTATTTAAGAAAAGTCTCAATAAATAATATTCATAAACAGCGCAGCTTGTAAAGAAACGAGCCCTACCTGCAACCTTTGTGGCGATACAGGACATTCTTACAAGGAATGCATTAATAAAGGTTCCCCTCCTCAATGTTAGCACATAGATAGTAAGTTAAGTTCTACATCTAATTTTCTTTGTATGGCCAATCATCTTCTCTGTGATCTAGATAGGTTTTCCGTGTCTGAAGCTAAAATCTGCAATGTTGAGGAGTGCAAAAACTTAGTTTATACTGGGGATAAAACATTGACATTACTTACCCAAAATATACGCAGTATAACCCGGAATTTTAACGGTTTCCAAGTTTTGCTACAAAATCTTGATGTATGCTGCGATATTGTCGTTCTGACAGAATGTTGGTTATCCAAACAAATGGCTAATTTACCAACTCTTGATGGCTTTAATCTTCACAAAAGCGATAGAACATTCAACCAGAATGATGGTATCGTGGTTTATATTAAAAATAATTTAAGAACATTAGTAGATGAACCCCATTTTCTAAACTGTAATTGCTTAGTTATTAAAATTATTCCCGATACAGTAATTATGGCTATTTATAGGCCACCATCCCAAAGTGTTGATGGGTTTTTAGATTCGCTAAACAGTAACTTAGAAAAATTATCTTCGTTTAAAAATATTATACTGGTAGGAGATATCAACATAAACATTGCTGCCGGAAAAATCGATACTCATTCTCATAATTACCTCAATATTTGCTCTTTTCATGGATTATTACCAGCTCATTATCACCCAACCCACCAGAGCGGTTCTTGTTTAGATCATATCCTTGTAAAATCGAAGAGTCCATCCAAAACATTAGTTACTAACTCATCACTTACCGATCATCAAGCTGTTTTACTAACATTACAAATAAGGTCACCTCGAAATAAGTGCATGCGCAGCTATACTAAATTGAATATGTCGAGCCTTGAAACTGACATACGCGGTATTAATTTTGACCCAGTTTATTTTTCACACGATCCAAATGTTTCTTTACAATATTTCATCGATGTTTTGCAATCTACAATAAAGAAAAATAGATTTACCAAAGTAATACCTAGAAAGTATAGTAATATTAAACCATGGATTACGCCCGGACTTGTTCGCTGTATTAGACATAGAGATAAACTCCATCAAAAATTGAAAAATGCACCGGATAATGAACAATTATCAATTATTTACAAACGATATAGGAATTTCTGTAATAATCTATTAAAAAGGCTAAAAAACCAATACGATCAAACTCAGCTACAGAAAGCAGGTAAAAACACTAAACTTATATGGAAATTCATAAAAAATAACACCATTAGGTCAAAAAATCCCGAACCAGCACTTGATCTTTTATCTTCTGAGTCCAGCTCTACCAAAGCAGTTAATAAAGCTAACAACTTCTTCATTAATGTAGGAAAAAACTTAGCAGAAAAAACCTTATTTTCTAATAGACGTTTTCCCTGTCAGAGCCAAACTCAGACATATGCATCACGAAGTTCTTTTGTCTTATTAGATACCGATGTTAATGAAGTAGTAGGTATAATAAATGGATTAAAGGAAAATTGTGCCATAGGATGTGACGACATACCTAATAGCATACTCAAAAGATTCAAATACGACATTGCCCCTCCCTTGACTCACATTTTTCAGTTATGTTTATCAAAAGGAATATTTCCTAAATTGCTTAAAAAAGCCGTTGTCACCCCTGTCTTTAAAGCTGGAGACAAAAACTGTGTCAATAATTACAGGCCAATTTCAGTTTTAACTGGCCTCTCAAAGATATTGGAAAAAATTATAAACAGTAGAATAGTAAAATACCTTGAAAGTAATAAATTACTCTCTGATCATCAATTTGGTTTTAGACCTAAAAGATCAACAAGCCAAGCTGTTCACCATCTAACAAATTTTATAAGCACAAACCTGGACAATGGTATGCACACCATAGGGATCTTTTTAGATATTGCCAAGGCTTTTGACACAATTTCTTGTAATTTGCTTTTATACAAACTGGAAAGGCTGGGAATACGGGGAGTACAATTGCAACTACTAACTGATTACCTTAGCGACCGCCATCAGTCTGTAAAAATAGGTCAGTGCATCAGTTCTGAACTTAAAAATACCTTTTACGGAATCCCGCAGGGTAGTATTTTGGGTCCTACCTTGTTTTTAATTTATATAAATGACCTGTGCAATTTGACACTCCAAAATGGTGTAATTATGTCATACGCGGATGACACAGCTCTACTGTTTGCAGCTAAATCAAAGGCCGAGGTATATGAGGTAGCACAGACTGGTTTTGATACTGTGTCTAACTGGCTTCATAAAAATCTCTTAACATTAAATACAGATAAAACCAAATACCTATTATTTACAATGAGAAACACTTATCCAACGCTTAATAATCTAAGTATTCAAGTGCATAACAATTGTAATTTACATTATGCTGATATTGCATGTACTTGTCCTACTTTAGCAAAAACTGACCATATAAAATATTTAGGTATCACGATTGACTCAAACCTGAATTTCCGCAAACACATCGATTTATTATGCAACAGAGTGCGTAAACTAATATACATCTTTAAAAACTTACGTAACACTGCCGACTTTAGATTAATTAGACAGGTTTATTTGGCTTTGTGTCAATCTATTATTACCTACTGCATAACGTCCTGGGGTGGCGCCGCTAAATCAATTTTACTGCACTTAGAACGTGCTCAAAGAGCAGTTTTAAAAGTTGCTACTTTTCGTCCATTTCGGTTTCCAACACACCAGCTTTACATGGCATGTAAGGTGCTAACAGTACGTCAGTTATTTGTTTTAAATGTAGTTTTGTTAAAACACACTGAACTTTATTTTAATCCAATACCCTCAGATAGGAGGAGAAAAGATTTGGTCTGTGCTAACTCTCGTACTAAACACGCTTTTTCTAATCGATTTTATATATTTCTGGGACCTTATTTATATAACCAGTTAAACAGAGTACTAAAGATTTATAGTTTAAGCTACAATAAATGTAATTTAGTAGTCCAGGAATTTTTGGCAAAACACAACTATGCAGACACGGAAAAACTACTAGAAATTGTAAAATAAAGTTTCTATATACCTACTCTAATATAAGTCTCTTTACCTAATTAATATAGTATCCACTTTATAGGCTGTATTATTATTCGTTAATTTATTTAATCCCAATATATCGTACATAATCTAGTTTTAAAATAATCTATTCAAATTGTTACTTTTTAAGTTGTTTGAAATATTGTCTTCTTTTTAATTTAGTTTCTAATTCCATTAGTGTTTACTTTTTTAAATGTTTGATGTAAATTGATGGCCTGAAACACAGGTTTTCATTAACCTAGATCAGGCAGGTCTACGTTAAAGTTAGAATTACTTTTTTTCTCGATTGTACTTAATGTAAATCATAATTTTACTTACTTTATACTTGAATAAAATTTTATTATTATTATTATCTAAAAGCTGAATAAAAAAATTGGCAAGTATATCTTTCCAACATTGAGGACACAAAAAAAAAAAAAAAAAAAAAAAAAAAAAAAAAAAAAAAAAAAAAAAAAAAAAAAAAAAAAAATTTTAGGGTTTGTTTATATCCCAAAATGTCACTCAATTTATTGAAATATTGTACAGGCTATTGATTATGAAAGAATAACAATGGACAAAACACCGCTTTTAGCATTTTCTAGTAGCAATTGTTATGAATAATTGATTCAATTATGACTTTACCAATTATGACAAATTTTAGTGGACAATTTTGGGATTTCGTATTTTTTTTACTTTTGACTTCATAAATATGATTAGTAACGGGTACAGATAGAGCCCATTTTTTTTGTACTAATTAAAAAGTAGGGGTGTATATTTTACATTGTCATTGTAGAGGATTAGCCCCGCCAAGTCATCAACATTATTTATACTACATATTGTTTTCTGTTCAAGAGGACTTAACACGTTAGTGTTTTGTCTGTCTTCTTATTATTGCAATATTTTTTGTCGTAGATATCCTATTTTGATACTGAGCGTCCGTCGGTCCCTTGGTATGATAGCAATTTAGCCAAAACCGTCACTGTGATCAGTAAACGATTGAACCGACAGGATCCTAGGCACTTTTTGGATTTGAAAATACAATCGCTGGTCACTGCTGGCAATAATTTCACGGTAAGTTTACAGCAAAGTCACAGGAAAGCTCTTTATGAAGAAGCATGTCAAGAGAATTACTACCGTAGATGCATATTGTCACATTACCACATCTTGCCGGTAATACGTTGAGTTACCAATTATCCTATTGTTAAGCATCAATAGTACTAATCATGGCGGTAAGTCCTCTGTTAGAGGAGTGGCTAGAGACATCTCTCTACATAGAGGGTTTTTTTTTAAGTGTGGAAATCATGAAAAGACTTCTCGCGCTCTGGGCGGAGCGCAAGGGCGTGTCAGTCTTTTACTGACTAAAACCACACCTGTATCCTTCAGTTGCCCATTGCGTTCTACCTACTTCCGGACTACGGGTTTCCTTTTCAGAAATTCCCCGCAGTCCTAGCTAGCGGGCATCGGCCCTGCTGAGCCCCTACGGTTTGCTGACATCTCCTTGAGGAGCGCGTAGATCACTACGCGCTGTTGACGACTGGGCTCGGCCCGGTCAATTACCAGACGGCCGGACAGCAAGCTACCCATTGCTCGACGTCCGCAAGTCCGCGTCTACCGTGGCTGGTAGTCGGGGTCAGAATCTCGGCGGCTGGGGCGTGCGGCCTCCTCCTTCGCTAGCATTACTGCTTCCCTCTGCACGACGCAGGTCCTCACCGGATATGATAAATTCAGAAGATTCCTGCACCTCATTCATGCTGAAGAAACACCCGGGTGTCACCATTGTGCGAACCGCCCAGAGAAAGAAAAAGAAAGAAAGAAGGACATGGTGGAGCATACGGTGGAGGTGTGCCCCGCTTGGCCGGAGCACCGCCATGTCCTCGTAGAGGCGATCAGCGGCAGCGACATTTTACACCGGGCCCTGGTGCAAGCCATGTTCCAGAGCGACGATCAATGGGTAGCTCGCAATCCGGCCGTCTGGTAACCGTACAGTCGAGGGTACGCAGTGTTCCAGGCGCGCCTCAAAGAGATGTCAGCAAAATCGTAGAGGCCCAGCAGGGCCAAAGCCTATTGGGGCCATGGGTTGACTTCCGAAAGGGCAACCCGTCGTCCTTGAACACAAGGGCAAAGAAGAAACATAGGTGTGGTTTTAGTTAGAAAAAGCCTGACACGCCCTTCCGCATCGCCATAGAGTGGTTAAATACATAGGATGATTTTCAACCTTAAAAAAAACACCAACTGCTCTGATCCAGTAGACTAAAAGATAAATGTTTATCCAACAGAATATAGAGTGATGACCACCTAAGACATGGCATCCAACAATATTACGAAATCATGATAATTTCAAGAAGTTATAAGTTGTTATAGTGTACAATAAAGAATTAAAGAAGAAGAAGAAGTACTTAAAGTTCATGTTCCAAATTTCGACAGTGAAATAAAGTAATAAAATTGCAATAAAATTGATAATAATTTACTGACAAAATTATTCATGTTACAGTTGGACTTCTACTTCTACCAGTTTTTAACAAATAGATACCAACCCAGCTTCGTGGAATTGCATTTTAAATTGTGTGACATGTTGCGGTCCGATACAATTTTCGGTTTAGCAATGCAAAACGCGTACAAAGGAAACCACAAATGTCCTTATCCTCCGGTGAGTACAATAAAATTGAGATTGAAGAGGTTGCAATGTCCCTTCGTTATCATTGTGACATTATTTTCAGAGCTCTTTACAAAAATGGTAAAAAAGTTTTTTTATAATTTTAATTGATAATAATTTGTTTGCTAATATGGTCATATTTATGGTCAATCTGTCAAAAGAAATCTGCCAGGAATCAAAATTAGGTATTGAAAAAACTTTCTTCCTCTCCTTGGATCTCATATAGTATTTTCGAGGATTCCTTTCCCAATTTTGTTGAGGACAAATTCAAAATTTTAATTATTTTGCTGAAAGACAGGCAGGCATTTGGAGTAATCCAAATGAAAAAAAAAAACATGCATTCGGCCATCACCTTAATTCGTTTCTGCTGTTTCAGCCTCAAATTAATATATTTCCTTCGCGCTTCTCATTTATTGAAATACCCCGAATAAATCTTTTGGAAAAAATGGACCAAATCATTCGGCATAATCTTACATCAATTTTAAACGTGGCCATGGATGACGGAGCTTGGGCTCAAGCTACTCTTCCCATTCATATGGCAGGCCTCGGCGTCCGCAAAATTACTATTATTAGTTTACTACCTACCTTTTATATCCTCGGTTTACGGCACTGAGACATTAATCAGGAATATTCTATCTTTATTTATTTATTTATTTATTTATTTAACAATTTATGTACACACAATAATAAATACAAGAAAAGAAGAAGGAAACAGAAGAATAGTACAAAGGTGATGCTTATTTCTAAAGAAATCTCTTCCAGCATACCTACACACATACATATCTTCATATCTTTCTCACTGATTCAATAAATTCATTTGATTTCAATATGTTTCATCGAGGCTATAGATGTCTGGGCCTCAAGTCTGCTATTACAATAGTGTCAGAATGGTCTATCATTGATTTCATAATTGTTGATTTTGACAAGTTTGGTAATACAATCATCTCATACAATCTATAATGGCGTCATTATGACTTTCCAATGGTCAACCACTGACACTCCATTGAAAAAAAGTGGCTTAGAATGGTAACCTCGTACATATTGACAAATGAATGTCTGACGTATACGGTAATCTGCTTAAATTTTGACAGTTCCTTTGATCAGTGATTTACCATTAGAACGTCATTGTGCAGTCATTGCTTTTAATAAGCTCGATATTGTCAACTCTATTAGCAGCACATTACGAACATTTAGCAAAATGACAATGGGATCGTGTTGGAATGACGAATTTATAAAAACAATAGACTTGGATCCCTGGAGGCTCGCTTGCCCGAATTCTAACCGAGCCGCTCTGCAAAGTAGTTCAGGAAAACCTGATTGAAACATCTACTGCTCCTGTGGGGGAGTAGGAGTCAGGTCTCTGGCTTCACGCACTTCCGTCGTCGAACATAGGCACCTTGCTCGATGATAATACTTTCCGCCTCGCTGCTTCCTTACGTCTAGGCTCTCCCTGCTGTTCTCCTCATCGCTGCTACTGTGGTAAAGTCGTCAACAGCCTCGGACACCACGGTCTGTCATGCAGCCGAAGTGCAAGCCACATAGCGTGACACACGAATATCAACGACATCATCAGACGCGTTCTTGTCGCCGTAGCGTTTCAGCCGTATTGGAACCCCATGGCCTGGCACGCGTCGATGGCATGTCGTTATTTCCTTGGAAGATGGGTAGGCCTTTAGTATGGGACGCTATTGGTGTCTTGCGCCATCCCATCTTCCTAGCACGTCGTGTTGTGCTGGTGCTGACGCTGCGGCTGCGGAGAACCTCAAGTGGCAGAAACATAATAACCTAATTGCAAGTTTTATTTTTGAACCGTTTGGGGTTGAAACTCTCGGTTCGTGGGGTCCGAGTGCCCACAAATTGTATAAAGATCTGTCGAAACGTCTAATTGACACTTCGCGTGACACAAGGGCCGACTTTTATCTCGGACAGAGGATAAACATTGCCATTCAGCGTGGCAATACTGCCAGTCTTTTGGGCACATTACCAGTCGACAGCAATCTGGAAGAGTTTTTTGACGCCATATTTTATTTCGTTTTGATTTAAATAAAATAAAATAAAAAAGCCTTTATTCTACTACTTACATTAATTGAGATACTTAATTCTACACTTTACACTTAATTACCTATTTTATAATAATTACGCTACCTATATATTTTAAATCGTTTATCTAAGTAGTAGTCGCCTCTTCGGCGTAGGCCTCCCCCATTACTTTCCAATGGTTCCTGTTCCTAGCCATAGTCATCCACCCCGGTCCAACTCTCTCCCGAAAAATGTCTTCCCACCTTTTTCTTGGTCGACCCCTACTTCTGCTTTCTTCTCTGGGTATTTACTCCGTCACTTTTTTGGTCCATCGACCATTCTCCAATCTGAAGATATGGCCGGCCCAGTTCCATTTTAGTAACCTGATTCTTCTAATCACGTCTATTAATTTTGTTTTGCCTCTTAAAGTTTTGTTGTCTAGTTTTTCACTCTGTTTTATACCCAACATACTTCGTTCCATTTTTCTTTGGCATATGGCTAATTTATTTTCGCCGCTTAGCCCAGGTCTGGCAACCGTATGTTAAGCATGGGAGTATTGTTACTTTGTAGAGTTTTCGTTTTACATATACTTTTATTTCTTTATTTTTCATTATCTCTTTATAGCTCCAATATCTCTTCCATATGCCATAGATATGCGTCTTCGGATTTCATTGCTTGCACTATTGTTAAAGGTAACCATTTGCCCTAAGTATATGTACTCTTCTACTTATTCTATGGAGTTTTCTTCTATTAAATTAGTCTTCCTTTGTCCATTTGTTAGGATTTTGGTTTTCTCCGTATTAAGTGTCAGACCTACATGTTTGCTTTCGCGTGTAATCTCGTTTAACATGTTTTCGAAGTCTTTACAGTTTTCCGCAAAAACTACAATTTCGTCTGCAAAAGGTAGGTGACTGAGATATAATCCGTCAATTTTTAAGCCTTTTCTCTCCCAATCTAGATTTCTAAAGATCGACTCTAGGACAGCAGAAAAGACTTTTGGCGAAAGTGGGTCACCCTGTTTAACGCCCTTCTTGATGGGAAATTCGTTTCCTTCTCTTTCTAACCTCACCTTCGCACAGCTGTGAGAGTATACGTTGTGTAGGAGAGTTATGTATTCCTTTTCTACGCCTTGTTGCAAGAGAGAGTTCCAGATCGCGCAGTGATTTAAGGAGTCAATGGCTTTTTTGTAATCAATGAAGCACAGATATAGAGTTTTCCTGTACTCTTTGGTCTTTTCTATTATCTGTGTAACAACCTGAATGTGGTCTAATGTCGAATAACCTAAAACCGGCTTGCTCGTACGTTTGTTGTTCATCTAGCGTTTTCGAGAGCCTATTTAGTACAGTTTTTGAAAATATTTTGTACATGTTCGACATTAAACTAATAGGCCGATAGTTGCCTAAATCCGTTCTGTCACCCTTTTTATGTAGAAGTATAATGGTTGATTTAGACCATTGCTCGGGGGTTGTTCCAGTGTTGAATAAGTTATTAAAAAGTATTTGCAGTGGAACCTGTAATGATTCAGAAAGGGACTTAAGCACTTCGTTCGTTATGTTGTCTTCTCCAGGTGTTTTATATGATTTTTGAGAACTTATTGCATATTCGATTTCGCTTCTTAGTACGTATGGGATTGTAGAGCTTTCTGTAACCTTGAATGTAAGTTCACGGAAATCCTGAAGGTCGCTTTCCCCAGATGCATAGAGATCCCTGTAGTAATTGGTAGCTTCCTTTATTATCTCTGGTCTCTTGCTAATAATATTACCAGTTTTGTTTTTTAGACTTTGCGTCCACTCTTTTTTATTTCTTAGCTCTTGTTTTTATTTAGTAGTTATTAATGTAGGGCTTTTATTTTTAATATTTCTTATATAATGTAGTTAATTAAGAATTTTTTAAATGTTAATATAAAATAAGTATTTAGTAGATATTCCTACCAATATAAATACTGAATCTGGCCATAAAACCACCCCGGAATGATGGAGCCGGGTGGAATTGGCTCCGTTTAGCGGAAAAAAGACACGCCTGGGTTTTAGCAGCATTGAACTTGACCAGATTGGCATCGCCCCAATCGGATACTGCCTTCAAGGAGAAGTTCAAGCGTTCAACCATAGCCTCTCGGAAAGACTGGATCTGTGACCCACTAGCACGTGCACCGGACACGTATCTCTCAGCAACAGTGCTATCGTCTGCATACCCAAAGGTACCGGGTTTAAGAAGGTCGTTTATGTGCAGCAAGAACAGTGTTGCCGAGAACACCGACCCCTGAGGGACCCCGGCATTAATTTCCATTTGACCGGACGAGCAGCCATCAATAACCACTCGGATGGATCGCCCCCTCAAGAAGTCTGCGATCCAGTCACACAGACCAGTGGGCAGACCGAAGGAAGGAAGCTTAGCAATAAGGCTATCATGCCAGACCCTGTCAAAGGCCTTCGAGATATCAAGGGAGACTGCAAGTGCTTCCCCATGCTTCTCGATGGCCTCGCTCCAGATGTGAATGGCATACGCTAGAAGATCCCCAGTTGACCGATTTCGGCGAAAGCCGTATTGACGATCACTGAGGATGTCATTAGCTTCTAGGTATGCCAGGAGCTTATTGTTGATCACTCGTTCCATACTCTTGCAGAGAATGGATGTTACCGAGATAGGTCTGTAATTAGCAGGGTCAGCCCGAGTACCCTTCTTGGGCACGGGTTGCACGTTAGCTTGCTTCCAAGCCATCGGCACTTTTCCAGCCTCAAACGAAAGACGAAATAGGCGTGTCAGGATCGGATACAGTTCAGGCGCACAAGTTTTTAAAACAATTGCCGGTATCCCGTCGGGACCGCTGACTTTGTTCACGTCAAGGTTACGTAGCACCCTACGGACGTCCTTCTGATGGATGCGTATGTCTGCCATAGTCGTCTCGCAGCGCTCAGGAAAGGCAGGGGGCCGCGCGTTAAAGCGCGTTAAAGTTTAAAGCGTCAAAAAGAGAGGAAAATAGATTAGCTTTCTCCTCAGCGGTGTGGGCCAGCGACCCATCGGGTTTCAGCAGTGGTGGTAGTGAGGGACGGCAGAAGTTCGATTCAACAGATTTAGCCAGGGACCGAAACGCTTTACTACCTGCTGGGTATGAAGCAAGTTTGTTCCCAATTCGGCTATAATGTGGTCAAACCGAGACCTCCGCATCACCTTCTTGCAGGATTTGGCAGCCCTATTATAGGCTCTCTTCTTTTGAGTCACGTCACTTGCCTTGCGCCTACGAGCGTTGACCCATTCTTGGTATGCCGCATGTCTTAGCGCTTCAGCGCGATTACATTCGGCGCCAAACCAAGGTCGAACTTTGTCAGACATTGTTACATCAGAGAATGGAATGTAATATTCCATCCCCCGACGCAACACATCCGCCACTGCGTCCGCGCTCAACGAAGGATCAGTGGAAGAGAAGCAAGACCCGCCGGGTGCCTCTTGGGCTGGGATCGGGCGGGGAATAGACGGATACAGATTTCACCAGACAATGGTCGGAACTACCTATTGGTGAAGATATCGACACTGAGCACAGAACACCGGTCCGGATCTGTAGTCAACAGAAGGTCCAAGCAATTGGCCATGTGTGACTCAACATCCGGCACCCTTGTAGCCCCCTGGACCAGCTGGGTAAGATTTAACGCTAGCGCTAGCTTCCGCGTCTCTCGCCCAGCATGGTCTGTGCACTGGTATGGGAAGAGCCACTCCTGATTGTGGGCATTGAAATCCCCCAGTACCACCAATTGGGCAGAAGGGTACCGCTGCTGAGCCACATCCGCCGCCTCACTAAGGTGCTGTGTGAGTCTGGTTGTCTCCTGATCACCGCTGTGCGAACGGTAGACACAAGCATAGACAATTTGATCTATGCCAGTGTCCACCAAAGCCCAAAGCGTAGAGTACCTGGAGTCCTCAAGATTGCGGAGACGCCGATAACAGATGTCGTCCCGGGAATACAAACATACACCCGCGCGTGGTTTAAAATGGTGCTCCAGGGTAAACCCTGGGTAAGATAAGTACGACACGTCTGACGGACTACTGATCTGCGTCTCCGAAAGAAAAAAAAGAGCAGGTTTCTCAGTCTCCAGATGGTGGTGGACTGCGACGAGATTGGAGTGCAGTCCTCGGATATTACTGAGGTGCACTTTAAGAGAGAGGGAATGCTGCCGCGGTTTTACTGTTCTCTTTTTAATCTTTGTCATTTTATGTGATAAGAGTGAATGAAGGAGAGGAGAAGGAAGTGAGATGGGGTTTCACGCTGCTATCCCTCAGGCAAGCACTGATAGGACGGCATCATTGGGGTACTAGTCTGGAGACTGCGGGGACGCCCGAGCCCCCCCGGGAGTGTCCAACGGGCCCTCTCTTCTGGTCGCCAACCAGCACGATGGCGCATCCCGAGATTTTTCGACAGTTGGCGGGGCAGCCTTTCATGTGTGGCTGGCACATTACTTGGGCCCCCAACTACCTGCGGTCGGCCAGCGGCGCACCGTGCCTCGGATCCCGCTACCCTCCGCGACTAGTCTCCCGATACCTCCACACCAGTGTGGGCCTGGTCGGTCTGCCTGCAATGGAACCACCACTTCGACCCAACTCCTCTAAATTGGATTTTATAGAAGTATATGTGTTCTCTCTGAAGCAGGCATAGTTTTTCAATTGAAATTAGCTTTATTTTATTTTATTTTATTTTATTTTTTATTTTATTTATTAAGAACAACAAACAGCTACATTATGCGATATTAAAAACATGATAACATAAATTTCTTAAATAATAATGTAGCCCACAGCGCTGTTCACAGATTACCTTAAAGAATAGACTTTAAAAAGCTAGGATAAAAGCTGCATGCATGACAGTTATATCACTTAAT
This sequence comes from Mythimna impura, assembly GCA_905147345.3. Lineage (NCBI taxonomy): Eukaryota > Metazoa > Arthropoda > Insecta > Lepidoptera > Noctuidae > Mythimna > Mythimna impura. Next base: position 3,068,126 of record LR990352.1, read on the forward strand.
ATAATATATATATATATATATATATATATATATATTACACACCACTAATTTTCAACTAGTACCTACGAATACTGTGCGAATACTCAAAGGGCCCACTAAAAAAGGTCTTGTTAGTATTTAAGTAGTCTCAATAAATAATATTCATAAACAGCAAAGTTATTAGGAGTACGGATAGAGCCCTATTTTTTTTTTTCTGTACCAATTAAAAACAATTAAAAGCAGAAACAGAAAAAGCAAAAGTAGTAAAAAAAAAAACTTAATTATAATACTAAAAATATTGACGTTAGTGAATACTAACGTTAAAGTGCTCGAGTGTCTCATACAAAAGTCTTCGAAACTTTTGTATGGAGCATGTAAATATGTCAATGTGCTCAAATTCACAATTGTATGATGTTACCATTCGCCGAATTGGTAAACGTTGGCCAGTATTAGATCGGCAGGTACCTGTTGCAAATAGTAAACCGGCACGCACCTGCCGTCTATGAACAGTTCTGGGGACTGCATAACACAGTACATTGTTCAGGTCGATACAGTCAAAATTACCATTAACAATATTACATAAAACCATTGCTTCTAATTGTTTGCGTCTAGAGCTCAACGTCAAAAGTTTGTATTTACTAAGCAGCTGGTCATACGGCAAATACGCTCTGTAACATCTGTAATGCATTGCACGAAGAAATCTGCGCTGTACATTCTCCAACATATCAATGTATTTTTTATAGAATGGGTTCCAAATGGGTACGGCGTATTCAAGCTGAGAACGGACTAAAGTTTTATATAAGCAGAGGTACGAAGAGGATTGTTTAAAATCGTGAGTGGATCTCACTATAAACCCATACATTTTGTATGCCTTATTAATGATTTGCTCGATATGTAAGTCCAAGCAAAGCTTAGAGTCAAGCAATATGCCTAGGTCAAGTACTGAGCTTATTTTATTCAGCGAGATACCACACAAAGAGTACACAAACCTAATAATGTTTTTGTTTTTGGTAAAATTAATATAGTTACACTTGGGAATACTTAGAAGAAGCTTACTTGAATAACAATAGTCCGTCAGTCTGTCCAAGTCCTCTTGAAGAAGATAACAATCCTGTACGTTTCGAATCGGTCTAAATACCTTGAGATCATCCGCATATAATAAAAATTTTGAATGACGAAAACAGTTTCCAATGTCATTTATAAAGATGATGAACAAAAGGGGTCCGAGAATAGAGCCTTGAGGGACGCCAGAGGTGACCTGAATAGCATTAGAGTGATAGCCGTTGATCACAACCCGTTGACAGCGATTAGTGACGTAAGAAATAAAAAAGCTTTTGTGCGTTTACGTTCACTTTTTTTTGTGCTTAAGCTTGATGTGCTCGATGTCATAGAAAATAGCTTCTCAATACACTTAATCGAAAACCCGCTCTTATCCCACCGCTTTTAGGCACGCAATAGACCGTTTTCCGCACTAGTGCAGATAAGTGCGCGTGCTCTCCCCCGCCACAATTTTATTACATTTATCGTATCAGGCTGGGCGCGCGTCGTCCCCCACGAGTCGCCGGTCAACCCCCGTTTATTCATTTTGTAAGTGTATTGAAAAAAGTCGTTTGATACTGGTGCAAATTTGTCACTGCAGCCCTCGGCTCCATAACACACGCCTACGGCTCGTGCGGATTCCGACTCGAGCGCAATGACAAACGTTCTGCACTTGTATCAAAATGTAATGTACCCACACCGGTGTGCGTGCTCATGAATGTACACACATTCAAAACCAATCTAGCTTAGTGAAATATAATCTATCAATGATTTTATTTGGACTGTTGAAGTGTTATTTCTTTCAGGATATTTATGATCTGAAAAACATGACGATCCCATATGTACCGAAAAACTTCCCGTTTCCTAAAGGTCGTATCTACTGCAATGTATCGCTTACTGAAGGCGGTGTGACCAGAATTATAGGTGGTGGCAGCATTGATTTTGAGGTGAAAACATGGCACAAAATTAAAAAAAACTAAAAAAATAATAATACACCTGCACCTAATTATTATCGTTTCTAATAAAATCAATTTTGAACACTTGATACTTCTTTTTCATTTTACCTGATTATGACGAAGCCAAGAAGAGAGTTATGATTTCAACATATATATAGTTTCAGGATGCCCATCATAGCCGGAATCTCTTATTCTATTCAATTCACAAAGAACTAAGAGAAGGTTCCTACATGAGTGTTGTCTACGCGGCTGCCAGTAGAGAAAAAGGAGATCACGTCTTTCTTTGTGTGTTGCCTCTCGCAGGCCAACCTATGGTGTGCGTGTAGATTGAGTGTTCTTTTTTAAAAGTTCCTTGTATTTATACGAAATCAAGGAAGGATTTAGGAAACAATTGTGAACTTCATGGTGAAGATAAAACAATTGTGAAATTGATGGAAAAAATGTAATGGTCAATTAACTGGAACACTCAATCTACGTGCGTAGTACATATATACCGAATCTATTACATAATAATAAATCTGTAGAAGTTTTTAGTTGTGCGCGCATCACGTAAAATGTACAAAATCGATGTACATAGTTTTTATACATTAAAATTGAGTGTAACTTGAGATATTACTTAGGCTTTGTTTCATCGCAATCGGTTGACTATATCTAGATATATTCTACATTCATTGACTGTTAGGCGGTACGAAGTTCGCCGGCTCAGCTAGTTAATAATAAGAATTTTGTATACCTCATTGGCGGGACATAGCAGAACCTGTGACTAAAACAACAGCTTTTGAACCTATGAACCACAATAAACGATTTGAATTTGAAAGAAAGATGAGCTTGACCAATCCTCCTACATCACCAAAATCCGCCATCTTTATCCACTAAAATTTAGACAGCTACTATTTATCGACGGCCTATAAACGTAAACAAACAATAAAACAAAGAGTTTAGTAAGACGGATGGCGCTGTGTGACAACCCTGTATTTATTACATTACCAACGCGTCAAGAAATGATAAGTGGTTGCTATTTCTTTGCATAAGCATAAGCATAATCAGCCTTTTTAATGTTCCCACTGCTGGGACTCAGGCCTCCTCTCTAGGAGAGGGAATGGGCCGTAATCCACCACGCGGGCCCAGTGCGGGTTGGTGAATGTCACATGTCTTCGAATTATTTAATTTTTATATTTGCTATTTCTTTGGATAGACACCAATAACTTCAATTTACGCTTCGAAAACTCCAAATTGAACCTTAATGTTTTAGTTCTGAAAGGTTAAGGGAAAACTTTAGAGGTGCATGTCTAAGGTTGTGTTGCAAGTTTTGAGGCGCAGTAATTCTCGAAGGCACAGGAATATTTCTTGCTTTGCCTTTGTCACCCAAAGGGCAATGGAGAGGGCTATGCTCGGAGTTTCCTTGCGTGATCGAATCAGGAATGAGGATATCCGCAGGAGAACCAAGGTTGCCGACATAGCACGAAGAATCGCCAAACTAAAGTGGCAATGGGCAGGGCACATTGCTCGCAGAACAGATGGCCGTTGGGGCCGAAAGGTTCTGGAATGGCGACCACGTACCGGAAGACGTAGCGTTGGAAGGCCTCCTACAAGGTGGACCGATGACTTGGTAACGATTGCGGGAGTCCGATGGATGCGAGACGCACAGGACCGTTCGTTGTGGCGACGCTTGGGGGAGGCCTATGTCCAGCAGTGGACGTCTTTCGGCTGAAATGATGATGATGATGATGATGATGCCTTTGGTGTTAGATTTACAAAGATTTTGATCTGGACTGGTTTGAAATTATGAATTTGTATCTTTTCATATGCTATATCTAAATTAGAATTTTTTTTTGTAGGAAGTACTCAAATCATAGCTACCATTGTTAGCATTATGCAAATTATTTCACTGATGTAAAGTTACAATATTGCAGAGTATTTACTTTTTTATTTCTTTCTTTCTTTATTGCACACCTTAACTTATTACAGGACAGACATTTAAAAAAAAATTGTGTACAATAGGCGGTCTTATATTATAATATGTGGATGAATGGAGAGGGAGAGGGAGGCCAAAGAAAAGATGGATGGATTGTGTGAGAAGTGATATGAAAGAAAAGGGAGTTAGTGATAGCGTGACAAGTGACAGGACAGAATTTAAGAAAAAAACGTATTATGCCGACCCCAAATAAAACGGGACAAGGGCAGGAAGATGATGATGAGGCGGTCTTATTGCACACGGTAATTTCTACCGGACAATTTTGACCTTTCGTTTCGAACTGAAACGAAAGGAAAAGATTTGGGGCTGTCAGTGTACAACAACATAAATAATGTACAAAAAAAAAATTAAAGATAATAAAAAAATAAGTGTGGCACTCGGGGACTGAAGCGGTAAAGCTATTGCATAGCATTTTGTATCAACTTATGCAATTATAATTATTTATTTATTTTATTTATGCAGTATTTCTTTTTCTTAGATATTAATTCAAGTTACACTTTTTGAGCGTGGTGACCGATAAGAAAACATTTTTTTTTCTTTCTTGTTTACTTCATAAATTGCTACAAGTATGTTCAGTTGTTATCATAGAACATTACTATAATCTATTATAATACAAAAAGACTATTTTGTTTGACCGAGATTTGAACTCGAGGCATGATGATAACATAGGTAGAACGCTGTACCAATGCGCCACACAGGTCGTTAACGACTTTTCTAAAATAGGTGTTCGGTCTCTGTCGGCCTTCAAGCCACACCTCCGTGCCCGTCGGAGTGGGGAGCGTGAGGTTTTTTTCGTTACGGAATTTCTGGATTCGGTCCCCGCGCTCAAGGCCCTCGATAGAAGCTATGCAATAGCTTAATACAATAAAATATATATACATATAATAGATAAATAGGCACATGTCCGCCTTTGTACCTTGTGTTGCATGAAGATTAAATAAATAAATAAATGTCTCTTATCCTAGTAATGACGAAGTTCCTAGGCTTAAACTATGTAAGTGAAGCGGCAGGAAACAGTGTCACGCAAAATTACAAATTATAATTATATTCATTCGTAGATTTTTGACCGTCACTGCAGGTAGGCAGACACCAGAAAGTCTGGCCATTAATCTATCCAAGAAGTATCGCAAGGAGTGTTGCTCAGTAACTGGGTTGTGTTGATCACAGCCACATCCGGTTAGACTGGAAGCCGACCACGACGAAATGGTTAGGAAGACAATGATGATGTCTTTAAATTTACGAGTACCTATATCTTATTAAAACTGGGCAAGTGTGAGGGTTCCGTCCACTCGCGCACTGAGGGTTCCGTACAAACTACAATTGCCGAATGGAGTGTCAAAGATTTATCCGAATTGTAAAAAAGTTTTTTTTTTTGTGAAGTAGGTAACAACAAATTTACTGTTTTCAGATTTTTTCCTATATCTGAGCTATGACCTTGCTTTAGGCCAAATTTCAGGATGCTGGGTCAACGGGAAGTACCCTATGAATTTTGATTCCCTTGAGAGTGTCGAAATATGCGTTATTTGCGACATAAACGGCCGTATCTTTTTTTTCGTTAACTTAGAAGTTTGATTTTTTCACAGCTTCAAGGGACCGCAGATTTGAGTATATGGTTTAAATTTCAACTCGATACCTCCATGCTATCTCGAGATAAACGGTCTTGACAGACAGACAGACAGACAACAAAGTGATCCTATAAGGGTTCAGCTTTTTTCCTTTTGAAGTACGGAACACTAAAATACATCTATGTTTATTTAAGTCTTTCCCAAGTCACATTTAGTATTTCCAACCGCATTGTTTACCTCACTCCGTACCGTAAGTAAAAAGTGTTGACTTATCTTTAAAACAAGATTTACACAGTATTTCGTTGGTGTCGACACTGCCTGATTCACGACTCCCTTGTTTCGCTCCGATGGTGCCAGCCAGTTGCGACAACCAGTTGGGGTTTGAGCTTTAGAGTTTTTCAGGAAAATATTTTGATACTGGATACTTCTGACTTTTGTTTAATTCATTAACGCTCAGGCGGTAGCCGGCGCCCGGAAGCCATTGTCTTACTATTGTGTCTCTAATTACGCACGTCAAAAGGTTAAATACTAATATACCCCTGTTGACAACAAAGACACTAAAGTGGTCCCCGGTAAAAAAAAAGTTACACGTATAAACGCCCTATAAAACAATAGGGCGAAGAATTATGAATATAATAAGATAATGTGGGCAGTGGCGGCAAGCGCTTTGCTTTTGTTATTTATTTCATCACCACTGCTCTCAAAACGGTGAAAGAAAACATGGTGAGGAAACCAGCGTGTACTAGAACGAAAATCTCGAAGAGATGTGACATTCCCTGCACCCACACTGGGCTTGCGTGATGGATTACAGCCCATTCCCTCTACAAAAGAAGAGGCCTGAGTCCCAGCAGTGGAAATATTGTAAAGCTGATTATGTATTAGGTCTTTACCTATGAAATTGGAGATTTGTATGATAATTTTAAAATATAATAATTTTGGTATTTTTTTATTTCAGCTAATCAAAGTACTGGCCCAAATTATCTATACAATTTTGCCATTTTGATGGCAGTTTGTTTATCCCTTTACTGTAGAAGTCTGCCGGACGGGTGGCGATGAAGTCAGCGAAAGCGTTTTGTACTGCATCACGGGTGTTGAATTTTTTCCCACTTAAAAAATTGTCTAAATTTTGAAAAAAGTAGAAATCTGTTGGGGCAAGGTCCGGTGAGTACGGTGGGTGACGGAGAGCTTCCAGCTGTAACTCTTGTAGCTTTGCGATGGTCTGTCGTGAAGTGTGAGCTCGCGCTTTGTCGTGGAGAAGCAATGGGGAAGAGCGATTGACTAGTCTTGGTTGTTGAATTGCGAGCTTCTCCATCATTGTTTGCAATTCTTGGCAATAGACATCTGCCGTCACTGTTGTGCCATTCGGTAAGAAGCTGTGATGTACAAGTCCGGCACTGGTCCACCAAATAGTCACCATCATCTTCCTATGAGTAATCTTTTTTTTAGCGCACTGATTAGGTGCTGTACCCGGGTCCACCCACTGAGATGAACGCTTACGGTTGTCGTACAGGATCCACTTTTCATCGCAAGTAACAATTCGATTAAGAATTCCCTCGTTTCTATGCCGATTCAGTAGTGCTATGCATGCTTCGACACGTAAATCTCGCTGTCGGTCGCTTAGTTCGTGTGGCACCCACTTATCTAGCTTTTATATCTTTCCGATTTAGAAAGAAAGAAAGAAAACATGTTTATTCTGCCTGAATAGACGCACAATTCGTTTCAAAAATACAAAAAACCAAGTTCCCTGACAGGCCATGTGTGTATCGGGCATAACTGTGTTGCACCACTAGTACCATAGACAACACAGCTGTCTAGGTTATCTGTTGCATTTTGATTTGACGCAAGTGCTTCAATGTTGTTTTGACACTAACTCCAAGGCCCACAGCAAGCTCAGCCGTAGATTGAGATGGATCCGCTTCCACTATCGCCTTCAATTCATCGTTGTCGACAATAGTTACCGGCCGACCGCGAGGCTCGTTCTTCAACTCAAAATTTCCAGATTTAAAACGATTGAACCAATAATGGACTGTGTTTATGCAAGCAGTGTTATGCCCGTACACGTCGTTAATGTTTCGTGTTGTTTGCGCACCGGTATTTCCACGTAGGAACTCATATTCGAAAATTGCACGAATTTTCAGTTTATCCATAGCGCCAAAAACTACCACAATGTCACAAAAACAAAAAACTATCTAAAAACAAATGACTGAAATTGAAATTAAATTAACACGTCTTTCGAATAAAATTTATTTGAATTTCGAATTGCGCGCCAATCCACAGATAATTAATTCTGAAAATGCTGGTTATAGAATCTCCAATTACATAGGTAAAGACCTATTATTTATATTTACTCTTTATTTTTTTCATTAGAAATCAGAAATCGGAAATCAGAAATGTTTATTTCAAATAGACCAATTTACTGGCCCTTTTGAATTGCACGTTCCAAAGCGTAGATCTTTATGGAGAAGAACGTGCAAGAAACTCCATGGACACTCTTTTAACTTTTGGAGTAGCGTAATTAGAGACACAATAGTAAGACAATGGCGCACGAACGCCGGCGGTCGTGCGGGGATCAACAGCTTAAATCATTTTATGTTACATAAATCTTGGTTACATATTTCTTGTCGCTTCTATTAGACTTTGACTGGCCTATGCTGAAAATCAGCGCTGTAGACTCGTCGCATTATATATGGGGCCACGGCATTATGCTAAGCGTTCGGCAGTTTTGCGTGGACATGCCACATATTTTTCCTATAGAATGTTTTTTTTTTAATTGATATAAACTAGTGCTTGACTGCGATCCCACCTAATGGTAAGCAGAGATGCAATCATTGATGGTGAGGCGCACTAGTTTATTAAGAGCCTATTCACTCTAGCCTTGAAGACACCTAAATTATCTTCAAAGTTTAAGCATCACTTGCTGAGGTCAGTTCGTGGATGAGTGACAAATTAACATACATAATGTGATTCCTCCGTGCTTTCAAAAACGGGTTATTGTAAACTCGTCACAGAGTATAACATGAATTTATGGAATTTACCAATATGTGGCAAATCAAACTGTGACGAGTTTACAATAACCCTGAAAAACACGCTAAGCTGGTCACGCTGGTCGTGGCTGGTATTTGTAAATTTTTGACAGTTGTTACGATTAGTCAGAAACCAAGAAATCTGACCCCAGTCTTGCCAAGGGGACAGATAGACGTGCTACCTTATAGGGAATAAACATGAAGAAAAAAAATGTTTTCTGACCAATTTATTTATCAATAAATAAACAAAAATAGAATACTATGTATTCCTTACACGGTCTGAAATTTGAACATCTAAGCGCTCATTGCACGCTGATAAACCTCGAGACTGGACCTCTGTTGTTGTGTCAAAGACCAGGATTGTGCTCCATACGTGAGTATAAGGAGAATGCACATGTCACTATTTTTCTGTTTCAAGCACAACGGGAGATTAAAGGAAGAAAAATATAGCATAGTCGGCCTTACAATGTTCACACTGTTGGGATTCAGGCCTCCTCTCTAGGAGAGGGAATGGGCCGTAATCCACCAGTAAGAAAAATATATTAAAGTTTAATGAAGATATCAATTATGTTATTTGGCTCTAATCTAACTAAACCCAGATCTATATATTCTGCTAATGATATATTTTGTGCCTACATTTCTTGGGTCACACTACTGTGACCCCATCCGTACCGTGAATCCCTAAGAATACGGTACCTTAGGTTCTACAACCTAAGGTACCGCCTTCTTAGGGATTGGTTTTCATGCGAGATGACAAGCGGGTCACATTGTGAAGCTGAGAGGTGTTGTGCCAATGTCACGGATGTCAGTTAGAGATACAACACGTATACCTTATAGACAGCGACTGACAACTGTTGGTGGTAATAATTCTGATTTAACTATCCTGATGGAGTATTTATTTTATTTATTGATAGGGACCTTAAAGACGTACTCACTGAAACTTACACAAACAAGAATCATATTAGTATACTAGCTTTTGCCCGCGGCTTCGCTCGCGTTAAGTATTATTATTAATTAGGTATATTTTTTGCGGCAAAAACTTTCATCCCCTATTTCATCTCCTTGGGGGTAGAATTTATCAAAATCCTTTCTTAGAGGATGCCTACGTCATAGTAGCTATATGCATGGAAAGTCTCAGCCCGATCGGTTTAAAATTGATAAAGTTTCATACAAACTTTCATCCCCTATTTTATCCCCTTGGGGGTAGAATTTATCAAAAATCTTTCTTAGCGGATGCCTACGTCATAACATCTACCTGCATGCCAAATTTCAGCCCGATCCTTCCAGTGGTTTGGGCTGTGCGTCCGCTTTCACTGAAGATAAAATCATTGCTGTGAGACAACTATTTCTCGAAGATCGTCATGTGGCATATCGAGATATAGAGGCTCTATTAGGCATCTCAGGGACAACCATTCAGAAGATCTTGCATGAAGCGCTTGGTGTGAGAAAGCTAGTTTGCCGTTGGATACCGCATCTGCTTTTCGACGATCACAAGGCGGCCCGCGTCGGATGGTGTAAGAAAACTCTGCAAAGGAGAGTCAAATCACGTCTACGACATCATCAGTGGTGATGAATCTTGGATCTATGCCTACGATCCTGATTCCAAACAACAATCTACAATCTGGGTCTTTCAAGACGAGCCAAAGCCGGCTAAAGTTGTTCGTTCTCGAAGCACTTCAAAGAAGATGGTGGCCACGTTCGTTGGAAAAACCGGCCATGTTGCGACTATTGTACTTGAAGATCGTAGAACGGTTAACGCAGAGTGGTATACCACAGTTTGTTTACCACAAGTCATCACCGAACTTCGAAAATCTAACTCAAAGCGACGCATCATCCTGTACCACGACAACGCAAGCTCACACAGCGCTCGTCAAACGATTGAGTATTTGAAGCAGGAAAAAGTAGAAATTCTTGACCATCCTCCATACAGTGCTGACCTAAGACCTAACGATTTAACGATAAAATTAAGAAGTCTTCGTGGTCAAAGGTGAAGAAGCAGTCGACGCTTTCAAGTCGACCATTTTGAACAGCCCCACTTTAGAGTGGAATAAATGTTATAATAACTGGTTTGAGCGAATGGAAAAGTGTATTAAGCTACGTGGTGAATACTTTGAAAGACAATAAAAAGTATTATAAGGTTCTAGTTGTGTTTTTTCTTCAAACGACAAAACTTAAAAGACATGCCTCGTATGAAGTCGTTTCAGTTTGAAAAGTATGAACCATCAAACGATACTCTTAGATTTGATGGACTGTAAAGTAAGATTTAATACAGCGACACATTCGTTAAAATAAAATGTTTCTCAAAATCTACCAAAGGTTGTCAACTCCCGGTCGCGACACGATTCACGGTACGATGAGTCCAAATAATGAGCCCGTAACATATAGGTAACGTAGACACCTACACCTTGTCTAAAGACACACAGACAATGGATGAGTTGTCTTGTGTTCGCAGAAACATATGGCGTTGTTATATGTAAAGACGAAGATGCTTTGACACGTTTTCGAGAAGTTTTTGTGGAAATGACTGTATTTTGTTTTTTATTTTTGATGTTTTCCAGGAATTCGAGGTTGTACGGATAGTGTACAGTCATACAGTGTCATCTACTAGTTCCTCTTCTTTTTAAAGGTTTTTTAATGTGAGGAATGGATGCAGCTGTCTGTACGTCGATGAGCTCATGATTACGGCTCTGTTTTATACGGAACTGTTAAAGTGATGGAGCTATATAGGATGATAGTTCCATTCCTCTTTCTGGCTCACACGCTTGTCATTTTAACATGTCATGGTTTTTTTTTTCGGTAAGAAAATCATCAAACACCTCGCACTTGGGCGGAGCGAGAGATAGTGTCAGACTTTTACTGACTAAAAACCCACTCCTGTTCCTTCGTTGCCTTTCGTACCAGGGCCGAGTCATCCTTTCAGAATCAGACCCTTGGCCCCAGTAGGCTTCGACCCTACTGGGCCCCTACAGTTGCTGATATCTCCTTGAGGCACGCGTGGAACAGTACGCGCCATCGACGACTTGGGCTCAGTCCGGACGGTTACCGGACGGTCGGACGGCGAGCTACCCATTGCTCGCCGTCCGCAAGCCCGCGCCTACGGTGGCCAGAAATCGGGATCGGGATCCCGATGGCTGTTGGGGCGTTAGGACCGTTGCCTCACGCGATCGGCGGCCTCCTTTGTTAGCATTACTGCTTCGCAGAAGGAGGCGACCGCCTGCCACTCCTCCTCGCTCCGGACCATGGCCTGTACCAAAGCCCGGCGCGAGAGATCGCCGCCGCCGATCGCCCCCACGAGGACACGGCGTTGCTTAACATGTCATGGTAATAGCCCTGTATCAAATAAAACATAAGAAAAGTATATTCTCTTGGAAATATGATAAGATACATAATATAATATATACATTTCACACAACGCCGTCGAGTCCCAAACTAAGCAGAGCTTGTGCTATGAGTATATAAATATAATGTTACATATTTCTAAATACATACATACATATACATATTATTGATAAATTACACCCAGACACGGAACAAATGATTGTGCTCATCATACAAACATTTGTCTGGGGTGGGAATCGAACCAATGACCTCCGGCGTAGCAGTCAGGGCCACTAACCACTTGGCCAACAGGCCAATCAAGCATCCTCTTAATAAATATTGATTATTTTCACTAACCCATATTTCATTTCTTGGGAGTATTCTACTTCAACAACAAAGATACCATTACCCCTAAAATGTTTAACCAAATATGAACGCTTTATCACCTACTATCCAATGGGCATAGGGCATGATGATATAACCGTCGCAAGATACAATCAACTAGCACCTGTTCTTAGTGGTTAGATTAAATATATAACTAAAGCGTGTAAAGATTGCTTAACATTTATATAAGGTAAAAGATTAATAAACACAGAATTAAAACTGGGGCCCTGTAAAAGCCGTCCTATATTGGCAAAAGTGATTTGCCATTTCTGAGACATTTATGATGTCTTTATTATTATCTCTTTATTTATTTTCTATACATATTTTATATATTTTTAAATATTTCTTAAAGAAACATATAAAAAAAAAACATTTAAAAATATAAAAAATAGTAGTCCGCCGGTGTTGGGAGCAGGGTCCAAGCTACCGGTGGTTAGGGCTCCAGAGACAGGAACCTCCTCACAATCCGAGCCGTATCAAGGAGTACTGCCTTCTGTATCAGGCCCTTGATCCAACCACGTAACGACAGCTTCGACAGATGGTTGTCGAAGCTTTTGGCTATAAGGCCATTGGCAGTCACAACAATCGGCACAATGACAGCCGAGTCCACATTCCACATGTCGACAACCTCGTGTGCTAAGTCGAGATATTTGATTTGTTTTTCTTTCTCAGCTTTCACGAGATTCTCGTCATGCGGGATGGTGACATCGACTATCATTGCGCGGCGCGCTAATCGGTCTATCACCACTATATCCGGCTTATTGGCTACAATAGTCCGGTCAGTAATGATAGACCGATCCCAGTACAGCGTGACATGGTCATTTTCGAGAACTGGGTCGGGCACATACCTGTAATACGGTACCTCTGAATATACTAAGTTGTATTTCAAAGCAAGTTGCTGGTGAATAATCCTGGCTACTTGGTTATGCCTGTGCAAGTACTCGCCGTTAGCCAGACGAGAACAACCAGAGATAATACTCGTATGTCTGATAGACTCACCCGGACGATGGCATGCCCGACACACGTCAACCGTCCCGTCCTTCATTATATATCTCTCATTATTATTATTTTTATATATTTTATTTATCTCAGGACCCTGAGGTCCTGGACCTTTGGGAGGCGTACGAGGAGCCGAAGCCAACTCGCAGAGGCCCTTTAGACAATTATAATGGAACATAATACCAACCGACGATTATCCCTGTACGCGCTATGCTAGTGCACCCAAGGACAACCCCCGGTTATTGAAAAACTGTTGCGACATATGGAGAACAAAGATAATAGGGCTATGGTTTTTGGAGTCATAAGTGGACTGGTAACATGGAACTATGTCAAGACTATGGCCCCTGCCTGAACAACGTTATTAATATGCATCGAAAAATGGCAGGGGGTGACTTGCACACTCAATAAATGGGCCCCCAAAAACAGCCGCTAGTACGAAGTGACGTAGCAACAAGAGGGCAACATATCCTGAGGTGCTTAAGGAGTGGAGAGGTATACCACGGCTATCAGGATAATCCCGGAAGTACGGTCAAGATCCCTACCAGCACCTTACTGGATTATACATTCTTCTCCCGAGCACGTTTGCTCTTGCGAATCTCCGCTCAAGCCAGCCAATAAAGGCAAGAGAGAGGTGGGAGCTCAGTTCCTCGTCAGTGTTCACTACGGCCGGCCAATAAAGGCAAGCCGGAGATGAAGAACAAGAATTCTCCCGGGAGATCGGGTCCGTGGGGTCGCTAATGCCCAACAGTTCGCCACAAAACTGCACTGCGGATTGTATCTCTCTTAGTCTGGCCCCTCACCCTAGGCATATTACGGCAAAGCAAACTTTACCGATACATACCTAGGGTATATTGGAGCACGCAAGCCCCACCACGACGTCAACGTAGAGTTATGGCGATGGGGTTATTATTATTATTATTATTATTATTTGGTAAGACACACTAGCAGCTATTTAGCTGATGCGTGTGTTTCATATAGTTTGGAGATGTTTAGATCAATGTTTATGATCAATTATATCTTCTACATGGATAGCACTAAATGTAGAACGTGTTTCATTCATTTGAGACAATAAATATCATTGATTGCTGTCTATATGTGTTTTATACTCTACAGCTGCGAGGAACATAAAATTTTCGCGATGCATTAATTTAAGTTCTAGTGAAGTGAATCAAGTGAAACTTCCGCGAAAGCAGAATATATAGTGCCTGACCATCGATATAATATATGTACTACGTACTAGATTACGCGTGCCGTACACTCACTTCAACCGACTCAGGTGCAGTGTCTTCTATGCACCTTGATATTGATGACATTAGTACAGTTGACGTTCATGCACTGTGAGAGCGGCGCTTATAAATTCAAATTAAAGTGAATCTGGACGTAATTGATAATTCTGTAGTAATTTAAGTAAAATTATTGGTTGTCTAAGCAATATAATAGCTTCTAATATCGTAATAGTATGTTAGAAAACATATTATTTTATTAAAAAGCCTTCCCATTTTACAATCATAGACTAAAACATGCAGATGTTCACTCCCACAAAAACCAGATTTTTACCTACAACTGGTTTAGTGAACACAGACTAGCATGGTGTTTTATTCCTTGTTTGATATTTTTTTTTGAACATTTTATTTAATGTTTTTTGTATAAATGATATCAATGAATTCCGAATTTCTTTTTTGTATAAATGATATCAATGAATTCCGTCAAATTCAAAAATTATGACGATGTATGTTTTTTGATACTGTAAAAACTCAGCAAGAAATGACGTTAGGTAAGCATTCTGTCATTCGTTAGCACTTAGGTATTACGTATCTACCTAGATATCACGTGCAGATTAGTATTCAAATAATTATACATTAGGCTCATTTGAATTTGTAGTCTTATGTATGATATTGCATTACTGATATTGAGATTTTATCCTTCATACACTATAATTATATTCTAGATTTGTTCACACTAGTCAGCCGAAAAGGGAAGAATGGATAAAAATTCTTCAAAAGGATAGAAGTGAAAACACGTGGCTTTCTACAAAATATTCGTTTATCTGCTCTACACACTTTCAAGCTGATGATATTTAAGTTGAAAAAGATTTAAAAAAAAGTTTTAGCTGCAAAAAAAGTTATAAAATTACAACAGAAAAATAAATATTTCCGAAAAAAAAAAACTGAATCTTTAACTGGAATTGTTAAACATTTTAAAGATAAATTTACCGTTGTTGTTTGTTTTGTTACTAGATATTAGCGGCGCAGTCCTGATCTTCATTCACTCAGGATAGCTGTTCTTCAGAATGATGATTACAATAAAGGGTTTCAATATTTTACGCGATTTTGAATTCACTTATTTATTAAAGTAGTAGAATGTGGTTTTTGAATTTACACTAACGAGGACTATTATTAAATTTTGAAATAGAGTGTTATTGTAATGAATTGTAGGCATAAAGCTGTGTCACTTCTGCGGTATAAAAATCTATATGGATAACATGTCATTACACTATGTTGAACGAAACGCGTAAGTGCCGCGAAATTCATGGCGCTTAAGACTAAGATTTTGGTCGTGAAAAAAGTATCTCTAAAAGCTATCTAGGCGCTGTATGTTTTAATAGTTTTGTTAGACGACATAATGCCAATCTAGCGCTGCAGTGAACTTTTGTTTTAACTTTTCAGTATTTTGACAAATAATTTCCATGGACGTGCTTGTCTATCACTAGAATATAAGTCGATGTGCCTGACCGTCAGCCCAGTGAAGTGAAAGTGATAGCTAGTAATGCTAGTGTAAACACGGCACTTGACCAAGCTACGTCCCCTAGACCACAAAGACATAACATTTACATTGGGGATAATATTTTTTTTATTTTTTATTAATCTTAGTAGTTACCATAAGTTTTGTAAAATTTTCGCCCAGGAGCATGTACGGCGAACCGCACATCGTAGCATTTAATTGCATTTAACCAAATTATTAATTATGCAAATCGGTACGTGTTCAAATCGCCTTAAGTGCCGTCGCGCGTGCTCCCTCGCTTCATCAAGTAACATAAATATTTGTAGCAGTTTTAACAATACAGCTTTTAGTGAACATTCCTATCTATTATTTCACATCCGAGTGTTGTAAAAGCTCCCACATTGAACTGCTTTAAAAATCGCTTGGACAGACTGAACATCTCCAAACTATATGAAACACACGCATCAGATAATAGCTGCTAGTGTGTCCTACCAAATAATAATAATAATAATCCCAGTAGACAACCATTACATGTTTTTTTTTTTAGTTTTCGTTGTTATAGCGGCAACAGAAACACATCATTTACTACAACTACTTGAAGTCCTCTCAACCTTAGTTCGGTCTTCGTCGGAATTATTGTTAAGTTCTCTTAATGATTTAATATTTTTCTTAGTATTTATTAGTGTATTATTTTAGCTTATAAAATTATGTATTTTGTTATTATAAATATCTTATTTTTTATTTTATTTTTTGTTTGAAGTATCTGCTATTTGTTTATTGTGCAAACCTGCCACAGTGTTGTCTTTTTTAACCCAAAGGTTGACTGGTAGAGAATGCCTTGTTGCATTAAGTCCGCCTATGTACCACTACTGTACATGAAGTTTAAATAAATAAATAAATAAATCATTTGTGAAAATTTCAACTGTCGAACTACCACGGTTCATGAGATAAAGCCTGATGGCAGACGGACAGACTGACAGACAGACAGATGGACGGACAGCGGAGTCTCAGTAACAGCTATTTGAATTAATAGACGAACACAGATTGTGATTAATGTTATCTTATTTACCTTTGATAATACTAATAACAATAACTACGGTTGACAACGGACCATGAAAATAACAATATTATTCTGCTGCCCAAGGTTATTGTTTTATTAGGCGTGAAATTATAAAATATAACACTCGCCTACAATAGTTTTGTGATAGATAAAATCACAGAACAGACCAAATTACCACATATCAAATCTGAAGTTGTTAACAAACCTCTGCAACAGAACTAAAAGTAAAGAAAGAGAGAGGAAATATACACAACCCAAGGGACACAAACGTAATTAGTTAAAGGTATAAACAAGAATATAAGTAATATTAGGTGGGCTGAAAAGTTCGTAGGCTGACATTTATAGTGTTACTAAAATAAAATCCATATGATTTTTAGCTTGGGCACGCCACAATTATGGCGGTAAGCCCCCTCTTTGAGGCGTGGTTGGAAAGACCTCACGGCGTCCTCACCTTCCGCATGACGCAGGTTCTCACCAAACACGGCAAGTTCGGGAAGTTTCTGCACCGGATCCGTGCGGAAGCGACGCCCGGGTGTCGCCACTATGTGGACCGCCCGAAGGACACGCTTGGGCAGAGCAAACCCGTGACATCGTGGGGGCGATCGGCGGCGGCGATCTCTCGGGCCGGGTCTCAGTACAGGCCATGGTCCGGAGCAAGGAGGAGTGGCAGGCGGTCGCCTCCTTCTGCGAAGCAGTAATGCCAGCAAAGGAGGCGGCCGATCGCGTGAAGCAACGGTCCTCACGCTCCCAACCGCCACCGGGATTCCGATCCCGATTACCGGCCACCGTAGGCGCGAGCTTGCGCACGGCGAGCAATGGGTTGCAAATCGTAGGGGCCCAGCAGGGTCGAAGCCTACTGGGGCCATGGGTAGTCTGATAACGAAACCCGGGGCCCTGGGACGAAGGCAACGAAGGAACAGGAGTGGGTTTTTAGTCAGTAAAAGTCTGACACTATCTCGCGATCCGCCCAAGAGCGCGATTGGTCATTAGATGATTTTCCCGCCTAAAAAAAATATATGATTTTCAGTTAGTATCAATCTTCAAAAGATACGTGTATAAACTTCACGGCTGTCGGACAATTGTTTCTTGAGACATAATATTGAGAGTGAAGCTATAAAAGCTTATTGTTAAAAAATGGATACCAAAGAATTTCATGTGTTAATTAAAACAATGTCATAATAGTCTTCGTTAGTGTAACTTCACTTCGCTGACATTTCTTGATGAGTTTTATTGGGTATCGAAAAACGCACGTTGTCATCATTTCTGAACTTCGATAAAAATTCGTTGATATTATATAAACAAGGAAAGAAAGTACATTAAATCAAATATTCAAAAATATCGAACTGGTTATAAAACACCATGCAAAGTCCGTGTTCAGTAAACCAGTTATAGGTAAAAACTTACAACTGGTTTTCATAGGGAACATCTGCATGCATCTGCATCTTTTTAGTAGAATTAATGTTAATTTGGTATAGATGTGTTTTTTCTAGTTTATTGAATTTTGTGCCATATTTTCACCTCAAAATCAATGCTGCCACGTCCTATAATTCTAGTCACACCGCCTTCAGTAAGCGATACATTGCAGTAGATACGACCTTTAGTAAACGGGAAGTTTTTCGGTACATATGGGATCGTCATGTTTTTCAAATCGTAATAAGCCTGAAAAAAATACATATTTCAATATTACAAATCAAATCACCGATAGATTATATTTCACCAAGGCGGATTGGTTTTGAATGTGTGTGTACATTCACGTGCGCGCGCACTGTTTTTGTGTGCATAAGCCATTTTCTATGACACCGAGCACGTCAACCTACGCACACTTGCAAGATTAACACGCTTTGGGTCCCCGAAGTCAATTTAAATAGAAAAACTATGTCTACTTCAGGAGAACATCTATGATTCTATGAAAACTTATACACGATGACGATCATCGACGCATTGGCTTGATTTGAAACTTTAATACTGTAATTAATCTTGATGATTGTTTTGGAAAGAGAAGGCATGGTGCTACATTAATACACATAGGTCATAACTGTGGAATGTTTCCTGAGCAAGATATGACGCTTAAATCTAAAATTGTCACAACTCTCCTAGGTCTCCACTTCGTAGCGTCGCATGGCGGGGCGACACGTGGCGTGGATCTAATGTAGCTCTACAAGTCTAGTTTCCATATAAAATATATGGAGACCAAACGCACCCAGATTGGCATTCGTGGGCCCCGAGTGCGCAGTGTAGTTCTACCTTAACACATACACCGCACGACCGTACGGACAAGCGGCACTCACGCCGCTTCCGCTCTCCGCGGCGCGGCGGTGCCGGTGAGCGTCGATAAAAACTCCGAATAGGCAATTTCGCATAGAATTTGCGCACTCACTGAAATATGTTATCCTATTTGAAATTTTACTATCTAGATAATTATGACAGATAGACTGTAAAAAATCTTTTTTACATCCTCCTTCCTCATCAATCCTTTTCAGTATTTTTGGATATGGGTGATGTTTAATTTTATTATACTTACCGGAGGATATGAACATTTTTGGCCTCCGAATGCTTTTAGCAATGGTAATCCGAAGACTGTATCAGACTGCATCATATCACATAATTTAAAATGCATTTCCACGAAGCTGGGTTGGTATCTATTTGTTGTAAACTGGTAGAAGTAGAAGTCCAACTGTAAAATTAATAATTTTGTCAGTCCATCATCGGACCACCAGGTGTACGGCAATGCGCCACCGTTACATGGTGGACATCCCACCAATACGCACAAAACGTTTTGGGAACACTTGGAGTGGAATTCCTTGCCGGAATCTGTGTTTCCTGATGGCTACAACCCGGAAATCTTTAAGTCAAGAGTGAATAGGTTATTTCTAGGTAAGCGCGCTCCATTGTCGACCGCATCGTCGCTTTCCATCAGGTGAGATAGCGGTCAGCTATCAAGAATAAAAATATAAAAAAAATTAAATAACAATTTTGTTACTCTCTTTCATTTTATATTTATTTAACTTTTATTGTTAAATGCCATGTCTTAGATAATCATTACTGTATCTGGTATCCTGTCAGTTCACCAAAAATTGATTTACAAATTTTCAATTTTTTTTTTTTCGGGTGGGAAAATCATCTAATGACATCCCGCGCTCTTGGGCGGAGCGGGAGATAGTGTCAGACTTTTACTGACTAAAAACCCACTCCTGTTCCTTCTTTGCCATTTTTCCAGGGCCCCGGGGATCACTTTCGCATCACCCATGGCCCCAGTAGGCCTCAACCCTGCTGGGCCCCTACGGTTGCTGATATCTCCCTGAGGCGCGCGTGGAACACTACGTGCCGTCGACGACTTGGGCTCGGTCCGGACAGTTACCGGACGATCGGACGGCGAGCCACCCATTGCTCGCCGTCCGCAAGCCCGCGCCTACGGTGGCCGGAAATCGGGATCGGAATCCCGGCAGCGGTTGGGGCGTGAGGACCGTTGCCTCACGCGATCGGCCGCCTCCTTTGCTAGCATTACTGCTTCGCAGAAGGAGTCAACCGCCTGCCACTCCTCCTCACTCCGGACCGAGAGATCGCTGCCGCCGATCGCCCCCACGAGGACACGGCGGTGCTCTGCCCAAGCAGGGCACACCTCTACCGTATGCTCCACCGTGTCCTCCGGGCGGTCCACACAATGGTGGCACCCGTGCGTCTCTTCTGCACGAATCCGGTGCAGGAACCTCCCGAACTTACCATGTCCGGTGAGGACCTGCGTCATGTGGTAGGTAAGGACGCCGTGAGGCCTTTCCAGCCACTCCTCAAAGAGGGGACTTATCGCCATAATTATGGCGTGCCCAGCACTGGGTTGCGACAGTCGCTGTCGCCATTCCACCAACAAATTTTCACTTGACAATGACAAAAAAACATGTTTATATATATATATGTTTTTTTTTTTCGGTGGGAAAATCATCTAACGACATCCCCTGACAGTCCCTCAGGGGTCGGTACTCTCGGCAACACTGTTTTTGCTGCACATAACTGACTTACTTAAACCAGTTAGGTATCTTTGGGTATGCAGACCGCACTGTTGCCGAGAGATATGTGGCTGACTCACGCGCTAGTGGGTCACAGATCCAGTCATCCCGAGAGGCTATGGTTGAACGCTTGAACTCGTCCTTGAAGGCGGTCTCCGATTGGGGCGATGCCAATCTGGTCAAGTTCAATGCAACTAAAACCCAAGCGTGTCTTTTTTCCGCTAAACGGAGTCAATTCCACCCGGCTCCATCTTTCCGAGG
This sequence comes from Mythimna impura, assembly GCA_905147345.3. Lineage (NCBI taxonomy): Eukaryota > Metazoa > Arthropoda > Insecta > Lepidoptera > Noctuidae > Mythimna > Mythimna impura. The sequence continues at coordinate 3,089,406 of LR990352.1, forward strand.
TGTGACCGTGTCAATAACCGACCCCGATCTTGATCTTCTTGGCGTTACGCTGCCGTCAACTCTCAACTTTGGGCCATACATCGAAGCAAAGGCTCAACTGGCAGCAAAAAAGCTGGGAATCCTCGCGAAGGTCAGACAGTACTTCACGCCGGAACAGCTGCTAAAACTTTATCAAGCGCAAGTTCGATCGTGTATGGAGTACTGCTCTCATCTTTGGGACGGGTCTGCCAAATACCAGCTTGATGCGCTAGAGTCGATTGAGAGGCGAGCCAAGAGGATCATTGGCAATGATGCACTTGTTGAGTCGAAGCTCCAAAGCCTTGGACATCGCCGCCGAGTTGCTAGCCTGTCGGTTTTCTATCGTTTACATTTCGGGGAGTGTGCACTGGAATTGCACAATCTAATTCCGCAAAGTCCGTTCCATCATCATCATTTAGAGGATCACGTGGCAACCACACATAGACATGGTTTCGTCAAGAGTCAGGAAACTCACATGGGTTTTTAAAAATCTCAGGCGCGTGTGGCTGACAGCGATCTTCTCCGTACTGTTTATTGTGCACTGACCCAATCAGTTATAGATTACTGTATAGGAGTTTGGGGAGGTGCATGCAAAACATATCTCTTACACCTCGAAAGAGCACAACGGTCACTTCTGAAGACTATGCTATACAAGCCATACAGATTCACCACGAAGTCTTTGTATGAGATATGCCGGGTGTTTACTGTAAGACAACTTTTTGTTTTTCATTTAGTAACAAAACAGCACGTACGCACCCCGTATGATCGTAATAAGCTTCGAAACAAACGTACAATCCCAAATGTATTGGAATCGGTCAAATGTCGTACGGCTTTTGCAAGAAGACAAAACGCATTCCTTTCTGTACATATTTACAATAAAATGAATAGGATCCTCAATCTTTACCCGTTATCACTACGCGATGGTAAATTAAAAGTAAAAAACTGGCTCCTTTCTCTTGATTACGATAGTGTAGAGAAAATAATTTGTAATTAATTAAATATAAATTTTTCACGTAATCATTTTTTCAAATAGGGCAATTATATTTGTGGACGTACATATACTCATTCATAAACACTCACACATACACAACACTACACAATTACACATACAGCACGTTTTAGTTGATTTAAACGGTTAATTTTAATTTTAATTATTTCAATTTTAATTATATTATTTTTATTTTTATTTTAATTATTTTAATAATTTTATTTTAATTATTAAATTTTTCAAATACTTTTTAAAACATATTACCTTTTTAAAATTGTTTACAATAAATTTGGGAGGGCGCTGACTCCTGACATACAGGTCCGCCTAGTTCGGGAGTCAGAGGCTTCATAAATTATACCATCATTATTATGCCAATAAAGAATTATTATTATATTATTATTATTATCATCGGACCACTAGACGTACGGCGTTGCGCCACCGGTACATGGTAGACATCCCACCCATAATGCACAAAACGTTTTGAGAACACATTTATTATGCGTACAGCCAAGGAGTGGAATTCCTTGCCGGAGTCTGTGTTTCCTGATAGCTACAACTTAGGGGTCTTTAAGTCAAGAGTGAATAGGCTACTTCTAGGCAAGCGTGGTCCATCGTCGACCACATCATCGCTTACCATCAGGTGAGATGGTGGTCAAACGTGAGCTAATCATTAGCATAGCATAGCATAGTCGGCCTTATAATGTTCCCACTGTTGGGACTCAGGCCTCCTCTCTAGGAGAGGGAATGGGCCGTAATCCACCACGCGGGCCCAGTGCGGGTTGGCGGATGTCACATGTCTTCGAATTTATGGTTCTAGGACATGCCGGTTTCCTCACGATGTTTTCCTCAAGTTCAAACCCAGCCAGGCGTATTACTTTGTGTAATTTATTTCATCACCACTGCTCTAAAAACGGTGAAGGAGCTAATCATTAATAAAAAAAAAAATTAAAAAAACCCCCTGCTTTTGGGCGGAGCGGGAGATAGTGTCAGACTTTTACAGACTAAAAACCCACTCCTGGTCCTTCGTTGCCTTTCGTACCAGGGCCGAGTCTTCCTTTCAGAAGCAGACCCTTGACCCCAGTAGGCTTCTGTCATCATTTCATCATTATACAACAACAAGTTTTCCTAAATACTTTATGCACAAACGTGCAGCGGCGGACTTAATGCCTTAGGCATTTTCTACCAGTCAACCTTAGGGTGATGCAGAGATAAATAGTGGTAGGTGCAATAAAAGAGAGAGAAAAGGCGAATAGGTACAAGAAAAGATATACTAATAAACCATAAATATCATACAATTATACAATACATACACAAATTAATAAACCTCATCTAGTTTAAAAATGACGAAAAAAAAAATTGACGTGTAAAAGTGTTTTTTTAAACCTATTTACAAAATAAATATCATTTATCATTTATCATTTAAACTATGTACATATATATATCTACACTAATAAAGTCAAAATAATAAATAAACAAATGTGTAATATAAAAAAAAAAAACAAATGTGTAATGTGTAATATTTGTGTATGTTTATTTTATGTATATATACATTTGATCCCTTGTTTTCGTATTATTCTTTTCTTTTTTTTTTTATGCACCTACCATGTTTTCTCTTCACTACCCTTGGTTGACTGGTAGAGAATGCCTAAGGCATTAAGTCCGCCTTTGTACCTTTATGTTGCATGAAGTTTTAATAAATAAATAAATAAAGTCAAACAATTAGTTCAAATCGACTATTTGAAAACATTAACGCTGTGATGACACTACTGTCAACTTTTTACGAATTAGCTCGCGAACTTTGGTTTTGAATGTTAATCGATTTGTTGCCATCCTAATCTCTTGGGGGAGCGCATTCCACAAAGAAATAGCTTGAACAAAGAAAGAACAGTGAAGAAAGTCAGTACGATGAGTGGGACATTGAAGTAGGCGGTTATGAGATGAGCGCAGATTTCTATTGTGTCCAAATAATTTACTTTACAAACAAATCACCATAATATGAACTTTTGTATAATAACAAACGATTCATTTTTTATTAATTTCATCTCATAAAACAACATTTGGAATATATAACGTTTTTTATATTTATAGTAGGCTACACGGAACCGAGTGTTTTTTTTTGTGTCATGTCATTCAATGTTTGTCAACGCTGACGCTATTATTACCGACAGTCATTCACTTAGTAAAAAGTCACAGAGAACTTATGATGCAAGAGCGAGCAAAAAGCGCTCGGGACTTGGAGCATCCCGACGTGGACAGGTTAAGTTAGAAGGGGATAGCGGGGTCTAGTGAGCCAGCGAAGCGAGCGAAGACAGTCCCCGCCATCTCTTTCGTGGTAATTTTTCTAAACCACCATCCATCCATCATTCCATCGGACAACCCGACGTACGGCGAGTATCCACCCTTACGTTGTTGAAACTTCAACGGTCCGGACTAAGCGTTTCGCTTCGTCGTTTATACCGCGTACATCGAAGGACTGGAACAATTTGCCTGCTGCGGTCTTTCCGTCCAACTATAATTTAGGTGCCTTCAAGGCTAGAGTGAATAGGCTCTTAATAAACTAGTGCGCCTCACCATCAATGATTGCATCACTGCTTACCATCAGGTGGGATCGCAGTCAAGCACGGGTTTATATCAAATAAAAAAAAACACCCAGAAGTAGGAGGGAGTTTTTTTTTGTGTTATGCCATTCAATTTTTGTCAACGCTGCCGCTATTATTCCCAAAACTCATCAATTTAGTAAAAAGGCACAGAAAACTTAAGATGCAAGGACAAACGAAGTGAGTTCAGGACTTGGGGCACCCCAACTCGGACAGGGTTAGAAAGAGACGGCAGGGAGTGAGCGAGTGAAGCTCGCGAATACAGACCCCGTTATCCCCTTCGTGGTTATTTTTTTTTTAAACCGGCTACTAAACTAGGAGGGAGAAATCTTCCTTCCACCGATAAATCCACCCAGAAGAGCATGTTTTAGTGCAAAATTACTATTTTTGGTAGAACAAAGGCATATTATTTTGCAGTAGAAAATAGAAATCAAATGAGGAACATTTAAATTTAGTTGAGGAACAGTTAAATAAACCCATTAAAAATAAGATAAACACGATCAGTTTAAAATATATTAAAACACATACCGTATTTTTCTATAGAATTTAATAATTAAAACATTGCAATACAATTCCAATAAGCCAAGTCACGGCTAGGATACATTGTTATATTACGGAGTTTTCGTGCCTAGCTTCTATCATCAGATTAGCTCAATGGTACCTTATAGCCAGAGTGCATCTCATGACAATTCTAATAATCCCAAACACGGTTAGGTTACAATGATTTATTATAGAGTTCCGGTGCCTACCTTTCGGTTTCATCATCAGATCTATTCCTTCCCCCTCTTCCTTCAGTCAGTCATCGACTACATAATTCCATACCTTCGAAGTTTATCATAGATCATAACAATATTTATATAGGACCAGCTCGGAAGCATAACCTTTTAAAAAAAAAAAATTTCAAAATTGATCTACAGTTTACCGAGAAATTGGTGAACATACTTAAAAAAAATACATACAGCCGAACATAGAACCTCCTTCTTTTTGACGTCGGTTAATAATATTTAGTATAAACGTAGTTTTTTCAAAAGAATCAAAATATTAAATCAAAAAATGTATAAATGATTTAAACTTTTTATATTGAAACCATTATTTATTAAAATTGATTAGAATTTATTTCGAAAAATAAATGATGTGCATACCTGCTTTTAAGAACCTCTTTTGTCTAATGCAGAAGTGAATGGAGTATAGTTTGTTATCGGTAATAAGACATTACATATTGGAGACTCATCGTGTGACCTTTTCTACGGCTTTCTCGAACGCTGCTAGCGCGTCTTCCGGCGATAATAACTGTATTTCTTTCAGCTGATTTTTTATTTTAGAGTATAAAAAGTCACACGGTGCTAGATCAGGACTGTAAGGAAACCCAAGACTCTGACCGGTGTGGTGTCCAGGAAGTCCCTCGTTTTGAGTCCCTTTTTTTTAGCTTCCACTTTTGCTTGATGAGAAATGCATACTACTCTTTCTAGCATACTAGCCGCGGGAGGGTCCTGGTGACCCAGGTTACAGGTTGTTTCACATACCTACATTAGGCACCAGTCCCTCACAAAGTTAGCTCTAAATTGTAAGCATTTTTAAAAGCTAGCATAAGAAAACTTTGCGAAGGGAAAATAAATAAATAAATTACATTTGACACAATTTATTAACGACCCCTAAGTACTATCAGGTCAGAAATGTAATGAAAAACTTTTCCGCTCTAAATTATTCAGTATATTTTTAGAAGCACTATTTATAAAAACATTATCAAAATACCTACCCAAAGGTTGTAATGGACCATGAAAACCACATCCTGAATACCTTCATTACCTACTCTTAATCTATAATGGCTAATTTCCTGCCAACTTAAAAAAAAAAGTTAAACTGGCCCATCATAATAGATTATCCAGAACTTATTTGCTAACAACATTAGTGTCGGCGTTACTCCTCATTTACAAAACTAGTTTTACAACCTGGTTGATCAAACAGTATCACGTAAATAGCTACGGAAACGCTGGCAAATAAAGTTAAAAATGATTTTAAAATACCTTTACTTTGGTTGGATTTTCTACTTACAATTCCAAATTATTCATTGCAAATCAGAAATTGAACGAGTAAGTGCCCTTTATAAGCTTCTTTAATTATTAGATGTTCCGTGAAAAACGAGTGGCTTTTGAAAACAGTGGTAATATTACACCTTCCATAGTGTTGTCTTTTTTAACCCAATGGTTGACTGGTAGAGAATGCCTTGTGGCATTAAGTCCGCCTATGTACCACCACTGTACATGAATTTTAAATAAATAAATAAATATTAAAGAGGGTGGGAACACGCATGAATTCGAACAACTTTTAATATGCTATCGACTAAATACAAACGATTTACTGAGTTTTGGAAACATGTTAGTACCGACTTGATAATTTTTTTCATATTTCTTAATTGATCATTTAATATTTCGTTATCACCTCTTACAACGTGTCGTGCAAGCCTGATTGTATTTTGTTTTCCGTTGTCTTTATAGTGGCTCAGCACCACCAAGTCATTAGCGTTATTTATACTTCTTCTTCTTTTCGATTCGATAGTAAACTCGTCAAACTGTTTGGGCCCAATAGGAATATATTTATACTACCTATTGCTTTCCCGTCAATAAAATTTAGCACAATAATCTTTGGTCTGTCTTAGTTACCTAATGTAAAAGTTTTGTTACTATTTTGGTGTACTTACAATAAAGTTTATTCTATTCTATTCTATAACAACAATTTCTGTCGTAGATATCCTATTTTGATACTGAGCGTCCATTGGTTTATTGGATTGACCACAAAATCTTCAAAACCTTCATTATGATCAGTAAACGATTGAACCGACAGGATCCTAGGCACTTTATGAATTTGCAAATACATACGCTGGTCACTGCTGCCAATAATTTCAAGGTAAGTTTACAGGAGAGTCAATTGATTTACAAATTTTCCCGTGACAACCAACGATTGGCAAACACATGGTTCGTCATTTCATCATTATTCAACAACAAGTTTTCCAAATAATTTACTTTACGAACAAATCGCCATATAAACTTTTGTTTACCACAACGCTTCTCTTATCGCACAAAGTTTAATAGGATTATTGGTAACTCGACGTATTTCCGGCTGGACGTGGTAGTAAGACCAATATGCAAACAAGATAGTAATTCCCTTGACAAGCTTCTTCATAAAGACAGTTCACTAATGTTTCACCAAAACTCCATTCACAAATTTTTAGTTAATAATCGACGTTACGTATATTACTTATTTCACAAATGATTCGATTTGCAAATATTTTATTTTACAAACTCTCGCTTTACAAACTGTTTTTTGGCAAATGCTTCTCTTGATAACTATAGTTCGCATGATATTAAATCATTTGTACATTTTTTCATTTAACATTTTGATTCTTTTGAAAAAACAACGTTGTACTAAATATCATCAACCGACATCAAAAAGAAGGAAATTCTATATTCGGCTGTAATTTTTTTTAAATGTATGTTCACGGATTTCTCGGTAAACTGTAAATCGATTTTGATTTTTTTTCTTTTTTATTAAAAGGTTATGCTTCCGAGTTGGTCCTATAGAAATATTGGTATGATCTAATGATAAACTTCGAAGGTATGGAATGATGTAGTCGATGACTGACTGAAGGAAGAGGGGGAAGGAATAGATCTGATGATGAAACCGAAAGGTGCCTCACCGGAACTCTATAATAAATCAATGTAACCTAACCGTATTTGGGATTATTAGAATTGTCATGAGATGCACTCTGGCTATAAGGTACCATTGAGCTAATCTGATGATGGAAGCTAGGCACGAAAACTCCGTAATAGAACAATGTATCCTAGCCGTGGCTTGGCTTATTGGAATTGTTATTGAATTAAATTCTATAGAAAAATATGGTATGTATTTTAATAAATTTTAAATTGATCGAGTTTGTCTTATTTTAATGAGCTTATTTAACAGTTCCTCAACTTCATTTAAATGTTCCTCATTTGATTCCTATTTTCTACTGCAAAATAATATGCCATTGTTCTACTAAAAATAGTAATTTTGCACTAAAACATGATCTTCTGGGTGGATTTATGGGTGGAAGGAAGATTTCTCCCTCCTAGACTGGTAGCCGAAGCCCCGCTTCGCGGGGTTCCTACTTCTGGTTTTAAAAAAATAACCACGAAGTGGATGGCGGGGTCTTTATTCGCGCGCTTCGCTCGCTCACTATAGTCAGGGTATACCTGCCATCCCTTTTGAACCTAACCTGTCCGTGTCGGAGTGCCCCAAGTTCCGAGCTCACTCCGTTTGTCCTTGCAGCTTAAGTTCTCTGTGCCTTTTTACTAAATTGATGAGTTTCGGGAATAATAGCGGCAGCGTTGACAAAAATTGAATGGCATAACCCAAAAAAAACTCCCTCCCCTATGTTGTTGGAGGACTGGTCGCATTGCGGGGCACCTACTTCTGGGTGGTTTAATTAAATTACCACGAAAGGGATGGCGGGGACTGTGTTCGCTCGCTTGGCTGGCTCACTAGACCCCGCTATCCATTTCTAACCTAATCATAAGTTCTCGATGCTTTTTTACTAAGTGAATGACTGTCGGTATTATAAGCGTAAGCGTTGACAAACATTGAATGACATGACACAAAAAAAAACACTCGGTTCCGGATAGCCTACTAAAAATATAGGTACAAAAAATTATAGATTTTAAACGTTGTTTTATGAGATGAAATAAATTAAAAATTAATCGTTTGTTATTAAACAAAAGTTTTTGGTGATTTGTTTGTTAAGTTAATTATTTGGAAAACTTGTTGTTGTATAATGATGGAACCATGTTTTTGTCAATAATTGGTTGTCATGCGAAAATTTGTTAAACAATTTTTAGTGAACTGACAGGATACCAGATAGAGTAATGACACTCTAAGACATGGCATTTAACAATAATGCAATGTCATATGATAATTTCACGAAGCAGCATTTTGGAAAGTGTGCTCGGAAATTGCATGACTTGATTCCACCGTCATGTCTACCATCGGACAACCTGACGAAGGGCGAGTACTACCAAACCTCTACAGACCGGACCAAGCGTTTCACCTTGTCGTTTCTACCGCGTACATCGAAGGACTGGAACAACTTGCTTGCTGCGGTCTTCCCGTCCGATTATAATTTAAGTGTCTTCAAAGCTAGAATACTATTCACTCTAGCCTTAATAAACTAGTGCGTCTCACCATCAACGATGGCATCACTACTTACCATCAGGTGGGATCGCATCAAGCACTAGTTTATACAAATTTTAAAAAAAGTAGCAGATTTCATTGACAAAGTTCGATAATGAAGAGAGTAACAAAATTGATATAGTTACTGACAAAATTATTAATTTTACAGTTGGACTTCTACTTCTACCAACTTTTAACAAACAGATACCAACCCAGTTTCGTAGAAATGCATTTCAAATTATGTGATATGATGCAGTCTGACCCAATCTTCGGATCACCAATGCTAAAAGCAATAGGAGGCCAAAAATGTCCTTATCCTCCGGTAAGTATAATAAAATTAAACATTACCCATATCAAAAAATACTGAAAAGGATTGATGAGGAAAGAGGATGTAAAAAGGATTTTTTACAGTCTATCTGTCATAATTATCTAAATAATAAATTTTCAAATAGGATAATATTTTTCAGTGAGTGCTCAAATTCCATGCGCATTATGTTAACGAAACTGCATATTCGGAGTTTTTATCGACGCTCACCGCCGCCCCGCGCGCCGCCGCGCCGCGGAGAGCGAAGCGGCGTGAGTGCCGCTTGTCCGTACGATCGTGCGGTGTATGTGTTAAGGTAGAACACTGCGCACACGTGGCCCACGAACACTGATCTGGGCGTACGTGGGCCACGCTCAGGAAACATACCGCAGTTATGACCTATGTGTATTAATGTAGCACCATGCCTTCTCTTTCCAAAACAATCATCTTTTACAAGACTATTCCCTCTGTCACAACTTATCACCGCGGTAAGTTGTGACAGGTTCAGAGGTAAGTTGTGACAGCTTTGTATTTGAACTATTTGTCGTGGTTTTCGAGCGGGCCGGGGCGGGCGCGCAGCAAATGCGTCGCGAACACGCCGCGACTACACATTTAAGACGTCACGGACGAGTAGAAATTCGCAACGTTTTCAACGCGTGTTTGTAGCAAGTTAACGACGTACAATACACTCAATAACAAAATGGATTCCAACGAGGAGACACTGCTGTTGGCTTGGTTACTTCGAAGACGCCGAGCACGCGTCTCGTTGCGCATCCGCAACAAATTCGCTGCGCTTGGGCGGCGTGTTTGTTGCGCGCCCGTAACGTATGCATTGCGCACCCACTCCGCTTTGAGGACGCTTGCAATCCGCTAGTATGATAAGGCCCTAAAGCGATAAATGGGCGATATTGCCAGCCCACTAACTATTATAGGTAGGGAGAAATAGTTCCTGTCACACTCACCTTTGTCACAATTCTCCTAGGTCTCCCCTACGCGACGCCAATCCAGCGGTCCCAGATATTTATCGGAAGGTGGTGGGGGTAATCCACGCGTCTAAGCGCATGTGCGCATTGTAGTTCTGTGTCTCAGACGCCTGTCACGTCATTCCGCGAGCGACGACGGCCCGACTAACATCTGCGATTAAATTATAATAACGAAGATGACTGATGAACAGTTTATTATATAGGTTCGGCAGTATCCTGTCACATATTTTTTTTTTTTTTTTTTTTTTTTTTTTTTATTTTGGCATCAAACAGTCATATACAAAAAAATATAATTCTTAAAATAATTGTTTCCTTACAATAGACCTATAGTGCCGACAATGTAATATTTAGGTAAAATTAAGTACAATAAACTCCACTTTGGAAGGACGCGTTTGAATTATACATATTAATTTTTTTGTAAGTACATAAACATAAATTCACTGAAACACATATTAATACCAGTTTGATAACTACTAAGTAAAGTGAAAAAGGTAAGGAGTATTAGGTGATATATCGACTTTTTAGCTTTAGTTTCAGGCTGTTAAGAGAAATGTTAAAAATATCTATGTCTGTAAATTCTCTGTTATAATTATTAGTGGAACGGTATAAAAATGAGTTACGGGTATATGTTTTATTTAATCGAGGAGGAACAAAAAGTGGTTTTGTACGTGAGGGGCGTACGGGTAGGCGAGTGTGTGCTTTTAGTGATATTTTACCAAGTAATGAAGGAGAATCGGTTAACGAGTTTAAAATTTTGAACAATTGAATAATGTCGAACATATTACGTCTGTTTCGAAGACTTATCAGTTTATGCCTACGCAATGCATCTTCATATGCAGTGTCGTAAGTATTATTACGATAATTAAGTGATTTCAGAAACTTTTTTTGTATTCTTTCAATTCTATTTATATGTATATCAAAACATGGGCTCCATACAGGGCTACAAAAATCTAGAATAGAACGAACAAATGAAAAATAAAGAATTTTTAGAGTCATAACATTTTTAAAAGGTTTACTGATTCGCAAAATAAATCCTAGGCTGCGAAATGCGGAGCTGACTATACGGTCTATGTGATGGGTAAATGTTAATTTGGAGTCCATAATGATACCTAGGTCCCTAATGGTGGTAACTCTTTTAAGAATTAGGCCATTAATTGTGTAGTTGAAATTAAACGGGCAAGTTTTCCGCGTATAGGACATTATAAAACATTTATCTATGTTGAGATAGAGTTGATTTGTTGTACAGTAATTGTGCAATTTTAATAAATCACTTTGTAATTTAGAACAATCGTCAACGGAATTAACCACTCTGAATATTTTAGTATCATCAGCGTAAAGTAAGTGATTACTGTGGTCAAATATAGATTCTATGTCATTTATGTAAAGGTTGAAGAGTAAGGGTCCAATATGGGAACCTTGGGGAACTCCGGAGGGAACCGGGAGGAATTGGGATAAGTAACCTTTGATACAGACCGCCTGACTTCGATTTTTTATATAAGATTGGATCCACCGCAATAAGTTGCCGTGTACTCCGGCCTTCGCAAGTTTTTCAATTAGCATATCATGGTTAATTTTATCGAACGCCTTCGAAAAGTCGGTGTACACGACATCTACCTGTAGATTCTTATCCATGGCTTGCACAAGAAATTCCGAAAAATTTAACATATTACTATCTACGCTGCGATGTTTAAAAAAGCCGTGCTGATGCTGCGAAATGTGATTACGAACAGCGAGTGAGATTTGAGAGGTTACTATCTTTTCTAAAATTTTACCAAGAACACATAATTTAGAGATCGGTCTGTATTCGGTTACAACATCCTTTTTATTGTTTTTGGGTATAGGGGTTATTATAGATTTTTTCCATTTACTAGGAAACACTCCAGTTTCAATAGACGTGCGAAATATCAAGGTTATTGGTTTCGCAAGAACCTCAGCGCACCCAGATATGAAAATTGGATGAAGGTCATCAGATCCAGCTCCTTTTTTAATATTAACCTTTTTTAATTCATTTAATACTTGTTCAAAAGTAAGATTGATTGTGCCTATATCTGCAGTAGAAGATGAATTGTAGGTAGAAGGGTGGATATGAGATGAAGTCGGAATAAAAACGGAGTTAAAATAATAATTAAAGGCCTCACAAATCTCCTCACCAGTAGATATTATTTTACCGTTATACATCATCTTTTCAGGGATGGTATTAGACATTTTTTTTGATTTGACAAATGACCAAAATGAATTAGGATCTTTTTTTATATTATCTTCGGAATACCGAATAAAATTTTGATAACAATCTTTAGACAATTTTTTAAATCTACTCCGCAATAACGAGAACGTGTGGTAATCGTGAAGGTTACCATATGTTTTCCATTTACGATGAAACTTGCATTTTTCGTTGGATAACTTAATAAGTGGTTTTGTATACCAAGGTGGATATTTTTGCCTAGAACTTAAATTGCAGGTTGGCACAAATTCGTTCACAATATTTTCGAGAACACTATAGAAGTAATCCATCATGGAATCTACGTGGGTCATACTAGAAAAAATATTCTCCCAATCGACGGACGCAAGGGCAGTCTTAATTGAGTCATAGTTTGCTTTATAATATTGTCTTTTTATTGTAGATGGGAGCTTGAGTGCGGGACAGAAGTTTAATTTTAAGTCAATTTCTAATGGGTTATGATGCAAATCTTGTGGTACTAATGGATGTTTGCACATTGAGATAAGGCACAATTCATTACTAAAAATTAAATCTAATATTCTATTGTTATGGTTAAATTGATTGTTATATTGTAATAAAGATGAGAAATTCATGAAATCGGCGGTGAGGCTAGCTAATTTGTCATTGTTAGTGTATAAATCCATTGAATTTGAGTCATAATTGCAAGACCAAATAGCATGGGTTACATTAAAGTCCCCAAGTATAAGGAATTTATCGTTATGGTTACTTAAAGTAAATTCGCTCACTCTGTCGTAAAAGGATACTAGCAATGATTCATGACTAGTGCCATGCGGTATATACGTAACTATAATGTGTAAATAGTTAGGATCGACCTTGTTTTGGCCCGCCTTCGAATTCGTGCGCAAAGGCAGGGAGACCCATACCTCGTCCGACAGCGGTGATGAATGCATGTCGTTGCGCTGCCACGGACAAAGCTCGCGACGCACGGCAATCATAACACCTCCGCCCCGATCGTTGCCGGTCGCTTGGTAATTACGATCACAGCGGTATAGTTCGTATCGGTTATCAATATATTCGCTACTGTGGAAGTTACCATTAAGCCAGGTCTCTGTGATACATATGACGTCAAAATTGTTCTGCAAAACTTCGGAAAGAAATAAGTGTGATTTGGTGCGTAATCCCCTCACGTTCTGATAATAAATAGACAAGTTATTGTTATCGAATTTTGATAATTATGGTCGCAAGAAGTAAACAAGTACCACTAACATTACATATACGAGTTTTAAGTGATAATGTTGAACGGTAGTGAGTTTTATAAATGAACGTACATTCCTTCTTAATAACAGCAAAACAAAATATTTTACAGTAAAGTACTATAAGTAATATCCGAGTAGGTATTAAATAAAGCATGCAGATATAATGAGTATGAGTAAATAGTCATTTTATTTTAGCTAAATCACTATCACTAGACACACATATAATTTTGGATGTATCATTTTTACGTATTAAGATTTTACACTCTGACAACCATATATACTTATAATTATTTTCTTTTGCAAGAAGACGGGCTTGCTTATATAACTGTTTATTCTGTGGAGTTAAATGATCATTTATAAAAATGGGTTTCGCCGGCCCGTCCAATCCAGCATCAGCTGATGTCAGACCTCGTCGCGCGCGAACAGCAGCCAACATATCATTCTTGCGTTTCTTTTGGGTGAACTTGACGATGATATTCGGGATAGATGTAACATTGGTAGCTGACTCACCGATGTCTATACTGGAATTGTTCGAGTTAAATCGTCGAACTCGGTGGATGTAATCGATGTCCGTTGTTGTAATGGGGAAATTTATCTTTTTAGCGATGTTGTGTACGATATTGATTAAGTTTTCACCCTTCGTGACAGGTATTCCAGCTAATTCAAGGTTATTGATTCTTCCCTGCTGTTCTTTGATACGTAGTTGAACAGATAAGTTTGCAACGGTCGCCTGAAGTACAACAAGATCCTGTGATATAGTCTGTATTTTACTATTGTTAGTAGTATTTGTAGATTTCAAATCGTCTACTTCCTTTTTTATGCATGATTGTTCTTTAGACAACTTATCAATTTTGCCATTCACCATCTCCAAATCGTGTCTAAACCCATTTATATCTTGACGCAACGCTTCTAAAGTGGCCATCATGTTTTGATTTTGAGTTTCAAGGGTGGATGTAATCGTCGTCATAATTTTATTTTGAAATTCAAGTAAAACTTTCGAGTGATCGCATTTACATTCTGCCGGCTTTCTCCTTCTACATGTTGCGGCAACGGATTCATCACGCAGTTTAGAAAGGTCTGGCTGTGATCCTGAGCTTACCATGGGAGGAGATCTCTGGACATTCATTATGCTGCTGCAGACAATATCCAAGAAGTAGGTAGATCTTGAGAAAAGTTGGTGGTGTCAGTGAATAAATGATTGCGGTGTCGTCAAGCGGTGAGCAGGACGAGAAGATGGATGTCCCGTTCCCACGTATTACGAACGTCCACATTCACTACACGAATTGACACGAAAGTTTACGATGTATGAAGTGACAGAGACAAACAATTAGACTTTTCACTTGTGCAATGAATATTGATTCAGTGCATTTAAAGCCGTATAGCGCAAAAACAGAGTTCCGATTGCAAAAACGATGATTTGATTTAGAGGTAATAAAATCGAACACGCGTCCGTCCAGCCAAGAGCTTTGAACGACTGTAACTTTGAATATAATGTAAAACTTAAGCAATATAGCAACATGAAAAAAACCGTCCAAGTGTGAGTCGGTCTCACGCAACGAAGGGTTCCGTAGCGTTCGTGGCAAAAAATGAATAAAGAATCACGTTTTTTGTGTGGGAGCTCCACTTAAATATTTACTTTATTCTTTTTGTATTTGTTGCTATAGCGGCAAAAGAAATACATCATCTGTAAAAATTCAACTGTTGCTATCACGGTTCATGAAATACAGCCCGGTGACAGAGAGACGAACAGCAGTGGAGTCTTAGTAAAAGGGTCGCCGTCCGCAAGCCCGCACCTACGATGGCTGGAAATCGGGATCGGGTTGTCAGCGGCTGTGGCATGAGGGCCGTCCTCTCGCGCGTGCGTCCACCTCCATTGCTAGCATTGCTGCTTCTCAGAAGGAGGCAATAACCACCTGCCATTCCTCCTCGCTCCAGACCATGGCCTGTACCAGGGCATGGGGCGAGAGGTCGTTCCTGTCGATCGCCCCCACGAGGACATGGCGGTGATTATGTGAATCCAGTATTTTCTTTTCCTATTTTTTTTCTTACTGCTCTAAAGCCGTAAAAAATAAAACATCTTCAAGTTCACCGTCTGTTCCGTATATTTCTAAGTAACTATACAGACGACATCCACCGTTGAAATCAAAGGTTTTAATGCACAAAACACGTGGTTCACGTTGTGTCGGTCTAATGTAGTCCCTGCTTTAGTATCTGCGGATCAGAATAAAGCCAATGCGTATCGCGTTGATGATTATCATCGTGTATAAGTTTTCATACAATTATAGATGTTTTCTCAAAAGAAGACATAGTTTTTCAGTTTAAATTGACTTCGGGGAGCCAAAGCGAGTTAATATCGCACACAAAAGTAGTGTGCGCGCACGTGAATGTACACACACATTGAAAACCAATCTGCCTTATTGAAATAAAATCTATCAATGATTTGATTTGTACTATTGAAAATGTTATTTTTTTCAGGCTGAATACAATTTTAACAACATGACGATCCCATATGTACCGAAAAACTTCCCGTTTACTAAAGGTCGTATCTACTGCAATGTATCGCTTATTGAAGGCGGTGTGACCAAAACTATAGTTCGTGCCAGCATTGATTTTGAGTTGAAAATATGGCACAAAATCCAAAAAACTAGAAAAAACACATCTATATCAAATTAACATTAATTCAACTAAAAAAATGTTGAGCACTAAATACTTGATTTTTATTTTTCCCAATTACAACCAATCCTATAGGAGTTATGATTTAACATGTTCAGGATGCCGATCAGAGTCGGAATCTCTTTCAACGAACATTATTATTTGGGTGATGAGTGGGTAACGAGCAATAAACAGACCATACCAGACCACGCAACTGATTTATTATGATGAAGGCTTTAAGTATTAAATTAACAACGAGCCGAGAAAACGTTCCTAAACGAGTGTTGTCCACGTGGCTGCCAGTAGAGAAAAAGGAGATCACGTCTGTCTTTGTGTGTTGCCTCTCGTAGGCCAACCTATGAGGTGGTCGTCTGCTTAACCGACTTGCCTGTGACAGCCTTAATAGATTAAAACGTCGCGGTAGGCTCCAGCGGCGAAATCAGAAGGACTTTGGTCTGCATTTGTGTTAGGAGACCACATCCATGTGATCAGAACTTTTATCTGTGCGACCCGCACGAATTGCCGTTTAGACTCTGCCTAGGTGGTGTGACGTCATCATCGCTTCGTTTCGCTGTATTTATTATTGACTTCGATGACACAGTCATCCTGTGGGACACACGACCCTATTTCAGGTCAAGTCAGGTTACTCCTGACATCCTCCGCTTATATTAGAAATCTCTCCGGTAGATTAAGCTCAGCTGCATGTGCAGTTAGAAAAATAAAGTGATTGGTGGATGTAGCCACAACTAGGTTAGTTTAATATGCTTATTTAATAAACAGTAGTGCTAGCGAACTTTCAAACTTTCCCATATGCTTTTATGCTAAACCGTATCAAAAGCTTTTTTTGATAATCAATAAAAGTTAAGTTTAATAAAATTTGATATTCCTGATACTTTTATAAAAGCTCAAAATGTTGAAGAAGAATACATAAATATTCTAACAAATATTTACAGCGGATGTACTGCTAGTAAAGTTAAACTAGAAACTATTGGCCCAAGCTTTCCTGTCTAATGAGGTGTACGGCAAAGGGACCTTCTGTCCCCCAAAATCTTTATTGCAATACTAAAATCAATATGGAAAAATAAAGGGTTATAATTCAAAGGAAAATACCTCAGTCAGATTTGCAGACGACCTGGTTTTGTTTTCTGAATCGAGCTCTCAACTCCAACACATTATTGAAGCTCTTCACAAAGCCAGTAGAACAATAGGTCCAGAAATGAACATCTCTAAAACCAAAACTATATCCAACCACGTTAACAGAGACATAAAAATATGTTGTGAAACATAAGAATATTTTGAAAAAATATACGTATTTACAGAAACAAATTGGTTTTAATAGACAGTAATGAGTTGGAAGTAGAAAGAAGAGTCAAAAACACATGGTCAAAATACTGGAGCTTCAAGGAAGTATTTAAAAGCAATATGCTCATAAAGTTAAAAAAAAAAATGTTAGGGACTCTTGTCTTATCCCATACTTAACATATACGCTTGCCAAACCTGAAAGTTTACCAACAGAACAAAAAACAAAATAGTTACATGTCAAAGAGGTATGGAGCGTAGTATGTTGAACATTAAAAGAGTGCATAAAGTAAGACACGCAGATATTATAAGTGCAAAAACAAAAACAATTGACGCTCTAAACCAAGCGCAAAAATTAAAGTGGAAATGGGCCGAACATTTGGCGCGACTTAAGGACAACCGATGGACAAAAACAGTAACATCGTGGCGGGGGATCTTTTGGCAAACGTCATAAAGGTAGACCCTATGCACGCTGGGAAGATGACATCTGAAAAATAGCTGGACCGCAATGGCAACAGATAGCTCAAAATCGTGAGAGATGGAAATCCTTGGAAGAGTCCTTCACCTGAGAGGGGTTCACCTGAGGGGGGGGGGTGAGAGCAATCTATAAATATAAATTATTAACATAAAATATCAATTTATTAATTAAAAATGATTAATTATAGTTATCAATTATTCCATTTATTTTCTATACCTATACACATAATTATTATTTACATTTTTAAATATTTCAATAAAAAATTAAGAAAAACATTTAAAAATATAAAAAATAGTGTCCCACCGGTATCGGGAACAGGGTCCAAGCTACCGGTGGTCAGGGCTCCAGAGAAAGGAACCTCCTAACAATACGAGCCGTGTCTAGGAGTACCGCTTTCTGAATCAAGCCCTTGATCCAGCCGCCTAACGCGAGCCACCTAAGATGTTGGTCGAGGCTCTTTGCTATTAAGCCATTGCCCGAAACGACTATCGGTACAATGTGGCAACACCAACAACGTCAAGTGACAATAAATTCTCAGAAACATTTTCGACAAATAAAAATTTTTACAAAGCATTTTTACAATCCACCTATTTACAATAAATAGCCAACAGCAAAATAGTTCAAGAACCTGATAAACAAACATCATGACGAAATATATTTTGTATGTAAAGAAAACCATAACAAACGTCAGTGACAACTGCTGCCACCCAATACAATATCGAAAATGGGAATTGTAATTTGAGAAAAAAGAAGATGTTGACGAGAGCCGCAGCTCGAAGAGCACGCCCACCACCTCCGGGCTCGTCGCTCAGCTCCGCCTCGCCGCCGCCGGAAACCAGCCCCATCGTGAGTGTTGTGACATCGGCCGCGGCAGTTGCGTCGAGCTCCAGCGACGAGTACTTCTCTCCGCCGACGACTCCACCACCTGCGCGTCGACGACTCCACCACCTGCGCGTCGACGACTCCACCACCTGCGCGTCGACGGGGAGGACGGCGGCCGCCGAGCGGCTTAGCACCTCGAGACCCACCGGCTTCTGATAGGGTCCCAGCTTCCGGCGGAAGTGTGCAGCGCATGCGATGGACGAGATCTATCAATGAGAACGTCATGCGCTCATACTATGGGGCTACAGAGGGAGGAAACAACCTGACCGTGTACCGTGTTCGGATGCTCTGTTTGTTTCAGGTGCTTGAGCCATTATTATTATTATTAATTGTCAACTATTATTAATTATCAATTATTATTATTAAAAAACCATTTATTATTATTATTATTAATTATAAATTATTTAATATCAATGATTAAAAAAAAAAAAAGTTAAAGACGTTTTATACGAGTATAATCTAAAATAAAAATGAAAACGTGAACATCCTTGTAAATTAATTTTATTGTAAATTGTAACAATGCTAATGTATTGTTACGTATTATTAGGAAATAAAAGGCTTTTTTAATTGTAGTTTTTATTTTATTAGTGCTAGCGAAAGAGATGGCCACATGCGTGAGGGAACGGACATCTTCACGCCCCAGTCACCACGACCCCAACCCCGACTACCAGCCACGGTAGGCGCGGGCTCGCGGACGACGAGCAATGGGTAGCTCGTTGTCCGGCCGTCCGATAACACCGGGTGGGAAGTCTCTGGCTCACCGTCCGATCGTCCGGTAACCGTCCGGACCGAGCCCAAGTCGTCGACGGCGCATATTGTTCCACGCGCGCCTCATGGAGATGTCAGCAAATCGTAGGGGCCTAACAGGGTCGAAGCCTACTGGGGCCCAGGGTAGTGTGAAAGTGAAACCCGGGGCCATGGGACGAAGGCAAAGAAGGAACAGGAGTGGGTTTTTGGGCAAAGAAGGAACATGAGTGGGTTTTTAGTAAAAGTCTGACACTATTTTTCGCTCCGCCCAAGAGCGAGATTTGTCATAAGATGATTTTGCCACCTAAAAAAAAAAAGGTTGAAAGAAAGGAGGAAGTCTCTAATGACCTCTCCCACACTAGGGTTGGGCGATAGGGGGTTTTGCCATAGCCCTAGCAGGCCTCGGCCCCGCTGGGTCCCTACGGTTTCGTTAGCATCTCTTTGAGGCGTGCGTGGAATTCTACGCGTCTAACGTTTGAAAAAGTTGAGAAAACATTCAACAACATCACAGATGGTTTTTTTTTTTTTTTTTTTTTTTTTTTTCTTTTTTTTTTTTTTTTTCGGTGGGAAAATCATCTTATGACATCCCCCGCCCTTGGGCGGGGCGGGAGATAGTGTCAGACTTTTACTGACTAAAAACCCACTCCTGTTCCTTCGTTGCCTTTCGTACCAGGGCCGAGTCTTCCTTTCAGAATCAGAACCTTGGCCCCAGTAGGCTTCGACCCTGCTAGGCCCCTACAGTTGCTGACATCTCCTTGAGGCGCGCGTGGAACAGCACGCGCCGTCGACGACTTGGGCTCGGTCCGGACGGTTACTGGACGGTCGGACGGCGAGCCACCCATTGCTCGCCGTCCGCAAGCCTGCGCCTACGATGACCGGAAATCGGGATCGGAATCCCGGCGGCGATTGGGGCGTGAGGACCGTTGCCTCACGCGATCGGCCGCCTCCTTTGCTAGCATTACTGCTTCGCAGAAGGAGGCGACCGCCTGCCACTCCTCCTCGCTTCGGACCATGGCCTGTACCAAGGCCCGGCGCGAGAGATCGCCGCCGCCGATCGCCCCCACGAGGACACGGCGTTGCTCTGCCCAAGCGGGACACACCTCCACCGTGTGCTCCACCGTGTTCTCCGGGTGGTCCGCACAATGGTGGCACCCGGGCGTTTCTTCCGCACGAATCCGGTGCAGGAACCTCCCGAACTTACCATGTCCGGTGAGGACCTGCGTCATGCGGTAGGTAAGGACGCCGTGTTGCCTTTCCAGCCACTCCTCAAAGAGGGGAATTACCGCCATAATTATGGCGTGCCCAGCACTGGGTTGCGATAGTCGCTGTCGCCATTCCACCATGAGACCCCGCCGGAGCTCTGTCCGCCATGCCGCAACTTGTCGTGGCAGCGGAGTTTCGCCCCGACGTTGCATCTCCACGCGCAGATCGTGCATGCGTGCAAGGCCTGTTGCCACCAGATCCCATGGTGGCTGGCCAGCAAGGAGGCTCGCCACTTCGCGGGAAACCGTGCGGTATCCCCGCACCATCCGTATGGCCATGACCCTCTGGCACGCGTTCAGCTGGGCCGCCGGTCGCTTTCGCAGTGACGGCGCCCACACCGGCGCCCCATAAAGGGCCATGGACTGGACGATGCCTGCGTAGAGCCTCCGGCAGGAGGCGTCTGGACCCCCGAGGTTGCGCAGGAGCCGCTTGAGGGCAGCCCCATTCCGATTCAGTTTGGGAGCCAGACGTCGGAAGTGCTCCTCGAAATTCCACCGGCTGTCGAGGACGAGTCCCAGGTACTTCATCGTCGACCCGACGCCGATGTGAACTCCTCCTACCGTTAATTGGGAGCGCCGAGGCGGCGCGCTCCGAGGGCCGTGAAAACACATGGCCTCGGACTTTTGCAGCGCCACCTCGAGTCCCAACTGCTGGATCCTATCAACGACTATCGCAACCCCACGTGTCGCTAATTCGACCGCCGCCTGGTACGAGTCTCCCTGAGCCAGGACCAGCGTGTCGTCTGCGTAGCAGACCACGCTGACCCCGTCAGGGAGGTCGCCGCGCAGCACGTAGTCGTAGCCGATGTTCCACAAGGGCGGTCCTAGTACCGATCCCTGCGGAACACCGCACGACATCTCTCGCAGTTTCCACTCTCCCTGGTGACCATGGTAGATGATGTACCTGTCCGAAAGGTAGGCCTCGATCACACGACAGAGGTAGTCGGGCACCCGGTGATACCGGAGTGCCCTCCTAATGCTACTCCAGGGCAGGGAGTTGAAGGCGTTAGCGATGTCCAATGACACCGCCACGACACGCCTGCCCTGGGACACCGCATCCCCCGTCGTGAGAGCTCGCACGCGCATGATGGCGTCCACCGTGGAGCGCCTCCTGCGAAAGCCGAACTGGCCGTCCGCCAGATCCGGCCCTATCACAGATGGGTACGCATTGAAAATATTTTTAAATTTAACGTTAATAGTTAACGCGTTTGAATACTTTGTTAATATATTTTGAAATGTGCAGTCCATCGACGTTATGGTTACGTTACGTTGACAGCTCCTGAGTAGGTACTTATACCTACTCAGAAGCTGTAATGGACCATGTACGCCTTTATCACATACTCTTAACCCATAATGGCTAATTTCCTGTCAATTTTGTGAAAAAAGTTAAATTGGCTCATCATAATAGATTACCCATAACTTATTTGCTAACCAAATTAGTGTCTCCTCATTATAAAACTAGTTTTAGTTACGATATCACGTAAATAGAAAACTGCAAATAAAATTGAAAATGATTTTAAAATACTTTTACTGTGGTTGGATTTTCTATTTGCAATTCCAAATCATTCACTGTAAACCAGAAATTGAACAAGTAAGTGCCCTCTTTTAGCTTCTTTGATTACAAGATATTTCGTAAAAAACGAGCTGCTTTGGAACACGCATGAATTCGAACAACTTTTAATATGCCATCAAATTTAAAATACAAACGATTTACTGAGGTTTGGAAACATATTAGTACTGACTTGATATTTTTTTGCATATTTCATAGTTGATCAATTAATATTTCGTTTTGTTTGTCTTATAACAACTAAACACAGCGTGACAGCCCCTACAGTATCCTAAATAGATGTTATAGTATTAGTCTATGTATCACCTTTTACAATATGTCATTCAAATGCAAACATGACTGTTTAGATATACACCACTAAGTTTTAATTAGTACAAATACTTATTAGAAAAGGTCTTGTTATTATTTAAGAAAAGTCTCAATAAATAATATTCATAAACAGCACAGTTATTAGCGTTTGTTTATATCCCAAAATGTCACTCAATTTATTGAAATTTTGTACCGGCTATTGATTATGAAAGAATAATAATGGAAAAACACTGCGCGTAGCATTTTCTAGTAGCAATTGTTATGAATAATTGATTCAATTATGACTTTACCAATTATGACAAATTTTCGTGGACAATTTTGGGATTTCGTATTTTTTTTACTTTTGACTTCATAAATATGATTAGTAACGGGTACAAATAGAGCCCATTTTTTTGTACTAATTAAAAACTAGGGGTGTATATTTTACATTGTCATTGTAGTGGATTAGCCTCGCCAAGTCATCAACATTATTTATACTACATATTGTTTTCTGTTCAAGAGGACTTAACACGTTAGTGTTTTGTCTGTCTTCTTATTATTGCAATATTTTTTGTCGTAGATATCCTATTTTGATGCTGAGCGTCCGTCGGTCGCTTGGTATGATAGCAATATATTCAAAACCTTCACTGTGATCAGTAAACGATTGAACCGACAGGATCCTAGGCACTTTTCGGATTTTAAAGTACAGTCGCTGATCACTGCTGGCAATAATATCAAGGTAAGTTTTTAGCAAAGTCACAGGAAAGCTCTTTATGAAGGAGCTTGTTAAGAGGATTACTACCGTAGATGCATATTGTCACATTACCACATCTTGCCGGTAATACGTTGAGTTACCAATTATCCTATTGCTAAGCATCAATAGTACTAATCATGGCGGTAAGTCCTCTGTTAGAGGAGTGGCTAGAGACATCTTTCTACATAGAGGGTTTTTTTTAAGTGTGGAAATCATGAAATGACTTCTCGCGCTCTGGGCGGAGTGCAAGGGCGTGTCAGTCTTTTACTGACTAAAACCACACCTGTATCCTGCAGTTGCCCTTTGCGTTCTACCTACTTCCGGACTACGGGTTTCCTTTTCAGAAATTCCCCGCGGTCCTAGCTAGCGGGCATCGGCCCTGCTGAGCCCCTACGGTTTGCTGACATCTCCTTGAGGAGCGCGTAGTTTACTACGCGCTGTTGACGACTGGGCTCGGCCCGGTCAATTACGATGGCAAGCTACCCATTGCTTGACGTCCGCAAGTCCGCGTCTACCGTGGCTGGTAGTCGGGGTCAGAATCTCGGCGGCTGGGGCGTGAGGACATTCGTCCCCTCACGCGTGCGGCCTCCTCCTTCGCTAGCATTACTGCTTCCCTCTGCATGACGCAGGTCCTCACCGGATATGATAAGTTCAGAAGATTCCTGCACCTCATTCATGCTGAAGAAACACCCGGGTGTCACCATTGTGCGAACCGCCCAGAGAAAGAAAAATAAAGAAAGAAGGACATGGTGGAGCATACGGTGGAGGTGTGCCCCGCTTGGCCGCAGCACCGCCATGTCCTCGTAGAGGCGATCGGTGGCAGCGACATCTTACACCGGGCCCTGGTGCAAGCCATGGTCCGGAGCGACGATCAATGGGTAGCTCGCAATCCGGCCGTCTGGTAACCGTACAGTCGAGGGTACGCAGTGTTCCACGCGCGCCTCAAAGAGAGGTCAGCAAAATCGTAGAGGCCCAGCAGGGCCAAAGCCTATTGGGGCCATGGGTTGACTTCCGAAAGGGCAACCCGTCGTCCTTGAACACAAGGGCAAAGAAGAAACATAGGTGTGGTTTTAGTCAGAAAAAGCCTGACACGCCCTTCCGCATCGCCATAGAGTGGTTAAATACACAGGATGATTTTCAACCTTAAAAAAAACACCAATTGCTCTGATCTAGTAGACTAAAAGATAAATGTTTATCCAACAGAATATAGAGTGATGACCACCAGACATGGCATCCAACAATATTACGAAATCATGATAATTTCAAGAAGTTATAAGTTGTTATAGTGTACAATAAAGAATTAAAGAAGAAGAAGAAGTACTTAAAGTTCATGTTCCAAATTTCGATAGTGAAATAAAGTAACAAAATTGCAATAAAATTGATAATAATTTACTGACAAAATTATTCATGTTACAGGTGGACTTCTACTTCTACCAGTTTTCAACAAATAGATACCAACCCAGCTTCGTGGAATTGCATTTTAAATTTTGCGACATGTTGCAGTCTGATACAATTATCGGTATAGCAATGGTAAACGCGTACAAAGGAAACCAAAAATGTCCTTATCCTCCGGTGAGTACAATAAAATTAAGATTGAAGAGGTTGCAATGTCCCTTCGTTGTCATTGTGACATTATTTTCAGAGCTCTTTACAAAAATGGTAAAAAAGATTTTTTATAATTCATGATTGATAATAATTTATTTGCTAATATGGTCATATTTATGGTCAATCTGTCAAAAGAAATCTGCCAGGAATCAAAATTATTGAAAAAACTCTCTTCCTCTCCTTGGATCTCATATAATATTTTCGAGGATTCCTTTCCCAATTTTGTTGAGGACAAATTCAAAATTTTAATTATTTTTCTGAAAGATTACTCCAATTGAAAAAAAAAACATGCATTCGGCCATCACTTTAATTCGTTTCTGCTGTTTCAGCCTCAAATTAATATATTTCCTTCGCGTTTCTCATTTATTGAAATACCCCGAATAAATCTTTTGGAAAAAATGGACCAAATCATTCGGCATAATCTTACATCAATTTTAAACGTGGCCATGGATGACGGAGCTTAGGCTCAAGCTACCCTTCCCATTCATATGGCAGGCCTCGGCGTCCGCAAAATTACTATTATTAGTTTACTGCCTACCTTTTATATCCTCGGTTTACGGCACTGAGACATTAATCAGGAATATTCTATCTTTCTCACTGATTGATTTCAATATGTTTCATCGAGGCTATAGATGCCTGGGCCTCAAGTCTGCTATTACAATAGTGTCGGAATGATTTCATATATCATTGATTTCATAATTGATGATTTTGACAAGTTTGGTAATACAATCATATCATACAATCTATAATGGCGTCATTATGACTTTCCAATGGTCAACCACTGACACTCCATTGAAAAAAAGTGGCTTAGAATGGTAACCTCGTACATATTGACAAATGAATGTCTGACGTATACGGTAATCTGCTAAAATTTTGACAGTTCCTTTGATCAGTGATTTACCATTAGAACGTCATTGTGCAGTCATTGCTTTTAATAAGCTCGATATTGTAAACTCTATTAGCAGCAGATTACGAACATTTAGCAAAATGACAATGGGATCGTGTTGGAATGACGAATTTATAAAAACAATAGACTTGGATCCCTGGAGGCTCGCTTGCCCGAATTCTAACCGAGCCGCTCTGCAAAGTAGTTCAGGAAAACCTGATTGAAACATCTACTGCTCCTGTGGGGGAAGTAGGAGTCAGGTCTCTGGCTTCACGCACTACCGTCGTCGAACATAGGCACCTTGCTCGATGATAATACTTTCCGCCTCGCTGCTTCCTTACGTCTAGGCTCTCCCTGCTGTTCTCCTCATCGCTGCTACTGTGGTAAAGTCGTCAACAGCCTCGGACACCACGGTCTGTCATGCAGCCGAAGTGCAAGCCACATAGCGCGACACACGAATATCAACGACATCATCAGACGCGTTCTTGTCGCCGTAGCGTTTCAGCCGTATTGGAACCCCATGGCCTGGCACGCGTCGATGGCATGTCGTTATTTCCTTGGAAGATGGGTAGGCCTTTAGTATGGGACGCTATTGGTGTCTTGCGCCATCCCATCTTCTTAGCACGTCGTGTTGTGCTGGTGCTGACGCTGCGGCTGCGGAGAACCTCAAGTGGCAGAAACATAATAACCTAATTGGAAGTTTTATTTTTGAACCGTTTGGGGTTGAAACTCTCGGTTCGTGGGGTCCGAGTGCCCACAAATTGTATAAAGATCTGTCGAAACGTCTAATTGACACTTCGCGTGACACAAGGGCTGACTTTTATCTCGGACAGAGGATAAACATTGCCATTCAGCGTGGCAATACTGCTAGTCTTTTGGGCACATTACTAGTCGACAGCAATCTGGAAGAGTTTTTTGACGCCATATTTTATTTTGTTTTGGTTTAAATAAAATAAAATAAATAAAATAAAAAAGCCTTTATTCTACTACTTACATTAATTGAGATACTTAATTCTACACTTTACACTTAATTACCTATTTTATAATAATTACGCTATATATTTTAAATCGTTTATCTAAGTAGTAGTCGCCTCTTCGGCGTAGGCCTCCCCCATTACTTTCCAATGGTTCCTAAGCTGTTCCTAGCCATAGTCATCCACCCCGGTCCAACTCTCTCCCGGAAAATGTCTTCCCACCTTTTTCTTGGTCGACCCCTACTTCTGCTTTCTTCTCTGGGTATCCACTCCGTTACTTTTTTGGTCCATCGACCATTCTCCAATCTGCAGATATGGCCAGCCCAGTTCCATTTTAGTAACCTGATTCTTCTAATCACGTCTAATAATTTTGTTTTGCCTCTTAAAGTTTTGTTGTCTAGTTTTTCACTCTGTTTTATACCCAACATATTTCATTCAATTTTTTTTTTTTTGTATATGGCTAATTTATTTTCATCCTCTTTCTTTAAAGCCCAGGTCTGGCAACCGTATGTTAAGATTGTTACTGCGTAGAGTTTTCTTTTTATGTATACTTTTATTTCTTTATTTTTCATTATCTCTTTATAGCTCCAATATCTCTTCCATGCCATAGATATGCGTCTTCGGATTTCATCGCTTGCACTATTGTTAAAGGCAAACATTTGCCCTAAGTATATGTACTCTTCTACGTACTCTATGGAGTTTCTTTCTATTAAAATAGTCTTCCTTTGTCCATTTGTTACGATTTTGGTTTTCTCCGTATTAAGTGTCAGACCTACATGTTTGCTTTCGCGTGTAATCTCGTTTAACATGTTTTCGAGGTCGGTACAGTTTTCCGCAAAAACTAAAATGTCGTCTGCAAAACGTAGGTGACTGAGATAATTATAATCCGTCAATTTTTAAGCCTTTTCTCTCACAATCTAGATTTCTAAAGATCGACTCTAGGACAGCAGAAAAGACTTTTGGCGAAAGTGGGTCACCCTGTTTAACGCCCTTCTTGATAGAAAATTAGTTTCCTTCTCTTTCTAGCCTCACCTTCGCACAGCTGTGAGAGTATACATTGTGTAGGAGAGTTATGTATTCCTTTTCTACGCCTTGTTGCAAGAGAGAGTTCCAGATCGCGCAATGATTTAGGGAGTCAAAGGCTTTTTTGTAATCAATGAAGCACAGATTCCTGTACTCTTTGGTCTTTTTTATTATCTGTGTAACAACCTGAATGTGGTCTAATGTCGAATAACCTTTCCTAAAACCGGCTTGCTCGTACGTTTGATGTTCATCTAGCGTTTTTGAGAGCCTATTTAGAACAATTTTTGAAAATATTTTGTACATGTTCGACATTAAACTAATAGGCCGATAGTTGCCTAAATCCGTTCTGTCACCCTTTTTATGTAGAAGTATAATGTTTGATTTAGACCATTGTTCGGGGTTTGTGCCAGTGTTGAATATGTTATTAAAAAGTATTTGCAGTGGAACCTGTAATGATTCAGAAAGGGATTTAAGCACTTCGTTCGTTATGTTGTCTTCTCCAGGTGTTTTATCTGATTTTTGAGAACTTATTGCACATTCGATTTCGCTTCTTAGTACGTATGGGATTGTAGAGCTTTCTGTAACCTTGAATGTAAGTTCACGGAAATCCTGAAGGTCGCTTTCCCCAGATGCATAGAGATCCCTGTAGTAATTGGTAGCTTCCTTTATTATCTCTGGTCTCTTGCTAATAATATTACCAGTTTTGTTTTTTAGACTCTGCGTCCACTCTTTTTTACTTCTTAGCTCTTGTTTTTATTTAGTTGTTATTAATGTAGGGTTTTTAGAGCGCGCGTCCCCCCCCACGAGTCGCCGGTCAACCCCCGTTTATTCATTTTGTAAGTGTATTGAAAAAAGTCGTTTGATACTCGTGCAAATTTGTCACTGCAGCCCTCGGCTCCATAACACATTCGCCTACGGCTCGTGCGGATTCCGACTCGAGCGCTATGACAAACGTTCTGCACTTGTATCAAAATGTAATGTACCCACACCGGTGTGCGTGCTCATGAATGTAGACACATTCAAAACCAATCCAGGTTAGTGAAATATAATCTATCAATGATTTTATTTGGACTGTTGAAGTGTTATTTCTTTCAGGATATTTATGATCTGAAAAACATGACGATCCCATATGTACCGAAAAACTTCCCGTTTACTAAAGGTCGCATCTACTGCAATGCATCGCTTACTGAAGGCGGTGTGACCAGAACTATAGTTCGAGGCAACATTGATTTTGAGGTGAAAACATGGCACAAAATTAAAAAAAACTAAATAAATAATAATACACCTGCACCTAATTATTATCGTTTCTAATAAAATCAATTTTGAACACTTAATACTTCTTTTTCATTTTACCTGATTATGACGAAGCCAAGAAGAGAGTTATGATTTCAACATATATATAGTTTCAGGATGCCTATCATAGCCGGAATCTCTTATTCTATTCAATTCACAAAGAACCAAGAGAAGGTTCCTACATGAGTGTTGTCTACGCGGCTGCCAGTAGAGAAAAAGGAGATCACGTCTTTCTTTGTGTGTTGCCTCTCGCAGGCCAACCTATGGTGTGCGTGTAGATTGAGTGTTCTTTTTTAAAAGTTCCTTGTAATTATACGAAATCAAGGAAGGATTTAGGAAACAATTGTGAACTTCATGGTGAAGATAAAACAATTGTGAAATTGATGGAAAAAAAGTAATGGTCAATTAACTGGAACACTCAATCTACGTGCGTAGTACATATATATAACTATATACCGAATCTATTACATAATAATAAATCTGTAGAAGTTTTGAGTTGTGCGCGCATCACGTAAAATGTATGAAATCGATGTAGATAGTTTTTATATATTAAAATTGAGTGTAACTTGAGATATTACTTAGGCTTTGTTTCATCGCAATCGGTTGACTATATCTAGATATGTTCTACATTCATTGACTGTTAGGCGGTACGAAGTTCGCTGGCTCAGCTAGTTAATAATAAGAATTTTGTATACCTCATTGGCGGGACATAGCAGAACCTGTGACTAAAACAACATCTTTTGAACCTATAAACCTTAATAAACGATTTAAATTTGAAAGAAAGATGAGCTTGACCAATCCTCCTACATCACCAAAATCCGCTCTCTTTATCCACTAAAATTTAGACAGCTACTATTTATCGGCGGCCTATAAACGTAAACAAATAACAAAACAAAAACTTTAGTAAGACGGATGGCGCTGTGTGACAACCCTGTATTTATTACCAACGCGTCGAGAAATGATAAGTGGTTGCTATTTCTTTGGATAGACACCACCAACTTCAATTTACGCTTCGAAAACTCCAAATTGAACCTTATGTTTTAGTTCTGAAAGGCGAAGGGAGAACTTTAGAGGTTGTGTTGCAAGTTTTGAGGCGCAGTAATTCTCGAAGGCACGGGAATATTTCTTGCTGTTGCCTTTGGTGTTAGATTTACAGAGATTTTGATCTGGACTGGTTTGAAATTATGAGTTTGTATTTTTTCATATGCTATATCTAAATTAGAATTATTTTTGTAGGAAGTACTCAAATCATAGGTACAATTGTTTGCATTATGCAAATTATTTCACTGATGTAAAGTTACAATATTGCAGAGTATTACTTTTTTATTTCTTTCTTTCTTTATTGCACACCTTAACTTATTAGAGGACAGACATTTAAAAAAAAAATGTGTACCATAGGTGGTCTTATATTATGTGGATGAATGGAGAGGGAGAGGGAGGCCAAAGAAAAGATGGATGGATTGTGTGAGAAGTGATATGAAAGAAAAGGGAGTTAGTGATAGCGTGACGAGTGACAGGACAGAATGGAAGAAAAAAACGTGTTGTGCCGACCCCAAATAAAACGGGACAAGGGCAGGAAGATGGTGATGAGGCGGTCTTATTGCACAGGGTAATTTCTACCGGACAACTTTGACAGGAAAAGATTTGGGGGTGTCAGTGTACAACAACATAAATAATGTACAAAAAAAAATAAAGATAATAAAAATACAATAAAATATATAAACATATAATAGATAAATAGGCACATGTCTCTTATCCTAGTAATGAATCTGTTCCTAGGCTTAAACTATAAAAGTGAAGCGGCAGGAAACAGTGTCACGCAAAATTACAAATTATAATTATATTCATTCGTAGATTTTTGACCGTCACTGCAGGTAGGCAGACACCAGAAAGTCTGGCCATTAATCTATCCAAGAAGTGTCGCAAGGAGTGTTGCTCAGTAACTGGGTTGTGTTGATCACAGCCGCATCCGGTTAGACTGGAAGCCGACCACGACGAAATGGTTAGGAAGACAATGATGATGTCTTTAAATTTACGAGTACCTATATCTTATTAAAACTGGGCAAGTGTGAGTCGGACTCGCGCACTGAGGGTTCCGTACAAACTACAATTCCCGAATGGAGTGTCGAAGATTTATCCGAATTGTAAAAAAGTTTTTTTTTTGTGAAGTAGGTCACAACAAATTTACTGTTTTCAGATTTTTTCCTATATCTGAGCTATGACCTTGCTTTAGGCCAAATTTCAGGATGCTGGGTCAACGGGAAGTACCCTATGAATTTTGATTCCCTTGAGAGTGTCGAAATATGCGTTATTTGCGACATAAACGGCCGTATCTTTTTTTTCGTTAACTTAGAAGTTTGATTTTTTTCACAGCTTCAAGGGACCGCAGATTTGAGTATATGGTTTAAATTTCAACTCGATACCTCCATGTTATCCCGAGATAAACGGTCTTGACAGACAGACAGCACAACAAAGTGATCCTATAAGGGTTCCGTTTTTTTCCTTTTGAAGTACGGAACACTAAAATACATGTATGTTTATTTAAGTCTTTCCCAAGTCACATTTAGTATTTCCAACCGAATTGTTTACCCCACTCAGTACCGTAAGTAAAAAGTGTTGACTTATCTATAAAACAAGATTTACACAGTATTTCGTTGGTGTCGACACTGCCTGATTCACGACTCCCTTGTTTCGCTCCGATGGTGCCAGCCAGTTGCGACAACCAGTTGGGGTTTGAGCTTTAGAGTTTTTCAGGAAAATATTTTGATACTGGATACTTCTGACTTTTGTTTAAATACTAATATACCCCACAGGTCATTCTGCCTTTAAATGTCGTTTAGGACGTTGTCGTGAATGCAATAAAAGGCATAATTCTATGTTGCACCTTCCTACTGAGACTGACAATCCCCCTGCCACTAGCACTGCGTTTTCTTCTGAGACGTCGGTCAACTGCAACAATCAAGGTAATAAACACTCTCTTCTTTGTACCGCGTTGATTGAAATAGTCAATCCTAAGACTGGTACATCAGAATCAGTGCGCGCGCTGCTTGATTGCGGCAGCCAATCCTCCTTTATAAGTCAAGACCTGAAACAACGGTTATTACTAGAGGACTGCCCCATCAACGCCGCGAAGGTAATCGGTTTTGGTAACAATGATGCAGGTACAATAACTGCATATTGCATTGCCCAATTAAAATCGTTAAATTCAACATTTGAATGTTAAATTTTACGTAATCTCAAACGAAGCTCGCGGGCGCAGACATTTCCCCCCCCGTTAAAAGTGTCCGACTTTTAACTGTTGATGAGATGCTCCGTTGCTGGTAGAGGGCAGAGCCGCTTGAGAGGCCTGCGGTAACACCCTTGTGTGGTTCGTACATCTGCTACGCGGCATACTCCATCAGGGCCAGGGAAGAGTTTGGCGATCGCGAGCTTCACTTCATCAGTACATATATTAGTATTAACGCAGCGGTTTGCACTGGCAACCCGCAAGAGTTTTTCCATCCGCCCGCTAGAGCGCGCGGAAGACGTTGACACATTCTACAAAAAATTCGAACAGAGAAAAACGGCTCACTCAAACCGTCCACATACCAAAAATTTGTCTTGCAAGTAGAACTCATACTTATTGTACGAACAAGTTATATATTACATTTCTGTACTTGAAAATTTCGTTTTATTAAGCATAGCTCCAGTGTCTCATGCGTAGACATAAATGGCGACCGTGACAGGACGAAAATTCTGAAGAGGAATTCCGAAGAACGAGGGCCTATCTGGAGTCGGTCAGCACAGCGCCGCCACCATCAGTCGACCAGCACCGCGCCGCCTCCTACCCTTGGAGAATTACGTGTACAATATCAAGGATTGAAGCCGGACTCAGCCCCGCGCCGGACAGACGTTATATGCAGCGTCACGCCGCAGCGCAGCAGCCTTCCTGCAGCTAAGTGCCCTTCCTTAATCCCTAATCTTCCGTTTTATTCACGTAACCTACCCCCATAACCAGATATTTCATTGTTTCTACTTGCGCAATTTCATATTTTCTAGGGGTGACCTTCACCACGGTCACGACTTATCGGCATACCTACAGTCGTTTTCTTCTCGTATAAATACAGTAAAGCACTATTATTTAGTGTGTTTTTCAATTCGTAAGGATATTTACGTAGTATAATCCTCACTTTTAACCGTAGGGTTAGATTCATTATGGAACCTTCGAGTTCATTCCAACTTTAAAAGTACCTACGTACCTAAAGATCGCCTTCTTTTATATGTAGGTAGGTACCTATCACGTTTGTTTTAGGGTTCATTCCAAGGCCGCCGCGCCTAATTATTTGCATTAAGTGATTATTCCGCTGAACATTCCAGACTTGCCCGAGTTTCCCGTACGCTGTCGAGTGCCGTGCCGCAGTACGGCGCCCGCGCCGAGTCCGTGCAGCCTACCGCTGCGCGCAGACCCGAGCCTGCGACTTCGGCCTCCCGTGCGGCAGAGACCATCGACCAGAGAGGCGTGAGCGTGTTTGTTTTAACCTTGTTTAGTTTTCTTGAGTTACCTACATATTGTCACTATCAAGTTTTCGCCAGTTTAATTTCTTTATCGTGGGAGTCTTGTCGAATTGAACGTTCAAAATGGGTTTAGGCGACAATGTCAGCTTGGCAGAATTAAACGTAAGACGAAGCTCTGTCAAGGGCCAAGTCACAAGGTTTCGAAATTATTTGGAAAAACTATCACAACTGGATACTTTCACTGCAGCACATAGAGCGGAACTTACGCTTAAACTTAGTAAATTTGAAACCTTATCGTCAAAGTTTGATGACATACAAAGTCAAATTGAAATATTTAATTCTAGTGATTTGCAAGATGAACTCGAACAAAGGGAAAACATTGAGAAGGACTTTGTTAACAACATTGTAATGAGAGCAGTGGTGGCCGAGTGGTAACGGTTCCGACTTACGAGTCGTAGGTTGTGGGTTCAAACCCAGCCAGGCGCATTACTTTGTGTAATTTATTTCATCACCACTGCTCTCAAAACGGTGAAGGAAAACATCGTGAGGAAACCGGCATGTCCTAGAACCAAAAATTCAAAGACATGTGACATCCACCAACCCGCACTGGGCCCGCGTGGTGGATTACAGCCCATTCCCTCTCGTAGAGAGGAGGCCTGAGTCCCAGCAGTGGGAACATTATAAGGCCGACTATGCTATTGTAATGGCTCAAGAGCTATTACAATTATATGGCAGGGATGAGGGCGTCCACGACTCAAGTAGTTCTCACAATATAACCCTTGCCGCAGCTGATCATAACGAAATAGGTTTCAAGCTTCCCTTGATACAAGTTTCTAAATTTGATGGGTCATACCTCAAATGGATGGAGTTTCGCGACACGTTTAGATCTTTAATTCACGAAAACGATAGAATTAGTTCAGTTAATAAATTTCACTATTTAATTTCTTATTTAGAAGGAGACGCTGCCCGTACTGTTTGAAACTTAGAAATATCCAGTGATAATTATCGGGAAGCTTGGAATATATTGCTTGAACGTTATGACAATAAACGTTTGCTAATAAGCCACCATCTTAATGCATTACTCAACATAAATTCTATAAATAAGGAGTCTAAGAGATCGCTGCGCTTCTTGGTTGACCACGTGACTAAAAATTTGCGTGCCCTTTCCAATTTAGGACAAGCTACTGAACATTGGGATGTTATTATGATTCACTTACTTGCTTCAAAATTGGATAACCACACTTTTGCGAGATGGGAGGAACACCGTAACGGGTTGTCAACAGACACACCTACTTTAAAACAGTTCTATAAGTTCTTAAATGATCGTTCAGCGGTACTTGAATCTTTACACAGCAGTAGATCAGAAAATAGTAGTAAGTCTAAGCATGATAAGCAACGTCCAGAAGCTCAATCTGACAAACTCAATCACAGACGTCACACTAAGGTGTATTCATGTGTGTTAGTGGTAGCAGCAGTGATCAGTCTCAGGCACAATCGTCCTCACAAGGACTCTGTCCGTACTGTAGTGCTAACCATAAGATATTTGATTGCACGTCGTTTAAATCAATGAGCATAAGTGAGCGTATAACCGAGGCCACTAAATCAAAATTGTGTTTGAACTGTTTAAGGTCAGGTCATTCTGCTTTTAAAAGTCGTTTAGGACGTTGTCGTGAATGCAATAAAAGGCATAATTCTATGTTGCACCTTCCTACTGAGACTGACAATCCCCCTGCCACTAGCACTGCGTTTTCTTCTGAGACCTCGGTCAACTGCAAAAATCAAGGTAATAAACACTCTCTTCTTTGTACCGCGTTGATTGAAATAGTCAACCCTAAGACTGGTACATCAGAATCAGTGCGCGCGCTGCTTGATTGCGGCAGCCAATCCTCCTTTATAAGTCAAGACTTGAAACAACGGTTATTACTAGAGGACTGCCCCGTCAACGCCGCGAAGGTAATCGGTTTTGGTAACAATGATGCAGGTACAATAACTGCATATTGCATTGCCCAATTAAAATTGTTAAATTCAACATTCAACGTAATCTCAAACTTTTATGTTATGAAGGAACTAACAACTTCGATTCCCAACACTGTAATTGATATTAGATCCTTTAATATTCCCAATAATATTATCTTAGCAGATCCCACATTTGATCAGCCGTCTTCTATAGATATTCTGATAGGCTCAGATTTGTTTTGGGACATTATAGGTTGTGAGCAGCGGTCATTAGGACCTAACTACCCCAAGTTGCACAGTTCAAGGCTGGGCTGGTTGATTACTCATAATTGCGACATAATCAACCAAAAGATAATATTAGGTGCAGTGACAGGAAAAATAAAAATATTATACTAGTCGGGGATCTAAACATAAATACCCTTGTCACAAATAAGAATGTCACCATATTAAACGATATAGTTCTAAATTATAACTTGACTTTCAAAATAAATTTTCCAACCCGACTTACATCTTGTATTGATCATATTATTACTAATATTTCAGACTCTTCCGGTGGGACATGTGAATTGCAACTCTCGGATCATAATACTGCTCAGATATTAACATTTCCATCAATAATAACATCAAATATGCCTACTCAATCGCATTATTTTATATACAAAAGAAATTTGAAAAATTTAAAGAGTGTCTCTTGAACCTGAAATGGCAGGATGTTTATGACGAAATGGATCCGAATACAGCTTTTAACAATTTTCATGAAATTTTTAGTCTTTTTTATATGTTAAATTTTCCTTTGCAAAAAATTAAAGTCAATTGTCATTCACCCACTTTAAAATGGATAACTAAAGGTATAAAAAAATCATGCCTTTCAAAAAGATACCTAAAATCGAAATATCATAAAAATAAGTCCCGGGAAAATAAATTAAAATATGTTAAATATGCGATACTATTAAAAAGGTGTATTAATGTGTCCAAAAAGCAAGCTTCTGACAACTTTATTAAGAAAGCCAGAAACAAGTGTAGCGCTACCTGGAAAGTAATTAAAAATAAAACCAAATATAGACGTCCAGAATTTATCGAAGCGATTCAATTAAACGACACTTTGATAGACAATCCTGAAGAAATAGCGGAAACTTTCAATTATCACTTTATTGACTCTACAAATGTAGACATAACTAATAATAAAAATAATCCTATGGCTAATATTAATAACATAGATAATGGTAATAGTATATATAGCGAACCCTGCACGCCAAATGAAATAAGTAAAATCATTTCATCGTTAAATAGTACTAACGCTGTGGGGTATGATGATATATCGACACAAATTATAAAATCATGTGCTGATAATTATACTGTCACCTATTTTAGCTCATTTGATCAATGTGAGTTTCTTTGAAGAAAAATATCCGGACAAATTAAAATTCTCATTAGTAAAGCCATTTTATAAAAAAAATAGTAAACTTGATTTAAATAATTATCGTCCAGTGGCCTTAATACCAGTAATTTCAAAAATATATGAAAAAGCAATGTGTAATAGGATTATCTCATTTATAGAAAAACATAAAATAATAAGACCAGAACAAAATGGTTTTCAAAGAGGAAAGTCAACTGCATTAGCTTGTTATCAACTTATTAAATTAATTACCGAGAACATTGATAAGAAAAAACCAGTCACTGCGATATTTTTTGATGCCCTGCTCAGGCATTTGACTCTGTTAAACATGATATTCTGCTAAAAAAATGCGAAAGATACGGGATAAGAGGGAAAGCGTTAAATTGGCTTAAAGACTACTTAAGTAATAGGCAACAAAGCGTTGAAATTTTAGGAATGAATAAAGACAGAGAAGTTATAAAATATAAATCTCAGTATAGAATAAATACTTATGGTGTGCCTCAAGGTAGCATATTGGGGCCATTACTCTTTCTTCTGTACATAAATGATTTGCCAGCAGTAATAAAGGATAAGTGCGTTTTATTTGCTGATGATAATTCACTTGTAATAAATAAAGAAAACAAAAATGAACGATATGAGGATCGAATAAATGTTGCCGTAGAAGCCATACTGGAATGGTTTGAGGAAAATAATTTAAATGTCAACCTCTCTAAAACAAAATGTATTAGTTTCTGTAACTATAAAATGGCAAATCAAGCATTGAAAATTATTGGTCGTGGTAATACAATTGAAGAAGTTGACTGTACAAAATTTTTAGGCATATTTGATAAAAATTGTAATTGGAAAAAACACATTGACAATATATGTAACAGGCTGAACAGCTTTGCATTTGCACTAAAAAATCTTAGGAAAACCGTAGGAAGAAATGCCGCTCTGATGGCTTATCATGGATATGTTTCATCCGTGTTAAGATACGGATTAATAATATGGGGCAATTCTACAGACAGTGACAGGGCCTTTATTGTTCAAAAAAAGTGCTTGAGAGCTGTGTTTGGTATTGGTCCATTAGAATCGTGCAGACCCATTTTAAAAGAGCATAAATTATTAACACTAGCATGTTTGTACATATTGGAAATGGGAGTATTTGTAAAAAAAACATCCTACTCTTTTCAGTAAAGCAGATAGCGAAAATGTATACAAGATTGGTAAAAAGTCCAGGGATCCAACAAAATTAGCGATACCTAGGTGTGGAACAGCATTTTGCCACAAAAACACGAGTCGTATGGCAATTAATTACTTGAGTGAAATCAGGGAAAAACACTAAAATTATAATTGCTTACACACGCACGCTCTCAGAATTTCGGGCGAATGTCAAACCGAAAAAAAAAAAGCAGAGCATAGACTATAAAATATTGCTGCGTTCAATTTATATGAAATTTATCCAGGAACGTAAATAACTAAACTTGTTCATACAAAAGTAGTCTCTAAGTATTGAAAATAGGGCCTACAATGAAGTGGGAGAGAGCGAGCGCCGGCGTTCGGTTGACTTTTGACCAAATGGCGCGATGACGTCACGCCCGAACGCCGGCGCCCGGACGCGTCTGAGAAGGTTCAATAAGTTACCTAAACAAATTAGAGAATTGCCAGCGAATTTTTTTCAAAAAGAGCTCAAAACAATGGCTTATTGAAAATTGTTTTTACACCGTAAAGGAATTTTTAATTATAATAATTATGAATAAGAAACTTTGCCGGACTTAATAATTAATTATCGAATGAATTATTTAATTTATAGTTTTTTTTTTGCATTTGTAATTTAACTTATTGACATTTTATTTTAATTGTTTGTTTGACATTTGTAATTTAATTTATTGAATTTTTTTTTTGGTTTTACATTTATAATTTAATTTATTGACATTTTATTTTAATTTTTCTTGTTTGACATTTGTAATTTAATTTATTGACATTTTTTATTGGGTTTGACATTTGTAATTTATTTCGTTGTCATTTTTTTAATTTGACATTTGTGATTTATTTTATTGACATTTTATTTTAATTTAATGTTTTTGTTATTTAATTTAATTTATTGGCATTTATCTCATTGACATATTATAAATAGGATTGTTTTGTATAAGTTAAATGATTGTTTTTTCTGAATTAAAATTTGCATGCTGAATATAAGGCGGAGCATGAAGAACCTTGTACCTGTTATATTATAAGATCTGTACTACCATGTTTCAGGCAAATAAATGAATTATTATTATTATGTTTATACATTTATTTATCTCAGCACCCTAAGGTCCTGGACCTTTGGAAGGCGTACGAGGAGCCGAAACCAACTCGCAGAGGCCCTTTTAGACGCTTTTAATGGAAAGTGGTACGAACCGGTGATTATCCCTGTTCGCACTATGCTAGTGCATCCAAGGACAACCCCCGGTTGGTGGGAAACTATTGCGACATATGGAAAACTAAGATATAAGGCTATGGTTTTTGGAGTCTTAAGTGGACTGGTTACCAGAAAATATGTTAAGACTATGGCCCCTGCCTAAACAATGTTTTTAATATCCATCGACAAAAGGCAGGGGTTGACTTGCACACTCAATAAATGGGCCCCTATAAACGGTCGCTAGCACGAAGTGACGTAGCAACAAGAGGGCAACATATCCTGAGGTGCTTAAGGAGTGGAGAGGTATACCACGGCTATCAGGACAATCCCGGAAGTACGGTCAAGATCCTTACCAGCACCTTACTGGATTATACATCCTTCTCCCGAGCACGTTTGCTCTTGCGAATCTCCACTCAAGCCAGCCAATAAAGGCAAGAAGAGAGAGGTGGGAGCTCTGTTCCTCGTCAGTGTTCACTACGGCCGGCCAATAAAGGCAAGCCGGAGATGAAGAACAAGAATTTTCCCGGGAGATCGGGTCCGTGGGGTCGCTAATGCCCAACAGTTCGCCACAAAACTGCCCTGCGGATTATTATTATTATTATCACATACTTACAAGTTCTTCTAGTGATGAAGACTAAACATTCAATCTAAATAGATTTTGTGACCTTGAAGAAGTCCCAACCAAATCTTACCTAAATGAGAGTGAACAGGCATGTGAAGTGCATTTCTTGCAGCACACCTGTCGTTTAGAAGGCGGCAGATTTTCTGTCAAGCTACCTCTCATTGACTCGCCGGATTGTCTCGGTGACTCCTACAATATGGCTAAGAAAAGGTTTTACAATTTAGAACGGCGATTCAGAAGGCAGCCGGAAGTTAAATATTTCGCAATAGGGCGCAGACATATCCCCCCCCGTTAAAAGTGTCCGACTTTTAACTGTCGATGAGATGCTCCGTTGCTGGTAGAGGGCAGAGCCGCTTGAGAGGCCTGCGGTAACACCCTTGTGTGGTTCGTACATCTGCTACGCGGCATACTCCATCAGGGCCAGGGAAGAGTTTGGCGATCGCGAGCTTCGCTTCATCAGTACATATATTAGTATTAACGCAGCGGTTTGCACTGGCAACCCGCAAGAGTTTTTCCATCCGCCCGCTAGAGCGCGCGGAAGACGTTGACACATTCTACAAAAAATTCAAACAGAGAAAAACGGCTCACTCAAACCGTCCACATACCAAAAATTTGTCTTGCAAGTAGAACTCATACTTATTGTACGAACAAGTAATATATTACATTTCTGTACTTGAAAATTTCGTTTTATTGAGCATAGCTCCAGTGTCTCATGCGTAGACATAAATGGCGACCGTGACAGGACGAAAATTCTGAAGAGGAATTCCGAAGTACGAGGGCCTATCTGGAGTCGGTTAGCACAGCGTCGCCACCATCAGTCGACCAGCACCGCGCCGCCTCCTACCCTTGGAGAATTACGTGTACAATATCAAGGATTGAAGCCGGACTCAGCCCCGCGCCGGACAGACGTTATATGCAGCGTCCCGCCGCAGCGCAGCAGCCTTCCTGCAGCTAAGTGCCCTTCCTTAATCCCTAATCTTCCGTTTTATTCACGTAACCTACCCCCATAACCAGATATTTCGTTGTTTCTAATTGTGCAATTTCATATTTTCTAGGGGTGACCTTCACCACGGTCACGACTTATCGGCATACCTACAGTCGTTTTCTTCTCGTATAAACGCAGTAAAACACTATTATTTAGTGTGTTTTTCAATTCGTAAGGATATTTACGTAGTATAATCCTCACTTTTAACCGTAGGGTTAGATTTTTTATGGAACCTTCGAGTTCATTCCAACTTTAAAAGTACCTACGTTTTTTTTTTTTTTTTTTTTTTTTATTCTTGATAGGTTCGCGCTTGACCGCTAACTCACCTGATGGAAAGCGACGATGCGGTACGTACCTAAAGATATTACCCGCCTTCTTTTATATGTAGGTAGGTACCTATCACGTTTGTTTTAGGGTTCATTCCAAGGCCGCCGCGCCTAATTATTTGCATTAAGTGATTATTCCGCCGAAAATTCCAGACTTACCCGAGTTTCCCGTACGCTGTCGAGTGCCGTGCCGCAGTACGGCGCCCGCGCCGAGTCCGTGCAGCCTACCGCTGCGCGCAGACCCGAGCCTGCGACTTCGGCCTCCCGTGCGGCAGAGACCATCGACCAGAGGGGCGTGAGCGTGTTTGTTTTAACCTTGTTTAGTTTTCTTGAGTTACCTACATATTGTCACTATCAAGTTTTCGCAAGTTTAATTTCTTTATCGTGGGAGTCTTGTCGAAACGAACGGTTTAGGCGACAATGTCAGCTTGGCAGAATTAAACGTAAGACGAAGCTCTGTCAAGGGCCAAGTCACAAGGTTTCGAAATTATTTGGAAAAACTATCACAACTAGTTACTTTCACTGCAACACATAGAGCGGAACTTACGCTTAAACTTTGTAAATTTGAAACCTTATCGTCAAAGTTTGATGACATACAAAGTCAAATTGAAATATTTAATTCTAGTGATTTGCAAGATGAACTCGAACAAAGGGAAAACATTGAGAAGGACTTTGTTAACAACATTGTAATGGCTCAAGAGCTATTACAATTATATGGCAGGGATGAGGGCGTCCACGACTCAAGTAGTTCTCACAATATAACCCTTGCCGCAGCTGATCATAACGAAATAGGTTTCAAGCTTCCCTTGATACAAGTTTCTAAATTTGATGGGTCATACCTTAAATGGATGGAGTTTCGCGACACGTTTAGATCTTTAATTCACGAAAACAATAGAATTATTTCAGTTAATAAATTTCACTATTTAATTTCTTATTTAGAAGGAGACGCTGCCCGTACTGTTTGAAACTTAGAAATATCCAGTGATAATTATCGGGAAGCTTGGAATATATTGCTTGAACGTTATGACAATAAACGTTTGCTAATAAGCCACCATCTTAATGCATTACTCAACATAAATTCTATAAATAAGGAGAAGGAGTCTGAGAGATCGTTGCGCTTCTTGGTTGACCACATGACTAAAAATTTGCGTGCCCTTTCCAATTTAAGACAAGCTACTGAACATTGGGATGTTATTATGATTCACTTACTTGCTTCAAAATTGGATAACCACACTTTTGCGAGATGGGAGGAACACCGTAACGGGTTGTCAACAGACACACCTACTTTAAAACAGTTCTTTAAGTTCTTAAATGATCGTTCAGCGGTACTTGAATCTTTACACAG
This sequence comes from Mythimna impura, assembly GCA_905147345.3. Classification (NCBI taxonomy): domain Eukaryota; kingdom Metazoa; phylum Arthropoda; class Insecta; order Lepidoptera; family Noctuidae; genus Mythimna; species Mythimna impura. The sequence continues at coordinate 3,132,150 of LR990352.1, forward strand.
CAGTAGATCAGAAAATAGTAGTAAGTCTAAGCATGATAAGCAACGTCCAGAAGCTCAATCTAACAAACTCAATCACAGACGCCACACTAAGGTGTATTCATGTGTTAGTGGTAGCAGCAGTGATCAGTCTCAGGCACAATCGTCCTCACAAGGATTCTGTCCGTGCAGTAGTGCTAACCATAAGATATTTGATTGCCCGTCGTTTAAATCAATGAGCATAAGTGAGCGTATAACAGAGGCCACTAAATTAAAATTGTGTTTGAACTGTTTAAGGTCAGGTCATTCTGCTTTTAAATGTCGTTTAGGACGTTGTCGTGAATGCAATAAAAGGCATAATTCTATGTTGCACCTTCCTACTGAGACTGACAATCCCCCTGCCACTAGCACTGCGTTTTCTTCTGAGACGTCAGTCAACTGCAACAATCAAGGTAATAAACACTCTCTTCTTTGTACCGCGTTGATTAAAATAGTCAACCCTAAGACTGGTACATCAGAATCAGTGCGCGCGCTGCTTGATTGCGGCAGCCAATCCTCCTTTATAAGTCAAGACCTGAAACAACGGTTATTACTAGAGGACTGCCCCATCAACGCCGCGAAGGTAATCGGTTTTGGTAACAATGATGCAGGTACAATATCTGCATATTGCATTGCCCAATTAAAATTGTTAAATTCAACATTCAACGTAATCTCAAACTTTTATGTTATGAAGGAACTAACAACTTCGATTCCCAACACTGTAATTGATATTAGATCCTTTAATATTCCCAATAATACTATCTTAGCAGATCCCACATTTGATCAGCCATCTTCTATAGATATTCTGATAGGCTCAGATTTGTTTTGGGACATTATAGGTTGTGAGCAGCGGTCATTAGGACCTAACTACCCCAAGTTGCACAGTTCAAGGCTGGGCTGGTTGATTGGAGGTCCCCTGCGACATAATCAACCAAAAGATAATATTAGGTGCAATCACATACTTACAAGTTCTTCTAGTGATGAAGACTTAACATTCAATCTAAATAGATTTTGGGATCTTGAAGAAGTCCCAACCAAATCTTACCTAAATGAGAGTGAACAGGCATGTGAAGTGCATTTCTTGCAGCACATCTATCGTTTAGAAGGCGGCAGATTTTCTGTCAAGCTACTTCTTATTGACTCACCGGATTGTCTCGGTGACTCCTACAATATGGCTAAGAAAAGGTTTTACAATTTAGAACGGCGATTCAGAAGGCAGCCGGAAGTTAAATTACAATATGTCGAGTTCATTAAAGAATATTCAGAGTTAGGCCACCTGTCTGAAATTACCATTAATGACTTAAATTCTAATTCATACTATTTTTTACCCCATCATCCAGTGTTCAGGGAGAAAAGCGAATCGACAAAGATTCGTGTCGTATTCGACGCATCGGCTCGCACTTCTTCCGGCCTCTCTGTCAACGACATACAAATGGTGGGGCCTCAAATTCAAGACTCCCTTTTCTCCATATTGATTCGTGCTCGCTTCTACAAATATATTTGACAGCCGACGTAGAAAAACTGTTTCGTCAAATATTAGTAGACGAGTCAGATCGAAATCTTCAGCTAATCATTTGGAGAGAAGATGAGCGTCAGCCCCTTAAAACCTTACGTTTAAATACTGTGACTTATGGTTTTGCGAGCGCAAGTTATTTGAGCACAAGGTGTCTTTGGCAGCTGGGCGAGTAATGCGATGATCCGCTCATTAAAACAATAATTCAGCATGATCTATACGTTGACGATATAATTACAGGCTGTAACTCTGAGAAAGAACTACAACAAATTCAGAGGGCTGTATCGGAAACCCTTAAGGAAGGGTGTTTCAACCTTAGAAAATATAAATCCAACTCGGCTAGCGTTCTTGAAGCCTGCTCTGAAAATGCAACAGACACGCTTATTATTAGTGAGTCCTCGAATGCTCTCGGATTAGGGTGGAATTCTAAAACGGATTGTCTACATTATTCGTTTGAAGTTCCTCCGTTCAATGAGACAATTACCAAGCGCTACATTCTATCAACATCATTTAAAATTTTTGACCCGCTTGGTTTTGTGAGTCCATGCATTATTATTCCCAAAATAATAATGCAGCAACTTTGGCTTGACAAGGTTGGTTGGGACGAACCCGTTTCCGAAGAGATAGGTAAGGCTTGGCGCAAGTTCTCCGATAATCTGCCTTGCCTGGCTTCATTCACATTGCCGAGACAGGTTCTTTGTGATTCACCAGTTGTCACTGAACTTCATGTGTTTAGTGACGCCTCTCAAAAGGCGTATGGGGCTTGCATCTATTTAAGGTCCATTAATGAAAAGGGCATAGTATATGTTAACCTTTTGTGTTCCAAGTCAAAGGTGGCTCCTACTAGGGCCTGCACTATACCTCGCTTAGAGTTATGTGCCGCCCTATTAGGCGTTCGGCTTTGCAAGGCCGTGGCCGATTCTTTGCGATTTCCAATAGCATACAAAACTTATTGGTGTGACTCTAGTGTCGTCCTTGCTTGGCTGCATACAAGCGCTAGAATAATAATAATAATAATAATAATAACCCCATCGCCGTATCTCTACGTTGACGTCGTGGTGGGGCTTGCGTGCTCCAATATACCCTAGGTCTGTATCGGTAAAGTTTGCTTTGCCGTAATATGCCTAGGGTGAGGGGCCAGACTAAGAGAGATACAATCCGCAGTGCAGTTTTGTGGCGAACTGTTGGGCATTAGCGACCCCACGGACCCGATCTCCCGGGAGAGTTCTTGTTCTTCATCTCCGGCTTGCCTTTATTGGCCGGCCGTAGTGAACACTTACGAGGAACTGAGCTCCCACCTCTCTCTTGCCTTTATTGGCTGGCTTGAGTGGAGATTCGCAAGAGCAAACGTGCTCGGGAGAAGGATGTATAATCCAGTAAGGTGCTGGTAGGGATCTTGACCGTACTTCCGGGATTGTCCTGATAGCCGTGGTATACCTCTCCACTCCTCAAGCACCTCAGGATATGTTGCCCTCTTGTTGCTACGTCACTTCGTGCTAGCGGCCGTTTTTGGGGGCCCATTTATTGAGTGTGCAAGTCACCCTCTGCCTTTTTTCGATGCATATTAATAACGTTGTTCAGGCAGGGGCCATAGTCTTGACATAGTTCCATGTTACCAGTCCACTTAAGACTCCAAAAACCATAGCCCTATTATCTTTGTTCTCCATATGTCGCAACAGTTTTTCAATAACCGGGGGTTGTCCTTGGGTGCACTAGCATAGCGCGTACAGGGATAATCGTCGGTTGGTATCATGTTCCATTATAATTATCTAAAGGGCCTCTGCGAGTTGGCTTCGGCTCCTCGTACGCCTCCCAAAGGTCCAGGACCTCAGGGTCCTGAGATAAATAAAATATATAAAAATAATAATAATCTTTCTTTATTTACATAAGACGTTTATACAATTTTATTGAAGTCCCTGGCTCGTGTGCTAGGTGATTAACCTGTGTTACAGAAGCCAGTGCCCTCTCCCGGGAGAAATACAATTAGTTCTTATGCAATATATAGGTATGAATACATGAAAAATAGTAAAAAAAAAGAAAGATAACAATGATTTAAATTCAAACTGAGATAAAAACAAAAACAAAAAGTTGTCAGTAAGCCTGTAACGGTGAGTGAGTGAGTGAGAGTATGAGGTGAGTTAGTGTGTGTGTGGGGTAAGTAAGTGTCTGTGTGTGGTAAGTAAGTGTGTGTGGTGAGTGAATGTGTATGGTGAGTGTAAGTGCAAAGAGTTCACAAAAATGTATGTAGGTACAGGAATAATTTAATTAGGTTTGTAAGAAGGACAATATAAAGGTAGGATAGAGTCACCGAAGCACTTCTAGAATCTGCTCCGAGTCATCGTAACTGAGTGACATAAGCCATGGCTTCAGGCTCTGTTTGACTTTATGGACAGTAAGTTTATATATTGCCAGCTTCTTATTTATTTTGTTATAAATTAACGAGCTCTGCGCACAATAGTAGCGCCGCGCTAGTGCAGAACGACACTGAACAGACTCACAGACAGGGAAACCTACTCGCCGACTGGTAAGATTCCTATCTAGTGGTATCGTGGAATGACGTCGCAACACAGAGCGGAGGATATACAGTTTTCTTACCGTGAGTACTTGGGCATCGGAGTACAACTGAGCTGTGGGATAGTCTCTTCTACGGAAGAGAATGACTTTGAGAACAGCTCGCTGAGCTCGTTCTACTCTAAGCATCACGGTTTTGAAAGTTCCACCCCATACTGTTATGCAGTAAGTGATAATAGACTCGCACAAGGAACGATACACCAGTGAAGCCGTCTCCCCATCAACCGAGTGTCTCAAATCTTTAAATAAATACATTAGCTTTCGAAGCCGGGAGCATAATATATCCGTATGAATACGCCAATCTAGCTTGTTATCGATATAGACACCCAAATATTTAATATTTGAGACCATCGTCAGGTAATTGCATTTGCAAGGCATTGCATCATGGCAAATATGCGCTCTTAATTTGATTGAGTCTGGTGGAGGTGTGGGAGAATTTGGTGGAATATACTGAATAACTTTCGTCTTTGATATATTAAGCGTCAGAAGGTTAGTGGAAAGCCAGGCCATAACAGTACGAAAGGTGAGTTCAGTTCTATGCTTCGCTTTGTCCCAGGTATTATCGTATAACAAAAGTGCCGTATCGTCCGCATAAGTAAAAATATCACACTGCGTAAGGGGTAGTTGACAAAGGTCATTAATATATATTTGAAATAGCGTGGGTCCCAAGATACTTCCTTGCGGTATGCCGCAGCCAATAAACTCTTCGTCACTGATTACGGAATCAATCTTAACACATTGGCTACGCCCGCTCAGGTAATCTTTGTAAATATTTAGGGCCACACCACGTACTCCCATAAGCTCCATTTTGGTTAAGAGTCTTGAAATGGAAACAGTATCAAAGGCCTTCGTCAAGTCTAAAAAGACACCATAGCACTTAAGGTGATTGTCCAATCTGTCGACCAATGCATTTGTGAAATCAGAGACAGCGTCCTCTGTGGACACTCCTGAGCGAAAACCGTACTGGTTGTTTGCGATCAGCTTATTTTTAAACAGAAACTTTGTTAGACTAGTGTTGAGAATTCGTTCGAGTATTTTGGATAAAGAGGTAAGTACTGAGATTGGCCGATAGTTGGACACATCGTCTCTAGGTCCACTCTTGTACACTGGGTTCACTACTGCGCGTTTAAAAGCTTTAGGAAAAATTCCAGAGGTGATGGAGCAGTTACATATATGGGCTATGAAAGGAGCCAAAATACTGCTAGATTGTTTTATAATGAGGACAGGTATATTGTCCCATCCCACCGCACAATCACTACGTAACCTATAAATTATACTTATAACAAGTGATTCATCAACTAATGGAATAGCCAGAGAGTTGCTCGGGGACGGAGAAGAAGAAGTAAAAGTCGCATGGTCGATGGAGTCAAATTTTGAAGCAAGGTCACTTCCAATATTAACAAAGTATTTATTGACATTATTAATTTATTTGATAGGGTCACTAGAAGATTGTAACAGAGCATTAGGATGGTTTGGCTGTTGGTTACTATGTGTGATTGATTTGATTACTTTCCACGTTGCTTTCGGATTGTTATTAGCTTTTAGTAATTCTGCTTTCTCATAGGCACGTTTTAATTTTTTAAGTAAAGAATTACAAAAGTTGCGGTAACGGGTGTATGAAGTTTTAAGAATTAGATCATTGGGAGACACTCTGACCCGTCTATGCATTCTGTCACGATTGCGTAGACATCTTATTAAGCCAGGAGTCATCCAAGATTTAATAACTATTTTCCTATTAGGGACGCGTATAATTTTATTATGTTTTGATAAGATAGTTTGTAAATCGCTGATTAAAAGATTGGTTGCAATGTTAGGGTCCATAGTATTAAGAATAGGAGTAAAATTATGGTTACTTATTTCATTTTTAATGGCCTCATAGTCATATCGGAGTCTGGTGTTTTTTGAAGGGGATCTCACTGATTTATATGTGTCCAGGAAGATGGCAACAGGAAGATGATCAGTAATATGAGTATCTAGCACAATAATCCTGCAGGGAGATTTAGTTTTCATCATAACATGATCCAGACAATTATCCAGTCTTGTCGGAAGAGAATGGGCCGGCATTAAGCCATGAGTCGCTGCCAAGGTTAGATAGTCATCTGCATGGCGATCAGCATTACCGGGTTTTATGTCAATATTAATATCGCCTACAAGCATGATATTATTTTTCGAATTCAATGATGTTATAATTTCACTCAAACTGGAGTAAAAATTTGCAGGGTTTAAGTAAGACGGGGAACGATACACCGCGATTATAGCTGTGTTACTATCGCAAGTTACCAAACAGTTGGCATCCGATATCAAGGGTTCATATGTAGTGCAATTATATGTATTTTTAATGTAAATTACGACACCTATTTGTTAATGACTTAAATTCTAATTCATACTATTTTTTACCCCATCATCCAGTGTTCAGGGAGAAAAGCGAATCGACAAAGATTCGTGTCGTGTTCGACGCATCGGCTCGCACTTCTTCCGGCCTCTCTGTCAACGACATACAAATGGTGGGGCCTCAAATTCAAGACTCCCTTTTCTCCATATTGATTCGTGCTCGCTTCTACAAATATATTTGACAGCCGACGTAGAAAAACTGTTTCGTCAAATATTAGTAGACGAGTCAGATCGAAATCTTCAGCTGATCATTTGGAGAGAAGATGAGCGTCAGCCCCTTAAAACCTTACGTTTAAATACTGTGACTTATGGTTTTGCGAGCGCAAGTTATTTGAGCACAAGGTGTCTTTGGCAGCTGGGCGAGGAATGCGATGATCCGCTCATTAAAACAATAATTCAGCATGATCTATACGTTGACGATCTAATTACAGGCTGTAACTCTGAGAAAGAACTACAACAAATTCAGAGGGCTGTATCGGAAACCCTTAAGGAAGGGTGTTTCAACCTTAGAAAATATAAATCCAACTCGGCTAGCGTTCTTGAAGCCTGCTCTGAAAATGCAACAGACACGCTTATTATTAGTGAGTCCTCGAATGCTCTCGGATTAGGGTGGAATTCTAAAACGGATTGTCTACATTATTCGTTTGAAGTCCCTCCGTTCAATGAGACAATTACCAAGCTCTACATTCTATCAACATCATTTAAAATTTTTGACCCGCTTGGTTTTGTGAGTCCATGCAATATTATTCCCAAAATAATAATGCAGCAACTTTGGCTTGACAAGGTTGGTTGGGACGAACCCGTTTCCGAAGAGATGGGTATGGCTTGGCGCAAGTTCTCCGATAATCTGCCTTGCCTGGCTTCATTCACATTGCCGAGACAGGTTCTTTGTGATTCACCAGTTGTCACTAAACTTCATGTGTTTAGTGACGCCTCTCAAAAGGCCTATGGGGCTTGCATCTATATAAGGTCCATTAATGAAAAGGGCGTAGTATATGTTAACTTTTTGTGTTCCAGGGCGTTTTTCAAAAAAGATGTACATTGCGAATTTTGGGTGTCCCCTGACTTTAGCAATTTTTTATAATTTTTGTATGCAACATACTCAAATAAAGTGCATATTTATTAAATAGTAACATATTCAAGTTATAACATTATAAATGTGAAAGATTGGATAATTGGATATTTGTTACCGCTAATCTTCGAAACCTTTGAACCAATTTAGATGAAAATTAAAATATACATAGATTGTGACCTAGAATAAAAAAATATGGTACTTGGTTAGGATTTTATGTACTTATGTACGCGCTAGTATAGAGTAAATATAATTAACAATGTAGAAAAAGAGTCGTCTTTATCAAAACACGACTCCTTTTTGCACAGCAAGATTTTATGTAGAAGCAGTTGAAACAGCGCGGCGCGATGATATTTGTTGGTAGATTGTAGGACACAATATTTTGGGACACCATGCATGTAAGGTGTTTCAAAACATTGAGGAGCGCTTTAAACCATCAAACTGAATAATTTTTACGACGGGACCAACTATGAAACCGAGAAAAAATTACAGCTGTTCCATACCAAAGTTAATACCTATTGTTCCAAACTGTATGGGACAGCTGTTTTCTTTTTCGCGATTTCAAAGTTGGTCCCATTGTAAGTTATTCAGTTTGATGGTCTTAAGCACTCCTTAAAGTTTGTAAAGTTAATTTTGAAACACCTTATATAATAACTAGGATATGAGTATTATTATAATATTAAGTTTATAATGTGATACAATGTTAAGTATGACTGCTACATTTCAGTAAACATGGCCCTCACGGCAGCAGAAAGAGCTGAAACAAAACCCTGAAAAATTTGAAGAGCAGTAAACTGTGTACCCACCTCAAGATTAAGTTAAAACAGGTTTTAACCTGTTTTTACTTTAGATTATAAATTCAAAGACTTAAAATAAAAATGTTCGACCAAATATTATATGTAAACTTAGCTTAATGTTTTCCAGTTAGTCACTTAGAATTCCAGATAGTCACTGTCCCATATTTTTACCGAGACAATAAACTAATCTTATTTAAGAAATATTTAGTTAATTGTAATATTTTTGTAGTTGTAGTTGACCCTGAATTTGCAGTTTATATTATTTGTAATCGCGTTCAATTTCATTTTAAGTAGTAGGTAGAAATAATTAAATGTTTTAATGGTCAAAAGTTCCGTCTGTGACGATCTCGAATGTAAAATGATTGCTAAGCGATGATTATAGTGATTTATCCATGTTTAGGTATTTTGTTTCAAAGACTTGAAGGTTTATTTAGTAAATAATAAAAAAAATTATCATATTAACTCATTTTTTTCAATTTCTTTTCATTTTTCCTTTGTGACGAACCGGAGCACGTTCCTGTGAACTCTTCCGTAAAAATAAAGATTATCACGTTGTTTTGCATAATACTGATGTACTTTTTTGTATTTTTACTTGTATATATACTATTTTATCGAATGAGATAAGAATTAACGGCAAAATTACTATAACATAAACAATTTTTCCTGTTCGTCACGTGTACATCTTTTTTGAAAAACGCCCTCACAAGTCAAAGGTGGCTCCTACTAGGGCCTGCACTATACCTCGCTTAGAGTTATGTGCCGCCCTATTAGGCGTTCGGCTTTGCAAGGCCGTGGCCAATTCTTTGCGATTTCCAATAGCATACAAAACTTATTGGTGTGACTCTAGTGTCGTCCTTGCTTGGCTGCATACAAGCGCTAGAAGATTGAAGACCTTTGTGGTAAATCGAGTGGCAGAAATTCTTGAACAGTCGGATGTTTCTTGTTGGCGCTATGTACCTACCGCTCAAAATCCTGCTGACCTCATCTCACGCGGGGTCTATCCTGAAGAGCTTAAGGATCGTAGTCTGTGGTGGTCAGGGCCTGAATTTTTACTCCAAGGTGAGTCTGCTTGGCCTACCCTTCCAGACGAGCCCCAAAAAGAATCTGAAATTCCTGAAATAAAATCAAATGTTGCTGCCAATCTCGACAGATCATTCCATTCCACAAATATAGTAAACTGTACAAATTAAAATTAGACTATGCGTATGCCCTAAGATATTTTCATAACCTGCGCAATCCTAATTACAAACGTTTTGATGCCATTGATTTAGAAGAACTACAAGACTCATTTTTCCTTCTATGTCGCAAGGCTCAACAGGAATCATTCCCGGTTGAGTACGATTTGCTATCACAGAAAAAACCAATTAGTACAAAATCATCCATCATAGCACTTACCCCTTTCATGGACACAGATGGGTTGATATACGAGTAGGAGGGCGGCTGGAATTTTCTGCCATTTCATTTGGTAGCAAACACCCTATACTACTACATTCGTCTCACCACCTTACAAAATTAATCTTTGATCGGGAACACATACACAAACTGCACGCGGGACCACAGCTCCTCCTCGCTAGCGTCAGGCAATACGTGTGGCCTATCAATGGACGGCGCCTCGCCCGGAGCACTGTTCACAACTGCATCACATGTAGCAAGGTACACAAAATTTCACATAAAACGTGTAATGGGCGACACTCATTTAAATTTTGAAGAATTATCCACATTGTTCGCCCAAGTAGAAGCAACTCTAAATAGCCGCCCGCTTTACCCCATGTCCTCGTCTCCAAATGACCTCCTTTTCCTCACCCCAGGGCACTTTCTGCTTGGACGGCCGCTAATCGCGCTGCCATCACCGAAACTAGAGCACTGCAAGTCCTCCCAGCTGAAGCGCTTCCAACGACTGGAACAAATCCGGCAGCACTTTTGGAGGAGCAGAGCACAGAGGAGTGTGTGTCTCATGCGTAGACAATGAGTTTACATTAATTGCTACCCTTATAAATTTCACACAAGTTACAATGTATGACTTAAATCTATGCTTAGATATAAATTGAATATTAATCACTAAGGTCATGTGTAGGTGTTCTCTTGTGGCGCTTAATGCTGCTGAGCAAGTTTGAGAAGTTCCTTAGTTCAACCCCCTCTTCTCGTCGTGGCTGATTTGCCTCTATGGTGCGTGACGTTGGCTCGATGACGGGGGGCACGTGTTGTCTACGTGCCGACACTTGCGGTGGCTGCGTATCCGAGTTCGACTGTAAGTTGGCGCTCCTCTGCCTACGACGATAAATCCACCGACCAAGCTGAAATGCCACTGCTAACACAGCGCCTGTCAGTAACACGTAGATTGCCGTATATTGATGTAGATCATGGCTCGATATTCCTGTGTCTATGGCGTTTTCTGCTTTCATTTGCTCGATCTGTTCCTTGATGGGCCGCAATGAGGTTTGGTGATCAGTTATGTTGATCTCAATTTGTGGCAAAGAAACGTTGATGACGTGATTGATAGGTGGGATTTGCTGTGATTCAAGGTCAGCGGCAGTTTTGATTTCTGAGTGTCGCAGCTTATGAGAAAAAACGGTGAAGTCTTCGCCCTTAATCACGCAATTTGAATCCAGTGTTATGACCCCGGCTTTCGCGATTTGTATTGCGGTAATCTGATGCTCGCATATGATACGAAGTGCACATTGCCCGCAACAATAATAAAGGTAAGTATTTATGCCGTTCAATTCCATCCAATTATTATGGCACGTTGCTATGTTTGTGAGACATCTGTTAGTGCTCTTATCCTTGATACACATGCTATCTTCTGACTTGAACTGGAAAATAGGTTTTCTCGAGTGACAGAGACTGGTTGATTCATCGTACTGGACGCATTGTTGTATGTCTCTTGCTGTCATTGTCAAATAGGTGTCTTTGCGTAAATTAATCGCGATGTAATCTGAAATAGGCACGACGGCGACTGTAGCGTTTCCATGTTGTTGAGGGATCGATATCAGCTGATATAGGTCATAGCTCTCTCTGTTGACAAGTGGTATTCTGATTTCAAACATGAGGTACTGCTGTGTTACTCTTGCTTTGACCTTCAGAAGATGGTAAATTTTTGGTAGTTCAGTCTGTATATTTTGTATCGGTAAAGTTAAATCTCGCGATAATTGTCCTGAGATTATGCCGAGTTAGTCTCTTAACTGCTTTGGCGATAATAGATGGGTGCTGAACATTCCATGATGAATATCTGTTGTTGTGTCGATCATTGTGTCTTGTATGGACTTTAGTTTGTTGAGCATATTTGTTGCTATGATGGTAGAGAGTGTTAGCTCATTCATAACTTCTTGTCCCTGCAGACTTTTGTTCAATATATTAGTGGCTTTCGCAAGATTGTTTAAATGTTGATTGATGGCCTTGTGCTGCCGATTGATTGACTCTTCAGTTCGTTTAAGTAAGTTATATTCTGCTTCTACCACTGATGTCTGATTTTTCCACAATTGCGCCAAATGGCTTTCATTTCCTCTTATGAGGGAAATATCTTTCTGATATTGATCGGCGAAACGTTGATCTAGAACTCCAAATAAGCTGTTAGCAACGTAGCCTACACCGTCGATGAGGCCTCGCCGCCTTCGTGTGCGTTCTTCAAAATGCTGATTCAGTAACATTCCATTGTAGTACTTCAGTTCGTCATGTGAGTGACGTAGCTGAAGTAAAATGATGTCACAAAGTACTTTGTTTGTGTCTCTTTCACAAACACCGTTTATTTGTTTCAGGTATTTGTCAAAAGTTTCTGATCCGTCCCAATAAGGGTTCATGTCGTAATACACGATGAGTTTCCATTCGTCGCGAATAAACTGCATGCTTGAAATTCGGTCAAAATAGAGTGCCTTGTGAATTGACGTCATACTATATGGAGATGCCATTTGCTCGTGACCAAAGACTGATGCTATGAAGAGAAATAGCGTGACTAAAGTTGTTATGAGATTAGGCACCATTCCAGGTTGCCGTTTTGATTGTTTGAGTTTTGCCTTGCTATTCTGCTTGCTGCTGTCGTTTCTCCTGTTTGATGGGTTGCGGTTTTTGCTTCGGGTCAGAGACTAGAACCGACAGCTTAATCACTGGGCGCTTGATGTACCCGTTTTTCGATTTCAGGGTAACAACCCTAACTAGTCCATCGGAACCGAGATGGAGCTCAGTGACTCTCCCTAGAGCCCATCTTTCCGCAGGGAGGTTAGGCTCGTGAATAATGACGACGTCATTCAGTTTGAAGTTGTCATGAGGTCTCTTTCATTTGCTCCTTGGTGAGAGCACAGCAAGATATTCTGATTGCCACCTCTTCCATATATCTTCGAAAATTATCTGAGTTCTATTCCACCTCGTTCTTTCATCTTGTTCCGTATCCAAGATAGTCAGTATGGGGCCGCTGCTCAAGAAGTGTGACGGAGTCAGATAGTTCAAATCATCTGGGTCTTCTGTGAGTGCTAACAGCGGTCGACTGTTGAGGCATGCTTCGAGTTGAGCCACTAGAGTGCTGTATTCCTCGAACGTGAGTTTCTGCTCGCCAACGACACGTCGAAGATGATGCTTCAAACTTTTTACCGCCGCTTCCCACAGGCCTCCTGCGCTAGGCCAGGCGGGAGCGTTAAAATGCCACTGTATTCCCATCTCGTTGATCTCTGTATAGAACTCGTCGTTCAGTGTCTTGCGCAATTCTGTTTGTACTTGTTGCAGTGCTTTATTTGCTCCAACAAAATTGGTGCCATTATCGCTGTAGATGTGATATGGCTTGCCCCGTCGTGAAGACATGCGTTTTAGGGCCGCCAAAAATGCTGATGAACTCAGGTCTGATACGAGTTCGAGGTGCACAGCTTTGGTGACCATGCACACGAACACAGCGATGTATCCCTTGTTTGTCTTAACTCCTCGCCCTTTGTTGAGTTTTACGTCAACGTATCCTGTGAAGTCTACGCCGGTGTGCTGGAAAGGACGTGAAGCATTACTCCGAGGTCCAGGTAAGTCTCCCATCATTTGCTTTTGTGTGACTGCTTTATGTTTCTTACACGTAGTGCATGCATATAAGCGCTTCTTCACAGCTCTGTTTCCGCCTAGTATCCAATAATTCTGCCTAATATGTGCGAGCGTAGTCCGAGCCCCCGCATGAAACGTGTGACGATGGGCTTGGTCAATGATAAGGTCAGTGACGTGGTTGCTATGCGGGATGATTAGTTGGTGCTTCATATTTTCGTCAATATTTGCATGCTTGAGTCTGCCTCCCACTCTCAAAAGTCCATATTTGTCCAAAAACGGGTTGAGGCACAAGATCTTGCTTTTGCAGTGTAATTGCTTCTGTAGTCATAGTTGGCTAATTTCTTCAAAAAATTCCACTTCTTGAACATATTTTATTTAACATATGTTTTGCGGTTTCCAGTTCGCTTGCCTTCAAGTAATTCGAGCGCTCGCTATGACGTCGTGTGGCACGTAGCACCCATGCAAGGACGCGCACGGTGCGTGTCATGTTGCTATTTCGTTGTAGTATGCCTGTATGACATCATCGCTATGAGGTTGACGAGTTGTGACGTTACTTTGTATTGATTTTCGCTGGTCTTGATCTGTGACGTAGTTAGTCTTCTCTACTACTGATGATTCTTCGAATCCAGGAAGAAATTGTGGGCCGTTCCACCATAGCTTGTGTTGCCTTAGTTGTTCTGTTGTGATGCCACGGCTGGCACAGTCAGCTGGGTTGTCAGCTGATTTTATGTAATACCAGTTGTCTGGTGGTATGACGTCTATGATTCATATGACTCTGTTCGCTACAAATGGTGTCCAGCGATTGATATTGCCTTGAATCCATCCAAGAACTGCAGTGGAGTCACTCCAACCAAATACTTTGATTTTGCGTCCGTTGAGAGCTTGCTGTATTTTTTGCATAAGCGCTGAAAGTAGGTGCGCCCCACTTAGCTCTAGTCGTGGTAATGTGAGCTTTTTGTTCTCTGGCACAAGTCTTGTTTTTGCAGCGACGAGTGTAATGTATGTATCGTATTTGCAATATACAACACATGCATATGCATTTATTGATGCATCACAGAAACCGTGTAGTTGAATGGTATCTTGGTCTCCAATCTGATACCATCTTTGAATCCTGAACTGACTGATGATTTCTAGGTCTTCTTTGATTTTTTCCCAATCTGAGCTGATTTGAACTGGAAGCTGGTCGTCCCATTGAATGTTAGAGAGCCAAACTCGCTTGAATAAAAGTTTTAATTTTATTGTAACCGGAGCTAACCAACCGAGTGGATCAAATATCTGATAGAAGTGAGCGTTTTGTGTGTTTTTCAGATGGTTTCGTTTTGTTTATTCTGAGCTCAAATGAGAATTTGTCTTCTTTGGGGTCCCATTTCAGTCCGAGTGTTTTTGTTGACTCAGCTTGCTTGAAATCGAAGGATGATTGATTTGAAGACGCTCTGCTGACGTTTTGAAGTAATTCTTCGTTGTTTGATGACCATTTCGTAAGTTGAAACCTCCCGACTGTAGCAAACAGATCAAGTCATCTTGTAGTTGCTTGGCAGATGTTAACGTGTAACTTCCACTAACAAGGTCATCCATATAAAATGCTTCTTGCAACGCTTGAGCTGCTCTGCTTTGCTGATATTTGTGACCTTCATCAGCTGTCAACTGTTTCAGAGTCATCATGGCTAAGAAAGGAGCTGCTTTCATGCCGTAAGTGACTGTTGTGAGCTGATATTCACGTAGGCGTTGGTCAGGAGAGCTCCTCCATAGTATCTTCTGATAGGCTTGATGTTCAGTATTGCAAAGTATCTGTCGATACATTTTTTCGATATCAGCCGTATACGCGAACTGATATTGTCTCCATCGCAAGATCAATGACATGAGGTCTTGTTGTAGGTTCGGGCCCCGCTTCATAAGGTCGTTCAACGTGCAACCCGTGGATGTTTTCGCTGATGCGTTGAATACTACTCTTAACGCTGTAGTTGTAGAATCGGCGCGCTGAACGCAATGATGAGGTAAGTAGCAAGACGGTGCTGCGTCACTAGTACACTCGACCATATGATTTAATGCTTGATATTCGTGAATGAACTGTTTGTATGTTTCTGCTAATTCTGCTTGTTTGCTGAATTTCCTTTCAAACTGACGGAATTGTCCCATCGCCATGGGTTTTGAAGCTCCTAGTTTTTCTTGAAAGTTAGGTTCGAACGGCAGCTGAACAATGTAGCGCCCTTCTTCATTTCGAGTTGTTGTCTTCTTGTAGTATTGTAAGCAATACAGATCGTCCTGTGAGATTACTGACTGTTCTGCTATGTCTTCAACTGTCCAAAATTGTTTGATGTCGTCTATGTCGTTTATCACCACATTACACTGGATTGTTGTTTGCACGTTTCCGCATAAAATCCAGCCCAGACGTGTTTGTTGCGCAACTGGTTGCGATCTTTCGTGCCTGATGATTCCTTCTTGTATAATGTTGGAATATACCTCGGCCCCAAGTAAGATGTCTACTGGGCGACTCTGATGAAAATTTGGATCAGCCAGCGTTATATTTTCCAAAAATGTCCATGACTCTGGCTTATTGAATGATTTGTTTGGTAAATTCTTGATCAAATTGCGCATAATTAGTACATTGGTGTCAAATATATAATCCCCGTGTATGGCACTGCACGTGATTCGTATGACACCTTTGCAGTTATTTTCCTTAGCTCCGACACCAAATATGACTCCTTTGCACCGGCCACGCGGTAATCGAAGCTTTTGTGCTGCTTTTTCCGTTATTAGGGATGTTTGTGACCCCTGATCAATTAGTGCTCGTAAAGTTATCAGGGACCCGTCATGTGCTTGCACTTTGATCAATGCTGTGGCAAGCAGAGTTTCTGATACATCTTCTTGAGACACATGGTTGATGCTGTTGCTTGTTGTTTTCTTACTGCCTGCGCTTGCGGTTGATTGCTGCACTGAGTTGTTGTTTGCTGTCTGTCCACCCAATTTGCTGTAAGCGTCGTGAAGCAGTGTATTATGATCCGAGTTGCAGACGCGACATCTTTTTCTTGACAAACATTCCATGTTATTTGTATGCACAGTTAGACAATTTTTACATAAATTGTATTTCAATACTGCTTTCCGTTTTGCGTCAGGTTGTAATTCGAGAAATGCTTTGCACGAAAACAACTTATAGTTTTGGTTGCAATGTAAACAGTTTTTTGTGTCCTCACTGTTCTTTGTGAATGTGTTTGATTTATAATTATTGTTCTTGTTCTGATTTGCACTGAATGCTTTGTATGAATCAAACTTCTTGTTTGTCTGTTTTGGCTCAGACTGAGATGTTCTTTCTGTTTCTGGTTTGCGACGAGATGATTCCATGGTATGAATTTTCTTTCTAGAAAGTGGAAGAACTCTGCTATGTTAGGTAGTTCACGCGGCTCCACCAATGATTCCAGGTAGTTGTTATGAGTCACAGCATCCAACTTTTGCGAGAGTAAATGTACTAATATTGGGTCCCATGATGACGTGTCTACGCCGAGATTCTTGATCGCATTAATACATTCTTTCGCTGTATCATCATCATCATCATCTTCCTGCCCTTGTCCCATCTTATTTGGGGAGCTGTATCGTGGAGCTTTTTAATTGATTTTGCTGACAAATGTTGAGTGTTGGGTACCCCAAGCAATGAATTGAGATGTGAAGAAAAGATCAATTTCTTGTTATTGTATCTGTGGTTGAGTATCTCCCATGCAGTCTCATAATTTTCCGAGTTGATTGATAGATGTTGGATAATTTTCTCGGCTTCGCCCTTCACTTTGCTTTTGAGAAATTGCATCCTCTGTGCGTCAGAAAGCGACAGATTGGAATGTATCGTCTCAACAAATATATCCTTGAAAGTGGTCCAAAGTTCGTAACTGCCACTAAATGCTGGAATTTCAATCTTCGGCGTCGACTTTTCCCGATGAGTAACTGACCACATTCTGGTGTTGATGTTTGCTTTCATCTGGTCGTAAATGAGCTCGCATGTATTGTATGATATCTCATATTGCACGTCGACTTCGTCGACTAAACTGTCAAGGTCCCAATGAAGTGAATCAACTGCTTTCCACCTTGTTTTTAACATTTTTAAAGCATCTTCAAACTGCCAATTTTCTTTTAGAAGGTCCACGTTGATGTTTGCTGTGGTTCTTTGGAACGCCTTGATATTGCTTCTTTGTTTGCGTAACATCTCCTCTGTTTTGTTGTTGCTCGCGGTCTCTGCTACCTCAGGCATTTTTATAGAAAAGGGCGATTGGATTCCGTGTTTGACTCCACCTGCACCTGACTCATGAGTGAGTTTCGGCACCGATAACTTTGAAGTCCTTGGTACCGGGTTGTCCGTAGAAACTACTGGCTTTGATATGGGCGCCGGTTGTTTTTGTTCTTGAGTTAAATACTTCATAAACAACTCACTAGTGCTTTCGTAAAATTGTCGGGTCTGCTCATAGGTTTCTTGCAAAAAGTATTTATGGGAAAGATCTTCGCGCTCACAAATTTTTTGGTGGTTGTTCTGGAATTCTGCCCAATAGTTGTCCAGATGGTCCAATTTCTTCCGGATGCCTTTCGGTGTCTTTCGGCTTGCTCCATCTTTCTTGAAGTTGGTCAGAATCCTATGCATTTCCTCCATAATTTGATGTTGCGTTTCAATCACTCCTTCCATGATGAAAAATATGAAAAAATCGAGTCACCAAGTCTGTTTCTAATGATGCACTTCGATAGTCTGTCGTATTCTCTACTGCTGGTGAATGATGATCTTCTCGGTTCGTATCCTCTGTACAGGTGATGCTTTCTCTATTGAACTGTTGAGTTGCTGAAACTGCACAAACGAACACGTAAACCGGAGATCCGGCTCGAAGGACCAAAAAGATGTATGCGCTGCTGAATGGGTCGCACACACCTTGGATGTTACTTTGAAATGATAGTCACTGATATCCGAAGAATCTGATTTATTGCGTAACTTATCATATATGAATGATCGCTAATGAGTACAGCCGTCTGTGAATGCTAATTGTGTACTGTCGCTTTACAATATAATTTGTGCAAGGCGGCGAAATAGTGCTGAACTGCAATACGCGAGGGCCATGTACGACACATGACTCGTACAATATGTGTTTCATACTCTACAGCTGCGAGGAACATACAATTTTCGCGAAGCATTAATTTAAGTTCTAATGAAGTGAATCAAGTGAAACTTCCGCGAAAGCAGAACATATACCTAGTGCCTGACCGTCAGCCCAGTGAAGTCTTAGTGAAAGTGATAGCTAGTAATGCTAGTGTAAACACGGCACTTGACCAAGCTACGTCCCCTAGACCACAAAAACATAACATTTACATTGGGGATGATATTGTTTAATTTTTTATTAACCTTAGTACCATAAGTTTTTTAAAATTTTCGCCCAGGAGCATGTACGGCGAACCGCACATCATAGCATTTAATTGCATTTAACCAAATTATTAATTAAGCAAATCAGTACGTGTTCAAATCGCCTTAAGTGCCGTCGTGCGTGGATCGCTTCATCAACTAACATAAATATTTGTAGCAGTTTTAACAATACAGCTTTTAGTGAACATTCCTATCTATTATTTCACATCCGAGTGTTGTGGAAGCTCGCACATTGAACTGTTTTAAAAATCGGTTGGACAGACTAAACATCTCCAAACTATATGAAACACACGCATCAGCTAATAGCTGCTAGTGTGTCCTACCAAATAATAATAATAATAATCCCAGTAGACAACCATTACATGTTTTTTTTTTTTAGTTTTCGTTGTTATAGCGGCAACAGAAACACATCATTTACTACTCTACTTGAAGTCCTCTCAACCTTAGTTCGGTCTTCGTCGGAATTATTATTAAGTTCTCTTAATGATTTCATATTTTTCTTAGTATTTATTAGTGTATTATTTTAGCATATATATGTTTTTTATTATTATAAATAACTTATTTTTTATTTTATTTTCTGTTTGAAGTATCTGTTATTTGTTTATTGTGCAAACCTGCCACAGTGTTGTCTTTTTTAACCCAAAGGTTGACTGGTAGAGAATGCTTTGTTGCATTAAGTCCGCCTATGTACCACTACTGTACATGAAGTTTAAATAAATAAATAAATAAATAAATCATTTGTGAAAATTTCAACTGTCGAACTACCACGGTTCATGAGATAAAGCCTGGTGGCAGACGGACAGACTGACAGACAGACAGATGGACGGACAGCGGAGTCTCAGTAATAGCTATTTGAATTAATAGACGAACACAGATTGTGATTAATGTTATCTTATGTACCTTTGATAATACTAATAACAATAACTACGGTTGACAACGGACCATGAAAATAACAATATTATTCTGCTGCCCAAGGTTATTGTTTTATTAGGCGTGAAATTTTAAAATATAACACTCGCCTACAATGGTTTTGTGATAGATAAAATCACGGAACAGACCAAATTACCACATATCAAATCTGAAGTTGTTAATAAACCTCTGCAACAGAACTAAAAGTAAAAAAGAAAGAGAGAGGAAATATACACAACCCAAGGGACACAAACGTAATTAGTTATAGGAATAAACAAGAATATATGTAATATAAGGTGGGCTGAAAAGTTCGTAGGCTGACACATTTATAGTGTTACTAAAATAAAATCCATATATTTTCAGTTTGGGCACGCCACAATTATGGCGGTAAGTCTCCTCTTTGAGGCGTGATTGGAAAGACCTCATGGTGTCCTCACCTTCCGCATGACGCAGGTTCTCACCGAACACGGTAAGTTCGGGAAGTTTCTGCACCGGATCCGTGCGGAAGCGACGCCCGGGTGTCGCCACTGTGTGGACCGCCCGGAGGACACGCTTGTGCAGAGCAAAGCCGTGACCTCGTGGGGGCGATCGGCGGCGGCGATCTCTCGCGCCGGGTCTCGAAGCAAGGAGGAGTGGCAGGCGGTCGCCTCCTTCTGCGAAGCAGTAATGCCAGCAAAGGAGGCGACCGATCGCGTGAGGCAACGGTCCTCACGCCCCCAACCGCCGGCCGCCGGGATTCCGATCCCGATTACCGGCCACCGTAGGCGCGAGCTTGCGGACGGCGAGCAATGGGTAGCCCGCCGTCCGACCGTCCGGTAACCGTCCGGACCGAGCCCAAGTTGTCGACGGCGCGTATTGTTCCACGCGCGCCTCAGGGAGATCAAATCAGTAGTAGTAAGGTCAGCAAATCGTAGGGGCCCAGCAGGGTCGAAGCCTACTGGGGCCATGGGTAGTGTGAAAACGAAACCAGGGGCCCGGACGAAGGCAACGAAGGAACAGGAGTGGATTTTTAGTCAGTAAAAGTCTGACACTATCTCCCGCTCCGCCCAAGAGCGCGATTGGTCATTAGATGATTTTCCCGCCTAAAAAATAAATATGATTTTCAGTTAGTATCAATCTTCAAAAGATACGTGTATAAACTTCATGGCTGTCGGACAATTGTTTCTTGAGACATAATATTGAGAGTGAAGCTATAAAAGCTTATTGTTAAAAAATGGATACCAAAGAATTTCATGTGTTAATTAAAACAATGTCATAATAGTCTTCGTTAGTGTAACTTCACTTCGCTGACATTTCTTGATGAGTTTTATTGGGTATCGAAAAACGCACGTTGTCATCATTTCTGAACTTCGATAAAAATTCGTTGATATTATATAAACAAGGAAAGAAAGTACATTAAATCAAATATTCAAAAATATCGAACTGGTTATAAAACACCATGCAAAGTCCGTGTTCTGTAAACCAGTTATAGGGAAAAACTTACAACTGGTTTTCATAGGGGGGAACATCTGCGTGTGTTAGTCTATAATTGTAAAATAGGGAGGCGTTTAAATAAAATATTATCTTTTTTATTGTACGAGTATTATTACGATATTAAAAGCAGTAATTTTACTTAGATTACAACTGAATTATTATTTATGTCCAGGGACACTTTGATTCGAATTTATTAGCGCTGCTCCCACACTGCATGAACGTCAAAACTGCAATAAAGTCAGATGTGCAGTCTGCTGTTCACCTGAGGAGAGCTAAGTGAGTGTACGGCACGCATAATCTAGTGCGTAGTATATTATAGTAGTGCGTAGTACGTATAGTATATCGGCTATACTACGTATAGTATATAGGTAATAGCCGTGCATCCGCTTGTACAGGAACCAACGGGTTGCTGTATGGTAGTTGGTAATAGAACCGGTGGTGTTAGAGGCGCTGGACGTGGCTGAGATGGGCCGCTCATTTCATTCTGTGAGGTTGACGTATCCCCACCAACATCGAAGGCGGCGTAAGCAGGTTTTGTGCGATGCTGACTTCTTGACGTTTCCCAGCAACGCTGAGAATTAACGTTTTTAGGTTCCTGGCCAAAACCTCGTAGGGACCGGTGTAAGGAGGTTGCAAGGAACGATGCACGGTGTTGTCACGCAAGAAAACATGTGTTGCATCTGCCAGGTTTTTAAAAACAAATTGTTTTGGCAGCGAGTGTCGCGATGCAGCAACAGCATACTCTTGTGACAAGCATACTCGATCGGAGACGGGCCACAAAATCGTCGGTGATGTCAAGTTGGGAGCTTGGTGCCAGGAATTCGCCTGGTAGGCGAAGAGGTTCTCCGTACAAAATTTTAGTGGACGAACAGTTTACATCTTCCTTGAAAGCGCTTCGAACGCCTAAAAGCACTAAGGGTAGTTCTTGATACCATCCTTCCTTATGTTGACACATGAGGGCAGCTTTTAGTTGACGATAAAAACGCTCGATTATACCATTCGCCTGTGGGTGATAGCTAGTTCCTAGTCGTTTCATTTTGTAGTTTCAGTAAATTTTTTAACAACCTTGTAACATTGACATGGTCGAATAGAACAGGTGGAAATTCCTGCAGGTCTCGAGCCACGAAGGTTGGGATTTCTTCCGGGTCAGTTTCCTTTAATAAACATTGTATGTCATCAATGTTTCGAAACGTTTTGCCGTCCTTCTTTCTTATGTTTTTCCGTTTTGCCGTCGGAATAGAATGAAAAAGCAGATCTTTAGGATTTACGATATCGGACTCCGAAAAAGCACTTTTGCATATGCGACTGATGCTTTCTTCCTCCATAACGTCCATCTTATTGCATATAAACGCAAGCACTTCGTTTATAACAACATTGCACGAGTTACACTTTACCACGTTAGAAGCCATTTTCAAGGACACGACAAAACCGATCGGCAAGCGCGCGCGTCGCGGACTGATGTTTCACAATCTATTTTTATGTGTGTTTTAACGTAGTTGGACATAGTTTTGGTTTTAGAGATTTTCATTTCGAGGCCTAGTAACTGTTCTACTAGCTTTGTGAAGAGCTTCAATCATGTGTTGGAGTTGAGAGCTCGATTCAAAAAACAAACCCATGTCGTCTGCAAATCTGACTGAGTATTTTCCTTAGATATATAACCCTTTATTTTTCCTCATTGATTTTAGTATTGCAATAAAGATTTTGGGGGACAGAATCTTTATTTAGGCTTAGGTATGGGCCAATGGTTTCTAGTTTAACTCTACTAGTACATCTGCTGTAAATATTTGTTACGATCCTTATGTATTCATCTACAACATTTAGAGCTTTCATAAAAGTATCAGGAATATCAAAGGAGAATACATAGCTTTCATTGATTATCAAAAAAGCATTTGATACGGTTTTACATGAAAGCATATGGGAAGCTTTGAAAGTTCGCTAGCATTACTGTTTATTAAATAAGCATATAAAACGAATCTAGCTACAAGGCTTCATCCACCAATCACCTTATTTTCCTAAATGCACATGCAGCTGAGCTTAATCTACCGGAGAGATTTCTAATATAAGCGGAGGATGTCGGGAGTAACCGACCTCAAATAGGGTCGTGTGTCCCACAGGATGGCTGTGTAATCAAAGTCAATAACAAATACAGTGAAACGAAGCGATGATGACGTCACACCACCTAGGCAGAGTCTAAACGGCAATTCGTGCGGGCCGCGCAGATAAAAGTTTTGATCACATGGATGTGGTCTTCTACTACAAATGCAGACCAAAGTCCGTCTGATCTCGCCGCTGGAGCCTGCCGCGACGTTTTAATCAATTAAGGTTGCCACAGCCAAGTCTGGTTAAGCAGACGACCACCCCATAGGTTGGTCTACGAGAGGCAACACCCAGAGACAGGCGTGATCTCCTTTTTCTCTACTGGCAGCCACGTGGACAACACTCGTTCAAGAACCTACTCTCGGCTCGTTGTGAATTTAATATTTAAAGCCTACATCATAATAAATCAGTTCCGTGGTCTGCTATAGTTTGTATAATATAATAATAATATTCACACAACTATCACACAACGCCGTCTAGTCCCAAGCTAAGCAAAGCTTGTGTTATGAGTACTAGACAATTGATAAATATACTTAAATATTTCTAAATACATATTATACTATATTATAGATAAATTACACCCAGTCACAGAACAAATGAATGTGATCATCACACAAACATTTGTCCTGGGTGGGAATTGAACCCACGACCTTCGGCGTAGCAGTCAGGGTCACTAACCACTAGACCAATAGGCCAGTCGAGTTGTATATTGCTCGTTACCCACTCGTCACCCACACAATAATGTTCGTTCGAAGAGATTCTGACTCTGATCGGCATCCTGAACATGTTAAATCATAACTCTCCTCTTGGCTCGGTCGTAATTGGGTAAAATAAAAAACAAGTATTTAGTGCTCAACATTTTTTTAGTAGCATTAATGTTAATTTGTTATAGATGTGTTATTTCTAGTTTTTTTTAATTTTGTGCCATATTTTCACCTCGAAATCAATGTTGCCACGAACTACAGTTCTGGTCTCACCGCCTTCAGTAAACGATACATTGCAGTAGATACGACCTTTAGTAAACGGAAAGTTTTTCGGTACATATGGGATCGTCATGTTTTTCAAAACATAATTAGCCTGAAAAAATAACATTTAAATGGTACAAATCAAATCATTGATAGATTTTATTTCACTAAGGCGGATTGGTTTTGAATGTGTGTGTAGGTACATTCACGTGCGCGCACACTGCTTTTGAGTGCGTAAGCCATTATTTTATTATTTATTATTTATACACGATGACGATCATTAACGCGGTAGGCGGTGAAGTGGATCTTCTGTCGAATTGACTTGATTCTGATCCGCAGACACTAAAGCAGGGAGGACTACATTAGACCGACACAAACGTGGACCACGCCTGAGACGTGTGCGGTGGATACTACACCGACACAACGTGGACCACGTGTGTTGTGCATTACAACCTTTGATTTCAACGGTGGATGTTGTCTGTATAGTTAGTTAGAAAATACGGAAAAGGAAAAGAAAATACTGGATTCACATAATTACCGCCGTGTCCTCGTGGGGGCGGTGGCGGCAACGACCTCTCGCCCCGGGCCCTGGTACAGGCCATGGTCCGGAGCGAGAAGGAATGGCAGGCGGTCGCCTCCTTCTGCGAAGCAGTAATGCTAGCAAAGGAGGCAGACGCACGCGCGAGGGAACGGCCCTTACATACGGAGATGTGAGCAATTCGTTGGTGCCCAGCAGGGTCAAAGCCTACTGAAGCCATGGGTTAAGTGAACATGAACCCCCGTGGCCCTAAAACGCGAGGCAAAGAAGGAACAAACGAGTGTGTTTTAGTCAGTAAATTTCTGACACGCCCTCTCACTCTGCCCAAGAGCGAGACAGGTCATTAGATGATTTCCCACCTAAAAATCGTTTCTTCATGTACTTTGGCATGTAAAAAGCGCAAATTGAAGAAATTTATGACGTAATAAAAGATTACATCATGATATTTATAATTATGATGATATATGATGCATCATTCATTTTTAGGGTCCCGTACCCAAAGGGTAAAAATGGGACCCTATTAGTAATAAGGTCCACTGCTGTCCGTCTGTCTGTCACCGGGCTGTATCTCATGAACTGTGATAGTTACAGTTGAAATTTTTACAGATGATGAATTTCTGTTGCCGATATAGCTACAAATACAAAAAGAATAAAATAAATATTTAAGAGGAGCTCCCACACAACAAACATGATTTTTTATTCATTTTTTGTCACGGACGCTACGGAACCCTTCGTTGCTTGAGTCTTACTCGCACTTAGACGGATTTTTCATGTTGGTATCTCTATATTGCTTAAGTTTTACATTATTTATATGACAGGATACTGCCGAACCTATATAATTAACTGTTCATCAGTCATCTTATTAATTATAATTTAACCGCAGATGTTAGTCGGGCCGTCGTCGCTCGCGTAATGACTTGACAGACGTCTGAGACACAGAACTACCCTACGCACACGCGCTTAGACGCGTGGATTACCCCCACCACCTTCCGATAAATATCTGGGACCGCTGGATTGGCGTCGCGTAGGGGAGACCTAGGAGATTTGTGATAAGGTGAGTGTGACAGGAACGATTTCTCCCTACCTATAATAGTTAGTGGGCTGGCAATATCATACTAGCGGATTGCAAGCGTTCTCAAAGCGGAGTGGGTGCGCAATGCATCGTTACGAGCGCGCGACATGTGTGTTGTTGTGTTATTTTTCCTTACGTGGTGTGGCTATTTAGGTATCTAGGTGTTGCATTGATCTTTCGTGTTTGTATCGTGTTTTGAAACTACAAATTATTATTTCGTCCAAGTCGTATTTTTGAGCACCTAGGAGAGTAGTGACAGGCTGTCCCCACACTCTTAGTTCAGGATTGGGCTCATATCTCAATCCTGATCCTTTACACCCAATAGCCCTCTTGCCACTATTTTTAATGTGTTTTTGTCAGAATTACATAAGCCATTGCCAAAAGCTCCTCCAAGAAAAAGCAGCCAACCGAACAGACGCAAAGTCAAATCAGATGTGCTTACTGGTACATCCATTAAAGACGAAATAGCTTCTATAGAAGCTAATGCGAAGTTAAAGAATGTTAAAAAGTGTGCCTTAAGCGAAGATAAGAAAAAAACCTTGAAGACTAATAAGAAGAACAGTTAATGACGAAGAAGAAGCAGAAAATAATTGCTTTTGCTTGGTTTGCCTTGAAGCCTATGCAAACAGCAAATCGAGTGAGGAGTGGGTGCAATGTCTAGAATGCAAAGGCTGCTCACACGTAGATTGTACTGGAAGCGAGCTGCAATACGTTTGCCATAATTGCTTATTAGATTAGTTTAATATTTTTGACAGATTATAATGTGTTTGATCTCAAAGCGATGCCATAATTACTTACAAGAAATAATCACTTGTTCTGAGAATGTTTTAAGTTCTCTTTGTTGGTACTTAATGTACTAAAAGATTAAACTACTTTTTGCATTAAATAACATGTTTTATTTATTTATTATACGTGTAAAGGTATTTTTAATGCTCAAATACTCCAAATACAAAGCTGTCACAACTTACCTCTAAACCTGTCACAACTTACCGCGGTGATAGGGGAGTTGAGACAGTCGGAATGGTCTTCAATTTTGATGATTTTCTCGGAAACTGTAATACTGTAATTAATTTTGATGATTGTTTTTGAAAGAGAAGGCATGGTGCTACATTAATACACATATGTCATAACTGCGGAATGTTTCCTGAGCAAGATACATCGCTTAAATCAAAAATTGTCACAACTCTCCTAGGTCTCCCTTTCGTTGCGTCGCATGGCGTGGCGTCACGTGGCGTGGATCTAATGTAGCTCTACAAGTCTAGTTTCCATATAAAATATATGGACACCAAACGCGCCCAGATTGGCGTTCGTGGGCCACGTACGTGTGCGCAGTGTAGTTCTACCTTAGCACATACACCGCACGACCGTACGGACAAGCGGCACTCACGCCGCTTCGCTCTCCGCGGCGCGGCGGTGGCGGTGAGCGGCGAGTAAAAACTCCGAATAGGCAGTTTCGTTAACATAATGCGCATAGAATTTGCGCACTCACTGAAATATGTTATCCTATTTGAATTTCTACTATCTAGATAATTATTGTTAAGGTTGTATAGCACATCAGTAAACATACTTAGTTAGATCACTCTGTAACAACCGCAGATGGGACCGAGATTCCAGCAATAGGAAAAGGAACCGTAGTGGTCAATGCAAATGTCAATGATAAGCAGGAACTAATAACACTTCGAGATGTGTGGCTAGTACCATCACTTACGAAAAATCTTTTTTCAACGCTAGCAGCACAGGATAGGATGCAAAATAGCGTATTCACGTCGACAACAAGAGAATGTAAGCTTGATATCTATATCAAGCTTACATTCTCTTATTGTCCTTCTAAGGCTCAACTAAAGTTGTTGGCAAGAGAGTACCTTATGGAGGACTCTACAAGTTGGACATGAAGACGGTCATGCCAGCAAAGCAAAGATCCATTGAGGTTAACGCAATCACTGGTTCTAATCTACTACAGTTTTACCATGAGCATTTCGCACATCAAGACAAACGACATGTTCGCGATATTGTTAAGAGGGAGCTTGGAATTGATTTAAAACCAGACAATACAAAGTGCGAAGGTTGCATATATGGCAAATCCCAACGGAAAAAGTTTGGAACAAGGGAAAGGGCTACAGAGCCAGGTGAACTTATTCACACTGATGTCTGCGGACCTTTTGCTGATAGCATCTCAAAGTATAAATTTTTTGTCTTATTTAAGGATGACTTTTCAAATTACCGCTTTGTATACTTCGTAAAGCAAGCAAGTTAAGGATAAGCTGTTACAAATGTTGCAAGAAGTTAAGACAACAGGTCATACAGTGAAAACACTACTGAGCGACAATGGTAGCGAATTTGATAATGGAGCTATCCAAAAGATTCTACAAAAGTTCGGAATTCAGTATAGACTGACAATGACTTACACGCCAGAGCAGAATGGCTGTAGTGAGCGAGAAAACCGCACGCTTGTAGAAGCTGCAAGATCGATGCTACACGCGAGAGGAGAGATGCCACAAGTGCTCTGAGCAGAGCTCATAAACACTGCGGCATATGTTTTGAATAGGACAGGCCCTACCAGAGTAGATACAAAAGTACCCTTCGAGTTGTGGCACGGTAGGAAACCCAAGATTAGTCACTTAAAAATTATTGGAAGTGAATGTTATGCTCACGTTCCAAAACAAAGCCGTAAGAAGATGGATAAGAAAGCCATTAAAGGACTGCTGATAGGCTATGAGAACGATGATGGCTATCGCGTCTGGGACGGAAAAAAGACGCTAAGGTCTAGAGACATTTCGTTTCAGTCTGATGTCGAGTTCAAGATTTCCACCAGAATCCCTATTAGGTTAGAGGGAGATGACGGCGATAAACATGGTCTCATACAAGATCAAGCTTCTGAAAATATAAGAGGAAGTCAAGAAATTGATCTAGAGGAAGATATTACTGAAGATCAAGTTCGAGAGGACATTCTTACACCAACAGAGGACCAAGTTCAAGACAATGTTCCTATACTAACAGAGGATGAGGAAGATTTCACGGATGCTCAGGAACAATTAGAAGTAGTCGAGCCCTTAACAGAGACTCGATACAACCTTAGAAACCGAGCAACAATTAACCGACCAAAGAAACTCGAAGACTATGTTTGCTTTGTGGGTTTAGAATACTTCCCAGAAACTTATAATGAAGCAATTAAGAGAGAGGACAGTGCCGAATGACAAAAAGCCATGGCGAGCGAAATAAAATCCCTAGCTGACAACAAGGTTTGCACATTGTGTGACTTACCGTCCAACAAAAAAGCGCTGCCATGCAAGTGGGTTTTCAGGGTTAAACAAAACCCAGATGGTACCGTTGACAAATATAAAGCGAGACTTGTAGTCAAGGGGTTCAAGCAACGGAAAGGGATCGACTTTGAACAAACTTTTAGTCCGGTTGCTCGAATGGCTACAATAAGAGCCTTACTGAGTGTGAGTGCAAAGGAAAAGCTGCACCTGACTCAATTTGATGTTTCAACAGTTTATTAAACGGTAAATTAAAGGAAGAAATTTACATGGAGCAGCCAGACGGATTCAGAGATGGTACTTCAAAAGCTTTTCAAAAGTATGTCGACTTCAAAGGAGTCTATATGGTTTAAATCAAGCACCTCGTTGCTGGAATTCTTGCTTCGAAGAAATCTTGCTAGAGAAAGGTTTTACTCAGAATGCAGCTGACTGCTGTCTCTTTATGAGAAAGATAGGAGACAAGAAAATTATAATAGCTTTATACGTGGATGACGGGCTTGTAGCCACCACAGATAAAGCTTTGGCGATATTAAAAGAATAAGGGGATACGCTTAAAATAACTGTCAAGCCAGCATCCTACTACTTAGGATTAGAGATTGCTAGATTAACAGATGGCTCTGTAATAATAACACAGCAATCTTACGTCAGGAAAATTCTCGAACGATTCGGAATGTGCGAATGTAATCCTATTTTGACACCTATAGAGAGGACTTTAGAAACAGGGAAAGTTGAGGAGAAAGAATCTGGAGAAAAGTTTCCCTATAGAGAAGCTGTAGGCGCATTGGCGTATCTCATGACAGGTACGCGCCCGGATATTGCTTATGCTGTCGGGGTCGTATCAAGAAAATTAGAGAATCCAAATCAAGCAGACTGGTTGAAAGTGAAAAGAATATTTCGCTACTTGAAGGGAATAGCTAACTATGGCATCAAATACACATGTGACTCTACGAGAGCCATTATTGAAGGTTATAGTGATGCTGACCATGCTGGAGATGAACAAACTGGACGTTCTACTACAGGAGTAGCATGTTTATTCGCCGGAGGAGTTGTTTCCTGGTTAAGCCAATGTCAAGCATCTGTTGCAATTTCAACAACTGAAGCTGAGATTGTTGCAGCGAGCGAAGGCGCACGTGAGCTGGTATGGCTTCAAAGGTTATATAACCAACTCACAATATTAGAGGGCGTACCAACGTTGAAGGAAGATAACGAAGCAGCTATACGTCTCGCACACAATCCGGAATTTCACAAGCGAACGAAACATTAAGAGTGAGACATTTCTTCGTTCGTGAGACTGTTCAAGAAGGTTTAGTAGATGTACAAAAAACCAGTTCTACTGACCAATTAGCTGACCTTATGACCAAGGCAGTTCCAAGGCCAACGCTCAACAAGATGAGAGCCAAATTGGGGCTGCATAGTTTTTTCAACTGATGAGGAAAAGTGTTAAGGTTGTATAGCACATCAGTAAAAATACTCCTTAGATGGGTTGCTATGCTACAGAGCTGTTGATTTTATAAGTCAAATGTTTTTCGTAAAACAAATGTCAGTTCTATTAATAAATGCCGTTAACATTATCTAATGTGTAATCTCTGCGTAATACACTCAGCTCTAACCAAAGAGATTTAAAGAGATACAATAGAGCGGCTATCAGAACAAATGTCTTAAGAAAAACTGTCATCCTATGTCTCAGTGACGCCATCTGGCTTTGAATAGGAAACACGCGAATTCAATTTGTCAAAATTTATAATTATTTAACTATCGCTCGGTAGGTGGCCAGGGGCCTTACCATGATAATGTTAAAATGTCAGTCGTACGAGCGAAAAAGAGTGATGGAGTTATACACCCTATATAGCTCCATCCATTTAACAGTTCGGTTTAGGTCGTAAAATGGACCACATTATGAGCTCGTGGTAGAGCCTCAGTGTGTGATAAAGGTAAGGTTAAGCTTTTCAGCAATAGATGGCGTTATCACAAAACCAGCAAATGTTCTAGAACTATTTCTCAAAATTATTGAATTTTAATTAATTACTTCGTAAATACCAAAAATATTTACGAAAATAAACCGAAGTTAGGTCCAGTCATTTTATCATAACAAGATTTGCAATAGCGTAATGCGCAGTTCAGTATATTTTCTCAGAAAATGATTTTCTTTTAATGCATAGAGCGGATACAAACACGACTTGACGTGTAGGGGCGTCATACCAGACTGAGCGACTTATGACCACTAGGTAATAAGTATCGGAGCACGATTTTGTTCGCTATGTCCTGTCTATTATGACAAATAGACTGTAAAAAATCTTTTTTACATCCTCCTTCCTCATCAATCCTTTTCAGTATTTTTGGATATGGGTGATGTTTAATTTTATTATACTTACCGGAGGATATGGACATTTTTGGCCTCCTAATGCCTTTAGCATTGGTAATCCGAAGATTGTGTCAGGCTGCATCATATCACATAATTTAAAATGCATTTCCACGAAGCTGGGTTGGTATCTATTTGTTGTAAACTGGTAGAAGTAGAAGTCCAACTGTGAAATTAATAATTTTGTCAGTCTATCATCGGACCACCAGGTGCACGGCAATGCGCCACCGGTACATGGTGGACATCCTACCAATACGCACAAAACGTTTTGGGAACACATTCATTGTGCATACAGCTAAGGAGTCCTTGCTGGAATCTGTGTTTCCTGATGGCTACAACCTGGGAATCTTTAAGTCAAGAGTGAATAGGTTACTTCTAGGGACAAGTATATAATCAAAGCTTCTAGGTAAGCGCGCTCCATCGTCGACCGCATCGTCGCTTTCCATCAGGTGAGATAGCGGTCAAGCGCGAACCTATCAAGAATAAAAAAATAAAAAAAAGTAAATAAAAATTTTGTTACTCTCTTTCATTTTTTTATTTATTTATTTATTATTGTTAAATGCCCTGTCTTAGATTGTCATTACTGTATCTGGTATCCTGTCAGTTCACCAAAAATTAATTTACAAATTTTCACTTGACAACCAACGATTGACAAAAACGTGTTTTTTTTTTCGTTGGGAAA
Organism: Mythimna impura; assembly: GCA_905147345.3. Classification (NCBI taxonomy): domain Eukaryota; kingdom Metazoa; phylum Arthropoda; class Insecta; order Lepidoptera; family Noctuidae; genus Mythimna; species Mythimna impura. Next base: position 3,164,251 of record LR990352.1, read on the forward strand.
ATCATCTAATGACATCTTCTGCTCTTGGGCGGAGCGAGAGATAATGTCAGACTTTTATTGACTAAAAACCCACTCCTGGTCCTTCGTTGCCTTTCGTACCAGGGCCGAGTCTTCCTTTCAGAAGCAGACCCTTGGCCCCACTAGGCTTCTGTCATCATTTCATCATTAGACAACAACAAGTTTTCCATATAATTTATTTCACAAACAAATCACCATATATGAACTTTTGTATAATAACAAACGATTCATTGTTTATTAATTTCATCTCATAAAACAAGGTTTGGAATATAATTATAACGTTTTTTTATATTTTTAGTAGGCTACATGGATCCGAGTGTTGTTTTTTTTTTTTGTGTCATGTCATTCAATGTTTGTCAACGCTGACACTATTATTACCGACAGCCATTCACTTAGTAAAAAGTCACAGAGAACTTATGATGCAAGAGCGAGCAAAAAGCGCTCGGGACTTGGGATACCCCGACTCGGACAGGTTAAGTTAGAAGGGGATAGCGGGGTCTAGTGAGCCAGCGAAGCGAGCGAACACAGTCCCCGCCATCTCTTTCGTGGTAATTTTTCTAAACCACCCAGAAGTAGGAGAGAGTTTTTTTTGTGTTATGCCATTCAATTTTTGTCAACGCTGCCGCTATTATTCCCGAAACTCATTAATTTAGTAAAAAGGCACAGAAAACTTAAGATGCAAGGACAAACGAAGTGACTTCGGGACTTGGGGCACCCCAACTCGGACAGTTATGAAGAAGCTTGCCAAGGGAATTACTATCTTAGTTGCATATTGGTCTCACTACCACGTCCAGCCGGGAATACGTCGAGTTACCAATAATCCTATTGAAGTCTGTGCGATAAGAGAAGCGTTGTGGTGAACAAAAGTTTATATGGTGATTTGTTTGTAAAGTAAATTATTTGGAAAACTTGTTGTTGAATAATGATGAAATGACGAACCATGTGTTTGCCGATCGTTGGTTGTCACGGGAAAATTTGTAAATCAATTGACTCTCCTGTATACTTACCTTGATATTATTGGCAGTAGGGACCAGCGAATGTATTTGCAAATCCAAAAAGTGCCTAGGATCCTGTCGGTTCAATCGTCTACTGATCATATTGAAGATTTTGAAGACTTTGCTGTCATACCAATTAATCAATGGACGCTCAGTATCAAAATAGGATATCTACGACAAAAATTATTGTAATAATTAGACGAGAGACTAAAGATTATTGTGCAAAATTTTCTTGACGGGAATGCAATAAGTAGTATAAATAACGCTAATGACTTGGTGGTGCTGAGCCACTATAAAGACAACGGAAAACAATATACAATATGTGATCAAATGAACTTTCTGAAGTGAAGTTCGATCAATATTATATGAGTCGCTTCATTCGAAGCTATATGAGATAAGAACCATGTAGTACCCTTATTTACTAGGTAACATTCACACAATTTTTAGAGTAATTCAACGACTTTAGTTGCCATATTTCCGGTTTGCCTCAGCCCTAGTCCGCCATCTTGTCACTGCTCATTTTTAAGAGCCTTTTGATTTACTTGTACAAAACTTTCCCATTATGGGAACGGGATGGGTGGGAGCTCATATCTTCGAATGAAGCGACTCATATAATATTGATCGAACTTCACTTCAGAAAGTTCATTTGATCACATATTATATTTCGCGCTTCATTCTTCAGATATGAGATAAGAACCATGTAGATGTTAAGAGAAGAAAGTTTTGAATTAACTCGTTGAGTAGTGTAATTAGAGACACAATAGTAAGACAATGGCGCCCGAGAGCCGGCGTTCGTGCGGGGATCAACAGCTTAAACCGCAATAATATTCATTTATATAGTTTTATTTTTATTCTTCTCCCTAACAAATATATTCTATGAATCAAATAACATTAGGTTCATATTCTTGATCAAAGTTACAGTCTTAATTATGTTATAGATTTATGTTTAGACATTATTCTTCTAACATACAGATTAATCAACCATGATTAATCTGTATGTTAGAAGGCATGATAGGCAAACGGATTTTGCAAATTCACCTTCTTTCAGGATTTTTCTATTATAGAATCGCGCGAAACAATTGGAAGAATTGGTCCAGCCAGCAGTCTTACGTATTGTCTCAATATTGACACCAGAAATACTGGCGGCTGAAGTTGACGCATGGCGCGTGCTGTGTGCGCCGAAAACACTGATGTCTACGCCACATTCTGACAGGACTTGTTTAACCCACCTACTGAGAGATTGTGTAGTAGCAGGTTTATTTGGTGGTCTGTAAGTTAACAAGAGGTTACGGACGCCCTCAGTTCTTAAGTTTTTAGTAATAGAAACGTAATCTAAGAGCGTTTTAGCAGGGCAAATGCTAGCATTTTCCCTAAAATATGGCAAATATAGCACAGGTTGATCTCTGCCTGGGGCGGATGTTTTTATAATGTCTGTAATATAAATTTTAACACCGTCGTCTTGGAAATGAATATTTTCTAGTTTTATTAGGGAAAATGTCTGCATTCTATGAGCTGTACAGATTGCAAGAAGCATAATTAGTTTTTTAGACAATTTTTCAAGCGAAAGTTCATTATTTGGAAACCATTTAGAAATATGATTTAACACTAGTTGAGGATTCCATGTATTATATACTTAGGTTTAGTAGGTTTTAATTTATGTGCGCCTTTTAGCAGACGTTTTATGCAATCATCAGATCCTACGTTGTTTCCTATAAGAGAAGATAAGGCAGAGCGATGAGAATTTAAAGTGCCGTAACTGCAACCGTTATTGAAGCAATTACTTAAAAAGGTAAGAACTGATTTTATGGAAGGTTCAAATATGTCTATTTTGTTAGAGATACAAAATTGCCACCATAGTTTAAGGGAGATATTGTACTACTTAATAGTACTGTCGGAATATGAGACCATCATCAGTGTCGTTGACTCTGCGCAGATTCCTCGCCGGTGAAATGCCTGCCGCAGAGCCTCGCGACACCCAGGATAAGGTTCCTGTGCAATGGATGGTGATCTCTGAAATGAGATTGTAAGATATTTTTATCTGAACTCAAATAAAGTACATCTGACACTATTAGACTTTGTAATAAAGGAAACCAGGCCTGCGAAGGCCAGTTTGGGTAAACAAAGATACCGTTTGCTTTATCGTCAATAATTTTTCGAAGGCATTTCAATATTAAAGAAAAAGGAGGAAATGCGTAAAAAAAATACGACTGCCAATTTAAAGTAAATGCGTCTACGAATTCAGCGTCTGAGTCTTGTTTCCAAGATACGAATTTATTACATTTTCCGTTGTCACGTGATGCAAATAAATCAATATCGGGCTGTCCAAAAAGGTAAGTAATATTTTTAAAGGCATCATCGGAAAGATTCCATTCCGTATCGGGATTAACTATTCTGGACGCGGCGTCTGCACGATTCTTCTTGGTATTCACATATGATGCGAATATCCAGAGGTCGCGCGCTTCGCACTACTGCCAGATTGTCCTAGCCAGATCATTTAGATGGGGATATTTTATACCTCCCATCCGATTAATATAACTGATTGCCGTGGTATTGTCGACACGTAGTAAAATTGAGCAGTTGATTAATTTGTCAGCGAAAGATTTAAGACCTAAGAAGACCGCCATCAACTCCAAATAATTAATGTGGCTTGTCTTCTCTGTTTCTTTCCAATTTCCGTTCATTTTGAAATTTTCACAAACAGCTCCCCAACCCGTTTGGGAGGCGTCAGTATATATTTCTAATTTAAAATGAGATTGCCTAAATGAATTACGAGTCGTCTCGATATTCAATGACCACCAATAAAGGTCTTCTAATATTATTTTCGGTAAATTAATTTTACTTTCGTAACTATTGTGGTTAATTAGCGCTAAATATTTTTGTCTCTCTAAGATCTTAGTATACAGCCACCCGTACTACATGCGGATACTAAAACCCCTATCGGTTGAGCGAATTCGTGTATGGAACATGATTTTAGTTTAATGAATTTATTAACCATCTCTGCAATTTTACTACGCTTGTCTGAAGGCAGACTTATTGTCAGATTAGTTGTGTCATAGCAAAAACCAAGGAACTTATAAGTTTTTTGAGGGAGCAAGTTACTTTTGTCGTAATTAACTATAAAACCTAGGCAATTTAAAAGTTTTAACGTTACGTTTACGTTATTAAGACACTGGTTATATGTGTCGCCTACGCATAAAATATCGTCTAAATAATAAACAGATTTATGACCACGATATCTAAGATATGTCATAACTTCTCTTATGACCTTAGTGAAAACACGAGGAGCCACACATAAACCGAAGGGTAGGGCACGGAATTCGTAAGCGATAGTCCTGGTGCCGTTGTCGGATTGGAATTGAAATTTTAAATATTTGCGATGCAAAGGATTTTTGGGGGTATGCGGAACAGAGAGTAAAGTCCCGCAAACCTCCGTTGAAAAGGGAGGATCCTCCAACCAGACGGGATGTTATGTCTGGTGGGCAACTTGCCCGATAGATGATTTCGGGCTGTTCTATATGTTCTAATCGCGCGGAGAACTTTGATTGCGTGATTGCAGGATTAGTTCATATGTGACGCCATAGATGTCGCTACATCACTCCCCTCCGGAGATCGGAGATCGATGGTTCTTGATGCTTTTTCATGCGTGCCAGGCCAGTGGTAGGTTGGTTCCAGTGGGTCGGAACCGAATGCCACATAGTTCTCGGTGAGTCGGAACTGTCTGCGGTGATGCCCCAGTGAGTCGGGGTGATGCTATCCCAGTGAGTCGGGATGATGCCCCAGTGAGTCGGGGTGATGATATCCCAGTGAGTCGGGATGATGCCCTAGTGAGTCGGGGTGATGATGTCCCAGTGAGTCGGGATGATGCCCCAGTGAGTCGGGGTGATGATGTCCCAGTGAGTCGGGATGATGCTGCAGGCTCCAGTGAGTCGGAGTAGTGCTGCTGGCTCCAGTGAGTCGGAGCGGTGCTGTGCGACGTACGGCTTGACTGCTGGCGTCGACCAGGAGAGGTTCTTTGTAGCTCTTCGTATGACTGGCCGAAGGTGCAGTGTGCTTCGCCAAGGTCGCTGATGAGGCTGAGGGTGATGACCAGGTATGACCAGGTAGGCATGCTGGTGTTCAGGATACCCTTTAAAGCCGTGGGTGCTGGCTGTATGGCTCGCTGCTCGAAAGCTTGAGGAAGTGATGATGACGTCACGAAGTAGTAGCTGCACGAAGGTTGCGCTGACGTTCTTTGTCGAGGGTCACCAGTTTGGGGGTATGCGGAACAGAGAGTAAAGTCCCGCAAACCTCCGTTGAAAAGGGAGGATCCTGCAACCAGACGGGATGTTATGTCTGGTGGGCAACTTGCCCGATAGATGATTTCGGGCTGTTCTATATGTTCTAATCGCGCGGAGAACTTTGATTGCGCGATGCAGGATTAGTTCTTATGTGACGCCATAGATGTCGCTACAGATTTATAGGAATAAGAAAATACGCGTCTTTTAAATCAATGGTAGCTAGATATCCATCGCGCGGTATTAATCTGCAGGCGGTACGGTAATCTTCCATTTTAAAATGTTCGATATGTACAAGTTTATTTAAAAATTTTAAATTTAATATAGACCGCTTATCACCATTCGGCTTCGAAGTTAGAAATATTTTCGAAATGAACTGATCTTGCGTTAGTCTAGACTCAGTAATGACTCCTAGATCTTTTAATTTATTTATTGCAATTAACATATCGTGTTTTTCATTGGCCGATTTATTTTGAGACGAAATTATTTTGAGGGATATTACACTGAGCTACCTTCGATTTAGATGGTATCAAATAGCCATTTTTTATCCAGTCTAGCACAACTTTATTCTTCGTTACTTTTAACCAACAATCGTAAAAGTAGGTAAGTCTACCCGCATGTACCTGTGCTAGCGGTGATTCTGCGCTGGTGCACGAGATTGCTCGGGATTCAGCGCTCGTGGTGGCAGGGATGTTGAGTTGTATGGGCGACGGGCAACCGACGCTGGCTTCCTGTAAGCTCCTCGCCCCCCCCCTGTTCGCCGACGGATACCGGGGAGGCATTATCCAGTTTCCCAGGAAGGATGTTGGTCGGGAGCTAGCTTGCAGAGCTGCTGCCTTAGGTTTTGATGCAGGCTTTTTTATTTGAAGGCCTTGTTTTTCAATGGCCTTGGCGGCTTTTATTTTTTCAGAAAGTGATGAACCAAACAATGTTTCATCCCTTTCGGATTCATTTATCATGTGCAAAACCGACTTATCTAAGCTAGGTGTGATAAGTTTTATGCGATTGTTTGTGATTCAATTATGAGAATCGCATAATATTCTGCACCTATTACTCAGGTGTTTCAAGGCCTAGACTTTGTCGTCACTCTTTAGAAGAATATCCATAGCTTTATTGATGGCAGTGATGCCCAGACCTAATTGTTGTTGCGAAGCCGCAATTGCCTTATCGCGGTTGCGTACCACATCAGGGACAGCTGCAGAAATCTCAGCGTTCAGCTTTGGTGCCTGCAATAATTTACAATTATCCGGCACTAAATACTCCCTTAAATTTTTTTCTTTGGTGTCCCCTTGTATTCCTTTTTTCAAAAGGGGTAACCATAATTTAGACAAGTTGTCGTGAATATTTTCACAATATTCGGGAGAATCCGATGTTGTTTCGCCAAGGGCAAAAATAAGTTCTGGATCCAAATCGTTGCCGGTGGCGGGTTCCTCTTGTTGATTAGAACTCGACTGGTCGTTGTGCGGTTCGGCGTCGATGACGGGTTCCGACACCGCGTTCAACACCTCTGGCGTCGCTGAAATGGGGTTTTCACCCAATTCTTCGTCTTGTTCCTCAAAGTAGTTGTGATCATTACCTAAAAATACATTTTGTATATTAGGTTGATAAAACAAGCGAAATAAATATTTTTGAGGGTAGACGCATAACTTTCACTTTTTAGGACTTATTTGCAGACTAACGATACATCTGTTTTAGAATGTCCGTATTTTCTGCTTATTGTCATCGTTGAGGACTCACGGTCAATCCCGATGCAAAAATAACGACAATGATTCGTAATAAGTTTCGGATAAATGTCAATGTTATTGACTCGCGGTCAATCCCAAAGCACATCCAAAACGATTTTTAGTTAAAATTAATCACTGTGCTCACACTTTAATCACTATAATTAAATTAAATATATTTATTATTTACCTTCATTGTCGGATTCTGATGAATCCAATGGAGATACGATTCTTCGACGTTTTTGCTTTTCGGTTAATTTTTTGATTTTACGTTCATAACGTTCTATACGAGATTGCACACTTCTCTTCGGCATAGTGAGGTCGCTGTCAAGTGCGCGTGCGATCGTTACCAAGCACAAAAAGGGAATGAGCAGTGACAAGATGGCGGACTAGGGCTGAGGCAAACCGGAAATAAGGCAACTAAAGTCGTTGAATCACTCTAAAAATTGTGTGAATGTTACCTAGTAAATAAGGGTACTACATGGTTCTTATCTCATATAGCTTCGAATGAAGCGACTCATACTCGTATAATATTGATCGAACTTCACTTCAGAAAGTTCATTTGATCACATATTGTATATTGTTTTCCGTTGTCTTTATAGTGGCTCAGCTATATATCTGAAGAATGAAGCGCGAAATATAATCAGGCTTGCACGTGATAACTTCTCGTTTCTTCGTAGACTGATACTATAACATCTTTTTAGGACACTGTAGGGGCTGCCACGTTGTGTTTAGTTGTAGTAAGATTAACAAAACGAAATATTAAATGATCGACAACGTAATATGAAAAAAAATATCAAGTCAGTACTAATATGTTTAAAAAACTCAGTATTTCGTTGGTATTTTGTTGATGGCATATTAAAAGTTGTTCGAATTCATGTGTGTTCGTTCCCACCCTCTGAAATATTATCACTGTTTTCAAAAGCCACTTGCTTTTCACGAAATCCATATCCATACTCCATACTAATATTATAAATGCGAAAGTAACTCTGTCTGTCTGTCTGTTACGCTTTCACGCTTATACCGCTGAACCGATTTTGATGAAATTTGGTACAAAGATAGAATAGAGCTTGAGAAAGGACATAGGCTATAAATTATCACGTTATTTGCTATGGGGGGTAAGCAATATTCCAAAATGTCGGTATTAATATTTTAAATTTAATTAACGACTTTTGCCGTGAGTTCGATCCCCAGTTATAGTAATCAGTTTTGTGAGTATTTTGTCGTCTTTTTTGCATGTAATATACAATGGTACTTCGATTACAATAATAAAAGGACTTTTAGCATATTGTTAACACATATACATTTTTACTTCATATTTTTGAAAAAAATTATTAAAACATGTAATAAAATCGAAGCGGTGAAACGAAAATAATTTTTTTTTTTCATTTAGCTACAATTTTAATATCTTAGATGAAAATCATCACGCTATCATCGACAAAGGGTTAAGCAGACAATGAAGACGTTTAGATAAGAACACTTATTTCAGACAGATGCCAATGAACACCGTAGCGCTGTTGTCTCAGGGATAGATCGGCACGTAGGGGGATAGTGGTTCGAGTCTCAGATGTTTTTTTTTTTTTGTGATAGTTTTATTTTATTTTAATGTAAACAAGAAATTCTTACATATTTTTGCGTTCTTACTATTATTTTATTGATAGTCTGGTTTCTACATCAGCACTTTTGAAGCAGTTCAGCAAAAACCGACCTTTACTAGACATGACAGAAATCCAGCGGTTAAGCATTCAGACGTCTATTTATTGCACAAACCACGCCATTTATCCATCCTGTTTTTAATTTTTACTTTTTGACCTATACCTATAATTGTTATAACTTTAGTTAAGTAAGGCCTACCAATCTAACCTAGGGCAAGAAAAGTAAATTATATGTATTTCGTAGTTGGTGTTCTAAGGTTCTACCTACAGAGTTCCGGCGGGATCTCATGGTGGAATGGCGACAGCGACTTTTGCAACCCAGTGCTGGGCACGCCATAATTATGGCGGTAAGTCCCCTCTTTGAGGCGTGGCTGGAAAGACCTCACGGCGTCCTTACCTTCCGCATGACGCAGGTCCTTACCGGACATGTGAAGTTCGGGAGGTTCCTGCACCGGATTCGTGCGAAAGAAACGCCCGGGTCTCACCATTGTGTTGACCACCCGGAGGACACGGTGGAGCACACGGTAGAGATGTGCCCCGCTTGGGCAGAGCAACACCGTGTCCTCGTGGGGGCGATCGGCGGCGGCGATCTCTCGCGCCGGGCTTTGGAACAGGCCATGGTCCGGAGCGAGGAGGAGTGGCAGGTGGTCACCTCCTTCTGCGAAGCAGTAATACTAGCAAAGGAGGCGGCCGCCGAGGCAATGGCCCTCGCGCCCCAGCCACCGAGATTCCGATCCCGATTTCCGGCCACAGTAGGCGCGGGCTTGCGGACGGCGAGCAATGGGTAGCTCGCCGTCCGACCGTCCGGTAACCGAGCCCAAGTCGTCGACGACGCGTAGTGTTCCACGCGCGCCTCAAGGAGATGTCAGCAACCGTAGGGGCCCAGCAGGGTGTAGTGTATATCATGTTATAAATAGCTATTTCTGTACATTACATAATAGTAACACAGACTTATAATTTGTAAGTACGATTGTCGAAGTATGATTAGTTTACCTTAGTTTTAAATTTTGTTCTCATATAAGTGAAATGTAAAATTTCTATAGGAGCAATAAAAAATAACCAGAAGTAGGGTTTTTTTTTCTTTTTTTCGGTGGGAAAATCATCTTATGACATCCCCCGCTCTTGGGCGGAGCGGGAGATAGTGTCAGACTTTTACTGACTAAAAACCCACTCCTGTTCCTTCGTTGCCTTTCGTACCAGGGCCGAAACCAGAAGTAGGGTGTTTCGAAAGGTTTCTGTTTCAAATTCGACGTGATATAATGCAACATCAAACTGTAACAATTTTTCCACAAATTTTTTATAAGTATAGGTGTGAATCAAAATGACGTCGTAAGTTACTCTGTAGTGTTTTAATAATCGCTAGCAGCAGTTACCGTACAGTTACAGCCAACTATGTTCCTTCAAAATTCACCTCCGCCAAAGTTGCATAACGAGACCCGGCTAAAACTCTGCAGAGAAATATCATCGAGGCCAATTCTTATTGGAGGTAATCCTTTAAAAAAATCTCATAGCTCTAGCAGGCATGGCCAATGCCTGCTAGACCTATGAGATACCTGCGTCAGGCGGAAAGAGAGGACGCTGTGGTGCCTTTCTAACTTTTCCTCAAAGAAGGGATTTGCTGCCGCGTGCAAGTTATCGTAGCCCTAGAACGCTAAGGGCAACTAAAGGAACACAGGTGGGTTTCAGTCTGTAAAAGTCTGTCACAAACTCTCGCTTTACCCAGAGCGGGGGAAGGTATTTGATGATTTTCTTCCTAAAAGTAAAAGGTCAGACAAACACTAAAAACTGTGGGTATCGACCTCAGAACAAGATCCGTACAGACTCTTTATACATTTTGGCAACTGAAAACTACTTTATCCACTGTTTTATAATACCTTAAGTACGTTAAATAACATTTCTTTAGTGTTGTTAAAAGATACCAACGCGGTTTAATACACTTTTAGTATATTCTAATGAACCAATCATATTAAAATCATATATCTTTGTTTTATCATAGCATAAATAAAAAACAAACTTAAACTAACAATTTTTCCTTTTAGGGGTAGTCAGAACCTTTGAACATCAACTACTGCGACCTCAACATGTCCGTTTCTGTTTATTGACGTTCTTAAGTTTATTTGATGTATATCATTTACGAGTATTCTATTATTGGTGAGCCAAATAAATAAAATAAAATAAATTGTCTAAGTATCTAGACATAACAAATACATTTTACATATATTTACTGGATTTAATTTCCGTTAAATGAATTAGATGCTTTCGGCATGAATCACAAGCACAGAATTATTAATTACGTTTGTGCATTTTTACTAACATAACGGAGACGAAGTCGCGGGTAACAGCTAGTATCTTATAATTAAAGAAGCTTATAAAGGGCACTTACTCGTTCGACTTCTGATTTGCAATGAATAATTTCGAATTGTAAATAGAAAATCCAACCAAAGTAAAAGTATTTTAAAATCATTTTTAATTTTATTTGCAAGCGTTTCCGTAGTTTTCTATTTACGTGATACTGTTTGATCGACCAGGTTGTAAAACTAGTTTTGTAAATGATGAGGAGTAACTCCGACACTAATGTTGTTAGCAAATAAGTTCTGGATAATCTATTATGATGAGCCAGTTTAACTATTTTTCACAAAATTGGCAGGAAATTAGCCATTATAGATTAAGAGTAGATGATGAAGGCATTCAGGATGTGGTTTTCATGGTCCATTACAACCTTTGAGTAGGTACTTTGATAATGTTTTTATAAATAGTGCTTCTAAAATATATGGAATAATTTGAAAGCGGAAAAGTTTTTTATTACATTTCCGACCTGAGAGTACTTAGGGGTCATCAATAAATTGCGTCACTTGTAATGGTCAGAGGATCCCTTAACGTAACCTGGTCACCAGGGAGAGTGGAAACGGCGAGAGATGTCATGTGGTGTTCCGCAGAGATCGGTAGTAGGACCGCCCTTGTGGAACATTGGGTACGACTACGTGTTGAGCGGCGAACTTCCGTGTCGGAGTCAGCGTAGTCTGTTACGCAGACGACACGCTGGTCCTGGCGCAGGGAGAGTCTTACCGGGCGGCGGTCGAACTAGTGACACGCGGAGTTGCAACAGTCGTTGAGAGGATCCAGCAATTGGGACTCGAGGTGGCGCTGCACAAGTCCGATGACATGTGTTTTCACGCTGCGCACGAAGCGCGCAACCACGGCGCTTCGAATTAACGGTAGGAGTTCACATCGGTGTCGGGTCGACGATGAAGTACCTGGGACTCGTCCTCGACAGCAGGTGGAATTTCGAGGAGCACTTCCGACGTCTGGCTCCCAAACTGAATCGAACTGGGGCTGCCAACCTGGCAGGGCTGGTCAAGCGGCTCCTGCCCAACCTGGGGGTCCAGATGCCTCCTGCCGGAGACTCTACGCAGGAATCGTTCGGTCCATGGCCCTTTATAGGGCGCCGATGTGGGCGCCATCGCTGCGAAAGTGACCGGTGGCCCAGCTGATTGCATGTCAAAGGGTCATGGCCGTACGGATAGTGCGGGGATACCGCATGGTTTCCCGCGAAGTGGCGAGCCTCCTTGCTGGCCTACCACCATGGGATCTGGAGGCAATAGTCCTTGCACTCATGCACGATTTGCGCATGGAGATGCAACGCCGGGGTGAAACTCCGCTGCCACGACAAGTCGCGGCATGGCGGACAGAGTTCCGGCGGGATCTCATGGTGAAATGGCGACAGAGACTGTCGCAACCCAGTGCTGGGCATGCCATAATTATGGCGATAAGTCCCCTCTTTGAGGAGTGGCTGGAAAGACCTCACGGCGTCCTCACCTTCCACATGACGTACGTCCTCACTGACCATGATCAGTTCGAGAGGTTCCTGCACCGGATACGCGTGGAAGTGATGCCCGGGTGCCACCACCGTGTGGACCGCCCGGTGGTCCGGACCGAGCCCAAGTCGTCGACGGCGCGTATTGTTCCACGCGCGCCTCAAAGAGATGTCAGCAAACTGTAGGAGCCCGGCAGGGTCGAAGCCTGCTGGGTCCAAGGGTCTGTTTCTGAAAGGAAGACTCGTTCCTGGTACGAAAGGCAATGAAGAAACAGGAGTGGGTTTTTAGTCAGTAAAAGTCTGACACGCCCTCCCGCTCTGCTCAAGAGCGGTGGATGTCATTGGATGATTTTACCATCTACAAAAAAAAAATGTAACAAGGGGTAGACAAGGGAGACAAGACAAGACTAGAGTCAGATTAACTGTAGTGACTGGAGCTAAGCAAAAATCGTTTGTTTCTTCAAAACATTCAGGGTTTTTCTTCGAAACATTTGGAAATTGAATTATTTTCAAAAAAAAACAATGTTTGACATCATTTGTTTGACTGAGCATTGGTTAAAGGATTTTAAAATGCTAATTGAATAAATAATGAGAATTATAATAATGGTGTCCTCATTTAACATCTCTTGCAGAACGGCTTAGCTTAGTTGCATATGCTGTTAGAAAAATCCGCCAATTTTTTATTAAGGCAGGTAGACCATACAAAATCTTATTTACCATTTTTGTAAAGAGCCCTGAAAATAATGTCACAATGACAACGAAAATAAGAAAGGTTTATATTTTTCGGTATTTTTTTTGGTATGGGACATTTTTACCTCTTCAATCCTAATTTTGTTGTACTCACCGAAGGTTATGGACATTTTTGGCCTTCTACTGCATTTAGCATTACTTAACCGAAGATTGTATCAGACTCCAATATGTCACATAATTTAAAATTATTTCTACGAAGCTGGGTTGGTATAGTTAGACATAGTTAGTATGTCTCAGACATAGTTAGTATGTCGAAGTCCTCAATCATTGATTCCACTGTTAGTAATAGTACTAATGTTATGTTTGCTGACTCCAATACTTTAAACGAGCTAATAAGACAATAGTTGGTACTGTTGGCAATTTAGGTCAAGTATCTTCTAGCATTCAGGCTAAAGGGGCTAAGCAAAAATCGTTTAATTTGTTTCTTCAAAACATTCAGGGTTTTTCTTCGAAACAATAGAATTATTTTTAGAAAAAACTATGTTTGACATCATTTGTTTTACTGAGTACTGGTTAAAGGATTTTGAAATGCTAATCAATTTTGAGAATTATAATGTGGGCAGTTCTTTTAACCAAAAAATAATGTTACGTGGGGGTTCACTGATCCTAATTAGGAATAGTATTAAATTTAAAACTCGTAAAGATATAGTTGCACTGTCCGTTGAACATAGCATTGAACTGTCTTGTGTTGAGCTGGATAGGCATATCATAGTGTGCGTTTACAGGCCCCCTAATTATCAAAACTACTCTATTTTTGAGTCTGTCATGGAAGATGTTATGGCAAAACTTGCAACTGGTAACAAACTAGTAATAATCTGTGGAGACTTTAATGTTAATATTTTAGAAAATAATTCAGATAACAGTAGATTATTAAATCTCTTCAAATCATTTAATTTATCTAATGTGTTTATAGAACCTACTCGAACTACGACAACTACTGCAACATGTATCGATAATGTTTTTTGTTGCTGCAACTATTTAGAAAAGGCCATTGTAAATTATCTGCCCTCTGATCATAGCGGCCTAATGGTAACTTTTGAATCCAACTTACCCATACAACAAGTGCAGATTCAGTCCAGACCAATAACATCCGGTAAACTAAATAAATTTAACAGCACTTTAATTAGCAAGTTAGGTGATTGGAATCTTGAAGTAATTTTTTGTATAACGATTTTTTTTCAATAGTCCAAACTGAGTTCAATAAGACTTTTGAGAAAAAAACTAAAAGTATCTGCCCTAAGTTTAGATTTAGTGACTGGGCGACTAAAGGAATCAGAATAAGTAGGGAAAGACTTTTTGAGCTGTATGGCCTTAAGCCTATTATTAACACTGAAACTTTTAATAAGTATGTTGCTACATATTCAAAAATGTTTAAAAACACTTGTAAGGCAGCTAAGGCCTTGTACATTAGCAACAAAGTTAAATCGGCAGATAATAAAATAAAAACGGTTTGGAAAATTATAAATAATGAAACCAACAAGAACAAAATACATAACAATGATTACACATTGGAGACACATCATGGTCTTATTAGCGACAACAAACTAGTTGCAGAAGAATTTGTAAATTTCTTTGCCAGTATACCAATTAGAACTACTGAAGCCCTAAATTCGTCGCCATCGCATGCTTTTAGTTTATTACAGGCGAACGTTGCAGCCTGTTCGACTGAATTTAACTTTAAGCATATAAACCCTATAACCGTAATAAAAGCTTTTAAACAAATCAAGGTTAAATTGACAAAAGATTTGTGGGGTATGTCTATCAAAGTTTGTACCTCAATTATTCTAGACTATAGCGCCGTACTTAGCTATAATATTTAATTTGTGTATAGATCAAGGAGTTTTTCCGGATCTGATGAAATATAGTAAAGTGATACCACTTTTTAAATCTGGGGACCGTGTTGCCGGTTTTTAGCAAGATATTTGAAAAGGTGATGTTAAATCAAATGCTTAATCATTTTAACACAATAACATCTTACACGATAAACAGTATGGTTTCACCAAAGGACGTTGTACAACTGACGCTGGTGTCTCCTTACTAAAACACATTTTTAATGCGTGGGAAGAGGCACAGGATGCTATAGGCATCTTCTGTGACCTGTCTAAGGCGTTTGATTGTGTGGTTCATGAAACATTACTCCTGAAACTTGAGCATTACGGACTAGGCAAAACAGCTTTAAGCTTATTAAAATCTTATTTGATTGACAGACAGCAACAAATTCAAATAAACGGTGTCAATTCGCTGGAATTAAATGTGAAAATGGGGGTACCCCAAGGTTCAATTTTAGGTCCTTTTTATTTTTAGTTTATATTAATGATTTACCCTATTTGTTGCAAAATAAACTTAATATGGTGTTGTTTGTCGACGACACTTCTTTGATTTTTAAGATAAATAGAAGGACTAATATATCCTATCTTGACGACGAAAATAACGCACTACTGCAGGTCCAAAACTGGTTCACTGCTAATAATCTAGTTTTAAACGGGAAAAAAACTAAATGCATAAGATTTTCCTTACCGAATGTCAAAAGTAGTGATTGTGACGTAATACTAAACGATGAAAAACTAGAATTTGTCGACAAAACTGTTTTCCTGGGGATAACGCTTAACTCAAGGCTACAATGGGGTCCTCATTTAACATCTCTTGCAGGACGGCTTAGCTCAGCTGCATATGCTGTTAGAAAAATCCGCCAATTTACGGATGTTGATACCGCTAGACTAGTCTATTTTAGTTATTTTCATAGTGTCATGTCATACGGTATCTTACTATGGGGACGGGCTGCAGACATCGACTCAATTTTTATTCTACAGAAAAGAGCTATCAGAGCTATTTACAATCTCCGCCTGTGCGATTCTCTAAGGGAACTGTTTAAGGATATTAACATCATGACGGTGCCTTGTCAATATATCTATGAAAACATCATGTACGTTAGAAAAAATCTTCATCTTTTTAGCAAAAGAGGCGACAGACATAATTATGTTACAAGCAATAGGGACCAATTAGTTCAACCAGGTTTCAGACTGGCTAAAGTGGCCTCTTCTTTCATGTGGTACTGTTTGAAATGTTATAATAAAATACCTCCCCAAATATTAGAACTCAATGAAACGAAATTTAAATCTTGTATTAAACGCACACTATGGAGGCAGGCATATTATAAGTTGGAGGATTATATTCAAGATAAAAATGCTTGGCCCAATGCTGGTCCAGCTCCACTACCACCGGGGGTACAAATTGATTAGTTTTGAAACTATTATTACTATTCTTTAATGTTTTTTTTTTTAATTTGTTAGATTTGTAATGTATTATTGTAGTTAATTATTATTGTATTTAGTATTGTATAATGTAGAAGCATTTTTTTCAAACTTTGTAAATGTGAGTACCATGGAGCTATTTTATGGTTTTTAGGTTACTATTGGATTTGTTTGACATAAGTAAGCATGGCAGTTGAGAGTTTGTCATGCTCACTCAAATGTCTCACTGATGGCGGCGCGTGTGTTGGATCATTCGGTTCCCTTCAAAATGGTTGAGCTGAGTGGTGCTAATATTCGCGTCAGGTCCGTGAACGGGCGCTGTCAGTTGAGACTGGTCATCTCTTAGCTGCCAGTTGCTATTTTAATATTTATATTTAGTTTTTATTTTTACATTATTCACATTGTTCTCACATGATAGCGACAAGAAACATGTAACAGAGATATTTGTAATTGCAAAACATGATTGAAATGAGTGTCCATGGAGTTTCTTGCACATTCTTCTCCACAGAGATCTACGCTTTGGAATGTGCAATTAGCATCATTTTTTCTGACTGACTGACTTCTTGACATTTCAAAAGTGCCTGTAAATGGTTTATTTGAAATAAATGCTTTTGAATTTGAATTTGAATTTGTATATACTTGTTAAAAACTGGTAGAAGTCCAACTGTAACATTAATAATTTTGTCAGTAATTATTAATTTTATTCCTCAAAGTAAAGATTACATAAACGCTCCACGCTTTCTTTCATAATAAATCATAGTAAATATCTAATCTATCTATTAAAGATTTGACAAAGGGAAAACTCTTGAGTCATCAAACTAAATGTCCGAATTATTTTGTAATTTTTAGTGCGTCCTAAAAGCGTGTTTTTTAGTTTTTTAAACTATTATTTTCATTTTATACTTTTTAGTCTTCTTATTATTCAAACTAAACCTTTTCATTTTATACCTAAATTATAGGGCTGCATTTCAAATAGCCAATCCGCCACCTTGGGACGGTCGCCATGTTGGATTTAGGTCACGTAATTATTTTTTTCGTATCCCATTCAGCAAACCGTTTCATTTAATACCCATATCATGGGGGTGCATTTCAAATAGCCTGTCCGCCATCTTGGACGTCCGCCATATTGGATTTAAGTCACGTGACTATTTTTTTTCGTTTTCCTGACAGCAAACCCTTTCATTTGATATCCATATCATGGGGGTGGATTTCAAACAGCCAGTCCGCCATCTTGGGGAGGCCGCCATATTGGATTTGTAATGACGTTTCTTAGCTAGTCATGTATTGTCATCAGAACTCAGAGCGTGAGTAGTTGGAAAATAGGGCATCCAGATCAGAGATCTGGATACCCTATTTTCCACATTTTAATCTTCTATTCACAGATCTGGAAACCCGCAATTTTCACCATTCATTATAATTATAATCATTTCAGATCCAGAAACGCTCAATTACAACCATCGTTCATTACTTATAAATAGTACCTGGAAAATATTTAGACTGCTCTAATCTGAAGCTGTGACTGTGTTGTCATTTGAAATCTGGTGCAACGTTCTGTCCTGGTCTGGTCTGTATTTTTTTTTTTTTTTTTTTTTTCTCGGTAGGAGTGGGAAATCCTCATGGACGCCCAAGCTGCCTCACAGACGAGCCAGTCTGGGCAGTGTCAGACTCCTACTGACTAAAACCGCACTCCTACCTTACATTTAAACCACGGACATGACGTCCGTGCCCTTGTTTGATAATTATACATTATTTGCTTCTGGGCAACTCCACGTGCAAGTGGCGTCACTCCAGAGCATCTTTCAGCGATTGCAATAAATCCCGTCAGAATTTCAGGGTTTAGAGGCCACCAGTCCGAAGCGATACCCAAGCGACAACGACCCACATACGCATCAAAAATCAGGAATCTCCCAACCTTCAACACACATACAACTCATCGCCGCCCAAAATGCCGCACCAAAGAAATGGCCCCTCAACCCCAATAACTATACTTAATAGGTACTATACATAATATTAATTATATACATATAACCATAAATACCATCTAGTTTATATTACATAATTATTATCAATAACTATAACTACTATATTATGTTGTAAATACAACGTTTGACTTCCGTTCATTTTTTTTTTTTTCTTTCTTTCAAATGTTTACTTTTTTTTTTTTTTTTTTTTTTTTTTTTTTTTTTTTTTTTTTTTTTTTTTGACCTGGTGATACATATTACGTCCTTAAATTTAGGTGATACTATGATAAATGTTTACTTAATGGTACTCTCTCCTCAGTCGCGGATTATCCACCTCACCATTCCCCGTTTTACCCAAGACGGCCCCGAGCAATACCCGCGTCGTCCAAGGCGCCATCAACTCGTCATTGCCTTAGTAAGCGGATCAGTGCCTCGACGACTGTTTCGTCCCGATGCCGCATGGCGTTCTTCATGTTGGTGTTGATGATGTCCCTGGTCGACGCTTCCTGTGCCCTCCTCACAAACCGTCCAATTGCGTCATCAGCGTTGTCGGCGTAGTACACGCAGTGGGCAGTATGTCTGGAGACTGCCACTACTGCGTGGGGGACGCTGCTGTGAATCCGGATATTTATGGATTTTGTCTTCAGGATGATGACCGACTCACTGCTAAGACCCTGGGCTTCGTGAATAGTTAGGACGCATGATCCAGCACCAGCCCCATATCCCTGGTCAATGAGGGTCTTCTTCTCCTCCTGCGTGTGGACCAGAAAAAGCGTGTTGGGAAGTGTGCCGGAAATATGCGCGCCCGTGAACCTCCTCAGCTGTAGGGAGTGGACCTGGTTCCTTGACGAGTAAATGCCGGGGTACACCTCCCCCAGGGCATACGCGACATCCATTGGATTCCGGTGTGTGCAGGACAGCTCGTGGCTGATGGTCACCACTAAGTCCGGACGGGCGTAGCTAATGGGGAAAAGATTTTCCCTGTCCAGATAGGGCAGTTGATTAATATCTCCGATAAGGACCGCGCTACTAGCGCCTGACAACCGGACTGCCATTACGATGGCCCCGAAATGGTTCATAAGAGCCTCATCTACGAGAATGCGATTGCATTTTTGTGACTCTTTGCACCCGTTCGATAGAATTGAAGCCATCGTGCGCACCTTGGTTCTGTTGTCTTCGCCGATTTTGTGCGCTAACTTTTGCCGTAGGTCTTTCGCGGCCTCGGTTGTTGTAGTGACTATGACGTCGTTGTCCTTATCGAAGTTATTGATCACCCAAGTGGTCTTGCCGCACCCTGGAACACCGTTGACCCAACTGATGTCCGGCAAGGTCCAGCCTCCAGCCTGATCTATAGTCCTCGAGATTGCTTCCGCCTGTTCGAGGATCTTGTCATCCAGCATAATTTTGGTGCACCGAGCTACTACCACAATTGGGTCGCCTTCGGGTGTCGCGAAAGTAATACGGCCAGTCCGCGACGTTGCCGACTCATCTAGCGGTATGAACCCACACGTAGCACTATATGCAGCCATATATTGACCAGTCATTTCTCCCTTGATGACTTGGGAGGTGGCATTATTATATATGGCTGCCGCAGCCTCCTCTAGTCTCTCCTGAAGCAACCCTTCAGTCTCTAGCTGGTATGACTGCATGATTTTCTGGCAAGTCATGAGACCGACAGCATTGATTCCTTTTGTGATCGCTTGAAACTCGAAAAAGGCTTTCGCCACGTGGTCGCCTGGCTTGGTTACCGTCCTGAGTTCCGGCGGGCTGACTTGCCCCCTGTCGGCTCTCGTAGGCGTTGGGCGCTTCTGTTTCGGTGGTTGTGGGACAAACCTGATGAACTCCTGTACTGCATCTATCTGTCTGATATGACGGGGCCTGGCACCAAATCCCAGCCGCCTGCTTAGAAAGTTGGAGACCGATTTCCATCGATCCATGGTATCGATCTCCCTCTCCAAACTACGGCTGATTTTTGCCTCCGAAGCGGCCCTCTCGGCTGCTATCTTCTGCTGTAGTTTCTCTGATCCGCAAGGTGTTGTTGGGACCGACCTGGAGGATGTTCGTTGTACAGTCTCTGCTGTTTCCAGTACGGCACACTTTTGGTGGGGTCTAAGAAAACTGAGGTCTTCCCCCCTGTCCTCATACACCACCAACTCGTGATCTTTAGAGGCTTTAATGCAACCGTATTGATCAGCAACCTCACCTCTGTCGTAAACAATCACCATTGCATCCACGCTGATGATTCGGGAGCGCGTACTCGTGGTCCGGTCTGTCTCTGCGATTTCGGTGAGCAACGAGCATACTTGGGCAAACGGAGTTGTCTCATGCCACTCGAAAAGTGCGATTGTTTTATTTTGCAATCGCACAACACGGTATTGGTGTTCGGCAATTTTTGCAACGGGTAACGCATTGAACTTTGTGCGTTTTATGCTCGTTTTGGAGGTGCTCCCGTTGATCAAAGCAGCCAGTCCTGGTGATATATTGACGCTATTTCCCCTTTCTAAGCGGCAGAAGCTTAGGCCGAGTCTCTCGTTGTCTCTGTTCATAAAGAGGGCCACACCACGTAGTCTGATGCCTGGTTTCCCATCCTCCCCGGGTTCCAAGAATTTACATAATGGCAAAATACTTGGGGTGGTCGTCTGCTGGGAGCTGCTGTGAGTGGATGTGATAGTGGTGACGTTTGGGCTCCTATCAGTCAGGTGTATCGGTATTTGTGTAAGGGTCTGCGTAGGTGTTTGCGTGAGAGTTGATGTTTGCCTGAGTGTAGGTGTTTGCGTGAGAGTTAGTGTTTGCGTGAGTGTTGGTGTAGGTGTTTGTCTGTGAGCTTGTGCTCGTGTAGAGTATTGTGTAGAGCCATTTGCCCTCGCTACGACTCGCATGACCCTGCTCGCGAACGCTAGGAATGGTGTTCTAGTGGCCTTACTCTCCATTATAGATTGCAGTGTGGACGGGGTAACTGACAACTGGATTTCAGTTTCAAGGTCTATTCTTTCACGCTCAAACCGTGGGCACTCGGTGAGCACGTGCCATACCGTCTCGTCACAGTTGGGATCACAGACACAAAAGAGACTGTCCTTAAGGTGAAAGCGGTGGAGGTAAGCCCCGAATCCTCCGTGGCCGGTCAAGATTTGGACATGGGTAGGTGTTAGTACCATATCTTTAAGGATCTTCCTTGCTTTTTGGACAGTAGGGAAGAATAGTTTGATCTCTTCGACTAGATTCAGCCTTGTCCCAGACATGTGTATTACTGGGGTATCGTACTTGATCCGCTTCGTTATCACCATTGCATTGGTTTTATGAGCGGCGAAACGTAGCTTATTCTGTACACCCCATTCCGAGATAGCTTGCAACGTGCTTTCGGCTGTCTGTTGCAAAGAATCAACCTCATGGGACGAGAAAACAAGGACCACGTCGTCCGCGAATGCCTGACAATATACCCCCAAAGCCGACAGCATTTCCAGGAGCGAGTCCAAGATGAGGTTCCAAAACGTCGGACCGGCTATAGAGCCCTGAACGCAACCTTTTGTGGTACCCTTCTCACTAGAAGCTCTGGCGTAATTTAGCCTGATGTACCGGTCCTCCAAGTACGAGGTTACGAGAGCGTACAAATTTTTGGGACATTTTTTGCGCAGCATCTGCAATTTCAGAGCAGGCCACCACGCGTTGTCGAAAGCCCCCTCTATATCCAGCGAAACTAAAAGCACTATCTTTTTAGCCTTGATTTCGGTTCGGATGTGCTCCGTCAAGACATAAAGGGCGTCCTCGGTTCCTCGCTGCGGCATGAATCCGTATTGGTTTGAGTTGAGCATAGGGAGGAAATTATGTTGCAGTCTGCCAACGACGAGTTTTTCGATAATCTTTCCCAGCACCGAGAGCAGTCCTATTGGTCTGTATGACTTGGGGTGAGTGTAGTCTTCCTTTCCCGGCTTACGTAGTATACACACGTGTGCTACTTTCCACTGCTTTGGGAAGTATGACAGACAGAGACATTTGTTTGCCAATGCTAGGAACACCTCCCTGTTGCAGTTTATCGCAGCTGTGCAAATATCGGCCGTCAGACCATCAGGTCCTGGAGCTTTTTTCGGGTTTTGTGCCTGAAGGACCATTTCCAGCTCTGCTGGTGTAAATGGTGGGTCGTCCACCGAGAGACTCTCAGTTTCGATCTGACTCGTTTCCTCCGTAAGTCTCCGGACCGATCTGTGGTGTTGTTGTTCTGCATCTTCCGAATCATCAGGGTAAAACGTTTTTGCCAGAAGTTCCGCTGATTGTTCCGGGCTTAAAGTGTCACCGGCGGCGTTCCTCAGGAGCGTGTCTTCCTGTCTTCTGGCTGTCTTGCGTAGGACTCTGTAAATGCCGTCCCACATGCTCTCTCGATCTTGTGTTGAGCAGAACTGCTTCCAGCTCTCTGTTGCTGCCTCCTTTGCTTGGATCGTATAATTCTGTTTGGCCTGTACGTACTCGCTGATTGTAAATTCCCTACGACTAGGAGCCGCGTTTCGGATTCTCCTCTTTTTTGTCAAAACCTCTCGCTTTAATTGTTCTAAAACAGGCGACCACCATGGAGGTTTGGTATCGGATTTCCTTACTCCAATCTTTGGGATTGACCGTTTGCTTGATCGGTGTATTAGGTCGACATAAGTAGTCACCAGCGCCTCCAATTCCTCCGGTCTCGTAACTTCCATCAACCTGGCAGGTGTGATGTTGTGTTGGGACAGGTTTGTCGTGAAGTGTGTCCTGAAGTCTGACCATTTCGCCTTTTTGGTGTTATAGATCCGCGTTGAAATAGGTTTCAACGGCACCAAGGCTTTTTCTAGGCGAAATGAGAACGTGATTGCGTTGTGGTCAGAAGTCGTTAAATTTCTATCTACACGCCAATCCTCGATTCTTTCTAATATTGACACACTGCAGGCAGTTACGTCCACGATGCTCTTGTATAACCTGTCGCCCCTATAGGTTTCAAAGGTTGGGGTTTGTCCCGTGTTGAGGATCTGAAGCTCTTGTTCAGATAGGAAAGCGTTGTAAGCTGCCCCGCGATGGTCCTCATGGTCGCTGCCCCACCACTGACTCCAAGCGTTCACATCTCCCCCTACCAGGGTGTTATTCGTTTGTATTTTGTCGAGGAACTCCTTTGTTCTTGCGAGGTAAGGCTCTATGTCTTGATCACCTTCGAAGTAGACTGAAATCAAACCAAGCTTCAGCTGGCCCACTTTCAGTAGTACAGATGCCACGTTTTCGGTTACCATCTGGGGATCATGAATGACTTCCAAATTGTTGCCGAACACAACGATTGCCGCCTTAACTGGCTTTTGCCGGTTCAGGGTACACTGGATGACTTGTGTGCCGGGGTTTTGCTTCATCACACCTGCCTTCCCAATATAAGGTTCTTGGACTAGTGCGATTGAAACTCCCTTCTGTTCAGCCACTTGATAAAGTTCCGTTGTCGCAAGTTTAGAGCGCTGCAAGTTAGCCTGGATTACCTTTAACCTGCTTATTGCCAATCCTGTATTTTGGAGCGTGACTGTGTTGTTGTTCTCTTGGTCGCCCTCAGCAATAAGACACCCGTGACCTTGCTATGTTATCCCATTTTGACCTTTCTGGGCATTCGTTGCTGAATGCTACGTGTGCAAGGACTTCTCCTTCTCTTTTTGCTTTCTTGCAATTTGTGCACGTTGGTGGCTTAGCCTCGGTTTTTATACTGCAGGCTCGCTCATGATGTTGCCCACTGCAGTAACTGCAGGTTTCTTTGGTCTCCTTACATAGTGTCCGTGTGTGGCCATAGCCGAGGCATTTAGTGCACTGTACTAGCGGAGACTGGTCTTCTATTAGGCATCTCTGTATGCCCAGGTGGACCTTACCAGCCTGTGTGAAGTTTTGCCAGAGAGCTGGAGACAATTCCAAGACAGGATGACATTCGTGAGGGTTCCTTGCTCGCTTTCTGTATCTCATTCTGATGGTCTGTCCCTCCATTTTGACGTTCTGAAGAAGGTGTTTGTTTTGCGCTTTAAGCAAGTCTATCATCTCGTCGTCACTGTACATAGACAGGACTCCTCTGATACAGACAAGCGGGTTTTGTGGTTTCGGTTCATGGATTTTCAGGATTTGATTTTTTTGAACCTGATCTTTTATAAGGTGAAGATCCTCTTTAGTCTGTCTGTCTCTTTAGTCTCTCTTTCTCTTTAGTCGGTCTGTCTGGTCTGGTCTGTTGTCTGGTTATGTATTTATTAAATTTTAAATAATATTCTAACCTGTTCTGATCTGACCTGTTTCTTATGTATGATATTTAGCGGGTGTTAAATGAAATACGTTTACTCTTATTATACTGAAATATATTTATTAAATGTTTGCTAGATTATCGGACAGTTATTTATAATTTATATAAAAAAGGAATTTTATCTTCTGGTTGTATCTGGTAGCATAGAAAGTCTCAATCATCTGGAAACACTGTAGGCACAAGTTGACTCATTTTGTTAAGTACTGTTTCAGACACTTAGCAATATAATATTTCCCCTTTACAGAGTTCAAATAAAAACATTGAGGGAAATGAATAGCATGTTGCATCCATGGGTCATCGTAAATCTCCCAATCTTCTATAACCCCTCCACATGAGAAACATGCTGCTTTATCATTTATACTATTTCCAAAATAAAAAAATCCGGCGTCAGCCATTTCCATTACTAACCTTTTGTTTGAATTAATCGTCCCCCAGTAATAATTAAAAGAAAATTCACGCATTTTATACCTATTGTACATGTTAAATCGTGGTTTGTATTCATTTGAATACAGATAATTCAAGAATGACATCACCCAGCTCTTGTCAGCAACTTATAATGGAAATGATTGGGAGGGGATAGAAAACTCTGTAATTTATTTATTCTAATATTTCAATTATCAGAGGAGATTCAGAAACACCAACTTTACCCCACCATTCATTGTATTCAAAAATAGGTACTGTTCATTTTAGAACTGGTGCAAAATAATCTGACCTAATCAGATCTGTTTTCTGGGTAGGTACTTATAGTTATTATATTTTATGTATGGAATAATGTTCTAACCTGATCTGATCTGTTTTCTGTGGGTAAGTAGTCATTATATTTTGAGTAATATTCTAACCTGATATGATCTGTTTCTTGATCATAATATTTAGCGGTTAAATAAAATGTTATTGCGAAATCTTCATTTAAACTAAAACAAAAAAAAACAGACTGGAACAAATATCAACTTGTCCGTGTGGGAATCGAACCCCCGATACTTCGACTTTGTGGTTGGAGAACGTGTAATTTTGCATTTGATTGTGTTGTGATCAGGTCTTAACCATTAAGCCAAACGTGTCGTCAAATATACATAACAAAATAGCGGACTACTTCATGCCTTTTGTTTACTTTAACGATACGCATGTTGTATGACATAATTCATCATTCATTCGATGCACTTCCTTATATGGTTTTCATTGTATTCACTTAATCAATACTTTGATTAGAACATCTGTTAGAAAATTAAACCATGAATTGTGGGAAATACTATATAATCGACCTTTGATGAATAAAACAAGAAAATATTTATTTCAAAAATTTATTAGTTACTCAGAGTGTTTATACTATATAGTTTATACACCATTTATTTAAACAGAAAACGTTTTTCAAGGCACATACTGAATCATGATAAATACAACTATATACATCATGAGAGTTTTATTGTTTATATAAGTTTAATAAACTAGGACAACCTTCATCTTCTAAGTTATTAACATTAGTACTATTTACAATGTTTCTGAACCACGCCACTTTCTCTGAACCTTTGACATAAACACATTTATCTCTTAAAATATTTATATCTATTTGAAACTGAACGACTTCATCAGTAAGCATAATACTATTTAAGTTAGAATTACTCCTATTCAATATAAGTTCGTGCATACAATTTATCACAATTTTATTGTAATCCTCTGCAAACCCTAAAATCTTATTTAAAGGCACCACAACGCTAAAATGTCCATCACTTTGGAACCCGTTTAAATTCCAACCCCACAATGCAGCAACTTTACTATCTGCTTCATTAAATGAGATGTATGACTTTATTGTTGATGTTATTCCGGAATTTTTTATACGATCTATTTCAATTCCATTCATTTCGTACCTGATGTCTTGAAACAAATACATAACAGGGTTATTAGTGAACGTAACAGTTTTCTTGATCGGATGCCCATCCTTACCGAACAGCTTTGCCTGACCTTCGATGTAGATTGAACTGGCTGATGGTAGCATGTATATATCTTGCTGATGTATGGGGATTCTGATTTCATCGTTTTCTCTAAAGCTGTTATTGTAAGGATTGTATGAATGGACTTCATAACTTTCGATTGAACTATCAAAGTGTGGTAAATCAGTAATCTGTAGTATACTCATACTTTAAACCCTAAAGCTTTAAGAAAATCTTTATTTGATTTAGTCAATTTTCTCACGTTTTTCTTACGTCTGTGCACCTTAATGGTCGTTGACGGAATAAGACGTTTTATTTTCACTGGAGGGTTTTTATTATCTATTATCATTTTGCTTTTCTTAAATGAAGACGTAATTGAATATGTTCTTCACCAAAGTCAATGCAATAACCAAACTGATCTACAATCCTGACAGATATGGATGAAATTATATTTTAGTTCCCTGGGAAGTAAATAACGTTCTGAGGTATTTCTGTGTAGCCGTGACTTGAAGCAGTATCAGATATAAATTCATGAATAAAATGAGTCGGTAATCCGTTGTAGTATGAACCGTGCACAAGATCACATTTGATTCTGATTACAGCTGTTAAACTGCTGTTATTAACGGGCACATTCGGTCTTGTTTTTAATACTGAAAAGTATAGTAAACCGCACTCGTACTGATCAGATAAATGAAGAGGTGGTTGAAAATATGAGATCAGTTCTGATTTATTTCCAGAGATAGTAACTGTAGTAGACATGCTTGCATACTGAACTCCTGTTTATTTTATTTCTTGATTATACCAAAAATTCTTTAAGAAATTCAAACATAGATGTCCACAATTGAAGGGGTGATCACGTTGTATATTTTCATAATTATATTGAATGTTAGAACCTACATATTTTATAAATTCCTTCGGAGGTTTAAGATTTCCATAACTGTCAAAATACTCAACATAATCATTATATTTTGCATAGGCTACCCAATGAGAACTAGGATTTTTAGAACTATCTAAATTAATAACTCAGCATTCTTTTTTATAAGGACATTTAGGGAGGTCATCTCTCATGCCCGTTTGGGTAGCCGATATCTTAGTTTTTTTTCTTTGATACGAAAATTCCAAGGCCGCCTTTATGTGGTGCCTTTAAGGTGTAGTCCTTTCCCAATACATAGAGCTTCCATTTTTTCATTGTGTTTCCTCGATTCTTCATACAGCTTTTTAGCCATTTTGAATTCATTTATGGTTTTAGCAATACCAGCTGCACCGCCTGCTAAAGCTCCCGCTGCTGATAATCCCGCAAAAATAGGAATCAAAGGTAATACTCCCCCAGTTTTTGGAATAGGAATAATACGAGGGAGCTTAATCGATGAATCATCAGCTAATTCCCTGGTAGCGGCAATAGCTAATTCTATAGCCATTTTCTTGCTCTTAGGTTTTAATTTTTTTAGGTGTCTTTTTGCTTTTGTAATAATAGATTTTAATTTACTTTTTAACCCTTATCTAGGTGTAATTTTTGGAGAATGCTTTTTGTTCAAACCAGAACCAGTTTTAATTTTTGCTAACATAGCCTTACTTACTAAGTGAGCTGCGAGTTTTTCACCTATATTTGGCATCGGAAGCAACCGCTCGCTCTTTCGCCATTTTTAACAAAATTAAATCAGCCTTATGTCGACCCTTTAAGTTTGATGATTTGTGATATGCAATATCGTGATCTTTGCAATATTCGTCCAACTTATTTACACCGTTATCTCCTTGTGTAAGTCTTTTTATTAATTTAGTACCAGGGCCACAGTAATTATATCCTGGTAAATGTAATTCAAATGGTAAATTATTAATAAGCCAATTGAGAAGACTACTCTCTCCAAAACACATTATAAGACTGATGATTCCGGTTTGAATACTTTAATAAATAGTTATGTGATTCGAGTTTGTTGTTAATGTTATTTTATTTATAATATTACATTCGATTTATCAATCCAACTGCTTTCAGCTGAAGATAAACCTAACCATTTTACTAAAACCCGGTTACCTTTTCTTCTAAGAACTTTCTCGACTAGATATACATTGGGATGTTTTGTTTTTTGAAGTTCTTGTGTATAAAATGCACCTAAAATAGGCTGACCTCTGATAGTATCTTCGATTAAGTAAGTTATAGGAGTTGTATCTTGTATTTTACGAATTTTAAATATTTCTGTCGACCAGTTGGGAGTATAACCTTTTTCAAATGTTCCTTTGTATTTACTGATACGCACATAATCACCTACTTTGTACTTGCTTTTTAAATTATCATTTTTTAGCAATTTTAAATACCTTTCTAATATCAGTTTTTTATTATTATTGTCCACATTAGCAGGGATTTCATTAATAGTGCGATGGTGAGTGTGATTGTATTTGTAAATAACATCATTGAGGGTATTATTTACCCAATTGTAATTGCCTGGGTGGTGCTAATCAGGTGACATTTACTGGTGGTAGGTTTCGACCGTTGGCTTGCGACCACCCACTGGGCAAAGACGTACCGCCAAGCGGCCTAGCCGTGTTCCGGTACGATGCTCAGTGTAGCCAAATTAGAGGAGTTGGGTCGAAGTGGTGGTTCCATTGCAGGCCGACCTGGCCCACACTGGTGTGGAGGTATCGGGAGACTAGTCGCGGAGGGTAGCGGGATCCGAGGCACGTTGCGCCGCTGGCCGACCGCAGGTAGTTGGGGGCCCAAGTAATGTACCAGCCACACATGAAAGGCTGCCCCGCCAACTGTCGAAAAATCCCGGGATGCGCCATCGTGCTGGTTGGCGACCAGAGGAGAGGGCCCGATGGACACTCCCGGGGGGGCTCGGGCGTCCCCGCAGTCTCCGGACTAGTACCCCAATGATGCCGTCCTATCAGTGCTTGCCTGAAGGATAGCAGCGTGAAACCCCATCTCACTTCCTTCTCCTCTCCTTCATTCACTATTCACTCTTACTACACAAAATGGCAAAGAATAAAAAGAGAACTGTTAAACAGCGGCAGCACTCCCTCTCTCTTAAAGTGCACCTCAGTAATATCCGAGGACTGCACTCAAATCTCGTCGCAGTCCACCACCATCTGGAGACTGAGAAACCTGCTCTTTTTTTTCTTTCGGAGACGCAGATCAGTAGTCCGTCAGATGTGTCGTACTTATCTTACCCAGGGTTTACCCTGGAGCACCATTTTAAACCACGCGCGGGTGTATGTATGTATGCCCGGGACGACATCTGCTATCGGCGTCTCCGCAATCTTGAGGACTCCAGGTACTCCACGCTTTGGGCTTTGGTGGACACTGGCATAGATCAAATTGTCTATGCTTGTGTCTACCGTTCGCACAATGGTGATCAGGAAACAACCAGGCTCACACAGCACCTTAGTGAGGCGGCGGATGTGGCTCAGCAGCGGTACCCTTCTGCCCAATTGGTGATACTGGGGGATTTCAATGCCCACCATCAGGAGTGGCTCTTCCCATACCAGTGCACAGACCATGCTGGGCGAGAGACGCGGAAGCTAGCGCTAGCGTTAAATCTCACCCAGCTGGTCCAGGGGGCTACAAGGGTGCCGGATGTTGAGTCACACATGGCCAATTGCTTGGACCTTCTGTTGACTACAGATCCGGACCGGTACTCAGTGTCGATATCTTCACCAATAGGTAGTTCCGACCATTGTCTGGTGAAATCTGTATCCGTCTATTCCCCGCCCGATCCCAGCCCAAGAGGCACCCGGCGGGTTTGGCGATACAAGTCAGCAGATTGGGATGGTATGCGTTCTTTCTTCGCATGCTATCCTTGGCAGCCTACTTGCTTCTCTTCCGCTGATCCGTCGTTGTGCGCGGACGCAGTGTCGGATGTGTTGCGTCGGGGGATGGAATATTACGTTCCATTCTCTGATGTAACAATGTCTGACAAGGTTCGATCTTGGTTTGGCGCCAAATGTAATCGCGCTGAAGCGCTAAAACATACGGCATACCAAGAATGGGTCGACGCTCGTAGGCGCAAAGCAAGTGACGTGACTCAAAAAAAGAGAGCCTATAATAGGGCTGCCAAATCCTGCAAGAAGGTGATGCGGAGGTATCGGTTTGACCACATTAGCCGAATTGGGAACAAACTTGCTTCATACCCAGCAGGTAGTAAAGCGTTTTGGTCCCTGGCTAAATCTGTTGAATCGAACTTCTGCCGTCCCTCACTACAACCACTGCTGAAACCCGATGGGTTGCTGGCCCACACCGCTGAGGAGAAAGCAAATCTATTTGCCTCTCTTTTTGCGGAATCTTCACGTCTTGATTCCGGTAACGCGCGGCCCCCTGCCTTTCCTGAGCGATGCTAGACGACTATGGCAGACATACGCATCCATCAGAAGGACGTCCGTAGGGTGCTACGTAACCTTGACGTGAACAAAGCCAGTAGTCCCGACGGGATACCGGCAATTGTTTTAAAAACTTGTGCGCCTGAACTGTCGCCGATCCTGACACGCTTATTTCGTCTTTCGTTTGAGGCTGGAAAAGTACCGATGGCTTGGAAGCAAGCTAACGTGCAACCCGTGCCCAAGAAGGGTAGTCGGGCTGACCCTGCTAATTACAGACCTATCTCGGTAACGTCCATTCTCTGCAAGAGTATGGAACGAGTGACCAATAATAAGCTCCTGGCATACCTAGAAGCTCGCCGAAATCGGTCAACTGGGGATCTCCTAGCGTATGCCATTCACATCGGGAGCGAGGCCATCGAGAAACATGGGGAAGCACTTGCAGTCTCCCTTGATATCTCGAAGGCCTTTGACAGGGTCTGGCATGATAGCCTTATTGCTAAGCTTCCTTCCTTCGGTCTGCCCACTGGTCTGTGTGACTGGATCGCAGACTTCTTGAGGGGGCGATCCATCAGAGTGGTTATTGATGGCTGCTCGTCCGGTCAAATGGAAATTAATGCCGGGGTCCCTCAGGGGTCGGTACTCTCGGCAACACTGTTCTTGCTGCACATAAACGACCTTCTTAAACCCGGTACCTTTGGGTATGCAGACGATAGCACTGTTGCTGAGAGATACGTGTCTGATGCACGTGCTAGTGGGTCACAGATCCAGTCTTTCCGAGAGGCTATGGTTGAACGCTTGAACTTTTCCTTGAAGGCAGTATCCGACTGGAGCGATGCCAATCTGGTCAAGTTCAATGCTGCTAAAACCCAGGCGTGTCTTTTTTCCGCCAAACGGAGTCAATTCCACCCGGCTCCATCATTCCGGGGTGTAACCGTGCCGATAACCAGTGACCTTGAGCTTCTTGGGGTAACGTTGTCATCTACCCTCAATTTCGGCTCTTTCATCGAGGCTAAAGCTCAACAGGCTACCAAAAAATTGGGGATCTTGGCCAAGGTGAGACAGTACTTCACGCCGGAACAGCTGCTCAAACTTTATCAAGCGCAAGTTCGATCGTGTATGGAATACTGCTCTCATCTTTGGGATGGGTCTGCCAAATACCAGCTTGATGCTCTGGAGTCGATTGAGAAGCGAGCCAAGAGAATCATCGGTGATGATGCACTTGTCGAATCAAAACTCCAAAGCCTTGAACATCGACGCCGAGTTGCTGGCCTGTCGGTTTTCTATCGATTACACTTCGGGGAGTGTGCGTTGGAATTGCACAATTTAATTCCACCAAGTCCGTTCCATCATCGGACCACTAGACGTACGGCGTTGCGCCATCGGTACATGGTGGACATCCCACCCATACGTACAAAGCGTTTTGGGAACACATTCGTAATGCGTACAGCTAAGGAGTGGAATTCCCTGCCGGAGTCTGTGTTCCCTGATAGCTACAACCTAGGGGTCTTTAAGTCAAGAGTGAATAGGTTATTTCTAGGCAAGCGTGCTCCATCGTCGGCCACATCATCGCTTACCTTCAGGTGAGATGGTGGTCAAACGCGAGCCTATCAATAATAAAAAAAAAAAAAAAATTGCCTTTAAAACTGAAGACTTTAGATTTCAATGTTCTGATAAATCGTTCAACTATTGAAGCCTTTTTTGTTGAGAAGGTTGAATAATGGTTAATATAATACGATTTCATAAGCTTCTGAAATTTGTTATTATAAAATTCTGCTCCATTATCCGTTTGCAGATTTTTAGGAACACGTCCTTTATCCAACAAAGTTTTGAAAGAGTTACACAAATCTTCTTTGGTTTTACTTCTCATAGGAATTGCCCAAGCATATTTCGAACTTTAATTAAAATGACATTATCATCATTCGCACTATCTATTTTAGAAAATGAAACTATTGAATTACCCATTAGTAATTTTTTGTTTGCACTCTTTATTCCAAATGGTATATTTACCCCATCATAAATATCATGGATGTCACTGCCCTCTAATGATATTTCTAAATCATCCAGTAATTCTGTCTGGGGAGACTTTTTAACGAACTGCTTAGAATTCAGTTCTGGTTCGCAGCATTCTTCAAACTTTGTAGATGAGCTAGTATTAATGTCATCCAATTCCATTTCTTCAAAATTAGAGTGAGTATTTTCTAAATTTTGTATTTTTTCTATTGTTTTGTTCGAATCGACTAGGGTTTAAAGGGGATCTGTGACAGGTTTTAACATTTTGTCAAGTGACAAGTTCATTGAGTGTTCCTGGTTTTTCATTTGTTTTATTTTATTCTTTATGGAGTCTACAGACTTCATTAATTCTATTTTAATATTTTTCTCCATATTGTACCTATCATAACAACTGTATTACGCTAAAGAACAAATTATACTGAATTTGATTTTGCATGTTAATTACTTATATGTACATATAAACAGTCAGTCAAATTTAAAAAACATATCAAAATTATGTCTGTACCTTCCGTTATTTAATGAAAGAAAGAAAGAAAGAAAGAAAACATGTTTATTCTGCCCAAATAGACGCACAATAAAATATAGCAATCGGTCCGGAAACACAGTTGACTGATGTCTACATAGTTTGTGGTTGTCTACACAAAACACAGTCTGATCTTACAGCTTAGTCTAGTTAGTTTGTGGTTGTCCATTGTCATCCATTGTCTATTGCACCGACCGACAGAGACTGACATATTGACATAACCTAATATAAATAAAAACAATAATCTAAGAAAAACAGATAACAATATATAAATCTAAGTTGTGCGTCGCATCTAGGCAAAAATAGGTTGTTGCTCAGCTTATACCGTGACGCTGGGCAAATCCAGCAATCTACGATGCTGATTTTCAGCAACCACCGTTCTAGTGACACTTTGGCGCTCCCTCCGTGAGCTTATCTACTTTGAAAGGTTAGTACATAATGATATATACACATAGCACATGAACAATTTTTACAACACGAAGATTCACACAATGAAAACAACAACATTACAAATAGGTACTAAACAATACTAAAATTGCACAAATACACTACACAAAACATTTCTATGCAAAAAACAACAGATGCTGAACCCATAATATAATTGCAGTATCATTTTAATCGACGGTAGACAACTGACCATAAATTGCACCATAATATGGGGAGGCGGCATGATGGCGGCGACTCACCTAATCGGCTCGACAGGATCACTAGAGTCAAATTGGAATACCATCACCACTATGGAAGACCATACCCATTGCCTGAAGTCCATGACCAAAGAGGTAAAACATAAAACTAATTTCTATAATCCAATGAATGAATTAACTCAAGTATATAAATATATATACATACATATATACATCTCTTGCATACTCAACAATCAACATAAGATTGTTGAGTATGCAAGAAATACTTTTTTAAAATGGTAATGAAGTGTATTTTTGTCTTCAGGACTCTAATTGGCGGAGACAGGATATTCCAACAGTGTGTGGCACTGTATCTGAAGCTACCCCTGAATGCTGCAGTTCTGTGATGTGGTGTACAGAGAGGATATGTGGAGGATCGTGGTTCAAATTTGCTGTGTCTCCAAATTAGTTTATCGTACAAGTATTTTGGTTTCTGTGTAGTAATAACTCCAAACAGTAAACTAGCTAAATGTAACTTTCTCCTTGCTGCCATTTTCAGAATGTTATTCTCATTAATATAGGGAGTGACGTGACTCTTATGTGGTACCTTTACACAAAACCTTACACATGCATTCTGAATACGTTGAATTAACTTCTCTGTTCTGGCTAATAGGCATGGACCATACACTGTGTCACAATAGTTCAGACGTGATAAAATTAGGCTGTCTACAAGTTGTTTGCGAAGATCAACACTCAAATGGGCTCTAATTTTATAAAGTAGTTTCAACCTATAAAAGCAATTACGCATGGCATTGCTAATGTGCTTCTCAAATCTCAGTTCAGGGTCCATAGTCAAACCCAGATTGCATGCCAATTCAACCCTATCTATTTTACTTCCCTTTATAAAAATTTTTGGATTGGCCGACAGTATCGCATTAATCATTTTTTTACTTCCCAAAACCATGAACTTAGACTTAAGTGGGTTTAAAACTAGTGAGTTAGCATCTGACCATTCTACCACTCTATCGAGATCTGAATTAATTTTGTCCACTGCCTCTTTTAGATCTGCTGTTTTAAAAGAAATATACAACTGTATGTCATCAGCATACATGTGATATTTGCAGTGTTGGAAGGAATTGACAATATCTGCACTGTAGAGAATGTACAAAAGAGGCCCCAAAATTGATCCCTGGGGCACACCACGTGACACATGCCGAGGAGAGGATGAGCTGGTTGATCCATCTTCCCCCTGGACCTCCACGAGCTGTGACCTATTCTGTAAGTAGCTAGCGAACCACTCTATTGTTTCCGTAGTAAAACCATAGTACGCTAACTTGGAAAGTAATAGAGTGGTGTTAATTGCATCGAAGGCACGTGAAAAATCAAGAAGAGCAAGTAAGGTCCCCTCCCCTCGGTCTCGTGCTTCCAAAATATTTCCTACCACATCCAAAAGGGCTGTGGCTGTCCCACGACCTTTCCTAAAACCAGACTGCAGGTCAGGTAGCATGTTGTTAGATTCTAGGTACTCCAGCATTTGGTTGTAAACTACTCTCTCCAAGACTTTAGATAAACATGGGAGAATGCTTACTGGGCGTAGGTCTTTAACATTACATGGGTTACTGGTTTTAGGTAATGGACGTACTATAGCACATTTCCATGATTCAGGGAAAGAGTTTGTATCAATAGACTTATTCACTATTGTAGTGATGGCATGGAGGGTGGTTGGTAATGTAAGCATTATCATATCGAGACTCAACCCATCTATTCCCTTAGCATTTGACCCCAAACTCTTAATAATTTTGGAAATTTCAGCTTCATTGACATTTTGCAGCTTAAAATGAGTGTCCCCATACCGGTTAGAGTCAAAATATGTCACTTGAGATGTTGACAATATGTTCTGACCAGGCACATCAAGAAATGCTCTGTTAATTTCGTCAGGGTCATTAAATTGTCCTGGGAGCATGCCATCACTATGATCTGAGAGCACATCGGACTTAAGATTTTTCCATAGTTTTTTTGGGTTTTTCAACTGATTATTAATGTGCCTGTCAAAGTACACCTTCTTTTCCTGCATCAGTGCGGTACTAGCTTGTTTTTTTAAGTCCAAATAATATTTTTTTGTAGTGTCTTGTTTATTCTTAATATAGTTCTTTTTTGCCTCGTTTCTTAACTTAATCATTAATTTAATATTGTCTGTTATCCACGGTGTGGGACGATCTCTAACTATCTTACTTTTTATCGGTGCATGTAAATCAAATAATTGGTTTATGTGGTAGTTGAAAAAATCTACCATGCTATCCACATCTGGCAGTGAGCTTATTTCCGTCCATGGCATTGATTCCAAATCTGCTGCAAAGTAGTTATCTAAAATATCCCTTAAAGGGCGATATGTAACCAGCCTAGGTTTGCTCTTTACCTTCTTTACCACAGTATCACACACAATAAACGAGTGATGGCCAAGTTCACTGATGTGATTGACCTGTACATTGCGTACTCCTATATCGGTACAGATGACATCTATCAGTGTACTACTGTCACCTACAAAATGGGTTGGCGACAGAACCACCTGATTTAGACTAGAGTAATTCAAGAACTCCATTAACTCCTTAGTTTTACCACTTGTAGTATCCAATAAATTAACATTGAAGTCCCCCAACACTACCAAATGATCGTACGGTGCCAATGCGCTAATACTGTCAGTTATCCCATCCAAAAATCTAGAAAGTTCAAACCATGGTGGCCTATATGCTGTACCTATTAATAACTTTTTACCATTAATAGTTAGGCTTAACCACATCTGTTCAACATCGGAACTTTTGGAATGTGGTTGTACGCGCGCCCTTACTCCCGTTTTAATATAAAAAGCTACACCCCCACCCCGCCCCCCGCGCATAGACGCAGGGCGTGGCACATGTTTCAGCCTATATCCCGGGACCTTAAGCGCGCGGCCTTCCTCCTCAGGTTTCAGCCATGTTTCATTTATTGCCATGATATCTACTGAGTGTTGTGACATGGCAATCAGGAACTCATCCTGATTAGTTGCCAGTGAGCCAGCATTAAACAAACCAAACTTCAATACTTTCGACTTAGTCATCTTATGTAATGTTCAAAAATTATATTTATGTATACTAATGAAATGTAATTAAATTGATTAAGTTGAAACAGTATGTTAATTTTATATAAATATGTCCTGTGTGTATTTCTAGTGTGTCTTCGCGTTATCAGAGCAAAATACTCACTTTCAAAAGCCCACCTCCCCACATCATGACAGATACGACGCACAAACTCGTTAAACCAAAAACTTACACTAAAAGAGCTAACATTAAGTATTAGAATAAAATGAACATCACGAAATAACCAATTATTTATTTGTTGCTGAGAACGGTCCAATAAACTTTCCGATATCTTCCTCAGACGCAATCCTGTGAGTGGGGTCTCCGGGCTTACTACGGACCAATATGCGACCTCGCCTCGACCAAACGAAGCGCCAGCCGTGCTCTGCCGCAGCAGCCCTTGTTTGGCGAAATAACTGTAGGTTCAACCTGGTCAGCCGTTCGTTAACAAAAAAGCGAACCGGCTTCCCCGGGAGACCGAGATTCTCAGTTGTGGCGCCTCTCCGCACGCGAGCACCATTTAATAGGGCGTCACGCTGGTCACGGCGAGCCAGACGCACTATGATAGAACGAGGGCGGGGCTCTGCCGATGCAGAGGGGCTAGTCGCCTTGATGTGTCGGCCACCTGCTCGCTCTGCACACACAATATCCCGATCCTCCAGTGTGACACCCAGCTTCGTGCCAATAAGCTGAAGCAGATGCGTGGGATTTTCCCCTTGAGCCTCAGGCACGTTCGCTATGACTATGTCATTAGCCATGAGCTCCTGATCCCGGTCATTAAGGTCCCGCTTCAGCTGCTCCACAATGCTCCCCACTACTCCCGAATCTGCTGACTGAGCATAACCTTCAGACTGCCGTTTTTCGAGCACCTCCAACCTGGACTCGATCCCGTCCATACGAATGTGGCACAAGTCATTTGACGCCTTCAAATCAGCCACATCTCTCCGCAGCTCCACGACCTCGAATCTCAAGGTGCGTAGCTCCTCCACCACCAATTTCAGCGCAGAGCTCACATCCTGTGGGAACTCGTGAAGCGACGCCGCCGCAGACGAAGGCGACGCCGAATGAACCAGTTGAATAGAACCCACAGGGGTCCCAGGTGTCGACGCTGGCATCGGCGGCGGCGTTGACAAATCCACATCCGCCGACTCCACACTCTGCAGCTCAGCTACCAATCCCCGCACAGGTGTCTCGGCCTTATTGTCCCGGCGGACATTTTTCCTGCATTCGGGACACTGCCCTATGGTGGCTGCGGGACCTTTCGAAGGGAGGCCGACACACGTACGGTGATACACACTGGCACATTTCGTGCACCTTGTGGAGTCGCTTGCTGACACAAACTTGCCGCATCCACCACACTTTGCCGGCATTCTTTAAGTTCAATGAACTCTGCGATCAAAACAATCGAACTGTCAACGGAGATGTTGATAATAATATTGAAAGTGCTTGAGGGTATTTTAATATTTTTAACTGATGATCAGCTGTTTTATTACACCAGATATAGACACTTTAGGAGCAAATCCGGGATTTCACCACACCAATATGTCATGTACTATGATGCTACACACTCAAATAAAAACTTTTTAAACACTTTAACGTGGTATTTTTATTTTTAATCCGTAAAATGTAGGACACCAATCTCACCAGAACAAACGTCAAAACGTCACTCTGACGACGTCAATGACGATTCTTTATTAATAAGTAGAAAATTATAAGGTTTACTCCAAACAGTTTGACAAAGATTTCTGAACTCTTTCCTTTGTAAATCAGAACTAACATTCTCTTCATAAATATGCTTTAAATTAACATCATCTTGTTTGAATATAATAAGAAAATTAACATTGTCACGTAACAATTGCTTTGGAATTTTAGAATAAGTTTGAGATAAATAGAAACAATCTATTTGTTTATGTCCACCCATACAGAAATCACAATTATGGCGGTAAGTCCCTTCTTTGAGGCGTGGTTGGAAAGACCTCACGGTGTCCTCACCTTCCGCATGACGCAGGTTCTCACCGAACACGGGAAGTTCGGGAAGTTCCTGCACCGGATTCGTGCGGAAGAGACGCCCGGGTGTCGCCACTGTGTGAACCGCCCGGAGGACACGGTAGAGCACACGGTGGAGGTGTGCCCCGCTTGGGAAGAGCAACGCCGTGTCCTCGTGGGGGCGATCGGCGGCGGCGATCTCTCGCGCCGGGCCTTGGTACAGGCCATGGTCCGGAGCGAGGAGGAGTGGCAGGCGGTCGCCTCCTTCTGCGAAGCAGTAATGCTGGCAAAGGAGGCGGCCGATCGCGTGAGGCAACGGCAACGGTCCTCACGCCCCAGCCGCCGCCGGGATTCCGATCCTGATTTCCGGCCACCGTAGGCGCGGGCTTGCGGAAGGCGGGCAATGGGTGGCCCGCCGTCCGACCGTCCGGTAACCATCCGGACCGAGCCCAAGTCGTCGACGGCGCGTATTGTTCCGCGCGCGCCTCAGGGAGATGTCAGCAAATCGTAGGGGCCCAGCAGGGTCGAAGCCTACTGGGGCCATGGGTAGTGTGAAAACGAAACCGGGGCCCTGGGACGAAGGCAACGAAGGAACAGGAGTGGGTTTTTAGTCAGTAAAAGTCTGACACTATCTCTCGTTCCGCCCAAGAGCGAGATTTGTCATAAGATGATTTTCCCACCTAAAAAACAAAAAAAAAAAAACCCATACAGAAATAATTGCGGATATTTATTTGATTTTCACATGCAACATCATCGAAAATAAATACGGTATCACCGGGTGCCTGACTACCTCTGTCACGTTGTCGAGGCCTACCTGTCGGACAGGTACATTATCTACCCTGGTCACTTAGGAGAGTGGAAACGGCGAGAGATGTCGTGCGGTGTTCCGCAGGGATCGGTACTAGGACCACCCTTGTGGAACATCGGGTACGATTACGTGCTGCGCGGCGATCTACCTGACGGGGTCAGCGTGGTCTGCTACGCAGATGATACGCTGATCCTGGCGCAGGGAGAGTCGTTCCAGGCGGCGGTCGAACTAGTGACACGCGGGGTTGCGACAGTCGTGGAGAGAATCCAAGAGTTGGGACTCGAGGTGGCATTGCACAAGTCCGAGACCATGTGCTTCCATGGCTCCCGGAACGCGCCACCATCGGGTTCCCAACTAACGGTAGGAGGAGTTCACATTGGCGTCGAGTCGACGATGAAGTACCTTGGACTTGTCCTCGACAGCCGATGGAATTTCGAGGAGCATTTCCGACGTCTGGCTCCCAAACTGGATCGTACAGGGGCTGCTCTCAAGCGGCTCCTGCCCAACCTAGGGGGTCCAGACGCCTCCTGCCGGAGGCTCTATGCAGGAATCGTTCGGTCCATGGCCCTTTATGGGGCGCCGGTATGGGCGCCGTCGCTTCGAAAGCGACCGGCGGCCAAGCTGAACGCAAGCCAGAGGGTCATGGCGATCCGGATGGTGCGGGGATACCGCACGATTTCCCGCGAAGCAGCGAGCCTCCTTGCTGGCCAACTACCGTGGGATTTGGAAGCAAAAGATCTCGCACGCATGCACGATCTGCGCATGGAGATGCAACGCCGGGGCGAAACTCCGGTGCCGCGCCAAGTCGCGACATGGCGGAAAGACTCCCGGCGCGATCTCATGGTAGAATGGCGACAACGACTGTCGCAACCCAGTGCTGGGCACGCCATAATTATGGTGATAAGTCCCCTCTTTGAGGAGTGGCTGGAAAGACCTCACGGCGTCCTTACCTACCGCATGACGCAGGTCCTCACCGGACATGGTAAGTTCGGGAGGTTCCTGCATCGGATTCGTGCAGAAGAAACGCCCGGGTGCCAACATTGTGTGGACCGCCCGGAGGACACGGTGGAGCATACGGTAGAGGTGTGCCCCGCTTGGGCAGAGCACCGCCGTGTCCTCGTGGGGGCGATCGGTGGCAGCGATCTCTCGCGCCGGGCCTTGGTACAGGCCATGGTCCGGAGCGAGGAGGAGTGGCAGGCAGTTGCCTCCTTCTGCGAAGCAGTAATGCTAGCAAAGGAGGCGGCCGATCGCGTGAGGCAACGGTCCTCAAGCCCCAACCGCCGCCGGGATTCCGATCCCGATTTCCGGCCACCGTAGGCGCGGGCTTGCGGACGGTGAGCAATGGGTGGCTCGCCGTCCGATCGTCCGGTAACCGTCCGGACCGAGCCCAAGTCGTTGACGGCGCGTAGTGTTCCACGCGCGCCTCAAGGAGATGTCAGCAACCGTAGGGGCCCAGCAGGGTCGAAGCCTACTGGGGCCATGGGTGATGCGAAAGTGACCCCCGGGGCCCTGAGAAAAAATGGCAAAGAAGGAACAGGAGTGGGTTTTTAGTCAGTAAAAGTCTGACACTATCTCACGCTCCGCCCAAGAGCGGGGGATGTCATTAGATAATTTTCCCACCCGAAAAAAATAAAATAAAAAAAAAACTGAATATTTATTTGGTAAAATTGTAAAGAAATTAAGCAAATAGATGTGTACGTTTATTCTTAATATATTTAAAAAATTAAATAATAATTAATAGTATTAAGTTGTAGATAAAGAATAAGATGTTTTTGTTTATTACCTTGTAAATAATACTTTTATAATGTACATTTTAATTTGTAATTAAAATAATAGTACTAAGTTTAGTATAGTAAGTTCACTTTTTAGTAGTACAGAAATAGTTTGTTATTTAGTTTTATTAATAGTTTATTTTTTAGTACTTTAGTGACTGGTACCATTGTATATTTATTGTGAAAATTAA
Organism: Mythimna impura; assembly: GCA_905147345.3. Taxonomy (NCBI): domain Eukaryota; kingdom Metazoa; phylum Arthropoda; class Insecta; order Lepidoptera; family Noctuidae; genus Mythimna; species Mythimna impura. Next base: position 3,206,220 of record LR990352.1, read on the forward strand.
AATAAATTATTTAATGATATACTTAATTGTTTCATTATTCAGTTATATCGAAGTAAATAATGTCCTAATGACTGATTTCGGCCACAGCGGCTAGTGCCACTAAACAAGGTGCAGTCTCTGTTCTCTTACTCTCACAGCCCGATGGGACGACCGGAGAGATCAGGCACAGGACCCAAATTTTTACTTACTTTCCAAAACACTGAAGGTGTGATATTTATTTTATAAAACGCACAGAACACTCGAAAATTCAGTGTGTGCCTTGGGTTTTGACTTGGCAGTTCCACGGTCTCACCACTAGGATATCACAGCTTCTATATTCGAGATAAATAGGTATGTATCAATAACAATTAAACTCAAATCAGTTGAATACAAAATATTTATTTCATTTCAAAAACAAAAAATACATTATGACCTAATTTTATTACAAAAAATAATAATATAATTATCCTGTTAAGAAAAATAGTAATAAATCTTTGGTTCAGATTAGAATAGAGAACTATAATGATCCCATGGTAAAGTAAAAGCATTATTTTTTTTAATTTGACGTTTGTCATCATTCCCATCAAGTACCACTTTATTGATTCTTTGTGTGTAGAGTTTATGATTTTTAGATCTTATACATAACAAACATAGGGTATCTAAAATTGATATTACAATTTAATACATTTTTATATTTGTTTATGGTAATTTTTTTTTAAACAGATTTTTTTACACCTTTGGCTTTCTTAACTATATCGCTCAGCGTATTAATACAGTACAGCTTAGCTCTTAAACCAATAAACTCTGATATGACATCTCCACCCATTTCATCCTTAAAAAAACCAGGTATCTGTTTATTGCAATGTGGTATCCCATAAATATTGTTAATCTTAAAATTACTTGTATCAAAGTATTGAATATTATTTTTCATGTCTTCATAGAAATCTTTGGTACGTATTAAATATAAGAGACTGTCGGTATCGGTATAACATAATTGAATGTTATTTTGGTATATTTTTTTCATTATGGAATAATGAAAATTATATAGGTGACTCTTTGCTAGTTCCAGTATCGTAAAGCCCATATATATTGGTCGGTCTAAAACTACTTTTGCCGGCTGTAACTGAATAGCAACAAGATTTTCAGAAATTATAGCAAGATTTTTGAAATTGGGAGCGCCTATGTACTTTTCAGCACCATTAATTTTGTTAGTTTTATTGAAGTCATCTTTCCATAAATTAACTAACTTAACATCAACTTGTTTTCTTTTATTTTCAATAGTTTTCCCAAATATTGAATTATTTTGCTTTTAAAAAAAATCCCTTTCAAAATCTGAAGTGGCTTCCTGTCTGAGTCGAGTATTTAAATTTATATATGGTTCCAAGATCTTTTTTTGTGTAAATGAAAGTATTCTATGAATTTTTAACACTACGATACCATTTTTACGCACTCTTGCAAATGAATATAATGTATAACAAATTTATATTTATCATAAAGATTAGCTATTAATTTATTAGTTTTACTGGAGCATGGCATAGGAGGAATTATTTTTTCTGCTGCAAATGGTAGATCAGAATGTTCATCGTGTATTGCAAAAGGATAATAAATATCTACTTCAAGTATATAACGTTCATCACTGTCTGATGAAATAGAGTTAATATTGAATTTGATAATTTCACTATCCGTAAGGAATCTAAAATTTCCGACCGGTAAACTTTGCATCATAGCATAACCATATAAATTAACACAATCTAAGTAAGCTAGGAAAGTATTAGGTTCTTGATCATTATAATTTGGCAGGTATTTGTTATTAGCTTTTGCATACCTTAAAGAGCACTGGGCTAACCCTCCTCTGACACATTTTTCTAGCATTTCATACATTTCTATATCAGATAATAAGTCCAATTCAACTTGAGTAATTAATAACATAGCATCCCAACTTAATGATGGTGATGAAACATAATGACAAGGATCTAGCCCATAGTGCTTTAAACTCATGGATCAAAATTTTTCAAAAATATCACATAATAATAGCACATCACATTTTAGGTATAAATCAGTGTATTCTCCTATATTATTTATGCGAAATTTATTCCATACAGTTAATGCATGATTATAATCTTCTTCTGATACAGTTTCGGATGTGAGTCTACTATAGAATTTGTTTCGATCAGGTAATTGTGTTTCTTCATATTTTTTCCAAGAGTTTATATATTCATAGCAATATACACCCTTTTTTTGACACAATCTTAGTAAATCTTCATCAATGAAAAATGATTTTAAATGCATAAAATCTGCAACATTTAGAGTTTTCGCTAAATTATCCAAACTAGAACTTAAAAAAATTAAAAGAGTCAATAAATTTTAGTTGGACTGTATTTTTTGAATCCAGAGGCACAAATTTACTGAAAGAAATATATTTTTCTTTGTTTTTTGGAATTAAATTTATGTAACCACATACTGAAGAAATTTCATTGATAAATAAATGGCTGTCATATCCAGAAAGATTATGAAATATTACTGGAATAAAATTACATGATTTAGAATTTAGATTACATTTATTATGAGCTGGCCCTCGATATTTACCAGTGAAATGATCATGATCACGAACAACATGATCATCAGATGCAAATTTTTTTTTACATATATGACATTTCACGGCAGTTTTAAAGGAATGGTATTCTTCACTCGTCAATGGTAACATTGGTCTGTGCATTGACAAAATCTGATATAATCTTTGCGAGTCGTTGATAATTGACTCAACGAATTTTTTTGAACAATTTGGACCACGATATGATATTAAATTATTTAATTCAGGGTTAGACTCACAGCATATGTAATAAGCAAAGCAAGTGGCTTCATGAATTTGAATGTTTTCAATATACTGACTTTTACTTTTATCTGAATATTCACGTAATAAGCTTTAAAAATCTCCGTAAATGACGATTGGAACTCTTTGAGTTTTTTGATAATTTGAAAATCTAAGTTTACTATTTTCTTCAGGAAGAACGGTTTGCAATCTACCACAATTATGATTATTTAGTTTTTCCTGTGTTTTAAAATATAAAAAACATTCTTCACATAGATGAATCTTAGATTTGTGTTTTGTAAGTTGACTGCGAACAATTTTTTCAAGGTTTTTAATTAAGCAGAAATTATTTTTACCATTCTTGCTAATAAATAATAAGTTTACATGATTTAACTTTCGCAGTTTAGTTTTGTATAATGGTCCCGTTATAGTATTGTTTTTTTCCAAACCATAAATGTTCACACTTATATTAAAATTATGTTTTTCAAACCATTTTATATCTTCAAATGTTGGGGGAAAAGACATTCCGTTAGTATTTAAGATCTTAGAATAATGCGGATAAAATGAAACTCTATTAGGATTATTTTTAGCTGGATACATATGAGCAACAGTGGCGGTACCTTCATACAAGCAGAAAAGCCAGGCATGCCTTACTAAAATGCTCGATAGAGAATCAATATCAAACCCGAACTATTTAAAAGTTCGCGCGCTTTAATTATTATCAAAATAACACAAAGTATCTACCTATGCCACACTACTACACAGCGCGCGCAGAGTTTCGCATTTGCAGCATCTACGCGAGAGCTATATCTATCTCGCTTACACGTACCGGCTTTTACCGGGCTTTCAAATACTATCTCTGTCACTTTCGCACTTATAGCGATGTGCCGTATAACGAGTTAGGACCTTTTGCGTCTACAAATCGATCAGTATGGAAGATTTAAGCCCGGCATTCGTATGAAGTTGCTCGCGTATGCGTGACCTTGTCACCTTGCCAACTCTGCAGTGTTGCCGTTTTAGCGACGTTGTGAGATCTTGGAGATTTTTAACGAGTTCGGAGACTTTTTTTTAAGATTTAGCAACAATAAAAACTAGCGACTTTTTAAAATAACGAAATTAAATATTCAAGCAGTATCTTAAAAATAAAAAAATTGCGACATCAGAGCTAGATTTTTCATATACCTGGCGACTTTTTTTGCCTAAATGACAACACTGCAACTCTGCGTAAGTAGTTTCTGACAAGCGTTTGCAACACACTTCATTTTCATTTGCTTGAGTGGAATAAGTGGGAAAAGTTATTTTGTTAAAGTTTTTTGTGTGTTTTTTGTGTGATACAATTGTTTTGGTGACTTACCTACAACAATGGAGGTAATTGTACCTTGTGAGGATTTAAAATGCGTTCTAGTTTTGATTGGCGAAGATAAGGTAAAATCTTTAAACTTTGCTTAGAAAAAACAGTTAATTTCTTCATTAAAACCGACGCCTAATCTGTGTTTTTCTCAGACTAGTAAATCGCATAAACGAAAATTTAATAGATCAGTGTATAAAACTAGTTGGCTGTTCGCACACTAATAAGTTGTATTGCTGGTGCTGCATATTTTTTTCGAATGAAGATTCCGTTTGGAATACATCTGGTTATAATGATTTAAATAACATATCTGGCGCCATTAAAAGGCACGCAAATTCCCATAAACACCTGTGTGCAATGGTTTCTTTCGGTAATTTTGGTAAACAACGAATTGAGACATCTATATCACGCTAGTTATCTGAGGAAATTTCAAAATATAACACGCGCGTTGATAACAACCGTAGTGTATTTCAAAGATTAGTCGATATTGTTTGTCATTTAGCACAACAGGAACTTCCTTTAGGAGGACATGATGAGTCCAAAACTTCATTAAATAAAGGCAATTTTTTAGAACTGGTCTCGTTAATTTCAAAATACGATGTCGTTTTAGAAAAGCATATGCAGCATCAGGAAAGTGACAAACCGGGGCCGAGTTATTTATCTAACAAAATTCAAAACGATATTATTCATTCCGTAGCCGATGTGATGCAAAATTGCATCGATTACGAAGTTAGGCAAACAAAATTTGTTTCAATTATTATTGACGAAACCCCCGATGTTAGTCATAGAGAACAACTGTGCTTGATTCTCAGATATAAATTATAAAAATGAAATTCATGACTGTTTTTTGGGCTTTTAATTTATTGTACCTAATCAGTAGTTTATGAGAAAATTGCGACTATACATACGTAGGTACTTACATACTCAGTCGAAAACTGAACTTTCTTTTTTTGAAATCGGTTAAAATTTTATTGGGCTTTCGTTATTTTGAAACCGGCACTACAATCTAGGCACGCCACTGATGAGCAATGATACACCAAAGAAAACAATGGTTATCCGTATTCTGAATATTAAGACATGCCTTCATTTTGTTAATTCTCAAAGGTAAAGCAATGTAACTTCCTGCTCTCAAAGGATTGTATTTTGCAATATTCATTTCTAAATGACTTATTTTCTCTATTGTCCAACCAGATTCTGATAATTCAAACTCTAAGCATTTACATATTAATCGTTGCGTGCAATCTTTGTATAAAGATATGATATCTGTACTCTGATTTATTATGGAATATTTAGTATTAAAAGACTTAAGAGATAGTTCTTCATTCTTAGGAAGTAAATATAGCACAAAAAGATCAAAGTTTATCTTTAATGATTTCTGTTTTTGTAATAATGGTTGTAATAAATTATAAATGGTGTTGAATACATCAGATAAAAATAATTCAGGTGTTATTATTTCATTAGTTTGAGGATTTATTTTGTAGCTAGCTATTCTGTCTTTGAAAGCACTGGCTATCAGCTGAACATTTTGGTATTCAGTATGAAGTAAACAATTTATTTTATGTTTGTTACTTTTCTTATGTGATGAATACTTTGACTTTGAGACATGTAACTGACAACTATGGCAGAATTTGATTTTTGTAAAGAGCACGATATTAATACTTGTCAATCTCGATAACTAGAATATTATATTAATTTGAGCTTTTACTTTTAAATTTCGTTGTATAAATAATGTATGGATATTTGAATTTCCGAGTTTCATGATTTCTGAGCAATATTGAAATATCAGAGTTTTTTGCAAATTCTTGGTTAGGTCTGTAAGAAAGTTAAACAGCGTAAAAGTTAATTTTATATGATGAATATTTAATATGATTGATTTCTAGATATTTGAATTTCAGAGTTTCATGATTTCTGAGCAATATTGAAATATAAGAGGTTTTGTAAATTTTTGGTTTAGGTCTGTAAGAAAGGTAAACAGCGTAAAAGTAAATTATTATGATGAATATTTAACATGCTTGATTTCTAGATATTTGAATTTCAGAGTTACGTGATTTCTGAGCAATATTGAAATATCAGAGTTTTTGTAAATTTTTGGTTTAGGTCTGTAAAAGTAAATTATTATGATGAATATTTAACATGCTTGATTTCTAGATATTTTAATTTCAGAGTTTCATGATTTCTGAGCAATATTGAAATATCAGAGTTTTTGTAAATTTTTGGTTTAGGTCTGTAAAAGTAAATTATTATGATAAATATTTAACATGCTTGATTTCTAGATATTTGAATTTCAGAGTTTCATGATTTCTGAGCAATATTGAAATATCAGAGTTTTTGTAAATTTTTGGTTTAGATCTGTAAGAAAGGTAAACAGTGTAAACAAGTAAATTATTATGACTTCAAAATGATTTCAAAAATTTCGAAATATTGAAATAGAATAGATACCTACAGAGTTTAATAAATGTTTGGCTTAGACCTGTGTAGTAGCACAATACATTATATTGTTAATATCATACAGAAAAAAGGGGTCTATACTAAATTCAAATCTGAAGCAGATAAGTGCTACAAACACACGTATGATAAAAAATAAGATAATCGCAGCTACAAAATATATAATAACAAGTTGCTGTTATTAGAAAACGTTTGATTGTTACAATATACCGAGACTTTATATTTGGATACAGGATTAACTAATCCGGTAATACCTTCTCAGTTCCTATATGAAGCAAGAGTAGGTAAACAAAAATAACATATTATAGTGCAATTTAGAAAACATTTGAAGGATATAATATAGGTTTTATGTTTGCATACTCTTGCTTAGCAGCGCTAACTAAGCCAGTAAGAGCTTTCCATAACGGACCGCTGTCATCATGTGATGAGCGAAGTGTGAAAAGCGCTCGCTTCCAAAGATTAGCAGCAAGTGTCTCCGCTTCCTTGCTGTTGTAGACACGCAGCTCTATATAAAACCAGCCGCTGCGAGTTGGATCACGCTGCAGGGTGTACCCGGAACCCACGCGCCGTGCCAGATAACTTCTTAGAGCAGCTGGCAGCTCTAACAGGCTCCGCTGCGTCGTCCTGAAAATATAATAAAATTATTAATTTAATTAAACAGCATAGCAAAAACTCCAATAAAAGTTTACTGTTAGGCTACTAAACTCACTCTATAAATTTATACTATTCTCATTTATTATACAAAAAAGACCGAGTTGTAGTAGTATGTCTGTGAACTGTCAGATACTATAGCAACAATTTAACATTATTTTAGTCTGAAAATCACTATCTGCATGAAATCGGTATAAAATAAGGTAGATATAAACAGACAGTAGGTACTTCATGTTCGAGTAAGATATTTCATTTAAATACATTTGATCGAAACAACAGGTAAAAAATTAAATATTAAACGATTGTTACCAGAACACACTATTTAACAAGAATATTGTGAAACTGTAAAAAGTATTAGATGATTATTATGCTTACCTCAGAATCTGAAAATATTGAGGATTGTTTACGAGCAGTAGATACTGGCTCGGTTTCAGAGTCTTCGGATAAATCAGGAGGAGGCGCAGTTTTCTTACTCTGTTTAGGTTTGTTGCTGATGGTTTTCCTTTTCTTCGATTTTTGAGGCTTTTCACCACTCGTGCTTGCTTGCAAAGTAATCTCCGTATCAGAGTCAAAAGGATTCCGAGATGCCCTAAAATTATATAATGACTCATTAGAATGTAGTTGTTATTTGTAATTAAAAGTATTTATTCATTGCACATAGTTCGTTCTGCCTATTGAAAACTGTAAAATTCAAGACTAGATATTCAACTTAAAAATTAAATAGGTACATACATACTTATTGTCACCGATCTTGTCACTCAACACAATACAATAATTCACGTTACACAGACAATGCACACCGAAATCACAAAAATTCTGGATGCGCTCCTCAGTGATCGCTTTTTATACTACTATAAATTAAGGTAGCGATTATATTAAATATTGCAAACGCTAGATATCAACATTATCATCAATGATTATTGGTATTTCAATCATATGTACTAGTCAAATAAAGTCGATAATTAATTAATCATGTATACTCACTATGCTCATCGCCTTACATTTGTTAATTTGGTAGTAGGCGCCACGATGTCGCGGATACCTGAGACGAAATTCTAAAAAGGAAATCGTATGTATTTTACTGTTCTAGTGATAATCTTTATGAGTATCACATTTAAATGGTTATTACAATTTCTCAAAGAGATAACCAATATAATTTGAACTTTATATTTTTTTATGATAAAAACCTAAAATCTATAAATACCTCAAGACTACGGAATTTATAAACTTTTAAATGATATTTATTTTGCAAATAGGTTGAAATCAATACACAATTTTACACGTCAATACATTTTTTTTCCAAAACGAGATTTTCCTAACTGACTACTTTGAGAAGAAACGCCGAAATAAACTCAAGAGTCATAGTCTCTTTTCAGGTCCAGACATAAAAATAAATTATATAGTAATGTATGAGCAGTGAAGGTTTGTGTCTGAAATGACCTTTTTGAGGAAAGTGCCATACAAGTTTGAATGGACCTGTCCAATCAGGTATACTTTAGGTAAAATCAATCAGTTTATTACATTTAATGATGATGCTTAATTATGTTTTGTTAATCAATCATACAGAAACAGTTTGGATGGCAAATTGAATTCAAATGTATCTGGATTGACTAAGCATACTTTGTAGCAATGACCGATGCGATATCCATGAGGTCAAAGCCATGGTCTAACATCAATATAATAAGCTTAAGATTGGCTCCTCACACTTACGTACTTAAGTTATAAAATGACTGTAATCAAATAATAAGTACAAATAAACTCGTAGTGAGAAAAAAAATGACTAATGTGAATGCTGTATGTTATACATAATTAATTTTTAGTTTACAACGATATAAAAAGATGAGTTATAAACTGATAGCGCAATTGAGTTGGCTCTTTAACTTAATATTCTTGTTTATATTGTTCGCTGTATCAGTTCAGCGCGTATTGATACGTAATACCTATGTTATAAATCATAACGTTGTTAGTCTGATTAGTCATCGCTCGATAAAAACAATTGGGGATTCTGGGATCATGCAGTTCGAGCGAAGCGAGAACAAATGATTCCAGAATCCCCAATTATACCCTACTGCCTCCTTCTGCAAAGCCGTAATGCTAGCGAAGGTGGAGGCCGCACGCGTGAGGGAACGAACGTCCTCACGCCGAGCCAAGATTCCGACCCCGACGACCAGTCACGGTAGACGCGGGCTTGCGGACATCCAGCAATGGGTAGCCAGCCGTCCGGTAATTGACCGGACCGAGCCCAGTCGTCAACAGCGCGTAGTGATCCACGCGCTCCTCAAAGAGATGTCGCAAAGGGCAACTGAAGGACACAGGTGTGGTTTTAGTCAGTAAAAGTTTGACACGTCTTCGTGCTCCAACCAGAGCGGGAGAAGTCATTGGATGACTTCCACCCTTAAAAAGGAAAAAAAAGGTGCCATTATTATCTTTTTCATTTCAGCCGAAAGACGTCCACTGTTGGACATAGGCCTCCCCAAGTGTCGCCATAATTACCGGTCCTGTGCATCTCGCATCCATCGGATTCCCGCGCCAGGTCATCGGTCCACCTGGGGGCCTTCCAACGCAAGGTGCCATGCTACCCCTTCCGAAAATTTGGCCGTGTTATTTTAAAGTCAATAATTAAATACATATAAGTATTTACTTTTATCGCTTTTGGTTGGTATCCCTTGAATAATCACGGTCAATTAGCTTGTTACAACCATGGGGGGAAAAAAGCAGTAGGATTAAAAATGCCTCCGTCTAACTCCAGTTTAACCATAACGGTTTTCGTCCAATTTTAAACAATAGAACTGTCTGCAAACTTGGGCGATGGTCATTCTTCCGCCACTCAGAAAATTACATAAAATACACAATGCCATCTATCAAATTTTTTTTTTTTTTTTTTTTAATATGAAGTTCAACTATCATTGTCATCATTATTTCTACTTTCAGTCTTTAGATGGCGTTGCGTGGCGTTGTTTGGTTTAGATGGAATTGCGTGTGGTGCCATATTTACAACATTATAGTATGTGATTTAACTCGCCGCTTTGATTTTATTATGTGTTTTGATTAGTTTTTACAAAATATTTAGAAGATATCGAATAGAAATGTCAACTTTATTTTGAAAAAACGTTAATAGTTATTTTATTACAAAAAAGAAGATAAAGTAATGACAAAATTTTTAACTGTAGCTGGGGATCGAACTCGTGGCAAATGTCGTTCAATATCGACATTTTGGATTATTGCTCACCCCCATAGCAAATAGCGTGATAATTTATAGCTTACAAGTTGCCCTGACCTATAAGGATTATGTATGCAAAATTTGAACAAGATAGGTTCAGTAGTTGTTGCGCCAATTAATACCATCGTAAAATAATTTTACTGTTTTATTATTTGTATAGATAAATTATACCTGGACACAGAACAAATGATTATGCTCATCACACAAACATTTGTCCTGGGTGTGAATCGAACCCACTACCTCCGGCGTAGCAGTCAGGGTCACTAACCACTAGACCAACAGGCCAGTCGAGTTGTATATTGCTCGTTACCCACTCGTCACCCACACAATAATGTTCGTTGGAAGAGATTCTGACTCTGATCGGCATCCTGAACATGTTAAATCATAACCCTCTTCTTGGCTTCGTCATAATCGGATAAAATAAAAAACAAGTATTTAGTGCTCAACATTTTTTTAGTAGAATTAATGTTAATTTGGTATAGATGTGTTTTTTCTAGTTTTTTGAATTTTGTGCCATATTTTCACCTCAAAATCAATGCTGCCACGTCCTATAATTCTAGTCACACCGCCTCCAGTAAGCGATACATTGCAGTAGATACGACCTTTAGTAAACGGGAAGTTTTTCGGTACATATGGGATCGTCATGTTTTTCAAATCGTAATAAGCCTGAAAAAAAGACATATTTCAATATTACAAATCAAATCACCGATAGATTTTATTTCACCAAGGCCGATTGGTTTTGAATGTGTGTGTACATTCACGTGCGCGCGCACTGTTTTTGTGTGCATAAGCCATTTTCTATGACACCGAGCACGTCAACCTACGCACACTTGCAAGATTAACACGCTTTGGGTCCCCGAAGTCAATTTAAATAGAAAAACTATGTCTACTTCAGGAGAACATCTATGATTCTATGAAAACTTATACACGATGACGATCATCGACGCATTGGCTTGATTTGAAACTTTAATACTGTAATTAATCTTGATGATTGTTTTGGAAAGAGAAGGCATGGTGCTACATTAATACACATAGGTCATAACTGTGGAATTTTTCCTGAGCAAGATATGTCGCTTAAATCTAAAATTGTCACAACTCTCCTAGGTCTCCACTTCGTAGCGTCGCATGGCGGGGCGACACGTGGCGTGGATCTAATGTAGCTCTACAAGTCTAGTTTCCATATAAAATGTATGGAGACCGACGCGCCCAGATCGGCGTTCGTGGGCCCCGAGTGTGCAGTGTAGTTCTACCTTAACACATACACCGCACGACCGTACGGACAAGCGGCACTCACGCCGCTTCCGCTCTCCGCGGCGCGGCGGTGGCGCTGAGCGTCGATAAAAACTCCTGTTAAATAACATGACAACATAATATGCAGCAAACGTAAATGCCATCTCTTGTGGCAATATAGGAAAAATCCAAGTGCATCAAACAAAAACACATTCAAGACATATGCGAAGAGATACAAAAAAATAATAAAGCTGACAAAAAAATCCCAAAACGATTACTACGTTAGGACTGCCACAAATAAAAGCAAAGCAACATGGAATGTAATTAATGAGATCAAATCTAAATTTCCGATCGATAGCGTAGAACAAATAATTACCAATGACGAAATAATAACCAATCCCAATGACATCGCTAAAACGTTTAATGACTTTTTTCTTGACATCAATAATTTCAATAACAAACAATTCGATACAATTAATAACTCTTCAAATAAATTGACATATAATTCTAATTCTATTTTCTTGACTCCGACAATTCCAGAAGACATCAATAAAATAATAATTTCATTAAAAAATAAAAACAGTACCGGTTATGATGGAATAACGACTAATATTGTTAAAGATGTTGCTGATATAATATCAGAACCCCTAAGCTATATAATAAATTTATGTATAGAAGAAGGCATATTTCCGGACAAATTAAAAATTTCAATTGTAAAGCCTGTTTTTAAAAAAGGTGACAGAACAAATATGAGCAATTATAGACCCATAGCGCTATTACCTATCTTTGCCAAAATTTTAGAAAAGGTTATTTATAAATGTCTCTACACCTTCTTCGAAAGCCATAACATCTTTTCTGCATGTCAATATGGTTTTAGAAAAAATAAGTCGATTAATGTAGCAATATATAATTTCTTAGGAAATATAATGACAAATTTGGACAAAGGACTGCCGGCTGTAGTTTATATGGACATGTCAAAAGCTTTTGACCGTGTGACCATAATATTCTTCTAAGAAAACTATATGCATACGGTGTGAGAGGCAATGCATACAATCTCATAAAATCATATCTATCTAATAGGCAACAGATTACAGAGATAAGGAAAGTAAACGCATTCACAAAAACAGAAGAAACTTATGCATCTGAAACCAGAACGGTAGAAATTGGTGTTCCACAAGGGGGTATCTTATCCGCCCCTCTCTTCCTTGTCTATATAAACAACATGCCTTCGGTAATAAATCACGACATGACATTATTCGCTGACGATAGCACTGTACTATTCATCAATGACAATACAATTGACTTAGAATCTGACATTAACGAATCTTTAGTATTAGTAAATGACTGGCTTAATTCAAATAAATTAATGATTAATATTGACAAGACCAAAATAATGAATTTTAAAATAAGATCTCGACGTACGGGTATTTTAAATATCAAGTATCAAGATAAAGACATTGAAGAAACAGAAACAACAAAATTTCTAGGATTATACGTAGATGACAAAATAAATTGGAAAAAACAAGTCGACTATGTTTGTAAAAAATTAAGCAAGTTCTCATATGCCCTTCACAGACTAAGGAAAATTGCAAATCTACCAACACTAATAACGGCATACCATGGTTACGTCAGCTCTAACCTTAGATACGGTTTGATATTTTGGGGCAATAGTGTTGATAAGGAACGTGCGTTCATTGCACAGAAACGGTGTGTCAGGGCAATTTTCAACTTACAGAAAACCGAATCGTGCGAACCATTTTTTAAAAAACTGAACGTGTTAACATTACCGTGTCTGTACATTTTTGAGGTCGCAGTTTTTGTCAAAAATAATACTGATTTATTTAAATATCGAACGCGTATACGGCATCAGGACAAGCTAGACATAGTTCCTAGTAAGACTCATTTCTTGCACAAAAGTATTTTCTGCTCGGCTCCGCGTATATTCAATAATATTCCAAGGCCTATAAGAGCAATTACTGAAATAAAATCATTTAAAAAGAAACTCCATGAACTATTAGTGAACAAATGCTATTACTCTATGAAAGACTTCTTTGCCGACAAATCACTTTTAAAATATAATCTGCCTGAGTCATGATGCGTTTTGTGTACGAGAACCATTAATTTGTAAATTGTTTGTTTGTTGAAATTTGTTGCTCCAACGGTGTAATAATTTTGAATGTGTTTTGATTTTGATATTGTTGACATGCATGTAATTTCACTATAGGTACTTACCTACATTGTATTGTACGCCCTAAGGGTGGGACATAGCCGTTCGTAGAAATTAATTAACACCATCTGTATTATGTACAATTACCTATGATCCACAACAATAAAGATGATTTGATTTGATTTGAACATACATACAGCTGTGGAAAATGGAACGCTTAGGTGCAGCGTGACAGGTGCTCGCGCTGGTGGACCAATCGCGAGCCATCAACGATCTTCGCGCGGACGAAGACTTCCGAAGAAAATACGAACAGAAAACAATTGAGAACATTTTTTCTCCGCGTCAACGGTGTATTGATATAAATTAAATTTATAATAAATAATAAAATAAGAATAAGAATAAGAATAAGAATAATTTATTATTACAAAAGATACATTTATATAAGTTTGTTTCCTGGAACTCACACTAGGATTCCCTGTGACGTGAGATCCAGGCTCCTTCCATACCTTACATTGTTGTCAATTTCAAATAATGTTCTTAAACTAACTTAATTTTAAGAAGGAATACAATACAACAATGGTTACCGAAAGTGTGTGAATAATGATGTTCGTTAAAATAGAAAAAATAAAAAAATAAAAGTGTTTGGAATTAAGGTAGTATGTCTGTAAGTTATACCTAAACGTTAATTTGAGTTTACATAAGCGAGTGTTTGATATATAAATATATATGAATGTGTTCTCCGTGAGTTTACCACTTAAGCTAATAAATTTTCAGTTGTGTCGTAATCTAAAGAAAGAAGCCACTTTGTTATTGTATTTCTACATTGGTTTTGTGTTAAAGGAAGAATTTTGTGTCGGTCATTGAGTTTCCCATATATGTGCGGACCCATATAACCGTACGACCTTCTGCCAATTGTTTTACGGCATCGTATCTTTTCCCAATGTACCCTTCGACTTGACATGATACAAGTGCTCTTGGACATTTTATGAAATTTTAGTGTGACAGATAGGATGTAAAGCTGTCTGACTCTAAGCACTCCCACTTCGGAATATAGTGTATCTGTGGGGTACCGGTACGGTCGTCCATAGGCAACCTTAAGCAAGGCTCTTTGAGCTCGTTCTACCTTAATTAAAGAGGATTTTCCAGCCCCGCCCCACGCTATGACACAGTAGTTGAGGATGGATTGACAGAGAGAGAAGTAAATCATCTTTAGAATAGAGTCATCTGCAATCTTACCCAGCTGCCTAAAAATACGTAGCATTTTTCTGACCCTGCCCCTTAAAGCACTCAGATGTTGGGACCATGTCAGACGGTTATCCACAAATACTCCTAGATATTTGATCGATTCAGCATATTCGATGTAAGGACAAGCACAATTGTCTGGGTTAGAACAGGAATGCAATTGTGGACAAACGGCATCTATGGGGGAAGAGCGACTAGAGATAGCAAAATTTATTGCTTTCGTTTTTTCAACATTTAGTGTCAGGAGATTATGTTGTAGCCAGTTTGCCACAGCCTTAATCCCGCTTTCAGCCGCCAACTGGACGGCATCCTAAGTTTCCCCATAAAAAACAATTGCGGTGTCGTCCGCATATGTAAATATTTTTGCTTGCGGGATTTGCATAGCGCATAATCCGTTAATGTAGATTATAAACAAGGTAGGGCCCAGTACGCTACCTTGGGGCACACCAAAATGTACAGTGGTTGGGTCACTAGAATAATCTCCTAACACCACTTTTTGCGTTCTATCATTAAGATATGAGGTAAACCAGTCCAGGGCAACGCCACGCACTCCCAGAAGCGACATTTTTTTAATAAGTATTTTCCTAGAAATTGTATCAAATGCTTTGGCGAGGTCCAGGAAGATGCCAGTACATGCATGTCCTTGACCTAGGTTAAGGGTAATAAAATCGGCTAAGTTTGTTACAGCATCCTCCGTGGACCTGCCAACCCGAAAACCATACTGATTTTCGGATAGTAATTTGTTTTTTTCTAGGTATGCGAGTAGTCGTTTATTTACAACTTTCTCAAGGATTTTTGAGAGAGCTGTCAGCAAAGAAATCGGGCGGTAATTTGCAGGATTGTTTGGATCTCCACTTTTAAATATCGGACAAATATTTGCAATTTTTATACAGTCAGGTACCATACCCGTTGTTAGGCTTAAGTTGCACAGAAAGGCAATTGGTCCGACTAAAACATGTGAGCACTGTTTAAGAAAAGTATTACCAATGCCATCATAACCTGTTGCTGATGTTGTTTTCAGGTGATTAATAATTGAATGAATTTCTTTATCGTCAGTCGGAGTAAAAAAGAAAGACTTTGAGCTAGTATGTATAGTACTATATTGTTCATTGATGCAGGCCAATTCCGTTTCAGTTAAACCCAGGATTTTTAGTGTTTTTGCTGCGAGATCCTTGCCCACTGTTGAGAAATAATTGTTCACTTTATTTAATGTGGGGACAGGGTTGTCATTGTCAGTCACAAGCTCATTTGTTCCGGTTTTTTTATTTTGGATATTGCAAATATTTTTAATTTCATGCCATAGCTTTTTACAGTCGCCCTTTGTTTCCAACAGAAGTTTACGGTCGTGGTCTTGTTTCAGATTTGCTAAGATATTGTTACAATAATTCCGATAGTTCCTATACTCCTGTTGGATGACAAGATTATCACGATTTTCCTGTTTCTTGGCGTTAGTGTGCATTAAGTCCCGACGTCTAATGCATTTTAGTAGGTTTCTAGTAATCCATGGCTTGATAATCACTTCTGAGCTACGGCAGGCACGGTTAGTGGTATGTTGTTTAATTTTACCAGAAATAACTTCGACAAATTTTTGGAAAGCCATCGTCACATTGGTCTGATCAAGAAGCCACTCCCAGGATTCGTTTTCTATGTCTAACTTTAAATTTTTATAGTCAATACGTGCATGTCGTTTCTCAACCTTGGCTTTAACTAATTCTCTATGAACGCCTAAAATTACCGTCTCGTGATCTGTTATACCAGTGTCACAAACAATAACCGTAGCCGGCTTCTGAGTTTTCAGCATAACATGATCCAGACAGTTACCACCTCGCGTAGGCAAAGTGTGTCCCGGAAAATACCCGTAGTGGTCGGTTAAGTCCAGGTACTCAGTGGCGCGTCTGTCAGTGGAATCCGGCTTGATATCAATGTTCAGATCGCCCACAATAGCACATGTAGTAGCCTTACATGTCTCCATCAGATTTGTTAAAGATTCACTGAAATTATTTATATTATGAAATGAAGGAGACCTATATATAGCTATCAGTGATAATTCGTTCCTGACACTGATAACCAGACAGTTTGCTTCTTTGAAAGATGGTTCAAAAATAGAGGCTTGAAGTGACGACTGGGTATAGACTATTATCCCATCATTTTGATTAAGACAGTTTTTGGAATAATGACAATCGTAATTATTCATTTCTAAGCAGGTATATGTATCATCAAGCCAACATTCCGTTAAAATAATTATATCTGGCAAAAATAATAGCCGACTCAAAATAATAGAGAAATTATCAAAGTTCTTGTTAAAACTACGGATATTTTGAACCAACACCGTATACTGAGTCCCTACATCACCCAAATGCATCCTACAGTCGTCAATAGAATAGAGTTGCAAGCTAGTTGTAAAAGCCGTTTTATCGATGTCATCAATAACTTGTGCTAAATTAGCCATTAGAATAATTAGTTTGGTGATTCAATATATGATACGATGAGTTATGCAGGATACAATAAATAGAAACTGGGCACATTCGGAACTGACGTGTGATTACAATTATAGCACGAGTTGAAAGTAAGATGGCATAAATGTACAAAAAAATAACAATAGTGTTTATAATAATATGTAAAAGGTACATAGGTTTATTTTGTGTAAACAGATGTATATATAATTTATGCGGCACAGTATATTTATACTGTGGCACAGTTGTGGGGAGAGTCAGTAAAAAATATTTTATACGGGTGTGTGCTTTGTGTGAGGTAACCGAAAAGTAATTATTTTTACAAATTATATAAATAATTAAGCACTTATGTTTTGATGAGTAAATATTAATTTCATGCAAAAAAGAAAAGTATAAAAGATTAGTAAATAAGCATATCAGACCAGTACACAGTCATTGGTTTACAGTATCCAGTTGTAGATTGCGTAGGGTTTGTTCTGATCTGACATGAATTTGTTTCGCTCCTTCAATCTTCCGCAAGAAAATGTTGCCATTCGCCGTCCAACAGAACTTGTATTCTTTTTGTTTCGCAAATTCTCTAGCTACATAAAACAGTTTTCTGGAGCTAGCCGGAAGATATTCTGCAACATATACTGGTCGACGATCGCCAGGTAAACCAATGCAGGTAGTGTTCAATCGCCCATTGGGGTGGGTTTTATTGAAGTCACGTACACCTGTGATGAGCTTATTTTTAATGTACACATTTGTGAATTCCGCAACGATTGATCTGACAGTGCCTGGTTTCCCGGGTAAACGATATGCGTCGCGTAGTACGGTACTATTGAGAGACATATTGACTGCTGCACCAACTTTGCTGATAATCACAGCTAAATCTGATGATGACTCATTCTCCACAGAAGGCACATTGCGTATCTCGACGCACGATGAGCGAGAAAGCTGTTGAATGTCTTGTATTTTTATCTCCAAATTAATTATATTCTCTTTTTGAAGTCGGGTTTCTTTTTGCAGAATATCAATTTTTTTAAGCATATCATCGTATTGCTTAGTGATAAATGTGATAGATTTCTCGATCTCAGCGTTTGATTTTTGAATCGCAAGATTCTGCTGTTTCACTTCAGCTATTTCGGAGACCAGCTTAGAGAGACAATTGCTTTGATCATTCGAGAATTTTGTAAGACGTTCCTCTTGCTCTTTTTTCCAAGTCGACAGCATTTGTAGTATTTCGTCCTTAAGTTCAGAGTCCTTAAGTTCATTACCGGGCGGGGAATTTGGGCAATGTCGCTTGGACCGCGACGTGATGTTGACACATTCAGCAGCGGGTATTTTCGAGTCTGACTTTACTTGCAATACATCGGTGTTCACTGATGGCGAAGCCGTAGGCGAGCGTTGAACGCGAGGCATTGCACGTAACTCAATGTAGATCGTAACACACGTCAGTAAACACTTGCGAGACGCGCAGCCGCGTAGTACACGAGCACTCAGGCGCACGAGTAAGCGAGACGGCAATTATGGCGACTGTCCCGCTCCAGCGTGTGGGCGGGGCTAAACCGGCGAGTTAGCTCAGCGGTACACAAGCACTGCGGCGATCCTTCAAAATTTGTTTAGGCAAGATTGACCACTTTAACTTTGCGGTTATGGACCAGAGTCTCGTATACACTTTTAACAGATTTTTGCATGGACCGAACACACGTTCACTCTCAAGTAAGGTAACGGACGAAGAGGTTAAATAAATAAACTAAATTTAATTTGAGCAATCCCGTTTACATTGGTGACCCCGACGTGATTGCTGCCTTCGTCGCCTTCGATAAGCGTGCGTACGCGTGATGGTGGCTATTGCGCGATCGAGTTAAGAGAGGAAAGAAAGAAAACTGCCTTCTGCCTGTCCCTGACTGACGATCTGCCTTGCCTGCTGACTGCCGTGCTGGTCTGCTGCTGCATCGGCGATTCGGCATTCGATTGGGGAAGTGACTTAATAATTATATTGTGTCCGTTCAAGGTACGTACAATTTACGACCACGCATGACCGCTTGTTTAAAGTTGCCTTATGTGCGAGCAGTGATTCCTTCCTATTTCTCCATTATATTCACTTATCTTCATTCGCGAAGCTTCCGCAATCTGTGTGACTTGCACAAGGTGCCTGCTTCCGTTACCATTCCCTGTTCTCGTGTAGTAGTAATCAGTTTTTCAGCTGGATTGTCGATCATTTCAGCGTTCGTGCCCCTGCTGCCTGCCAGATCCCAACGAGAAAACTGCAGCGCGAGATCGCTTACGTGAGCAGCGGTACTGCGTGAATTCGACGTGACTTGAAAGTCACCGTCCTGACCTTCACTACGCATCGGAATCTGCCGACAGACTGCGTGCTAGAGCTTAGCTGTTAGGTTTAATACTTGACAGCGACACGGTTTGTTGACTATTTTCTTACATAAGTGGCAGAATTGGCAACTGTTTATGCTCGTTGTTTGCTCACATAAGTATACAGGTCAGACATTTAGCTAAGGTGGTTCACCATGACAGACTTAAAGGATTTAATTCAAAGTCGTGGCACAATTAGGGCGAGACTGACTATATTTAGTAAATATATTGATAGTCTAGCGGTAACAGACCCCAAAGCTGTTACAAAATTACAACTTTCTGAATTTCAACTTAAAGTGAGTCGCTGCCAGGAATTGTTGACTCAGTTTGATCAAATCCAGGATAAGATTGAGCAGAAAGATCCAGATATTGAGGAACAGCTCAAGGAAAGAGATACCACTGAAAATAAATTTTGTTCGCTAATTTCTCAAGCTCAACTTTTGATTGAAGCTATTTTGGAAGCGCAAGCTAAACCAAATAATCATGATAATAATGATAATGCCTATCAAACATGTAGTTCTTCTTCTCACAACTCAAATATAAAATTGCCTACCATAAAGCTCCCTTCATTTGATGGAAACTTCTTGAAATGGTTACAGTTTAGGGACACTTTTGATTCATTAGTAAACAAAAACGAGTCCATTCCCAACGTCAACAAGTTTCATTATCTACGATCATCACTGGAAGGTAGCGTGGCTATCGTTATCAAATCGATTGAGTTTACATCTAGGGGTTACACCACGGCTTGGGAACTATTGTGCAATAGGTATGATAACAAAAGGCTTCTTGTTAACCATCACTTTAAGTCATTATTTGGTTTTGATCCTATTGTAAAGGAATCTTATAAGTCTTTGCGATACATGGTGGACTATTACACAAAGAATTTGCAAGCTTTTAGCTGTATTAGATGAGCCCACAGATCATTGGGATTCACTTATAATTTACATGATGTTGTCAAAACTAGATGGCGCCACTGGTCAAAAATGGGAAGAACATAGGAACACTATGAACGGTGCCCCAAGTTTGAACGATTTCTATCAGTTTTTACGCAACCGAGCTCCGATTTATATAAGACTGCTATACCATCGTTCTGATTTAAATAGCTTTGAGAATAATGACATTCGTAGCCATTAACTTAAACTTTTGGAGTGTGTTCATTAAGTCTACATTCAGTCAGTATGATAATGTCAGGTAAAAAATTTAACCTAGACAGAAAAACCATGAAGTTGTCAAAGTTTTTCATTATACTCCGTATATTTTGGCTAATGATGGTAAGCTGGTTTTTAACGTCACCGAAGTCATTCACACATAGTTCTGGGTTATTATGTTTAATACTACTAAAAATTTCGGTACGGTCAATGTCATCAATTAGGTCAATCTGATTAGCCATTTTTAGTATTAGTTAATTGTATTATCCTTTTATAAATTCGTGATTTAAGCCAGTAGAAAGGAATTTGATGTGACTCATATTTGTAATTAAAACATGAGTATGTGTAAGAATAGTTTGTTTGTGTGCAGTTTTTTGATTTTGTGTGTTCTATGGTGCTATTTGAAAGTAATAATATTAACGAATGGTGATGCATAAAAGTGATGACAATTAAAGTTACATTAGTTACCTTGGTGTGCAGTTTAGGAGAGAAAATGTAATTTAAGTTATAATGGTAAGGTTTAATGACATTTAAAAGGTTTTTTTTTTTTTTTTTTAATTGGTATAAACTAGTGCTTGACTGCGATTCCACCTGATGGTAAGTGGTAATGCAATCGTTGATGGTGAGGCGCACTAATTTATTGAGAGCCTATTCACTCTAGCCTTGAAGAGACCCAAATTATAATCGGACGGGAAAATCGCAGCAGGCAAATTATTCCAGTCCCTCGATGTACGCGGTATAAACGACGAGGCAAAACGCTTGGTCCGGACCGTAGAGGTTTCAACAACGTAAGGGTGGATACTCGCCGTTCGTCGGCTTGTCCGATGGTAGAAATGAGATGGTGGAATCAAGTCATGCAATTCCTGCGCACACTCTCCAAAATGAATTCTGTAAAACACCGAAAGGCTGGCTACCCTACGCCTGTGCTCAAGACTTTGTAGATTGGAATTAACCAGATCTGGATCACCAATTAGCCTCTTTGCACGCCTTTCCACCGAGTCCAAAGCTGCCAGGTGGCATTTTGCAGCACCAGCCCATATGTGGCTGCAGTACTCTACACACGAACGGACCTGTGCTTTGTATAACATTAAAAGCTGCCCTGGTGTGAAGTACCGCCGGACTTTTGCAAGTACGCCGAGTTTCCTAGCAGCTACCTTGGCTTTGGACTCAATGAACCGCCCAAAGTTAAGGTCTGAAGAAATTTCAACTCCCAAGAGCTGAAGGCGGTCGGTGTACTCCAGGGATACATTCTGAAAAACAGGAGCCAAGGTGAACGGGCTCCTTTTAGCGGTGAATATACACGCTTGTGTTTTGGCGGCGTTGAATCCCACCAGATTGGCTTCACCCCACTTGGAGACTGCCTGAAGTGAGACATTCGCACGCTCTACCATAGCCTCTCTTTCGGACCGGATTAGCTCCTTACTAGCTCGAGCACCTGGCAGGTATCTCTCTACAACTGTGCTATCTGTAACTCTACTGCTATAGGTAAAAATAAAGATATAAACAAATAGAGAAGTGAGTTAACGAGAATCTACTACTAGTTACTGCGCAACTGTAAGAGAGTGTTCTCATTTTTAACCAGTATGTACTTAGCTCCTTCTTCCTTCCGTAGAAAAATTCTGCCGTTCGCAATCCAGCAAAAGCGATACTTTTCGGTAGCAGCGAGGTCTCGAGCAAGGAAATGCAGCCGCTTTGTTTTATTCGTGAGGTGTTCAGAGAAATAGAGGGGTGAAAAAGTACCAGAGAGGCCCAAATGAGAGGAATTCAGCCGACATGTGCGATGTTCAGAATTGTATAATTTCGTATTCCTCAGAAATTTATCTTTTGCGAAGATGTTGGAGAACTCCATCACGACTGTTGATGTTGTAGCACTCGCTTTGTAAGGAATACGGTATACATCCCTTATTTCGCTGACTGATTCCATGCCAATTAGCTTCATGAGGTTGCTCACCTGGTTTAGGAGGTCTACCTTACTTTCCTTTTTCACGATAGGATAGCCTCTAATCTCGACGGAGGTTTTCTTAAGGAAACGCTCTAGGTTTTCCGACTTTTCCTCAATATTAGCAATGCAAATCCGTGTAGAATCAATTTCCTTCTCAAGCTTGCAGATTTTAACCTCAGAATCAATAACTTGATTTTTCAAGAATCCGAGTGTCTTCTCTATCTCAACGTTTGACGAAATAATATCTGTATTTTGCTGTACGATATTAGTCAAACTCTTTTCTACACTATCCAGCCGTGCTATCAGAGGGCTTATCATTGATGTAAACGTTTCCGTAATATCCAACTTGAATTGTTCAAATTTGTCAGTTACAACTCCTTCCTCCAGGCATGCCCTTTTGAAGTTAGGTCTCACGGTGACGTTTAAGTTGGAGTCTGAGGAAGAAAGACTTTTTGGTGGTTTGCGCTTTATTATTCTCGTCGTAGCAGGCGCAGGATACAAACAAGCTCAGCTGTGTGACGCAATGCGTGTCCGAGCGCCCGCCGAACGGTCTCAGCGGCGCGAGAGCGGGATGGCAATTATTGAGCAGCTCTCTTCTCGCAGCTCGAGGTTCGCGGGGCTCCCGCACGCACTACGCGGCGCAATGTTTCCACAACTAACTCGCTTATTTAACCGTAATTAGGAACTACTTTCGTAATGGAATTAAGTACTATTAGATTAACTAAGAATTGGTCGACACGTCTGCATTGGACAACGGTTTGGACGAAAGAGGATGGTGGCGCGTGTGTTGGATCATTCGGTTCCCTTCAAAATGGTTGAGCTGAGTGGTGCTAATATTCGCGTCAGGTCCGTGAACGGACGCTGTCAGTTGAGACTGGTCATCTCTTAGCTGCCAGTTGCTATTTTAATATCTATATTTAGTTTTTATTTTTACTTTATTGACATTGTTCTCACATGATAGCGACAAGAAACATGTAAAAGAGATATTTGTAATTGCAAAACAGGATTGAAAAGAGTGTCCATGGAGTTTCTTGCACATTCTTCTCCATAGAGATCTGCGCTTTGGAATGTGCAATTAGCATCATTTTTTCTGACTGACTGACTTCTTGACATTTCAAAAGTGCCTGTAAATGGTTTATTTGAAATAAATGCTTTTGAATCTTTGAATCTTTGAGTTTATTAGCGTCATTGGCTCTCAAAAAGGCAACAATATTAATAAACAAATATCCCCCTATAACTCCCAAAACCATACAAGATCGCAGCACCGCACTCATTGATTCCCGAATCTATTCTCGTCATGATCTCAATAGGGTCCCTCATCTAATATTAGCACAGTATTCTAACGCGGTCATTGCCTCAACAAACAGAAGACCGATAGAAGCTCGATATCAATTGAGAGGCACTCGGCAAACAATATTAACAATTGATAGAGTTACACTGATTGAGATGTTCAAAAAGGGAGACAGTGATGATTAGCGGTTGCTAATAGTTATCGATAGTAATGTAATTAGCTATTTATTAAAAAGCAATAGTTTCAGTACACGAGAAAGAGTAATGGCAAACTCTCGAACAAAATTATGCTGAAATATTTTTTAGCTTCAACTGATGAAAGATATACAAATGTATATAAATTACCAATTATATTATTATTATTATTAATTACCGCCTTCATTACGACTGCTCTCTAAACTAGAACTAAACATTTGAAGACATGTGACATCCACCAACCCGTACTGGGCCCGCGTGGTGGATTGCGGCCCATTCCCTCTCCTAGAGAGGAGGCCTGAGTCCCAACAGTGAGAACATTATAAGGCCGACTATGCTATGCTATGATATTGATATGTCAGTCAGTCAGTTTCTCTTTTTATACATACAGATTTATGAAACCAAAAGGGTGCATGGTACATATTATAAAGTAAAAACCCTTCACTTAAAAGCTCTCTTTCTAATGAACCGTTTTCAAATATATTTTGACTTCAATATCTTTATTAAATACCGAAAATCACCTCATTTCATGCTAAAACAACCTTCATTTTAATCATAACCTTTCCAAGTCCGAATGCGTTAATCCCAAAGTAAATTGTAACCGCTTTTGAAACTTTGGGGGCAAACGTCTCAATAAGCGGGGATTCACTTTCAAAGTACCCTCCTCCTAAGAATTTGCATTGAAGAAAGTATTTTGAACTTTTTTGAAAATAATATTTTAAGAATTCAATTTGAGGAGATGACAATCCAGCTTAGAACAGGCGGAGGTGAATAACTTTCTATAATTTTGAATATAAAGTTTTCAAAATTATAGTTCTAAGTTCTAGGTATTTAAAAGGCAGATATTTAACTACCTACGCTAAAAGCTTTAAAAATTGAAGATAAGAATATTGATTCAATTCCATTCCATCAATGTTAAAATTTCTTCACGTATGGGTACGATACATAGATGAAGAGCCCTAGAAAATCATTTTCCAAACTATATAATAAAATTTTGGAATCGCCTTCCAGTAAAATCAGGTGTTGTGGAATTCATATTAATTTTCTTTTTAATTTTCTTTTGACAATATTTCAATTTATTTTTAAAAAGTTTTCGCGACGCACTCATATTTTCATAAATAAATCCAGAAGTAGGTTTGTTGTACAACAACCACGTTTGATAACACATTCGGGTATCACGGTGAGCCCAAAGGACGTGTTTGTTCCATCCCATCACATAGTTTCCTTTATGACGCTTTTTAACAGAACCAGCATGAGTGAGTTCGGCTCCTTTTTTCAAAATACAAATCAATTTATTGTACAATCTATCTATCATCAGCTGATGTTCAGGATTGTGACACATCTTTAAGTCAAGAGTGAATAGGTTACTTCTAGGTAAGCGCGCTCCATCGTCGACCGCATCGTCGCTTTCCATCAGGTGAGATAGCGGTCAAGCGCGACCCTATCAAGAATATAAAAAAAAAACATATTATCAGCATAATTACAAAATTCTGGAGGAAAATCTATTTGTTTTAAGTTGCTATTACAGTAATCAAAATACGTATTTATCTGTTCTAAATCCCTCTCACCCCACACAACCTTGTTACAACAAATGTTGGTTTTAATCTTTTTGGGTTTGATAAGATTAATGTTACATTGTATTAATAATGGAATATGGTCCGAGACGTAAACGCCATACAAAATAGACGCACTATTGACAAAATGCCTGGCGGCCTCCGTGACAACACAGTGATCTAGCCAGCGGAGAAAACCAGGTGGAGCTAGCAAAAATATGCGAGTCTTGTGGCAAAAGTTCTGTGTCAAAACAAGACCATGATTGATCAGTACAGGTTAAAAGTAACTCACGTGGGAATCTTGTTTCTGGGTGCGCGTTAAAGTCTCCCATTCACTGCTCGACTGCGCGACTCCAATTCACTGCTCTCAATCACTGAGATGATCTCACTTAGACAACTCGTAAATTAAGGATGATTTTCGGCACAGTCAGTGGGCATGTACACACAAAAAATTAGCAAATACCGCTCGCCCTGCGCTATTTTAATACACACGACACGATCACTAGCACAATTTATAACCGTCGTAATAACGTCATAATCGCGTAAGAGCGGTTGTATGAAAAACAATGAAAATGTATGTTGAGTTGCATCCCCTTAACATGAGGTTTCTTTCAATTCTACACCACCAGGGCAATGGCGGGTGATCTCTCCATTTCTTTTTTTAAGTCGTACTTACCTATTCATAGCAATAAATTTTCAGACATTTTTCACATTAATATCCTTCAATACCTCAGTACAATAACTTTTTGATTACAAAGCAAGCTTACTAAAAACTTTAATCCCGAAGTCCACAAACCTTTCAAGCTAATTTCTATTAGTATTTCACTCTATATACAAAAGCTCGACTTTCATATTTAGCTCCAGACAGGATTCCCAAGACGGCGACGCTAGTCAAATAATTTGCCTAATTTTAACACATAAATATGTTAATATTAAAATATGAGAACATAGGTCGCTTGTGGATTTTGTCTGGAAATATATTTATAATATATAACTAGAATAACGTATACGTTTATACACAGTAAATAGAAAATTAAGTAACAATTATAGTAATTCAAGTATTGAAATTAAACTTATATACACTCGTTGTGAGAGCAGTGGTAGCCGAGTGATAACGGCCCCGACTTACGAGTTATAGGTCGCGGGTTCAAAGGTTCAAACCCAACCAGGCACATTACTTTGTGTAATTTATTTCATCACCACTGCTCTCAAAACGGTGAAGGAAAACATCGTGAGGAAACCGGCATGTCCTAGAACTAAAAATTCGAAGACGTGTAACATTCACCAACCCACACTGGGCCCGCGTGGTGGATTACGGCCCATTCCCTCTCCTAGAGAGAGGAGGCCTGAGTCCTAGCAGTGGGAACATTATAAGGCTGATTATGCTATGTTATTATTACACCGTTGTGAAGACACTTGGGGGAGGCCTATGTCCAACAGTGGACGTCCTTCGGCTGAAATGATGATGAGTATTTTTTTTAGGAAATCGGTTATCTTAATTCTATGAAATTGTGATGTGACGCACTACACTGGTAGCACGTCATGTTAATGGTGTCTATTTTTAGATTTATCAAGAATTTATTAAAATAAGTGAAAAACCGATCGCCGTCGACGACTTGGGCTCGGTCCGGACGGTTACCGGACGATCGGACGGCGAGGTACCCATTGTTTGCTGTCCGCAAGCCCGCGCCTACGGTGGCCGGAAATCACTACCGCTACCCCTACGTTGCATTTAAAAGTTAAAAACGACTTCCTAAAACTATTTTAGTAAAAAAAAAACTATTTCACTAAAAGTAGTTTCTATTCGAATACCTAATGACCAATTACTCTTTTGCCCAAATCCTTGATGGCTTTAAATTCTATTTAATTTGGGTGATCCGTAAGTATTAAACTGGCAGTATAATAAAATAACCTGCCCCCCTAGCCAAGTCACAAACGATAAACGTAAACTCTCAGTAGTCTTTAATAGATTTTCAACTTTATGTTATTGGATATAAAGTTGAAAATCAATTGAAGATTACACGAGTGTTTTCGTTCGTTCCGGTCGCTAACGCTCAGTAGTCTTTAATAGATTTTCAACTTTATGCTCTTAGGTATAAAGTTGAAAATCTATTGGAGATTACTAAGCGTTCATGTTTATCGTTTGCAACTTGGCTAGGGGGGCTGTCCAGGTCCTTGCGGGCCGGTACGGGCCGATTGGGGCCGCAATCCAGCCCGCAAGTCGCTCACAATATAAATTTTCACACCGCATTATCGTGGGTGATAAAAATACCGTGCCGGGGGGCCGATACCTATCCTTTTGATCATAGATTAGCTATAGAGATCAGAGGCAGACACTATAAGATACCGTTTTATTCTGTTTCACCTTTTGAAAAAAAGAACATACTTTTAATAATAATATAAAAACCTTTACTTCAGACCATTTAGATCCATTACACAGCCTTTCAAATTAAAAATCCAAAAAACACAAAAAAGTACAAGGACAAGTCCTGGTTACAAAAAAAAAAACAACTAATTATTTTAAAACAAAAACAATAAATTCGGCCAAAAAAAAACAAAAACAAATATTAATAAAAAAAAGTTAAAAATTGAAAGAATTGAAAAAAAAAGGTTCAGTCAAGTTTCTGAAAAAAAAATCATAGAAGCATACAATAAAGGTTTCTATTAAATTAAATTGAAATAATATTTTTTTTGGTTTTTTGTTTTGTATAGCAGATTTGAGACCAGCTTGATGCGCTTCAGTCTATTAAAAAATGAATCAAAAGGATCACGGTTTTCTACCGGTTACGTTTCGGGAAGTATCCGGGTGCCGGAGGGCGTGGAATGAACTTGGGCCTCCAAAGGATAGGTTTACTAATACGTGATTTCCACCCATTTATTTACTTATTTATGTACACACAAACACTTAAAAATTTCAAACTAAACTACATAGATCTGCTGTATTCTCTATCCTCCACCTAACCTATCACTGGTGCCTAAGGTAGGCCAAAAGCCTACCTTAGGCACCAGTCTCCCACAGTATGAACCCAATTATTGTCTATTGTCATTGTCTTAGTTTTGTAATTTCTGTGATATTGTGGTGAGAAAATAAACGAATTATTATTATTATTATTATTATTATTATCTTCATAGTCAATTCAATATAAATATTTACGGTACGGTAACCGTTTTATAGGTGCAATAAAATCATGCTGAACCGCACTAAATTGGAGGAGAATTACCCTTTTTCTCGTGATACCGCTGGTTTTGGTACCGGGTCCATGCTATAGTAGTTCCGTTTTAGCGTGGCGAAAATGGTCATTGTCTCTAAATGTTTTCGTAGTAACGTGAAAAATAAAATTGCAATTGTTATACATCAGTAAATAATATTTTTTAGTAAATAAATTATTAAGCACAAAACCATTGGCTTGTTATGAGGGTCCTTTTCCACTCGCTTATCGTCAACATCGAGCATGGTTTAAAAGCTAGTTGCTTCATGTAACGCAATCCAACGCGATGTTTGATGAAAAGACAATGCAAAAAAAGAGAGTTAACGCCTGAAAACTCTGTTAGTAATTCTGTGATTTACTCGAATAGTTCAAAAAACTTGTTCCAAGAAATACGTGTTTTTTTTTTTTCCTTAAAAGTTTTTCAGAAAAATTGTCATCACTCATAATCTCGATTAAATTTGCAAGGCTTCTATTGATATGCTTTTTATATTTTTAATTAATGATTACATTATGGAGGACCAAATTTCACTTAAAATAGCATTCGTTTTACACAAAATTATGTTTTCGTTTCTTTATAAGCCAAGATAATATCCACAAGATAGCTGTGTATACAAAATATCTAGAGAAAGATGTGTAATAAAATCATAATCACGTAAGAGTGGTTATATGAAAATGTACCTCGAAAAGGACGCTCTTAAGGATCATTCAGGACGGCTTCATTTCATTACTGGCTTCTAACAGCTCTTCGCCGCGTATTTACATTCTGTATATGGCCAGAACGCATCCATAGGAAACTGCTCGCGTATACATTGTAGTGCAGTTTTTAAATTTACGATTACAATGTATACAAGAGTAGTACGCAAATACTCGCGTATACTTTGTAGTAGCCAAAGTAACTATCTTTGTTCCATAATATACAGTGCTAGTCCGCATGCATACTAATCGTGTATAGATCGGAATAGGCGTGAAAAACTCTAGATTACAAACTATACGCGAGCAATTGCATAATCGCCATTTTGATTTGTTGACCTCTCTTTCTATTATATGGTAATCATATCTGCGTGTCTATTCTAAACATTGCATCATCTTTCGGCACGTGCTGTTTGTTTTGATTAGCGGTTTTTTGTTGTCTCTGCATAATTTATTATAAAAAAGTGGTAAATACGTTTGTTTACTTAATACAAATGTGAAAAACGATTACCAAAGACACTGCAAGAGTTTTTACTGAGTAAATGTGGTGAATACAAAGAAAAACTGTTTGAATTTGAATCTTCGGAAAAGTTTGAAGTAATCATCAAGTGCAAGCTGGGAGCCCAAATGATTCAATAACATTAGAAGGGAATCTGGCTTTAATGGTCACTGTTCTAACCTAACCTAACCCACATGATCGCTTCGTCTATCTATATCGTTCGGCTTCTAACATGACCTAATCCAGGCGCGATTTTCAACTTAACCAAACCCAAATGATTCACTAACATTAGAAGGGGATCTCCTTTGGGTTTGGTTAAGTTAAAAGCCATTATTTTTTATCTAATTCTACATTAATAATGTTAAAACTTCATTCAATTATATGCATAAATGATTTTATTAAACTATATCGCAGCTTTTGTCAGGCTTAAGTGATATTAATAGTAGTATAATTTGGGAACACGTTAAAAAGTATACAAGACCAGTGAGCATAATCCGTGTAAACATTGTAATTGTAGATTTAAAAATAGCAATACAAAGTATACGCGAGCATTTTCCTATGGCTGCGTTCTGGCCTTGTATACAATGGAAATACGCATGTGCGCGTCTAAGTTACAAACTATACACGAGTAGTACGCAAAATTCGTGTATACATTGTAATCGCAAATTTAAAAACTGCACTACAATGTATACGCGAGCAGTTTCCTATGGATGCGTTCTGGCCATGTACAGAATGTAAATACGCCTCTTCGCCAGCGTGCAAAGCGATTTTTTTCCCAGGAAACATACTGTCGGTTTAAAAAATTGTTCAATGTTACTTGCCCTACCATGAGCTCTTAACGCGATCCATTTTACGACCTAAACTGAATTGTTAAAGGGATGGAGCTATATAGGGTGTATAGCTCGTGTCTTGTCAGTGTCTTTCTCGCTCGCACATCTAAAAATAGGGGTTAAAGTATGAAATTAGCGTTTTTTTAAAACGGATTGCTTTGAAGTATTATATATTTGGAATGACTTAGAATTATACGTTCAAATAAACTTTATATTAAAGGTACGGTATTTTTTTTCCAAAATAAGGTAATTATTGGATTCTTTGGGTTTTGTATTTTCTGTAATATCGCAGTTCCAACCATGAAAGCTAATAAAAAAACTTTTTTTTACATATTAAGATTTCCAACGTAGAAACTATGCATTTCAAAGGGCAAGCAATATCAATTACGTATACTTACGACTTTCTTCTAAGAAAAGAACTTTGTACTCTTGGTTTAATAGCTTTCGTTTTGGAAATTTTGTCTTGTTGCCGCACTGGGGATATAAGTTATTCGCGAAATAAAATTTCCCACGTGAAAGTGATTGAAACAAAAATAGACATCCCATTCATTAGCAGTTTTAAGTCCATGTACATCATCGATATTGCATACTGCTTGAGACACATTGTTTCCACGGTAGAACTCATATTACAAAATAATGCGAGTTTTTTTACATTTCATACAAAAATAGTTACTGCTACTGCAATTTACAGAAAATACAAAACACAAAAAAAAAACAATGAATACCTAATTTTGAAAAAAGAATAACGTACCTACAGTTTATTTGAACTTATATATCCAAGTCATTCCATAGATATAACACTTCAAAGTAACTCGTTTTAGAAAACGGCAATTTCATACTTTAACCCCTAATATTTTAACACGTTATATTAAAGCCCTAGGACATGGTCTAACCGTGTACCTACCCCGGTTTTATCCAAACCCGGTTAGACATCATGGTACTGTCAAACAAATATGCAGACAGTTATTTTCGCATTTATAATATTAGTATGGATTGCTGTTTTTGAGATTTCGAATATCAATAAATGTAGATAGGTCAATGACATCTATTGCCATGTTAAAACGCTTTATTTACAATGCCGATTCTTTGCTTACCTCAATGTATGGCTGCTCATAGTGTTAAGGCTGTTAGTTTTCCCTAGCGTGTCTTTGGACTGGTTATTGATGAAGACAAATATCTTCAGAAGATATCCAAAGATAAAAACATTTTACGGCCACAAAGCGTCTAAAACGGACAACCCGACGTACGGCGAGTATCCACACTTTTTTTTTAAGTGTAGAAATCATCTAATGACTTATCGCGGTCTGGGCGGTGCGGGAGGGCGTGTCAGATTTTTACCGACTAAAACCACACCTGTGTCCTTCAGTTGCCCTTTGCAATCTAGGACTACGGGTTTCCTTTTCAGAAATTCCCCGCGGTCCTAGCTAGCGGGCATCGGCCCTGCTGGGCCCCTACGGGTTTCTGACATCTCCTTGAGGAGCACGTGGATCATTACGCGTTGTTGACGACTGGGCTCGGTCCGATCAATTACCGAACGGCAAGCTACCAATTGCTCGACGTCCGCAAGCCCGCGTCTACCGTGGCTGGTAGTCGGGGTCAGAATCTCGGCGGCTGGGACGTGAGGACATTCGTTCCTCCTTGCTTCGGACCATAGCCCGAACAAGGGCCCGACGCGAGAGGTCGCTGCCGCCGATTGCCTCCACGAGGACACGACGGTGCTCCGCCCAAGCAGGGCCACACCTCCACCGTATGCTCCACCATGTCCTCCGAGTGGTCCGCACAATGATGACACCCGGGCGTTTCTTCCACCTGAATCCGATGCAGGAACCTCCCGAACTTGCCATGTCCGGTGAGGCCAGGTTGTTGAAACCTCTTCCGTCCGGACTAAGCGGTATAAACGATTAAGCTTTTGCTTAACCACGGTATATCGAAGCACTGGAACAATATTAGCAGCAATTACAATTTAGGTATCTTCAAGGTTAAAGTTTTTAGGCTCGTAATAAACTAGCGCGCCTCACCATCAACTATTACATAACTGCTAACCATCAGATGGGTCCGCAGTCAAGCATAAAATTCTAAATTAAGTTTTTTATATTTATTTATTTATTACTTTATTGCACACCTTAATTTTCTACAGGACAGACATTTATAAAAAAATAAGTGTACAATAGGCGGTCTTATTGCACAGGGCAATTTCTACCAGACAACCTTTGGATGGACTGTGACGAAAGGAAAAGACTTGGGGCTGTCAGTGTACAACAACATAAAAAGATAATAAAATACATATAATACATAAATAGGTATATTACCAAATAATAAACTAATAAATATTAAAATATACGACAATGAAAGGAGAAGAAAAATTAAATTGATAGGTAATGCTCCTTCACCATCTTTTTGAAAGTTGGTAGCGTTTGGGCACGCCTCACTTCTAAGGGCAATGCATTTCACAAACGCGCTGCTTGTATCGTGAAAGATTTATCAAAGAACGATGTGGAATGCATATGAATACTAAGTTTTAAATTCTCCGATGACCTCAAGGACCTAGAATGTGTGTCACAGAGGAACTGAAAGCGTTATTTAAGATAAAAAGGAGTCGAAGGATTAAAGAGCACATTGTAAAGCAAAGAAAGTATGTGAGTATTCCGGCGAAGGCGAATGGGAAGCCATTTGAGCTGAGTGCGAAATTCAGAAACGTGGTCATACTTGCGCAAGCCAAATATAAACCTGATACAAAGATTTTGAAGTCGCTCAAGCTTATCCAATTGGTCTTGGTTGAGATCAAGATAGCTGGCATCAGCATAGTCCAAGATTAGGAGAAGAAGAGATTGTGCCATCGCAATTTTAGTAGGGATGGGAAGAAAATTACGAAGGCGCCTCATGGAACCCACCGAGGCAAACAGTTTACGGCTAACCTCCTGCAGCTGTTTAGTCCAGGAAAGAGTGCTGTCGATAATAAATCCCCAAGTTCTTTACTATATGAGTTACAGGAATTACGGTGTTATTGAAATAAACTTGGGGAAGTGTCGACCAATCAATTTTACAGACAGTTCGGGAACTACCAACAAC
Source organism: Mythimna impura (assembly GCA_905147345.3). Lineage (NCBI taxonomy): Eukaryota > Metazoa > Arthropoda > Insecta > Lepidoptera > Noctuidae > Mythimna > Mythimna impura. The sequence continues at coordinate 3,240,541 of LR990352.1, forward strand.
AATCACCTGCGTCTTGGATGGATTGATCTTCAGCCCAAACTCAGTGCTCCAGTCACCTATTCGAGTCAAGTCTGTATTAATAGTCGCAATGGCATCAGACAGCCTTTCAAGAGGGGATTGGGTGTATATTTGTAGATCATCAGCATACAGGTGGTAGAGAGAAGATAGTCGTTGAGTTATAGCATTAATAAAAAGTGCGAAAAGTAGAGGAGATAAAACGCCACCCTGTGGCATACCGGCAGAAGTACACAGCAGAAGTACAGTTACACGAAGAAGAAAAATATTCCTCAAAACAAACACGTTGCCAACGACCAAACAGGTAACTTTTGAACCAGTCAATTACCGGAGGAGATATGTTAAAAGAGCAAAGGATGCCAAGCAAAATGTCAAAGTCAACAGTATTAAAAGCATTGCTAAAGTCAAGCAGAGCAAGTACTGTTAACTTCCCCATCTCCATGCCTGACCTGATATCATCTGTGATATGCACAAGTGTGCAGGTAGTGCTGTGTCCAGGTCCAAAACCAGATTGGAAGGGATTAAGTAGATTGTGCTTGGAAAGGAACATGCTAAGTTGCTGGTGGACAAGTTTTTCAAGGACTTTGGACAGGAATGGAAGAATAGAAATAGGACGATAGTCAGAGAAAGAAGCAGGATGAGATTTTTTAGGCAAAGGTATAAGTTGGGCATCTTTCCAAACTTTTGGAAAGACACTACTAGAAATAGAGAAGTTCAGGATGTAAAGGATAACAGGAAGAATGTTATCAAGGATGGGTATAATCATTTTTCGGCTGATACAGTCACTACCAACAGCGTTGGATGTTATCGATAAAATAGTCTTTTTAACATCACAAGCAGTGAATTGACTTATGACAAAAGGGGAAAAATCAGGTATCGGAAGGTTTGAAAGATGACTTAGTGTAATTGCTTTGGTGGTCCTATTTAATAAGGGCGAAGTAGAAAAATGACTGTTAAGTAAGTTGAAGTCTAAGTCTTTAGGAATTGTGTCATGAGACTTTTTTCCAATACCTAATGATTTAAGAAAATTCCAGACCTTAGCTGGATCACCATTTTGAACTGAAGCGTGAATATGTTGGCGTTTTGCGTTTCTACACACCTTGTTGCAGTGATTTCTAATGGAGACATACTTTTCCCTATTGATGTCGTTTGGCCGAATTTTAAACTTAAATTTCGCGGCTGCTTTTTTATTAAGTAAAAGTTTAATTTCATTAGTCCGCCATGGCGCTGGAAGATGCTTAACTCTCACAGCTCGAATAGGTGCATGAGTGTCATATAGCTGAATCAAGGTAGAAGTTAAGATTTCAACTTGTTCGTCAACGGACGAGGATGATACCAAAGGTGTCCAGTCGATACTGCTAGCATCCTCTCGAAGACGATCAATGTTCATCCCATCAAAATTGCGAAGCAGAAGAGTTTTGGACTTATGCTTGGGAGGTCGGATTTTATAGGAAGTGAAAATTAGATCATGATAGGAAAAAGCGTCAGCTGAACATTGACCATGTTTAGCGACGTGATCAAGAGAAGAGACAAAAATAAGATCGAGAAGTGAAGGAACAGAGTTAGGAAAATGGTGAGTAGCACCAAGATCGAGAATAGAAAGGTTAGTAGATTCTATAATGTGACGAAGAGAGACATGTATTAAAGTCACCCATTATAATACTTTGACTGTAAGAAGGAATTAAAGCTTCTAAAATACGTTCAAAAGAAGAAAAAAAGTTAATACGAAGAGAAGGACAGTAGTAGACCCCAAGAAGAATTTTAGAATGATGAAGTTCAACTTCCAGGAAAAGATGTTCACCGGCATTCCACGGGGGCGGCTGAGTGGACATGCTAACAATAGAAAAAGGAAAGTAATCGCGAAGATAAATGGCCACTCCGCCACCACCACCCACCGCGCGATCATTCCTAACAAGTTTGAACCCTGGAAGAGAGTAGGAGGAAGAGGGCAGAGAAGGCTTTAACCATGATTCTGAAACCAGAATCGCATGAATATTCTTACAGTCAAAACTGGCCAGCATATCAATAAAATGGGCCGGAATACTTTGGGCATTTCTGTGGACTACATTAAAGTTCCCAGAGACATCGGAAAATAATGAAGTAAGAGTTTCGGAAAGAGAGGGAGCACTTACGAAGCTATCATCATCACTATCCAAAGAATAAAAAGTATTACTGTCACTGCTACAGCCAGGGCTGAGCATCTATATATAAAAAATAAAATAATAATAAATGAAATACTAAAAACAAAAATAATAAAAATTACGCGGTTAACTATTCGTCCACCTGCCAGTTGTGCTTACAATAAAATAAAAACATAAATTATAAACCAGTTACTTTGATTTAGTAGTCCAGGCATAAAATATAGAAATTAAATACGTGTAACGGAACGAATATAATAAAATGTTGAGTAACGTCATGCGTCAGTGTAGTAACGAAACGCAAACAAAAGTGACATGACAGATAGGTGACAGTGACATAAGCCATTAATCAAAACAATTTTTCGGAAAAAAGTAAGGTACACAAATAAACGACAGGAAGCGAAGAATGGAAAGAAAAAAAAAACGAAAAAAAAAAAAAACGATTAATCGATAAAATTACTTTAAATTTCTAAAAAGATATAATTTAATATCATTTACGCAAAAATCCTTTGCATATTTTTAATAAAACTTCAATTTTACAAAGTTTTACCCGCGACGTTCATATTATAAGCCCCAGTGTCATCTACTTGTACCTACCCTCCGGCGACAGACATGTGAAGACTGAGTTTCAGACTCCGTACAAAGACATTATTACACTTTGAAATTACTCATAAAATGTGTAAGACAAGAGTTTACAATATATTGCATTTGAGAAACCTTTGTTTAAAAGTTTTTTAATAGGTTGGTAAATTATATTTAAACTTCTTAAATATGAATAAAAATATTTAAATACTCACTATTTAATTATTATTAAATATTTTTATTCATATTTTTTTACTAGTAATCGCTAGCACTAATTCTAAGCATGAAATCCTGATTCCGATTCCCCGGGAATCGAACTTTTACTGACTAAAACCTACTTGTGTTCCTTCAGTTGGTTGGAATTTAGATTCAGTGGCAATAGGTACACCTGTTGTTGCATCGGTTAAGTGTGTGTACTCTAGGCAGGTCATAACTTGTCATCATTCTATAAATATATAATTTAGAACATTTATATTGTAAATGTAATCATTTGCGACCCACAATATAGACATCACCAAATAGATAGGTACAGTAGCCAATCTACATACAAAGCGCGCTCGAGCAACGCACACATAGAAACCGCTCACGGACACGATATCTCGGCTCAATTCAGCTCAATGCGAGCTCGTGTGCTATCCGTTTGAGACACGCATCTGTCTTTTTTTGTGGAAAAAAGGACCAACAAAAAAAACCTTATTCTAATTGTGCAGTGGACGGTTGTTTAAATTCAACATGAAACAGTTAATTGATGTTTTTTAGGCTACCAGTTTTTTCAGAGAGGAGTAGTAGATATTTTCTTGTATTTTGATGGTTTATTTTAATGTAACACAGATCAGGCCCCACGCCGAGAAAGAGAAGATGATTTTGTGGCCATGTAATATTTTTACAATTCAAATTAAGTAGGCATTTATCACCGCGCCCGATCGCTATCGGACAGTTCGCCGCCACGCGCTGACCCTAACGCGATCGCCGAGCGTATTTATGAAAAGTGAAGTACATACATGAGATTGACTTCTGTACCTATCTATTTTGTGGCTGTATGTTAGAGTTTTAGGTAAATAAAATAATGTTGATTGAACCTTAGGGTGGTGTCCTGAAATACAGGCTCTAAGCCTAGTTTAGGCACCTGTCTCCGACAATAAGCAATGTATCTACTATTACATTTTTTGTTTTCAAAGTAGGAATCATCCAATGACTTCTTGCGCTCCAGGGTGGAGGGAGAGCGTGCCAGACTTTTACTGACTAAAACCACACCTGTGTCCTTCAGTTTTTCTTTGCGTTCTAAGACCATGAGTTTCCTTTTCATAAATTCCCTGTGGCTTTAGCGGGCATCGGCCCTACTAGGTCCTTGCGGTGTTGCTGACATCTCTTTAAGACACGCGTGTTAGTTAGTGTTCCCTACGCGCCAACGACTAGGCGTGGGAAAAGTGTGTCATCTTTGCGATTGGAACATTTGCATCTGAATCACTGAAATGTTCCGAAACAGTGATATGCATCGATATATATGTACTACGTACAATATAAGTCGATGGTGATATGTATCATTTGGAACATTTGGAACACCTGCTCAAAAGATACAAACGGAACATTTGAAACATCGGCTCACAAGATACAAAAGGAACATTTAGAACATCGGCTCAAAAGATAAAAAAGGGATCATTTGAAACATCGGCTCACAAGATACAAACGGAACATTTGGAACAACTGCTCAAAAGATACTACAGACACTGACTGCTATGAATCGTGATCTGTTACGTTTCGTCATATACACTACATTCGCCTACCATCGACACTGTGCCCGCGTCTACGGTGGCCGATAGTCGTCCTGCAACTCCCGAAGCCCTGGGTCTCCTGTCGTGGTGGCTGGGGCGTGAGAACTTTTACCCCAGAAACTAAGTATCTATTGTGTATTGTGGCGAGAAAATAAATCTTGTTTTATCTAGCATGTCTGTAAGATCTTTCTAACCGTTACAGACATGATGGTATGTTGTGTTTTTTGTTTATTTCAATAACGGACACTGCGTGAAAAGTGTCCTTTTCTTTTGTAGGTATATATACTAGCTTTTGCCTGCGGATTCGCCCGCGTGAAAGTAGGTTTTTCCATTAAACTTTGGACCCCATTTCATTCCCTCAGGGTTGGAGTTTCGTAAAATCCGTTCTTAGCGGATGTCTAAACCGTATAAGGAACTTACTAGCCAAATTTTAAGTTTGTAGGTGTTATAGTTTCTGAGATTTCGAGATTAATCGGTGAGTGGTGTTTCGCTTTTATATATTTATATAGATTTAGACGGATTGTCAGGATGGTTCGAGCTATGATCAGCCACCAGGTGGATCTATTTGAGTATCGTGCAATAAAATGGCTAGGAATTTAACCACTTTACTTCTCAATATAATTCTATACAGTGACATATAAGTACATACATATTTAGATTCATAAAACAAATATTAAGAATACAATTAATTAAAATTGTATATAATAGTTGAAAAAATGGCATGGCTGGAGAACACAAATATAAAAATGTGAGTTTGCAAACCCTTCACAATTGAAACTGATTACAGTTTCTTGTTTAATAATTAGAAATCGATAAACGATAATTCTTTAACATGTAGGTATATTAAAACAGGTGATCTAGCCTATTTTTTTTTTGTGTGTTTTTCATTAGTGTATATATTAGAATAGAATACATTAGAATAAGATCCATAAACAAAAAAAACGGATGCTAAAGAAGTTTAACCGACCCAGAACCTAGCTGTAATTTTTCATTTTATTGTTAAGCAAACACTTATTTTTATATCCAGTTTTGTATACCTACAGAGTGTCATATTCGCATTTATGAAAATGCTATTTAAATAAAGATTAAAAAAAAAATGTGTCAAGAAGCTACCTTCATAAAAGCATAGCATAATCAGCCTTTTAATGTTCCCACTGCTGGGACTCAGGCCTCCTCTATCTAGGAGAGGGAATGGGCCGTAATCCACCACGCGGACCCAGTGCGGATTGGTGAATGTCACATGTCTTCGAATTTTTGGTTCTAGGACATGCCGGTTTTCTCACGATGTTTTCCTTCACCGTTTTGAGAGCAGTGGTGATGAAATAAATTACACAAATTAATGCGCCTGGCTGGGTTGCGTATTTACATTCTGTACATGGCCAGAACGCATCCATAGGAAACTGCTCGCGTATACATTGTAGTGCAGTTTTTAAATTTGCGATTACAATGTATACAAGAGTAGTACGCAAATACTCGCGTATACTTTGTAGTAGCCAAAGTAACTAGCTTTGTTCCATAATATACAGTGCTAGTCCGCATGCATACTAATCCTGTATAGATCGGAATAGGCGCGAAAAACTCTAGATTACAAACTATACGCGAGCAGTTGCATAATCGCCATTTTGATTTGTTGACCTCTCTTTCTATTATATGGTAATCATATCTGCGTATCTATTCTAAACATTGCATCATCTTTCGGCACGTGCTGTTTGTTTTGATTAGCGGTTTTTTGTTGTCTCTGCATATTTATTATAAAAAAGTGGTAAATACGTTTGTTTACTTAATACAAATGTGAAAAACGATTACCAAAGACACTGCAAGAGTTTTTACTGAGTAAATGTGGTGAATACAAAGAAAAACTGTTTGAATTTGAATCTTCGGAAAAGTTTGAAGTAATCATCAAGTGCAAGCTGGGAGCCCAAATGATTCAATAACATTAGAAGGGAATCTGGCTTAATGGTCACTGTTCTAACCTAACCTAACTCACATGATCGGTTCGTCTATCTATATCGTTCGGCTTCTAACATGACCTAATCCAGGCGCGATTTTCAACTTAACCAAGCCCAAATGATTCACTAACATTAGAAGGGGATCTCCTTTGGGTTTGGTTAAGTTAAAAGCCATTATTTTTTATCTAATTCTACATTAATAATGTTAAAACTTCATTCCATTATATGCATAAATGATTTTATTAAACTATATCGCAGCTTTTGTCAGGCGTAAGTGATATTAACAGTAGTATAGTTTGGGAACACGTTAAAAAGTATACAAGACCAGTGAGCATAATTCGTGTAAACATTGTAAATGTAGATTTAAAAATAGCAATACAAAGTATACGCGAGCAGTTTCCTATGGCTGCGTTTTGGCCTTGTATACAATGGAAATACGCATGTGCGCGTCTAAGTTACAAACTATACACGAGTAGTACGCAAAATTCGTGTATACATTGTAATCGCAAATTTAAAAACTACACTACAATGTATACGCGAGCAGTTATGGATGCGTTCTGGCCATGTACAGAATGTAAATACGCGGCTGGGTTTGAACCCGCGACCTACAACTCGTAAGTCAGGGCCGTTACCGCTCGGCCACCACTGCTCATAAAATTCTGAAATTCTGCCTTCATAGAAGACCAATGCCAATTTGCCAGTTCTCGGAATAGACCGAAAATTTCAGGAACACTTACAAGTTACGACTTCTAAGATACTAAACGATGAAAATCTTAATAGGTACAAACAAATTATCCGGAGCTGTCCCGACCAGAAACTTAGTAACAATTAATTACCTACTATAAAACCGTCTAATTAATTGCTTCCCCAATTTAATTTGTTGTTTCGCTCGTAAAAACTGGGAATACTTAAACTTAAGTTAAAAATTTAGATAACTAATTAGATTTTGCTTTAGTCCATGTTTAATAAACATTAATTAGTTAAAATTTAATTAATAGAACGGTTTTACTTGAACGTTAACAGAACACTTTGCCAGAAGATTTTTTATTCTATAAATGTACTCATTTACACATCATAACACAAGTTTTCTTAGTATGGGCTCCTGTCTCCCTACCAAAAAATATTGATTAAAGAAATTTTGCTGTACCTATGTATCTTGTGGGAGAAATAATCAAAATTTATTATTATTATTGTAATTTATTATTTACTGCATAAATTCGTCAACATAAAGGCTGGCAAAGGCCGTTTTGACATCAAGATACTTATAAAAATGTTCAACCAAATATGAACGCTTTTTCGCCTACTATCCAATGGGCAAAATGGGAAACAATATTAAATATAATATAATAATAATATTCCACAACTATCACACAACGCCGTCTAGTCTCAAGCTAAGCAGAGCTTGTGTTATGAGTACTAGACAACTGATAAACATACTTATATATTTCTAAATACATACATATTATAGATAAATTACACCCAGACACAGAACAAATGATCGTGCTCATCACACCAACATTTGTCATGGGTGGGAATCGAACCCACGACCTCCGGCGTAGCAGTCAGGGCCACTAACCACTAGACCAACAGGCCAGTCTAAAGTCTAAATGATACCTGAAAAACCTATTACAAATGTTATCTTACTTTTATAAGGTAAAATCTGTCTCTTATCTCTCTTTTCGTGTGTTTTACTAGAAAAGAAAAATAAAAATAAAAAATTGAATTTTTAACATTTATTTCACAATTTTTACAAATCCTGCTCAAATTGTTGGCCTCTGTTGTGAATGCAGGCCCGAAATCTGTTCCGTATTTCGAAAGTTTTTGTACGAAGTCGTATTTCCTCCTTAATTGTATTGAAAGCCGTTTCAATGCGTTGAACTAGACTACTTTCTACTACTACTATTACTACTACTACTACTACATAGAACTTACTTTCAAAATGGCATTTTTAATAGAGACCATGAAATTAGGAACCATTTCCGTGTTCATCATAATTGTTTAAATACTGCTATGCTCCGCTGCGTTTCCGACTTATCTCAGTTACAAATCACGCCATTTTAATGAAACTGTTTTCTCAAAAAAGATTTTTGGGTAATTCTATAATACTTTTCGACATAAACCGCCCCTAAGTGTATTGTTTATGATAAGACCTGCCATACTGTATGGATCAGAATGTTGGGCTGTAAAAAAAGATGGATGAAAAAAGATTACGTCATGTAGCGGAGATGATAATGTTGAGATGGATGTGTGGTATGACGAGAATGGATAAAGTGAGAAATGAGTATATTAAATGAAGTTTGAAAGTGGCGCCAGTGACTGAAAAGTTGAAAGGGAATCGTTTGTCTTGGTATGGTCATGTGAAGAGGAGGGATGAAACGCATGTCACTAAAAAAGTTCTGATTATACATGTAGATGGATGGATGATGGAGAGGGAGATGGAGGCCAAAGAAAAGATGGATTAATTGTGTGAGGAGTGATATGAAAGAAAAGGCAGTTAGTTAGTGAGAAAGTGTTAGTGAGTGTAAGAAAATACATGTTGCGCCGACCTCAAGTAATGTGGGATAAGGGCAGGAGGAAGAAGTTTTACACAAATTTTATTTTTGGTTTCAAAAGAAACCTAGATAATAAACAGAGGACATTTGTGTTGCCTAAATATCTAGAGAAAGATACCTAATAACGTCACGATTATGCAGGAGCGGTTGCGTGGAAATTATCACGGGTAGGGCGCTCTTAAGTTTTTACTATTAAACGTGTATTGTATAAATTATTAATATATTAATTTCTACAAATCATCCTAAAAAAATATTATTGAATGGCCCTTTTATCACCATCTACATTGGGTCAGTCCACAATACACAATAACAAAATAGAATTAACGATCATTCGCGAATGCGAAACTGTGTTAAAATAACTTGCCTGCTGAAAGAATATTAATTAATTATGAATTTGAAATATGTTTTATTTATTTTGATTTTTAATTTAAACCATTTTAATCGTTGCACTGCTGGAAGTGTAAGTATCATAGCTATTTTTAGTTTATTTTTTTCAGTCCAAATTTGTTTAGCACATAACCAAGAACACTAACAAAGACTCAAAGGATGCTTCGCTACGTCCGTCTATCCATCCACGGTTTAGCTTGAAGACTGTTAGTAATAGAAAGCTGTCATTTTGCATAGGTATATTTATATTATACTCGCTGACAAACTAGTAAAATATAATCTACTAAAAAAGTTATTAGGGTACCTCCGCTGCATGTAAAGAGGAAATCGTTTTCAAAAAAATGCGGGAATGTAACACCTTCATATTGTGACTGTTCCTAAAAGACCCTAGGCTGATAAAATTTTCGTTTTTCCTGAATTTGCCTACATGAAGGTATGAAGGTCGGCTTCCCACTAAATGGGAGGAATGGGGCACCTCCCCGCCCCATTCTGTGGTCCTCATCCTGATGACCTGGACAGACCTCCACCGTCAGTAATGGACTCCCAGGAGATTTATCACCACGTCCCGACTTAGAAAGTTTAAGGGACGGGGATAGGGTAGAGAAAAAAACAAAATTAAACAATTGGGATTGGGAATCCATGGATAAGGAAGGATAATCTACTTTTCTTTTGAATTATGAAATTTAAGGGACTGAGAGGGCTACAAAAGGGAATATGACACGTGACGCTTGTATTTAGAATTAATTATTTTAGAATTACTTTAATCCATTTCACCCGTGCATGTCCTGACCAATCCTACGGCAAAGGGTTGTGAGGCCTCTGCTATTGGATAAGACACACTTTCTATAACAATCAATTCCTTATAACGACCTATCCACCATCGCCAATACAATACAAAACTTAAACAAGCGTGACGCATCGTCAGTCGCCGCAGAACTATTCACAGCTGCCTCGCTAGACGCCGAAGTGGTTTATAAATCGACACTTCTCACTTCCTTACTGCCCCAAGTTGAGGACATCATAACCTCCAAGCCTCCGAGCTACGTCTAGCTGCGGGACTTTTCTGAAATGACTCCAAATTACGTGTCTCGCTAAATATTATTTTTTTGTATCAGTAAGAGGCCTACGGGGGCCGGGTGTGATTTAACGAGATACGTTCACTAGCGTTCCTTAGAACGACTACCAATGCAATCCAGGGTGCTCAGCGATGACTACCCCCTTCTTTCAGGAAGTGTGCGCCTATCAAGAGCAATGTAAAGTATTCTACTGTCAGTCAGTCCATAGGGGGAGGTAACCGTCGCTAACGTTTGGTGGTTTGTGATCTTGTTATAGCTTAAACTGGCTCTAGTATGTAACGAATATTTATTCGGTTCAGCCTTCAGTCGGCAGTGCCTCAGTCATAGTTGTGTCAAGTAGGTACGCCGGCCGGCAAAGGTCATGTCCACCCCGAATGAAATCAGTGTCGAGCCCACTTCTAAGAAGTTAATATCAAGTTCACTCCAAAGGAAGGCTTTCTCCGAGTCCCTAACACCAACCGCAAGCTTAAGTCACCTTGTCAAGGAATGGTATAAGGATAAAAGAGTTAACACTCACCCATTCGGTCACCAACACAGTCGCTAAGATTCACTCGCGTACTTACACACTACTTACGCACAACCAACGCCCATCCATTCGTACTCTAACTCACACACGGATCTGTATTATAAATATTATGCAAGCCTAAACTGGACTTAGTCCACTTGTATCTAATACTGGATCACAATCCTAGCACTTCTAAGAATTACCACGGGACATTATGTAGCCCTACAATATCTACTGAGTTAGTCAGCCCCGTTCCTGCTGGACGTCCGAACCCTATCTCTGCCCGAAGCCAAGTGTCCTCTCCCCGAGCCAACCGTCCCCCCTCCTGCGCGTCGGAAGGAAGAGTCTGTGACGGTGACGGTGGTGGTGGGTGGAGTGTTCCCACACATTCCTAACAAGTTTTTATTGCACCGTTTTTTGTATACTTTCCTAATTGTCTGTAAAAGGTTTTGGACGCCCGTTTCTTAACGACTCACTTGCACATGTGCGCTATTAGAAATCCCATAATTCAATAGTTTCTTTAGAATTCTATCGGCCCTTTCTTTAAAAAGGACAATTTATGTGGGTCCAAGTGGCCTGGCACCAGTCGTGGTATTTAAAAATAAATATAATTTCTTGTTGTTAATTTGGAATAAGTGACAGACAGTCACATTCCCCCCTCTGAAAATCAGACGCGTGACGTAGTAAAGCGGATGAGCTTTCACAATAGGATAAACCATTCATTCTCATTAAATCTAATATAGAATCTTATTCCCATTCGGTGGGTTAAAATAGTCTAATCTAGTTGGACTGGTACATGAGTCCAATAAGATAAAATATCTGCTAAGATTTCCTAACGTACCGTCAACAAGGAATCATCCTCTAGTGACTACATTCACTGAATCTATATCATTCATAATCCCTTAAGATTGGCATACTATAATACCAAATTAATATACATGTATGTCTGTAACCTTGTTTTACATACATGTTATTATGAAATAGGATTAAAATCCAAAGAAAACATTTGGAAATCCAAAAACTTTGCATTGTAATTAAACAATTACAGAATGCTATAGAGCTTTACCCTTTTGGTATGTTAAAATAATCTAAAATCTAATCATTATAGTTATTCCAGCAAGATGGGAATCCAGCTACAATTATTCCAGTGGGTTGTCGGCCATAATTCGGCTATGTGTCACCCATGGGTTGTAACACAATCGCTTTACCTATTTCAACCTATAGTCCATCAAAATGGCAAAGTTCTCAATCTTTATCCTACCTCAGTGTACCAACTGTTTGCTTACGTGGTTTTATCACCAAGACCCTTCTCCAGTAACCTCACTCAAAACAATGAGTATGTGTTCAGCCCCTATTTTTTTTTATTGGCCTATTGAGTTTAAGAAACTTTAAAACAGTCCCTTTTTTTTGTTTCATAAGGATCGGCAACATTATGGCAACAAAAATTTTTTTCTGTGCCTTAAATGTGCGTCGGGTCATTTCGTTAATGACTTTTAGAATTGTGATGAATATGGCATCTCAATGGGCACAAAATATTGCTTTCGCCACATGGCGGACATAAATGTGGGCTTGTTTCCCATAAAACTCAGGCTAAATGAGTTTTCAAGAGGTCCCATATTATGTTACGCTATTTTAAAACGGATAACAATTTTTTGTTATTCTTAAACTAATTGACAGACTGTCAAGTCGTAAAATACACACATAAGGTACATTTAAGTGGCTCGATGTAACCGGTCTATATGGTAAATATATTTAGTCGTCATGAGTAAATTATATATCGATAAAACCTAATCAGCGCTAGAGTTCCTATATAAGTGTCATAAGAAACTAGTACCTAAAATACCCCGTGATAGGTACGGCAAAAGAAGCTAATACTCATAACTATTCGATTTGAAACATGAATCAATTAAGATTTACATATATATATAACGTCAATTATTATTGCATGATATGTCGTAGAACCATCTTCAAGATACCTAGTTCTATAAAACGTTCTCAGGCCCATCTGACGTTCATTCGATACATAGCTGGTATATCTAAACCTAGTTTTACCCAATTACCACGAAGCGTTATTTTGAATAATACCTATACCTTCTTGTCATATCGAAAAATCATCGTTTTATGAGACCTTATGTTTATGTTTTTATTTTACACCAGCGTCTCATCTAACCTGTAGTCGGCGTGTAACTATTATAACGGGATTTTTCTGCGACTTAGTATTGTTGTAATTTTTCGAGCAACTGCATTTCAGTAGACCTGTGCATGCTTATAGTTTAATTTTACATACCAGGGTCTCTTCTAGGGCTATACGTGTACCTACGGTGCTCGCTCGTTCTAAACTCAGCCTATCGCAGTTGTCGCAGGACAAAGGCCATCCTTTATGCACCTTCACGCTGAGTCAGCTGCTGAGATCGACTCCAAGAGTAGCTGAAATAGTCCGCACATAAAAATATTAGATTATATTTCACTGAGACGCAATAACCCCCCTCTGATTCTAAGAGGATAGAATAGTCCTGAAATGCAACAAGTTTTAGAAAGCTATTGATACTGATTCTGCTAGAACAGACAGTTTTGGATTTCCTAGAAGAGTTGAGACGAATATCTATTCATTAGAGATGGTCTATTTCCTATAAACGTGGGCACTTTGAGAAATCTGATAATGCCTCCCTCGCTCTTACATATAAATCAAATTAATCACTGATATAATTGTGACGCGACTTGTTTGGTACCTACGCCATTTTTTTTTTTTTTTTTTTTTAGATTGGGTTTCCCATTTACGAAATAAAATCGAATAACTCCTCTCGCTCTGGGTGGAGCGCGAGGGACCGTCAGACCCTTATTGACCAAAACTCTGCAGTGTTCCTTTATTTCGGTAACCCTAATCACTAATATTTAGTGTCATAACAAAGATCATACGCGAAGTAACGTAAGGGTCTAATAAAAGTGAAACTTAGCTTCGCAACAGGGACCGCGTTACAGCAATCACTGGAATCAGGTGGTGTCAGCCATCAGATGAACTACGGGCTAAGCGCAACGCACAAATCGCAAGTTTAGTAACAGCGTTGTCGCAGCGATGTGAAGATTTAAATATCCTGGAATTTATAATAAGGCCACACAAGTATCTATTCAAATAATATACATACATACGCTGCATAATAGCGTATGTATAATATACATACGCTGCAGACTTGGCAATATTTAGAATATCCTACTATAATGTAATCACTGAAAGATATACCTACTACTATCTTTGTAAACGAGTTGTCACTGTGTAGATAATCTACACGTTTGCTAGACTTAGGTACTAAATTATATTTCATGTCCATTCCTTTCACTTAGCACACACACCGATCTCAACCTCAAAACCACATTTCATTTTCACAAACATTCATTCAGATTTAAAACTTATGATTGCAGGGAGTCGAACCCATTCTGACATTAGCTCAGGGCCCTATTATTATTGAAACTATTAACACTAACTAGGTACATAACATTACCTCCTCATATAAGCATGGGGATCGAACCCATTATTAGAAGCATATAAACACAAACACACATTCATACAAGCTATAATCTTCATACAAATATTTCAGTGTTTACGGGAATCGAACCCTGATAACACAAAGAAATTGAAACTGAATAAATCATTATAAGTCAAGCGGGAATTGAACCCACAACCGTGACACAGGAACTCCAGAATTTATCAACCAACGAATTAATCGGGAATCGAACCCAAAATTCATGACAAATAAAATTATAATTATACTTAAACTAACAAATCATGCAGGAATCGAACCTGCTAAAAGTACTCTTATATTCATGTAAGTACGTAGTTAAAGGATTCAACTACATACAAAATTCAGATCTTTACCTAGCCGTTGTAATTCTTTCTACGTCTAAATAGTCCTATCATTTTATATCTCTAGAAAATTACGTTGTGTTATTTTAGTAGTAACCCATAAATATCGTTTCTCGTTGCACTGAAGTGAATCAGTACATTTAATGACGAGAATCCTGGTCACGGCACCATATGTGACTGTTCCTAAAAGACCCTAGGCTGATAAAATTTTCGTTTTTCCTGAATTTGCCTACATGAAGGTATGAAGGTCGGCTTCCCACTAAATGGGAGGAATGGGGCACCTCCCCGCCCCATTCTGTGGTCCTCATCCTGATGACCTGGACAGACCTCCACCGTCAGTAATGGACTCCCAGGAGATTTATCACCACGTCCCGACTTAGAAAGTTTAAGGGACGGGGATAGGGTAGAGAAAAAAACAAAATTAAACAATTGGGATTGGGAATCCATGGATAAGGAAGGATAATCTACTTTTCTTTTGAATTATGAAATTTAAGGGACTGAGAGGGCTACAAAAGGGAATATGACACGTGACGCTTGTATTTAGAATTAATTATTTTAGAATTACTTTAATCCATTTCACCCGTGCATGTCCTGACCAATCCTACGGCAAAGGGTTGTGAGGCCTCTGCTATTGGATAAGACACACTTTCTATAACAATCAATTCCTTATAACGACCTATCCACCATCGCCAATACAATACAAGACTTAAACAAGCGTGACGCATCGTCAGTCGCCGCAGAACTATTCACAGCTGCCTCGCTAGACGCCGAAGTGGTTTATAAATCGACACTTCTCACTTCCTTACTGCCCCAAGTTGAGGACATCATAACCTCCAAGCCTCCGAGCTACGTCTAGCTGCGGGACTTTTCTGAAATGACTCCAAATTACGTGTCTCGCTAAATATTATTTTTTTGTATCAGTAAGAGGCCTACGGGGGCCGGGTGTGATTTAACGAGATACGTTCACTA
Source organism: Mythimna impura (assembly GCA_905147345.3). Classification (NCBI taxonomy): domain Eukaryota; kingdom Metazoa; phylum Arthropoda; class Insecta; order Lepidoptera; family Noctuidae; genus Mythimna; species Mythimna impura. Next base: position 3,256,345 of record LR990352.1, read on the forward strand.
GCGTTCCTTAGAACGACTACCAATGCAATCCAGGGTGCTCAGCGATGACTACCCCCTTCTTTCAGGAAGTGTGCGCCTATCAAGAGCAATGCAAAGTATTCTACTGTCAGTCAGTCCATAGGGGGAGGTAACCGTCGCTAACGTTTGGTGGTTTGTGATCTTGTTATAGCTTAAACTGGCTCTAGTATGTAACGAATATTTATTCGGTTCAGCCTTCAGTCGGCAGTGCCTCAGTCATAGTTGTGTCAAGTAGGTACGCCGGCCGGCAAAGGTCATGTCCACCCCGAATGAAATCAGTGTCGAGCCCACTTCTAAGAAGTTAATATCAAGTTCACTCCAAAGGAAGGCTTTCTCCGAGTCCCTAACACCAACCGCAAGCTTAGGTCACCTTGTCAAGGAATGGTATAAGGATAAAAGAGTTAACACTCACCCATTCGGTCACCAACACAGTCGCTAAGATTCACTCGCGTACTTACACACTACTTACGCACAACCAACGCCCATCCATTCGTACTCTAACTCACACACGGATCTGTATTATAAATATTATGCAAGCCTAAACTGGACTTAGTCCACTTGTATCTAATACTGGATCACAATCCTAGCACTTCTAAGAATTACCACGGGACATTATGTAGCCCTACAATATCTACTGAGTTAGTCAGCCCCGTTCCTGCTGGACGTCCGAACCCTATCTCTGCCCGAAGCCAAGTGTCCTCTCCCCGAGCCAACCGTCCCCCCTCCTGCGCGTCGGAAGGAAGAGTCTGTGACGGTGACGGTGGTGGTGGGTGGAGTGTTCCCACACATTCCTAACAAGTTTTTATTGCACCGTTTTTTGTATACTTTCCTAATTGTCTGTAAAAGGTTTTGGACGCCCGTTTCTTAACGACTCACTTGCACATGTGCGCTATTAGAAATCCCATAATTCAATAGTTTCTTTAGAATTCTATCGGCCCTTTCTTTAAAAAGGACAATTTATGTGGGTCCAAGTGGCCTGGCACCAGTCGTGGTATTTAAAAATAAATATAATTTCTTGTTGTTAATTTGGAATAAGTGACAGACAGTCACAATATCATCGGATTATGTGAACCCTTTTTTAAACGTTATTGGCCGTTCAACCGTTAAATATATTAATATTTTCATTGTTATAAACTTAAAGCCCCACATGTTGTAATTATCCACTTGGCTGGTATTTTGTTCTTGTCACATTGTCCATTCACCAGCACACTATACTATCTTCAACAATACATAACATTTTGAACAGGTTTGAAGCAATTGTTTTACGTGTAATAATCTCGCCTTAATTAATTCGGTTTAATTAAGGCTAGATTATTATACGTGAAACATTCATTCTTTCTTATATTCTTTATTGCACACAAATTTTACAATTAATAGGGCAGGGTAAGGGTGCGCAAGCGAGCTTAACCCACAATTGGGTTTTCTTACAGCAAACCTGAGGTTTTATATATATTGATATGTATATAAATAAATTTTATACATGAGGATATGCACAACAAAACTTTAGCTATTCGTAACATAAATTAATAATAATAATATTTCACAACTATCACACAACGTCGTCTAGTCCCAAGCTAAGCATAGCTTGTGCTATGAGTGAGACAACTGATAAACATACTTATATATTTCTAAATACATACACATTATAGATAAATTACACCCAGGCACAGAACAATCGTGCACATCACACAAACATTTGTCCTGGGTGGGAATCGAAGCTACGACCTCCGGCATAGCAGTCAGGGCTATTAACCACTAGACCAACAGGCCTGTCAAAAAAATTATATCATATTTAAAACTAGGAATAAACTACACAAATAAGTGCACAGCACACAATACATAAACATACTATAATATACAATAAATAAAGCCTGTAACACATGTTTCATTCATTAATCTAATGTTGTTTTGTTTTTATATTAACTTCGTATGGTAAAGTATTTTTTATTATTTATATCTGCCAATAAGACAAAAAGTTCGTTTATTTTAAAACACCCAAAGATAGAATATATTAATTTTATGATTTTTTTATTTATGTTTAAGCTGTGTACTTCTTTAGGTGACAAGTTCACCATAATAATAGTTATGAGTTATTTGTTATTAGGGAATAAGTCAACACCACTATTTTTTTTATTAATGCAAATATTTAAAAGGCTTATCAGAAAAGGTCTTTTTATTATTTAAGTAAAGTCTCAATAAATAATATTCATAAACAGCAAAGTTATTAGCGTTTGTTTATATCTCAAAATGTCACTCAATTTATGGAAATATTGTACAGGCTATTAATTTATGAATGACTAAATGGCGATCAAAATGGAAAAACAACTGCGCGTAGTATTTTCTAGTAGCAATTGTTATGAATGATTGATTCAATTAAAAATTTACCAATTATGATATTTTTTTTTTTACTTTTGACACACAACAAACACACATATTGATCATATGACACATACACAAATATGATCAGTAAAGGGCCCCATTTTTCTGTACTAATTTAAAAATAGTGGTGTATATAAATAAATACACTAAACATATGCTGCCTTCTTACTTCTTACTGCTTTCGTATATCATCAGAGTATTTTATTTCTATCACAGATCACTTTCCTCAACATTGAGCGTCCAGAAATTTCCTATTTCGACACGAAATACTTTAATAAAGTTTTTGCGCTGAGCAGACGGTTAAACAGACAAGATCCGAGGCATTATTTGGAGTTTTATGTAGACACACTGATACCATTGGACGATACCATGAGGGTAAGTGGGAATTGCAGCGCAGGCAGCGATCAGAGCGCGCCTCAAAGATCTGTCAGCATTAAATATAGATCCGCTAGGGTCGGCTGGTGCCAGGGTGGGGATGTTCAAAAGAGTTACTATAGTCCTGAAACGCAAAGGGCATCTAAAGCAATACGTGGAAATCCGATGGATGCGAGACGCACCGGACATTGTGGCGACAATTGGGGGAGGCCTATGTCGAACAGAGGACGTCTATCGGCTGAAAAGGTAATGATGATGATGAAATCATCAAATCATTTCTCCTGATTTGTGTGGAGCGAGAGGAAGTGTCAGGCATTTACTGACTAAAAACCCACTCCTGTTCCTTCGTTGCCTTTCATACCAGGGCCGAGTTTTCCTTTCAGAAGCAGACCCTTGGTCTTAGTAGGCTTCGACCTTGCTGGGCCCCTAAGGTTTGCTGACATGTCCTTGAGGCGCGCGTGGAACAGTAAGCGCCGTATTTATTATAGAACAGTAATGGTAATGATATTTATGTTACAGCTTGACTTCTTTGTCTACCAGTTTCTAACGAACAGATACCAACCCAGCTTCGTTGAGTTACATTTTCAATTGTGTGACCTAATAAATTTAGATCCTTTAATCGGTAAAATTGTGTTAAATGCTTTAGAAGGCCGAAAATGTCCTTATCCTCCGGTAAGTGCTATTTTATTATTTGCCAATGCACAATGCACAATGGGCCTCATCAGAAGGCTCAAAGTCACCCAAAGGGTAATGGAAAGGGCTATGTTCGGAGTTTCCTTGCGTGATCGAATCAGAAATGAAGATATCCGCAGGAGAACCAAGGTTGCCGACATAGCACGAAGAATCGCCAAACTTAAGTGGCGATGGGCAGGGCACATTGCTCGCAGAACAGATGGCCGTTGGGGCCGAAAGGTTCTGGAGTGGCGACCGCGTACCGGAAGACGCTGTGTTGGAAGGCCCCCTACAAGGCGGACCGATGACCTAGTGAAGGTTTCGGGAATCCAATGGATGCGAGACGCACAGGACCATTCATTGTGGCGACATTTGGGGGAGGCCTATGTCCAGCAGTGGACGTCTATCGGCTGAAATGATAATGATGACGATGATTATTTACCGCTCGTCTTGGCTCTAACGTGATATTATATTATTAGCCTAGCCTTTCTCAATAACAAGGCTATCCAAAACTATAATAATTTTTCAATTCAAACTAATAGTTTTTGAGATATGCCCGTTCAACCAAACAAATTAACAGAGAAGTGATGTGATGACTTAGAAGGGATAACTGCTTACCATCCGGTGGGGTCGCAGTCGAGCACTGGTTTATCAATTTAAAAAAATATACGGGGGATGAAGTGAGCGAGTATAGCAAGCAGTTCCCCGTTATCCTCTTCGTGTTAGGTTACTTCAAACCTTACAGACAAAAATAGAAGTCATCTTAAATTTGCTTTAAAGGCGTTTATATGTTTTATGACATAGCATAAAAAGGAAAATAGTTTTATTTCTACATTACTTCATGATACACCATTTGGTGAGCGTTTGTTCATTCTAGCAGGTATTTAGACAGAGGTGTTTAAACACAAACTATAAATAAATAAGAAATTAAAACTAAAAAAATGTTGTTTTCCAGGGTGTATATGATTTGAAAAATCTGTCGGTCCCATTTGTACCGAAAGGCTTCCCTTTCACTAAGGGACGTGTCTACATAAACGTTTCACTTGCTGACAGCGGTACGATCAAACATGTAGGACGAGGATACATTGATATGGAGATAAAAGTTGCAAAAATTAGAAAAGAAATAACCTAAAAGTGTTGTAAAGACAAACTTATTGTTCCAACAGAATAAAGATTTATTAAAAAAATAGCGAATTGTTATTATTTTTTATATTATTAAATTTTAAAAATCTAAAGAAAGAAAAATAATGATTAAATTTAGGTCCGAAGTTGCCGTTTTATAAAACGGGCCACTTTTAACTGCGAATATTTCGGATTGGTATTGAAAATACAAATTCAAATTAACTTTTAGTTTGAAGCAACTTATTTCTTTATTTAAATTAGTCATTAATTTGTTTGAGTTTTATATTTATTTTATGTAATATCTATTACTGTGATATTGATAATAGGGTTTAAAGTATGAAATTGCTGTTTTATTGTAATAGGTACTTCGAATTGACATAGATCCTTCATGGTTTGAGATTCTTGAGTGAAACTTTTTTCACATGGTACCTATGAAGTTCTTCTTTTAAAAAATGTGCAACATTCGATTATCGACTTTCTGTTGATTTTTTTTTTATTCAGCTTAGACAAGAAAGATGGACACTTTGAAAATTCGAGTGATTTTTGAATACGAATTCCGACGCGGGACTAACGCGGCAAAAACAGCTTGCAATATCAATGTTGCGTTTGGAGAGGGGACTGCTAATGAACGCACCGTGCGATTTCGGTTTCGATTTTGGTTTTCAGATAAACTTTGATTTGAAAAACGAACTACGTGGAAGACCCACACAAGTGAATAACAATGAATTGAAAGAGATGGTGGAAGCGGATCCGAACCAAACTACCCAGGAATTAGCGGCATGGTTTAACGTTACTTTACCAACAATATTGACTCATTTGCGTCAAATCAATAAAATAAAAAAATATGAAAAATGGGTGCCTCATAATTTGACTGATCTGCAGAAGAAACGCATGTTGAAACTTGTGTTTCCTTGTTGAATCGATACAGAAATGAAGGAATATTGGATCGAATTATGACATGTGATGAAAAGTGGATTCTTTACGATAGCCATAAGCAAAAAATGCAATGGCTGACCCCAGGTCAAACGCCGCAACACTGTCCTAAACCAAAGCTTACCAATAAAAAGGTAATGGTAACTGTTTGGTGGTCTCAGCATGGTGTTATTCACTATAGCTTTCTCCAATCTGGTCAAACAATAACGGCAGATGTCTACTGTGCTGAACTCTGAACAATGATAGTAAAACTAGCAGTCAAACAGCCCCGACTCATGAATCGATCTTCACCATTATTGCTCCATGATAACGCGAGACCTCATACAGCACGAGAAACCGTTTTAACTCTACAGGGACTGCAATTAGAAACCGTTCGTCTCACTCCGTATTCGCCAGACCTTGCTCCAACAGACTACCATTTTTTTCGTGATTTGGACGATTTTCTACGTGATAAAAAAAAGTTTTCTTCTCAGGAGGCAGTACAAAATGCTTTCACACAGTTTGTCGAATCTAGATCACCAGAGTTCTATCGCAAAAGGTATAAATGACCTTCCTATTAGATGGCAGCAATGTACAGATAAGGATGGTAATTATTTTGATTAAATAAATATGTAAAGATACCTAAAGATATCTAAAGTGGTAATGGGCAGGGCACATTGCTCGCAGAACAGATGGCCGTTGGGGCCGAAAGGTTCTGGAATGGCGACCACGTACCGGAAGACGTAGCGTTGGAAGGCCTCCTACAAGGTGGACCGATGACTTGGTAACGTTTGCGGGAGTCCGATGGATGCGAGACGCACAGGACCGTTCATTGTGGCGACACTTGGGGGAGGCCTATGTCCAGCAGTGGATGTCTTTCGGCTGAAATGATGATGATGATGATAAAATACATATTAAAAAAAAACGAATTTCAATTTTTCAGTTCAAATCGGCAATTTATATTGTAACAAGTAAGCAACCCCTAATATATATTGTAATATTTCTGTAATATACTTACAAAAGGCACGAATTTATTATGTCGTGGTTTTTTTGTAATATTCCAAACCATACGCAATATAAATAACGTAGGAATACAGACTTAGAATTGCTAATTAATAAGTTTTGCGTTTTTATTTCAATTATACTCGTAAAAATGTCGCTCACAAATCAAAAAAAAAAAATGCAAATGTCTTTTCCTGGCTATTACGGGACTATTAAATTTCCTGCCTTTAAATTTCCAAAACCACGTATCTAGTAACAAACGTTACCAATATCCATGGGCGTACCAAGGTTCTGGGCCGGGGGGCAAATCAGATTTTTTATAAGCTCTTAGTCAAATAAATAAACGTAAATTAAATTAGGCAATTTTTTTTATATAAATTCTTTAATTAGGTATAGAATAGCTATTTTATAATCAACTTTCGAGGGTCTTCAATAAAACGGTTTATGACGTCTTCCGTGAAAAAAATGCCCATAGCGTTAACAAATTTTCTATGTACACTAAGCAACATACAAAGCCCATTTAATCTATCTTCGGTCATACCTAGTAATTGACCTTAGCCATGTTTTTACGCGTCTACGTGTGCTAAATGATCTTTCGATTGTTGCAGTGGAATTAGGCACACAACTTCGGGTAAAAAGATTCTGCTACTTGTATTAACTTATTTATATAATAAGTGCGCCATAGTTCGGCTTCCAATGTTTCCAATTAAAACCATATATACTTAGGTCTGCGGTCCCTTGAAGCTGTGAAAAAATAAAACTTCTGAGTTAACGAAAAAAAAAAAGATACGGCCGTTTATGTCGCAAATAACGTGTATTTCGATACTCTGAAAGACATCAAAATACATATCCCGTTGACCCAGAAGCCTGAAATTTGGCATAAACCAAGTTCTTATATTATAGCACAGGTATAGGAATAAATCTGAAAACAGTAAATTCGTTTTAACCTATGTCACAAAAAAAAAACTTTTTTGCAATTCGGAAAAATCTTCGAGGCTCCATTCGGGAATTGTAGTTCGTAACCTTAGTGCGTGAGTCCGAATTGCACTTGCTCAGTTTTTTTATGTTTACTCTCAAAGTAATGATGCGTACATACAACTGTTTTAACTGAATTTTAAACTCTATTTTTTTTTTGGCAGCCCAGGCCCAGTTCTGATGTGATTCTCCTGTTGATTCACTCAGAATTTAATATTTTTAGATATTAAATTAATAATAATAATAATAACCCCATCGCCGTATCTCTACGTTGACGTCGTGGTGGGGCTTGCGTGCTCCAATATACCCTAGGTCTGTATCGGTGAAGTTTGCTTTGCCGTAATATGTCCAGGGTGAGGGGCCAGACTAAGAGAGATACAATCCGCAGTGCAGTTTGGTGGCGAACTGTTGGGCATTAGCGACCCCACGGACCCGATCTCCCGGGAGAATTCTTGTTCTTCATCTCCGGCTTGCCTTTATTGGCCGTCCGTAGTGAACACTGACGAGGAACTGAGCTCCCACCTCTCTCTTGCCTTTATTGGCTGGCTTGAGTGGAGATTCGCAAGAGCAAACGTGCTCGGGAGAAGGATGTATAATCCAGTAAGGTGCTGGTAGGGATCTTGACCGTACTTCCGGGATTGTCCTGATAGCCGTGGTATACCTCTCCACTCCTCAAGCACCTCAGAATATGTTGCCCTTTTGTTGCTACGTCACTTCGTGCTAGCGGCCGTTTTTTGGGGGCCCATTTATTGAGTGTGCAAGTCACCCCCTGCCTTTTTTCGATGGATATTAATAACCTTGTTCAGGCAGAGGCCATAGTCTTAACATAGTTCCATGTTACCAATCCACTTAAGACTCCAAAAACCATAGCCCTATTTATTATCTTTGTTCTCCATATGTCGCAATAGTTTTTCAACAACCGGAGGTTGTCCTTGGGTGCACTAGCATAACGCGTACAGGGATAATCGTCGGTTGGTATCATGTTCTATTATAATTATCTAAAGGCCTCTGCGAGTTGGCTTCGGCTCCTCGTACGCCTTCCAAAAGTCCAGGACCTCAGGGTCCTGAGATAAATATTGATAATAATAATAATATACTAGATCTAGAGACCATGTCAAACCACCATGGCAACTTAGACTAGAAAAAAATATTGATAAATTAAGAGCAGATTGTGGCAGGCTCACACAATATATCAGGGGCTGTAGATCACAAAAAGTAGTTAGAAGAGTTGAAGCCATATTTAAAATTAATTTCACTCACACTAGACATGAAAACAACAATAGAAAACCTGAACAGTATTTGGATACATTAAAGCAGAAATTAGCTCTGAAAGTTCATAGGCTTAGGAGATACGTAAAAGCACAACAGCGCAAAATTGATAACGCAACATTTGCTATGAATGAAAAAATATTTTACAGGAACATACAAAAACCACCCAGGGACACGATAATGGACAACAATACGGACATACCTTCGAAAGAACAACTCGAATCATTTTGGTCTAGCATATGGGAAGAACAAGTACAGCACAATGATAAAGCTATTTGGATAATAGAAGAAGAAACTAAGTGGGAAGCAATAGATAAAATGGAATTCAAAGAGATAACTGAGTCTGATATCACAAACATTACAGTTAGGTTACATAATTGGAAGTCGCCGGGCATAGACAAAATTCAAAATTTTTGGTATAAAAAACTAACGATACTTCATAAATATATAGTAAAAAACTTAACGAATATTGTATTAGGACAACAAAATATACCTGAATTCATTGCGACAGGAATAACATACATGCTCCCTAAAACCACTTACACAACACATCCTTCCCAGTATAGACCAATCACATGTCTACCCACTATTTATAAAATTTTAACATCCGCGATAACAACAAAAATCAACGCTCATATCGAACGACACAATATAATAGCTGAAGAACAGAAGGGTTGCAGGCGAGGCCATATGAGATGCAAGGAACAGTTAATTATTGACTCCACCATTCATAAACACGCAACATGCAAGAATAGGAACCTTCATTGCACCTATATAGATTACCAAAAAGCGTTTGATCCCACATTCCTGGTTACTAAAAATTATAGAAATTTACAAAATAAAATCAAAAGTTATACTTTTTTTGCGAACTATAATGTCATATTGGAAAACTACACTTCACTTACATAATCGCCACAGTAATCTTACAACACGACAGATATTTATAAGAAAAGGCATCTATCAAGGAGATTCCTTGAGCCCTCTGTGGTTTTGCCTCGCCCTCAACCCCCTGTCTCATTTGCTACACTGTTGTCAGGTCGGGTATAACCTTAAATACAACACCGAAGACACTATTATCTCACATCTCATATATACGGATGACATTAAATTATATTCAAGAACAGAAAAAGAAATGAAAAAGCTTATAGAGATCACAACAAAGTTTAGTCAAGATATAAATATGAGATTTGGGTTAGATAAGTGTAAAACATTGCATATTATAAGAGGTAAAATAAAATCAGGTAACTATACAATTAACGACACCGACACAATAGCAGCCTTGGAACCAACAGATCTATACAAATATTTAGGCTACAAACAACTTAAAGGACTCGACCATACAGCAATTAAACAGACCCTTAGTACAGAATAACGAAGGAGGATTAACGCAGTCTGCAAAACACAGTTATCTGGAAAGCATTTAATAAAAGCCTTAAATACGTTTGCCATACCTATATTGACCTACTCATTTGGAATAATAAAATGGTGTAAAACTGACATCGAACAACTAGAGAGAACCACACGCACGACACTCACAAAACACAACCACTTACACCCTAAATCTGCGATCGAGCGACTCACTATCAAAAGACAGAATGGAGGGAGAGGCCTAATTGACATTGGTCACCTTTGGCAGAAACAAATAATTAGGCTAAAAACATTCTTCGTTACAAAATCTCGCACAAGTGTCATACACAAAGCTATTACTCTACATGATTTCAATTATACTCCTCTTAATTTAAGTGATCAAAATATACAAGATACTATCAACACTGATCCACAGAACCAAAAAATTGAAAATTGGAAAAAGAAAGTTCTCCATGGCAGGCACCTCATGCTTTAGATCAACACCATGTTCACAAATTAAAAAAAAAAAAATATGTGTTTATTATCTTAAAAATCTATACAATTAAGTTGCCGGGGCTTCCCAGAAAGTAATCCGAAGATACTTGTGATGGGATAAACCTCGCTCTTCCTCTATTAATAAACAATTGTTTCGTTGTGCTAATTAGGTATAATTTACACATTTTTTTATAAGATCATTAAAAAGAAAAATGAAAAATGAATATCGTGTTTATGGCAGTGTGTGAAAACTAGTGTGTTTTGTATAAATGTGTGTTATAGATGAGTGTGTGAATGCATATTTTGTGTGTGTGTGTGTGTGTGAGTGGGCGTGTGTGTGTGTTTATGAATGGGGTGGGTTTGGAGTATGTGTGTGTGTGTGTGTGTGTGTTGGAGTGTGAGTGTGTATGTGTGTGTATGTCTGTATGCATGTCGTTTAACCCGGAGTCGCCAAAATGTCTTCCACGGCATCATAATTAAGTGCGAAGAGCCATTCCGTCAATGTCTTTTTACACTCATACAGCTGCATAGGGTAAATGTTAAGTATGCGATTTATTTTATTATAAACGCGTGGGGCATGAGTTACATTTTGGCGACTAGCAAAAATTGAACGTGCTGAGTATGTAGGAGCTACTATATCACACCGTCTTTTTTTAAGTTTTTCATGGCTAAAGGGTAGAATTTTGTGATATCTTAGTACCATGTGTAGTATGTGGAGTTTTCTAACAGAGAGCAGCTTAGAGGTTGCGTATAGAGTTTCAGTAGGGAACCTGTAGGGCTTACAGTACATGACCTTAATCAAGGATCTCTGTGCCCTCTCTAGATCTATAAAATACGACTTAGCTGCTCCACCCCATACCGAGATACAATATATGATTACAGACTGGGCCAGTGCGATATAGATTTTATTCTGTAGTTCTGTATTCATAACATGTCTCAAAGATTTGAAAACCCATATGAGTTTTCTTACCCTCCCTATAGTTAGTTCGAGGTGTGGGTACCAGCTTAACCTTTGATCTACAACAATACCTAGGTACTTGACGGAATTTACCTTTTTAATTACAGGGCAACTGCAGGTAGATTGGGTTGGGGTATGACAAGAGTGTATTCTAATGTTAAAGTCAAGCGCAGGCTGAGAGTTTGCGTATTTAGTGAAGCAGACATAGTTGGTTTTTTGGGTATTTAGCGTAAGAAGATTCTCACATAGCCAATCACTAACTCTAGCCAGACCCTTCTCAGCCTCCAGCCTAACTTTGTTCCAGGTCTTAGCAGAGAAGATAATAACGGTGTCATCCACGTAGGACAGTATCCTCGCACCGTTGATAATAAGGTTACAGAGTTTATTAATATAAATCAAAAAGAGCGTAGGGCCGAGGACACTGCCCTGCGGGACGCCATACGTCACGTTCTCTTCGTCACTAATATGTAGGTATTTTTACCACAAATTAGCTTCGAACAAATGGCTTAAGATAGGTAATTTATTCCCTGAAACTGAAGGATTTATGATTGCGATACAAGATCAAATAATAAATACTAAGATCTATAGAAAATATATATTTAAAGATCCCTCAGTTTTAAACGATAAATGTCGAAGGTGCCATATGCAGCCAGAAATGATACAAACGTACTTCACCAAAAATTAGCAATTAAATATGCACTCATACAGGACACAAACACCCCTTATTATAATTACACACCACAAACTATTCTAGAAAATGACACACATAAACTGTATTATGATAGAGCTATTCTCACCGATAGGACAATCCACTATAATAGGCCGGATATCATTCTACAGGATAAAATAAATAAAATAACCTACCTAATAGATATTGCTGTTCCCAACACACATAACATACAGAAGACAATAACGGAAAAAGTTAGTAAATACGTAGAATTTAAGGAGGAAATAACTAGAATATGGCGACAAGAAAAGGTTTATGTGGTCCCTATCGTCCTTACCACAACAGGTGTCATCCCGCATCATCTCCTCCATAGTCTAAAGTTATTAAATCTTAAAGATACTCTTTATATACCCTTACAAAAAGCAGCTATCTTAAATACATGTCGCATTGTCAGAAAGTTCTTACAAATAGACGAACGCGAAATGGGTCTACTTCAGAACGCATCCACCACATAACACACCACACGCTACATTTACTTGGCTTGGCCCGTAAATGTAGTTAATACCAGCCTAAGAGCTGAGAAGTAAAAACAGAAACAAAAATAATAATAATAATATTCAACAACTATCACACAACGCCGTCCAGTCCCAAGCTAAGCAAAGCTTGTGTTATGGGTACTAGACAACTGATAAACCTACTTATATATTTCTAAAAAAATTAAAAGTGAAGATATACAATTTTTTATTTTATTCAATTTCACATAGCCCTCTGTGCAGAGGATGCATGGAGTCAGAAGAAACTGTCGCGCATATGCTCCTCGAGTGCACAGCCGTCAGTGAGATAAGAATACGAACCTTGGGAGTACCGAATTCACTGATGGACGCCCCTGAGCAAACTGAAAGACTCATCTGTTTCTGAAATGAGGTGGGCTGGTTGGAGTAAAGGCTGCCATGGCCCACGCACAATGTTCCGATAAGGACTAAGTGAGGAAACCAGAGCACAAAGATAAGTGTGTATTTTTTTTGCATTTTTCAGTTTTTATGGTCAAAATTCTCAAAAATGGTACATGTTATGGACTTTTTAAATACGGGATCACATTTGGAATACATTAATTAATACAAAAACTAATATGGCCACTTTGTTGAATTATGGCTGTGTTTTTATTTATTGTACACACCTACCACAGTGTTGTCTTTATTAACCCAAAGGTTGACTAGTAGAGAATGCCTTGTTTCATTAAGTCCGCCTATGTACCTCTACTGTACATGAAGTTTTTTTTTCATTTCTTTAAAAATTTAGGGACTTTAATAACGCTCAGCGTATGTCAGTCGATAAATAAATAATTACATCAATCGAAACTCATGGATATTATTGAAACTATATGGCAACACTTTATTTACCGCCTCCCACAACGATACGTCACATTAATAAGGTCATTAACCTGTAATTACATTCTACAAATTAACACTACATAGATACATTTAATTATTTTATTAAGGCGTACAGTCCCTTGTATGCACACATACTCGTACTATCGCCTGCGCCCGCATTGAGCCCCGCTGACCTTTAAAACCATTTTCTTTGCGAAATATTGATTAACATATGCTATGTACATTGTAAAGGTCATTAAAGATCAAACCCGTTTTAAAGGAGTAGGAAAAACAAGCGAAAATATATACCTATATTTTTTGTATTATGTTTTTCTCAAAACAAAAAGAAGAGTCATACAATTAAATCATATGGTGGTAATGAATGATATAGCTTAGCATAGTCGGCCTTATAATGCTCCCACTGTTGGGACTCAGGCCTCCTCTCTAGGAGAGGGAGTGGGCCTAAATCCACCACGCGGGCCCAGTGCGGGTTGGTGGATGTCACATGTCTTCGAACTTTTGTTTCTAGGACATGCCGGTTTCCTCACGATGTTTTCCTTCACCGTTTTGAGAGCAGTGGTGATGAAATAAATTACACAAAGTAATGCGCCTGGCTGGGTTTCAACCCGCGACCTACAGCTCGTAAGTCGGGGCCGTTACCACTCGGCCACCAATGCTCTATGAATAAAGAAAGAAAAAGAAAGAAAAAACATTTATTTGTACCTCTGGGGGCTGAGTCACCCGCGTCCGTAGGAGAATACCCATAGATAGGCCCTACACGTGGTCCCCGGGTGGTGCTAATCAGGTGACATTAACTGGTGGTAGGTTTCGACCGATGGCTTGTGACCACCCACTGGGCAAAGACGTACCGCCAAGCGGCCTAGCCGTGTTCCGGTACGATGCCCAGTGTAGCCAATTTTGAGGAGTTGGGTCGAAGTGGCGGTTCTAATGTATGCAGACCAGCCGGACCCGCGCTGGTATTGACATATCGGGAGACTAGTCGCGGAGGGTAGCGGGATCCGAGGCACGGTGCACCGCTGGCCGACCGCAGTTAGTTGGGGGCCCAAGTAATGTGCTAGCCACACATGAAAGGCTGCCCCGCCAACTGACGAAAAATCCCGGAATGCACCATCGTGCTGGTTGGCGACCAGATGAGAGGGCCCGATGGTCATTTCCGGGGGGGCTCGGGCGTCCCCGCAGTCTCCAGACTAGTGCCCCAATGATGTTGTCCTGCCAGTGCGTGACGAAGGTTAGCAGCATGGGACTCCATTTCACTTCCTTCTCCTCTCCTACCTCACTCACAATATGCCAAGGTTGAAAAAGAGTAAAGTTAAACAGCGGCTGCACTCCCTCTCACTTAAAGTGCACCTCAGCAATATTAGAGGTCTGCACTCAAATCTCGCAGCAGTCCATCATCACCTGGAGACTGAAAAACCTTCCCTCTTTTTCCTTTCGGAGACGCAGATAAGAAGTCCGTCAGACGTGTCGTACCTGTCTTACCCAGGGTTTACCCTGGAGCACAATTTTAAGCCACACGCTGGTGTGTGTTTGTACGTCAGGGACGACATCTGCTATCGGCGTCTCCGTAACCTTGAAGATACCAGGTTCTCAACGCTTTGGGCTCTGGTGGACACAGGCATGGATAAAATTATCTATGCTTGTGTCTACCGTTCGCACAGTGGTGATCAGGAGACGACCAGGCTCACACAGTACCTTAGTGAGGCGGCGGATGCGGCTCAGCAGAGGTACCCTTCCGCACAACTGGTGTTACTGGGGGATTTTAATGCCCACCATCAGGAGTGGCTTTTCCCATACCGGTGCACAGACCATGCTGGTCGAGAGATGCGAAAGCTTGCGCTAGCGTTAAATCTCACCCAGCTGGTCCAGGGAGCTACGAGGGTGCCGGATGTTGATTCGCACACGGCCAACTGCTTGGACCTTCTGCTGACAACAGATCCAGACCGCTATTCAGTGTCGATATCATCACCGTTAGGTAGTTCCGACCACTGTCTGGTGAAATCTGTATCAGTCTACTCTCCGCCTGATCCCTGCCTTAGAGGCACCAGGCGGGTTTGGCGATATAGGTCAGCAGATTGGGATGGCATGCGATCTTTCTTCGCATGTTATCCTTGGCAGCCTACTTGCTTTTCTTCGGATGATCCATCGTCGTGCGCAGATGCTGTGACAGATGTTTTGCGGCGGGGGATGGAGTATTACATTCCATTCTCTGACGTAACAATGTCTGGCCATGCTCGCCCTTGGTTTGGTGCGGAGTGTGATCGCGCTAACGCGCTTAAGCACACGGCATACCAGGCATGGGCCGACGCTCGTATGCATAAGGCGAGTGACGTGAGTCAGAAGAAGAGAGCCTTCAACAGAGCTGCCAAGTCTTGCAAGAAGGTGATGCGGAGGTCTCGGTTCGACCACATTAGCCGCATCGGGAACAAACTCGCATCATACCCTGCTGGTAGTAAGGCGTTTTGGTCCCTGGCTAAGTCGGTTGAATCGAACTTCTGCCGTCCCTCACTACCGCCACTGCTGAAACCCGACGGGTCGCTGGCCCATACCGCTGAGGAGAAAGCAAATTTGTTTGCCTCTCTCTTCGCGGAATCTTCGCGTCTAGATTCTGGTGACGCGCGGCCCCCTGTTAATCCTGATGGTTGCGAGACGAGTATGTCGGATATTCGCATCCATCAGAAGGACGTCCGTAGGGTGCTGCGTAACCTTGACGTGAACAAGGCTAGCGGTCCAGACGGGATACCGGCAATTGTTCTGAGAACGTGTGCGCCTGAACTGTCTCCGATCCTGACACGCCTATTTCGGCTTTCTTTTGAGGCTGGAAAAGTGCCGATTGCATGGAAGCAAGCTAACGTACAGCCCGTGCCCAAAAAGGGTAGTCGGGCTGACCCGGCTAACTACAGGCCAATCTCAGTAACGTCCATTCTCTGTAAGACAATGGAACGTGTACTCAACAGTAAGCTCCTAGCATACCTAGAAGCTAATGACATCCTAAGTGACCGACAATACGGCTTTCGCCGAAATCGGTCAACTGGTGATCTTCTAGCGTATGCCATCCACATCTGGAGTGAGGCCATCGAGAAACACGGGGAAGCTCTTGCCGTCTCCCTCGATATCTCGAAGGCTTTCGATAGGGTCTGGCACGAAAGCCTTATTAGTAAGCTTCCTTCTTTCGGATTACCTGCTGGTTTGTGTGCTTGGATTGCAGATTTCCTGAGTGACCGGTCCATCCGAGTGGTCATCGATGGTTGCTCGTCCGGTCAAATGGCCATTAATGCCGGGGTCCCTCAGGGGTCAGTGCTCTCGGCAACATTGTTCTTGCTGCACATAAATGATCTGCTTAAGCCCGGTACCTTTGGGTATGCAGACGACAGCACTGTTGCTGAGAGTTACATATCCAGCGCGCAGGCTAGTGGGTCACAGATCCAGTCTTTCCGAGAGGCTATGGTCGAGCGCTTGAACTTGTCCTTGGAGGCAGTCTCTGAATGGGGCGATGCCAATTTGGTCAAGTTCAATGCTGCTAAAACCCAGGCGTGTCTATTTTCCGCTAAAAGGAGCCAATTCAGCCCTGCTCCAACTTTCCGGGGCGTAACCGTGCCAATAACCGACCATCGTGATCTCCTTGGTGTTACGCTGACGTCAACACTCAACTTTGGGCCATACATCGAAGCAAAGGCTCAACTGGCAGCAAAAAAGCTGGGAATCCTCGCGAAGGTCAGACGGTACTTCACGCCCGAACAGCTGCTCAAACTTTATCAAGCGCAAGTTCGATCGTGTATGGAGTACTGCTCTCATCTTTGGGACGGATCTGCCCGATACCAGCTTGATGCACTTGAGGCAATTGAGAGGCGAGCCAAGAGGATCATTGGCAATGATGCACTCGTTGAGTCGAGGCTTCAAAGTCTTGAGCATCGACGCAGAGTTGCTAGCCTGTCGGTTTTCTACCGGTTGCATTTCGGGGAGTGTGCGTCGGAATTGCATAACCTAATTCCGCCTAGCCCGTTCCATCATCGGACCACCAGGCGTACGGCAATGCGCCACCGGTACATGGTGGACATCCCACCTATACGCACAAAACGTTTTGCGAACACATTCATAGTGCGTACAGCTAAGGAGTGGAATTCCTTGCCGGAATCTGTTTTTCCTGATGGCTACAACCCGGGAATCTTTAAGTCAAGAGTGAATAGGTTACTTCTAGGTAAGCGCGTTCCATCGTCGACCGCATCGTCGCTTTCCATCAGGTGAGTTAGCGGTCAAGCGCGAACCTATCAAGAATAAAAAAAAAAAAAAAAAAAAAAACCTCACACATACAGTAAAAGTAAAAAAAAAGAATGATAAATATATATATTTTTCAAATCTATTAACCCAGCCGTTATCGGGAGTAGGCTTCAGAAAGTCACTGTTTTATATCACTAAATGGGAGTAAGGGTCTAAATTGACAAGCAACACGTAGATAATTAAAATCATCCTTTGTGCGTGGCGACAGTAGAATGCTCTGTTCTCGTTGAAATATACAGGTAAATAAGTGTTCGCAGCTTTTCAATGTTCAATAATATTACATTTAATTTATGCCTGACGCCCGGGGTTGAATGAAGTACAGTCAGACACGGACGTTGCAAGTAAATGGAAAATAAATAATAATGAAAGAATAAATACTGTTCCAATTGGGAGTTTACTTTAAATTTGTGGAACATCATACATTGTAACATACCTATTCTTGTTTTTAACCAACTTCGGTTTTTAGCTCCATCAATGAGGCTCTTTAATTAAATATTTAAATTAAGGACAGTTTGTGATAAAGAAGAGTCTATACTCTTCTTTATCACAGTCTATACTGAGGTTTAAATATTTTATTCTCATAAAGACAAAAGAGCCACTTACATGAAAATACAAGATAATGTAATAAATTTAGTCTAAGGTCACCGATACAAAACAGTTTAAATTTATTTAAGGGCCTATTACACTACTCGATATTCAGACAATCTTAGTCGATGTCGCGAAGTGTAATAAGGATTAGACCGGTCTTACTCGGAACAAAAAATAAGACAGTCTGAATATCGTGTGCTGAATATCGCGTAGTGCAATAGGCCCTTTAGTTTTTCATTTGTTGGTCACGTATCATGATTTTATTCCCAACTATCAGAATGGTGATATTGTTAGTGTGGAGTTTCAATAATGTAATTTGACAGTTGAGATTTTAAACCGCTGAAAAAGCGTAAATTTTTTATACAAGATGGCAACGAAACTGTGCTACTTCATAGGTATTAGGTATTCTTTTTAGCATAGTTTCTTCTTTAATGGCGATAAAGAACAGATAATAAAAACTGAAAGCTTTGAATTGAATTTTTAAATTTATTTTGTTATTTTATGAACCAAAACTAACACTTACTGACTGCATTTTACTTAGAGCTATACACTAAAATACACTATTATTTTAAGAATTTCGAATCGTTGACTGTACCAGATAGTTTTCAATAGAAAATTGAACCAGTCCTGGGGCTGTCTGCTAGGCTAGGGTTACCATCGCCTAGAGATTTTAAAATTAATTAAAACTGATCGGCGGATATATTAAAGACGGTTTTAATTAATTTTTTCATACGAGTACGCTGCAAAGCTATTCAGTGCAACGCGTAATTTTTTGTGAGCTCAGCTGAAATGTGTTGAAAAACTGTGTGATTGTTTTTGTTCGAACTGACGCTTGTAAAGTAAAATTTTATGTGATTTTTTAGGTGGAGTTATGCAGGTTATTACAATTATATGCAAGTTTGCTTCACTCGCTCTTGCATCTTTAGTTCAGTGTTAAGTCGATAAAGAACTGTATTCATATGAATGAGGAAAGAAAATCTAACGTACTCGAGAATTTTCTATAGTTGACATGGATAGACTGTGATCAAAAGCAACTCCTAAGCTTCTTCTACTATATGAAAGACAATTCAGAAATCTCTGTCTCTGGAACATCTTCAGGCGAAATAAATCTTTCCTTGCAGACAGTAAATTGGTTTCTTGAATATAGTTGATTTAAAACACCCTGTTTTGTTCCCAGTTTATAAAGGTTAGTGGCTTATACTCAGATCTGGGGCGGCCCTTTCAAGTTGTAAAAAAATCAGACTTCTGAGTTAACGAAAAAAAAGATACGGACGTTTATGTCGCAAAAAACGTATATTTCGACACTCTCAAGGGAATCAAAATTCATAGGGAACTTCCCGTTGACCTAGAATCCTGAAATTTGGCGGGAAGCAAGGTCTTAAAGTATAAAAAAAATATGA
The DNA here is from genome assembly GCA_905147345.3 of Mythimna impura. Taxonomy (NCBI): domain Eukaryota; kingdom Metazoa; phylum Arthropoda; class Insecta; order Lepidoptera; family Noctuidae; genus Mythimna; species Mythimna impura. The sequence goes on from LR990352.1 coordinate 3,276,190, forward strand.
AAACTAAAAATTTGTAGTTACAATACAAAAAAAAAAACTTTTTTGCGATTTGAAAAATATTCGTAACTCAATACGAAAATTGAGCTGTTTTAATAGGTAAGTTTGTACGGAACCCTCAGTGCGCGAGACGGACTCGCACTTGCCCAGTTTTTTCTTTTTAATGTTGATATTTTTTTATTTTAAGTTATTTATAGTTTAGTTCAATTTTTATTTTAATGTTGTTTGTCCTGTGCATGTCATAATTTTTTTTTTTCTTTCTTCTTTTTCTTTCCTTTTTTCCATCATTTTGTACCAAACATCAAACCCGATTACATCTCAAGGCTACAGGCAGCCTGGCACCTCAGATGTTGGCAAACACTGTCCCTTTGATACAGCTCTATTACAAATCTGAATAACAAAGACTGGAAATTTGGCGGCGAGACCCGGAGCGCTCTCTTGACGAGACCTGGCACTCTCCGGCCATGTTTTATACATTATGTAAGTATGTTATATAATAAAGCCAAGATTATAGTGCTTAGCATAAACAGCCTTATAATGTTCCCACTGCTGGGACTCAGGCCTCCTCTCTGGGAGAGGGAATGGGCCGTAATCCTCCACGCGGGCCCAGTGCGGGTTGGTGAATGGGTTCTAAGACATGCCAGTTTCCTCACGATGTTTTCCTTCACCGTTTTTGAGACAAGTGGTGATGAAATAAATTATACAAAGTAATGCGCCTGGCTGGGTTTGAACTCGCGACCTACAAACTCGTAAGTCGGAGCCACTGCTCTGTAGTGCTTAGTGAGGGATTATTGTGCTGCTCGACGAGGTGAGCAAGCTCTTTGAATGAATAATTGCAGACAACCTCGTCGTGCACCTAGCACGGGTTGGGCCGGATCTTCCGGACGGCCAGTTCGGCTTTCGCAAGGGGCGCTCTACAGTGGACGGCATGATGCGCGTACGAGCCCTCACAACGGGAGATGCGGTGTCCCAAGGTAGGTGTGTCTTGGTGGTGTCTTTGGACACCAACGCCTTTAATTCCCTGCCCTGTAGTAATTAGGAGGGCACTTCGGTTTCACCGGGTGCCCGACTACCTCTGTCATGTGATAGAGGCCTATCTGTCAGACAGGTACATCATCTACCCTGGTCATCAGGGAGAGTGGAAACGGCGAGAAATGTCGTGCGGTGTTCCGCAGGGATCGGTACTAGGACCGCCCTTGTGGAACATCGGGTATGACTACGTGCTGCGCGCGACCTCCCTGACGGGGTCTGCCTGGTCCGTTACGCAGGCAACAAGCTGGTCCAGGCACAGCTTCTAGGGACCGCAGACCTGAGTATATGGTTTTATTTTCAACTCGATACCTCCATGCGTTCCCGAGATAAAGGATCTTGACAGACAGACAGACGGACGGACAACAAAATGATCCTATAAGGGTTCCGTTTCTTCTTTTTGAGGTACGGAACCCTAAAAAGAAAAAAAGAAGGACACGGTGGTGCATACGGTGGAGGTATACCCCGCTTGGGCGGAGCACCACCGTGTCCTCTTGGAGGCGATCAGCGACAGCGATCTCTTACCCCGGCTCTGGTGCAAGCCATGGTCCGGAGCGACGAGCATTGGGTAGCTCACCATTCGGTCGTCCGGTAACCGTCCGGAACGAGCCCAAGTCGCCGATAGCGCATAGTGTTCAACGCGTGCCTCAAGCCGAATGTCAGCAAAACCGTTGAAGTCTAGCAGGGCCGAAGGCTGTTGACGCCATGAGTTGACTTTCGAAAGGGAAACCTGTGGTCCTGAACACAAGCGAGCAATTATGGAACATAGGTGTGTTTTAGTCAGAGAAAATCTGACACAACCTCTCGCCCCGCCCTAGAGTGGGTTTTTTTTAGGTGGGTAAATCATCCAATGACAAATCACGCTCTTAGGCGAAGCGGGAGATAGTGTCAGACTTTTACTGACTAAAAACCCACTCCTGTTCCTTCTTTGCCTTCGTCCCAGGGCCCCGGGTTTCGTTTTCACACTACCCATGGCCCCGGTAGCCCTAGAGTGGGTGAAGTTATTATATGATTTCCAAACATAAAAAAGTCAGTTGCACTGATCCAGTAGACTAAAAGATAATGTTTATCAGACAGACAGATTGATGGCCACCTAAGATTAGACATGGCATCCAACAATATTACAATGTCACGATAGTTTCATGAAGTTGTAAAATTCGTGTTCCACATTACGTTAATTAAATAGAGGAATAAAATTAATAATTACTGACAAAATTGTTAATGTTACAGTTGGACTTCTACTTCTACCAGTTTTTAACAAGTATGTACCAACCCAGCTTCGTAGAAATGCATTTTAAATTATGTGACATGTTGGAGTCTGATACAATCTTCGGTTAAGTAATGCTAAATGCAGTAGGAGGTCAAAAATGTCCATAACCTTCGGTGAGTACAACAATATTAGGATTGAAGAGGTAAAAATGTCCCATACCAAAAAAAAAAATACCGAAAAATATAAAACTTTCCTATTTTTGTTGTCATTGTGACATTATTTTCAGGGCTCTTTACAAAAATGGTAAATAAGATTTTGTATGGTCTACCTGCCTTAATAAAAAAATGGCGGATTTTTCTAACAGCATATGCAGCTAAGCTAAGCCGTTCTGCAAGAGATGTTAAATGAGGACACCATTATTATAATTCTCATTATTTATTCAATTAGCATTTTAAAATCCTTTAATTGGTTATGCTCAGTCAAACAAATGATGTCAAACATTGTTTTTTTTTTTTAAATAATTCAATTTCCAAATGTTTCGAAGAAAAACCCTGAATGTTTTGAAGAAACAAACGATTTTTGCTTAGCCCCAGTCATTACAGTCAATCAGAAGCCAGAAAATCTGACTCTAGTCTTATCTTGTCTCCCTTGTCTACCCCTTGCTACATTTTTTTTTGTAGATGGTAAAATCATCCAATGACATCCAGCGCTCTTGAGCAGAGCGGGAGGGCGTGTCAGACTTTTACTGACTAAAAACCCACTCCTGTTTCTTCATTGCCTTTCGTACCAGGAACGAGTCTTCCTTTCAGAAAAAGACCCTTGGCCCCAGCAGGCTTCGACCCTGCCGGGCTCCTACAGTTTGCTGACATCTCTTTGAGGCGCGCGTAGAACAGTACGCGCCGTCGACGACTTGGGCTCGGTCCGGACCACCGGGCGGTCCACACGGTGGTGGCACCCGGGCGTCACTTCCACACGTATCCGGTGCAGGAACCTCTCGAACTGATCATGGTCAGTGAGGACGTACGTCATGTGGAAGGTGAGGACGCCGTGAGGTCTTTCCAGCCACTCCTCAAAGAGGGGACTTATCGCCATAATTATGGCGTGCCCAGCACTGGGTTGCGACAGTCTCTGTCGCCATTTCACCATGAGATCCTGCCGGAACTCTGTTCGCCATGCCGCGACTTGTCGTGGCAGCGGAGTTTCACCCCGGCGTTGCATCTCCATGTGCAAATCGTGCATGAGTGCAAGGACTATTGCCTCCAGATCCCATGGTGGCAGGCCAGCAAGGAGGCTCGCCGCTTCGCGGGAAACCATGCGGTATCCCCGCACTATCCGTACGGCCATGACCCTTTGGCATGCAATCAGCTGGGCCACCGGTCACTTTCGCAGCGATGGCGCCACGATTCCTGCGGAGAGTCTCCGGCAGGAGGCATCTAGACCCCCAGGTTGGGCAGGAGCCGCTTGACCAGTCCTGCCAGGTTGGCAGCCCCAGTTCGATTCAGTTTGGGAGCCAGACGTCGGAAGTGCTCCTCGAAATTCGACCTGTTGTCGAGGACGAGTCCCAGGTACTTCATCGTCGACCCGACACCGATGTGAACTCCTACCGTTAATTCGAAGCGCCATGGTTGCGCGCTTCGTGCGCAGCGTGAAAACACATGTCATTGGACTTGTGCAGCGCCACCTCGAGTCCCAATTGCTGGATCCTCTCAACGACTGTTGCAACTCCGCGTGTCACTAGTTCGACCGCCGCCCGGTAAGACTCTCCCTGCGCCAGGACCAGCGTGTCGTCTGCGTAACAGACTACGCTGACCCCGACACGGAAGTTCACCGCTCAACACGTAGTCGTACCCGATGTTCCACAAGGACGGTCCTACTACCGATCTCTGTGGAACACCACACGACATCTCTCGCCATTTCTAATCTCCCTAGTGACCAGGGTTACGTTAAGTGATCCTCTGACCATTACAAGTGACGCAATTTATTGATGAACCCTAAGTACTATCAGGTCGGAAATGTAAAGAAAAACTTTTCCGCTTTTAAATGATTCCGTATATTTTATAAAAACATTATCAAAGTACCTACTCAAAGGTTGTAATGGACCATGAAAACCACATCCTGAATGCCTTCATCGCCGAGTAGGTTAATCTATAATGGCTAATTTCCTGCCAATTTTGTGAAAAAAAGTTAAACTGGGCCATCATAATAGATTATCCAGAATTTATTTGCTAACAACATTAGCACGGTAATATTATCTATACAGTATTGTAACTCGGCCGTATCTTTGAAATAAATGCCTACAGCCGCGCGGTACGTAAACATGCGAAAGGGCTGCCCGCACTATGGCTGCCCGCACTATAGCTGCCCGCCTCCACCATTTTAATTAAATTTGCCTACTTTGTGTTTCCATTTAGTTTTGTGATTGTAAATATACTTTTTTTATATAAACAAATATCAATTCACAAAGTATTTACTTTGTGAATTGAATAGGAAGTGTTCAATATTTGCGACCGAAAAATATTTGCGCCTCGACTGAGACGTACCTACGAAATGCTTTATTATTAAATTTTAAAGTACAAAAATCCGCATTCTAAAGCTTAATTAAAAATTGTTTTGGGAAACATGGACCAGGTGGAGAAAAAGGAATATCTTTTACTTGGTTATAGATACCTGCAGCTACTTTACAATTTATATGTTTGGTTTTAAATGAAGAATTCATGCAACCAAAAACAGCACAATATATCCTACTCGTCATATTAAATATGTCGCATCAAGGGTGGCCGAGATGCGAAACATCGGGTCTTCATACGTTCCGATATAGTTCTTGGTAGGTGTGGGCACTGACATGGGTACTCGAACGAAAGATAATTTGAATCAGAATAATTTTATTTTGATAACGGTTTTACAAAAGGAAACAAACACGTGCGTTGGTACTGAGCGCATGCCGAGACTGTCCGAGGTAGAATGCCGCACTTCTCAGGCTTCCCTCCAGTCCTCGCTGCATCCCCTCTACCGACGATCGTGTCCAAGCGGTAGGGCGCCGCTTGCGTTTCCGGTGACGATATTATTAGTTTACGGAACTAATTGTTAGATGGCGCTGTCCGTCGCACCCTTGCGCCATCAATCCACGACACGGCCATCCCTGACTAGCACCCGTCCTCGGGTGTAGTACCTGGGGACAAAATATGCTCAGAGAGTAAACTAGCTCGGCTATCCTGCCAATACACACAAAGGTGGCTGATTCTCATTAGTACTTTATTTCTTCTAAATCTAAGTACAATAATCAACTTTCACACCTTAAAATGCCTCGTAATTAAGCTTACGTACACAGTGCTCCCTGCACAATATAATTCACTAGAAATGATCCGACCACCAAGTTAAAAGGAATAAACAAGGTAATTCTAACAATTCTGTTTCTTTACCATAATTCATAAGCAAAGCATACTCAACTCATTAACTTTCCCTACTTCCCTACATTTTATGCACCAACACAGACCCGAATCGCACCAACGATTCGTTACAGACCCATCGCCTCATGTCACTCATGAGGTGCGGTCTAAACACACATTGAAATCGCACCAACGATTCCTTTCAGACCCATCGCCACATGTTACTCGTGAGGTGCGGTCTAGAGTTTCGAGTATGAGTATACAAGCCATTCTTAATCAGATTTGGTTTCACTACCACTGTCATCAACTATGACATCCAATTCTCGAGAAACTTGGTGATCGGGGATCTTCCTCACACGATCATGGGGGTTTTTGTAAGTTCGCTTAGAGTCAAGCGCCCTTGGTAGGTATCTATCCCCGTCTAACAAGTCAATAATCTTAAATGGACCTTTGAATTTAGGATCTAATTTTGTTTGATTTCTTTCCTCATTTTCAATCAAAACATAATCATTAATAGCCAACTTAGAAACCTGAGACTTTTTTGATCAAATCGATTTTTATATGATAAAAATCGATTTTTCTCAATATTCTGTGTCGCTTGCTCTCTAAATTAACTCTCATCTAATCTCATCTAAATTAACCTCTGTCACATCATCATCGGCGGTCACTCATCTCGTTTACGCACCAACGTAAACGAGGATAACTCACTACAGGCGTCGCATCAACGACTCGTCTCGTTTACGCACCAACGTAAACGAGGATAACACACTACAGGCGTCGCTACAACGACTCATCTCGTTTACGCACCAACGTAAACGAGGATAACTCACTACAGGCGTCGCTACAACGACTGATCTCGTTTATGCACCAACGTAAACAAGGATAACTCACTACAGGCGTCGCTACAACGACTCATCTCGTTTACGCACCAACGTAAACGAGGATAACTCACAGGCGTCGCTACAACGACTCATCTCGTTTACGCACCAACGTAAACGAGGATAACTCACTACAGGCGTCGCTACAACGACTCATCTCGTTTACGCACCAACGTAAACGAGGATAACCCACTACAGGCGTCGCTACAACGACTCATCTCATTTACGCACCAACGTAAACGAGGATAACTCACTAATCGTTCCTTAATTCTAAAGCAGCAGTGAATAAATAGTGCCATGATCACTTTCCCCACCTACTTCCTATACATCTAATTCAACCGAAACCTCATGTTTTAGTATCCCTCTCTCTGTAGGCCATAAGAACTTCTGCCCCCTGCGGGAATCGAACCCGCAACGCGCAGCGCAGCAGTCAATCGCTCAACCACTGCGCCAACCGTAAATTATGAAGGTTCAACAAAACTCGAGATGTATCGAAACTCTAAATTTCTTTTAACTAACCTACTAATTCTCACTACTGTTCATAGTACTGCTAAGTAAGTTCAATTAAAGAAAATAAATTAACATCAAAATTTCTATATCGTTTCAATATCAAAATCAATAATCAGAAAATTCAAAGCATAACCGTGAATTAATTATCATGGTAACTTCACCACGAAATCAATCAATCAAACTAATCCAAAACACTAAACATTAATCTCTGCACGTGATCTCTGGCTACTAATAGCCCAGTAACCTCTAGTCACTCAACCATTCCTGCGCATCCCTCCAGGATTGCCAAGTCTCTCACGACTTAATGGTTTCCCCACATTACGTCCCAGGTTTGATCGCAATACCGCGTACTCACGGACTACTGTGACCACTAGATACCGATTTCTATTAAGCTACGGCTACAAATCAAATCTGGTATAATCCGATCATCATGTAAACTTAATAATCTCATTATCTCTACTACTTTACTCTACCCACATTGTTATTTAGTTCACAGTAATCTTTGCTCATTATATCTGACCGGTCGAGTTTTTAAGTCAAAAGAGCTAAACTAACAAACACCGAATTACTCGGTCGAATAATATTTGCACGCAACCATTCATCTACCCGCTCACGCATTATTTTTAATTTTTCCGCGCCAGGCCGCTATGGTCGTCTTTATACAGTCAAATAAGAGTCAATTAAACGGATAAGTTTACTTTTTGCAACACGCGTTTGTACGAGTAGCATACCGACACACGTCACACGTCAGTGTCAATAACGTCAAAATTATCTATGGAGGAATTATCACTGTCATAAAAAAAATCGAAACGGTACTGCATCTAATGAGGGTAGTTGTGATTACAATTGTTTACGTCGTGAACTTTAGCAATTTTTACTATTTGAACTGAACCCTTGCACCAATATTCCACGGCCTAAATATCACTTCGCAAATAGATCTTATGTTGGGCAAAGCATGAAATAAAATCTCAATTAAACTACGCAAGTAATCTGAACACACAAAACCTATCCCTTCAATGTAATAACAGTGTTTACGTTTGCCGTGAAATAGTGATTACAGACTTTAAAGTTAAAGAGAGACAACACTCAGCCCCAGTCGTTAATCATAACCTCAGATAAAATTTGTAGGGTACTTTGCAAACTAATATGGTCGATAGTTCGATACCTATCACAATGTTATTTACACTAAGCTTGCCACTAAGTTTTGACGCAACAAAATCTTTGATGAGAGCCTATTCGACACCAAAATCATAATAAAATGGATATGACTCACCAGATTCATCAGCGTACTGCTGGGATTGCCAACATAGCAAACTTCAACACGTCTCGTTGCGCTTTGCTGCCGCAGACGCTGCCCCAGAACTCCTCGGGCCTCCAGCCGTACCTCCATTGTTGCTTTATGGCATCAGGAACAGACGACGTCCAAAGGCTGCTTTGGTCTTGAATAACTTCTTCCTTGGTCTCAAGTGGTAACATTGGTTGCCTTGCCCAAGGTGATGATCAAGGCACTTCCTTGAAGCGCAAGGCACTTCCTTGAAGCGGTACCTCAGATAGGTACAGATCCGCTGTCGTATGCCGGGCACGTGCGTCTGCATCCGGCTTATCTGGATCAAATTCAGGCAAAGAAATACGCTTGGTACTTGCCGGGCCCTTGATGGATTCTATCAGGGACATCATATTCTGGTTTTGAGCAGCCAGCAGCGTGCGGAGTAAATTCTCGTTGCACCGCGACGTCATGGCTTCATTCTGCAATATTTCTTGAGTTTCTTTAGTTCGAGTGTATCCCACTTCTGATGTCGCATCAAGGGTGGCCGAGATGCGAAACATCGGGTCTTCATACGTTCCGATATAGTTCTTGGTAGGTGTGGGCACTGACATGGGTACTCGAACGAAAGATAATTTGAATCAGAATAATTTTATTTTGATAACGGTTTTACAAAAGGAAACAAACACGTGCGTTGGTACTGAGCGCATGCCGAGACTGTCCGAGGTAGAATGCCGCACTTCTCAGGCTTCCCTCCAGTCCTCGCTGCATCCCCTCTACCGACGATCGTGTCCAAGCGGTAGGGCGCCGCTTGCGTTTCCGGTGACGATATTATTAGTTTACGGAACTAATTGTTAGATGGCGCTGTCCGTCGCACCCTTGCGCCATCAATCCACGACAAATATATAAATATGTACGTGAACTTATTTTTATTGAAAAAATCGCGCGGCACAGACGCGACTGTCTGCATCCCGAGCGCACCTCGAGATCGAGGCGCGTAGGTATAGCTCGCGTTTCGACCGTTTGTATGAAGTTGGAATACTGTATAGATAATATTACCGTGACATTAGTGTCGGCGTTACTCCTCATTTATAAAACTAGTTTTACAACCTGGTCGATCAAACGGTATCACGTAAATAGAAAACTACGGAAACGCTGGCAAATAAAATTAAAAATGATTTTAAAATACCTTTACTTTGGTTGGATTTTCTACTTACAATTCCAAATTATTCATTGCAAATCAGAAATTGAACGAGTAAGTGCCCTTTATAAGCTTCTTTAATTATAAGCTAATTTTTTTTAAATTTAATACTAAGATTGTTACCCGCGACTTCGCCTGCATTATGTTAGTAAAAATGCACAAACGTAATTAATAATTCTGTGCTTGTGATTCATGCCGAAAGCATCTAATTCATTTAACGGAAATTAATTCCAGTAAATATATGTAAAATGTATTTGTTATGTCTAGATACTTAGACAATTTATTTTATTTTATTTATTTGGCTCACCAATAATAGAATACTCGTAAATGATATACATCAAATAAACTTATGAACGTCAATAAACAGAAACAGACATGTTGAGGTCGCAGTAGTTGTTGTTCAAAGGTTCTGACTACCCCTAAAAGGAAAAATTGTTAGTTTAAGTTTGTTTTTGGTTTATGCTATGATGAAACAAAGATATAGTCAATTCAAAAAAATAACAAAATAATAATGGTATACATAACAAATATACCCCGACTAAAACAAACAAAATAATTACATAACTCTAATGTCCTGTATGCCTAACAAAGACATAAGATAATAATGTTTGTTGATACCTAAACCTTTAGTTAGTAGGTCTGCTGGCATTTCAGCTGTGTCCAAATATTTTAACTCAATAACTTTATTAACAACACATTCTTTACAAAAATGATAACGTATATCAATGTGCTTGGTCCTCTTATTGAAACTATTATTTGAGGACAGCTTCAGTGCACCCTGGTTATCATTATACAATACAATATTATATGATTCATTATTAATTTCTCTTGACAAATTATGCAAATAAATAGCTTCTCTACAAGCATCAGTAATACCCATATACTCTGCTTCCGTGCTTGAGAGACCAACTGTTTTTTGCTTTTTTGCCTCCCATGAAACTACACTTCCAGCTAACATAAAACATAGGCCTGTGTAAGACCTTCTGTCTGTAACATTGTTTCCCCAGTCTGCATCAACAAACCCTTCTAACTTAAAGTTACCATATCTAGTATACTTTAACCCAAAATATTTAGTTTTCTTAAGATATCTCAAAATTCTCTTAGCATAAGCCCAGGTTTCATTATTATAACAATTGTTGAACGGACTTAAGAAACTTATTGAATTCGCAATGTCGGGTCTAGTTAAAACTGCTAAATACATAAGCCCGCCAATTAATTGCTGATAAGGTATTTGACTGTCACAAATATTATTTTCTATCCTTAATCTTAGTATACAAACGTGGTTCTAACTTAGAGCGTTTATAACCATTACTAACAAGACATAATTGTTATCATTGTCCAATTTTTTACGCAACACCCATTTGCTCTTCACTACAGTTTCTCCACCTTTTGGCATATCTACTAGCTCCCATGCGTCATTATCCTCAAAACACTTAAGTTCATCTATCACCGCCTGTAACCACTGTTCCTTTTCTGCTCCTTGTAGCGCTTCTTCAAGACTTAGTCCATTAGCATCATCAAACACTTTTTCTGGAACACACATATTTGATATTCCATACCTTTCTGGTTTCTTTCTGATTCTGCTAGGTCTTTCACGCTTCTCAGGGGAGTCATTAGCATCCTCGTACTCACTAGGAACATAAGTTTCATCTGAACTATTTGAAGTTTCAAGCAATGTATCTTCATCTGTGGTTACTTCATTTGGATTTGCTGAATTTTTGACGACTGTATCCCCCACTGAACATGAGTCTTGATGTTTTTCAGTAATTGGTATGCTTATCTCAAGGTTCTTCTCATCTTCCATGACAATAACATCTCTACTTGTTACCACACGTTTTGTTCTAGCATTATAATATAATCTATAACCCTTAACGTTATCTGGATAACCCAGTAGTATGTGCTCTTCAGACTTTCGGTCCCACTTACGACGCTTTTCTTTAGCCACATGTGCCATTACCTTGCTACCAAAAATACGCAAGTGACTTATGTCTGGTTTGCACCCAGTCCAGATTTCATAAGGCGTTTTGTCATTCAGAGCAGGTAGAACTGTACGATTTTGTAAATAAACGGCAGTATTAGTAGCCTCTGCCCAGAACTCCTTACCCAGATTAGAATCAAATAATAAGCATTTTGCTTTTTCGACAATTGTGCGATTGTTCCTCTCTGACAAGCCATTTTGCTCCGGGGTATACGGGTTACTCCTTTGGTGAATGATACCTTCATGCTTGACATACGAGTTAAATTCTTTATTGCAATACTCACACCCGTTATCGCTTCTCAAAATCTTTATCTTCCTATTAGTTTGTTTCTCAACTTTTGCTTTAAATTCTGCAAAACATTTCAATGCTTCATTTTTATGTTTAATGAAATACACATGCATCATACGACTGTAATCATCAATAAACAATATAAAATACCTAGAACCGCCTAATGATTCATGCTCCATAGGTCCACAAATATCAGTATGAACTAATTGTAGTAGTTCTTTGCTTCTTGAACCCTCAGATGTGAAAGGCAATCGACATTGCTTACCTTCACAGCAAACTGTACATGAGGTCTTGCTAAGGTCAACTTTTCCTTTAAGTTTCATACCTTCAACTGCACTGGTCATTTTATTCAGGTATTTGCTATTAACATGACCTAAACGACGATGCCACATAATGTCTGATGTAGCTATATTCGCAACAACTCTGTCTGGTACTATCAATTTGTACACTCCATTATGTAATACAGCTGTGGCCACCAGTTAATTACTTCTGTTGTATACTTCACAACCATTTTTCGTAAACCGAACTTTATTACCGGATTTTATTAACTGGCTGACTGACAATAAGTTGGTAGTCAATCTTGGAGCACATAATACATCCTTGACTGGTATTTCAAATTCACGTTTATCAGTTTTAGTTACAATAGTCACATCGCCGGAACATAATACTTGCAACTTCTCACTGTTAGCTACATATATATATTTCGTTTTATGATATATAGCATTCTCAATCCACTGCTCATTGGCTGTAAGGTGTATGCTGGCGCCTGAGTCAATGTACCAGTCGTGTTTATTAAATTGGCCACTTAAAAACACAGCAGTAAATGTGTTTCTTTGTTTACGTTGACTATCTTTCATGTTGAAATCACTATTTGTACATTGATTCTTGTAGTGCCCTGTTTGTTTACACCGGTAACATTTGACGTGACTTTTACTGCCACCACTGACATTTGTTTTTGTTTCGTTTTCAGCCTCCGCGCTGGCCATAGAAAACTTATTTTTCTTATGCTGCCAATTCTGCGTGCCAATAGCCAATGCACTAGCTTGATCAGATTGAGATTGACTACTTCCGCTCACTTCCGTTTCCATATCCATGAGCTTGGTTCTAATGGCGTCGGTTGTGATTTGTATGCCTGAATGCTCGATTGCCATTATCATCGGCATAAATTTTTCCGACAATCCTGCCAACAATAAACAACCAATCCACTCATCACTGATATTGAATCCTGTCCCACTTAATTTTTGTCCACTTTCGACTATTTGCGTTACATACGATTGCATAGAAACACAATTTTCCAGACGAATTGATATTAATTTACGTAACAGGGATATTCTGCGTGTAAAACCTGAATCATCAAATAATGCCTTTAGCTTGTTCCATAGCTCCAATGAAGTTTTCACCTCTTTAATATGTACATATAACGCACTATCTATAATCATAATGAGCTTCGCTTTGGTTCTCGCATCGTCTGCGGCTTCTATCATTTTCCCAGGAATCGGTTTAATGCAGTGCATCATATTTTCTAGGATTAGAAAATTCTCTGCGGCGAAGATCCATTCATTGTAGTTCTCCAGACCTCTTAGTTTAGGAACATTTACTAGATAGTTCATTGTCATTCTTGCAAACTTATTGCACACACTGAATAACACGTCGCTAACTATGTTTCACTCGTTTCACTACTTTTCTTCGAGAAATAACTACTATTTTTAAATTAAAACAGGGCGCTGGGCCCATAACCTATAATTCAAACAGCGCTTTTCTGTGAGACAGTTCGAACAAGACAGTTTATTTTGTTCATTATACATTCAGTATATTTGTGGTCTAATGTACCAGCCAGCTCTATTTTGATATAAAACTAACAATTTTAATATGAATGGTTCATTAGAATATACTAAAAGTGTATTAAACCGTTGTTATCTTTTAACAACACTAAAGAAATGTTATATAACGTACCTAAGCTATTATAAAACAGTGGATAAAGTAGTTTTCAGTTGCCAAAATGTATAAAGAATCTGTACGGATCTTGTTCTGAGGTCGATACCCACAGTTTTTAGTGTTTGTCTGACCTTTTACTTTTAGGAAGAAAATCATCAAATATCTTCCCCCGCTCTGGGTAAAGCGAGAGTTTGTGACAGACTTTTACAGACTGAAACCCACCTGTGTTCCTTTAGTTGCCCTTAGCGTTCTAGGGCTACGGTAACTTGCACGCGGCAGCAAATCCCTTCTTTGAGGAAAGGTTAGAAAGGCACCACAGCGTCCTCTCTTTCCGCCTGACGCAGGTATCTCATAGGTCTAGCAGGCATTGGCCATGCCTGCTAGAGCTATGAGATTTTTTGAAAGAATTACCTCCAATAAGAATTGGCCTCGTGATATTTCTCTGCAGAGTTTTAGCCGGGTCTCGTTATGCAACTTTGGCGGAGGTGAATTTTGAAGGGACATAGTTGGCTGTAACTGTACGGTAACTGCTGCTAGCGATTATTAAAACACTACAGAGTAACTTACGTCATTTTGATTCACACCTGTACTTATAAAAAAATTGTGTAAAAATTGTTACAGTCTGATGTTGCATTACATTACGCCGAATTTGAAACAGAAACCTCTCGAAACACCCTACTTCTGGTTTCGGCCCTGGTACGAAAGGCAACGAAGGGACAGGAGTGGGTTTTTAGTCAGTAAAAGTCTGACACTATCTCCCGTCCCGCCCAAGAGCGGGGGATGTCATAAGATGATTTTCCCACCGAAAAAAAGAAAAAAAAAACCCTACTTCTGGTTAAAGATATTTTTTATTGCTCCTATAGAAATTTTACATTTCACTTATATGAGAACAAAATTTAAAACTGAGGTAAACTAATCATACTTCGACAATCGTACTTACAAATTATAAGTCTGTGTTACTATTAAAAGTATGTAATGTACAGAAATAGCTATTTATAACATGATATACACTACACCCTGCTGGGCCCCTACGGTTGCTGACATCTCCTTGAGGCGCGCGTGGAACACTACGCGTCGTCGACGACTTGGGCTCGGTTACCGGACGGTCGGACGGCGAGCTACCCATTGCTCGCCGTCCGCAAGCCCGCGCCTACTGTGGCCGGAAATCGGGATCGGAATCTCGGTGGCTGGGGTGCGAGGGCCATTGCCTCGCTCGTGCGGCCGCCTCCTTTGCTAGTATTACTGCTTCGCAGAAGGTGGTGACCACCTGCCACTCCTCCTCGCTCCGGACCATGGCCTGTTCCAAAGCCCGGCGCGAGAGATTGCCGCCGCCGATCGCCCCCACGAGGACACGGTGTTGCTCTGCCCAAGCGGGGCACATCTCCACCGTGTGCTCCACCGTGTCCTCCGGGTGGTCAACACAATGGTGACACCCGGGCGTTTCTTTCGCACGAATCCGGTGCAGGAACCTCTCGAACTTCACATGTCCGGTGAGGACCTGCGTCATGCGGAAGGCAAGGACGCCGTGAGGTCTTTCCAGCCACGCATCAATGAGGGGACTTACCACCATAATTATGGAGTGCCCAGCACTGGGTTGCAAAAGTCGCTGTCACCATTCCACCATGAGATCCCGCCGGAATTCTGTAGGTAGAACCTTAGAACACCAACTACGAAATACATATAATTTACTTTTCTTGCCCTAGGTTAGATTGGTAGGCCTTACTTAACTAAAGTTATAACAATTATAGGTATAGGTCAAAAAGTAAAAATTAAAAACAGGATGGATAAATGGCGTGGTTTGTGCAATAAATAGACGTCTGAATGCTTAACCGCTGGATTTCTGTCATGTCTAGTGAAGGTCGATTTTTGCTGAACTGCTTCAAAAGTGCTGATGTAGAAACCAGACTATCAATAAAATAATAGTAAGAACGCAAAAATATGTAAGAATTTCTTGTTTACATTAAAATAAAATAAAACTATCACAAATAAAAAAAACATCTGAGACTCGAACCACTATCCCCCTACGTGCCGATCTATCCCTGAGACAACAGCGCTACGGTGTTCATTGGCATCTGTCTGAAATAGGTGTTCTTATCTAAACGTCATCATTGTCTGCTTAACCTTTTGTCGATGATAGCGTGATGATTTTCATCTAAGATATTAAAATTGTAGCTAAATGAAAAAAAAATATTATTTTCGTTTCACCTCACCGTCTGTGTGCGCGTGCGCAAACATCGCAGACGCACTACAGCAGCGTGGGAGCCCCACCAGCACCCTGAACGCGTTATTATATTGTACTCGGAGAGCGTTGATGGCCCGCTGCGTGTAGTTGACCCACAGATTGCAGGTGTAGAGAGTTTGGCAGAATGCTTTAAACAGAGTGATCTTTACCTCTAAACTACACCTCGCAAATCTGCGTGCCAATATGTTACAGCGGACTGCCATCGCCCTCCTCTCCCTTTCATATTGCTCACCCCCCAAAGCAAATAGCGTAATAATTTATAGCCTATGTCCTTTCTCAAGCTCTATTCTATCTTTGTACCAAATTTCATCAAAATCGGTTCAGCGCTATAAGCGTGAAAGCGTAACAGACAGACAGACAGACAGACAGAATTACTTTCGCATTTATAATATTAGTATGGAGTAGTAGGATTTCGTGAAAAGCAAGTGGCTTTTGAAAACAGTGATAATATTTCAGAGGGTGGGAACACACATGAAGTTTTAACATGCCATCAACAAAATACCAACGATTTACTGAGTTTTTTAAACATTTTTGTATTGACTTGATATTTTTTTTCATATTACGTTTTTGATCATTTAATATTTCGTTTTGTTAATCTTACTACAACTAAACACAACGTGGCAGCCCCTACAGTGTCCTAAAAAGATGTTATAGTATCAGTCTGCGAAGAAACGAGAAGTTATTACCTCTTACAACGTGTCGTGCAAGCCTGATTGTATATTGTTTTCCGTTGTCTTTATAGTGGCTCAGCACCACCAAGTCCTAATGACTTGTTATTTATACTACTTATTGCTTTCCCGTCAAGAAAATGTAGCACAATAATCTTTAGTCTCTCTTCTAATTCTTACAATATTTTTTGTCGTAGATATCCTATTTTGATAATGAGCGTCCATTGGTTAATTGGTATGACAGCAAAGTCTTCAAATTCTTCATTATGATCAGTAGACGATTGAACCGACAGGATCCTAAGCACTATTTGAATATGCAAATACATTCGCTGGTCACAGCTGCCAATAATTTTAAGGTAAGTATACAGGACGTGGTTCGTCATTTCATCATTATGCAACAACAAGTTTTCCAAATCACCATATAAACTTTTGTTTACCACATCGCTTCTCTTATCGCACAGACTTTAATAGGATTATTGGTAACTCGACGTATTCCCGGCTGGACGTGGTAGTGAGACCAATATGCAACTAAGATAGTAATTCCCTTGACAAGCTTCTTCATAAAGACAGTTCACTAATGTTTCACCAAAACTCTATTCACAGAATTTTAGTTAACGATCAATGTTACGTATATTATTTACTAGCGATCAGCTCCGGCTTCGCACGGGTGCAATGCTGATCACTTCATAGTATAAAACAAAATCGCTTCCCGCTGTCTGTCCCTATGCTACCGAATGCCGCATAGTTCTCGGTGAGTCGGAACTGTCTGCGGTGATGCCCCAATGAGTCGGGGTGGTGCTGCCCCAGTGAGTCGGGATGATGATACAGGCTCCAGTGAGTCGGAGTAGTGCTGTTGGCTCCAGTGAGTCGGAGCGGTGCTGTGTGACGTAGTGGCTGGACTGCTGGCGTCGACCAGGAGAGGTTCTTCGTGGCTCTCCATGTGACTTGCCGAAGGTGCAGTGTGCTTCGCCAAGGTCGCTGATGAGGCTGAGGGTGATGACCAGGTATGAGCAGGTAGGCATGCTGGTGGTCAGGATACACTTTAAAGCCGTGGGTGCTGGCTGTATGGCTCGCTGCTCGAAAGCTTGAGGAAGTTATGATGACGTCACGAAGTATTAGCTGCACGAAGGCTGCGCTGACGTTCATTGTCGAGGGTCACCAGTTTCGAGGTAGGTATGCGGAACAGAGAGTAAAGTACCGCAAACCTCCTTCGAAAAGGGAGGATCCTCCGGCCAGACGGGATGTTATGTCTGGTGGGCAACTGCCCGATAGATGATTTCAGGCTGTTCTATATGTTCCAATCGAGCGGAGAACTTTAATTACGTCATGCAGGATTAGTTCTTTTGTGATGCCATAGATGTCACTACATACGCTTAGATCTTTAAAACTACGCAAGGGATTATGATGCGGTTTTGTCCAGCATTGCACCCGGGCGGGTCGCTAGTACTAAATATACTACAGAATGTCTTTATACACAACGTTCACAGATTTTTTGTCATTAAACAATACTAACATGTTTTCTTTTGAGGTTACTCTTGAAAGAGCGACATTATAATTGGCCATGTGAAAAACATTCAACGCTCAAATCTAAGCCTGTAACGTTGAAAGTTTGACCCTGCGATTTATTGATGGTCATTGCAAAAGATAACTTTAGCGGAAATTGTAGCCGTTTATATTGGAACGATAAATTCGATGTTATTAGAATTCAATTTCAATTAACCCAAACACTGCTAGGTTACATTGTTTTATTATGAAGTTCCTGTGTCTACGTTCCACCTTCCTCCATCATCAGATCAGTTCGATAGTACCTTATAGCCAAAGTGCATCTCATGACAATTCTAATAAGCCCAAACACGGCTAGGATACATTGATTAATTACAGAGTTCCGGTGCCTATCTTCCGGCTCCATCATCATCATCATCAAATGACTTCGATGATACCATTTTCAACATAACTGTCCAGAACCATTTATTTATTTGTATTGTCATAGTCGCATATGTATCTTCATTGTGATAATTATCTTTAAGTGAGTATGAAGTTCCGTTGGCCATTCCTGGTCTTTTTCATCAGTTCCACTTCATCAAATGTTACTTTTTAACTGTAAATGCTTAAGTTTTCGATGAAAATACCAAAATAACTATATGGTTGCCTATAATACTTGAGGAGTTCCCTCGATTCCTCACGGATCCCACATCAGAACGGAATTTTGAAAAAAATGAGACCAATCTGGAAAGATCCTTTAAGAGAAAAAAAATAATTGTAAATTGGTCCATAAACGACGAAGTTCTGAGGTAACACGCATTTTCGTGTAACCTATTCACTCTTGACTTAAAGATTCCCAGGTTGTAGCCATCAGGAAACACAGATTCCGGCAAGGAATTCCACTCCTTAGCTGTATGCACAATGAATGTGTTCCCAAAACGTTTTGTGCGTATTGGTGGGATGTCCACCATGTATCGGTGGCGCATTGCCGTGCACCTGGTGGTCCGATGATGGACTGACAAAATTATTAATTTCACAGTTGGACTTCTACTTCTACCAGTTTACAACAAATAGATACCAACCCAGCTTCGTTTATTTCTCACCTGTTATAATATGAAGAGCTATTTTCACGCGTCACTTCGATCACTACTGATGTTTATATATTTATTTTGTAAATGACTTTTTATACATGGAAAATAAAAACACTTAACTAATTAAAATCCAGCTTCGTGGAAATGCATTTTAAATTATGTGATATGATGCAGTCTGATACAGTCTTCGGATTACCATTGCAAAAAGCATTCGGAGGCCAAAAATGTCCATATCCTCCGGTAAGTATAATAAAATTAAACATCACCCATATCCAAAAATACTGAAAAGGATTGATGAGGAAGGAGGATGTTAAAAAGATTTTTACAGTCTATCTGTAATAATTATCTAGATAGTAAAAATTCAAATAGGATAACATAGGAAGCGGCGTGAGTGCCGCTTGTCCGTACGGTCGTGCGGTGTATGTGTTAAGGTAGAACTACACTGCGCACTCGGGGCTCACGTACGCCGATCTGGGCGCGTCGGTATCCATATATTTTATATGGAAACTAGACTTGCAGAGCTACATTAGATCCACGCCACGTGTCGCCCCGCCATCCGACGCTACGAAGTGGAGACCTAGGAGAGTTGTGACAATTTTTGATTTAAGCGACATATCTTGCTCAGGAAACATTCCGCAGTTATGACCTATGTGTATTAATGTAGCACCATGCCTTCTATTTCCAAAACAATCATCAAGATTAATTACAGTATTAAAGTTTCAAATCAAGCCAATGCGTCGATGATCGTCATCGTGTATAAGTTTTCATAGAATTATAGATGTTCTCCTGATGTAGACATAGTTTTTCTATTTAAATTGACTTCGGGGACCCAAAGCGTGTTAATCTTGCAAATGTGCGTAGGTTGACGTGCTCGGTGTCATAGAAAATGGCTTAAGCACACAAAAACAGTGTGCGCGCACGTGAATGTACACACACATTCAAAACCAATCCGCCTTGGTGAAATAAAATCTATCAGTGATTTGATTTGATATTGAAATATGTATTTTTTCAGGGTTATTACGATTTGAAAAACATGACGATCCCATATGTACCGAAAAATTTCCCGTTTACTAAAGGTCGTATCTACTGCAATATGTCGCTTACTGAAGGCGGTGTGACCAGAATTATAGCTCGTGGCCGCATTGATTTTGAGGTGAAAATATGGCACAAAATTAAAAACACTAGAAATAACACATCTATACCAAATTAACATTAATTCTACTAAAAAAATGTTGAGCACTAAATACTTGTTTTTTATTTTATCCGATTATGACGAAGCCAAGAAGAGGGTTATGATTTAACATGTTCAGGATGCCGATCAGAGTCGGAATCTCTTCCAAAGAACATTATTGTGTGGGTGACGAGTGGGTAACGAGCAATATACAACTCGACTGGCCTGTTGGTCTAGTGGTTCGATTCCCACCCAGGACAAATATTTGTGTGATGATCCCAGTCATTTGTTCTGTGTCTGGGTGTAATTTATCTATAATATATTATAGTATGTATTTAGAAATATTTAAGTATGTTTATCAATTGTCTAGTACTCATAACACAAGCTTTGCTTAGCTTGGGACTAGACGGCGTTGTGTGATAGTTGTGTGAATATTATTATTATATTATACAAACTATAGCAGACCACGGAACTGATTTATTATGATGTAGGCTTTAAGTATTAAATTCACAACGAGCCGAGAGTAGGTTCTTGAACGAGTGTTGTCCACGTGGCTGCCAGTAGAGAAAAAGGAGATCACGCTTGTCTCTGGGTGTTGCCTCTCGTAGACCAACCTATGAGGTGGTCGTCTGCTTAACCAGACTTGGCTGTGGCAACCTTAATTGATTAAAACGTCGCGGCAGGCTCCAGCGGCGAGATCAGACGGACTTTGGTCTGCATTTGTGTTAGAAGACCACATCCATGTGATCAAAACTTTTATCTGCGCGGCCCGCACGAATTGCCGTTTAGACTCTGCCTAGGTGGTGTGACGTCATCATCGCTTCGTTTCACTGTATTTGTTATTGACTTCGATGACACAGCCATCCTGTGGGACACACGACCCTATTTCAGGTCGGTTACTCCCGACATCCTCCGCTTATATTAGAAATCTCTCTGGTAGATTAAACTAAGCTGCATGTGCATTTAGAAAAATAAGGTGATTGGTGGATAAAGCCTTGTAGCTAGATTCGTTTTATATGCTTATTTAATAAACAGTAATGCTAGCGAACTTTCAAAGTTTCCCATATGCTTTCATGTAAAACCGTATCAAAAGCTTTTTTGATAATCAATGAAAGCTATGAAAGATATGAGCTAGACCAATAGGTCTTTGATATTCCTGATACTTTTATGAAAGCTCTCAATGTTGAAGATGAATACATAAGGATCCTAACAAATATTTACAGCAGATGTACTAGTAGAGTTAAACTAGAAACCATTGGCCCAAACTTTCCTGTCTAAATAGGTGTACGGCAAGGGGACCCTCTGTCCCCAAAATTTCTTTATTGCAATACTAAAATCAATGTGGAAAAATAAAGGGTTATGTATCTAAGGAAAATACTCAGTCAGATTTGCAGACGACCTGGGTTTGTTTTCTGAATCGAGCTCTCAACTCCAACACAAAGTCAAAGTCAAAGTATTTTATTTGCCAGAAACATGGTAATGAGGATGTTGAATACAGTACATAAGTTCTACATGTTTCACCAGTGATTGGTATACAAATATTAGATGGTATATGTCATTTAAAATTATTGAACATTTTTTTTTAAATCCTACAGCTTTCATAAGAAACCACAATTGAATTAGATATTATTTTGCATTTTTAACATGTCACAATTAGATATATATTATGTCACTTATATTTTCTTTCTAGGTCATTCTTGTCATTAAAAAAATCATTTAAGTTATAATAACATTTGTCCAACAGCCATGCGCGTTTAATTATTAATTGCAATTCTCATATAGATTTTGGTAATTTATTAAAGACCCGTATTGCCATCATGCTACAGTTTTTCTGATACATAGAACTTTTACAGCAAGTGCTTCTAAGTATCGTCGGATCCCTGCTAGGTTACAATTTTCTTTTTCCAAAAGTTTCGAACAATTCTGGATGTTCTTTGACAAACACACCAATTTGCATTATATAAAGACTAGTGATGGTCAGCAAACCATGCCTTTTAAAAAGTGGACGACACGATTCCAAAGGGCCCACACCACATAATGCCCTAACACACTTTTTCTGAACAAGAAACACTTTATTTATATTTGTTGAATTCCTCCAAACCAAAAGACCATATCTGAGAACGGAGGCAACATAACCGTGATATGCTGTCAATGCTGCTTTTTCGCTAGCAATTCGTCTTAGCTTCTTTAATGCAAATACAAATCTATTAATTTTATTACATACAAGATCTAAGTGACTTTTCCAGTTACAGTGCTGATCAATCAATAAGTCAAGGAATTTATATTGATCTGTCAGCTCAATGGGCTGCCCATCGGCTTCGACGTCATAAACTATTTCTTTTGAGTTATACAACCTAAAAGTCATTTATTTGGTTTTTGATATATTGGCACACAGTTTATTGTTGTTAAGCCACTCCAAGACAGAATTTGCGGCAGTATTTAGCAAATCATTATGAGTACTGGTCGCGGTTTTTTCCTTGTGTGTAACAATTACTGAAACATCATCAGCAAAAAGAATGCATTGATGATTTACTGCGGAAGGCAAGTCATTTATGTACAGTAAAAATAAAGGTGGACCCAATATACTGCCTTGGGGCACACCAGAGCTATTTGTTTTATATATTATGTAGAATAGTAAGTTTTTAAATAATTCATGTCATGTAAGGAGTTTATCTCAACACATTGAGTCCGATTAGTCAAATAGCTATTTAGCGAATCTAAAGCTGGTCCCCGAATACCTAGCTTTTCACATTTATTAAGAAGGCGATTGTGATCCACGAAGTCAAATGCTTTTGACATGTCAAAGAAAATGACTGATACCGGTATGCATTTGTCAATTTTTGCCAAAACTTTACTCACTAGTCCATAGGCTGCTAACGTTGTTGATTTACTCTTCTGAAATCCGAATTGTTCTTCCCGAATTATTTTAAACTTGTTTAGGTAGTCGTTTAGTCGTCTGTGCATCACTTTCTCAAAAATTTTGGAAAAAATTGATATCAGTGTAATGGGCCGATAGTTGTCTAATAGTAGTTTATCATTTTTTTTATGCAGAGGGCGAACAATAGACTTTTTGAGAAGATCCGGAAACACACCTTGTTCAAAAGATAGGTTAATAAGCTCTTGTAGGACGGGAGCTAATATATCTGCACATATTTTGAGGACACGAGTACATACACCATCAAAGCCCACAGATGCAGTATTATTTAATGATAGTATGGTTTTAAACACTTCTTCAGAGCTACAAGGGGGAAGGAACATACTGTGATTAAGTGTTGGTAATTCATTTTTTTGTCTGTGAATATTCGTGCTATGATGAGCATTCTTAGTGACATCAATAAAAAAAATCGCTAAATGCTTCTACGATATCTTCAGGATTTTTTAAACGATTACCTTGTTGTTCAACTTCGTTTATTGTGTTGTAAGTTCTGACAGAGTCAGCGTTGTGTTTTATTACTTGCCAGGCGGCCTTGCACTTGTTTTTGGCGTTGTGGACATGCTTTTGGTTATAAATTTTCTGTGATGTAAGTATACATTTCTTAAGTATTGAGCTATATTTTTTAACTTTGCTGTATAATTTCTCATCTTTTCTTAGTTTTAAGCATTCATACCTTAGTTTGCGTTTTTTTGACACGATATTCTTACACCTTTGGTTATCCATCTCGGGGCTGAGATGTTAGCTTGTACTTTTTTCCGTTCCAGAGGGAAACAAAGATTATAAATCAATGTGAATTCTCTGTGAAAATTATTAAATGCTGTATTGATATCTTCCCTATTTATAATATTTTGCCACCCGATGCAGGAAATGTATTCTCTGAACTTTGAAATATTTTCTGCACTATAATTTCTAGAGGTAACGAACCAATGTTTAAGTCTCAAATGCTTATCTGCTACTGGTATTGCTATAGTTTGTCCAGTATTATGATCAGAAAGGAAAAGATCATGCACCTGTCCTTTAGCATCCGGAATGTTGCTTATAATATGATCTATGCAAGAGCTTTGCCGTGTTGGCTGCGTTATGTGTAATATGAGATTATAATTACTAGTAATGTCATGCAATTGTCTAGATAAATTGTTATTTTTTAATGTGTCAATATTTAGGTCACCAGTTATAATAATTTTATAGAATATTTTAGTGTCACTATTTGGAATTCGATATAAACATATGATAGTAAACCTATATGAGAGCAGGTAGATACCGCAACATTCGAACGACTTTTCACACGATAATTCTTTACAAATGGCTGACTCTTTACATTCAATATTTTTTCTCAGCAGGATACATACACCCCTTCGTTTTTCTTTAAGTCGAGAAAATGATGCAACTAGTTTGAAGTCTTTAAGCAAAATATTGCTCTCATTGCCTGTTTTAATGAACGTTTCCGAGAGGCACAAAGCATTAACATATATATTTTTATTAGTTTGGAAATGATTTATACATATCTCTAGATTTTCTAATTTATTTAATAGTCCTGCGATGTTTTGATGAAATATCGTAAACGTTTTATTTTTCGCCGACTCGAAAAAGCGTTTTGTTTTCGACTGATAATGTACATGGAGATGTAGGTTTTTTTGCCATATTTTGATATACTAAAAGTGGAAAATATTCAGATATGGATTTTTGTCTAAGGTGTTTATTTTTTTTTGTATTTTTATTAGTGTGTGACCTGTTTGTGGGCTTGTTAAGATAGCTATAAATAGTTGTTTGGACCAAAGATTTCGTTTTAATTTCACTTTTCAAGACTGTGGATTTATGTATACATATTTTATTAATAAAGTTTAATTTATAGTACCTGTAATCTATAATATTGCTTATCTTTTTACATATATCATGCAAATAATGAGTACGAGAAGCATAAGTGGTGTTCATAGGTATAAAATAACATTTAGGATTTAGTCTACAGATGTTTGCAATTTCATTATTGAGTTTTGAAACATTGAGATAATTGTTATTATAAACACCTAGCACGATTACATTATATTTTTCCAAATGTTTCAATGCAGCCGATAGTTCATATAACACTTTTATTGGGTTTGAGTCGTTTTCACCAGAACACAGTACAACTTGATCGAATTCCGAGCTTGTATTAAGGGTGAAACAATTTTTGAGAGTTTGTTCCGTATTTGTGAAAGTTTTTATAGTCCCTGTAATTGCATAGTTTTGATATCTTGTATCTTGTCTGTATTTTATTAAATTTGATGCCAAGTCCGAGCATTGCTGAGTTCCAATTATATGTAATTTTGGTATTTTTTCATCCTGTACGTTTTGACTCTGGTGTTAGATCCCAGGATTATTTTCTGGCCTAATAGACTGAGTATTGTCCCTGGTTCCTTTTACAGAGATATGTAACGATGAGTCTTGAGATTCTCTTGGCAGGTCAGAAGTCCTTTCTTCAGCGAGTGATAGGTCAATAACGCTGTCGTTGAATAAGTTTTGTGTTCGTTGTCTTTTCTGAATGCTTTTTAGATGTTTTCCCACACTAGTAGCATTAAAACATATTGTTTTCAAGTATTTTATTGTACTGTCTTTCTTTTCAAGTGTTTTTTCTAGTGAGTTATTAAGATTTAATAGTACATCAATTTCATTGTGGGCACTTGCTAATTGTGTTCTTAGACTATTTATTTCTTGGTAAAGCTCGTCGTTGTCATTAAACTCCGTCGATAAGTCGGGTAAACTCCTAGCTCTGTGGTCCGAAGAGTCACATGATTGAAGCTCTTCACAAAGCAAGTAGAACAGTAGGTCTCGAAATGAACATCTCTTAAATCCAAAATTATGTCCAACTACGTTAAAACATACATAAAAATAGGTTGCGAAACATTAGTCCGCGACGTGCGCGCTTGCCGATCGGTTTTGTCGTGTCCTTGAAAATGGCTTCTAACGTGGTAAAGTGTAACTCGTGCAATGTTGTTATAAACGAAGTGCTCTCATTTATATGTAATAAGATGAACGTTATGGATGAAGAAAGCATCAATCGCATATGCAAAAGTGCTTTTCGGAGTCCGATATCGTAAATCTTAAAGATCTGCTTTTTCATTCTATTCCGACGGTAAAACGGAAAAACATAAGAAAGACGGACGGCAAAACGCTTCGAAACATTGATGACATACAATGTTTATTAAAGGAAACTGACCCGGAAGAAATCCCAACCTTCGTGGCTCGAGACCTGCAGAAACTTCCTCTGTTCTATTCGACCATGTCAATGTGACAAGGTTGTTAAAAGATTTACTGAAACTACAAAATGAAATGACTCAGGAACTAGCTATCACCCACAGGCGAATGGTATGATCGAGCGTTTTCATCGCCAACTAAAAGCTGCCCTCATGTGTCAACATATGGAAGGATGGTATCAAGCACTACCCTTAGTGTTTTAGGCGTTCGGAGCGCTTTCAAGGAAGATATAAACTGTTCATCCAGTAAAATTTTTTACGGAGAACCTCTTCGCCTACCAGGCGAATTCCTGGAACCAAGTTCCCAACTAGACGTCACCGACGTTTTTGTGGCCAGTCTCCGATCGAGTATGGCCAAAACTCGTCCTGTTGCTGCATCGCAACACTCGCTGCCAAAACAATTTTTTTTTAAAAACCTGGCAGATGCAACACATGTTTTCTTGCGCGACAACACCGTGCGTCGTTCCTTGCAACCACCTTACACCGGTCCCTACGAGGTTTTGGCCAGGAGCCTAAAAACGTTAACTCTCAGCGTTGCTGTTGCTGTTGATTTCGATGTTGATGGGGATACGTCAACCTCACAGAATGAAATGAGCGGCCCATCTCAGCCACGTCCAGCGCCTCTAACACCACCGGTTCTATTACCAACTACCATACAGCAACCCGTTGGTTCCTGTACAAGCGGATGCACGGCTATTACCTATACCTCTATGCGACAATTTTTTGTTGGTTTGCCTCGGATATAACTAGCTAGAGGTAAGACGAGCGCAGGATCAGCTTACCATAGCCTGCAAGACGCTCCGTGGCACTATTGACGCTCCTGACCTGCCAACTGCTCTGGCACGTTTCTTTTTCCCGGACAATTACTGCCGCGGTAAAAAGCACAGAAGGTTTGCTGTGGCTCAGTGTCGCACTGTTGCCTGTGCTCAGTCTCCAATACCTCGCACATTGGCTGCAATAAATGATCTCTTGGATTCTTATCCAACAAACGATCTGTTTGCGGATGAATGGAAGACGATTTTATTGGCATGATAGAAGTACTGCGAGATGGATTGATGTATATGTTGTTTATAACTTTAATTTTGTACAGCGGAGTTTGCTTTACCCTCCACTTTGACCGGGTTTGAAGTTCACCCTTGAACTCAAGCTGCCATCGCTTCCAAAATTGCTGCCTTATCTTTTCTGTTACTTGGTATCGGTTGGGTTTATTAATGTTCACCGGTAACGACGGCACCTACACCAACGGGCGGCCAATAATGAATTGCTCTGAAGCATCGATATGATATATCTAGGTACTACGTACACTAGATTACGCGTGCCGAACACTCACTTTGCTCGCCTCAGGTGAAGAGCAGACTGCACATCTGAAATTAGTGCAATTTTGACGTTCATGCGGTGTGGGAGCAGCGCTAATAAATGCGAATCAATGTGTCCCTGGACATAGATAATAATAATTCAGTTGTCATCTAAGTAAAATTACTGGTTGTCCAAGCGATTTAATAGCTTTTAATATCGTAATAATACAATAAAAAAGATATTTTATTTAAATGGGAGGCGTATTTTACAATCATAGACTAACAACACATGCAGATGTGGACCCTATGAAAACCGATAAAAGTTGTAGGTTTTTACCTATAACTAACTGGTTTACTGAACAACGAATATTTATCGAAGTTCAGAAATGATGACAACGTGCGTTTTTCGATACCCAATAAAACTCATCAAGAAATATCAGCGAAGCGAATTTACACTAACGAAGACTATTATTACATTGTTTTAATTAACACATGAAATTCTTTTGTATCCATTTTTTAACAATAAACTTTTGTAGCTTCACTCACAATATTATGTCTCAAGAAACAATTGTCCGACAGCCGTGAAGTTTACACACGTATCTTTTGAAGATTGATACTAATTGAAAATCATATGGATTTTATTTTATAACACTATAAATGTGTCAGCCTACGAACTTTTCAGCCCACCTAATATTATATTCTTGTTTATTCCTCTAACAAATTACGTTTGTGTGCCTTGGGTTGTGTATATTTCCTCTCTCTTTCTATCTTTCTTTTTTTACTTTTAGTTCTGTTGCAGAGGTTTATTAACAACTTCAGATTTGATATGTGGTAATTTGGTCGGTTCCGTGATTTTATCTATCACAAAACTATTGTATGCGAGTGTTATATTTTAAAATTTCACGCCTAATAAAACAATAACCTTGGGCAGCAGAATAATATTGTTATTTTCATGGTCCGTTGTCAATTGTAGTTATTGTTATTAGTATTATCAAAGGTACATAAGATAACATTAATCTCAATCTGTGTTCGTCTATTAATTCAAATAGCTATTACTGAGACTCCGCTGTCCGTCCATCTGTCTGTCTGTCAGTCTGTCCGTCTGCCACCAGGCTTTATCTCATGAACCGTGGTAGTTCGACAGTTGAAATTTTCACAAATGATTTATTTATTTATTTATTTATTTAAACTTCATGTACAGTAGTGGTACATAGGCGGACTTAATGCAACAAAGCATTCTCTACCAGTCAACCTTTGGGTTAAAAAAGACAACACTGTGGCAGGTTTGCACAATAAACAAATAACAGATACTTCAAACGTTATAAGTTATTTATAATAATAAAATACATATATATGCTAAAATAATACACTAATAAATACTAAGAAAAATATGAAATCATTAAGAGAACTTAATAATAATTCCGACGAAGACCGAACTAAGGTTGAGAGGACTTCAAGTAGTAGTAAATGATGTGTTTCTGTTGCCGCTATAACAACGAAAACTAAAAAAAAAAAAACACGTAATGGTTGTCTACTGGGATTATTATTATTATTATTTGGTAGGACACACTAGCAGCTATTAGCTGATGCGTGTGTTTCATATAGTTTGGAGATGTTTAGTCTGTCCAACCGATTTTTAAAGCAGTTCCATGTGGGAGCTTTCACAACACTCGGATGTGAAATAATAGATAGGAATGTTCACTAAAAGCTGTATTGTTAAAACTGCTACAAATATTTATGTTACTTGATGAAGCGATCCACGCGCGACGGCACTTAAGGTGATTTGAACACGTACTGATTTGCTTAATTAATAATTTGGTTAAATGCAATTAAATGCTATGATGTGCGGTTCGCCGTACATGCTCCTGGGCGAAAATTTTACAAAACTTATGGTACTAAGGTTAATAAAAAATTAAACAATATCATCCCCAATTTAAATGTTATGTTTTTGTGGTCTAGGGGACGTAGCTTGGTCAAGTGCCGTGTTTACACTAGCATTACTAGCTATCACTTTCACTTCACTGGGCTGACGGTCAGGCACTATATGTTCTGCTTTCGTGGAAGTTTCACTTGATTCACTTCACTAGAACTTAAATTAATGCTTCGCAAAAATTGTATGTTCCTCGCAGCTGTAGAGTATGAAACACATATTGTACGAGTCATGTGTCGTACATGGCCCTCGCGTATGGCAGTTCAGCACTATTTCGCCACCTTGCACAAATTATATTGTAAAGCGACAGTACACAATTAGCATTCACAGACGGCTGTACTCATTAGCGAACATTCATATATGATAAGTTACGCAATAAATCAGATTCTTCGGATATCGTGACTATCATCTCAAAGTAACATCCAAGGTGTGTGCGTCCCATTCAGCAGCGCATACATCTTTTTGGTCCTTCGAGCCGGATCTCCGGTTTACGTGTTCGTTTGTGCAGTGTCAGCAACTCAACAGTTCAACAGAGAAAGCATCACCTGTACAGAGGATACGAACCGAGAAGATCATCATTCACCAGCAGTAGAGAATACGACAGACTATCGAAGTGCACCATCAGAAACAGACTTGGTGATTCGATTTTTTCATATTTTTCATCATGGAAGGAGTGATTGAAACGCAACATCAAATTATGGAGGAAATGCATAGGATTCTGACCAACTTCAAGAAAGATGGAGCAAGCCGAAAGACACCGGAAGGCATCCGGAAGAAATTCGACCATCTGGACAACTATTGGGCAGAATTCCAGAACAACCACCAAAAAATTTGTGAGCGTGAAGATCCTTCCCATAAATACTTTTTGCAAGAAACCTATGAGCAGACCCGACAATTTTACGAAAGCACTAGGGAGTTGTTTATGAAGTATTTAACTCAAGAACAAAAACAACCGGCGCCCATATCAAAGCCGGTAGTTTCTACGGACAACCCAGTACCAAGGACTTCAAAGTTATCGGTGCCAAAACTCACTCATGAGTCAGGTGCAGGTGGAGTCAAACACGGAATCCAATCGCCCTTTTCTATAAAAATGCCTGAGGTAGCAGAGACCGCGAGCAACAACAAAACAGAGGAGATGTTACGCAAACAAAGAAGCAATATCAAGGCGTTCCAAAGAACCACAGCAAACATCAACGTGGACCTTCTAAAAGAAAATTGGCAGTTTGAAGATGCTTTAAAAATGTTAAAAATAAGGTGGAAAGCAGTTGATTCACTTTATTGGGACCTTGACAGTTTAGTCGACGAAGTCGACGTGCAATATGAGATGTCATACAATACATGCGAGCTCATTTACGACCAGATGAAAGCAAACATCAACACCAGAATGTGGTCAGTTACTCATCGGGAAAAGTCGACGCCGAAGATTGAAATTCCAGCATTTAGTGGCAGTTACGAACACTGGACCACTTTCAAGGATATATTTGTTGAAACGATACATTCCAATCTGTCGCTTTCTGACGCACAGAGGATGCAATTTCTCAAAAGCAAAGTGTACCCAACACTCAACATTTGTCAGCAAAATCAATTAAAAAGCTCCACGACACAGCGAAAGAATGTATTAATGCGATCAAGAATCTCGGCGTAGACACGTCATCATGGGACCCAATATTAGTACATTTACTCTCGCAAAAGTTGGATGCTGTGACTCATAACAACTACCTGGAATCATTGGTGAAGCCGCGTGAACTACCTAACATAGCAGAGTTCTTCAACTTTCTAGAAAGAAAATTCATACCATGGGAATCATCTCGTCGCAAACCAGAAACAGAAAGAACATCTCAGTCTGAGCCAAAACAGACAAACAAGAAGTTTGATTCATACAAAGCATTCAGTGCAAATCAGAACAAGAACAATAATTATAAATCAAACACATTCACAAAGAACAGTGAGGACACAAAAAACTGTTTACATTGCAATCAAAACCATAAGTTGTTTTCGTGCAAAGCATTTCTCGAATTAAAACCTGACGCAAAACGGAAAGCAGTATTGAAATACAATTTATGTAAAAATTGTCTAACTGTGCATACAAATAACATGGAATGTTTGTCAAGAAAAAGATGCCGCGTCTGCAACTCGGATCATAATACACTGCTTCACGACGCTTACAGCAAATTGGGTGGACAGACAGCAAACAACAACTCAGTGCAGCAATCAACCGCAAGCGCAGGCAGCAAGAAAACAACAAGCAACAGCATCAACCATGTGTCTCAAGAAGATGTATCAGAAACTCTGCTTGCCACAGCATTGATCAAAGTGCAAGCACATGACGGGTCCCTGATAACTTTACGAGCACTAATTGATCAGGGGTCACAAACATCCCTAATAACGGAAAAAGCAGCACAAAAGCTTCGATTACCGCGTGGCCGGTGCAAAGGAGTCATATTTGGTGTCGGAGCTAAGGAAAATAACTGCAAAGGTGTCATACGAATCACGTGCAGTGCCATACACGGGGATTATATATTTGACACCAATGTACTAATTATGCGCAATTTGATCAAGAATTTACCAAACAAATCATTCAATAAGCCAGAGTCATGGACATTTTTGGAAAATATAACGCTGGCTGATCCAGATTTTCATCAGAGTCGCCCAGTAGACATCTTACTTGGGGCCGAGGTATATTCCAACATTATACAAGAAGGAATCATCAGGCACGAAAGATCGCAACCAGTTGCGCAACAAACACGTCTGGGCTGGATTTTATGCGGAAACGTGCAAACAACTTTCCAGTGTAATGTGGTGATAAACGACATCGACGACATCAAACAATTTTGGACAGTTGAAGACATACCTAGCAGAACAGTCAGTAATCTCACAGGACGATCTGTATTGCTTACAACACTACAAGAAGACAACAACTCGAAATGAAGAAGGGCGCTACATTGTTGAGCTGCCGTTCGAACCTAACTTTCAAGAAAAACTAGGAGCTTCAAAACCCATGGCGATGGGACAATTCCGTCAGCTTGAAAGGAAATTCAGCAAACAAGCAGAATTAGCAGAAACATACAAACAGTTCATTCACGAATATCAAGCATTAAATCATATGGTCGAGTGTACTAGTGATGCAGCACCGTCTTGCTACTTACCTCATCATTGCGTTCAACGCGCCGATTCTACAACTACAGCGTTAAGAGTAGTATTCAACGCATCAGCGAAAACATCCACGGGTTGCACGTTGAACGACCTCATGAAGCGGGGCCCGAACTTACAGCAAGACCTCATGTCATTGATCTTGCGATGGAGACAATATCAGTTCGCGTATACGGCTGATATCGAAAAAATGTATCGACAGATACTTTGCAATACTGAACATCAAGCCTATCAGAAGATACTATGGAGGAGCTCTCCTGACCAACGCCTACGTGAATATCAGCTCACAACAGTCACTTACGGCATGAAAGCAGCTCCTTTCTTAGCCATTAAGACTAAGAAAGGAGCTGCTTATACTTATGACTCTGAAACAGTTGACAGCTGATGAAGGTCACAAATATCAGCAAAGCTCAAGCGTTGCAAGAAGAATTTTATATGGATGACCTTGTTAGTGGAAGTTACACGTTAACATCTGCCAAGCAACTACAAGATGACTTGATCCGTTTGCTACAGTCTCAGTCAGGTTTCAACTTACGAAAATGGTCATCAAACAACGAAGAATTACTTCAAAACGTCAGCAGAGCGTCTTCAAATCAATCATCCTTCGATTTCAAGCAAGCTGAGTCAACAAAGACACTCGGACTGAAATGGGACCCCAAAGAAGACAAATTCTCATTTGAGCTCAGAATAAACAAAACGAAACCATCTGAAAAACACACAAAACGCTCACTTCTATCAGATATTTCTAAGATATTTGATCCACTCGGTTGGTTAGCTCCGGTTACAATAAAATTAAAACTTTTATTCAAGCGAGTTTGGCTCTCTAACATTCAATGGGACGACCAGCTTCCAGTTCAAATCAGCACAGAGTGGGAAAAAATCAAAGAAGACCTAGAAATCATCAGTCAGTTCAGAATTCAAAGATGGTATCAGATTGGAGACCAAGATACCATTCAACTACACGGTTTCTGTGATGCATCAATAAATGCATATGCATGTGTTGTATATTGCAAATACGATACATACATTACACTCGTCGCTGCAAAAACAAGACTTGTGCCAGAGAACAAAAAGCTCACATTACCACGGCTAGAGCTAAGTGGGGCGCACCTACTTTCGGCGCTTATGCAAAAAATACAGCAAGCTCTCAACGGACGCAAAATTAAAGTATTTGGTTGGAGTGACTCCACTGCAGTTCTTGGATGGATTCAAGGCAATATCAATCGCTGGACACCATTTGTAGCGAACAGAGTCATACGAATCAAAGACGTCATACCACCAGACAACTGGTATTACACAAAATCAGCTGACAACCCAGCTGACTGTGCCAGCCGTGGCATCACAACAGAACAACTAAGGCAACACAAGCTATGGTGGAACGGCCCACAATTTCTTCCTGGATTCGAAGAATCATCAGTAGTAGAGAAGACTAACTACGTCACAGATCAAGACCAGCGAAAATCAATACAAAGTAACGTCACAACTCGTCAACCTCATAGCGATGATGTCATACAGGCCATACTACAACGAAATGGCAACATGACACGCACCGTGCGCGTCCTTGCATGGGTGCTACGTGCCACACGACGTCATAGCGAGCGCTCGAATTACTTGAAGGCAAGCGAACTGGAAACCGCAAAACATATGATAATAAAATATGTTCAAGAAGTGGAATTTTTTGAAGAAATTAGCCAACTATGACTACAGAAGCAATTACACTGCAAAAGCAAGATCTTGTGCCTCAACCCGTTTTTGGACAAATATGGACTTTTGAGAGTGGGAGGCAGACTCAAGCATGCAAATATTGACGAAAATATGAAGCACCCACTAATCATCCCGCATAGCAACCACGTCACTGACCTTATCATTGACCAAGCCCATCGTCACACGTTTCATGCGGGGGCTCGGACTACGCTCGCACATATTAGGCAGAATTATTGGATACTAGGCGGAAACAGAGCTGTGAAGAAGCGCTTACATGCATGCACTACGTGTAAGAAACATAAAGCAGTCACACAAAAGCAAATGATGGGAGACTTACCTGGACCTCGGAGTAATGCTTCACGTCCTTTCCAGCACACCGGCGTAGACTTCACAGGATACGTTGACGTAAAACTCAACAAAGGGCGAGGAGTTAAGACAAACAAGGGATACATCGCTGTGTTCGTGTGCATGGTCACCAAAGCTGTGCACCTCGAACTCGTATCAGACCTGAGTTCATCAGCATTTTTGGCGGCCCTAAAACGCATGTCTTCACGACGGGGCAAGCCATATCACATCTACAGCGATAATGGCACCAATTTTGTTGGAGCAAATAAAGCACTGCAACAAGTACAAACAGAAATGCACAAGACACTGAACGACGAGTTCTATACAGAGATCAACGAGATGGGAATACAGTGGCATTTTAACGCTCCCGCCTGGCCTAGCGCAGGAGGCCTGTGGGAAGCGGCGGTAAAAAGTTTGAAGCATCATCTTCGACGTGTCGTTGGCGAGCAGAAACTCACGTTCGAGGAATACAGCACTCTATTGGCTCAACTCGAAGCATGCCTCAAGAGTCGACCGCTGTTAGCACTCACAGAAGACCCAGATGATTTGAACTATCTGACTTCGTCACACTTCTTGAGCAGCGGCCCCATACTGACTATCTTGGATACGGAACAAGATGAAAGAACGAGGTGGAATAGAACTCAGAAAATTTTCGAAGATATATGGAAGAGGTGGCAATCAGAATATCTTGCTGTGCTCTCACCAAGGAGCAAATGGAAGAGACCTCATGACAACATCAAACTGAATGACGTCGTCATTATTCACGAGCCTAACCTCCCTGCGGGAAGATGGGCTCTAGGGAGGGTCACTGAGCTCCATCCCGGTTCCGATGGACTAGTTAGGGTTGTTACCCTGAAATCGAAAAACGGGTACATCAAGCGCCCAGTGATTAAGCTGTCGGTTCTAGTCTCTGACCCCGAAGCAAAAACCGCAACCCATCAAACAGGAGAAACGCCAATGCCGGACAGCAGCAAGCAGAATAGCAAGGCAAAACTCAAACAATCAAAACGGCAACCTGGAATGGTGCCTAATCTCATAACAACTTTAGTCACGCTATTTCTCTTCATAGCATCAGTCTTCGGTCACGAGCAAATGGCATCTCCATATACTATGACGTCAATACACAAGGCACTCTATTTTGACCGAATTTCAAGCATGCAGTTTATTCGCGACGAATGGAAACTCATCGTGTATTACGACATGAACCCTTATTGGGACGGATCAGAAACTATAGACAATAAAAAAAAACATCATTTTACTTCAGCTACGTCACTCACATGACGAACTGAAGTACTACAATGGAATGTTACTGAATCAGCATTTTGAAGAACGCACACGAAGGCGGCGAGGCCTCATCGACGGTGTAGGCTACGTTGCTAACAGCTTATTTGGAGTTCTAGATCAACGTTTCGCCGATCAATATCAGAAAGATATTTCCCTCATAAGAGGAAATGAAAGCCATTTGGCGCAATTGTGGAAAAATCAGACATCAGTGGTAGAAGCAGAATATAACTTACTTAAACGAACTGAAGAGTCAATCAATCGGCAGCACAAGGCCATCAATCAACATTTGAACAATCTTGCGAAAGCCACTAATATATTGAACAAAAGTCTGCAGGGACAAGAAGTTATGAAAGAGCTAGCACTCTCTACCATCATAGCAACAAATATGCTCAACAAACTAAAGTCCATACAAGACACAATGATCGACACAACAACAGATATTCATCATGGAATGTTCAGCACCCATCTATTATCGCCAAAGCAGTTAAGAGACCAACTCGGCATAATCTCAGGACAATTATCGCGAGATTTATCTTTACCGATACAAAATATACAGACTGAACTACCAAAAATTTACCATCTTCTGAAGGTCAAAGCAAGAGTAACACAGCAGTACCTCATGTTTGAAATCAGAATACCACTTGTCAACAGAGAGAGCTATGACCTATACCAGCTGATATCGATCCCTCAACAAGTCATGGAAACACTACAGTCGCCGTCGTGCCTATCTCAGATTCAATCGCGATTAATTTACGCAAAGACACCTATTTGACAATGACAGCAAGAGACATACAACAATGCGTCCAGTACGATGAATCAACCAGTCTCTGTCACTCGAGAAAACCTATTTTCCAGTTCAAGTCAGAAGATAGCATGTGTATCAAGGATAAGAGCACTAACAGATGTCTCACAAACATAGCAACGTGCCATAATAATTGGATGGAATTGAACGGCATAAATACTTACCTTTATTATTGTTGCGGGCAATGTGCACTTCGTATCATATGCGAGCATCAGATTACCGCAATACAAATCGCGAAAGCCGGGGTCATAACGTCATGGATTCAAATTGCGTGATTAAGGGCGAAGACTTCACCGTTTTTTCTCATAAGCTGCGACACTCAGAAATCAAAACTGCCGCTGACCTTGAATCACAGCAAATCCCACCTATCAATCACGTCATCAACGTTTCTTTGCCACAAATTGAGATCAACATAACTGATCACCAAACCTCATTGCGGCATATCAAGGAACAGATCGAGCAAATGAAAGCAGAAAACGCCATAGACACAGGAATATCGAGCCATGATCTACATCATCATCATCATCATTTCAGCCGAAAGACGTCCACTGCTGGACATAGGCCTCCCCCAAGCGTCGCCACAGCGAACGGTCCTGTGCGTCTCGCATCCATCGGACTCCCGCAACCGTTACCAAGTCATCGGTCCACCTTGTAGGAGGCCTTCCAACGCTACGTCTTCCGGTACGTGGTCGCCATTCCAGAACCTTTCGGCCCCAACGGCCATCTGTTCTGCGAGCAATGTGCCCTGCCCATTGCCACTTTAGTTTGGCGATTTGATCTACATCAATATACGGCAATCTACGTGTTACTGACAGGCGCTGTGTTAGCAGTGGCAGTTCAGCTTGGTCGGTGGATTTATCGTCGTAGGCAGAGGAGCGCCAACTTACAGTCGAACTCGGATACGCAGCCACCGCAAGTGTCGGCACGTAGACAACACGTGCCCCCCGTCATCGAGCCAACGTCACGCACCATAGAGGCAAATCAGCCACGACGAGAAGAGGGGGTTGAACTAAGGAACTTCTCAAACTTGCTCAGCAGCATTAAGCGCCACAAGAGAACACCTACACATGACCTTAGTTATTAATATTCAATTTATATCTAAGCATAGATTTAAGTCATACATTGTAACTTGTGTGAAATTTATAAGGGTAGCAATTAATGTAAACTCATTGTCTACGCATGAGACACTGGAGCTATGCTCAATAAAACGAAATTTTCAAGTACAGAAATGTAATATATTACTTGTTCGTACAATAAGTATGAGTTCTACTTGCAAGACAAATTTTTGGTATGTGGACGGTTCGAGTGAGCCGTTTTTCTCTGTTCGAATTTTTTGTAGAATGTGTCAACGTCTTCCGCGCGCTCTAGCGGGTGGATGGAAAAACTCTTGCGGGTTGCCAGTGCAAACCGCTGCGTTAATACTAATATATGTACTGATGAAGCGAAGCTCGCGGGCGCAGACATCTTCCCCCCCGTTAAAAGTGTCCGACTTTTAACTGCCGATGAGATGCTCCGTTGCTGGTAGAGGGCAGAGCCGCTTGAGAGGCCTGCGGTAACACCCTTGTGTGGTTCGTACATCTGCTACGCGGCATACTCCATCAGGGCGATTCGGCCCATTCGCCAGCATAATGGTGGTGAGTTGTCTTCCTGTGGCAGGACTAGGTCGCTGACGTTCAGTGGAGTGTCGTCGGTGCGCCACTTTGACCTCTGCTGCAACTCGGCCAGGTACTCCCTCTGCCACCTCCTCCAAAAGTGCTGCCGGATTTGTTCCATTCGTTGGAAGCGCTTCAGCTGGGAGGACTTGCAGTGCTCTAGGCTCGGTGATGGCAGCGCGGTTAGCGGCCGTCCAAGCAGAAAGTGCCCTGGGGTGAGGAAAAGGAGGTCATTTGGAGACGAGGACATGGGGTAAAGCGGGCGGCTATTTAGAGTTGCTTCTACTTGGGCGAACAATGTGGATAATTCTTAAAAATTTAAATGAGTGTCGCCCATTACACGTTTTATGTGAAATTTTGCCGATTTTACCCCGGCCTCCCAGAGGCCACCGAAATGAGGAGCGTAAGCAGGTGAAAATATAAATTTAATTTCCTCATCGTTGGAGAATTGTGTAATCTCTTGACGGTTACCCTTTAAAAATTCACCGATTTCCTTGGCTGCGGCCACGAAGTTGCGGCCATTATCACAGAAAATTTCAACAGGCTTACCCCGACGGGAGATAAACCTGCGCAAGGTAAGGATAAAAGCGTCCTTCGAAAGATCACTAACCGCTTCCATGTGGACACACTTGAATCTTAAACATACGAAAATGCATAAGTAGCATTTAGTGACACGTGATCCGCGACCTTTCCTATTCGAAACATAGAAGGGTCCGGCAAAGTCTATTCCAACACTACGAAAGGGGAAATCCACCGTAACGCGCTGAGAGGGCAAGTATCCCATTATGGGCGATAAGGTCTTGCCCTGTACCTTGCTACATGTGATGCAGTTGTGAACAGTGCTCCGGGCGAGGCGCCGTCCATTGATAGGCCACACGTATTGCCTGACGCTAGCGAGGAGGAGCTGTGGTCCCGCGTGCAGTTTGTGTATGTGTTCCCGATCAAAGATTAATTTTGTAAGGTGGTGAGACGAATGTAGTAGTATAGGGTGTTTGCTACCAAATGAAATGGCAGAAAATTCCAGCCGCCCTCGTATCAACCCATCTGTGTCCATGAAAGGGGTAAGTGCTATGATGGATGATTTTGTACTAATTGGTTTTTTCTTTGATAGTAAATCGTACTCAACCGGGAATGATTCCTGTTGAGCCTTGCGACATAGAAGGAAAAATGAGCCTTGTAGTTCTTCTAAATCAATGGCATCAAAACGTTTGGAATTAGGATTGCGCAGGTTATGAAAATATCTTAGGGCATACGCATAGTCTAATTTTAATTTGTACAGTTTACTATATTTGTGGAATGGAATGATTGAGGAGCTGTCGAGATTGGCAGCAACATTTGATTTTATTTCAGGAATTGCAGATTCTTGTTGGGGCTCGTCTGGAAGGGTAGGCCAAGCAGACTCACCTTGGAGTAAAAATTCGGGCCCTGACCACCACAGACTACGATCCTTAAGCTCTTCAGGATAGACCCCGCGTGAGATGAGGTCAGCAGGATTTTGAGCGGTAGGTACATAGCGCCAACAAGAAACATCCGACTGTTCAAGAATTTCTGCCACTCGATTTACCACAAAGGTCTTCAATCTTCTAGCGTTTGTATGCAGCCAAGCAAGGACGACACTAGAGTCACACCAATAAGTTTTGTATGCTATTGGAAATCGCAAAGAATCGGCCACGGCCTTGCAAAGCCGAACGCCTAATAGGGCGGCACATAACTCTAAGCGAGGTATAGTGCAGGCCCTAGTAGGAGCCACCTTTGACTTGAAAACACAAAAGGTTAACATATACTACGCCCTTTTCGTTAATGGACCTTAAATAGATGCAAGCCCCATAGGCCTTTTGAGAGGCGTCACTAAACACATGAAGTTCAGTGACAACTGGTGAATCACAAAGAACCTGTCTCGGCAATGTAAATGAAGCCAGGCAAGGCAGATTATCGGAGAACTTACGCCAAGCCTTACCTATCTCTTCGGAAACGGGTGCGTCCCAACCAACCTTGTCAAGCCAAAGTTGCTGCATTATTATTTTGGGAATAATAATGCATGGACTCACAAAACCAAGCGGGTCAAAAATTTTAAATGATGTTGATAGAATGTAGCGCTTGGTAATTGTCTCATTGAACGGAGGGACTTCAAACGAATAATGTAGACAATCCGTTTTAGAATTCCACCCTAATCCGAGAGCATTCGAGGACTCACTAATAATAAGCGTGTCTGTTGCATTTTCAGAGCAGGCTTCAAGAACACTAGCCGAGTTGGATTTATATTTTCTAAGGTTGAAACACCCTTCCTTAAGGGTTTCCGATACAGCCCTCTGGATTTGTTGTAGTTCTTTCTCAGAGTTACAGCCTGTAATTAGATCGTCAACGTATAGATCATGCTGAATTATTGTTTTAATGAGCGGATCATCGCATTCCTCGCCCAGCTGCCAAAGACACCTTGTGCTCAAATAACTTGCGCTCGCAAAACCATAAGTCACAGTATTTAAACGTAAGGTTTTAAGGGGCTGACGCTCATCTTCTCTCCAAATGATTAGCTGAAGATTTCGATCTGACTCGTCTACTAATATTTGACGAAACAGTTTTTCTACGTCGGCTGCTAAAATATATTTGTAGAAGCGAGCACGAATCAATATGGAGAAAAGGGAGTCTTGAATTTGAGGCCCCACCATTTGTATGTCGTTGACAGAGAGGCCGGAAGAAGTGCGAGCCGATGCGTCGAACACGACACGAATCTTTGTCGATTCGCTTTTCTCCCTGAACACTGGATGATGGGGTAAAAAATAGTATGAATTAGAATTTAAGTCATTAATGGTAATTTCAGACAGGTGGCCTAACTCTGAATATTCTTTAATGAACTCGACATATTGTAATTTAACTTCCGGCTGCCTTCTGAATCGCCGTTCTAAATTGTAAAACCTTTTCTTAGCCATATTGTAGGAGTCACCGAGACAATCCGGCGAGTCAATGAGAGGTAGCTTGACAGAAAATCTGCCGCCTTCTAAACGACAGGTGTGCTGCAAGAAATGCACTTCACATGCCTGTTCACTCTCATTTAGGTAAGATTTGGTTGGGACTTCTTCAAGATCCCAAAATCTATTTAGATTGAATGTTAAGTCTTCATCACTAGAAGAACTTGTAAGTATGTGATTGCACCTAATATTATCTTTTGGTTGATTATGTCGCAGGGGACCTCCAATCAACCAGCCCAGCCTTGAACTGTGCAACTTGGGGTAGTTAGGTCCTAATGACCGCTGCTCACAACCTATAATGTCCCAAAACAAATCTGAGCCTATCAGAATATCTATAGAAGACGTCTGATCAAATGTGGGATTTGCTAAGATATTATTATTGGGAATATTAAAGGATCTAACATCAATTACAGTGTTGGGAATCGAAGTTGTTAGTTCCTTCATAACATAAAAGTTTGAGATTACGTTGAATGTTGAATTTAAGATTTTAATTGGGCAATGCAATATGCAGTTATTGTACCTGCATCATTGTTACCAAAACCGATTACCTTCACGGCGTTGATGGGGCAGTCCTCTAGTAATAACCGTTGTTTCAGGTCTTGACTTATAAAGGAGGATTGGCTGCCGCAATCAAGCAGCGCGCGCACTGATTCTGATGTACCAGTCTTAGGATTGACTATTTCAATCAACGCGGTACAAAGAAGAGAGTGTTTATTACCTTGATTGTTGCAGTTGACCGACGTCTCAGAAGAAAACGCAGTGCTAGTAGCAGGGGGATTGTCAGTCTCAGTAGGAAGGTGCAACATAGAATTATGCCTTTGTAGGGTATGTGTCTACATACCACAATAATATAGTTTATTTAGGTATATTATAAAATCACACAACACGACAACAGCAACACAATTATTTAATCACATTTATTAATATTCATTATGATACACAAAACAATATCATATTTCGGAACGCATCGGTGGTGTCGAACGACGATCTTGCATGTGTGCGTGCCATGGTCGCGCACACAGTTTAACTTAGGTCGACCTTCAGTCCGCTACCAACTGCCGTGCGCGATTACTTAGTTTCGGATACCTCGTTTCGCTAAGCCTCGCTATTGTGTTATTGTGTGTTCTGGATTTTCTGACTGTTGTGTATTGTGACTGTATCGTCTACTCCTTCTGTTTATGTGTTCGTGTATGTTTTTGTGATCGTGGATTTTCTTGAAATCCGAGTAAACCGTGAGTACTAAAAACTTAGTGACTTTTATTACCATCTACCCGCACTCACACAGAATCACATTCCAACGAACTAAATTGGTGACCCCAAGTTGAACACAGTGTTTAAAAATGACTGACAGTGAGACAGAACACACCGCGTCATCGCAGCCCGACAGTCACTTAGCGCACCGCGCGCGCAAGGCCAAACGCCCCTCGGGTCCAAAGGTCGAGCCGGCCGAGGTATACCGCGTCGCTTTGCTTCTGGCCCGAGGAGCCCGATATTTGGTTTGCGCAAATAGAGGCACAGTTTGAAAACGCAGGGGTGACGAACGACGTCACCAAGTATAATTATGTAGTCGGACACCTTGACCACCAGCAGTCCAAAGAGGTCAAGGACATTATCATGTCCCCACCCGCCCAAAACCGGTACGCTAAATTGAAGACAGAGTTGGTGAAGCGCCTGACAGCCTCTCAAGAAAAGAAGGTGAAACAGCTGCTGATGCATGAGGAGCTGGGGGACCGGAAGCCGTCACAGTTCCTCCGCCACCTGCAGGGGTTAGCAGGACCAACCGTACCTGAGGACTTCGTGCGCACCATTTGGAGTAGCAGACTCCCAAGCAGCATTCAGCCACTCCTCGCATCGCAACCACACAGCACCCTGGAGGCATTGGCCGAGTTGGCCGACCGTGTCCAGGACATCGTCGCGCCGGCAAGCCACGTCGCGACAACTTCAGCAGCAGGACCCTCGGTGAGCGAGATGGCAGCCGAGATCGCCGAGCTCAAACGCGCCATGAAGGACCTGACGCTACAGCTGCGTAACAGTCGTTCGCGTAAACGCTCCCACAGCCGTGGTCGAAGCGCGAGACGCGACTCACGCCAGCGATCCTCAACCCGCTCTGAGTCCAGCTACCGACAGCACCCACTGTGCTGGTACCACGCGATGCACGGCGAGAAGGCGAAGCGTT
The DNA here is from genome assembly GCA_905147345.3 of Mythimna impura. Lineage (NCBI taxonomy): Eukaryota > Metazoa > Arthropoda > Insecta > Lepidoptera > Noctuidae > Mythimna > Mythimna impura. The sequence continues at coordinate 3,319,990 of LR990352.1, forward strand.
GCATAAAACCTTGCGACTTCAAGAAGGGAAACGCCGCGGGCGGTCGGTAATGGCGACAGACGATTGCCCCTCATCAACTGGTCGCCTGTTCGTCACAGACAGGAGCACTAAGACGCAGTTTCTGGTCGACACTGGAAGCGACCTCTGTGTCTACCCTCGTCGTCTGCTCAGCGAACGTCGTGCACCCACGAACTACCAGCTAGTGGCCGCGAATGGGACGCCCATTCACACATATGGTTTTGTGGAATTGAATTTAAATTTAGGACTCCGTAGAGACTTTAATTGGCGTTTTGTGGTGGCCGAAGTAACAAAACCGATTATCGGCGTAGACTTTTTGAGTTTTTACTCGCTAGTCGTTGACTGTCGTAATCAACGACTAGTCGATAGTACAACCAATGTGTTTTCTATTGCCTCGAATCACTCAGATTCGTCTTTATGTTCTGTAAAGATTTCTTCTGGCGACTCGAGGTATCATAAACTTCTCGAATGTTTCCCCCCCAAAAAGGATAACGGTTGGCGGCCTTGCGGCGATTACCGCATGCTCAACGCCCGCACCGTTCCCGACAGGTATCCGATTAGGCACATACACGATTTTGCCCACAGCATTGCAGGTTGCCGAGTCTTCAGCACAATCGACCTTGTGAAAGCATATAATCAGATACCTGTCAGCCCGGAAGACATTCCGAAGACGGCGATCACCACACCATTCGGCTTATACGAATTTCCGTATATGACGTTTGGTCTGCGCAATGCGGGCCAAACGTTTCAACGTTTTGTGGACGAGATGACCAGAGGTTTGGACTTTTGCTATTGCTATCTTGACGATTTTCTAATATTTTCCAGAACAGAAGCAGAGCACGAGGAACACCTTCGGAAAATTTTTAATAGGATGAAAGAGTTTGGCATGCTGGTCAACACATCCAAGTGTGTTTTCGGTGTCTCGGAGGTAACCTTTTTAGGCTACCACATCTCCGAAAAAGGCACCAAACCACTTGAGTCCAAAGTTGACGCCATCAAGAAGTTCCCCCAGCCCAAGGACGTCCGTCAGTTACGCCGATTCTTGGGCATGATCAATTTTTATAGGCGATTCATACCCCACGCAGCTCAAATCCAAGCGCCACTCAACAACCTTTTGATTGGCAGCGTAAAGGGCTCGCATCCCATATGTCTTGCGGAGAATACTTTGCGAGCATTTGAAGACTGCAAAGAAAGCCTTGCTAATGCTGCTTTATTAGCCCACCCCGATTGCAGTGCCAAACTCGCATTGGTTACCGACGCGTCGGATACTGCAATCGGTGCGGTACTACAGCAACTAAGCAACGACGGCTGGCAACCACTCGCTTTCTTTTCCAGGAAGCTCAGCCCATCGCAAGCAAAGTATTCTCTCGATGACAGGGAACTGCTTGCCATTTACGAGGCCATCAAATACTTCCGTCACATGTTGGAGGCTAGGCACTTTGTAGTGTACACGGATCACAAGCCGATCAGTTTTGCATTTCACGAGAGGAAGAAAAACTGTTCGCCTAGACATTTCCGGCACCTCGACTACATAGCCCAGTTTACCACTGACATTAGGCATATTTCCGGCAAAGACAATGTCGTGGCCGACCCTTTGTCTCGTGTGGAAGAGCTACAGGTGCCGGTCAGTCTCGACACCCTCGCGGAATCGCAAGCTTGTGATCCGGAGCTGACCAGACTCCTACAAGAAGGCTCGTCCTTAGTGTTGGAGAAGGTCAAGGTGACTGGGGAGCGAACAGTAGTATACTGCGACGTCAGTACGGCGTCTCCCAGGCCATTTGTTCCCGCTATGCTGCGAAAACAAGTTTTCGACAGCTTGCATTCCCTCAGTCATCCTGGTGTCTCAGCGACTGCCAAGCTAATAGCAGAACGCTTCGTTTGGCCAGGCATTAGGAAAGACTGTAGGAAATGGGCACGAGCCTGTCTACAGTGCCAGCGGGCGAAGATCAACCGCCACGTCTCAGCTCCATTAGGGACGTTTCATCTCCCACGTGCAAGGTTCACCACTGTCCATATCGATCTGGTGGGCCCACTACCGATTTCGCAAGGCTTTAGGTACTGTCTGACGGCAGTCGACCGATTCACTAGGTGGCCAGAGGTCATACCTATCGTCGACATAACTGCCGAGACAGTAGCTAAAGCGCTGCTGTCCGGATGGATTGCCCGGTTTGGCTGTCCGACAGACATTGTTACGGACAGGGGTCGACAGTTCGAGTCGGCCCTGTTCGAACAACTGTCAAAAATGATTAGTTTCAAGCACAAACGGACAACAGCATACCATCCGGCGTGCAATGCGATGGTGGAGCGATTTCACCGCCAACTTAAAGCGTCCATCACATGCCATGCCAATGACAAGTGGACAGAGTCCTTGCCGTGGGTATTGCTTGGCATACGGAGCGCATTCAAAAAGGATGTCCAAGCGTCTTCCGCCGAGTTAGTGTACGGCGAACCGCTAAGACTCCCAGGGGAATTTTTTACCCCCAGTGACGTAGGTACCACCGACATTACGGAATTCACCGCACGCATTCGCAAATTCGCCCATAATCTGCAGCCAACTCCAGCTTCTCGTCACAACCAAGAAAAAGTTTTTGTTTACAAGGATCTGCAGACCACGGATCACGTGTTCCTTCGTGAAGACGCATTACGTGGCTCGCTACAACCAGCCTACACCGGTCCTCACAAAGTACTGCAAAAAGGTGACAAGACCTTTAAAATATTATTTAAGGGCAAAGAGGTCACGGTCTCGATAGACCGCCTAAAACCAGCCCACATATTGGTGGACAAAGCTGACCCAATAGAAATCGATCAACCTAGCAATGGCAAAGGGTACACCACTCGTTCTGGTCGTCACGTCAGATTCCCAGATTTTTATCGCTCTTGACGGTCTCTGGAGGGGGGTGATGTAGGGTATGTGTCTACATACCACAATAATATAGTTTATTTAGGTATATTATAAAATCACACAACACGACAACAGCAACACAATTATTTAATATCATTTATTAATATTCATTATGATACACAAAACAATATCATATTTCGGAACGCATCGGTGGTGTCGAAGGACGATCTTGCATGTGTGCGTGCCATGGTCGCGTACACAGTTTAACTTAGGTCGACCTTCAGTCCGCTACCAACTGCCGTGCGCGATTACTTAGTTTCGGATACCTCGTTTCGCTAAGCCTCGCTATTGTGTTATTGTGTGTTCTGGATTTTCTGACTGTTGTGTATTGTGACTGTATCGTCTACTCCTTCTGTTTATGTGTTCGTGTATGTTTTTGTGATCGTGGATTTTCTTGAAATCCGAGTAAACCGTGAGTACTAAAAACTTAGTGACTTTTATTACCATCTACCCGCACTCACACAGAATCACATTCCAACGAACTAAACCTTTTATTGCATTCACGACAACGTTCTAAACGACATTTAAAAGCAGAATGACCTGACCTTAAACAGTTCAAACACAATTTTAATTTAGTGGCCTCGGTTATACGCTCACTTATGCTCATTGATTTAAACGACGGGCAATCAAATATCTTATGGTTAGCACTACAGCACGGACAGAGTCTTTGTGAGGACGATTGTGCCTGAGACTGATCACTGCTGCTACCACTAACACATGAATACACCTTAGTGTGACGTTTGTGATTGAGTTTGTCAGATTAAGCTTCTGGACGTTGCTTATCATGCTTAGACTTACTACTATTTTCTGATCTACTGCTGTGTAAAGATTCAAGTACCGCTGAACGATCATTTAAGAACTTAAAGAACTGTTTTAAAGTAGGTGTGTCTGTTGACAACCCGTTACGGTGTTCCTCCCATCTCGCAAAAGTGTGTTTATCCAATTTTGAAGCAAGTAAGTGAATCATAATAACATCCCAATGTTCAGTAGCTGGTCCTAAATTGGAAAGGGCACGCAAATTTTTAGTCACGTGGTCAACCAAGAAGCGCAGCGATCTCTCAGACTCCTAATTTATAGAATTTATTTTGAGTAATGCATTAAGATGGTGGCTTATTAGCAAACGTTTATTGTCATAACGTTCAATCAATATATTCAATCGCCAAACTCTTCCCTGGCCCTGATGGAGTATGCCGCGTAGCAGATGTACGAACCACACAAGGGTGTTACCGCAGGCCTCTCAAGCGGCTCTGCCCTCTACCAGCAACGGAGCATCTCATCGACAGTTATAAGTCGGACACTTTTAACGGGGGGGAAGATGTCTGCGCCCGCGAGCTTCGCTTCATCAGTACATATATTAGTATTAACGCAGCGGTTTGCACTGGCAACCCGCAAGAGTTTTTCCATCCGCCCGCTAGAGCGCGCGGAAGACGTTGACACATTCTACAAAAAATTCGAACAGAGAAAAACGGCTCACTCAAACCGTCCACATACCAAAAATTTGTCTTGCAAGTAGAACTCATACTTATTGTACGAACAAGTTATATATTACATTTCTGTACTTGAAAATTTCGTTTTATTGAGCATAGCTCCAGTGTCTCATGCGTAGACATAAATGGCGACCGTGACAGGACTCACTAATAATAAGCGTGTCTGTTGCATTTTCAGAGCAGGCTTTAAGAACGCTAGCCGAGTTGGATTTATATTTTCTAATTCATTAACGTCCAGGCGGAAGCCGGCGCCCGCAAGCCATTGTCTTACTATTGTGTCTCTAATTACGCACGTCAAAAGGCTAAGGTTGAAACACCTTTCCTTAAGGGTTTCCGATACAGCCCTCTGGATTTTTTGTAGTTCTTTCTCAGAGTTACAGCCTGTAATTAGATTGTCAACGTATAGATCATGCTGAATTATTGTTTTAATGAGCGGATCATCGCATTCCTCGCCCAGCTGCCAAAGACACCTTGTGCTCAAATAACTTGCGCTCGCAAAACCATAAGTCACAGTATTTAAACGTAAGGTTTTAAGGGGCTGACGCTCATCTTCTCTCCAAATGATCAGCTGAAGATTTCGATCTGACTCGTCTACTAATATTTGACGAAACAGTTTTTCTACGTCGGCTGTAAAATATATTTGTAGAAGCGAGCACGAATCAATATGGAGAAAAGGGAGTCTGGAATTTGAGGCCCCACCATTTGTATGTCGTTGACAGAGAGGCCGGAAGAAGTGCGAGCCGATGCGTCGAATATGACACGAATCTTTGTCGATTCGCTTTTCTCCCTGAACACTGGATGATGGGGTAAAAAATAGTATGAATTAGAATTTAAGTCATTAATGGTAATTTCAGACAGGTGGCCTAACTCTGGATATTCTTTAATGAACTCGACATATTGTAATTTAACTTCCGGCTGCCTTCTGAATCGCCGTTCTAAATTGTAAAACCTTTTCTTAGCCATATTGTAGGAGTCACCGAGACAATCCGGCGAGTCAATGAGAGGTAGCTTGACAGAAAATCTGCCGCCTTCTAAACGACAGGTGTGCTGCAAGAAATGCACTTCACATGCCTGTTCACTCTCATTTAGGTAAGATTTGGTTGGGACTTCTTCAAGATCCCAAAATCTATTTAGATTGAATGTTAAGTCTTCATCACTAGAAGAACTTGTAAGTATGTGATTGCACATAATATTATCTTTTGGTTGATTATGTCGCAGGGGACCTCCAATCAACCAGCCCAGCCTTGAACTGTGCAACTTGGGGTAGTAAGGTCCTAATGACCGCTGCTCACAATCTATAATGTCCCAAAACAAATCTGAGCCTATCAGAATATCTATAGAAGACGGCTGATCAAATGTGGGATTTGCTAAGATATTATTATTGGGAATATTAAAGGATCTAACATCCATTACAGTGTTGGGAATCGAAGTTGTTAGTTCCTTCATAACATAAAAGTTTGAGATTACGTTGAATGTTGAATTTAAGATTTTAATTGGGCAATGCAATATGCAGTTATTGTACCTGCATCATTGTTACCAAAACCGATTACCTTCGCGGCGTTGATGGGGCAGTCCTCTAGTAATAACCGTTGTTTCAGGTCTTGACTTATAAAGGAGGATTGGCTGCCGCAATCAAGCAGCGCGCGCACTGATTCTGATGTACCAGTCTTAGGATTGACTATTTCAATCAACGCGGTTCAAAGAAGAGAGTGTTTATTACATTGATTGTTGCAGTTGACCGACGTCTCAGAAGAAAACGCAGTGCTAGTGGCAGGGGGATTGTCAGTCTCAGTAGGAAGGTGCAACATAGAATTATGCCTTTTATTGCATTCACGACAACGTCCTAAACGACATTTAAAGGCAGAATGACCTGTGGGGTATACTAGTATTTAAACAAAAGTCAGAAGTATCCAGTATCAAAATATTTTACTGAAAAACTCTAAAGCTCAAACCCCAATTGGTTGTCGCGACTGGCTGGCACCATCGGAGCGAAACAAGGGAGTCGTGAATCAAGCAGTGTCGACACCAACGAAATACTGTGTAAATCTTGTTTTAAAGATAAGTCAACATTTTTTTACTTACGGTACGGAGTGGGGTAAACAATTCGGTTGGAAATACTAAATGTGACTTAGGAAAGACTTAAATAAACATACATGTATTTTAGTGTTCCGTACTTCAAAAGGAAAAAACGGAACCCTTATATGATCACTTTGTTGTCTGTCTGTCTGTCTGTCAAGACCGTTTATCTCGGGATAACATGGAGGTATCGAGTTGAAATTTAAACCATATACTCAAATCTGCGGTCCCTTGAAGCTGTGAAAAAATCAAACCTCTAAGTTAAAGAAAAAAAAGATACGGCCGTTTATGTCGCAAATAACGTATATTTCGACACTCTCAAGGGAATCAAAATTCATAGGGTACTTCCCGTTGACCCAGCATCCTGAAATTTGGCCTAAAGCAAGGTCATAGCTCAGATATAGGAAAAAATCTGAAAACAGTAAATTTGTTGTTACCTACTTCACAAATAAAAAACTTTTTTACAATTCGGATAAATCTTCGACACTCCATTCGGGAATTGTAGTTTGTACGGAACCCTCAGTGCGCGAGTCCGACTCACACTTGCCCAGTTTTAATAAGATATAGGTACTCGTAAATTTAAAGACATCATCATTGTCTTCCTAACCATTTCGTCGTGGTCGGCTTCCAGTCTAACCGGATGCGGCTGTGATCAACACAACCCAGTTACTGAGCAACACTCCTTGCGATACTTCTTGGATAGATTAATGGCCAGACTTTCTGGTGTCTGCCTACCTGCAGTGACGGTCAAAAATCTACGAATGAATATAATTATAATTTGTAATTTTGCGTGACACTGTTTCCTGCCGCTTTACTTTTATAGTTTAAGCCTAGGAACTGTGTCATTACTAGGATAAGAGACATGTGCCTATTTCTGTATTATATGTATATATATTTTATTGTATTTTTATTATCTTTAATTTTTTTTTGTACATTATTTATGTTGTTGTACACTGACAGCCCCAAATCTTTTCCTTTCGTTTCAGTTCGAAACGAAAGGTCAAAGTTGTCCGGTAGAAATTACCCTGTGCAATAAGACCCTCATCATCATCTTCCTGCCCTTGTCCCGTTTTATTTGGGGTCGGCACAACACGTTTTTTTCTTCCATTCTGTTCTGTCACTCGTCACGCTATCACTAACTCCCTTTTCTTTCATATCACTTCTCACACAATCCATCCATCTTTTCTTTGGCCTCCCTCTCCCTCTCCATTCATCCACATAATATAAGACCGCCTATTGTACACATTTTTTTTTAAATGTCTGTCCTGTAATAAGTTAAGGTGTGCAATAAAGAAAGAAAGAAATAAAAAAGTAATACTCTGCAATATTGCAGAGTATTACCATTTTCCAGAGCATTTACCTATGATTTGAGTACTTCCTACAAAAATAATTCTAATTTAGATATAGCATATGAAAAAATACAAACTCATAATTTCAAACCAGTCCAGATCAAAATCTCTGTAAATCTAACACCAAAGGCAACAGCAAGAAATATTCCCGTGCCTTCGAGAATTACTGCGCCTCAAAACTTGCAACACAACTTCTAAAGTTCTCCCTTCGCCTTTCAGAACTAAAACATAAGGTTCAATTTGGAGTTTTCGAAGCGTAAATTGAAGTTGGTGGTGTCTATCCAAAGAAATAGCAACCACTTATCATTTCTCGACGCGTTGGTAATAAATACAGGGTTGTCACACAGCGCCATACATCTTACTAAACTCTTTGTTTTGTTATTTGTTTACGTTTATAGGCCGTCGATAAATAGTAGCTGTCTAAATTTTAGTGGATAAAGATGGCGGATTTTGGTGATGTAGGAGGATTGGTCAAGCTCATCTTTCTTTCAAATTTAAATCGTTTATTAAGGTTTATAGGTTTAAAAGATGTTGTTTTAGTCATAGGTTCTGCTATGTCCCGCCAATGAGGTATACAAAATTCTTATTATTAACTAGCTGAGCCGGCGAACTTCGTACCGCCTAACAGTCAATGAATGTAGAACATATCTAGATATAGTCAACCGATTGCGATGAAACAAAGCCTAAGTAATATCTCGAGTTACACTCAATTTTAATGTATAAAAATTATCTACATCGATTTCATACATTTTACGTGATGCGCGCACAACTAAAAACTTCTACAGATTTATTATTATGATTAATAGATTCGGTATATAGTTATATATATATGTACTACGCACGTAGATTGAGTGTTCCAGTTAATTGACCATTACTTTTTTTCCATCAATTTCACAATTGTTTTATCTTCACCATGAAGTTCACAATTGTTTCCTAAATCCTTCCTTGATTTCGTATAATTACAAGGAACTTTTAAAAATGAACACTCAATCTACACGCACACCATAGGTTGGCCTGCGAGAGGCAACACACAAAGAAAGACGTGATCTCCTTTTTCTCTACTGGTAGCCGCGTAGACAACACTCATTTAGGTACCTTCTCTTGGTTCTTTATGAATTGAATAGAATAAGAGATTCCGGCTATGATGGGCATCCTGAAACTATATATATGTTAAAATCATAACTCTCTTCTTGGCTTCGTCATAATCAGGTAAAATGAAAAAGAAGTATTAAGTGTTCAAAACTGATTTTATTAGAAACGATTACAATTAGGTGCAGGTGTATTATTATTTTTTAGTTTTTTTTAATTTTGTGCCATGTTTTCACCTCAAAATCAATGATGACCCGTGATACAACTCTGGTCACACCACCTTCAGTAAGTGATATATTGCAGTAGATACGACCTTTAGTAAACGGGAAGTTTTTCGGTACATATGGGATCGTCATGTTTTTCAGATCATAAATATCCTGAAAGAAATAACACTTCAACAGTCCAAATAAAATCATTGATAGATTATATTTCAATAAGCTGGATTGGTTTTGAATGTGTGTACATTCATGAGCACGCACACCGGTGTGTGTATATTACATTTTGATACAAGTGCAGAACGTTTGTCATTGCGCTCGAGTCGGAATCCGCACGAGCCGTAGGCGAGTGTGTTATGGAGCCGAGGGCTGCAGTGACAAATTTGCACGAGTATCAAACGACTTTTTTCAATACACTTACAAAATGAATAAACGGGGGTTGACCGGCGACTCGTGGGGAACGACGCGCGCCCAGCCTGACGATAAATGTAATAAAATTGTGGCGGGGGAGAGCACGCGCACTTATCTGCACTAGTGCGGAAAACGGTCTATTGCGTGCCTAAAAGCGGTGGGATAAGAGCGGGTTTTCGAGTAAGTGTATTGAAAAGCTATTTTCTATGACATCGAGCACATCAAGCTTATGCACAAAAAAGTGAACGTAAACTAACGCACCAAAGCTAATTTCAATTGAAAAACTATGCCTGCTTCAGAGAGAACATATATACTTCTATGAAAATTTTCATACGAACATCGAGTAAAACTCCTGAAAAGGCAGTTTTTTTTAGCAAAATACGCGGAACATTTGCTCACTGAAAGATGTTATCCTATTTGAAATTTTATTTTTTAGTTATGACAGATAGTTTTTTTAATTGTAACAGTATTTTTTATGGCCAGATTCAGTATTTATATTAGTAGGAATATCTACTAAATACTTATTTTATTTATTTCCACGAATAATTTACATTTAAAAAATTCTTAATTAACTACACTGTATAAGAAATAATAAAAATAAAAACCATACATTAATAACAACTAAATAAAAACAAGAGCTAAGAAATAAAACAGAGTGGACGCAGAGTCTAAAAAACAAAACTGGTAATATTATTAGCAAGAGACCAGAGATAATAAAGGAAGCTACCAATTACTACAGGGATCTCTATGCATCTGGGGAAAGCGAGCTTCAGGATTTCCGTGAACTTACATTCAAGGTTACAGAAAGCTCTACAATCCCATACGTACTAAGAAGCGAAATCGAATATGCAATAAGTTCTCAAAAATCAGATAAAACACCTGGAGAAGACAACATAACGAACGAAGTGCTTAAATCCCTTTCTGAATCATTACAGGTTCCACTGCAAATACTTTTTAATAACTTATTCAACACTGGAACAACCCCCGAGCAATGGTCTAAATCAACCATTATACTTCTACATAAAAAGGGTGTCAGAACGGATTTTGGCAACTACCGGCCTATTAGTTTAATGTCGAACATATACAAAATATTTTCAAAAATTGTACTAAAATATAGGCTCTCGAAAACGCTAGATGAACAACAAACGTACGAGCAAGCCGGTTTTAGGAAAGGTTATTCGGCATTAAACCATATTCAGGTTGTTACACAGATAATAGAAAATACCAAAGAGTACAGGAAAACTCTATATCTGTGCTTCATTGATTACAAAAAAGCCTTTGACTTCCTAAATCACTGCGCGATCTGGAACTCTCTCTTGCAACAAGGCGTAGAAAAGGAATACATAACTCTCCTACACAACGTATACTCTCACAGCTGTGCGAAGGTGAGGCTAGAAAGAGAAAGAAACAAATTTCCCATCAAGAAGGGCGTTAAACAGGGTAACCCACTTTCGCCAAAAGACTTTTCTGCTGTCCTAGAGTCGATCTTTAGAAATCTAGATTGGGAGAGAAAAGGCTTAAAAATTGACGGATTATAATTATCTCAGTCACCTACGTTTTGCAGACGACATTGTAGTTTTTGCGGAAAACTGTACCGACCTCGAAAACATGTTAAACGAGATTACATGCAAAAGCAAACATGTAGGTCTGACACTTAATACGGAGAAAACGAAAATCCTAACAAATGGACAAAGGAAGACTATTTTAATAGAAGGAAACTCCATAGAGTACGTAGAAGAGTACATATACTTAGGGCAAATGGTTACCTTTAACAATAGTGCAAGCAATGAAATCCGAAGACGCATATCTATGGCATGGAAGAGATATTGGAGCTATAAAGAGATGTGGCGGCTTGGTAACTGCGATTCGCTGAGTTGCAATTTTGACGAAATACGGGAGCGTGAGCGCTAGATTCGCCAGTCGCTTACGTTACACCGTCCTGCCTCGACACATACATAGTACGTAGTTAGTAATAACGAACTATTGTGGAGTCAGAATTAAAGACATTTATTTCATCGTAGTCAAGTTTTCTTTAATCATCCAATAGTACATGAACACCCACAACAGAGATAATGAAAAATAAAGAAATAAAAGTATACATAAAAAGAAAACTCTACGAGTAACAATACTCCCATGCTTAACATACGGTTGCCAGACTTGGGCTTTAAAGAAAGAGGATGAAAATAAATTAGCCATATGCTAAAGAAAAATGGAACGAAGTATGTTGGGTGAAAAACAGAGTGAAAAACTAGACAACAAAACTTTAAGAGGCAAAACAAAATTATTAGACGTGATTAGAAGAATCAGGTTACTAAAATGGAACTGGGCTGGCCATATCTGCAGATTGGAGAATGGTCGATGGACCAAAAAAGTAACGGGGTGGATACCCAGAGAAGAAAGCAGAAGTAGGGGTCGACCAAGAAAAAGGTGGGAAGACATTTTTCGGGAGAGAGTTGGACCAGGGTGGATGACTATGGCTAGGAACAGGGAACCATTGGAAAGTAATGGGGGAGGCCTACGCCGAAGAGGCGACTACAACTTAGATAAACGATTTAAAATATATAGCGTAATTATTATAAAATAGGTAGTTAAGTGTAAAGTGTAGAATTAAGTAACTCAATTAATGTAAGTAGTAGAATAAAGGCTTTTTTATTTTATTAATTTTATTTTATTTAAATAATAACAAAATAAAATATGGCGTCAAAAAACTCTTCCAGATTGGTGTCGAATGGTAATGTGCCCAAAATACTGGCAGTATTGCCACGCTGAATGGCAATGTTTATCCTCTGTCCGAGATAAAAGTCAGCCCTTGTGTCACGCGAATTTGGTCCATTTTTTTTAAAAGATTTATTCGGGGTATTTCAATAAATGAGTAGCGCGAAGGAAATATATTAATTTAAGGCTGAAACAGCAGAAACGAATTAAGGTGATGGCCGAAAGCATGTTTTTTTTTCATTTGGAGTAATCTTTCAGAAAAATAAATAAAATTTTGAATTTGTCCTCAACAAAATTGGGAAAGGAATCCTCGAAAATACTATATGAGATCCAAGGAGAGGAAGAGAGTTTTTTCAATAATTTTGATTCCTGGCAGATTTCTTTTGACAGATTGACCATAAAATATGTGACCGTATTAGCAAATAAATTATTATCAATTATGAATTATAAAAAACTTTTTTACCATTTTTCTAAAGAGCTCTGAAAATAATGTCACAATGACAACGAAGGGACATTGCAACCTCTTCAATTTTAATTTTATTGTACTCACCGGAGGATAAGGACATTTGTGGTTTCCTTTGTACGCGTTTAGCATTGCTAAACCGAAAATTGTATCGGACCGCAACATGTCACAAAATTTAAAATGCAATTCCACGAAGCTGGGTTGGTATCTATTTGTTGAAAACTGGTAGAAGTAGAAGTCCAACTGTAACATGAATAATTTTGTCAGTAAATTATTATCAATTTTATTGCAATTTTATTACTTTATTTCACTATCGAAATTTGGAACATGAACTTTAAGTACTTCTTCTTCTTCTTTAATTCTTTATTGTACACTATAACAACTTATAACTTCTTGAAATTATCATGATTTCGTAATATTGTTGGATGCCATGTCTTAGGTGGTCATCACTCTATATTCTGTTGGATAAACATTTATCTTTTAGTCTACTGGATCAGAGCAATTGATGTTTTTTTTAAGGTTGAATATCATCCTATGTATTTAACCACTCTATGGCGATGCGAAAGGGCGTGTCAGGCTTTTTCTGACTAAAACCACACCTATGTTTCTTCTTTGCCCTTGTGTTCAAGGACGACGGGTTGCCCTTTCGGAAGTCAACCCATGGCCCCAATAGGCTTTGGCCCTGCTGCTACGATTTTGCTGACATCTCTTTGAGGCGCGCGTGGAACACTGCGTACCCTCGACTGTACGGTTACCAGACGGCCGGATTGCGAGCTACCCATTGATCGTCGCTCCGGACCATGGCTTGCACCAGGGCCCGGTGTAAGATGTCGCTGCCGCCGATCGCCTCCACGAGGACATGGCGGTGCTCCGGCCAAGCGGGGCACACCTCCACCGTATGCTCCACCATGTCCTTCTTTCTTTCTTTTTCTTTCTCTGGGCGGTTCGCACAATGTTGACACCCGGGTGTTTCTTCAGCATGAATGAGGTGCAGGAATCTTCTAAACTTATCATATCCGGTAAGGACCTGCGTCATGCAGAGGGAAGCAGTAATGCTAGCGAAGGAGGAGGCCGCACGCGTGAGGGAACGAATGTCCTCACGCCCCAGCCGCTGAGATTCTGACCCCGACTACCAGCCACGGTAGACGCGGACTTGCGGACGTCGAGCAATGGGTAGCTTGCTGTCCGGCCGTCCGGTAATTGACCGGGCCGAGCCCAGTCGTCAACAGCGCGTAGTGATCTACGCGCTCCTCAAGGAGATATCAGCAAACCGTAGGGGCTCAGCAGGGCCGATGCCTGCTAGCTAGGACCGCGGGGAATTTCTGAAAAGGAAACCCGTAGTCCGGAAGTAGGTAGAACGCAATGGGCGACTGAAGGATACAGGTGTGGTTTTAGTCAGTAAAAGACTGACCCGCCCTTCCGCTCCGCCCAGAGCGCGAGAAGTCATTTCATGATTTCCACACTTAAAAAAAACCCTCTATGTAGAGAGATGTCTCTAGCCACTCCTCTAACAGAGGACTTACCGCCATGATTAGTACTATTGATGCTTAGCAATAGGATAATTGGTAACTCAACGTATTACCGGCAAGATGTGGTAATGTGACAATATGCATCTACGGTAATAATTCTCTTGACATGCTTCTTCATAAAGAGCTTTCCTGTGACTTTGCTGTAAACTTACCGTGAAATTATTGCCAGCAGTGATCAGCGAATGTACTTTCAAATCCGAAAAGTGCCTAGGATCCTGTCGGTTCAATCGTTTACTGATCATAGTGAAGGATTTGAATATATTGCTATCATACCAAGGGACCGACGGACGCTCAGTATCAAAATAGGATATCTACGACAAAAAATATTGCAATAATAAGAAGACAGACAAAACACTAACGTGTTAAGTCCTCTTGTCAGAACAGAAAACAATATGTAGTATAAATAATGTTGATGACTTGGCGGGGCTAATCCACTACAATGACAATGTAAAATATACACCCCTAGTTTTTAATTCGTACAAAAAAAATGGGCTCTATCTGTACCCGTTACTAATCATATTTATGAAGTCAAAAGTAAAGAAAATACGAAATCCCAAAATTGTCCACTAAAATTTGTCATAATTGGTAAAGTCATAATTGAATCAATTATTCATAACAATTGCTACTAGAAAATGCTACGCGCAGTGTTTTTCCATTGTTATTCTTTCATAATCAATAGCCTGTACAATATTTCAATAAATTGAGTGACATTTTGGGATATAAACAAACGCTAATAATTGTGCTGTTTATGAATATTATTTATTGAGACTTTTCTTAAATAATAACAAGACCTTTTTTAATAAGTATTTGTACTAATTAAAAACTAGTTGTGTATATCTAAACTGTCATGTTTGCATTTGCATGACATATTGTAAGAGGTGATATCTTCTGTTTCCTACGTAGACTAATACTATAATATCTATTTAGGATACTGTAGGGGCTGTCACGCTGTGTTTAGTTGTTATAAGACAAACAAAACGAAATATTAATTGATCAACTATGAAATATGCAAAAAAATATCAAGACAGTACTAATATGTTTCCAAACCTCAGTAAATCGTTTGTATTTTAAATTTGATGGCATATTAAAAGTTGTTCGAATTCATGCGTGTTCCAAAGCCACTCGTTTTTTACGAAATATCTTGTAATCAAAGAAGCTAAAAGAAGGCACTTACTCGTTCAATTTCTGGTTTACAGTGAATGATTTGGAATTGCAAATAGAAAATCCAACCACAGTAAAAGTATTTTAAAATCATTTTCAATTTTATTTGCAGTTTTCTATTTACGTGATATCGTAACTAAAACTAGTTTTATAATGAGGAGACACTAATTTGGTTAGCAAATAAGTTATGGGTAATCTATTATGATGAGCCAATTTAACTTTTTTCACAAAATTGACAGGAAATCAGCCATTATGGGTTAAGAGTATGTGATAAAGGCGTACATGGTCCATTACAGCTTCTGAGTAGGTATAAGTACCTACTCAGAAGCTGTCAACGTAACGTAACCGTAACGTCGATGGACTGCACATTTCAAAATATATTAACAAAGTATTAAAACGCGTTAACTATTAACGTTAAATTTAAAAATATTTTCAATGCGTACCCATCTGTGATGTTGTTGAATGTTTTTTCAACTTTTTCAAACGTTAGACGCGTAGAATTCCACGCACGCCACAAAGAGATGCTAACGAAACCGTAGGGACCCAGCAGGGCCGAGGCCTGCTAGCGCTATGGCAAAACGCCCTCGCGCCCAACCCTAGAGTGGAAGAGGTCATTAGAGACTTCCTACCTTTTTTTTTTAGGTGGCAAAATCATCTTATGACAAATCCCGCTCTTGGTCGGAGCCAAAAATAGTGTCAACTTTTACTAAAAACCCACTCCTGTTCCTTCTTTGCCTAAAAACCCACTCCTGTTCCTTCTTTCGTGTCTGTCTGTCCCTATGTATGCTTAGATCTTTAGAAATACGCAACGGATTTTGATGAGGTTTTTTTTAATAGATAGAGTGATTCAAGAGGAAGGTTTATGTGTATGATACATGCACAATATAATAGAGGAACACTGATGATTTTAGAGGTTTCTAATGTGATGTCGTAAATAAACACATTTTTTTGCGCTTACATTGCAAACGCTGGCTGAACTCCAAGAGATATATCAAAATAGTGTACTACAGTATTGTTCACTTTAAAAAGGTCTACAAAAAAGTCCGCAATGGTATATGTCCATCTCTTAGGGATAACCCACAATAACCATTTTTTATCTTTTACTTTTTACGAGAAATAATGGCTTATTTACTAAACGATTTTAAGCAATACAGCGTTAATCTTTATCCAATTAAGTATCTTAAATAAATTGTGCATTTAATATAGATCAATATAGCCCTTTACAGCGTGTAATTTAAATGAATATTATCGAAGATATTACAGATTTAAAATGCAGGGACATAGCGGTTGCGGTAAATAACTTGATTCTACGTTTGTTACCTCAGAACTCGCGTCGTTTATGGACCGACTTGCATATTTTTTTTCCCTTAAAGGATATGCTTCCAGATTGGTCCTATTTTTTTCAAAATCCAGTTCTGATGATGGGATCCATAAGGAATCAAGGGATCTCCTCAAATATTCTAGGCAACTATATAATGATTTTAGTATTTTCATCGAGAACTTATGCATGTAGAGTCAAAAAGTAACATTTGATAAAGTGGAACTGATGAAAAAGACCAGAAATGCCCAAAGAAACTTCACCCCTACATAGATATATCACAATGAAGATAGAAGTAACTATGACAATGCATATAAATAAATGGTTCTGAATAGTTACGAGTATGTTGAAAATGGTAGCATCAAAATGATCTGATGATGATAATGGAGCTGGAAGATAGGCACTGGAACTCCGTAATTAATTAATGTAACCTAGCCGTGTTTGGGCTTATTAGAATTGTCATCAGATGCACTTTGGCTATAAGGTACTATCGAACTGACCCGATGATGGAGCTGGGAGGTGGATAGCTTCATAATAAAATAATGTATCCTAACAGTGTTTGGCTTAAATCGAATTGTCATGAGAAATAGGTAACTCTGGCTATAAATGTATCACAACTAAAAAGTGTGAATTAAAATTTTTTTACAAAAAAAAATAACCAACTTCACCACAAAAAAAAAACACTAAAACGATCTTTAATTTCGGAAGTCAGTGTTAAATAACAAGCAGAAAATATCAGAAACACTGACTTCCAAAATTAAAGTTATATTGATCGTTTTAGTGTTTTGTTTTTAGGGTTCCGTACCTAAAAAGGAAAAAACGGAACCCTTATATGATCACTTTGTTGTTAGTCGGTCTGTCTGTGGGTATGTCTGGTCAAGACCCTTTATCTCGGAAACGCGTAGAGGTATCGAGTTGAAATTAAAACCATATACTCAGGTCTGCGGTCCCTTGAAACTGTGAAAAAATCAAACTTCTAAGCTAACAAAAAAAGATACAGACGTTTATGTCGCAAAAAACGTATATTTCGACACTGTCAAGGGAATCAAAATTCATAGGGTACTTCCCGTTGACCTAGAATCCTGAAATTTGCCATGAAGCAAGATCTAATAGCACAAGTATAGGAAAAAAAATTGAAAACTGTAAATTTGTAGTAACGTCTTTTGCGATTCGAAAAAATCTTCGTAACTCAATTTTGGAATTGAACTGTTTTCCTAGGTAGGTTAGGTTAGTTAACCTAAGTTTTTACGGAACCCTCAGTGCGTGAGTCCGACTCGCACTTGCCTGCTTTTTATAGTGAAGTCGGTTATTTTTTTTTTGTAAAAAGTTTTTTTCCTACAGAATTTCTTAATTCTTTGAACCCTCCTCATAAAATGGCGTTGAAAATAGGTTGTCCTGTTATTTTAAAAAAAAAACCTGAATCCATCTAAACTATGCAATGGCACGAGTTTGCTGGTAAAATCACTAAAAACTGTCATAATAGAGTGCACAATACTCACTGGATGTGGTACCGGAGAAGATGTGTGTCCATGGAGTTTCTTGCACATTCTTCTCCATAGAGATCTACGCTTTGGAATGTTTTTTTTTAGGTGGGAAAATCGTCTAATGACAAATCCCGCTCTAGGGCGGAGCGAGAGATAGTTTCAAACTTTTACTGACTAAAAACTAAAACTAACTACTAAACCACTCCTGTTCCTTCTTTGCCTTCGTCCCAGGGCCCCAGGTTTCACTTTCACACTACCCGTGGCCCCAGTAGGCTTTGACCCTGTTGGGCCCCTACGATTTGCTGACATCTCCCTGAGGCGCGCGTGGAACACTAAGCGCCGTCAATGACTTGGGCTCTTTCCGGATGGTTACTGGACGGTCGCCGTCCGGAAGCCCGCGCCTACGGTGGCCGGAAATCGGGATCGGAATCCCGACGGCGGCGGCGGTTGGGGCGTGAGGACCGTTGCCTCACGCGATCGGCCGCCTTCTTTGCCAGCATTACTGCTTCGCAGAAGGAGGCGACCGCCTGCCACTCCTCCTCGCTCCGGACCATGGTCTGTACCAAGACCCGGCGCAAGGGGTCACCACCGCCGATCGCCCCCATGAGGACACGGCGTTGCTCTGCCCAAGCTGGGCACACCTCCACCGTGTGCTCCATCGGGTCCTCCGGGCAGTCCACACAGTGGCAAGTAAAGATATCTTTTGCAATGAACAATAATAAATCGCAGGGTCAAACTTTCAACGTTTCAACGTTAGTGATCGTTGAGTGTTTTTCACATGGCCAATGATATGTCGCTCTTTCAAGAGTAACCTCAAAAGAAAACCTGTTTGTATTATCTAATGACAAAAAAAGCTGTGAACGTTGTATATAAAGACATTCTGTAGTATGATTAGTACTGACGACCCGCCCCGGCTTCGCACGGGTGCAATGCTGATCAAAACCGCATCAAAACCCGTTGCGTAGTTTTAAAGATCTTCTTCTTCTCAGTCGGTACACTCTTACCAGAGCGGTCGTGGTCATCACTGTGAATCACGATAAGTGATCATATTGGTAACACGGCGCTATTCATCGCGGAATGCAAGTTTTCCGAGTACATTCATAAACCGAGCACTTAGTTGGGCCTTGATCTGGTCTGTCCATCTCATTAGTGATCTACCACGTGGCCTGGTGCCCTCAACTTTGCCCTGCACTACGAGACGCTCTATGGAGTCATTACCACCACGAGATACATGGCCGAAGAAGTTCAAAATGCGCGACTGCACTGTGGATGATAGGCGCTGTCTGATCTAAGCGTACATAGGGACAAACAGCCGGAAGCAACTTTGTTTTATACTATGAAGTGATCAGCATTGCACCCGTGCGAAGCCGTGCCCCGCTTGGGCAGAGCACCGCCGTGTCCTCATGGGGGCGATCGGCGGCAGCGATCTCTCGCGCCGGGCCTTGGTACAGGCCATGGTCCGGAGCGAGGAGGAGTGGCAGGCGGTTGCCTCCTTCTGCGAAGCAGTAATGCTAGCAAAGGAGGCGGCCGATCGCTTGAGGCAACGGTCCTCACGCCCCAACCGCCGCCGGGATTCCGATCCCGATTTCCGGCCACCGTAGGCGCGGGCTTGCGGACGGCGAGCAATGGGTGGCTCGCCGTCCGATCGTCCGGTGACTGTCCGGACCGAGCCCAAGTCGTCGACGGCGCGTAGTGTTGCGCCACGCGCGCCTCAAGGAGATGTCAGCAACCGTAGGGGCCCAGCAGGGTCGAGGCCTACTGGGGCCATGGGTGATGCGAAAGTGACCCCCGGGGCCCTGGAAAAAATGGCAAAGAAGGAACAAGAGTGGGTTTTTAGTCAGTAAAAGTCTGACACTATCTCTCGCTCCGCCCAAGAGCAGGGGATGTCATTAGATGATTTTCCCAACCGAAAAAAAAAAAAAAAACCCGTGCGAAGCCGGGGCGGGTCGCTAGTTTACAATAAAATTAATTTACAAGGATGTTCACGTTTTCATTTTTATTTTAGACTCGTATAAAATGTCTTTAACTTGGTTTTTTTTAATCATTGATATTAAATAATTTATAATAAATAATAATAATAATAAATGGTTTTTTAATAATAATAATTGATAATTAATAATAGTTGACAATTAATAATAATAATAATGGCTCAAGCACCTGAAACAAACAGAGCATCCGAACACGGTACACGGTCAGGTTGTTTCCTCCCTCTGTAGCCCCATAGTATGAGCGCATGACGTTCTCATTGATAGATCTCGTCCATCGCATGCGCTGCACACTTCCGCCGGGAGCTGAGACCCTATCAGAAGCCGGTGGGTCTCGAGGTCCTAAGCCGCTCGGCGGCCGCCGTCCTCCCCGTCGACGCGCAGGTGGTGGAGTCATCGACGCGCAGGTGGTGGAGTCGTCGGCGGAGAGAAGTACTCGTCGCTGGAGCTCGACGCAACTGCCGCGGCCGATGTCACAACACTCACTATGGGGCTGAGTGGGTTCCGGCGGCGGCGAGGCGGAGCTGAGCGACGAGCCCGGAGGTGGTGGGCGTGCTCTTCGAGCTGCAGCTCTCGTCAACATCTTCTTTTTTCTCAAATTACAATTCCCATTTTCGATATTGTATTGGGTGACAGCAGTTGTCACTGACGTTTGTTATGGTTTTCTTTACATACAAAAATATTTCGTCATGATTTTTGTTTATCAGGTTCTTGAACTATTTTACTGTTGGCTATATTTTATTGTAAATAGGTGGATTGTAAAAATGCTTTGTAAAAATTTTTATTCGTCGAAAATGTTTCTGAGAATTTATTGTCACTTGACGTTGTTGGTGTTGCCACATTGTACCGATAGTCGTTTCGGGCAATGGCTTAATAGCAAAGAGCCTCGACCAACATCTTAGGAGGCTCGCGTTAGGCGGCTGTATCAAGGGCTTGATTCAGAAAGCGGTACTCCTAGACACGGCTCGTATTGTTAGGAGGTTCCTTTCTCTGGAGCCCTGACCGCCGGTAGCTTGGACCCTGTTCCCGATACCGGTGGGACACTATTTTTTATATTTTTAAATGTTTTTCTTAATTTTTTTATTGAAATATTTAAAAATGTAAATAATATGTGTATATAGAAAATAAATGGAATAATTGATAACTATAATTAATCATTTTTTATTAATAAATTGATATTTAATGTTAATAATTTATATTTATAGATTGCTCTCACCCCCCCCCCCCTCAGGTGAACCCCTCTCAGGTGAAGGACTCTTCCAAGGATTTCCATCTCTCACGATTTTGAGCTATCTGTTGCCATTGCGGTCCAGCTATTTTTCAGATGTTATCTTCCCAGCGTGCATAGGGTCTACCTTTATGACGTTTGTCAAAAGATCTCCCGCCACGATGTTACTGTTTTTGTCCATCGGTTGTCCTTATGTCGCGCCAAATGTTCGGCCCATTTCCACTTTAATTTTTGCGCTTGGTTTAGAGCGTCAATTGTTTTTGTTTTTGCACTTATAATATCTGCGTGTCTTACTTTATGCACTCTTTTAATGTTCAACATACTACGCTCCATACCTCTTTGACATGTAACTATTTTGTTTTTTGTTCTGTTGGTAAACTTTCAGGTTTGGCAAGCGTATATGTTAAGTATGGATAAGACAAGAGTCCCTATTATTTATTTTTTTAACTTTATGAGCATATAGCTTTTAAATACTTCCTTGAAGCTCCAGTATTTTGACCATGTGTTTTTGACTCTTCTTTCTACTTCCAACTCATTACTGTCTATTAAAACCAATTTGTTTCCATAAGTACGTATATTTTTTCGAAATATTCTAATGTTTCACAACCTATTTTTATGTCTCTGTTAACGTGATTGGAAATAGTTTTGGTTTTAGAGATGTTCATTTTTAGACCTATTGTTCTACTAGCTTTGTGAAGAGCTTCATTAATGTGTTGGAGTTGAGAGCTCGATTCAGAAAACAAAACCAGGTCGTCTGCAAATCTGACTGAGGTATTTTCCTTTGAATTATAACCCTTTATTTTTCCATATTGATTTTAGTATTGCAATAAAAATTTTGGGGGACAGAAGGTCCCTTTGCCGTACACCTCATTAGACAGGAAAGCTTGGGCCAATAGTTTCTAGTTTAACTTTACTAGCAGTACATCCGCTGTAAATATTTGTTAGAATATTTATGTATTCTTCTTCAACATTTTGAGCTTTTATAAAAGTATCAGGAATATCAAAGGTTATTAAACATAGCTTTTATTGATTATCAAAAAAAGCTTTTGATACGGTTTAGCATAAAAGCATATGGGAAAGCTTGAAAGTTCGCTAGCACTACTGTTTATTAAATAAGCATATTAAACTAACCTAGTTGTGGCTACATCCACCAATCACTTTATTTTTCTAACTGCACATGCAGCTGAGCTTAATCTACCGGAGAAATTTCTAATATAAACGGAGGATGTCAGGAGTAACCTGACTTGACCTGAAATAGGGTCGTGTGTCCCACAGGATGGCTGTGTCATCGAAGTCAATAATAAATACAGCGAAACGAAGCGATGATGACGTCACACCACCTAGGCAGAGTCTAAACGGCAATTCGTGCGGGTCGCACAGATAAAAGTTCTGATCACATGGATGTGGTCTCCTAAAACAAATGCAGACCAAAGTCCTTCTGATCTCGCCGCTGGAGCCTACCGCGACGTTTTAATCTATTAAGGCTGTCACAGGCAAGTCTGCTTAAGCAGACGACCACCTCATAGGTTGGTCTACGAGAGGCAACACACAAAGACAGACGTGATCTCTTTTTTCTTTACTGGCAGCCACGTGGACAACACTCATTTAGGAACCTTCTCTCGGCTCGTCGTGAATTTAATACTTAAAGCCTTCATCATAATAAATCAGTTGCGTGGCCTGGTATAGTTTGTATATTGCTCGTTACCCACTCATCACCCAAATAATAATGTTCGTTGAAAGAGATTCCGACTCTGATCGGCATCCTGAACATGTTAAATCTATAACTCCTTTAGGATTGGTCGTAATTGGGAAAAATAAAAATCAAGTATTTAGTGCTCAACATTTTTTTAGTTGAATTAATGTTAATTTGGTATAGATGTGTTTTTCTAGTTTTTTGGATTTTGTGCCATATTTTCAACTCAAAATCAATGCTGGCACGAACTATAGTTCTGGTCACACCGCCTTCAATAAGCGATACATTGCAGTAGATACGACCTTTAGTAAACGGGAAGTTTTTCGGTACATATGGGATCGTCATGTTGTTGAAATCGTATTCTGCCTGAAAAAAATAACATTTTCAATAGTACAAATCAAATCATTGATAGATTTTATTTCAATAAGGCAGATTGATTTTGAATGTGTGTGTACATTCACGTGCGCGCACACTACTTTTGTGTGCGATCTACGCACACTTGCAAGATTAACTCGCTTTGGCTCCCCGAAGTCAATTTAAACTGAAAAACTATGTCTTCTTTTGAGAAAACATCTATAATTCTATGAAAACTTATACACGATGACGATCATCGACGCGATACGCATTGGCTTCATTCTGATCCGCAGACACTAAAGCAGGGACTACATTAGACCGACGCAATCGTGGAACACGCCTGAGACGTGTGCGGTGGATACTACACCGACACAACGTGAACCACGTGTTTTGTGCATTAAAACCTTTGATTTCAACGGTGGATGTCGTCTGTATAGTTACTTAGAAATATACGGAACAGACGGTGAACTTGAAGATGTTTTATTTTTACGGCTTTACAGCAGTAAGAAAAAAAATAGGAAAAGAAAATACTGGGTTCACATAATCACCGCCATGTCCTCGTGGGGGCGATCGACAGGAACGACCTCTCGCCCCAGGCCCTGGTACAGGCCATGGTCTGGAGCGAGGAGGAATGGCAGGTGGTTATTGCCTCCTTCTGCGAAGCAGCAATGCTAGCAAAGGAGGTGGACGCACGCGCGAGAGGACGGCCCTCATGCCACAGCCGCCGACAACCCGATCCCGATTTCCAGCCATCGTAGGTTCGGGCTTGCGGACGGCGACCCTTTTACTAAGACTCCACTGCTGTTCGTCTCTCTGTCACCGGGCTTCTTCATGAACCGTGATAGCAACAGTTGAATTTTTACAGATGATGTATTTCTTTTGCCGCTATAGCAACAAATACAAAAACAATAAAGTAAATATTTAAGTGGAGCTCCCACACAAAAGACGTGATTCTTTATTCATTTTTTGCCACGAACGCTACGGAACCCTTCGTTGCGTGAGACCGACTCACACTTGGACGGTTTTTTTCATGTTGCTATATTGCTTAAGTTTTACATTATATGTGACAGGATACTGCCAAACCTATATAATTAACTGTTCATAAGTCATCTTCGTTATTATAACTTAACCGCAGATGTTAGTCGAGCCGTCGTCGCTCGCGGAATGACGCGACAGACGTCTGAGACACAGAACTACAATGCGCACATGCGCTTAGACGCGTGGATTAGAATTGTGACAAAGGTGAGTGTGACAGGAACTATTTCTCCCTACCTATAATAGTTAGTGGGCTGGCAATATCGCCCATTTATCGCTTTAGGGCCTTATCATACTAGCGGATTGCAAGCGTCCTCAAAGCGGAGTGGGTGCGCAATGCATACGTTACGGGCGCGCAACGAACACGCCGCCCAAGCGCAGCGAATTTGTTGCGGATGCGCAACGAAATCCGGCAACGAGACGCGTGCTCGGCGTCTTCGAAGTAACAAAGCCAACTGCAGTGTCTCCTCGTCGGAATCCATTTTGTTACTGAGTGTATTGTACGTCGTTAACTTGCTACAAACACGCGTTGAAAACGTTGCGAATTTCTACTCGTCCGTGACGTCTTAAATTTTTTTTTTTTTTTTTTATTCTTGATAGGTTTGCGATTGACCGCTAACTCACCTGATGGAAAGCGACGATGCGGTCGACGATGGAGCGCGCTTACCTAGAAGTAACCTATTCACTCTTGACTTAAAGATTCCCGGGTTGTAGCCATAAGGAAAAACAGATTCCGGCAAGGAATTCCACTCCTTAGCTGTACGCACTATGAATGTGTTCCCAAAACGTTTTGTGCGTATAGGAGGGATGTCCACCATGTACCGGTGGCGCATTGCCGTACGCCTGGTGGTCCGATGATGGAACGGGCTAGGCGGAATTAGGTTATGCAATTCCGACGCACACTCCCCGAAATGCAACCGGTAGAAAACCGACAGGCTAGCAACTCTGCGTCGATGCTCAAGAGAGAAATGTGCAGTCACGACGTGTTCGCAACGCGGCCCGCTCGAAAACCGCGTCAAATAGTTCAAATACAAAGCTGTCACAACTTACCTCTGAACCTGTCACAACTTACCGCGGTGATAGGGGTGTGACAAAGGGAATAGTCTTGTAAAAGATGATTGTTTTGGAAAGAGAAGGCATGGTGCTACATTAATACACATAGGTCATAACTGCGGAATGTTTCCTGAGCGTGGCCCACGTACGCCTAGATCGGTGTACGTGGGCCACGTGTGCGCAATGTAGTTCTACCTTAACTCATACACCGCACGATCGTACGGACAAGCGGCACTCACGCCGCTTCGCTCTCCGCGGCGCGGCGGTGAGCGGCGAGTAAAAACTCCGAATATGCAGTTTCGTTAACATAATGCGCATGGAATTTGAGCACTCACTGAAAAATATTATCCTATTTGAAAATTTATTATTTAGATAATTATGACAGATAGACTGTAAAAAATCCTTTTTACATCCTCTTTCCTCATCAATCCTTTTCAATATTTTTTGATATGGGTAATGTTTAATTTTATTATACTTACCGGAGGATAAGGACATTTTTGGCCTCCTATTGCTTTTAGCATTGGTGATCCGAAGATCGGGTCAGACTGCATCATATCACATAATTGTGAAAATGACGATTATACTAATAATGACGATTATACTAATAATACTAATAATAATAATACTTTTCGACCCCATCGCCGTATCTCTACGTTGACGTCGTGGTGGGGCTTGCGTGCTCCAATATACCCTAGGTCTGTATCGGTGAAGTTTGCTTTGCCGTAATATGCCTAAGGTGAGGGGCCAGACTAAGAGAGATACAATCCGCAGTGCAGTTTTGTGGCGAACTGTTGGGCATTAGCGACCCCACGGACCCTATCTCCCGGGAGAATTCTTGTTCTTCATCTCCGGCTTGCCTTTATTGGCCGGCCGTAGTGAACACTGACGAGGAACTGAGCTCTCACCTCTCTCTTGCCTTTATTGGCTGGCTTGAGTGGAGATTCGCAAGAGCAAACGTGCTCGGGAGAAGGATGTATAATCCAGTAAGGTGCTGGTAGGGATCTTGACCGTACTTCCGGGATTGTCCTGATAGCCGTGGTATACCTCTCCACTCCTCAAGCACCTCAGAATATGTTGCCCTCTTGTTGCTACGTCACTTCGCGCTAGCGGCCGTTTTTTGGGGGCCCATTTATTGAGTGTGCAAGTCACCCCCTGCCTTTTTTCGATGGATATTAATAACCTTGTTCAGGCAGGGGTCATAGTCTTAACATAGTTCCATGTTACCAGTCCACTTAAGACTCCAAAAACCATAGCCCTATTATCTTTGTTCTCCATATGTCGCAATAGTTTTTCAACAACCGGGGGTTGTCCTTGGGTGCACTAGCATTCATGGATGGCGTATCAGCTCCCACGATCCCCGGTCCAAGTGTGGGAGGGAACACCGAGGTGGTTTTTAGTCAGTAAGAGTCTGACAAACCCCTTCGCCTGCCCCAGGCGAAGGACATCCATGAGGATTTTCCACCCCGGCAACAAAAAAAAAAAAAATGGGTGCACTAGCATAGCGCGTACAGGGATAATCGTCGGTTGGTATCATGTTCCATTATAATTATCTAAAGGGCCTCTGCGAGTTGGCTTCGGCTCCTCGTACGCCTTCCAAAGGTCCAGGACCTCAGGGTCCTGAGATAAATATTGAAAATACTTTTCGAGACCACAGAACAACATTTTAATATTTTATATCAAAACATACAAAGCATATATACAAACAACATCTACTTGAGACCTTCATCCATGAAAAACCAATGTATAACGCTATTATGTCTATGTGAAACTTGGCTGTCACCAGAAAAATTAAGTAACATACAGTTTACTGGCTACAAAATTGCTGCATCCTACTGTCGTCGTACTCGAGGAGGTGGCGGTGTATGTATCTTGTTACAAAATCATCTCGAGTATAGAGAAATTTGTGATATTGGTAATATGTCTGTTGAGTATTGTATAGAATTATGTGCAATAGAATTACCTAATGAGAATGTAGTTATAGTTACAATTTATTGGAATAGAAGAGAGGAGGAAATATTTACTCGCCAATTAAAAGAAATGTTGTATTATATTAATAAAAAATATTCAAAACATAATGTAATACTGGGAGGAGATTTAAATATAAATATCTTAGATGGCTGTTTAAAAACTAACTTGTTCTTGGATCTAATGTTGGAACATAAATTCATACAACATATCAACGTCCCCACACGTATCTCACAAACTACCTCGACATGTTTAGACCTAATTTTTTCAAATTTTAATAATGGATATAATAATACCACCGTAGAAGAATTAGGGTTTTCAGACCACTGTGCAACCATCTTTCACACGAAATTACCTAGCAACAGCAATAAAAAACAACACTGGTTCGTGAAAAAAAGATTATATAATACACAAAATGTTGAATAATTTAAATCAGAATTAAAAAAAAATATTGGAATGAAATAATACAATCAAATAAAAATATAAATGAAAACTACATTACATTTGCTAATACCTTAAATAAAATTTTAAATATATGTATCCCGCTACAGAAGATAAAAATAAAAACAACATTCAAAAAGTATTGGCTTACAAAGGGTATCAAATTATCTTGCAAAAACAAAAGACTACTTAAAATACTTACCACTAAAACAAAAAATCCCATATTATTAAAATATTATAAAAAATACGAAAAAACCCTAAAGCAATCTGTAACGACAGCAAAAAGACTACAATATATAAATAGAATGAAAAAGTCAACAAATAGAGTAAAAACTATGTGGAATTTAATAAACGAAAGAACAAATAAACCAATGGAAAGGGAAAAAAATAATATAAAATTACATAAAAATGATAATTTGATAACAGAACCAAAGCAAATAGCTAATATTTTCAATGACTTTTTTGCTACTATCGGGGAAAAATAGATCCCGTAAAAATAGATCCGCTTCCGTAAAAATAGATCTACAACGTTAGCAGTCTACAAATACGTACAAGAGGCTCTATCTGTTATTAATAACAAAAAATATGCCGTAGGTATGCTACTTGATTATGTCTAAAGCCTATGATAAAGTACAATTTAAAATATTATTAGATAAGCTATATGGGATAGGAATACGAAGAAAAGCTCATGAATGGTTTGCACCATACCTAAAGGATAGGATACAGTTAGTAGAAATAGAATATTTCGACAAAAACACAAATGAAATAATAAAAATAAGGTCTGACAGAAAAGCAGTTAATGCATCAGTCCCCCAAGGGAGTGTTATAGGCTGTTTATTATTCCTTATTTATATTAATGACCTTCCTAAAATTATAAAAAGCCCATGTGTTTTATTCGCGGACGATATATCTCTACTCACATCATGCCAAAATGATGACAATATAAACGCCAAATTAAATTCCCTTCTCTCTACAACTGTAAACTGGATTTATTCATCCAGTTTACAGTTGTAGAGAGAATACAACTAACAGAGAGAGAATAACCATAACCTAGAAATCAACTTCACAAAAACAAAATTAATTACTTTTCATCCCCATCAAAAACCACTATTAAAATTAAATTTTATATATAATAATACAAAATTAGAACAAGTAATCGAGTTTACTCTCCTTGGTTTGTCTATAGATACCCATGTAAACTGGAAATCCCATATACAGAAAATAAGCGCAAAACTATCAAAATTTTCATACGCCCATCGCGAAATAAAAAAAACTACCAACCTGCCAACTGCACTTACTACTTACTATGCATATGCCCAAGCATGGCTTAGCTATGGGGTCATGCTATGGGGTAACAGTACTGATTCGCAGACCATATTTATTTTTCAAAAAAAGTTAGTTCGAATAATAACCAATATAGAACAAACAGAAAGCTGCAAACCACACTTCCAAAACACAAAATACTCACACTTCCCTGTTTATACATCTTAGAGTTATGTAAATTTGTCAGAAAACACCCAGATTTTTACACAAATTGTGAAGAAACACAAAGAAAATACACTTCTCGACACAATAGAAACAAAGTAAACATACCTCGATCCCGATTAAAAATGCACTCAACCAGTCCTTTAGTAATGTCCGCTAAAATTTATAAGAAACTGCCAAATGAAATTAGAGAAGTAAGAAAAACAAATATATTTATTAATAAATTGAAAGAATTTCTAGAAGCTAAGTCATACTTTACTCAGTAAAGGAATTTATAGATGATAAGTCGATCGGTAAATATATTTTTTTTTTTTATATTATTATTCACAAAAGATTCTGTAATGACATTTATTAAATATAGTTAATATAATATAGTATGAAAAATGGAAAATTTAATGAAATATAAATTCCCAGATACTTAAATAATAAAATAATTTAATAATAATGACGATGAAAAATAAATAAAAGTACCTGACATAATTTATCAATTCTTACACACGGACATAATAATAATAAATATACATAATTGACTTAAATGAATATATAATTTAATAATGACGACAATAAAAATAAATAAAAATACATGACAAAATTTACCTAACCTACTTATACAAAACATAATAATAATATACATAATATAATATAATTTGTGGTGAACTGTTGGGCATTAGCGACCCCACGGACCCGATCTCCCGGGAGAATTCTGGTTCTTCATCTCCGGCTTGCCTTTATTGGCGAGGATCTGAGCTCCCACCTCTCTCTTGCCTTTATTGGCTGGCTTGAGTGGAGATTCGCAAGAGCAAACGTGCTCGGGAGAAGGATGTATAATCCAGTAAGGTGCTGGTAGGGATCTTGACCGTACTTCCGGGATTGTCCTGATAGCCGTGGTATACCTCTCCACTCCTCAAGCACCTCAGGATATGTTGCCCTCTTGTTGCTACGTCACTTCGTGCTAGCGGCCGTTTTTGGGGGCCCATTTATTGAGTGTGCAAGTCACCCCCTGCCTTTCTTCGATGCATATTAATAACGTTGTTCAGGCAGGGGCCATAGTCTTGACATAGTTCCATGTTACCAGTCCACTTAAGACTCCAAAAACCATAGCCCTATTATCTTTTTTCTCCATATGTCGCAACAGTTTTTCAATAACCGGGGGTTGTCCTTGGGTGCACTAGCATAGCGCGTACAGGGATAATCGTCGGTTGGTATCATGTTCCATTATAATTATCTAAAGGGCCTCTGCGAGTTGGCTTCGGCTCCTCGTACGCCTCCCAAAGGTCCAGGACCTCAGGGTCCTGAGATAAATAAAATATACATAAATTAATTTAATGTTAATAATAACGATTCACTAATAATGACGATAAAAATAAATAAAATATTTGACATAATTTACAATTACTTATACAATAGACATAATAATAATAAAATGCATACACAATCTAATTTAAATATATACATACATAATTTAATAATAAAGATGACAAAAACAAAAATTAAATAATCGGACACAATCTACCAATACTTATACACATACATAATAATATACATCTATTAGATCTACCTACAATAATTAATTCCATTAATTGTTACTTTGCCGCCATCCTCTCTTCTAACTTTGCTGTGCCCGACAGGGTCCATATTGATCTTGACAATATTTTATACCACCTATGTACATAATATGGAATGCAATAAAGTATTGAGTATTGAGTATTAATTTGAAATGCATTTCTACGAAACTGGGTTGGTATCTGTTTGTTAAAAGTTGGTAGAAGTAGAAGTCCAACTGTAAAATTAATAATTTTGTCAGTAAGTATACCAATTTTGTTACTCTCTTCATTATCGAACTTTGTCAATGAAATCTGCGATCCCACCTGATGGTAAGTAGTGATGCCATCGTTGATGGTGAGACGCACTAGTTTATTAAGGCTAGAGTGAATAGAACTCTAGCTTTGAAGACACCTAAATTATAATCGGACGGGAAGACCACAGCAGGCAAGTTGTTCCAGTTCTTCGATGTACGCGGTAGAAACGACAAGGCGAAACGATTGGTCCGGACTGTAGAGGTTTGGTACTTGCCCTTCGTCAGGTTGTCCGATGGTAGACATGACGGTGGAATCAAGTCATGCAATTTCCGCGCACACTTTCCAAAATGCTGCTTCGTGAAATTATCATATGACATTGCATTATTGTTAAATGCCATGTCTTAGATTGTCATTACTCTATCTGGTATCCTGTCAGTTCACTAAAAATTGATTTACAAATTTTCGCATGACAACCAATTATTGACAAAAACATGGTTCCATCATTATACAACAACAAGTTTTCCAAATAATTAACTTTACAAACAAATCACCATAAACTTTTGTTTAATAACAAACGATTAATTTTTAATTCATTTCATCTCATAAAACAACGTTTGAAATCTATAGTTTTTTGTATATTTTTAGTAGGCTATCCGGAACCGAGTGTTTCTTTCATTTTATTTTCTTTTCATGTCATTCAATGTTTATCAACGCTTACGCTTTTATTACCGATAGTCATTCACTTAGTAAAAAAGCACCGAGAACTTATGATTAGGTTAGAAGGGGATAGCGGGGTCTAGTGAGCCAGCCAAGCGAGCTAACACAGTCCCCGCCATCCCTTTCGTGGTAATTTATTTAAACCACCCAGAAGTAGGTGCCCCGCTATGCGACCAGTCCTCCAACAACATAGGGGAGGGAGTTTTTTTTGGGTTATGCCATTCAATTTTTGTCAACGCTGCCGCTATTATTCCCGAAACTCATCAATTTAGTAAAAAGGCACAGAGAACTTAAGCTGCAAGGACAAACGGAGTGAGCTCGGAACTTGGGGCACCCCGACACGGTCAGGTTAGGTTCAAAAGGGATGGCAGGTATACCCTGACTATAGTGAGCGAGCGAAGCGCGCGAATACAGACCCCGCCATCCACTTCGTGGTTATTTTTTTAAAACCAGAAGTAGGAAACCCCGCGAAGCGGGGCTTCGGCTACCAGTCTAGGAGGGAGAAATCTTCCTTCCACCCATAAATCCACCCAGAAGATCATGTTTTAGTGCAAAATTACTATTTTTAGTAGAACAATGGCGTATTATTTTGCAGTAGAAAATAGGAATCAAATGAGGAACATTTAAATGAAGTTGAGGAACTGGTAAATAAGCTCATTAAAAATAAGACGAACTGGATCAATTTAAAATTTATTAAAATACATACCATATTTTTCTATAGAATTTAATTCAATAACAATTCCAATAAGCCAAGCCACGGCTAGGATACATTGTTCTATTACGGAGTTTTCGTGCCTAGCTTCCATCATCAGATTAGCTCAATGGTACCTTATAGCCAGAGTGCATCTCATGACAATTCTAATAATCCCAAATACGGTTAGGTTACATTGATTTATTATAGAGTTCCGGTGAGGCACCTTTCGGTTTCATCATCAGATCTATTCCTTCCCCCTCTTCCTTCAGTCAGTCATCGACTACATCATTCTTCATCATCTTCGAAGTTTATCATTACATCATACCAATATTTCTATAGGACCAACTCGGAACAATAACCTTTTAAAAAAAAATAAAAAAAAATCAAAATCGATTTACGAATTTTTTTTTAATGTATGTTCACCGATTTCGCGGTAAACTGCGAAATCGGTGAACATACATTAAAAAAAAATTATAGCCGAATATTTCCTTCTTTTTGATGTCGTTTGATGATATTTAGTACAACGTAGTTTTTTCAAAAGAATCAAAATGTTAAATGAAAAAATGTACAAATGATTTAATATCATGCGAACTATAGTTATCAAGAGAAGCATTTGCCAAAAAAAAGTTTGTAAAGCGAGAGTTTGTAAAATAAAATATTTGCAGATCGAATCATTTGTGAAATAAGTAATATACGTAACGTTGATTATTAACTAAAAATTTGTGAATGGAGTTTTGGTGAAACATTAGTGAACTATCTTTATGAAGAAGCTTGTCAAGGGAATTACTATCTCGTTTGCATATTGGTCTCACTACCACGTCCAGCCGGGAATACGTCGAGTTACCAATAATCCTATTAAAGTCTGTGCGATAAGAGAAGCGTTGTGGTAAACAAAAGTTTCTATGGTGATTTGTTTGTAAAGTAAATTATTTGGAAAACTTGTTGTTGTATGTATAATGATAAATGGTTCGTCATGAACCATCTGTTTGCTTATCGTTGGTTATCGTTGGTTCGTTGGTTGTTTATCAATTGACTCTCCTGTAAAATTACCTTGAAATTATTGGCAGCAGCAGGCAGTGACCAGCGTATGTACGTGCAAATTCATAAAGTGCCTAGGATCCTGTCGGTTCAATCGTTTACTGATCATAATGATGGTTTTGAAGATTTTATGGTCAATCCAAATAGCCAATGGACGCTCAGTATCAAAATAGGATATCTACGACAGAAATTGTTGTAATAATTATAGAATATAATATAATTTAATATAATATAATATAATATAATATAATATAATATAATATAATATAATATAATATAATATAATATAATATAATATAATATAATATAATATAATATAATATAATATAATATAATATAATATAATATAATATAATATAATATAATATAATATAATATAATATAATATAATATAATATAATATAATATAATATAATATAATATAACAATATAATATAATATAATATAATATCGGCCTGTTGGTCTAGTGGTTATTAGCCCTGACTGCTATGCCGGAGGTTGTGGGTTCGATTCCCACCCAGGACAAATGTTTGTGTGATGAGCACGATCATTTGTTCTGTGTCTGGGTGTAATTTATCTATAATATGTATATATTTAGAAATATATAAGTATGTTTATCCGTTGTCTAGTACCCATAACACAAGCTCTGCTTAGCTTGGGACTAGACGGCGTTGTGTAATAGTTGTCGAACATTACATTATAAAAAAAAAAAAAAAACAGCCTCTCAGAAGGCCAACCCTACGTCCGAGTATAACAACTTTGCTCACGTGAGAGGCGGACACCTGCAATGAAGTTTCTACGCAGGTGACCAACAGGGCTCTGGCAAACCCCAAACAATATGGAGAATAATAATGACAGTATACGTTTAATGCCGCTGCCCGGGGGCGATCGCCGGGGCATGTCTGGAGCTGACGCTGGACGTGACAGCATGCGGACCGTCAGTGGCTCTTCGCTGAACAGGCGGGCGAGAGTCGGGGAATCCGAAGAGATCACAGCCGAAACTATCAGGGATGCCGATGATACTTTGCAAGACGTGGATCGAAATGGTCCTGCGAGTCCTGCCGGTGCATCGGATGCAACCACGACAAGTTCACACAACGATGATGCAAGAAGAAAGTGGTCACAAGAAGAGTTACACGAATTAATGTTCTATTACTATAGAGCAAAAGCTGAAGGTCCAGGCTATATAAAAAGATTTGAAAAATTATTTAAAGATAGGAACCATCACAATCCTAAAGTCAATAGATTCACTGGAAACACCCTTATATTATATTATAACCCGTAAATTCATATCCACTCAACTTTTAGATGAAATTAAATTAAAAGCCGAACAGTCCTTACTACAGACAAACTCTAATATAAACTTGGATATTAGCGATACTACTTTAGTGACAGAGTTACATCAAACACCAACCGATTTGAGTCTTGACAATGATAACACGACAATATCTCATCATATGCACATAATACCAGAATTACCACTTGATTCTGATTTACTACCGCAACATGTAGAATTAGATGATAACCTAGATCTTATCATTCTTCAGTTCCTACAAACTCTAGCAGAAACAAAAGAAATTTTGATTACCGATAGAAAATTTTTGCCGAAACCAAAGTTTAACAAACAATTTATAATTAATTTTAAATTAATAAATAGTTACAATAAAAAAATCTACTTATAACTAATAATACTCTCCGCGAAATAAATGACATAATATACGAGGCAGCCAAGACCCTGATAACAACTAATGGGCAAAAACCATATACTCCGCCGTCCACGATAAAACCTAAAAAAGAACCACCTTGGAAATTAAGAATAAAGAATAAAATTGAAGGCATTAGGAAAGAGCTAGGTAGACTCATAGAAATAAAAAGAGGAGTCAACACTAGAAGAATGATACATATTAGAGACAATCTATTCCATAAATATAATATTTTCACCGAGCAAGATCTCGATAATACGGTAGAAATATTGAATCAGAAAGTAAAAGCATTAGCAGGTAGGATAAAAAGGTACGACGATATGAATAATAGAAAACTCCAAAACCAAAGATTTAGCAAAAATCAGCATTCTTTTTATAGGTCTCTTAATGGCTATCAACAAGCTCCGAAAGAAATCCCAAACAAGGATACAATCCAAGATTTCTGGTCGTCGATACTGTCGCAGCCTGTCTCGTACAATAAAGATGCGGCATGGATCTCAGAGATTCGAAAGGAGGCAGAAAACATACAAGAGCATAGGTTTGAAGAAATAGATAAAGAGATGGTTAGAGAAGCTTTAAGGAAAACGCATAACTGGAAAACACCTGGTATAGATAAAATACAAAATTACTATTTAAAATCTCACAAGTGCGCACGAACCTATAGCGAAACTATTTAATAGAATTATTAACAAAAGAGACTCAGTAGAAAATTGGTTTTCAACAGGACAAGTAATACTGATACCCAAGTGTGGGTATGGGATGGGTAGACTATCGGAAGGCATTTGATAGCATCTCACACGAATGGCTTCTCCAGGTGTTGAAGTTGTACAAGTGCTCGAGTGCTATCATAGACTTTCTGAAGATGGTCATGCCTACATGGAATGTTATCATGACAGCCCGTGGCGCGAACGCTTCTGTAACCACTGATCCCATAGTTATTCGCCGAGGAATATTCCAAGGAGATTCACTATCGCCGTTACTTTTTTGTTTAGGTATAAACCCAATTTCAACTATACTTAACAAATACATATTAAAAGGCTATAAACTAAAGAGTAATTTATCTGTTAATCACCTAATATATATGGACGATCTAAAAGTTTATACAAATAATAAAAATAGTTTGAAAATTTTATTGGATAGCACCGAAATATTTACGCGGGACATAGGAATGCAGTTTGGATTAAATAAATGTAATGTTCTACATATAACAGCAGGTAGAGTCAGTGAACAGCATGGAGAAGGGCACATACTATTAAGTGGATTGAAATTCAAACACCTGAAAAAAGATGAAGCGTACAAATATTTAGGTATTAATGAGGCAGGCAAAATAAATCATAACAAAATAAGAGAACAACTGAAAAAAGAATACTTTATACGAATAAAATCAATAGTAACTACACAATTAAATGCTAGGAATCAAATAAAAGCGATTAATACATATGCAGTGCCGGTTCTACTCTACTCATTTGGTATAATTAATTACAAAAATAGTGATTTAAAGAATATAGATGTTAAAACTAGGAAACTTTTAGCAATTAACAAAGCACAGAAACAAAAAGCAGATATAATTAGATTGTGTCTACCGATAGAAGAGGGTGGGAGAGGCCTAACAAATGTAGAAACACTACATAAAACACAAATAATAAAATACAAGCACTACTTAGAATGAGCAGGATGATATAGTTAAAATAATAGTCAGGCATGATAGAGATAAAGAGAAATACTCAATATATAAAGAATCTGGAGCGAATGCAGTGGAAATAGGATTAGCACAAAGCAATAAATACACAGATAAAGAGATAAAAGCGGCAACTACACAAAAAGCGATAGAGAAATGGAGGGCCAAGCCGCTACATGGGCAGTTTTGTAAAGCAGTATTAGAAAAAGAAAATATAGATAGAAAATACTCTTTCGATTGGCTAAAAAAACAACCTATTTCATCAACATTAGAGTCCTCAATTTTTGCAATACAAGACCAAGCTATTATGACTAAACAGTTTGAAAGAGACATTTTGAAAAGACCTATTGATGGCAAGTGTCGGCTATGTTTGTCGAAAGACGAGACCACACAACATATCATCTCTGGGTGTTTTTTTTTTTTTTTTTAGGTGGGAAAATCATCTTATGACAAATCCCGCTCTTGGGCGAAGCGAAAAATAGTGTCAGACTTTTACTGACTAAAAACCCACTCCTGTTCCTTCCTTGCCTTCGTCCCAGGGTGTGAGAAACTTGCTGGCAGGCACTTACTACACCAAACGCCATAACAATATTGTGCAGTATATTTTCTGGGCATTAGCAAAAAAAAAAAAACACAAATTCGAAGTTGCTAGTCTCTGGTGGCAGGAAGTCCTAACACAGCCACGGATAAAAGAAAATGAAACAGCAAAATTAATGTGGGAGATCCCAGTTCAGACAGATGTCACAGTTACACATAATAGACCAGATATAATATACGTAAATAAAACAGAAAATAAAACGTATTTAATAGACATAACAGTACCATCAGATTATGACATAGGGCCTAAAGAGATTGAAAAATTAAGCAAATACCATCTGCTTAAAACTGAAACAACGCGGTTGTGGCACACACCTACAGAAGTAATACCGGTTAAACTTTACTTTATGGACCGTCGATTTAAGGGTCGGAGTGGGGGGGAGGGAGGACTACCCCCCTGTACCATTCCCAACCCGCGCAAACCCATGGTTACGAAGATATTCATGTTTAAAGTTTGAGGTTAGGTTAGGTTAAAACAATAATTTCCATTGATTTAAGGGTCGGGGAGTGGTGGGGAGGGAGGCGGGGAGGGAGAGCTACCCCCCTGTATCATCCCCACCCGCAGAACCCCATGGTTATGGAGATATCCATGTTTAAAGTTTGAGGTTGGGTTAAGTTAGAACACTAATTTTCATCGATTTATGGGGCGGTTTCGGCCTAAATCATAATGGTTTTTAACATTAGAAGGGGATATGGCGCTCGGCGGCCGCTGCCGCGGCACGCTCGCTCCGCTCGCTCGCCTTCGCGCGTTGATGGTCACAGTTCTAACCTAACCTAACCCAAATGATTCACTAACATTAGAGGGGGATCTGGCGCTCGGCGGCCGCTGCCGCGGCCCGCTCGCTCGCCTTCGCGCGTTGGTGGTCACAGTTCTAACCTATCCTAACCCAAATGATTCGCTAACATTAGAGGGGGATCTGGCGCTCGGCTGTTTCGCTCGCACTGTTTTAACCTAACCTAACCCAAATTATTCACTAACACAGTCATACGAACGCAACTTGCAAGGGCAACAAAAACAAACGGACGATGACTGACATGACGTCGTGACGAATATAAAACAAAATGGGCTCGCTTCACGTTCCGTTCCGTTACTCAGTGAAAACAAATATTTGTTATTTTTTATGTAAATAGTCAATGTAATTGCTTGTTACTGCATGATTTTTGTGCACATTAATTACTTACGTAATTTTATACGTGAAAATAAAATTATTTTTTAAAAAAAATATGACAAAATTGAATGAAACAAACCACAAACAAGCGTGGACGTTTAACGAAACGTGAAACGTCAACTTTGACATCTACAATGACAATTTATCTAACCTAAATGGCGTATTAATTTACAATTTTTATGGAACTTTGGAAAATTATATCTCGTAAACGGTAAGTTTGCGCAACTTAATATTTTGCAAAAAGCTTTCTATTTATGAGTACTATCTACAGTAAAAAAATGAACTTCCAAATCGACGGTCCATAAAGGAAAGTTTAGCCGTAATACCGATAGTAATAGGAACGACAGGAATAGTAGCAAACAGCATACATTGATATTGTGACAAATTAGATTCAGGTATAAACATTCATATAATACAAAAGCAAGCAGCAATCCATACAGTTAATATTTTAAGTAAAGTACTGGGGGACACAGTATTTGTAACTATTTAGCAGGGGATCCGAACCTCCTTTTCCCTGAGGGCGGGAGCAAGGAAAAACCACCGGGAAAAAACCCGAGTAGAAAACACTTCTCAAAAAACCATAATATAATATAATATAATATAATATAATATAATATAATATAATATAATATAATATAATATAATATAATATAATATAATATAATATAATATAATATAATATAATATAATATAATATAATATAATATAATATAATATAATATAATATAATATAATATAATATAATATAATATAATATAATATAATATAATATAATATAATATAATATAATATAATATAATATAATATAATATAATATAATTTTATAATATAATATAATATAATATAATAGAATAAACTTTATTGTACACCAAAATAGTAACAAAACTTTTACATTAGGTAACTAAGACAGACCAAGGATGTGCTAATACGGGAAAGCAATAAGTAGTATTTAAATAACGCTAATGACTTGGTGGTGCTGAGCCACTATAAAGACAACGGAAAACAATATACAATCAGGCTTGCACGACACGTTGTAAGAGGTGATAACGAAATATTAAATGACCAATTAAGAAATATGAAAAAAAATATCAAGTCAGTACTAACATGTTTCCAAAACTCTGTAAATCGTTTGTATTTTAAAGTCGATGGCATATTAAAAGTTGTTCGAATTCATGCGTGTTCCCATCCTTTGTAACATTTATTTATTTAAACTTCATGTACAGTGGTGGTACATAAGCGGACTTAATGCCACAAGGCATTCTCTACCAGTCAACCATTGGGTTAAAAAAGACAACACTATGGAAGGTGTAATATTACCACTGTTTTCAAAAGCCACTCGTTTTTCACGGAACATCTAATAATTAAAGAAGCTTATAAAGGGCACTTACTCGTTCGATTTCTGATTTGCAATGAATAATTTGGAGTTATAAGTAGAAAATCCAACCAAAGTAATGGTATTTTAAAATAATTTTTAATTTTATTTGCCAGCGTTTCCGTAGTTTTCTATTTACGTGATACTGTTTGATCGATCAGGTTGTAAAACTAGTTTTGTAAATGAGGAGTAACGCCGACACTAATGTTGTTAGCAAATAAGTTCTGGATAATCTATTATGATGGGCCAGTTTAACTTTTGTTTTTTAAGTTGGCAGGAAATTAGCCATTATAGATTAAGAGTAGGTAATGAAGGTATTCAGGATGTGGTTTTCTTGGTCCATTACAACCTTTGGGTAGGTATTTTGATAATGTTTTTATAAATAGTGCTTCTAAAAATATACTGAATAATTTAGAGCGGAAAAGTTTTTCATTACATTTCTGACCTGATAGTACTTAGGGGACATCAATAAATTGCGTCACTTGTAATGGTCAGAGGATCCCTTAACGTAATCCTGGTCACCAGGGAGAGTGGAAACGGCGAGAGATGTCATGTGGTGTTCCGCAAAGATCGGTAGTAGGACCGCCCTTGTGGAACATTGGGTACGATTACGTGTTGAGCGGCGAACTTCCGTGTCGGGGTCAGCGTAGTCTGTTACGCAGACGACACGCTGGTCCTGGCGCAGGAAGAGTCTTACCGGGCGGCGGTCGAACTAGTGACACGCGGAGTTGCAACAGTCGTTGAGAGGATCCAGCAATTGGGACTCGAGGTGGCGCTGCACAAGTCCGATGACATGTGTTTTCACGCTGCGCACGAAGCGCGCAACCACGGCGCTTCGAATTAACGGTAGGAGTTCACATCGGTGTCGGGTCGACGATGAAGTACCTGAGACTCGTCCTCGACAGCAGGTGGAATTTCGAGGAGCACTTCCGACGTCTGGCTCCCAAACTGAATCGAACTGGGGCTGCCAACCTGGCAGGGCTGGTCAAGCGGCTCCTGCCCAACCTGGGGGTCCAGATGCCTCCT
Organism: Mythimna impura; assembly: GCA_905147345.3. Lineage (NCBI taxonomy): Eukaryota > Metazoa > Arthropoda > Insecta > Lepidoptera > Noctuidae > Mythimna > Mythimna impura. The sequence goes on from LR990352.1 coordinate 3,361,239, forward strand.
GCCGGAGACTCTACGCAGGAATCGTTCGGTCCATGGCCCTTTATAGGGCGCCGGTGTGGGCGCCATCGCTGCGAAAGTGACCGGTGGCCCAGCTGATTGCATGCCAAAGGGTCATGGCCGTACGGATAGTGCGGGGATACCGCATGGTTTCCCGCGAAGTGGCGAGCCTCCTTGCTGGCCTGCCACCATGGGATCTGGAGGCAATAGTCCTTGCGCTCATGCACGATTTGCGCATGGAGATACAACGCCGGGGTGAAACTCCGCTGCCACGACAAGTCGCGGCATGGCGGACAGAGTTCCGGCGGGATCTCATGGTGGAATGGCGACAGAGACTGTCGCAACCCAGTGCTGGGCATGCCATAATTATGGTGATAAGTCCCCTCTTTGAGGAGTGGCTGGAAAGACCTCACGGCGTCCTCACCTTCCACATGACGTACGTCCTCACTGACCATGATCAGTTCGAGAGGTTCCTGCACCGGATACGCGTGGAAGTGATGCCCGGGTGCCACCACCGTGTGGACCACCCGGTGGTCCGGACCGAGCCCAAGTCGTCGACGGCGCGTATTGTTCTACGCGCGCCTCAAAGAGATGTCAGCAAACTGTAGGAGCCCGGCAGGGTCGAAGCCTGCTCGTTCCTGGTACGAAAGGCAATGAAGAAACAGGAGTGGGTTTTTAGTCAGTAAAAGTCTGACACGCCCTCCCGCTCTGCTCAAGAGCGGTGGATGTCATTGGATGATTTTACCATCTACAAAAAAAAAATGTAACAAGGGGTAGACAAGGGAGACAAGACAAGACTAGAGTCAGATTTTCTGGCTTCTGATTAACTGTAATGACTGGAGCTAAGCAAAAATCGTTTGTTTCTTCAAAACATTCTGGGTTTTTCTTCGAAACATTTGGAAATTGAATTATTTTCAAAAAAAAAACAATAATAATAATAATAATAATAATAATAACGTTTATTTCTCACCACAAGCCAAAATATACAGATAATCTTACAATAAGAAACATTGCTAGCAATTTTTGGTTGTGGATCGCTGGTGCCTGTGGTAGGTAGTAACACCTGTAATACAGGTCACCAGGTCCCCACCTGTTCCGAGTTACATAGTTAGTAGCTTACATATCAATTCAGCAAGTAAGACAAATTACAAATATATAGTGAGTTTAATAACCTCAGGAGTAAATGACTAAAGACAGTAAGAAAATAAGATAAAATAATAAAAGTAAGTATGTGTAGGTATGTATGGGGAGGTGTTAATGTAAGTATGTTTGTGTATGAGAGTGTTATGATGTGTGTTGTGTGTGTTTTGGAATTTGTGTGATTAGACTAATACGTCCAAGAGAGTTTCTGTGGCAGCGTATGTTTGGCCTTGAAGCCAGCCTTGTAGAGTGAGTTTAAAATTATGTTTGTTTAATGAGTGCAAGGAAAGAATTCGGTGTAATTTATTGTAAAGATGAGGACCAAGGAAAATAAAGAACCTATGACTAAAATATGTTTTAAGAGGAGTAGCTTTAGCTACTAGATGGTTGCGGCGATTTGTTTCCTGTGAATAGTTGGTAATAGCATGTTGTTTGATAGCAGTGGCCAATACGAATAATTGCCTAACCGTTAGAACTTGACAATATTCATAGAGCTCAGTGGTGGGATAAAGTCTTGGCTTGAAACAGCACACCTTAAGAACGGCTCTCTGTGCGCGTTCTATCTGAATACAGTGAGATTTTGCTGCACCACCCCAGGAAGAGATACAATAAACCAGAACTGATTGGCACAATGCTTGATAGGTCATTTTCATTATGGTAGCATCCGCCGACTGGCGTAGTTGTTTAAAAATGTAGATCAACTTGCGCACTCTGTTCGAGAGGTGTATTATGTGATCCCTAAAAGTAAGGTTGCAGTCAATTACAATCCCAAGATACCTAACCAATGGGACTCGTTCAACCTTGCAGATGTTGTGATCATGATTGCTATTTCCGTCGCCATTACTATTTGACTGATTCAACTGGGCAGCAACATACAGTGAACTTGAGGCTGGAACATTGGTATAACGAATAGAAAAATCCAACATCTTCGTTTTTGCGATATTCAGTGTGAGCAAGTTGTTAGTAAGCCATTCATTGACTGTGTTGAAACCCTTCTGTGCATGAAGATATGTGTCCTCCCAACTATCCGATGCAAATACTAGAGCTGTATCGTCCGCATACGAAAATATTGAACCGCATTCTAGGCTGAGGCTACACAGGTCATTCATGTAGATTAAAAATAAACTGGGACCGAGAATACTACCCTGTGGTACACCAAAAGTAATGTTTAAGTCAGTGCTAAAACAGGTTCCAATTTTAACACATTGTGTTCTATTCGTAAGATAGCTCTGAAATAGTGAGAGTTGGGTACCTCGTATACCTAGACACTCGAGCTTAGTTATTAAGATTGGAATTGAGACCGTGTCGAATGCCTTTGCGAGATCTAGGAACAGCGCAACGCATTTCTTACCATTATCAAGTTTTTGAGCTATGTGATTAACCAATTTATGAACGGCATCGGCAGTAGACAGATTCTTTCGAAAGCCAAATTGGTTGATCGACAATAGTTTGCGTGCCTCTAAATATGCAACCAGCCTTGAATTTATTATTCTTTCCAGAATCTTGGACATTGCAGGTAGTACAGATATGGGTCTGTAATTTTCGACACGGTCACGATCACCAGATTTAAAAATAGGGTGAAGAAGTGCCTTTTTGAACAAGTCAGGGAAGACACCAGTATCAAGGCACAGGTTACAAACATATGTCAGCGGAGGTATAATAACATTTTTATGCCGTTTTAAAAAACTAGAAGAAATACCATCCCAGCCGACCGCACAATCATTCTTGAGTGAAACGATTAAGCGTTCCACTTCCAGCTCATTTGTCCTAAGTAGGACAAACGATTCCTTCTGAGGGCTGGGCAGCGAGAAAGACTGTGGGTCTCTATTTATTTTATCGGCTAGGCGTTTCCCTACGTTTGCAAAATAGTAATTGATTTCATTTATAGTGCTTTGCTTATCGTTATTATCCGCTAAGAGATCATGGGCTGAAGACTTTAATTGACCTATGCTTGTGACATTCTTAATTACTCGCCAAAGCTGTTTAGAATTTCTACCTGCTTTTTCAAATTCCAGTCTCTCATAGTCTCTTTTTGCTTTTCGAAGTAGATTTGTACAGAAACTACGATACCTTCTGTAGGACACCACGAGGATTTCGTTTGATGGATCTTTTTTTAACTTCTTGTATAGATTGTCTCTGTGGCGCATACATTTCAGTAAACCTTGAGTTAATGTTTGACATCATTTGTTTGACTGAGCATTGGTTAAAGGATTTTAAAATGCTAATTGAATAAATAATGAGAATTATAATAATGGTGTCCTCATTTAACATCTCTTGCAGAACGGCTTAGCTTAGCTGCATATGCTGTTAGAAAAATCCGCCAATTTTTTATTAAGGCCGGTAGACCATACAAAATCTTATTTACCATTTTTGTAAAGAGCCCTGAAAATAATAATAATAATAATAAAATCTGTGGCCCGGCTGTCAAAATGACTGACAACAAATTTTTTCTCGCCGAATTTTTTCCTTAAATTTAATTAAATAATAGACCGAATAAAATGTTAAACCACCGAAAAACCATCCAAAAAAAATAAAAAAATCAAACCACATCACCATATAACAACAAATACCACCGAACAAAAATGTAAATACACAATGACTTGGCGATGAAATTATTATGAAATGCTGACGAGAAGCCGGGCACGAGAACAAGAAACACACCCAACATCTTCGGGTTCGTCGCTCAGCTCCGCCTCGCAGCCGCCGGGACCAGCGCCAGCCGTGAGTCCAGTGATTCCGGCAGCTGCAGTTGCGTCGAGTTCGAGCGACGAATATTTCTCGCCGCCGACGACACCACCACCTGCGCGTCGACGGGGAAGAGGCCGACCTCCGGCCAGCTTGAGACCTCGAGGCCCTCCGGCCTCTGATAGGGTCCCCGCTGCCGGTGGAAGTGTGCAGCGCATGCGATGGACACAATCCATTAATGAAAATGTCATGCGCTCATACTTTGGGGCTACAGAGAGGGGAAGTAACTTGACTGCGTACCGTGGTCGGATGCTCTCTCTGTTTCAGGTGCTTGAGCCAACTGTCAACGTTTCGGCCCAACGTCTATCGGATCAGGTGCGGGTCATCCAGCGTAACCGTATGTTGAATGACGCCGTACTTGACAGACTTCGCTTGGAATCACAGAGAAGCCGTGCCTCATCTGCTACACCACCGGCCGCGGTGCAACTTCAACCCAGTGCCTTACCGCGACCCGACCACGTTGGTGACGCCGATGATGACGCGGCTATATCTGTGAGTACCCAATGCAATGAACGATTGAGGAGCGCTTTGGAGGACGCATTTCGAGAGTATCGCTCCACACCGCCAGGGCTTAGACCTCGTATACCACGTTTGCCCATGCATAAAAGAAATAGGGCGCTGGTGTGTGCTCTAGATTCACAGCTATCAAATTGTTTTGATAGCAGCAAAGACCTCGCTGATACCCACTCGATCTTGTACTGTGCGGCTGCAGCGGCATGTCGTGTAGCTCACGTTAAGTTCCCTAACTGTGACAGAGCTACACGACCAGCTGTACCAGCTTGGCAACGCAGGATAGAGCGCCGTATCGGCGAGGCTAGAGCACTTATCGGCAAGCTTATCTGCTTCAGGGAGGGCAACACTCGCCCTAGGGTGATGCGCTTTGTGAGGCGGGCATTCTTGGGGACTGATATTAGCCCTCAAAATTATCTGCCCTGCGTCACAGAGCGTATCGACTTCCTGAAGCAGAAGGTTTATGCATGGGCGAGCCGTATTCGACGGTACAAGCGGCGAGTGGAGCGGTACACTCAGAATCGCACATTCCAAAGCAATGAAAGGTGGGTTTACAGGACTTGGGAGCGACCGGACCAAGATGTGACTGATACGCGCCTACCGGATGATGACGCCATGTGTTCATTCTGGCGCAGAATCTGGTCGGTACCTGTCAGTCACATCGAGGGTGATTGGATTCGAGAGGTCGAACGCACGTGCGATCTTTTACCAGAAATGGGGGCAATTACCATCAGCCCCCAAGATGTAGCTCGTGCAGTCCGCCCGCTGCCTAACTGGAAATCTCCAGGGCCGGACGGACTGCACAATTTCTGGATAAAATGGTTTCAAGGGTCGCACGCTCGCTTGGCATCTCAGTTCCAGTCTGCCTTAGAGTCAGGGTCGCTACCCGAGTTTTTGACGACTGGAATAACCCACCTGCTCCATAAATCAGGTAGTACTGCGGATCCTAAAAATTATAGACCGATCACGTGTTTACCGACGGTCTATAAAGTTCTTACATCCATACTGAGAGCTAAAATTAATACTCACATTGAAACATTCCATCTATCATGTCTGCCTCTCAGAATGGATGTAGGAACGGGTCCCGCGGTACTAAGGAGCTGCTCCTCATAGATATGGCCATTAGCCAACAGGTTCGACGTTCCCGAAAGGATCTGTCGACATGTTGGATAGATTATAAGAAGGCCTATGACTCTGTTCCTCATACATGGCTCATGAGGGTGCTGGAACTTTATAAAGTTGATACAACTCTGCGCACCTTCCTGATGTCATGTATGAGGCAGTGGAGAACAGTCCTTCACTATCCGGGATGTCGACAGATTCGGGAGAACAGCGAGCCGATAAGGATTGAGCGTGGCATATTCCAGGGCGACAGTCTGAGTCCACTGTGGTTTTGTCTAGCCTTGAACCCTCTTAGCACACTACTGGAGGGGTCAGGCTTAGGCTACCGGTTGAAAAGAGGTGGTCAGGTTATATCTCACCTTCCTTACATGGATGATCTGAAACTCTTTGCCCCCAACAACTTGCACCTGATGGAGTTACTGAAGATAACTGAAACCTTCAGTAGCGCCATCAGGATGGAATTTGGTGTGGATAAATGTGCAGTCATGCATGTAAAGCGAGGGGAGATTATGGAATCCGTGGGAACTCAGCTCTCGGATTCCATATACCTTAGATCCCTCTGCTCAACCGAAACTTACAAGTATTTGGGTATGTCGGAAGCGTTAGGCATCAATGCTGCTGACATGAAACAATCGTTGAAGGAGCGCTTCTTTGGCCGCCTGAATAGGGTACTAAAAAGTCTCTTATCAGGTGGGAATAAGGTGCGCGCCTTCAACGGTTGGGTCATGCCGGTTTTGATGTATTCTTTCGGCATACTCAAATGGACTCAGACAGAACTTGACGCCCTGGATAGGAGGGTCCGCACACTGCTTACCGCAAATCGAATGCATCACCCACGGTCATCGGTGATTGTATATCCCGCGGAAATGTGGGGGTCGTGGCTTTTTAAATGCTAAGACCCTACACAACCGCGAGGTATGCAGTCTCAGGGAATACTCCCTAGAAACCGACGTGGGTATGCACCGAGATGTGGTAGCGGTGGACAAGGGCCTCACTCCGCTCTCCTTGGCTAACGGGAACTGGCGCAAACCTATAATACTGGATACTAATGACCGCAGGGAAGTATGGCAGAGTAAGGAGCTTCACGAGCGCTTTTACCGGGCCCTACATGGACCCGATGTAGACCTATTAGCGTCTGTATCCTGGCTGCGCTTCGGTGACCTCTTCGGGGAAACCGAAGGTTTTGTCTGTGCGATAATGGACGAAGTTGTGATGACGAACAACTACCGGAAATATATTGTGAAGGACGGTACGGCTGACATCTGTCGGGCATGCCACCGGCCCGGGGAATCAATCCGACACATTATTTCTGGGTGTTCTCACCTAGCCAACGGAGACTATTTGCATAGACACAACCTCGTAGCCAGGATTATTCACCAGCAACTTGCTCTTAAATACAATCTTGTGGAATCAGAAGTACCGTACTATAAGTATGTGCCCGACCCAGTTCTCGACAATGGCAGTATCACGTTGTATTGGGATCGATCTATCATCACTGACAGGACTATTGTTGCCAATAAGCCTGATATAGTGGTGATAGATCGACTAGAGCGTCGTACAGTGATTGTTGATATAGCGGTCCCTCATGACGACAACCTCGTGAAAGCTGAGAAAGATAAGCAAACTAAGTATCTTGACTTGGCTCGCGAGGTTGTCGACATGTGGGAAGTGGATACAGCAGTCATTGTACCGATAGTCGTGACGGCCAATGGATTAATATCAAAGAGCCTCGACCAACATCTAAGGAGGCTCTCGTTAGGCAGTTGGATCAAGGGCTTGATCCAGAAAGCAGTACTCTTAGACACGGCGCGTATTGTCCGGAGGTTCCTCTCTCAGGAGCCCTGACCACCGGTAGCTTGGACCCTGTTCCCGATGCCGGTGGGCTACTATTTTTTATATTTTTAAATGTTTTTTTTTAATATGTTTTTTTAAGGAAATATTTAAAAATGTATAAAGTATGTATTTAAATATAAATAAATATAATAATAATATTAACCCCATCGCCGTATCTCTACGTTGACGTCGTGGTGGGGCTTGCGTGCTCCAATATACCCTAGGTCTGTATCGGTAAAGTTTGCTTTGCCGTAATATGCCTAGGGTGAGGGGCCAGACTAAGAGAGATACAATCCGCAGTGCAGTTTTGTGGCGAACTGTTGTGCATTAGCGACCCCACGGACCCGATCTCCCGGGAGAATTCTTGTTCTTCATCTCCGGCTTGCCTTTATTTGCCGGCCGTAGTGAACACTGACGAGGAACTGAGCTCCCACCTCTCTCTTGCCTTTATTGGCTGGCTTGAGTGGAGATTCGCAAGAGCAAACGTGCTCGGGAGAAGGATGTATAATCCAGTAAGGTGCTGGTAGGGATCTTGACCGTACTTCCGGGATTGTCCTGATAGCCGTGGTATACCTCTCCACTCCTCAAGCACCTCAGGATACGTTGCCCTCTTGTTGCTACGTCACTTCGTGCTAGCGGCCGTTTTTGGGGGCCCATTTATTGAGTGTGCAAGTCACCCCCTGCCTTTTTTCGATGCATATTAATAACGTTGTTCAGGCAGGGGCCATAGTCTTGACATAGTTCCATGTTACCAGTCCACTTAAGACTCCAAAAACCATAGCCCTATTATCTTTGTTCTCCATATGTCGCAACAGTTTTTCAATAACCGGGGGTTGTCCTTGGGTGCACTAGCATAGCGCGTACAGGGATAATCGTCGGTTGGTATCATGTTCCATTATAATTATCTAAAGGGCCTCTGCGAGTTGGCTTCGGCTCCTCGTACGCCTCCCAAAGGTCCAGGACCTCAGGGTCCTGAGATAAATAAAATATATAAAAAAAATTATTAATAATTAACAATGACAACGAAAATAAGAAAGGTTATATTTTTCGGTATTTTTTTTGGTATGGGACATTTTTACCTCTTCAATCCTAATTTTGTTGTACTCACCGAAGGTTACGGACATTTTTGGCCTCCTACTGCATTTAGCATTACTTAACCGAAGATTGTATCAGACTCCAACATGTCACATAATTTAAAATGCATTTCTACGAAGCTGGGTTGGTATATACTTGTTAAAAACTGGTAGAAGTAGAAGTCCAACTGTAACATTAACAATTTTGTCAGTAATTATTAATTTTATTCCTCTATTTAATTAACGTAATGTGGAACACGAATTTTACAACTTCATGAAACTATCGTGACATTGTAATATTGTTGGATGCCATGTCTAATCTTAGGTGGCCATCAATCTGTCTGTCTGATAAACATTATCTTTCAGTCTACTGGATCAGTGCAACTGACTTTTTTATGTTTGGAAATCATATAATAACTTCACCCACTCTAGGGCTACCGGGGCCATGGGTAGTGTGAAAACGAAACCCGGGGCCCTGGGACGAAGGCAACGAAGGAACAGGAGTGGGTTTTTAGTCAGTAAAAGTCTGACACTATCTCCCGCTTCGCCTAAGAGCGGGATTTGTCATTGGATGATTTACCCACCTAAAAAAAACCCACTCTAGGGCGGGGCGAGAGGTTGTGTCAGATTTTCTCTGACTAAAAACACACCTATGTTCCATAATTGCCCTTGTGTTCAGGACCACAGGTTTCCCTTTCGGAAGTCAACTCATGACCCCAACAGCCTTTGGCCCTGCTAGACTTTCGGTTTTGCTGACATTCGGCTTGAGGCGCGCGTTGAACACTATGCGCTATCGGCGACTTGGGCTCGTTCCGGACGGTTACCGGACGAGCGAATGGTGAGCTACCCAATGCTCGTCGCTCCGGACCATGGCTTGCACCAGAACCAGGGTAAGAGATCGCTGTCGCTGATCGCCTCCAAGAGGACACGGTGGTGCTCCGCCCAAGCGGGGCATACTTCCACAGTATGCTCCACCGTGTCCTTCTTTTTTTCTTTTTACGGTTCCGTACCTCAAAAAGAAACGAAACGGAACTCTTATAGGATCACTTTGTTGTCCGTCCGTCTGTCTGTCTGTCAAGATCCTTTATCTCGGGAACGCGTGGAGGTATCGAGTTGAAAATAAAACCATATACTCAGGTCTGCGGTCCCTAGAAGCTGTGCCAGGACCAGCGTGTCGTCTGCGTAACAGACCACGCTGACCCCGTCAGGGAGGTCGCGCGCAGCACGTAATCATACCCGATGTTCCACAAGGGCGGTCCTAGTACCGATCCCTGCAGAACACCACACGACATTTTTCGCCGTTTCCACTCTCCCTGGTGACCAGGGTAGATGATGTACCTGTCTGACAGATAGGCCTCTATCACATGACAGAGGTAGTCGGGCCGAACCCCGGGTGGAACCGAAGTGCCCTCCTAATTACTACAGGGCAGGGAATTAAAGGCGTTGGCGATGTCCAAAGACACCAACAAGACACACATACCTTGGGACACCACATCCCCCTTTGTGAGGGCTCGTACGCGCATCATGGCGTCCACCGTGGAGCGCCCCTTGCGAAAGCCGAACTGGCCGTCCGGAAGATCCGGTCCAACCCGTGCTAGGTGCGCGACGAGGTTGTCTGCAATTATTCATTCAAAGAGCTTGCCCACCTAAAAATCCCTCACTAAGCACTACAGAGCAGTGGTGGCCGAGCGGTAACGGCTCCGACTTACGAGTTTATAGGTCGCGAGTTCAAACCCAGCTAGGCGCATTACTTTGTGTAATTTATTTCATCACCACTGCTCTCAAAAACGGTGAAGGAAAACATCGTGAGGAAACCGGCATGTCTTAGAACCAAAAATTCGAAGACATTTGACATTCACCAACCCGCACTGGGCCCGCGTGGTGGATTGCGGCCCATTCCCTCTCCCAGAGAGAAGGCCTGAGTCCCAGCAGTGGGAACATTAAAAGGCTGATTATGCTAAGCACTATAATCTTGGCTTTATTTATTATATAACATACTTACATAATGTATAAAACATGGCCGGAGAGTGCCGGGTCTCGTCAAGAGAGCGCTCCGGGTCTCGCCGCCAAATTTCCAGACTTTGTTATTCAGATTTGTAATAGAGGTATCAAAGGGACAGTGTTTGCCAACATCTGAGGTGCAGGGCTGCCTGTAGCCTTGAGATGTAATCGGGTTTGACGTTTGGTAAAATGATGGAAAAAAGGAAAGAAAAAGAAGAAAGAAAAAAATATATTTATGACTTGCACAGGACAAACAACATTAAAATAAAAATTGAACTAAACTATAAAAACTTTAAAATAAAAAAATATCAACATTAAAAAGAAAAAACTGGGCAAGTGCGAGTCCGTCTCGCGCACTGAGGGTTCCGTACAAACTTACCTAATATAACAGTTCAATTTTCGAATTGAGTTACGAAGATTTTTCAAATCGCAAAAAAGTTTTTTTTTTGTATTGTAACTACAAATTTTTAGTTTTCATATTCTTTTATACTTTAAGACCTTGCTTCCCGCCAAATTTCAGGATTCTAGGACAACGGGAAGTACCCTATGAATTTTGATTCCCTTGAGAGTGTCGAAATATACGTTTTTTGCGACATAAACGTCCGTATCTTTTTTTGTTAACTCAGAAGTCTGACTTTTTTACAGCTTGAAAGGGCCGCCCCAGATCTGAGTACTTTATAAACTGGGAATAAAACAAGGTGTTTTAAATCAACTATATTCAAGAAACCAATTTACTGTCTGCAAGGAAAGATTTATTTCGCCTGAAGATGTTCCAGAGACAGAGATTTCTGAATTGTCTTTCATATAGTAGAAGAAGCTTAGGAGTTGCTTTTGATCACAGTCTATCCATTTCAACTATAGAAAATTCTCGAGTACGTTAGATTTTCTTTCCTCATTCATATGAATACAGTTCTTTATCGACTTAAACACTGAACTAAAGATGCAAGAGCGAGCGAAGCAAACTTGCATATAATTGTAATAACCTGCATAACTGCACCTAAAAAATCACATAAAATTTTACGTTACAAGCGTCAGTTCGAACAAAAACAATCACACAGTTTTTCAACACATTTCAGCTGAGCTCACAAAAAATTACGCGTTGCACTGAATAGCTTTACAGCGTACTCGTATGAAAAAAATAATTAAAACCGTCTTTAATATATCCGCCGATTAGTTTTAATTAATTTTAAAATCTCTAGGCGATGGTAACCCTAGCCTAGCAGACAGCCCCAGGACTGGTTCAATTTTCTATTGAAAACTATCTGGTACAGTCAACGATTCGAAATTCTTAAAATAATAGTGTATTTTAGTGTATAGCTCTAAGTAAAATGCAGTCAGTAAGTGTTAGTTTTGGTTCATAAAATAACACAATAAATTTAAAAATTCAATTCAAAGCTTTCAGTTTATAATATCTGTTCTTTATCGCCATTAACTTCTTGAGTAGCGTAATTAGAGACACAATAGTAAGACAATAGCGCACGACCGCCGGCGTTCGTGCGGGGATCAACAGCTTAAAGAAGAAACTATGCTAAAAAGAATACTTAATACCTATGAAGTAGCACAGTTTCGTTGCCATCTTGTATAAAAAATGTACGCTCTTTCAACGGTTTAAAATCTCAACAGTCAAATTACATTATTAAAACTCCACACTAACAATATTACCATTCTGATAGTTGGGAATAAAATCATGATACGTGACCAACAAATGAAAAACTAAAGGGCCTATTGCACTACGCGATATTCAGCACACGATATTCAGACTGTCTTATTTTTTGTTCCGAGTAAGACCGGTCTAATCCTTATTACACTACGCGACATCGACTAAGATTGTCTGAATATCGAGTAGTGTAATAGGCCCTTAAATAAATTTAAACTGTTTTGTATCTGTGACCTTAGACTAAATTTATTACATTATCTTGTATTTTCTTGTAAGTGGCTCTTTTGTCTTTATGAGAATAAAATATTTAAACCTCAGTATAGACTGTGATAAAGAAGAGTATAGACTCTTCTTTATCACAAACTGTCCTTAATTTAAATATTTAATTAAAGAGCCTCATTGATGGAGCTAAAAACCGAAGTTGGTTAAAAACAAGAATAGGTATGTTACAATGTATGATGTGCCACAAATTTAAAGTAAACTCCCAATTGAATGTATGATGTTCCACAAATTTAAAGTAAACTCCCAATTGAAACAGTATTTATTCTTTCATTATTATTTCTTTTCCATTTACTTGCAACGTCCGTGTCTGACTGTACTTCATTCAACCCCGGGCGTCAGGCATAAATTAAATGTAATATTATTGAACATTGAAAAGCTGCGAACACTTATTTACCTGTATATTTCAACGAGAACAGAGCATTCTACTGTCGCCACGCACAAAGGATGATTTTAATTATCTACGTGTTGCTTGTCAATTTAGACCCTTACTCCCATTTAGTGATATAAAACAGTGACTTTCTGAAGCCTACTCCCGATAACGGCTGGGTTAATAGATTTGAAAAATATAATATATTTATCATTAATTTTTTTTTTTAAATTTTACTGTATGTGTGAGGTACAAATAAATGTTTTTTCTTTCTTTTTCTTTCTTTATTCATAGAGCAGTGGTGGCCGAGTGGTAACGGCCCCGACTTACGAGCTGTAGGTCGCGGGTTGAAACCCAGCCAGGCGCATTACTTTGTGTAATTTATTTCATCACCACTGCTCTCAAAACGGTGAAGGAAAACATCGTGAGGAAACCGGCATGTCCTAGAAACAAAAGTTCGAAGACATGTGACATCCACCAATCCGCACTGGGCCCGCGTGGTAGATTTAGGCCCACTCCCTCTCCTAGAGAGGAGGCCTGAGTCCCAACAGTGGGAGCATTATAAAGGCGACTATGCTAAGCTATATCATTCATTACCAACATATTAATTGTATGACTCTTCTATTTCTTTTGAGAAAAAAATAATACAAAAAAAAAATTTTTCGCTTGTTTTTCCTACTCCCTTCAAACGGCTTTGATCTTTAATGTCCTTTAGAATGTACATAGCATGTTAATCAATATTTCGCAAAGAAAATGGTTTTAAAGGTCAGCGGGGCTATATGCGGGCGCAGGCGCCAGTATGAGTATGTGTGCATTTAACACCGGTCAGATATTCAAGGGACTGTACGCCCTAATAAGATAAGTAAATGTATCTATGTAGTGTTAATTTGTAGAATGTAATTACAGGTTAATGACCTTATTAATGTGAAGTATCGTTGTGGGAGGCGGTGAATAAAGTGTTGCCATAAATATAGCTTCAGTAATATCCAGGCGGGAACCGTTATGGGGATTTTTGATTGATGTAATTATTTATTTATTGACTGACATACGCTGAGCGTTATTAAAGTCCCTAAATTTTTAAAGAAATAAAAGAAAAACTTCATGTACAGTAGAGGTACATAGGCGGACTTAATGAAACAAGGCATTCTCTACTAGTCAACCTTTGGGTTAATAAAGACAACACTGTGGTAGGTGTGTACAATAAATAAAAACACACAGCCATAATTCAACAAAGTGGCCATATTAGTTTTTGTATTAATTAATGTATTCCAAATGTGATCCCGTATTTAAAAAGTCCATAACATGTACCATTTTTGAGAATTTTGACCATAAAAACTGAAAAATGCAAAAAAAATACACACTTATCTTTGTGCTCTGGTTTCCGCACTTAGTCCTTATCGGAACATTGTGCGTGGGCCATGGCAGCCTTTACTCCAACCAGCCCACCTCATTTCAGAAACAGATGAGTCTTTCAGTTTGCTCAGGGCGTCCATCAGTGAATTCGGTGCTCCCAAGGTTCGTGTTCTTATCTCACTGACGGCTGTGCACTCGAGGAGCATATGCGCGACAGTTTCTTCTGACTCCATGCATCCTCTGCACAGAGGGCTATTTGTGATATTCATTGTGAAGAAGTGTTTATTCATGGAGCAGTGTCCGGTGATGGTCCCTGCCACCAGATGCAGACAGCCTCTGTCCAGTTGGAGAAGGTTGCTGGTTAGGGTTCTATTTGAGTTTGGCATGGTTTCTTTAGCAGCTATCCTGCAGCTCGATGCCAGAGACCACCACCTTCCCTCTTGGGCATTTGTGTGCTCTCGTAGCCAACCACGCAGCTAACTAAAGGATATTGGCACGATGGGTTCAGGTCCGAAAACCACCGTGTCAGACCCCCGCCTTGCCAGCTCATCAGCTGCGTCGTTGCCCAGTGAGCCGCTGTGTCCTTTTATCCACTGCAGTGTCACAGTGTTATTATTTAACACTGTGATGCGTTCTAGTGCAGAGTGGCATTCTTGTTTGTTGGTTTCGAGGTTGTTGTGAGTTTTTCTAGAGATTGTAGTACTGTCGGAGATTATGTGGATATGAGTATCCGGAACTTTCCTGGCTTTTAAAGCGTTAGCCGCTAAAGTGATGTCAACACATTCTGCCTGGTAGACAGAGTTGAATGCTTCCAGCGGTTTGGATATCTTTATATTAAGGTCTTTGGAGAAGAATACACACTTATAACTTTGTTAATATTCATCAACGGATTATTTATTTATTTTTTACATTTTGGCTCGTACTCACTTGAATAACACGCTAAAAAATAGCATAAAATAAATAAATTTAGTATATCTTCACTGTTTTAGATATTAAATTCTGAGTGAATCAGCAGGAGAATCACATCAGAATTCTAGGCTGCTAAAAAAAATAGAGTTTAAAATTCAGTTAAAATAGTTGTATGTACGCATCATTACTTTGAGAGTAAACATAAAAAAACTGAGCAAGTGCGATTCGGACTCACGCACTAAGGTTACGAACTACAATTCCCGAATGGAGCCTCGAAGATTTTTCCGAATTGCGAAAAAGTTTTATTTTTGTGATGTAGGTGTAAATGTACTGTTTTCAGATTTATTCCTATATCTACCTGTGCTATAAGACCTTGGTTTATGCCAAACTTCAGGATTCTGGGTCAACGGGATATGTATTTTGATTTCTTTCAGAGTATCGAAATACACGTTATTTGCGACATAAACGGCCGTATCTTTTTTTTTCGTTAACTCAGAAGTTTTATTTTTTCACAGCTTCAAGGGACCGCAGACCTAAGTACATGGTTTTAATTGGAAACATTGGAAGCTGAACTATGGCGCACTTATTGGATAAATAAGCAGCAGCAGGACTTTGAAAGTATTGGAATAACGGAGTTAATACAAGTAGCAGAATCTTTTTACCCGAAGTTGTGTGCCTAATTCCACTGCAACAATCGAAAGATCATTTAGCACACGTAGACGCGTAAAAACATGGCTAAGATCAACTAGGTATGACCGAAGATAGATTAAATGGGCTTTGTATGTTGCTTAGTGTACATAGAAAATTTGTTAACGCTATGGGAATTTTTTTCACGGAAGACGTCATAAACCGTTTTACTGAAGACCCTCGAAAGTTGATTTTAAAATAGCTATTCTATACCTAATTAAAGAATTTATATAAAAAAAATTGCTTATTTAATTTAAGTTTATTTATTTGACTAAGGGCTTTGATTTGCCCCCCCCCCCCCCCCCCCCCCCCCTGGACCAGAACCTGGATACGCCCATGGATATTGGTTTAATAACGTTTGTAACTAGATACGTGGTTTTGGAAATTTAAAGCCAGGAAATTTAATAGTCCCGTAATAACCAGGAAAAGACAGTAATTTGTGAGCGACATTTTTATAACTGAAATAAAAACACAAAACTTATTCATTAGCAATTCTAAGTCTGTATACGTTATTTATATTGCGTATGGTTTTGAATATTACAAAATAACCACGACATAATAAATTCGTACCTTTTGTAAGTATATTACAGAAATATTACAATAGATATTAGGGGTTAAAGTATGAAATTGCCGATTTGAACTGAAAAATTGAAATTAGTTTTTTTTTAAATCTAACATATTTATTTAATCAAAATAATTACCACCCTTATATGTACATTGCTGCCATCTAATAGAAAGTCAAGTAGAAGAAGTCATCTAAACCTTTTGCGATAGAACTCTGCAGGTGATCTAGATTCGACAAACTGTGTGGAAGCATTTTGTACTGCCTCCTGAGAAGAAAACTTTTTTTTTATCACGTAGAAAATTGTCCAAATCACGAAAAAAATGGTAGTCTGTTGGAGCAAGGTCTGGCGAGTACGGAGTGAGACGAACGGTTTCTAATTGCAGTCCCTGTAGAGTTAAAACGGTTTCTCGTGCTGTATGAGGTCTCGCGTTATCATGGAGCAATAATGGTGAAGATCGATTCATGAGTCGGGGCTGTTTGACTGCTAGTTTTGCTATCATTGTTCAGAGTTCAGCACAGTAGACATCTGCCGTTATTGTTTGACCAGATTGGAGAAAGCTATAGTGAATAACACCATGCTGAGACCACCAAACAGTTACCATTACCTTTTTATTGGTAAGCTTTGGTTTAGGACAGTGTTGCGGCGTTTGACCTGGGGTCAGCCATTGCATTTTTTGCTTATGGCTATCGTAAAGAATCCACTTTTCATCACATGTCACAATTCGATCCAATATTCCTTCATTTCTGTATCGATTCAACAAGGAAACACAAGTTTCAACACGCGTTTCTTCTGCAAATCAGTCAAATTATGAGGCACCCATTTTTCATATTTTTTTATTTTATTAATTTGACGCAAATGAGTTAATATTGTTGGTAAAGTAACGTTAAACCATATCGCTAATTCCTGGGTAGTTTGACTCGGATCCGCTTCCACCGTCTCTTTCATTGTTATTCACTTGTGTGGGTGGTCTTCCACGTAGTTCGTTTTTCAAATCAAAGTTTCCTTGACGAAAGCGTTTAAACCGAAATCGCACGGTGCGTTCATTAGCAATCCCCTCTCCAAACGCAACATTGATATTGCGAGCTGTTTCTGCCGCGTTAGTTCCGCGTCGGAATTCGTATTCAAAAATCACTCGAATTTTCGAAGTATCCATCTTTCTTGTCTAAGCTGAATAAAAAAAATCAACAGAAAGTCGATAATCGAATGTTGCACATTTTTTAAAAGAAGAACTTCATAGGTACCATGTGAAAAAAGTTTCACTCAAGAATCTCGAACCATGAAGGTTCTATGTCAATTCGAAGTTCCTATTACAATAAAACAGCAATTTCATACTTTAAACCCTATTATTAATATCACAGTAATAGATATTACATAAAATAAATATAAAACTCAAACAAATTAATGACTAATTTAAATAAAGAAATAAGTTGCTTCAAACTAAAAGTTAATTTGAATTTGTATTTTCAATACCAATCCGAAATATTCGCAGTTAAAAGTCGCCCGTTTTATAAAACGGCAACTTCGGACCTAAATTTAATCATTATTTTTCTTTCTTTAGATTTTTAAAATTTAATAATATAAAAATAATAACAATTCACTATTTTTTAATAAATCTTTATTCTGTTGGAACAATATTTGTCTTTACAACACTTATAGGTTATTTCTTTTCTAATTTTTGCAACTTTTATCTCCATATCGATGTATCCACGTCCTACATGTTTGATCGTACCGCTGTCAGTGAGTGAAACGTTTATGTAGATACGTCCCTTAGTGAAAGGGAAACCTTTCGGTACAAATGGGACCGACAGATTTTTCAAATCATATACACCCTGGAAAACAATATTTTTTTTAGTTTTAATTGCTTAATTCTTTACAGTTTGTGTTCAAACACCTCTGTCTAAATACCTGCTGGAATGAACAAATGCTCACCAAATGGTGTATCATGAAGTAATGTAGAAATAAAACTATTTTCCTTTATATACTATGCCATAAAAACATATAAACGCCTTTAAAGCAAATTTAAGATGACTTCTATTTTTGTCTGTAAGGTTTGAAGTAACCTAACACGAAGAGGATAACGGGGGTTTTGTTTACTCGCTATACTCGCTCACTTCATCCCCCGTAATTTTTTTTATATTGATAAACCAGTGCTTGACTGCGACCCTACCGGATGGTAAGCAGTTATCCATTCTAAGTCATCACATCACTTCTCTGTTAATTTGTTTGGTTGAACGGGCATATCTCAAAAACTATTAGTTTGAATTGAAAAATTATTATAGTTTTGGATAGCCTTGTTATTGAGAAAGGCTAGGCTAATAATATAATATCACGTTAGAGCCAAGACGAGCGGTAAATAATCATCATCATCATTATCATTTCAGCCGATAGACGTCCACTGCTGGACATAGGCCTCCCCCAAATGTCACCACAATGAATGGTCCTGTGTGTCTCGCATCCATCAGATTCCCGCAACTTTCACTAGGTCATCGGTCTGCCTTGTAGGGGGCCTTCCAACACTGCGTCTTCCGGTACGCGGTCGCCACTCCAGAACCTTTCGGCCCCAACGGCCATCTGTTCTGCGAGCAATGTCCCTGCCCATTGCCACTTAAGTTTGGTGATTCTTCGTGCTATGTCGGCAACCTTGGTTCTCCTGCGGATATCTTCATTTCTGATTCGATCACGCAAGGAAACTCCGAGCATAGCCCTTTCCATTACCCTTTGGGTGACTTTGAGCCTTCTGATGAGGCCCATTGTGCATTGTGCATTGGCAAATAATAAATAGCACTTACCGGAGGATAAGGACATTTTCGGCCTTCTAATGCATTTAACACAATTTTACCGATTAAAGGATCTAAATTTATTAGGTCACACAATTGAAAATGTAACTCAACGAAGCTGGGTTGGTACCTGTTCGTTAGAAACTGGTAGACAAAGAAGTCAAGCTGTAACATAAATATCATAACCATTACTGTTCTATAATAAATTCGGCGCTTACTGTTCCACACGCGCCTCAAGGAGATGTCAGCAAACCGTAGGGGCCCAGCAAGGTCGAAGCCTACTAAGACCAAGGGTCTGCTTCTGAAAGGAAAACTCGGCCCTGGTATGAAAGGCAACGAAGGAACAGGAGTGGGTTTTTAGTCAGTAAATGCCTAACACTTCCTCTCGCTCCACACAAATCAGGAGAAGTGATTTGATGATTTCATCATCATCATCACCATTTCAGCCGATAGACGTCCTCTGTTTGACACAGGCCTCCCCCAATTGTCGCCACAATGTCCGGTGAGTCTCGCATCCATCGGATTTCCACGTATTGCTTTAGATGCCCTTTGCGTTTCAGGACTATAGTAACTCTTTTGAACATCCCCACCCTGGCACCAGCCGACCCTAGCGGGATCTATATTTAATGCTGACAGATCTTTGAGGCGCGTTCTGATCGCTGCCTGCGCTGCAATTCCCACTTACCCTCATGGTATTGTCCATTGGCATCAGTGTGTCTACATACAGCTCCAAATAATGCCTCGGATCTTGTCTGTTTAACCGTCTGCTCAGCGCAAAAACTTTATTAAAGTATTTCGTGTCGAAATAGGAAATTTCTGGACGCTCAATGTTGAGGAAAGTGATCTGTGACAGAAACAAAATACACTGTTGCTATACGAAGGCAGTAAATTGCAGACCGTTACCATGTTTAGTGTATTAATTTATTTATACACACCAATATTTTTAAATTAGTACAAAAAAATGGGGCCCTTTACTGATCATATTTGTGTAGTCAAAAGGAAAAAAAAACGAAATCCCAAAATTGTCCACGAAAATTTGTCATAATTGGTAAACTCATAATTGAATCAATCATTCATAACAATTGCTACTAAAAAATACTACGCGCAGTTGTTTTTCCATTTTGATCGCCATTTATTCATTCATAATTAATAGCCTGTACAATATGTCCATAAATTGATTGGCATTTTGAGATATAAACAAACGCTAATAACTTTATTAGCGTCTGTTTATAAATATTATTTATTGAGACTTTACATATATAATAACAAGACCTTTCCTAATAAGCCCTATAAATATTTGCACTAATAAAAAAATAGTGGTGTATAAGACCTCAGCGACTTATTCCATAATAACAAATAACTCATATAACTATTATTATGGTGAACTTGTCACCTAAAGAAGTACACAGCTTAAACATAAATAAAAAAAATTCATAAAATTAATATGTTCTATCTTTGGGTGTTTTAAAATAAACGAACTTTTTGTCATAATGGCAAAAATTTGGCAAAATGGCAAAAATTTAAATAGTAAAAAATACTTTACCTTATGAAGTTAATATAAAAACAAAACAACATTAGATTAACTTCTTGAGTAGCGTAATTAGAGACACAATAGTAAGACAATGGCGCACGACCGCCGGCGTTCGTGCGGGGATCAACAGCTTAATGAATGAAACATGTGTTATAGGCTTTATTTATTGTATATTATAGTATGTTTATGTATTGTGTGCTGTGCACTTATTTGTGTAGTTTATTCCTAGTTTTAAATATGATATAATTTTTTTGACAGGCCTGTTGGTCTAGTGGTTAGTGGCCCTGACTGCTATGCCGGAGGTCGTGGGTTTGATTCCCACCCAGGACAAATGTTTGTGTGATGTGCACGATTGTTCTGTGTCTGGGTGTAATTTATCTATAATATGTATGTATTTAGAAATATATAAGTATGTTTATCAGTTGTCTCACTCATAGCACAACTCTGCTTAGCTTGGGACTAGACGACGTTGTGTGATAGTTGTGAAATATTATTATTGTTAATTTATGTTACGAGTAGCTAAAGTTTTGTTGTGCATATCCTCATGTATAAAATTTATTTATATACATATACCAATATATATAATACCTAAGGTTTGAGAGCAGTGGTGGCCGAGTGGTAAAGGCCCCGACTTACGAGTTGTAGGTCGCGGGTTCAAACCCAGCCAGGCGCATTACTTTGTGTAATTTATTTCATCACCACTGCTCTCAAAACGGTGAAGGAAAACATCGTGAGAAAACCGGCATGTCTTAGAACCAAAAAATTCGAAGACATGAGACATTCACCAACCCGCACTGGGCCCGCGTGGTGGATTACGGCCCATTCCTTCTCCTAGAGAGGAGGCCTGAGTCCCAGCAGTGGGAACATCAAAAGGCTGATTATGCTTATGTTATGCTAAGGTTTGCTGTAAGAAAACCCTCGCTTGTGTGTACACAAGCGAGCTTAAACCACAATTGGGTAGGGTATAGGGTACGGTAGTAGGGGGTAGGGTATGTATACCCTGTCCTATTAATTGTAAAATTTGTGTGCAATAAAGAATATAAGAAAGAATGAATGTTTCACGTATAATAATCTAGCCTTAATTAAACCGAATTAATTATGGCGAGATTATTACACGTAAAACAATTCCTTCAAACATGTTAAAAATGTTATGTATTGTTGAAGATAGTATAGTGTTGTTGAAGTAATATAATATGGTGCTGGTGAATGAACAATGTGACAAGAACAAAATACCAGCCAAGTGGATAATTACAACATGTGGGGCTTTAAGTTTATAACAATGAAAACATTGATAGATTTAACGGTTGAACGGCCAATAACGTTTAAAAAAGGGTTCACATAATCCGATGATATGAAGGTGTTACATTCCCGCATTTGTTTGAAAAGGATTTCCTCTTTACATGCAGCGGAGGTACCCTAATAATTTTTTAGAAGATTATATTTTACTAGTTTGTCAGCGAGTATAATATAAATATACCTATGCAATGATACTATATTAAACACAACACCGTGCCGACGTCTTTATGTCGATACCATTACCGGCCCACGCTGAAAACCAGCGCCGTAGATTCATCGCATTTTGCGTATGTTCATGGCATTATGCTGAGCGTTCGGCCGTTTTGCACGGATGAGGCGCATATTTTTTTCACATAATATACTTATAATTTGTTAGTTCTAAATTTGCGCCTTGTTCTGTCAGATAAAATGTTTTTCTTTCTTTCTTTCATACTTCTAAAAACCCTACTGAAAAAAAACTGAAAATAGCTATGATACTTACACTTTCAGCAGTGCAACGATTAAAATGGTTTAAATTAAAAATTAAAATAAATAAAACATATTTCAAATTCATAATTAATTAATATTCTTTCAGCAGGCAAGTTATTTTAACACAGTTTCGCATTCGCGAATGATCGTTAATTCTATTGTGTTATAGTGTATTGTGGACTGACCCAATGTAGATGGTGATAAAAGGGCCATTCAATAATATTTTTTTAGGATGATTTGTAGAAATTAATATATTAATAATTTATACAATACACGTTTAATAGAATAGATAACTTAAGAGCGCCCCACCCGTGATAATTCCCACACAACCGCTCCTGCATAATCGTGACGTTTTTAGGTATCTTTCTCTAGATATTTAGGCAACACAGATGTCTTCTGTTTATTATCTAGGTTTCTTTTGAAAACAAAAATAAAATTTGTGTAAAACTTCTTTCTCCTGCCCTTATCCCACATTACTTGAGGTCGGCGCAACATGTATTTTCTTACACTCACTAACACTTTCTCACTAACTAACTGCCTTTTCTTTCATATCACTCCTCACACGATTAATCCATCTTTTCTTTGGCCTCCATCTCCCTCTCCATCATCCATCCATCTACATGTACACTCAGAACTTTTTTAGTGACATGCGTTTCATCCCTCCTCTTCACATGGCCATACCAAGACAAACGATTCCCTTTAAACTTTTCAGTCACTGGCGCCACTTTCAAACTTCATTTAATATACTCATTTCTCACTTTATCCATTCTCGTCATACCACACATCCATCTCAACATTATCATCTCCGCTACATGACGTAATCTTTTTTCATCCATCTTTTTTTACAGCCCAACATTCTGATCCATACAGTATGGCAGGTCTTATCATAAACAATACACTTAGGGGCGGTTTATGTCGAAAAGTATTATAGAATGACCCAAAAATCTTTTTTGAGAAAACAGTTTCATTAAAATGGCGTGATTTGTAACTGAGATAAGTCGGAAACGCAGCGGAGCATAGCAGTATTTAAACAATTATGATGAACACGGAAATGGTTCCTAATTTCATGGTCTCTGTGGGCGACTCACATATATTTACACAGTTACACACTACACGTAAACAATAAATATATAAATCACCTACATCCATCTATTTATATATATTTACACATACATATTTATTTATATATATATTTCCAAGTTGTCAACACACATATACACTGACACTAAACACAACGTATGGAATGACGTGACGCATTGGACACACGCATTGTCGATGACGCGCCGGCGACAGATTTTCTTCTACCGCCATGTTATTGATAATATTCGTTTCTCACTAGTCACGACCTACGTTGCTAGAAACACATACGTGCGCTCGCGCCGGTAAAAAGTTGTCGACACCTACCCGTGCTAACTTATCGCTGTAATTGCAAGGACTTTTTCTATCCTCTTACTGTGTACTATCCTGCTTGTGCCTAGCTTTTGCGCCTTCTAATCTACAGTGTTGTAGTGTTGTGTGTGAGGAATATATCTGGAGATTCAGAAAGGACTTTTACTTATTCATCCACCTACCCAGTGAGTACCTACACCACACACACACCATCCATACAACCAAATTGGTGACCCCTACTGAACGCAGAAGATAAGGCTAAGATGAGCAGCGACGGTAGTGATACCGAAACTTCACAGCGCAGCCAACGCCCTACCCGTCGGCCAAGTAAGTGCGCGCGCGTTTCCACTGACGCGGACAACCCTACAATGGAGTTATTCAGAGTTGGCGTTCGCATACCACCTTTTTGGCCTGAAAAACCCAACATCTGGTTCTGCCAAGTGGAAGGACAGTTCAGATTGGCCAGAATAACTGACGACACCACCAAATTTTATTACGTCCTCGCGCAACTCGACCGCCAACACTCGGAGGAAGTCGAAGATATTATTATTTCACCACCCCCGACGGACAAGTACGAAAAGCTCAAGACTGAGCTCATCAAGCGCCTGTCGGTCTCCAAGGAGAAAAAAACCAAGCAGCTCCTCCAGTCGGAAGAACTTGGCGACAGAAAACCTTCGCAGTTTCTCAGACATCTGCAAAATTTGGCGGGACCCACAATACCGGACGACTTTTTGCGCACAATATGGACCAGCCGCCTGCCCATCAACCTGCAGACCATCGTGGCCACCCAGATGAGCTTGTCCCTCACAGAGCTCGCTGACCTCGCCGACAGAGTGCACGACATCGCACCAGCCTCACCTCAAGTCGCGGCAGCATCTTCATCACGGCCAGACTCAACGAAGGACATGATGGGCCTCATAATGGAGCTGACGAGGAAGGTAGAAGCCCTATCTACCGAAAGGCACGGTCGCTCCCGTCCTCGTACACGTCAAACGTCAGGCCATCGTAGTCGCACACCATCCCGGCGATCGCAGTCGAACTACAGGAAGTTCCCAAACTGCTGGTACCACCACAAGTTCGGCAGCCAGGCGAAGAAGTGCATCCGCCCATGCGACTACAAAGCGGGAAACGAGCAGGGCAGTCGGTAATGGCGGCTGAAGATTGCCCTTCTACAACTGGTCGCCTGTTCGTGACGGATCGCAGCTCGAAAGTCCAATTCCTTGTGGACACCGGAAGTGACTTGTGCGTCTACCCTCGAACTGCGCTCCCTCAGTGTCGTCGTACGAAGACCGAGTACCAGCTATGTGCAGCCAACGGTACATCCATAGCGACCTACGGCTACCTTCAGGTTGTACTAAATTTAGGCCTTCGTAGGGATTTCCATTGGCGTTTTATAGTAGCGGATGTCACAAAAGCTATAATAGGTGTAGATTTTTTGTCTCATTATAATTTAATTGTTGACATCCGCAACAAACGATTAATTGACGGTACTACTAAGCTATCATCTGTAGCATCAATAGCTTGTACTGATAACCTAATATCAAGTGTAAAGGTTGTGACTGGTGAGAGCAAGTATAGTAACATTCTTTCTGAGTTTCAGGAAATTACTCGACCCGCAGGCGTGCCATTCACACCAAAACACAACACGACACACCACATTCGCACCACATCAGGCCCCCCAGTATCTTGTTCCCCACGTCGTCTAGCCCCGGACAAAATGAAGATCGCCAAGGCTGAGTTCGAGGCAATGTTGGCGAACGGAACAGCTCGACCCTCGGAGAGCCCCTGGTCGTCACCCCTTCACCTCGCCCCGAAGAAAGACAACGGCTGGCGTCCCTGCGGAGACTACAGACTGCTCAACGCAAGGACAATTCCAGATAAGTACCCAATCAGGCACATACATGACTTCTCCCATAGTCTATCTGGTTGTACGATCTTCTCCACCATTGATTTGGTGAAAGCATACAACCAAATACCAGTCTGTGAGGAAGATATACCGAAGACCGCCATCACTACACCCTTCGGACTTTTCGAGTTTCCATATATGACGTTCGGTCTGAGGAACGCAGGTCAAACTTTTCAAAGGTTTGTTGACGAGATGACTCGTGGCCTAGAATTTTGTTACCCATATCTTGACGATTTTCTGGTATTTTCGAGGAGCGAGGCAGAACACGAGCAGCACCTTCGCCAACTCTTCACCAGGATGAAGAACTATGGTATGCTCGTTAATACCGCCAAATGCGTCTTCGGAGTACCAGAGGTAAAATTTCTAGGCTACCACATCTCGCAACACGGAACTAAGCCTTTGGAAAGCAAGGTACAGGCAATCAGGGACTTTCCAGTCCCCAAAACTGCCAGGCAGCTGAGAAGGTTTCTGGGCATGGTGAACTTTTACCGGAGGTTCATACCTCGGGCTGCCCAGATCCAAATGCCTCTGCATGCCTTACTGACCGACAACATCAAAGCCTCACAGCCAGTCAACATAAGTGGAAGCTCGTTAAGGGCCTTCGAAGAGTGCAAGGACAGCCTGTGTGACGCAGCGCTACTGGCACATCCTGACTCACAGGCTAAATTGGGATTAGTCACGGATGCGTCTGATTTGGCAATCGGAGGAGTCTTGCAGCAGTTCAAAGATGGTAGCTGGCAGCCTTTAGCGTTCTTCTCACGCAAGTTGAGCCCATCTCAGCAAAAATACTCGCCGTACGATAGAGAGCTCCTTGCTATCTACGAGAGTATCAAATACTTCCAGCATTGGCTAGCCGCTACCACCTTTACTATCTACACTGACCATAAGCCACTGTGTTATGCCTTTCATCAACGAAAGAATAACTGTCCGCCACGTCAGTTTAGATACCTCGACTACATTTCACAGTTCTCAACCGATATCCAGCACATTGCTGGAAAAGACAACGTCGTGGCTGACACACTTTCTCGCGTTGATGAACTGCAAAGCCCAGTGGATCTAGACACTCTAGCCAAGGCTCAAGACTCCGACCCGGAACTTGCACAGTTCTTGACAGCAGAGTCTTCACTGCGCATTAAAAGAATGATGGTTCCAGGAAGTCGTACTGAATTGTACTGCGATGTCAGTACACCGACTCCTAGACCCCTCATTCCCAAACCATTGCGCAAACAAGTCTTCGACTCACTGCACTCGCTGAGCCACCCTGGCGCTAACGCAAGTGCAAAGCTCGTAGCACAACGCTACGTATGGCCACAGATGCGGAAAGACTGTCGCGACTGGTCTAAGGCATGTTTGGCTTGCCAGCGTTCGAAGGTGAATCGCCACGTCACCACCCCTGTGGGTACTCTCGATTTACCAACGGCGCGTTTCAAATATGTCCATCTAGACCTGATCGGACCAATGCCCCCTTCCAACGGATATCGGTATTGCCTGACACTCGTCGATCGCTTTACGCGATGGGCTGAAGTAGTCCCAATTACCGATATTACGGCGGAAACTGTGGCCAAAGCGTTTTTGCTGGAATGGGTAGCACGGTTCGGTTGCCCTACCGATATTGTCACTGACCGTGGTAGGCAGTTTGAGTCCAACCTATTCCAATATCTCAGCAAAGCAATTGGCTTCAGGCACCGTAAGACCACTGCATACCACCCTCAGTGCAACGGTTTGGTGGAGAGATTCCACCGCCAGCTCAAAGCGGCTATCAAGTGTCACGCTGATATCAGCTGGACAGAATCTTTGCCACTGGTACTGCTCGGTATCAGGAGTTCCATCAAGGAAGACCTGAACTCGTCTTCCGCCGAGCTAGTATATGGCGAACCTTTAAGACTGCCAGGTGATTTCTTTGGCCATAAAGTTGACAAATGCACGACTGACATGACTGATTTTACAGCACGTATCAGAGCATTTGCCAGCCAACTACAGCCAGTCCCAACGACGCACCACTCAAAAGACAAGGTCTTTATTCACAAAGACTTGTCATCCAGTTCCCATGTATTTCTTCGGGACGACGCGTTGAGAGGTGCCCTTCAACCGGCATACACTGGTCCCTATGAGGTGATCGAGAGAGGTGCCAAAGTTTTTAAAATAAAAATCAAGGGTAAAACAGTCACAGTATCGTTAGACCGATTAAAACCAGCCTACATACTGTCTGACACCAACACCACCCCTAGCGAAAACATGTCCGAACAAACTCTTCCAGTCCCAGTAGTCAAGACAACTCGTTCAGGAAGAAAAGTCAAATTTCCTGACTACTATCGACCCTAGCCTGGTCTCTGGAGGGGAGTGATGTGGGCGACTCACATATATTTACACAGTTACACACTACACGTAAACAATAAATATATAAATCACCTACATCCATCTATTTATATATATTTACACATACATATTTATTTATATATATATTTCCAAGTTGTCAACACACATATACACTGACACTAAACACAACGTATGGAATGACGTGACGCATTGGACACACGCATTGTCGATGACGCGCCGGCGACAGATTTTCTTCTACCGCCATGTTATTGATAATATTCGTTTCTCACTAGTCACGACCTACGTTGCTAGAAACACATACGTGCGCTCGCGCCGGTAAAAAGTTGTCGACACCTACCCGTGCTAACTTATCGCTGTAATTGCAAGGACTTTTTCTATCCTCTTACTGTGTACTATCCTGCTTGTGCCTAGCTTTTGCGCCTTCTAATCTACAGTGTTGTAGTGTTGTGTGTGAGGAATATATCTGGAGATTCAGAAAGGACTTTTACTTATTCATCCACCTACCCAGTGAGTACCTACACCACACACACACCATCCATACAACCAAAGTCTCTATTAAAAATGCCATTTTGAAAGTAAGTTCTATTTAGTAGTAGTAGTAGTAGTAATAGTAGTAGTAGAAAGTAGTCTAGTTCAACGCATTGAAACGGCTTTCAATACAAATAAGGAGGAAATACGACTTCGTACAACAACTTTCGAAATACGGAACAGATTTCGGGCCTGCATTCAGAACAGAGGCCAACAATTTGAGCAGGATTTGTAAAAATTGTGAAATAAATGTTAAAAATTCAATTTTTTATTTTTATTTTTCTTTTCTAGTGAAACACACGAAAAGAGAGATAAGAGACAGATTTTACCTTATAAAAGTAAGATAACATTTGTAATAGGTTTTTCAGGTATCATTTAGACTTTAGACTGGCCTGTTGGTCTAGTGGTTAGTGGCCCTGACTGCTATGCCGGAGGTCGTGGGTTCGATTCCCACCCATGACAAATGTTTGTGTGATGAGCACGATCACATTTTTATAAGTATCTTGATGTCAAAACGGCCTCTGCCAGCCTTTATGTTGACGACTTTATGCTGTAAATAATAAATTACAATAATAATAATAAATTTTGTTTATTTCTCCAACAAGATACATAGGTACAGCAAAATTTCTTTAAACAATATTTTTTGGTAGGGAGACAGGAGCCCATACTAAGAAAACTTGTGTTATGATGTGTAAATGAGTACATTTATAGAATAAAAAATCTTCTGGCAAAGTGTTCTGTTAACGTTCAAGTAAAACCGTTCTATTAATTAAATTTTAACTAATTAATGTTTATTAAACATGGACTAAAGCAAAATCTAATTAGTTATCTAAATTTTTAACTTAAGTTTAAGTATTCCCAGTTTTTACGAGCGAAACAACAAATTAAATTGGGGAAGCAATTAATTAGACGGTTTTATAGTAGGTAATTAATTGTTACTAAGTTTCTGGTCGGGACAGCTCCGGATAATTTGTTTGTACCTATTAAGATTTTCATCGTTTAGTATCTTAGAAGTCGTAACTTGTAAGTGTTCCTGAAATTTTAGGTCTCTTCCGAGAACTGGCAAATTGGCATTGGTCTTTTATAAAGGTAGCTTCTTGACACATTTTTTTTTAATCTTTATTTAAATAGCATTTTCATTAATGCGAATATGACACTCTGTAGGTATACAAAACTGAATTAAATAAAAATAAGTGTTCATCATCATCATCATCATTTCAGCCGAAAGACGTCCACTGCTGGACATAGGCCTCCCCCAAGCGTCTCCACAACGACCGATCCTGTGCGTCTCGCATCCAATGCACTCCCGCGACTCTCACGAGGTCGTCAGTCCACCTTGTGGGAGGCCTTCCGACGCTGCGCCTTCCGGTGCGCGGTCGCCACTCTAGAACCTTTCGGCCCCATCGACCATCCGTTCTACGAGCAATGTGCCCTGCCCACTGCCACTTCAGTTTGGCGATTCTTCGGGCTATGTCGGTGACCTTGGTTCTCCTGCGAATATCTTCATTCTTTATGCGATCACGCAAGGAAACTCCGAGCATAGCCCTTTCCATTGCCCTTTGGGTGACTGTAAGCCTTCTGATGAGGCCCATTGTAAGCGACCATGTTTCAGTGCCATATGTCATCACTGGCAACACGCACTGGTCATAGACTTTCGTCTTGAGACACTGTGGTATGTTGGACGAGAAAATACCGCGCAGCTTCCCGAACGCTGCCCAGCCGAGTCGGATTCGACGATTGACCTCTTTCT
Organism: Mythimna impura; assembly: GCA_905147345.3. Taxonomy (NCBI): domain Eukaryota; kingdom Metazoa; phylum Arthropoda; class Insecta; order Lepidoptera; family Noctuidae; genus Mythimna; species Mythimna impura. The sequence goes on from LR990352.1 coordinate 3,391,463, forward strand.
CAAAGTTAGACCTACTCAACTGCATTGTCTGTCCCAGGTAAACGTAATCGTCTACAACTTCGAGTGCAGAGTCTCCGATCTTGATCGGAGTGGGTGCTACATGGTTATTTACCATGACTTTGGTTTTGTCCATGTTCATTTTAAGACCCACTCTTTCGGAAGCTCTACTAAGGTCATCGAGCATTGTACTAAGCTCCTCCGTAGTCTCAGCCATGACTACTATATCGTCGGCAAACCGAAGGTGAGTGATGTACTCGCCATAAACATTAATGCCTAGTCCTCTCCAGTCCAGAACCTTGAAGACATCCTCCATTGCAGCCGTAAACAGTTTCGGAGAAATGACGTCTCCCTGCCTCACACCCCGCTGCAGAAGGATAGGTTTCGAGGTCCGGTCCTGAAGTCGGACTGACATTGTGGCGTTCTCGTACAAACACTTCAGCACCTCGATGTATCGATAGTCAATCTGGCACCGTTGGAGAGATTGCAGTACAGCCCAAGTCTCGATCGAATCAAAAGCCTTCTCGTAGTCCACGAACGCTAAGCATAGATATAAGTGTTTGCGAAATAAGTGTTTGCTTAACAATAAAATGAAAAATTACAGCTAGGTTCTGTCGGTTAAACTTCTTTACATCCATTTTTTTTTAAATGGATCTTATTCTAATGGATTCTATACTGAAATATAAACTAACACATTAAAAAAAAAAGTAAAAAACTAAAACCCGACTACGACAAAAAAAAATGACGCTGAAAAAGTATGAAACAAGATTTTCAAGATGCTGAAATAGACAAGGTAACTGGAAAAACAAGAATATCCGCAGCCACATGACAGTCACACGTTATAGGTTTGGTACCTACCGAAACACTTTAATAACGTGTGACTACGGTTTTTCTTTTTGTTCTGTTCGAAGTATGAAAATCTTGTTTCATACTTTTTCAGCGTCGTTTTTTTTTTGTCGTAGTCGGGTTTTTTTGTCGTAGTCGGGTTTTAGTTTTTTACTTTATTTTTATTTAAACAATTTTGGTGTTAAACTTAACACATGACTTTTTGTCCGCTAGAGGGCGTCACTTTAAATTTGAGCAATATTTTCGAAATTTACAAATGTAGCCTTTTCAAATGATACCAAACACGGCGTATTTATCTCCATTTTTATTTTTTAACACATACTTTTTGTCCGCTAGAGGGCGCCATGTCGACTTTTGTGACACGTCAAGTAGCCTATGTTCAGCGGACAATGAAGACGGTTCTAACAATACCTCATATGTCGAGTTCCGATTGGTAGATTAGGAGCTATTAGGAGCTATTTTGGGGGCCGAGTCACCCGCGTCCGTAGGAGAATACCTGAAGCAAGTCCCTACACGTGGTCCCCGGGTGGTGCTAATCAGGTGATACTAACTGGTGGTAGGTTTCGACCGTTGGCTTGCGACCACCCACTGAGCAAAGACGTACCGCCAAACGGCCTGGCCGTGTTCCGGTATGATGCTCAGTGTAGCCAGTCTAGAGGAGTTGGGTCGAAATAGCTGTTCCAGCGCAAGCAGGCCATCCTGGCTCGTGCTGATAAGGAGGAATCGGGAGACTAGTCGCGGAGGGTAGCGGGATCTGAGGCACGGTTGCCGCTGGCAGACCGCAGGTAGCTGGGGGCCCAAGTAATGTACTAGCCACACATGAAAGGCTGCCCCGCCAACTGTCGAAAAATCCCGGAATGCGCCATCGTGCTGGTTGGCGACCAGACGAGAGGGCCCGATGGACATTCCCGGGGGGGCTCGGGCGTCCCCGCAGTCTCCAGACTAGACCCCAATGATGTCGTCCTTTCAGTGCGTGCCTGAGGGTTAGCTGCGTGGAACCTCATTTCACTTCCTTCTCCTCTCCTCCCTTCACTCAAATAATGAAAAGGAAAAGTAAGAGACAAGTTAGACAGCGGCTGCACTCCCTCTCTCATAAAGTGCACCTCACTAACATACGAGGTCTGCACTCCAATCTCGTCGCAGTCCACCACCACCTCGAGACTGAAAAACCAGCTCTCTTCTTCCTTTCGGAGACGCAGATCAGAGGGCCGTCCGACGTGTCGTACCTTTCTTACCCAGGTTTTACCTTGGAGCACAACTTCAAACCACGTGCGGGTGTATGTATGTACGCCCGGGACGACATCTGCTATCGGCGTCTCCGTAACCTTGAGGACTCTAGGTTCTCGACGCTTTGGACTTTGGTGGACACAGGCCTAGATAAAATAGTCTACGCTTGTGTCTACCGCTCGCACAGCGGAGATCAAGAGACATCCGGGCTCACACAACATCTGAGTGAGGCGGCGGATGCGGCTCAGCAGCGGTACCCTTCTGCTCAATTGGTGTTACTGGGGGATTTTAATGCCCACCACCAAGAGTGGCTTTTCCCGTACCAGTCCACAGATCACGCTGGGCGAGAGGTGCGAAAGCTAGCGCTAGTATTAAATCTCACCTAGCTGGTCCAGGGGGCAACGAGGGTGCCGGATGTGGATTCGCACACAGACCTTTTGCTGACAACAGATCCAGACCGCCACTCTGTGTCGATATGTTCGCCTTTAGGCAGTTCCGACCACTGTCTGGTTAAGTCTGTGTCTGTCTACTCCCCGCCAGATCCGAGCCCTAGAGGCACCCAGCGGGTTTGGCGATACAGGTAAGCAGATTGGGATGGCTTGCGGTCTTTCTTCGCATGCTATCCTTGGCAGCTCACTTGCTTTTCTTCAGATGATGCTTCGTCGTGCGTAGATGCCGTGACGGATGTGTTGCGGCAGGGGATGGAGTACTTCATCCCATTCTCTGACGTAACAATGTCTGGCCAAGCTCGTCCATGGTTTGGCGCCGAATGTGATCGCGCAGACGCGCTTAAGCACGCGGCATATCGAGCTTGGGCTGACGCTCGTACGCGCAAAGCAAGCGACGTGGCTCAGAAGAAGAAGGCCTTTAACAGGGCTGCCAAGTCCTGCAAGAAGGTGTTGCAGAGGTCTCGGTTTGACCACATAAGCAGAATTGGGAGCAAACTTGCTTCATACCCCGCAGGTAGTAAAGCGTTTTGGTCCCTGGCTAAGTCGGTTGAATCGAACTTCTGTCGTCCCTCACTTCCGCCATTGCTGAAACCCGATGGGTCGCTGGCTCACACCGCTGAGGAGATAGCAAACTTGTTTGCCTCTCTTTTTGCGGAATCTTCTCGTCTGAATTCTGGTGACGCACGGCCACCTGTTTCTCCTGATGGATGCGCGACGAGGATGTCAGACGTTCGTATCCATCAAAAGGACGTTCGTAGGGTCCTGCGTAATCTCGATGTGAACAAAGCTAGTGGCCCCGACGGGATACCAGCAATTGTGCTTAAAACTTGTGCGCCTGAATTGTCTCCGATCATGACACGCCTATTTCGCATCTCATATGAGACTGGAAAAGTTCCGATTGCTTGGAAGCAAGCTAACGTGCAGCCTGTGCCCAAGAAGGCCAGTCGAGCTGACTCGGCAAACTACAGACCCATCTCTGTTACGTCCGTCCTCTGTAAGAGTATGGAACGGGTGCTAAACAAGAAACTTCTGGCATACCTGGAAGCTAACGACATCCTCAGTGACGGGCAATACGGTTCTCGCCAAAATCGGTCCACTGGGGACCTTCTAGCGTATGCCATTCACATCTGGAGCGAAGCCATCGAGAAGCATGGGGAAGCGCTTGCCGTCTCCCTTGATATCTCGAAGGCTTTCGATAGGGTCTGGCACGAAAGCCTCATTGCTAAACTTCCTTCCTTTGGTCTACCCACTGGTCTGTGTGATTGGATCGCAGACTTCTTTAGGGATCGATCCATCCGAGTGGTCGTTGATGGCTGCTCGTCCGGTCAAATGGATATTAATGCCGGGGTCCCTCAGGGGTCGGTACTCTCGGCAACGCTGTTTTTGCTGCACATAAATGACTTACTTAATCCCGGTATCTTTGGGTATGCAGACGACAGCACTGTTGCCGAGAGATATGTGGCTGACGCACGCGCTAGTGGGTCACAGATCCAGTCATCCCGAGAGGCTATGGTTGAACGCTTGAACTCGTCCTTGAAGGCGGTCTCCGATTGGGGCGATGCCAATCTGGTCAAGTTCAATGCAACTAAAAACCAAGCGAGTCTTTTTTCCGCTAAACGGAGTCAATTCCACCAGGCTCCATCACACAGAACAGCTGCTAAAACTTTATCAAGCGCAAGTTCGATCGTGTATGGAGTACTGCTCTCATCTTTGGCATCAAGCTGCCAAATGCCAGCTTGATGCGCTAGAGTCAAGCTGAAAATTTTTTTTTTGATTGAAAGGTTATGCTTCCGAATTGGTCCCATAGAAATATTGTTATTATCTGATCATGAACTTCGAAGATATGGAACAGAACTCCTCATAGGATCACAGCAGAACCGTCGTAACAAGTAAAATGGCTTTATTTATACGTGTAGTCGATGACTGACTGAAAGTAGAGGGGGAATATATCGAACTGATCTGATGATGAAGCCTGAAGTTAGGCACCGGAACTCTGTAATAAATTAATGTAATCTAATCGTGTTTGGGATTATTAGAATTGTCATGAGATGCACTCTGGCTATAAGGTATTTAAGTTTGGCTGAGGGGCACTTTATAGTGGTGGTACCAGAACTAAAAAGTGTAAAATAAAAAAACTTTTTACAAAAAAAAAATACAACCGACTTCAAAGTAATAAAAAAAATGACGGGTTGCACTCTGGGAGTGCCGGCAGAAGTGAAAACTTAAGTATTAACGTTGTGCGTTTTGGATATTTTGGAATGGTTATGGAATAATTTTGCACGAATTGCTTTTTTTTCGCACACAATTTTTTTGCACACAATTTTGCACGACATCCGTCTTACGAATTTTCGATCAGGTCACGTGTCCTGACGCGAGTTTAACATTTTTTACCCATTACAAAAATTTTTGCACACAATTTTGCACGACATCCGTCTTACGAATTTTCGATCAGGTCACGTGACCCTGACGCGAGTTTAACATTTTTTACCCAGTACAAAAAAAGTGTACAACGCCGCTAAAGAAGTTTTCACTTCAAAAACACTGAAAAGTGCAAAATAACTTTAATTTCGGAACTCGGTGTTAAATAACGAAGAGACAAAACTATTATAGAAATGTGAAATGTTTCAAAAGGGATCACCTTTTTTATCTTCTGAGCCGATGTTCTAAATGTTCCGTTTGTATCTTGTGAACCGATGTTTCAAATGTTCCGTTTGTATCTTTTGAGCCGATGTTCCAAACGATACATATCACTGTTTCGGAACATTTCAGTGATTCAGATGCAAATGTTCCAATCGCAAAGATGACACACTTTTCCCACGCCTAGTCGTTGGCGCGTAGTGTTCCACGCATGCCTTAAAGAGACGTCAGCAACACCGCAAGGACCTAGTAGGGCCGATGCCCATTAAAGCCACAGGAAATTTATGAAAAGGAAACTCATGGTCTTAGAACGCAACGAAAAACTGAAGGACACAGGTGTGGTTTTAGCCAGTAAAAGTCTGGCACGCTCTCCCTCCACCCTAGTGCGTAAAAAGTCATTGAATGATTCCCACTTTGAAAACAAAAATGTAATAGTAGATACATTGCATATTGTCGGAGACAGGTGCCTAAACTAAGCTTAGAGCCTGTATTTCAGGACACCACCCTAAGGTTCTATCAACGTTATTTTATTTACCTAAAACTCTAACATACAGTCACAAAATATATAGGTACAGAAGTCAATCTCATGTATGTACGGCCAAAAGCAAAAGTGCATAGGTACTACAGAAATAAAATCGTGTGAAGCGAGAAATGACGCCATCTAGCATAAAACCAGATTGAAATGTTGCTATCGACAACATTATATTATACTGTTAAAAGATGGCGCCGCTGTGCTTCAAATGATTAATGCTTAATTAATGCTTATTTTTGTACTTTCTTTTTGTTTCTTCAAACATTGAAATAATTTATAATTTCTTTTGAAGAGATTTTTTTTTTTTCGGTGGGAAAATCATCTTATGACATCCCCGCCCCGGGGCGGGAGATAGTGTCAGACTTTTACTGACTAAAAACCCACTCCTGTTCCTTCGTTGCCTTTCGTACCAGGGCCGAGTCTTCCTTTCAGAATCAGACCCTTGGCCCCAGTAGGCTTCGACCCTGCTAGGCCCCTACAGTTGCTGACATCTCCTTGAGGCGCGCGTGGAACAGCACGCGCCGTCGACGACTTGGGCTTGGTCCGGACGGTTACCGGACGGACCTCACGCGATCGGCCGCCTCCTTTGCTAGCATTACTGCTTCGCAGAAGGAGGCAACCGCCTGCCACTCCTCCTCGCTTCGGACCATGGCCTGTACCAAGGCCCGGCGCGAGAGATCGCCGCCGCCGATCGCCCCCACGAGGACACGGCGTTGCTCTGCCCAAGCGGGACAAACCTCCACCGTGTGCTCCACCGTGTCCTCCGGGTGGTCCGCACAATGGTGACACCCGGGCGTTTCTTCCGCACGAATCCGGTGCAGGAACCTCCCGAACTTACCATGTCCGGTGAGGACCTGCGTCATGCGGTAGGTAAGGACGCCGTGTTGCCTTTCCAGCCACTCCTCAAAGAGGGGAATTACCGCCATAATTATGGCGTGCCCAGCACTGGGTTGCGATAGTCGCTGTCGCCATTCCACCATGAGACCCCGCCGGAGCTCTGTCCGCCATGCCGCAACTTGTCGTGGCAGCGGAGTTTCGCCCCGACGTTGCATTTCCACGCGCAGATCGTGCATGCGTGCAAGGCCTGTTGCCACCAGGTCCCATGGTGGCTGGCCAGCAAGGAGGCTCGCCGCTTCGCGGGAAACCGTGCGGTATCCCCGCACCATCCGTATGGCCATGACCCTTTGGCACGCGTTCAGCTGGGCCGCCGGTCGCTTTCGCAGTGACGGCGCCCACACCGGCGCCCCATAAAGGGCCATGGACTGGACGATGCCTGCGTAGAGCCTCCGGCAGGAGGCGTCTGGACCCCCGAGGTTGGGCTGGAGCCGCTTGAGGGCAGCCCCATTCCGATTCAGTTTGGGAGCCAGACGTCGGAAGTGCTCCTCGAAATTCCACCGGCTGTCGAGGACGAGTCCCAGGTACTTCATCGTCGACCTGACGCCGATGTGAACTCCTCCTACCGTTAATTGGGAGCGCCGAGGCGGCGCGCTCCGAGGGCCGTGAAAACACATGGCCTCGGACTTTTGCAGCGCCACCTCGAGTCCCAACTGCTGGATCCTATCAACGACTATCGCAACCCCGCGTGTCGCTAATTCGACCGCCGCCTGGTATGAGTCTCCCTGAGCCAGGACCAGCGTGTCGTCTGCGTAGCAGACCACGCTGACCCCGTCAGGGAGGTCGCCGCGCAGCACGTAGTCGTAGCCGATGTTCCACAAGGGCGGTCCTAGTACCGATCCCTGCGGAACACCGCACGACATCTCTCGCCGTTTCCACTCTCCCTGGTGACCAGGGTAGATGATGTACCTGTCCGAAAGGTAGGCCTCGATCACACGACAGAGGTAGTCGGGCACCCGGTGATACCGGAGTGCCCTCCTAATGCTACTCCAGGGCAGGGAGTTGAAGGCGTTAGCGATGTCCAATGACACCGCCACGACAGACCTGCCCTGGGACACCGCATCCCCCGTCGTGAGAGCTCGCACGCGCATGATGGCGTCCACCGTGGAGCGCCTCCTGCGAAAGCCGAACTGGCCGTCCGCCAGATCCGGCCCCACCCGTGTTAGGCTTTTGAAGAGATGAAGATATTAAAATTGAATATCAATTTATAAATATTTTATTATCTATGTGTTAGTTTTTAAACTTGAGAGGGTAGGTTGAATATGGATTTATAAATAATAATTAGTAGGTAGTATAAATAATACTTAGACCAAAGAGTTATGACTAAGCTCAAATTGGTTGTTCGCTAAGTTAATTTCGATTATCTCGTTCCAGCGCCTTTCGTTCAATTTTATTTTTAACCAGGTGTATTGTCTACTTATTTTACCAAAATGAGTAAATATTCATTGTTATAAAGATTTAGTAAAAAGAGCTCAAATAATTGCTATGCATAATCAAGGTAAAAACTTGTCAGAAATAGCCAAAGAGACCAGTGTAAACGTAAGTAGTTTTTTTAACGCTTTTATATAACAAAAAACTCCTATATAATAATCATTATTGGATATTATATATTTCTGTTTTATTGTTGCAGAGAAAAATAGTTGTTCTATGGATATGATGATTTGAAGAAGAGGGTTCTTTGAAACACCATCAAAGAGCTGGCAGACTAAAACTAATAAACATGTTGCAGCGTCAAACCATGATAAGATAAAAGAATAAAAGAATAAAAGGGCAAGATTGCAGTTTGCTTTGGATCACATAAACTTTGATTAGAGTAATGTCATATTTACTCATGAAAAAACTTTTAAGTCCAGTGAACACGGACGGTTATATTTGTGGCTACAAGATAATAAATAATTATAATACTGAATTAATATTATTTACTCAGTACTTATTCTCTGTATTAACTGGAGACCTTGTTATGTGTGTTTAACTTAATATCCGTATTTAAAACAACTTAAAAAAGTTATGAACACTTGATGTGTTGTTGTGCAATTTTATAATTTTTAGCCTACATTTTTAATCCTTTTGACCTTTGTGATAAAATTATCTGGTCTTTTGTTTGTTTTTGTTAAGGTTACATAAGCTTCAATCCTCTTTCCAATTTTGGAAACGAATACTTAAGCTATGGCCTCAATAAGAAATTATATATAATATTATAATCTTATTCGGTGATTAATAAACGTTGATTGTTAAATTTGATTAAGAAATTGTAAGAAATAAACATATTATTTTTTAATAGTGCCTTTTGGTTTGATGAGCCTGCATTTTTTTCGTTTTGCTGAGTAACTACCCACTTGAATATTATATCACAAATAAATATTCACATGTTAGCTTTGATATAATATTCCTTCCAACTTCTTTAGTTTGTTATTCATAACTTACAAAAAGTGTGAGTACTGTGGCAACAGTATAGGTTCCACTACTAATTACTAACTTGCAAAACTGGCATGTCAGACTTTTAAGGTTTACGTAATAAAAAGTTTAGTTAGGATTGACGTTCGAATCAAGAAGAAAAGGGGACGTCAAGGAACGTCCGTATATATTATATATGTAAAATATATAATGAAAGAGCTAAAAGCTAAATAACAGCCTTAACACTATGTGCAGCCATACATTGGGGTAAGCAAAGAATCGGCATTGTAAGTAAAGCGTTTTAACATGACAATAGATGTCATTGACCTATCTACATTTATTGATATTCGAAATCTCAAAAACAGCAATCTATACTAATATTATAAATGCGAAAGTATCTGTCTGCATATTTGTTTGACTGTGACGTGACGTAGCGTCTGACCGGGTTTGGATAAAACCGGGGTAGGTACACGGTTAGACCATGTCCTAGGGCTTTAATATAACGTGTTAAAATATTAGGGGTTAAAGTATGAAATTGCCGTTTATAAAACGGGTTGCTTTGAAGTGTTATATCTTTGGATTGACTTGGATACATAAGTTCAAATAAACTTTAGGTACGTTATTCTTTTTTCAAAATTAGATATTTATTGTTTTTTTTTTTTGTGTTTTGTATTTTCTGTAATATCACATATACTTGTAACTATTTTTGTATGAAATATAAGAAAACTAGCATTATTTTGTCATATGAGTTCTACCGTGGAAACAATGTGTCTCAAGCAGTATGCAATATTGATGATGTATATGGACTTAAAACTGCTAATGAATGGGATGTCTATTTTTGTTTCAATCACTTTCACCTGGGAAATTTTATCTCACGAATAACTTATATCCGCAGTGCGGCAACAAGACAAAATTTCCAAAACGAAAGCTATTAAACCAAAAGTACAAAGTTCTTTTCTTAGAAGAAAGTCGTAAGTATACGTAATTGATATTGCTTGGCCTTTGAAATGTATAGTTTCTACGTTGGAAATCTTAATATGAAAAAAAAAAGTTTTTTATTAGCTTTCATGGTTATAAGAACTGCGATATTACAGAAAATACAAAACCCAAAGAATCCAATAATTACCTTATTTCGGAAAAAGAATACCATACCTTTAATATAAAGTTTATTTGAATGTATAATTCCAAGTCAATCCAAAGAACACACACACACAAAAGACACACACACACACACAACTCTTCAAAGCAATCCGTTTTAAAAAAAAACGGTAATTTCATACTTTAACCCCTATTTTTAGTTGTGCGAGCAAGAAAGAGGGAAGCTATAAATCCATATATAGCTCCATCCCTTTAACAATTCAGTTTAGGTCATAAAATGGATCGCGTTAAGAGCTCATGGTAACTAACTACTCTAAAGTAACATTGAACAATTTTTTAAACCGAGAGTATGTTTCCTTGGAAAAAAAACGCTTTGCACGTTGGCGAAGAGCTGTTAGACAGTAATGAAATGAAGCCGTCCTGAATGATCCTTAAGAGCGTCCTTTTCGAGGTACATTTTCATACAACCACTCTTACGTGATTATGATTTTATTACACATTTTTCTCTAGATATTTTGTATACACAGCTATCTTGTGGATATTACCTTGGCTTCTATAGAAACGAAAACATAATTTTGTGTAAAACTAATGCTATTTTAAGTGAAATTTCGTCCTCCATAATGTAATCATTAATTAAAAATATAAAAAGCATATCAATCCTTGCAAATTTAATCGAGATTATGAGTGATGACAATTTTTCTGAAAAACTTTTAAGGAAAAAAAAAACACGTATTTCTTGGAACAAGTTTTTTGAACTATTCGAGTAAATCACAGATTTACCAACAGAGTTTTCAGGCGTTATCTCTCTTTTTTTGCATTGCCATTTCATCAAACATCCCGTTGGATTGCGTTACATGAAGCAACAAGCTTCATGCTTGATGTTGACGATAGGCGAGTGGAACAGGACCCTCTTAACAAGCCAATGGTTTTGTGCTAAATAATTTATTTACTAAACAATATTATTTACTAATGTATAACAATTGCAATTTTATTTTTCACGTTACTACGAAAACATTTAGAGACAATGACCATTTTCGCCATGCTAAAACGGAACTACTATAGTATGGACCTATTATTAGACCCGGTACCAAAACCAGCGGTATCACGAGAAAAAGGGTAATTCTCCTCCAATTTAGTGCGGTTCAGCATGATTTTATTGCACCTATAAAACGGTTACCGTACCGTAAATATTTATATTGAATTGACTATGAAGATAGGTTAGGTGGAGGATAGAGAATACAGCAGATCTAGTTTAGTTTGAAATTTTTAAGTGTTTGTGTGTACCCGTACATAAATAAATGGGTGGAAATCACATATTAGGAAACCTATCCTTTGGAGGTCCAAGTTCATTCCACGCCCTCCGGCACCCAGATACTTCCCAAAATGTAGAAAACCGTGATCCTTTTGATTAATTTTTTAATAGACTGAAGTGCATCAAGCTGGTATCTCCTATACAAAACAAAAGAAACCAAATATTTATGTTTTTAGTTTTTTGCTTAATTTATTATTTCAATTTAATTTGATAGAAACCATATTTATTGTATGCTTCTATGAATTAATTAACTTACTTTTATTTCAATTTTTATTTTGATTAACATTTGTTTTTTTTGACCTAATTTATTGTTTTTGTTTTAAAATAATTATTTGTTTTTTTTGTGTAACCAGGACTTCTCCTTGTACTTTTTTGTGTTTTTTGGATTTTTAATTTGAAAGGCTGTGTAATGGATCTAAATGGTCTGACATAAAGGTTTTTATTATTTATTTCGTTTATTCATTCGTATATATACATATAAATTATATTTTTAAATATTTCAATAAAAAATAAAAAATTAAACATATAAAAATATAATTTATATGTATTATTTATTATTATTAAAAGTATGTTTTTTTTTCGAAAGGTGAAACAGAATAAAACGGTATCTTATAGTGTCTGCCTCTGATCTCTATAGCTAATCTATGATCAAAAGGATAGGTATCGACCCCCCGGCACGGTATTTTTATCACCCACGATAATGCGGTGTGAAAATTTATATTGTGAGCGACTTGCGGGCCGGATTGCGGCCCCAATCGGCCCGTACCGGCCCGCAAGGACCCGGACAGGTTATTTTATTATACTGCCAGTTTAATACTTACGGATCAGCCAAATTAAATAGAAGTTAAAGCCTTCAGGGATTTGGGCAAAAGAGAAATTGGTCATTATGTATTCGAATAGAAACTACTTTTAGTGAAATAGTTTTTTTTTACTAAAATAGTTTTAGGAAGTCGTTTTTAACTTTTAAATGCAACGTAGGGGTAGCGGTAGTGATTTCCGGCCACCGTAGGCGCGGGCTTGCGGACAGCGAACAATGGGTAGCTCGCCGTCCGATCGTCCGGTAACCATCCGGACCGAGCCCAAGTCGTCGACGGCGACCGGTTTTTCACTTATTTTAATAAATTCTTGATAAATCTAAAAATAGATACCATTAACATGACGTGCTACCAGTGTAGTGCGTCACATCACAATTTCATAGAATTAAGATAACTGATTTCCTAAAAAAAATACTCATCATCATTTCAGCCGAAGGACGTCCACTATTGGACATAGGCCTCCCCCAAGTGTCTTCACAACGGATAACATAGCATAATCAGCCTTATAATGTTCCCACTGCTAGGACTCAGGCCTCCTCTCTCTAGGAGAGGGAATGGGCCGTAATCCACCACGCGGGCCCAGTGCGGGTTGGTGCATGTCACATGTCTTCGAATTTTTGGTTCTAGGACATGCCGGTTTCCTCACGATGTTTTCCTTCACCACTTCACGATGTTTTTTTTGTGGTGATGAAATAAATTACACAAAGTAATGTGCCTGGTTGGGTTTGAACCTTTGAACTATAACTCGTAAGTCGGGGCCGTTATCACTCGGCTACCACTGCTCTCACAACGAGTGTATATAAGTTTAATTTCAATACTTGAATTGCTATAATTGTTATTAATTTTCTAATTACTGTGTATAAACGTATACGTTATTCTAGTTATATATTATAAATATATTTCCAGACAAAATCCACAAGCGACCTATGTTCTCATATTTTAATATTAATATATGTGTTAAAATTAGGCAAATTATTTGACTAGCGTCGCCGTCTTGGGAATCCTGTCTGGAGCTGAATATGAAAGTCGTCAGCTTTTGTATATAGAGTGAAATACTAATAGAAATTAGCTTGAAAGGTTTGTGGACTTCGGGATTAAAGTTTTTAGTAAGCTTGCTTTGTAATCAAGAAGTTATTGTACTGAGGTATTGAAGGATATTAATGTGAAAAATGTCTGAAAATTTATTGCTATGAATAGGCAAGTACGACTTAAAAAAAGAAATGGAGAGATCACCCGCCATTGACCTGGTGGTGCAGAATTGAAAGAAACCTCAAGTTAAGGGGATGCAACTCAACATACATTTTCACTGTTTTTCATACAACCGCTAATACGTGATTATGACGTTATTACGACGGTTATAAATTGTGCTAGTGATCGTGTCGTGTGTATTAAAATAGCGCAGGGCGAGTGGTCTTTGCTAATTTTTAGAGTGTACATGCCCACTGACTGTGCCGAAAATCATCCTAAGTTTACGAGTTGTCTAAGTTAGATCATCTCAGTGATTGAGAGCAATGAATTGGAGTCGATCTTTGTGTCGCGCGCGCACCCAGGAACAAGATTCTCACGTGAGTTACTTTTAACCTGTACTGATCAATTATGGTCTTGTTTTGACACAGAACTTTTGCCGCAAGACTCGCATACTTTTGCTAGCTCCGCCTAGTTCCCTCCGCTGGCTAGATCACTGTGTTGTCACGGAGGCCGCCAGGCATTTGGTCAATAGTGCGTCTATTTTGTACGGCGTTTACGTCTCGGCCCATATTACGTTATTAATAGAATGTAACATTAATCTTATCAAACCCAAAGAGATTGAAACCAACATTTGTTGTAACAAGGTTGAGTGGGGTGAGAGGGATTTAGAACAGATAAATACGTATTTTGATTACTGTAATAGCAACTTAAAACAAATAGATTTTCCTCCAGAATTTTGTAATTGTGCTGATAATATGTGTCACAATCCTGAACATCAGCTGATGATAGATAGATTGTATAATAAATTGATGTGTATTTTAAAAAAAGGAGCCGAACTCACTCATGTTTGTTCTGTTAAAAAGCGTCACAAAGGAAACTATGTGATGGGATGGAACAAACACGTCCTTTGGGCTCACCGTGATGCCCGACTGTGTTATCAAACGTGGTTGTTGTACAACAAACCTACTTCTGGATTTATTTATGAAAATATGAGTGCGACCTGAAAACTTTTTAAAAATAAATTGAAATATTGTCAAAAGAAAAATAAAAAGAAAATTAATATGAATTCCACAACACCTGATTTGACTGGAAGGCGATTCCAAAATTTTATTATTTGGAAAATGATTTTCTAGGGCTTTTCATCTATTTGACCGTCCGGTAACCATCCGGACCGAGCCCAAGTCGTCGACGGCGCGTATTGTTCCGCGCGCGCCTCAGGGAGATGTCAGCAAATCGTAGGGGCCCAGCAGGGTCGAAGCCTACTTGGGCCATGGGTAGTGTGAAAACGAAACAGGGGCCCTGGGACGAAGGCAACGAAGAAACAGGAGTGGGTTTTTAGTCAGTAAAAGTCTGACACTATCTCTCGCTCCGCCCAAGAGCGAGATTTGTCATAAGATGATTTTCCCACCTATAAAAAAAAAACCCATACGTGAAGAAATTTTAACATTGATGGAATGGAATTGAATCAATATTCTTATCTTCAATTTTCAAACCTTTTAGCGTAGGTAGTTAAATATCTGCCTTTTAAATACCTAGAACTTAGAACTATAATTTTGAAAACTTTGTATTCAAAATTATAGAAAGTTATTCATCTCCGCCTGTTCTAAGCTGGATTGTCATCTCCTCAAATTGAATTCTTAAAATATTATTTTCAAAAAAGTTCAAAATGCTTTCTTCAATGCAAATTCTTAGGAGGAGGGTACTTTGAAAGTGAATCCCCGCTTATTGAGACGTTTGCCCCCAAAGTTTCAAAAGCGGTTACAATTTACTTTGGGATTAACGTATTCGGACTTGGAAAGGTTATGATTAAAATGAAGGTTGTTTTAGCATGAAATGAGGTGATTTTCGGTATTTAATAAAGATATTGAAGTCAAAATATATTTGAAAACGGTTCATTAGAAAGAGAGCTTTTAAGTGAAGAGTTTTTACTTTATAATATGTACCATGCACCCTTTTGGTTTCATAAATATGTATGTATAAAAAGAGAAACTGACTGACTGACATATCAATAGCATAGCATAGCATAGTCGGCCTTATAATGTTCTCACTGTTGGTACTCAGGCCTCCTCTCTAGGAGAGGGAACGGGCCGCAATCCACCACGCGGGCCCAGTACGGGTTGGTGGATGTCACATGTCTTCAAATTTTTGGTTCTAGTTTTGAAAGCAGTCGTAATGAAAGCGGTAATTAATAATAACGATAATATAATTGGTAATTTATATACTTTTGTATATTTTTCGTCACTTGAAGCTAAAAAATATTTCAGCATAATTTTGTTCGAGAGTTTGCCGTTACTTTTTCTCGTGTACTGAAACTATTGCTTTTTAATAAATAGCTAATTACATTATCATCGATAAC
Source organism: Mythimna impura (assembly GCA_905147345.3). Taxonomy (NCBI): domain Eukaryota; kingdom Metazoa; phylum Arthropoda; class Insecta; order Lepidoptera; family Noctuidae; genus Mythimna; species Mythimna impura. Next base: position 3,407,208 of record LR990352.1, read on the forward strand.
TATAGCAACCGCTAATCGTCTCTGTCTCCCTTTTTGAACATCTCAATCAGTGTAACTCTATCAATTGTTAATATTGTTTGCCGAGTGCCTCTCAATTGATATCGAGCTTCTATCGGTCTTCTGTTTGTTGAGACAATGACCGCGTTAGAATACTGTGCTAATATTAGATGAGGAACCCTATTTGAGATCATGACGAGAATAGATTCGGGAATCAATGAGTGCGGTGCTGCGATCTTGTATGGTTTTGGGAGTTATAGGGGGATATTTGTTTATTAATATTGTTGCCTTTTTGAGAGCCAATGACACAAATAAAATCAAAGATTCAAAGATTTAAAAGCATTTATTTCAAATAAACCATTTACAGGCACTTTTGAAATGTCAAGAAGTCAGTCAGTCAGAAAAAATGATGCTAATTGCACATTCCAAAGCGTAGATCTCTATGGAGAAGAATGTGCAAGAAACTCCATGGACACTCTTTTCAATCATGTTTTGCATTACAAATATCTCTTTTACATGTTTCTTGTCGCTATCATGTGAGAACAATGTCAATAAAGTAAAAATAAAAACTAAATATAGATATTAAAATAGCAACTGGCAGCTAAGAGATGACCAGTCTCAACTGACAGTGCCCGTTCACGGACCTGACGCGAATATTAGCACCACTCAGCTCAACCATTTTGAAGGGAACCGAATGATCCAACACACGCGCCACCATCAGTGAGACATTTGAGTGAGCATGACAAACTCTCAACTGCCATGCAAATATCACTAAGGGCGGAATTCACCAATAAAACTAATCGCGTTTTAACGTTTGGCTCGCATAATCGCTGTTTCAATGCGTTGAACTAGTACCTCCCTAGTTTCCAATTATCATTACGGCACAACAATTGCAAAAAATTGTAAATTCTCTAGAATTGATCTCTAAACTTCATCAATTTTAAATTTAAAAGTACTCTTATAAAATACACATCTAAATAAAATTAAAATTCAGAGTCTACGACTTATACTTTTTTTTTTTAATTTGTATTTGAATGAATAATTTGGGTCTTATTTTCATAAAACAATAAAAAGTCGATGAAAAAAAATCCACAGGGCATGAGAAGTTTTTAGGGGTCTGAACACTGGTCACCCTGTATATTATGGATTGCAATAAAGATTTGAGATTTGATTTGATTTGTTTTTTTTTTACTGTTATCGCTGATAGAATTTCAATTTGCCTAGGCTTTCCTGCTATTTTTTTTTTTTTTTAATTTATTTATTTATGGAACTTTTAACAAATTGTTATATCAGTTCCATCGTAGCCTTACCCAAATACATCACAATTACAGAGTAACTAGTGAGTAAACTAAAATAGCTTCTGGCGACATTGGTTTGGTTAGAATAACGTTAAATATACCTAAATCTAGCTTATTTATATTTAATTCATTTCCTGCTCTTGCTTTCTGTATAAAGCTTTAGACTTATTAGCTTCAACAACTAGAAACGCTTTTGATTTTTTTCCACTAAATGTCAATGAAGTCCAAAAGACTAGTTTACAGACATGTGGGTGTAATTTATCTATAATATTATATCTTGTAAAAGTCGTAAGTGCCCCCTTAACCACAGCTAAACTTATTCAAAATATTGTAGAATACCGCTAGCGTGTACCACATTCGAACTAAACACTTGACGTTACACAAATTCTACATCGCGAACAGTCCATAATCAACAGCAATGACCTGGACCAGACACAACGCCTGTCTAGTCGGAGGATCCTCCCTTTTCAATAGATGTTTGCGGAACTTTACACACTTTATAGTGTTAGAACTTACAGAGACAAAATTACGCATTCTATTTGTTTAGTTTATTAATAAACAAAATTCTATTTGTGCAGTTTATGTATCTACGTAAAATAAACATAGGATATATTCAATTCAGGCCATCAGCAAACTAACGTACCGGTAATTGTTCGAAAAATATCTGCAACGAACTATTGTGCGCTGCTAGTCAAATATTCACCGCAATCACTGGTATTACGTGTGCGAATGGCCATAGACATATTTTGTATGAGTAAATAATATGGGTTCATTATTCAGAAAAAACTAAATTTTTAAAAATTTCAACCAATTTCAAAAGAAGGATGTTACATATTTGGCTTTATGCATTTTTTTATATTTTCACCAAATTCTCGGTCAATTATAGACCGATCTTAATTTTTTGTTTGATAGAAAGAAAGAAAAACAGTTTATTTACGCGAAATGACGCAATCTTAAAACTAGCTAACAAACATAATCAATAAATGGGGAAAATATGCGTCACATCCGCGAAAAACGGCCGAGCGCTCAGCTTGCTCTAGAAGTAACCTATTCACTCTTGACTTAAAGTTGTAGCTATCAGGAAACACTGACTCCGGCAGACAATTCCACTCCTTAGCTGTACGCATAATAAATGTGTTCCCAAAACGCTTTGTACGTATGGGTTTTTTTTAGGTGGGAAAATCATCTAATGACAAATCGCGCTCTTGGGCGGAGCATGAGATAGTGTCAGACTTTTACTGACTAAAAACCCACTCCTGTTCCTTCTTTGCCTTCGTCCCAGGGCCCCAGGTTTCACTTTCATACTACCCGTGGCCGCAGTAGGCTTCGACCCTGCTGGGCCCCTACCATTTGCTGCCATCTCCCTGAGGCGCGCGTGGAACAATGCGCGCCGTCGACGACTTGGCCTCTGTCCGGATGGTTACCAGACGGTCGGACAATGAGCTACCTATTGCTCGCTGTCCGCAAGCCCGCGCCTGCGGTGGCCGGTAATCGGGATCGGTATCCTATCGGCTGGGACGAGAGGACCGTTGCTTGTCGCGGTCGGCCTCCTCCTTTGCTAGCATTACTGCTTCGCAGAAGGAGGCGACCGCCTGCCACTCCTTCTCGCTCCGGACCATGGCCTGTACCAAGGCACGGTGCGAGAGATCCCTGCCGCCAATCGCCTTCACGAGGACTCGGCGGTGTACGTATGGGTGGGATGTCTTTCATGTACTGGTGGCGCAACGCCGTACGTCTAATAGTCCGATGATGTAACGGACTTGGCGGAATTAGATTTTGCAATTCCAGTACACACTCCCCGAAATGTAAACGATAGAAAACCGACAATTGACTCCAGTGCATCAAGCTGGTACATCCATGTGGTTGGCTGACCCATCCCAAAGATGAGAACAGTACTCCATACACGATCGAACTTACGCTTGATAAAGGTTGAGCAGCTGTTCCGGCGTGAAGTACCGTCTCACCTTTGCTAAGAACCCCAATTTTTTAAGCCTGTAAAAATAAAACCTATATTCACATTTATATTTTAAGGGTGATAGTTTGAATGTACATCTGTGTATGTATGTTGGTAATCCGTCTCTTTCAAAAGTCTGAATGGATTTAGATGAAATTCTGCACATAAATAGACCATATCTTGGAATCTACACTAACATTATAGATAGGCAAAGTTTGTTTTTTTGTTTGTAGGAGGTAATCTCTGAAAACACTGGTCCGACTGCTAAATTTTTTTCACCAATTGAAAGCTGCTTTATTTCTTAGTAACATAGGCTATATTTTATGTACCCAAGCGAAGCCGCGGGCAAAAGCTAGTAGCTTATAAGTTACTTTTGTCCTGGGAGTATGTTCCTTCGAGATAATTCTCTACTTTGCTGCTTGTGAAACCACAGGTAGAAGCTAATAAAGGAATATAAAGGACTAGCTTTTGCCCGCAGCTCAGCTTAGCTCGTACAGCAACTCTCATGCTAATATTTCTGCACCACCCTAAGGTCGGCGGGTAGAAATAGCCTAAGGCATTAAGTCCGCCTTTGTACAGTGTTTATACTAACGCATGAAGTTTATAATTAACTAGCTTGTGCCCGCAGCTTCGCCCGCGTACATAAAATATAGCTATAGCACTGAGGAATAAAGCAGCGTTCTATCGGTGAAAAAAATTTTAGCAATCGGACCAGTATTTCCAGAGATGACCTCCTACAAACAAAAAACATAAATAAAAACAAACTTTACCTATTTATAATATTAGTGTAGAAAATCCCACGTTCCAATAGCTATGTGTGTTAAATCGTTGGATAGATATTTTTGAGCTTAATAAAAGTTATTAAGGCAAAAAGTTTTAAGTCTTAGTCAATTCCAAGTTCTCCAGATTTCATAGAAACTCTAGCATAATTATTGTTTGACTTATTGTGAATTAATATAATTTTTGATTGGCCTGTTGGTCTAGTGGTTAGTGGCCCTGACTGCTAAGCCGGAGGTCGTGGGTTCGATACCCACCCAGGACAAATTATGTTTGTATGATGTGCGCGATTATTTGTGTCTGCGTGAAAATTTATCTATTGTTAGGTCATATAGTATTTAAGAAGTATTGTATTGACTAAATACTACAATGTCACTCAAATTGATTAGATTACAAGTCATGAACTGATGAGTTTACTTCTTTGAAATACTTTTAAGGACTTAATAATCAATCTGTGTGTACTTATTGCATAATATGAATTTATGAATTTATTTGTAATTTATTAGTGAAATGTCAAATGACGTATTGTCAACGAGTCATGCACTTTGAACTAATACTAATAAATCTTTGACATGTTTAAAGGACTTAATAATTAATTTGTATGTATAAATCGTGTAATATAAATTTATTCGTAATTTATTACTTTGTCAAAGCATTTAATCAATGTATTATTTATTGGTTGCTCAATTGACTAACGCTACCTCATGGTGGGGACTATGAGGTGGGACGTTACCTACACTTAGCAACCATAAGGGGCATTCGTTGTGTGGCACTGGCAGAAGTAGGAAGTCTAATTTGTACTGTGTTATACTGTAAGACTGTAACTGTGTCATAGTAATAAAAGTGAAGTTTGTGTTACGTTACGTGTTTTATTTCCTGACCAATACTATAATATGTAAGTATATTTATCAGTTGTCTAGTACACATAGCACAAGCTCAGCTTAGTTTGAGACTAGATGGCGTTGTGTGATTATATCTCAGTCCCCTGTGGTCCTGGAGCTTTGGAAGGCGTACGAGGAGTCGAAACCAACTCGCAGAGGCGGCCCCTTAGCCGCTTTTAATGGAACGTGGTATCATTATTATTATTTATATCGAAATCTAACACACGAAATCGAACACTATTCCAATGGACGTGACAACGTGACCGTTTGATGTCAAGCCGTGTGTACTGATTCGTTGGCACATCTAGCTATAGGTACACATGGCCAGTAAATTATTATCAATTCTACACATAAATGAGGGAGAAATGATGGCGTGTGATTTGCAGTATTGACTGACTTGACTGTAATAATTTCTAGCTGTGTTTAAGCACGATAGTTGCTCATACAGTTATGCTATAGTGCCACTGACTAAATGCTCAAATCAATTCGTTAAAAAGCCGTAATTGTGTTAATTCGTACAAACCGTTTTGAAAGAAACAAAGAAAAAACGTATGTTTGTGCCTCACAATCTTAAAAACTAAGAATAAACAATGAAAAAAAAAAGTATAATCAGTGCGAGGCCAAAAATGCACCTAACTCAGCATATGCGCTGTTGTTCATGATCAAGGTATAAAAGAACATGAACACCCTTAGGATCGAGCAAAAAGGAGATCCGGGTAACTAAATGATAAAAAAAACTGCCCTGTGCGACTCGCATCTATCAGATTCCCACAACCCTCACCAGATCATCGGTCCACCTTATGGGACGCCTTCCAACGCTGCGTCTTCTGGCCTTCCAGTATGTGGTCTCAAAATTAGAATCTGACTAATTAACATTTTGCTTTGTGTCGCTTTATGGTGGGTAGACTAGAAGAAATGCCATTCAACTATTGCAACATATCATACCGACCGATGACCTGGTGAAGGTTGGGGGAATCCGATGGATGCAAGACGCACAGGACCGTTCGTTGGGGCGACATTTAGGGGAGGCCTATGTCCAGCAGTGGACGTCTATCGGCTGAAATAATGATGACGATGATGAACATATCATACATATCATAGCAACATGTCATTCGTACATATTATCGCAAGCTTAATCATAAATAAAATTAACTCAAAAATTAAGTATTTGAAAATTGAATCATAAAGCGAACGTGTTATGGTTCAATCTTGAAATACATCATTTTGAGTTAGTGATATTTTAGTTTTAATGATACAGTCAAATGGGGTGAATAGAAACTCAGGGGTGAATAGAAACAAAACTTCAAAGGGTATTTTCACAATATTTGGAATGTTTTTTGCAGCATTAAACTATATCAATTTATTAAGGAATGGTTGTTCTAAAAAGTCGATGCTTTGTTAGAAGCCGATAATATAGTATCAAAGTGAAAAACCAAACCAAAGTTTTGTTTCTATTCACCCCTGCATTTCTATTCACCCCGTTTTACGTTACTTAATTCTTTTTCAAATATCATTTTTCAGTACACTTACTTGAAAACACCCAATCCTATCCCTACCGCTTATAGGCACGCAGTTTATTGTTTTGTAAACTGGACACTTTTTCGCACTAGTGCACTGTGTTTTTAGGCACTTTAGCATTGGCAGGATGCAACTGCAATTTTGACCCCTGACTGTACGCGCCTTTATAAACTAAGTGTACAATATATTACGATAGACACAGCATGCATAAACAATTATAATAGTGCAGATACAACACTTAACATCTAGAGTTACGTTATTACAAAAATGTAGGCTAGTATTTAGTCATTTTAAGTGGACTTGGTGCTTGCGATAAATTATCAAAATTATTTAATTCTTTATTTGTGGTCTATAAACCTGAATTAAATTCTTGTTTTAATTAAGTATATTTATTTATTTATTTATTTATTTATTTATTTATTTTTAAAGAAAGCTTACAGGCTAATAACAATTATAATTTTTTACATAGGTCATGTAAATTGCTAATAACAAGCTTCCACATATATATATCTAGCTACAGATTGCATTGACATCTTTTAGGTTTAAGATAAAGTTAAAAATTAATTTAAGTAGGTATAATAAGAATTGAGAATTTTTAAGAATCGAATCAAGTGATATCAAAGATGAAGAAAAAGACTACATAGCGTTATCTTAAATTTAAACTAATTAAGTTATCTAAGATTGTCCCCAAAAAATTCCTTGGTTAGGATCTTTTTTATATTTTGTACACTGGTGCAAAACAGATCGATTTCTAGGTGCGATGGTAAATTGTTGAAGGCTATGACACTACGTATGGAGAAGGCATTACGCCTATACTTTGTCGATGTGCACGGTGCCTGTAATAGAGGCCGCTTACGTAGGTTGTTCTGATTAGTGCGAAGAAAAATTTTGCCAAGTAGTTCAGGACAATCAATTGATCCGTTTGCTATATTTGCCAAAAAACAAATGTCATTGATATTACGCCTTATATCTAATGGTAAGAAGTGATATCGTTTGCAACGGTGCTCGTAGTCGACTGAATATTGCTTCGCTTTAAAATCTAAATATCGCAAAAATTTTCTCTGTACTGATTCAATACGAGATTTGTAAGTCTCGTATTGAGGGTTCCAGACTTGGGAAACGTACTCGAGGTGGCTGCGCACAAGGGAACAGTAGAGAACTTTTATTGGTTTTAGAGACCGAAAGCTAGAACAAGCTCTAATAATGAAACCCAAGGTTTTGAAAGCTTTTTTGACAATGGTTTCTATGTGATCATCAAAAAGTAATTTGCTGTCGTGTACTACACCAAGATCTCTGATACTGCTTGTTTTACTTATGTATGTACCATCAAGTGTGTATCCTGAGCCGATAGTAGTTTTCTGACGAGTGAATATTAGGTGAAAACATTTGGATACGTTAAGTTGTAACTTATTAATTTTGCAGTATGAAACGAATCTATCGAGATCACATTGAAGTAGTTCGGTGTCAGACACTGTTCGTACACACTTAAGGACTTTCATGTCGTCAGCGTAAAGTAAAATCTGTGAATTTGTAAAACAGCTTTTAATGTCAGAAATAAATATAGTAAATAATAAAGGTCCCAAGATTGAGCCTTGGGGCACCCCTGATGGGACAGATTTCCATCCAGAAGTGTATCCACGTAGGACCACAGCCTGCGTCCGATTGTCTATGTATGACGAAAACCAACGAAATAGGTCACCGTGTATTCCCGCAGATAATAGCTTCTGAAGAAGCACACGGTGATCAATTCGGTCAAAACACTTGCTGTAATCCGTATAGATAACATCAACCTGACACCGTTCATCCATCCCAGCAGTTATTAGTTCGTTGGACAATACCAGGTTGGAGGCAGTTGACCGTCTTCTAAGGAACCCATGTTGTTCATCGCCAAAATAGCGTTGAAAAGTTGAGTAAACTTGAGTGTGTACTAATCGTTCTAGAACCTTAGAGAAAAGACAAAGTTTAGATATGGGATGGTAGTTCTCTATCTTAGATTTATCCCCTTTTTTAAAGACAGGTGTGATGAATGCTGATTTCCATATCTTGGGGACGATACATTCTTCTAGCTCAGTGAACGAGCTAGAAGAATGAGTATCCTCGGAGTCTAAATCATCAGACTCAGAGTTGGAGTCAGGTTCTTGGAAAGTGGATTGAAAGTAAGAAGAAAACAGCTCAGTGATACCCTCGCCGGTGTCTGCAGACTGGTCCATGTAATGTAGTACGTTAGGTAATAAGTTAACACTTCTTTTGCTTTTGATGTAAGACCAGAAATACTTAGGGTTTTTGGTGATTGAGGTTTCAATTTTTTCCATATAAACATCAAAACAAACTGCCTCCAATTGCTTAACCCGGTTACGCAATAGTGAAAAAGAGTGGTAATCGGATAAATTACCGTAATTTTTATATTTATTGTGATATTTGTGTTTTTCTTTAAGGATTTTAATTAAAGCACTTGTATACCAGGGGGGGTGTGTCGATCTTTTTGGTGGCTTAACGGGAATGTGAAGGTCCCTTAATTTGTAAAGTTTACTATAAAAGAAACTAAGGGCTTGGTCTAAGGATCCTGCAGACAACAATGTACTCCAGTCTATAAGATCTAGTGCCGACGTAATTGCAGTGTAATCGCCTTGATTAAATTTGTAATTTATACTATGTTTCTCAATGTATTTGTGTACCTCAACAAAATCAGCGTTAATTATTAACGGTTTATGGTGCACATCGACAGGCATCGCCAAAGGATCACCACACTCACTCACTTTTACCGCCCCATTTGAAAAAACAAGATCCAACAACCTACCGTTGACATTGCGCTCACTATTAAACTGGGACAAGTTACACGCATTTATCGTGTCAAAGAAATCCAAAATACATCGGACTTGTACTTTCTCAGGATTTAAACCAGGACTATCGTCAGAATGTTGCCATACCACATCGCCACCGAAGTTAAAATCACCGGTGACGATAAATGTATCTAACGGGTGTGCGGTTACTAAGTGGTTAAGTTTATGGTGGAAATTTTGTAGCTGAGCTATGTATGAATTACCATCATTTTCTTTGCACAAATACAGGCCACAAATATTGATATTGTAACTTACCGCTGGTCTAGACCGCTTCAAAACGATGGACACCCATATATCCTCAGCAGAAGTACGCCAGTCACTTCTTTCCACAACAGTCAGATCATTCCTCACCGCGATCAACACTCCACCACCCCGAGTTTGTGCTGTTCGACAATAATCCCGGTCCCGCCTCCAAACAAGATATCGTCCGTCAAACAACTCACTATTACTAATATCGTCCACTAACCATGTTTCCGTAAATATAACAACATCGTATGAGTTTATGGAAATATTACGGTATAACGCGTTTGTTTTAGAGCGCAGTCCTCGCACGTTTTGATAATATATATTAAGCATTTTTAAGTTTAACAGTAACACTATTAGCACCGTTATAGCGATTATCATTTCGTAATAATTGGCTTAGTAAATTACTTGACAAAATCAAAAACAGAAAGCACCAAAAATAATTAAGTTTTTTGGAGGTAGAAAACTAAAACTGGCAGGAATAATTTAAGCACAGCGGTGCACAGTGTCTAATGATATCGATCTTTGATACATTCGCAAGCAATGGAACAAAAGAAACAATATGGTTTCGATTAGTCATAACTGAGCAGGCAAAGTAACTCAAAATGTACTTTAGCGTAACGGTTATACGGTCAAAATTCGCACCACCGTGACAGGTAATAAGACAATCACAATTTAAAACGATTTTACATAGCTCTAATGAGCGACACACTAACATATGGAATACGGTAAGGGCACACAACTGCGTATGGTTCTCAATCTTATTTAGATTATTTGATTTAGCACATTTAGGATATTCACTTGAGTTTATTTTATTTTTATGAGATCTTTTTCTGATTTTAACACTATTGTAGGAGATGTATCGGTCTTTCTTGCATGTATTTTGGAATGTTTGACCCAGACGTAGCGAAAATCCGTTTCTGCAGCCGCCTTTTTGGTTTTGGACAGTAATGTCTTATTCTGCAATGTCAAATGGTCATTGACATAAATCCGTTGGTTTCCAGTAAGGCCAATTTGTCCTGCAGTTAGAGGAGCAGTCTTAAAAAGTAGTCTTGCAGCTGCAATAAAGTCCTCCTTCACGTAACGGTTGCAGAAACTCACGATGATTGGTTTTGTATGATCTTTCTCACGGGTTGGAACTCTAGTCACAAAGTTAATCTGGGCCTTAGACACGGGGTAGGTAATTTTGGTACCAATTTTGCCGACAATTTCGCATGCAATATTGCATGTATTAATACTTATTACTTTGTACGCCCTAGAGGCAAAACATAGCGCCCTCAATTTATTATAAAAGAACTTATCATGTACCTATGTTTTACAATGAATAAATGAATCTTGAATCTTGATTTTTTTAATAGCTTTGCAAAAAAATATCTAAACTTACATCGCAATTAATAAGATGCCTACAAAGTCTTGTGATTGGGGTGTGTCAGCCTTTTACTGACTAAAAACCCACTCCTGTTCCTTCGTTAACTTTCATACCAGGGCCGAGCCTTCCTTTCAGAAGTAGACCCTTAGCCACAGTAGGCTCCGACCCCGCTGGGCCCCTACGGTTTGCTGATATCTCCTTGAGGCGCGCGTGTATCAGTACGCGCTTCGGACGACTTGGGCTCGGTGAGCTACACATTACACGCCGTCCGCAAGCCCGACCCTACGGTGGCCGGAAATCGGGATCGGGATACCGGCGGCTGGGGCGTAAGGGCCACTCCCACGCGCGTGCACGTGCGGCCTCCTCCTTAAGGGTTGACAGGTAGGTAATGCTTTTTTTGCGTTAATTCCGCCTATATACCATTGCTGTGCATAAAGTTTAAATAATTAAAAAACACGGAATAAAACTCGTCTGTTCAGTTCACGAGTAATTAGCCAACCTATATAACCCTATATAAGCCAACCTATAGACTTTGTTCGCGTGGATGTTTTTATAAAAAACTAGCTTTTGCCCGCAGCTTCGCCTGCGGCCATAAAATATAGCCCACTTAGGAATAAAGCAGCTTTCTATCGGTGAAAAAATTTTAGCAATCTGGTCAGTACTTTCAGAGATAAAAACTATAAACTTTACCTCTACAAAAAAAAAACTTTAACTCTTTATAATATTAGTGTAGATTAATAGGCCTTAATCCGTATCGTATTTTGAGGGAAGTTTTGTAAAACTAAATAATGTAGTACCATGGAGCATTTTAATTAGGTTACAACTTGTTTGACATTACGAGCATGGCAGTTGAGAGTTTGTCATGCTCACTCAAATGTCTCGCTGATGGTAGCACGTGTTATTGGGTCATTCAGTTCCCTTCAAAATGGTTGAGCTGAGTGAGGCTGATGCGCGTCATGCTCGTGAACGGGTGCCGTCAGTTGAGACTGGTCATCTCTTAGCTGCTAGTGGCTTAATTCAATTTCTATGTTTTTAATTAGTTTTTATTCTTACTTATCTACATTGTGCTCACATATTAGAAGCGACAAGAAATATGTAACTAAGATTTATGTAACTCATAATATGATTTAAAAGAGTGTCCATGGAGTTTCTTGCACGTTCTTCTCCATAGAGATCTACGCTTTGGAACGTGCAATTTACCTTCACTTCTTTTCTTTTTTGACTGACCGACATTTTGACAATTCAAAAGTGCCTGTAATTGGTCTATTTGAAATAAACGTTTCTGATTTCTGATTTCTGAATGACAGTCTATAATAATTAATTTTGATTAGAATTCGTGTCAAGTTTCAAGTTTATTCTCATCACTTACACCATGAAGAAAGCGTTGGACACATTTTCATGTTCCAATTCCCATTAGTTACGGCTGCATGTTGATAATTATGTTAGCCAGTCAATTAATCCATTTATTTTATAGATAATAGGGCTTAAAATAAAAACTCAAATATCATCATTCATTTTTCCAATAACGTTCAAGTTAATATATAAAAGCCACAATGAACTGCACGGTGCTAAGACCGGCTGCACTCCTAAGCTTTTTAAGCGACTTTTTAAGAGCCTGCAATATCCGTTCCGCGCCAATTACAGTTGCTCGGGCTCAATGAGCACGTTCCAGCTCACTCAGGATATTAAGCGTTTGACATGTGACAAATGAACGTTATCCAGCCTGTTTGATGCCTTTGTGGAAGAGTTTGGAATTGGAACATTTGTGCGATAGGTTGTAACATAGCGCGTGTGTTTGGTCCGCATCTATTTTGTCGAATAATCGATTCGGTCTGAAATTATTTTGTGATTCAGTCAAGGACAAATAATTTGCAGATTTTGTTAAATCCTTGAAATGTTAAAGCCTTGAGTACAGGCGCAGGGTAGCCAGCCTATCGGTATTTTACAGGTTGCATTTTGGAGAGTGTGCTCGGGAATTGCATGACTTGATTCCGCTATCTCCTTTCTACCATCGGACAACCCGACGTACGGCGAGTATCCACCCTTACGTTGTTGAAACTTCAATGCTCCGGACTAAGCGTTTCGCTTCGTCGTTTATACCGTGTACATCGAAGGACTGGAACAATTTGCCTGCTGCGGTCTTCCCGTCCAACTATAATTTAGGTGTCTTCAAGGCTAGAGTGAATAGGCTCTTAATAAACTAGTGCGCCTCACCATCGATGATCGCATCACTGCTTACCATCAGGTGGGATCGCAGTCAAGCACTGGTTTATATTAATAAAAAAAAAATGTTTCAATAAGAGGATTAAAATGCAGTTTTAAACCTTACTACCTCAACACAAAGATAGTTTTGCATTGAGATTAATGGCCAACAATATCCAAAATTACTCTTAACCATTTAATCACCTACGTCGGATATATCCGACAAACACTCACGTTTATTCTGCCAGGGTCGCACATTCACGACGAAATCCTCCATCTCGTCAGCTCTTTTGTCACTAATGGGGATTGAAGAGCTAAATAAGATGGAGTACCCAGTCGTAAACACACGACCCTGGCGAATAGGGCACAAAACACTCGTTGGACAAATCCGACGCGGGCGGTCAATGGGTTAAAAAACCGTTTTTTTCTAGTGAACCTTCAAATACTAATTCTATTATTAAAGTTGCGATAAAATATTGTTATTACTTTGGCTACGCAGAAGTGTAGTACGGCTACGCCGTAGCAATTTCGTAGCAACCTGCGTGGACCGATTCTTGAAAATGACTAGTGGCCCTACTATGACGTCCTAATAATATCATCATGAACACGGTATGCGAGAGGGACGGAGCTTTACAGAATGAATAGCACTATCTCTTTCTCACACCAGAATTATGAAGATTTTAATTTATCATAGTAGAAGCAGTATCTCCGCTTTCCAGTTATTTGGTATACCCAATACTAATTATATTTAAAGCTGCCATAAAATATTATTATTACTTTGGCTACGCATAAGTGTAGTACGGCTACGCCGTAGTAATTTTGTAGCAACCTGCGTAGGCCGTATAAGCAACTCGCGAAAATCAGCACCGATTCTTGAAAATGACTAGGGCCGCTACAATGATGTCTTAATATCATCATGAATACGGTATGCGAGAGAGACGGAGCTATACAGAACGAATAGCACTATCTCTTTCTCACACCAGAATTATGAAGATTTTAATTTATCATAGTAGCAGCAGTATCTCTGCTTTCCAGTTATAAGGATTCTATTTATTTAGACTTTAGCCAACTTAACTTCATTAGTGATTTATTATTGTAAAGATCTCATTTGTTGATAGGTTTATTTTTATTTCTATAAAGCCTCTTTTTATAATGTGAATTTAAGAATAGGGACTCCAAGCATACACATATTACTTTCTATTTCAATCCATTTTTTATATTATATTTATTGTACTGTTGGCTACAATGTTGACTGGTCCAAACTGTCCTTTCATACTTATTATAGGGGAATGAACTTTTGCCATACATTGCAGCATGTAATTTTTTTTTCACCAAAGTAAAACCTAGGCCATATTTTAAAGGACTGTATGTACATAATTCTTTTTGCTATTGATTTTAATAGCAAAAAGAATTATGTCTACCAATCATAACCAAACGAAGTTAGAGTCTATTTAGTAGATTGCTATAGTTTTTTATCAGGTGTTATTTTTCTTAAATAAAAATACTCTATTTCTGATATTTTAAGTTCCCCGTTGTATATTATGTATAAATATAGTTTTGATTATGGTGTTTTTGGTGGGTACGCTACGTACGACACTATTTAATAATAGTGTCAATCACTATTGCAACACTAACGCGTATCTTTTCGATTCCTTTATCACTTATGTTTTTATTAGTTTTAGTAATGAAAAACTGCGAGTGTGAAAAAAATATAACAGTAATGACCAACTTAATCTATTTTATCAATAGTACCTAAACCTCAAAATATTAAGTATTATATTTCCATTTCATTATTCCTCGTATTGTCCTCTAATATTTATATATTCCTAGGTTTCATTTCTGGCGAAAAGAAAAATGTAAAACATGCCAATAGGTTGCATTGGCTTTTGTTCTATGGAAATATTGTGAGATCAGTGGAGTACTGCTATCATGTTTGGGATGAGTCTGCCAAATACCAACTTCATGCACGAATCGAGCCGATTGAGAGGCGATCCAAGAGACGAAGCTTCAAAGTCTTGGGCATCGACGCCGAGTTGCTAGCCTGCCCCCCTTGCCAAGTTACAATCGTTTCGTGACGAATTCCGTTCTCCAATCGGTAACGCCTCGGTGTCAGCAATTGTAGAAAACAATAAGTTGGTAGCCATGTTGACGCGCCTGAGTCGGCCGCTCGTTCCACAATGTTGTTCTACAATAACAAAGGATGTAGCGTTGAACATTATAGAAACGATAACAATCCATTCTATCATTTTGAACGATCTGAACTTGGCTACAAATTTTCTATTCGTTTGTTCTGATCACGTGAATTAACGTTGAGATGATGTCATTCCCATACATTTGATTAGTTTTCGACTACCGTTAAAGATTGCAGATTATCAACTTGGCTAGTGGTGCTGTTGCTTTTCTATCGATAAGGTACATTCTGGGTAGTGTACACTGGAATTGCACAATCTAATTCCGCCAAGTCCATTCCATCATCGGACAACTCGCGCTATTGATACGTGGTAAACATCCTACCTATACGTATTGGAAATATTACAAAAAGTCGGTGCTGTCCGTATAAAAATCTAAAACAAAACCACAATTCCGTTCTAAACAGTAGGTACTATCGTTCACATTAAACCGTCTAAAGCGATTATATGCAGGAATTATCCTTATTCTCGGAGTTTGGACGAACGTCTCCAACTCTCCGAGCAGCGCTCATCTGCATTTAAATTATGGATTTAAATAAAACCGCCAGTAAAAACGATGGCTGGATAAAGAAGTGGTCAAGATTAGTGAGAAGAGGATAATAATGGTTCCGTGGTATTGCTATGAGATTTGCCGGTAGGAAGGTTTTAAATAACGAAGTTCAGAATCAGAATTTTATTTGTTAAACATAGATTTATTTACATGATTTTTTATTTAGTAGTTTCCTTAATTATATTGGCGCCATGTTTTACCGTGAAGGCCTGCAAATATTGAAATCAAAATAAAATCATTAAAAACTAAATAAAAAATAAACTAACACAAATAAAAAACAAAATAAAACTCTTACAAGAAAAAATGAACTATTTTACATTTAATTAAACATCTTTATAAAACTTATAATTAAAACGAACTTATTAAAAAGTTAGTCTTAAAATTGGCAAATCTGTCTTCAAAATATAATATTTTATAACTACATCGAAAGTTTATTATTATACATTATTATATATACAATTATTATTTACTGTGCAGATAAAATAATAAAAAATATAATTTATAAAATCTTCTGCAGTATAGTAATATTTTTTTCATTAATAGTGAGTAGAGACTTTTCTTTAATAATTTTAATAGTTACAGCTTATTTTTGGTGCGAAATTATCCAATGACTTCTCACGCTCTAGAGCGGAGCGTGAGAGCTTGTAAGACTTTTACTGGCTAAAACAGATTCCTATGTACCTTCTTTGCCTAGCGTTCCAGGACCCCGGGTTTCCCATTCGGAACTTAACCCCATGGCCCCAGTAGACTTCGGCCCTGCTAAGCCTCTACAGTTTCCAGTAATGCTTGCAAAGGAGGCGGCCGATCGCGTGAGGCAGCGATCCTCACGCCCCAACCACCGCCGGGATTCCGATCCCGATTTCCGGCCACCGTAGGCGCGGGCTTGCGGACGGCGAGTAATGGGTGGCTCGCCGTCCGACCGTCCGGTAACCGTCTGGCCCGAGCCCAAGTCGTCAACGGCGCGTGCTGTTTCACGCGCGCCTCAAGGAGATGTCAGCAACTGTAGGGGCCCAGCAGGGTCAAAGCCTACTGGGGCCAAGGGTCTGATTCTGAAAGGAAGACTCGGCCCTGGTACGAAAGGTAACGAAGGAACAGCAGTGGGTTTTTAGTCAGTAAAAGTCTGACACTATCTCCCGCCCCGCCCAAGAGCGGGGGATGTCATAAGATGATTTTCCCACCGGAAAAAAAAAGCCTCTACAGTTTTGCTGCATCTCTTTGAGGTGTGGTCTTAGGCGCGGTCCGGATGGTTACCAGACGGCCAACCGCTAGCATCACAGCTGCGAATTTTAAATTGAACATAGGTATCTGAATTTTTGAAAGAGTTACCATAGTCCTAGAACGGGAAAAGCAACTGAAAGACACAGGTGGGTTTCCCTTACGTGTTGTCTTGAGAATTTTTCTCTAATCTTAATTCTTCTTTTACTGTCCCTATAATATTATTACTAACTGCATGTACTGTTACTAACATCCCTAGCGATTATAATAGTTTTTATATATATTGTCTATCCGTGGGCAACGTTGTGGGTTTCATTATTGCCAAAATTTGTCTTAAAAATTTTAAGATGTTATAATGTGACTGTTAGTTGCTCCTATTTAATAAAATAAAAAATAAAATAAGATAGTTATTACTAGAAAAAGAGAGAGAGAGAGAGAACTGAGACAGTACCACTGTTTTTAATATATTAATATAAATATGGGCACTATTACAGAACGTCGAAGGTTATTTCAAATAATATGTCACCCATGAAGAAGAACCGGCAAGAAATTCCACGGTTACCCTTTATAAAGTTACTGGCGTTTACTTTCTTATATTTTAGTCACTGAACCCTAAAAAGTGTGTATAAAGTTAGCGCAGAGTGCTTCAATCCTGTTTATGGCGCAGTAACCGGGATCCCACGTGGTCCTCATACAAATATACGTAATTATATAAACGAATACTTTATTTATTGTTTACTTTTACTGATCCTTGTGTATTGCCGATTGAAGCGAAGTATTTCCAGTTTTATGTTCCTTCGCAGTTCTATATTTGTTTAATGTCTATTTATTGTCAGATTTGGAGAGGCTTTGTGTTGCTTAAGGCCGATTTAGATTGGAATGTAATCTGTTTAGGGTAGAAATGTATAAATGTAGGTACACATATATACACGTTTATTTTAGAATGAATTACGATAATTTGTCTCATCATCGTCATTCATCATTTTAGCCGGAAAACGTCCACTGTTGAACACAGAACTCCCCCATGTCGCTCGCCACTACGAACGGTCCTGTGTGCCTCGTATCATCGTCCATCTGTTCTGCGAGCACTGTGCCCTGCCCACAGCCACTTAAGTTAGGCGATTCTTCGGGTAATGTTGGCAACATTGGTTCTCCTGCAAACATCTTTATTCCTGATGCAATCACGCAAGGATACACCGAACATAGCCCTTTCCATTATTGATAAGCCATCTGATGAAGCCGATTGTAAGCAACCACGTTTTAGGGCAGACATGCACAGACCGCGGCCCGCGGGGCGCGTACGGCCCCCGGCAATATGCCAGTGGCCCGCCAGCAAGCTAGCTCTTTTCAGATCACAAATAAATTCGGGCAATTACAATCATTTTTCAAATTACAAGAAAATGCCTGAATAATTCAATAAAACTGCAGTTAATCTTAGCTTTGTCGAAAAGTTAGATATTTTAATTCAATTTTTGAACGATTTTCTGAGTTTCAAAAAGTTAAACCTCTATGGGACATATTTAGCAATCCTTTCACCATTTCAGCTGAAACTCCACTAGAGTCAATGCAGTTAGAATTAATCGATAGTCAAAACGATCAAGATTTTCGCAACAAATTCAATGAAGGAGACTTGCTGAACTTTTACCGTTGCATTGATAAAACTATGTACAAAGAGTGCGCCAGCTTATTTGATTCTACTTATATATGTGAACAAACTCTTTCAGTATTGAATAATAACAAAACAAAACCGCCTTGCAAATGAAAGTTTGCACATTGCACAGCAATTTTACGTGTAAGCTACAATTAAATTTTAGCCAAATATAAAAAAGATTGTGAGCACAATGCAGAGCCACGCTTCAAAAACTCATGGCAAAATGTGTCTTTGCTCTAATAAATTATAAGTTACCATCTCTTGTACCACATTTAATGCAAATAAATGGCTTTGACTTTGACTTTAAAAAATAGTATAAATTATAAATAAATTTTATAAATTTTAAAACTAATTAATAATACTATTAAAGACATAAAACCGTCTCGATTTCCCAACATTATTTTACTGCTTAAAACAATACATACTTCACTGTTCGGGTTTCTACCAACCGCCAACTCAATATCTACCATTTCCCAAGATATTTCGTTTCTGATACATAAGGCTAACTTATTATAAGATGAGCGTAGAGATTAGAACATAATAGATGTAGTTTAATTAGCTTCAGACAAGCTCGTACATCCATTGTCGAGCCCACTATCATTACAATCTATTCTGCGGACTCGCTTTCTTTTATCACGGATGTATCATGATTAGAAGTGATAGCGAGACATTTTTCAAACAAAATGTAGATATTATTTTTTGTACATATTGTTTTAAAATTTGTTTAATAAATGTAAGCTATAATTTTTCCCTTACGATGTTGAAACCTCTACGGTCTGGACTAAGCGTTTCGCCTCGTCGTTTATATCGCGTACATCGAAGGACTGGAACAATTTGCCTGCTCCGGTCTTCCCATAGCATAGCATAGCATATTCAGCCTTTTAATGTTCCCACTGCTGGGACTCAGGCCTCCTCTCTCTAGGAGAGGGAATGGGCCGTAATCCACCACGCGGGCCCAGTGCGGGTTGGTGTATGTCACATGTCTTCGAATTTTTGTTCTAGGACATGCCGGTTTCCTTCACCGTTTTGAGAGCAGTGGTGATGAAATAAATTACACAAAGTAATACGCCTGGCTGGGTTTGAACCCGCGACCTACAATTCGTAAGTCGGGGCTGTTACCACTCGGCCACCACTACTCAATCCGGTCTTCCCATCTGATTATAATTTGGGTGTCTTCAAGGCTAGAGTGAATAAGCTCTTTATAAACTAGTGCGTAATCAACGAATGCATCACTGCTTACCATCAGGTGAGATCGCAGTCAAACACTATTATAGTTTATATCAAATAAAAAAAAAACATATTTTTTTAACGATGCACATCTAAACTCACATACACAAGACGGCCATGTTTGTTCCTTGCGGGAGTCGAACTCGTGACACGCAATGCAGCAGCCGATCGCTCAACCACTGCGCCAACTGTACCGTCGTTTTTTTTTAGGTGGGAAATCATCCATTGTCTTCTCCCGCTCTTGTGAGGAGCGCGAGGGCGTGTCAGACTTTTACTGACTAAAACATACAAACACACCTATGTTCATTCTTTGCCTTGCGTTCCAGGACCCTGGGTTTTCTTTTCAGAAGCGAACCCATGGCCCCAGTAAGCTTCGACCCTGCTGGGCCACTACTGTTTTGCTAACATTTCCTTGAGGCACGCGTGGCTATGCACCGTCAAGAGCTCAGGCTCATTCCGGACTGTTACCGGACGGTCGGACAGCGAGCTACCCATTGCTCGCCGTCCGATGTGACCTGGAGAGGGCTGGCTCGTTCGTTGAATAGTAAAAAAAATCATTAAAAATATCTTTTGTAATCTGTTTTTATTCAATGCAAGCTTACTCTTTAATAGACCTACCAGGGGCAGAGATATTGGTTACAAACATTTATTTCAACTTCATTCTACAATAGTGGTACTTATAATATTTATACTCAATGCAACAAGGCATTCAGAAAACCGGGCACGTGCGAGTCGGACTCGCGCACTGAGGGTTCCGTACAAACTTACCTACGAAAACAGTTCAATTCCCGAATTGAGTTACAATGATTTTTCCAAAGCACAAAAAATGGTTTTTTTTTTTGTTACATAACTACAAATTTACAGTTTTCAGATTGATTCCCATATCTGTGCTATACTTACAATGTTTGCCTAAGGCGATCTTCTTTTTTTTCGACTCGATGGTAAACTCGTCAAACTGTTTGGCCTCAATAGGTGGCTACATTAAGACGATCTCATTGGTACCTTCATTACAATTATTAAAATAAAAATTCTCGTCTCATCCAGTACCCTATACTTATCCTAAATCCACATCCGTGTACAATCGTCTATACAATACGCAATTCAATAGAACAGATCGCGGCCCATAAATAAAGCGATGGACACATCCAATTTTACCGCGAGGACGCTTGCCCACTCGTCTTGCGGAATGGCGGCGCCGCCGGCTGAAATACAGCCTTATTGCTGGCCCTTTCTGTCCACCATTGAAACGAACACTACTGTTTGTTTTTTGAAGATTTTTTAGAGAGTTTTTTCGCTTTTATTTGGATTGGAGAGATTTATTTTGTTAAAGGTAGGTGTTTTTAGGGCTCGCGAAGTATGGAGGATTTGCAAAAAAAAATTAAGGTTTCGATAATGATAGAACAGATATTTGTTACTTAGTGAAAAAGTAACTAGTAATTTATACAATACTTTAACAACTGTTAACCCCTTCAGATCTCTCTTGCCAGTTCTTATTGAATCACTGGTGCATTTGTCTATACGTTTATCATAGCTAATTTTTGAACACATGATTATGAACTTCGGTGACCCAAACTTGGACCAATTTTGGGAAACATATCAGAAAAATAAAAGATAAACCAAATCATTCAAACAGTACTGCGCGACATATGGAAAGATGGGGTTATTGTGAGGATCCCAAATGTATATTTTTCTTAATTTTAAAATATATTTTTTTTTAAGTTATTTGAAAAAATTGATGAAAAAAACTACGTAAAATATTAATTACTAGAAAATCTTTAAGGATTTAATGGTTTCAAAATAACTTGATGGGAGTTATCGTTTCGAAACTTTAATCTATGACGACAAACTCGTCAGCGGGCACAAAGCTCTACAAACTACAAATTGATTTTGATGAAACTTGTGTGGTGAAAAATGTGATTCGACCATTACATATTTACTGTATGGACTTTAAAAGAGACTTTGACCCCTGAGTTTGTTTCGGTGTTTCTTCTCAGGGTAGTCAGCTAGGAAACACCGGCCTCATCTAGTTTTAAAAATGACGAAAAAAAAAAATTGACGTGTAAAAGTGTTTTTTAAACCTATTTACAAAATAAATATCATTTATCATTTATCAAACAAAGGCCAAACGTACAGATATACGTATATAAATATTCGAACAACGTAAAACAATTTTTTTATTGTACCAATTCGTACGGCTTAACTTTGAATGCACACAGTCATTTTTATTTGAACAAAAAGTCTCTATTTGATCTGAAGGTTTTTTTTAGGTAGGAAATCATCCAATGACTTCTCCCACTCTAGGGTGGAGCGACGCACCCTGAGTCAGACTTTTACTGACTAAATCCCACTTCTTTTAATAATAATAATAAATAATAATAACTATTGTATTTTTACTATTTTTTATATTTTTAAATGTTTTTTATTTTATTTATGTTTTAAGAAATATTTAAAAATGTACAAAATATGTATATAAAGTAAATAAAGGAAATAATAATAAACCTTTATTATTCCAAAACATACACAAATGTTACATTGTTGGAGCATAGCTAAGTGAGTCAGAGCAAAAAGACCCTGACCTCTAAACTAGGAATAACCTGTTTCTTAGAAGTCAGTGTACCTTCGAAATTATGTACGCTTATGACTATACAATTATAACCTGGATAGGACACAGTAATACAAAAAACTATAATATAAATAAAACGTAAATATTATTGCAAAATGTTTATCCAGGGGAAAAGATATTTGATAGCGAAAACATAATAAAGGGAGAGAAAAAAACAAAGGTGTTATATAATTAGTTATGTGTGATAGGTGTGTGTGATTGATGGTAAAAATGTGAGAGTATGTGTGGGTTAAGTGTAAGTGTGTTTGTATTTGTATATAGGAATGAGTGTGAGCGAAATATTTAATAATTTTAGTTCTTTTTTTTTTTTATTTGTCCTTGTGGAATTTAAGTGTTAAAGTTGGCATAGAATTAGATTATTAGATTTCCCATCAGAAGATCCTCAGTCTTGCGATAGTCGAGTTTCATGAGATATTCTTGTAAGGCTAGTTTACACTGATATTTAGTTTTATGAAATATTCTTAGTGATTTATTCAACTGGTTGTACATTTTCGAACTGCAGATATAGTAATGCCTTTTAGTGAAGGATGTTTTGCATGACTGCAGGGGAACACTTCTGTGTTCCTTCTTTGCCTTGTGTCCCAGGACCCCTTTGGTCTGTAGGTATGTTGAGATAAGCTGCTACCAGCGGCTTGGCTCGCGTGATAGTAAAAAATTATCCCAAGGGAACACACTTCCGAGATAAAAAGTATTCTATGTGCTATTCCAGGCACACACACACACACACACACATGCACATGGCACACACACACACACATGCACACACACTCACACACACATGCACATGCGTACACACACACACACACACACACACACACACATGGCACATGGTCTATCCGTGTACCAAGTTTCATCGAAATATATTCAGTAGTTTTTGCGTGAAAGGGCAACAAACATCCACCTATCCACACACAAACCTTCGCGTTTATAATATTAGTAGGATTATAAATGTATGGTTCAAGAACCACGATATCTTAAAATAATCATGAATTATGGTTTGAAAAACATTGAGCAGTGGTGGCCGAGTGGTAACGGCCCCGACTTACGAGTTATAGGTCGTGGGTTCAAACCCAGCCAGGCGCATTACTTTGTGTAATTTATTTCATCACCACTGCTCTCATAACGGTAAAGGAAAACATCGTGAGGAAACCGGCATGTCTTAGAACCAAAAATTCGAAGACATGTGACGTCCACCAACCCGCACTGGGCCCGCGTGGTGGATTACGGCCCATTTCCTCTCCTAGAGAGGAAGCCTGAGTCCCAACAGTGGGAACATTATAAGGCCGACTATGCTATGCTATGGTTTGAAAAAAAGGAGACTGCTACATGGCTTATATATAGCTCCATCTCTCTCTGAATCAAATGAATCGATATCAGACTTGAAATAGATGCCTACATAAGATCGAATCAATTTGCATTGTTTCGTTTACGGACAAGGGAATGACAAAGGCCCAAAGAACAAGATTCAACAATACTCTTTTATTTCTTTCTATTTCTGAAATTGATTTAAATTTTGATTCTAGACATAACTATTTTTGTGATATAATTATCATCATCTTTTCAGTCGATTATTCCATTTACACAGCAAGCAGGAATAAAGTTCAACTTGAGGCAGGAAAATGCTCAGCCTCAAATGGTGCGATCAACTAATACAACATTCATCATCATCATCATCATCATCATTTCAGCCGAAAGACGTCCACTGCTTGACATATGCCTCCCCCAAGCGTCGCCACAGCGTCTGCATCCATCGGACTCCCGCAACCGTTACCAAGTCATCGGTCCACCTTGTAGGAGGCCTTCCAACGCTACGTCTTCCGGTACGGTATACAACATTAGCTGAAGCTGAAATTCAAATATTGTAGTGGCTTGAGAGTCAGAACCAAGAACCCTACTCAGATCAATTAAAAATAAGTTTTTTTTTCTTTTCTTTTTTTAATTGATATAAACCAGTGCTTGACTGTGATCCCACCTGATGGTAAGCAGTGATGCAATCATTGATGGTGAGACGCACTAGTTTATTAAGAGGCTATTCACTAAATATAGTTGGACGGGAAGACCGCAGCAGGCAAATTATTCCAGTCCTCCGACGTACGCGGTATAAACGACAAGGCGAAACGTTTAGTCCGGACCGTTGAAGTTTCAACAACGTAACGTACTTAATGTAGTCCTTCTTATATACATACATAATCAGTATTATATTATTATCTGTGTTGGAACTCAGGTCTCCTTTCTAGGTAAGGGAATGCGCCGTAACCCACCAGATCTCATTTACAATAAATTAATCCTCTTGACCGAATTTTGATCGCAGTGGCGTATTTCAACAGAAATTAGCCAGGTATGCAGGATATATTATAGTGCACTCTCTATTATTTTACTCTCATAGTTCGATGGGACGGCAATCCGACACAACCGGGGAGAGATCAGGCACGGAACCAACGGTCGATCTCATTAATCTATATATATATCGTGGCGTGATCATAGAAATTGATCACTTCATGATATGGCCAATTAAAACTGGCCAGCTCCCCTAGCCAAGTTACTATCGTTTCGTTTGCGTCAAACGTCTCGAGTAGGCCACGCCTCCGATTCCTTTGTTCTGACGTCATCTCAACGCTCAGTCACGTGGTCAGACCAAAGGAATCGGAGGCGTGGCCTACTCAAAGCGTGGGTTACGATCGTTTCGTTTGCGTAGATCATTTAAACGTTAACATTAGATGATAATATCGATCCTCGTTTGTTCTTATCATTGATGTAGGATTTCTATGATAGTAAAAAGTCTAAAGAAAGTAGGCCAAACGAAGATTGAAATATCGTCAAACTTTAACTTTAGAAACGATCTGGCCAGTTTTAGTCGGCCATAAAATGAAGTGATCATTTCAAATTTTAAAGCGAAATACCATAAATACCACTGATTAATCACGAAATCTCAGAAACTATAACATCTACAAACTTAAATTTTTAGGTAGGTTCCTTATAGGATGTAGATATCCGCTAAGAACGGATTTTACGAAACACCAACCTTAAGGGGGTAAAACGTGGGTTGGAAGTTTGTATGGAGAACGCGGGCGAAACCGCTGGCAGAAGCTAGTGCTCCTATAACGTGCTGAGAGAAGATTCCAGAAAAATAAAATCTATCATTTAATGGAGACCATGCCTTGAAGGATAAAGAAATGTATGGATAAATGAGGAGGTCATACAAGATATTCATTAAACCCCGAGCGAACGCCGGCGTTCGAACGTCATTGTCTTTCTATTGTGTCTCTAATTACGCTACTCAATAGGTTAAATAAAAAAGTTTTAAGATTTTTTTTACGTTGTTTATTCTGCACGTATTTACACATTATTTGGAGTGTTTATGTAAATTATGTCCTCCAGCTTTTGCCAGCAACTTCACTGCCATGCTTGTCCCGAAGAACCTTGTATTTTTAGCTAAGGCACTCATTGATAGTAAAGCTGTTGAGTATCAAGCTCAAGGTGTGCTGCTGGTGGTCTTACTATGTAATAAAACTGTTTGGTTTGATTTTTATGAGACTGTATTCACGTAGGTATGCGTATTAATAATTTTTGGGACAAGCGATATGATATATGCGTACGCGCAAGGTGTCGGCCAGCGAGTGAGAGGAGAGGGAATACCGCGACTGCGATGTTGTGTGTGGCCCGATGTGACGTCAGGAACAAAAGCATTAAAAAAAATCAAAAAAAAAAAAGCATTATATTACAAAAAGAATCTTCGTAACCAGATTACCACTATTTCTAGAGATCACCTTCTATAAAATATAATTGAATATCTTTATACTCGTAATACTTATATATTAGCTGCTGGCAGTGGCTTCGCCCGCGCATATGTAGAAAATTTTCCCAAGGAAGTAAGACTATCCTATGTGCTAGCTATTATTTTTGGGCATGGTCTATCCGTGTGCCAAATTACTTTTAAATCCGTTCAGCCATTCAAGCGTAAGGAAGCCACAAACATAAAAACACACTTACCTACAAATTTTCGCCATTACTATTATGATTAGTTTAATAGTCCTAAATAAACGATTAATTAATAAAATTGAACAGACAGAATAAAATCTTTTAAATCCAAAAGATTTCAGTTTATTACACATTAAAAAATCTTTTCGCCTTAATATGTTCAACCTATCAAATCGACCACAAACTAATCTGTCAAAAAAATAACTCTCCTCACAAAGATTTGAATATTTTTCGAACAAAAAAAAAAGAAAAAAAATCTAATCTATCCCAATCGACAGCAGTTGTTTCAATGCCGATTTCCGAAGAGCCTGCCCGAGGTGGAATACGATTTACATTGAAATGCGGGCTCTCGGCCGATGCTCTCATAAAATTTGCTCCACCCCAAGAAATCGAGACAGAGACATTTGAAGGCTTTTTCAATCAGAATTCAAAGTTCACTGTAATAATACTGAGGGTTTTGAGAGATTTTCAATATGAAGGCCTTTTTGCATTATGTTGAGTCCATCTGAAAGGATACGAGCATATTTTTAATTGAAAAGTGGGGTTTGGTGTATCTTGAGTTAGAATTGTACACGTATTTTTAATTATGTTTGCCCTGTATTTTGTTTATGTGGTGTACAATAAAGAATATAATAAATAAATAAATAATAAATTGTAGAAAATATGGAATACAACATATAAGAAACCATTTCATAGGATTGATCGATTCTTCCAGAATATAAAGTGGCCAAAAACAGACAATTCTACAGGTTTTTTTTTTTTCTAATTATTTAAATAGTTCTATAAGCTTACATCTTACAAACCAACAACTTAATTTAATTATACTAATATATTTTTCTGGAAGAAATGGTTACGTATTTGGAACATGCTTGCTTCGGCGAATTTTGAACAACACTTCACAAAACAGACAAGATCAGAGCTTTGGAGCTTTAGACAACTGACATTTTATCAATGACAGCGTCACGATAGCAATTGTCTAAAAGTCGAAATATAAACATGGCATTGCCAAGCGCTATCGAAAAGTCAGGTACTTAATTAAACCTTTATAATTATGGCATTTCAACAGTCGACATATATGTATGTATGCAGTTATATAAAAGCAAAATACCACTCACTGATTAAATGAATTAATTCATTAACGCTCAGGCGGTAGCCGGCGCCCGGAAGCCATTGTCTTACTATTGTGTCTCTAATTACGCACGTCAAAAGGTTAATCACGAAATCTCAGAAACTATAACTCTTACAAACTTAAAATGTAGCAGGTACAATGCGTTCCAAATAAGAATAGGATCGATTGCCATGTTGTGACGTCACGTCATAATGTCAAATAGAAGAATTATTATGATGAGGAATACAAGAAATTGTTAAAATTTAATTTTTTTACGAACTGTGAACGAAAAAAGTTCATCAGAATCCAGTTCTTCAATTTTGCTCACCTCTGAGTTCTTCAAATTTGCCCAATTTCTTGCGATTTGACAGTATGACGTGACGTCACAATATGGCAATCGATCCTATTCTTATTTGGAACGCATTGTAGGTTCCTTATAGGGTGTAGACATCCGCTAAGAACGTATTTTACGAAACTTCAACCCTAAGGGAGTAAAACGGGGGTTGGAAGTTTGTATGTAGAAACCTACTATTACGCGGACAAAGCCGCTGGAAGAAGCTAGTCACTGATAAAATTACCTACACTTTATCATGAGTCTCAAGCATACCTTTTTATTAATAAGCTCGTGCTTTACTACTTTCTCATCAGATGTTAAACGATCATGCGGCCAATGTTTTTTTTTTGTTTTAGGTGGGAAACCATCCAAAAGGTCCAAAATTGCGTACAGCAGACTTCCGCGCGGTCCCATACAAAAGTGCTCCGTTGCGGTGACCTGCGCGGGCATCCGTTGTGGGTAGCCGACTACATGCACACCGTTAAAGTTGAACTAGTGACACTGCGTAAGTAATAATCCGGTTTCCGTGACGGGGACCGTCAGCGTACGCTTTACGCAGTATCAGCCCTAAAACCCATTCCTATGTTCCTTCTTTGTCTTCATTCTAGGACTACGAGGTTCTAGTAGGCTTCGACCCTACTGGGCCTCTACGGTTATGCTGATATCTCCTTGAAGCGCGCGTGGAACACCATGCGCTTTCGCTGACTCGGACTCTATCCGGATGATTACCAGACGGCCAGAAGGCAAGCTACCCATTGCTCGCCGTCGCAAGTCCACGCCTACGGTGGCTGGAAATTGGGGGCAGGATCCCGGCAGCTAGGGCGTGAGAAAGTCGGTTCCCTCACGCGTGCGGCCGCCTTCTTTGCTAGCATTACTGCTTCGTAAAAGGAGGCGACCGCCTGCCATTCCTCCTCGCTCCGGACTATAGCCTGTACCAGGGCCCGGCGTGAAAGGTCGTTGCCAGCAACCGCCCCCACGAGGACACGGCGGTGCTTTGCCCAAGCGGAGCAGACCTCCACCGTATGCTCTACCATGTCCTCCGGGCGGTCCACAGAATGGTGACACCCGGGCGTTTCTTCCACACATGTGGTCAACGATGGAGCACGCTTACCTAGAAGTTACCAGTGTGGCATCGCGAAATAACTAGTTGTAATGTAGGTGACATTACAACTAGTTATTTCAAAGTAAATCAAAAACAGTTAAAGACAAACCACCCTGAAAATATACAAATGAAACACTTATTACCTCACCACATAGAAAACTTTCACCAACACAAATTCACCTATAGGTCACATAATTATTCCGTGATTGTTCCCAAAAACTAATTAAAGCTGAACTTTGGTTCAATTACGTTGGACACCGGGAGGGCCGGACGCTGTCCGGTCACTCGGTACCGGTCCGATATTTGAACGGTCGGCCAGCTGCCTCGTCGAGCCACCGTCATTTATTATGGTTGCTAGACTACTTTTTTGTTTATGTGAAGTTTAGATTAAAATAATATTTATCTATCTTCTTCGTCGTATCAATATTTCCAAAATTAAATAGGCTTCTAATTAGGCATGTGTTTTAGTGCATCGACTCACTATTCTGAAACATTAGTGTTCCAAAAGATTGAAACATCAGTAATGTTTTAAATTCATCACTTGGAACGATTGGAACATTGGAACACTCTTAACTTTAAGTGACCTGTGGCCCAAGTCTGCTATTTTTATAAATTCGTCATTCCAACACGATCCCATTGTCATTTTGCTAAAAGTTCGTAATCTGCTAATTCATAATGATCGATCATTGATCGGTCAATGGTCTCGTAATAGAGTTGTGGTAGAATGACAATATCGAGCTTATTAAAAGCAATGACTGCACAATGACGTTCTAATGGTAGATCACTGATCAAAGGAACTGTCAAAATTTTAGCAGATTACCGTATACGTCAGACATTCATTTGTCAATATGTACGAGATTACCATTCTATGCCACTTCTTTCAATGGAGTGTCAGTAGTTGACCATTTGAAAGTCATAATGACGCCATTATATTAGTAGATTACCAAACTTGTCAAAATCAACAATTATGAAATCAATGATAGACCATTCTGACACTATTGTGACTTGCGGCCCTGCACTCTTCTTAAAATTCAAATTAAAACGTAAATAATGTGAATATAATTATTAATGACCAGAACTAGCAGACTTGAGGCCCTGCCCCCTTCTTAAAATTCAAATTAAAACGTAAATAACGTGAATATAATTAATGACCAGAACTAAAAATATCTACTTAAAATTATTCTTTAGGTATTTATATGTACTTAATTCTCTCTTAGTGCTCGCCTACGTCATAAAAGGAAACCTTGTGCAAAATTTCACGCTCCTAATACCAATAGTTTTGGCTGTGTGTTGATGTGTCAGTCAGTCAGTTTCTCCTTTTATATATATAGATAGATAGATAGATAATTTTAGAAATTTGTTTCTACATAATATGAAACTAACAGCGGAACAGCAGGTACCTATCTATAACAATTAAACTTAAAAAAATAATAATATTGTTAGTCATTAAATTTATACTTTGGCAGGACTAAACTGTAATTGGCGGCCATTGTATTGTACAATGTTCGTTATTTCAAGTAACAAAACGAACAATAACAGCGTGGCTTGTCGTTGAAAATTAAACGTTATTTTGTGCGCAAAACATTATTTTCTTTTCCGTAAAATTAAACAGTTGCGGAACAAAACACAAAACGTACAATTTTACTGTTAGGGTTGTTTCACATGAGCAGGTTACTCATTGCAAATACAAATACAAAAACAACATGACATTGTTTCTATTTTATACTCACTGAATTACATCACATGCGCATATCTGACTGGCCTGTTGGTCTAGTGGTTAGTGGCCCTGACTCCTATGCCGAAGGTCGTGGGTTCGATTCTCACCCAGAACAAATGTTTGTGTGATAAGCACGATCATTTGTTCTGTGTCTGGGTTTAATTTATCTATAATATGTATGTATTTAGAAATATATAAGTATGTGGCGTTGTGTGAAAGTTGTGGATTATTATTATTACATACAATTTGGTCTATAATGTTAATTAACGATTACGGAGATTAGATTACACCCGAGTAGGTATTTATTTATGTATTTTGAAGAAAATACTAGATTGAGATTTTTTCTTTTTTGAGGTCGAAAATAATCTATTGACTTCTCTCGCTCTATGACGGAACGCGAGGGCGTCTCAGACTTTCACTAACTAAAACACACCTATGTTCCTTCAGTTGCCCTTTGCGTTCCAGGACCACAGATTTCCGTTTCGGAAGTCAAAAAACAGATCCAGGTAAACACAACATTCGATGTCATTAAAAAAATAGCAGTCAAATAGGTGAATTCGAGCAAAGATGAAAACGAAGTAAACTTAAATAATTAAGAGGTTTCCTCAATTTTTTAAATTTACTTTGTTCGTCCTAGAGGCTATCTTTTAATAAAATAATTAAACCTAATTTAATAAATGTCGGGCATCAAAGATATACTAAGACTATACTGTTTTAATCTCGTCAGGTAGGATCGCAGTCAAGCTCTAGTCTACATCAATTTAAAAAAAATATCTATATTAAAATACTCAACAGCGTCATGTCACTCATAAAAACATTTACACTAATTTTCATTTACACTAACTTTTACTCTTTTTACTTTTAAAATCTTTTCCAAGAAATCATCGGTCTGTCTTAAGCCTTACTTCCACGCGTCGCGTTCCTTATTCTCATGATAGTCAACTAATTTGAAAATTAAGTCAGGTCCTCACTGTTTGATATTGTCTCCTGCTACTTAAATTAACTTGGTACAATTTTATGAAAGCATTCATTATTATATTTTAAAATACTTTTATTTATTTTAATTATACCAAGATTTTAACTTTACAGAGTAGATAAAAATAGAATCAAGTGGTTTAAATTTCGATTACATGTCGGGCAGTGTGTGTCGAAATTGCGTTAGTATTAATTAGTATTAATTCCGTCAAGCCCGTGCCAACATTAGACCACAAGACGTCGCCCGGGTGTCACCACTGTGTGGACCGCCCGGAGGACACGGTAGAGGTGTGCCCCGCTTGGGCAGAGCAACGCCGTGTCCTCGTGAGGGAGATTGGTGGCAACGATCTCTCGCGCCGGGCCTTGGTACAGGCCATGGTCCGAAGCGAGGAGGAGTGGCAGGCGGTCGCCTCCTTCTGCGAAGCAGTAACGTTAGCAAAGGAGGAGGCCGCACGTGCACGCGCGAGGGAGCGGCCTTTACGCCCCAGCCGCCGGGATCCCGATCCCGATTTCTGGCCACCGTAGGCGCCGACGGCCATCGGACTTCGAGCAATAGGTAGCCCGCCGTCCGATCGTCCGGTATCCGTCCGGACCAAGCCCAAGTCGTCAACGGCGCGTACTGTTCCACGCGCGCCTCAAGGAGATGTCAGCAAACCGTAGGGACCCAGCAGGGTCGGGACGATCGACCGGCGTAAGGCAACGAAGGAACAGGAGTGGGTTTTTAGTCATTAAAAGTCTGACACGCCCTGTCGCTCCGCCCAAGAGCGGGGGATGTCATTGGATGATTTTCCCACAGAAAAAAAAAGATCACGGCTGTGCACCACCGGTACATCGTGAACATCCCACCCTTACGAATCCCACAAAGCGTTTTGGGGACAGATTCATTGAGCGACTGTGCGTACAGCTATGACCATGTGGAATTCGCAAAATAGCGTACTCCATTGTCAGCACCATCATCGCTTACCATCTAGTGAGACAGTCATCAGTGACCAAATGCAAGTTTTATAGGAAGCGTTTGACCTGACTGATGATCCAAAAAATATATAGATAAGTAGATGCATTTCTCTGGGGTTGAATACTCAAGTCGGCCAAGGTGTTATTATATATTTGTCGGAGAAGTCAATAGTACGGAAGCTTGAGAACGAATGAACGAGCTAAGTGAAAAGTGACACATGTCACTTTGACATCCGCGCTGACGTTTGCACGAACCGAGCAGATAAAAGTGCCGACCGCAGAGGTGCGGGGACCTTTCCTCTGTCGGCAGCCGTGCAAACCTCTACGTCGAGTCTCGGAAACTGTTTCACGGCTCGTTGTGTGAAGTGAATACCTAAAACTTGCATCATAATCACAAAGTACTTTGTAAATCATAATAAATCAGTTGTGTAATCCGGAATAGTTTGTTTATTGCTCGATACCCAGCCATCGCCCACAAAACAGAGTCCCTAGCTTCAATGACGATCGGCATCTTTGCGCCGACATATTTATCAGGACTGTTTTTGGACAGTCCTGATAAATATGTCCAGCCTAAAGTCAGAAATTGCACCAATTTTTATTTTTTTGAGGTATTAAATCATCAGACGATTTCTCCCATTCTAGAGTGGATTGAGAGAACGTTTTAGACTTTTACTGACAAAAACCCACCTGTGTCATTCAGTTGCTCTTTGCGTTCTAGGGCCACGGTGGACTACGTACCTTCGACGATTTATGACCTACCAGACTGCAGGATGACGAGCTACCCATTGCCTGCCCGATTTCCGGCCACCGTAGGCGCGGGCTTGCGGACGGTGAGCAATGGGTGGCTCGCCGTCCGACCATCGCCCAAGTCGTCGACGGCGCGTAGTGTTCCACGCGCGCCTCAAGGAGATGTCAGCAACCGTAGGGGCCCAGCAGGGTCGAAGCCTACTGGGGCCATGGGTGATGTGAAAGAGATCCCCGGGGCCCTGGAAAAAAGATTGCAAAGAAGGAACAGGAGTGGGTTTTTAGTCAGTAAAAGTCTGACACTATCTCCCGCTCGCGGGGATCTCATTAGATGATTTTCCCACCCGAAAAAAAAACCCATTGCCTGCCATCCGCAAACCCGCGCCTAAGGAGGCTGAAGATCGCCCTATAACTCTCGACGCCCTATAACTCTCGACGCCCGGCGCGTCTTATATAAAAAAACTGATATTCATCCGTACCTACACTCTAAGGTTCAGTTGAAAACCACCGTCAGGCAACTGCTACGTAATTGTCTGGCATTATGCTGAACTGGACCTATTTGACGTAGCCGTGTGCCATATTGTTAATTTTATTTCTTCACATTTTTTTTATGTTTAATTTTAGTTTGCAAATCATTTACTTGTTTCAATTAATTGAATCATGGTGTGTCAAATAAACATATTTTCTTTCTTTTCTTTCTTTTCTTTCTTTTCTTTCTTTTCTTTCTTTTCTTTCTTTTCTTTCTTTTCTTTCTTTTCTTTCTTTTCTTTCTTTTCTTTCTTTTCTTTCTTTTCTTTCTTTTCTTTCTTTTCTTTCTTTTCTTTCTTTTCTTTCTTTTCTTTCTTTTCTTTCTTTTCTTTCTTTTCTTTCTTTTCTTTCTTTTCTTTCTTTTCTTTCTTTTCTTTCTTTTCTTTCTTTTCTTTCTTTTCTTTCTTTTCTTTCTTTTCTTTCTTTTCTTTCTTTTCTTTCTTTTCCTTCTTTTCTTTCTTTCTTCTATAGCGGCGGCTGGTGCCCGAGGATATACGTTCCCTCACGGTTGCAGCTATTTCTTTGCTGGAATTACTACTTCAGAAAAGGAGGCGGCCGCTTTCCATTTCCTTTCGCTCTGGACCATGGATATTTTACCACTCATGTAGATACTAATTGTAGCCAAGTAATATATTATTAACATTAAAACAAAAAGCAAAGAACACAATCATTACAAGAAAACGTCTGTTACCTTTAAAATGGTTTCATTAAGGATATAATTAGAAGTCGAAATGGTTCAGCGTCCTTTTAATTTAGCTCTGAGAGTTCCAAAGAGGACAATGGGCAGAGAAAATAAACAATTTTCTCATAAAAAATATACATTTTCTTTTTATTTTATTTTTTAAGGTTCCGTACCTCACTCGCCAAAAACGGAATCCTTATACACCCCTATTTTTTAATTAATACAAAAAAATGGATTTCTATCCGTATTCGTTATTGATCATAAACAAACGAAATCCCAAAATTGTCCACGAAAATTTGTCATAATTGGTAAATTCATAATTGAATCAAACATTTTGATCATCATTTATTCATTCATAATCAATAACACTGTACAATATTTCCATAAATTGAGTGACATTTTGGGATATAAACGAACGCTAATAACTTTGCTGTTTATGAATATTATTTAATGAGACTTTACTTAAATAATAAGAAGACCTTTTATAATAACCCTTTTAAGTATTTGTACTAATTAAAAATTAGTGGTGTATAATCATTTTATTTTCCATATGTCTGTTTAACCGTCTGTCAAAGCTTTTTTCTCAGGACTGGTTTTTTTTTTAGGTGGGAAATCATAAATAATGACTTTTTCGCTCTAAGGCGGAACGCCTCCCTTATCAGATTTTTACTGACTAAAACCACACCTATGTTCCTTTAGTTGCCCTTTGCATTTAGTTATCTTTTCAGAAGTCCACCCATGGCCCTTATGGAACTGGTGGAGGTATCAAGGTGAAATTAACATCAAATACTTAGGTCTGCTAGGCCCTTTGGAGCAATGAAAAAAAAACTTCTAACTAAGATAATGCAATGTAAATATATACGGCTGAATGGATTTGGATGACATTTGGCACACGGCTAGGTCATGTCCTAGAATAGCACGTAGGATTTTGAATGGAATTTTTATCCTGGAAGTATGTTCCCTTGGCACAATTTTTTTTACTTTCACGCAAGCGATGTCGCTGGCAGCAGTCAGTGATTGATAAAATGAGATAAATTAGGTACATGTTACCAATGTCTTCATATACAGCATTATTTTTAATTTAGAGTATGTGAAACCTGAATATAGTTTGTGCAGAATCAGTAACCGAATCGATTCCAATAATTTTTACACCATGTTATGTTTTTTCCCAAAAATATTTTAAAAAGTCACAAGAACAACACACGTCATGGCAGGTCATAGCGGGTATTAGGCGCCAGCGCACAGCTGCGGAAGCAAAGCAACCCCTAAGTCGTCCGGATGGCCCGGTAACCATATATTTTTGCGGACAACCAGGTAACATAGCAAGCTTATAACTTTTTGATTTTTCATGGTACAGTTATGAAATTTTGTACATAGATTCTTTATAGCACATATTTTGATGCTCGTAAGAAAATCAAAACCTATAAAGTACTTCGCGATGACATAGAATCCCGAAATTCGGCAAAAAGCTAGCTTCTTGGACATAAATATTGTCTCATAGCAAAAGTGGTTTCCAATTGTGGGTTAAGCTCGCCTACTAAAAAAGTTGTTTACAATAAACAATATGATAAAACTAGATAAAAAAACTGAAAACCGTAAATTTGTACTTACGTCACAAAACAATTACTTTTTAGCGATTCAATAAAATCGCAAAGCCTCGTAAATTTGTAACCCTCAGTGCGCGAGTCCGACTCGCACTTGACCCATTTTTTCTACCATTGTTCCTGAGTGTCTGTTATTTTAGCCAGATTACTTTGTTTTCGATGTCTTGAAGTTAATTTTATTATTGCTCTATACTTTTTAAAGTGATGGAGTAAAATATTTTAAATTACCACGTCTCTTCCTTTATATTTATTGTTACGATATTTTTTAATAATTGCAAACACTTTGAAGACAGTACTGATAATGATTTTGGAGGTAAGCGGAACAGAAAGTAAAGTCCCGCAAACTGCCCTATAGATGATTTCGGGCTGTTGTATATGTTCTAAACGCGCGGAGAACTTTAATTGCGCGATGCAGGATTAGTTCTTATGTGACGCCATAGATGTCGCTACAATGATTACCTAGGGACCTAGACTTTAACGAAAGTCTACATTATAGAACAGAAAAAAGATCGTGAGATCGCTATAGTAGTAGGAAGCAACCCAGCTAATTCTTTTTCAATATACATACTCGAAAACTCGCTCTTATCCCACCGCTTTTAGGCACGCAATAGACCGATATCCGCACTAGTGCAGAAAAGTGCGAGTGCTCTCCCCTGCCGCAATGTTATTACATTTATCGTATTAGACCCTCACGAGTCGCCGGTCAACCCCCGTTTATTCGTCGTTTGTTCGTAAAAGTCGTTTGATACACGTGCAAATTTGTCACTGCAGCCCTCGGCTCCATAAAACACTCGCCTACGGCTAGTGCGAATTCCGCCTCGGTCGCAATCATAAACTTTCTGGACTTGTATCAAAATGTACTATTTTTTAATGAGTGTTCTCTCTCAGGTCAACCTATGAGACTTAAACGGACTTGCCTATGGTAACGTTAATAAAATCCGCGAGCCAGGATGAACTAAGTGCTCGTTGGACCTCGGCTAAATTGGTCTTGGCAACGAATAGTCTCGAAGTTAGCCGAACACGCCCTAATCTTCTGTGTTTTTGAATATCGAATAAACATTTGTTTTCAGAATTTACTTGTAGCGACATCTATGTCACCACATGGAGACTTAAGAGGGTCCATTTCCACTCGCCTATTGTCAACATCGAGCATGATTTAAAAGCTTGTTACTTCATCTAACGCAATCCAACGCGATGTTTGATGAAAAGGCAACGCGAAAAAAAAAGAGATAACGCCTGAAAACTCTGTTAGCATTCGGTAATTCCGTGATTTACTCGAATATTTTACAAAACTTGTTCCAGGAAATACGTGTTTTTTTTTTTAATTTTAACAGTTTTTGAAAAAAAATTACGTCATTCAGAATCTTGATTAAATTTTTTGTTATACTTTTTTAATTTTTGAGTAAATTATGAAGTGTCAAAGTTCATGCAAAATAGCAGATTTTCAGAGGTCTTTACTGGATTAGTTTTACACAAATTTATAAATTGATTTAAATAGAAGCCTAGCCACCAGATACTGTGTTTCCAAAATATCTAATGAAAAATGTGTAATAACGTCATAATCGCGTAAGAGCGGTTGTATGAAAAACAGTGAAAATGTATGACGAGTTGCATCCCCTTAAAATCGTTTTCTGGTAAGTAATTGCTTTTCATTATTGCTATTTATTAAGTAGGTAATTAAATTGTTAATTACGTAGTAATGATCTTTGTAAGTTTTATTTTGCTAATTTATTTAGAGGAAGAAAAAAGAAAGAAAGAAAAACATTTTATTTGGCGGAAAAGAAACAAACTTAAGACTAACATAAATACAGGGTGTTTGGTGCATCGTGTGCCAAATTGAAATGGTCGATGAGAGGGGTCATCTGCTATCCTTTCAGATCCCTAAACACTTCTCATGCCCTATGAATTTTTTTCATCGACTTTTTATTGTTTTATGAAAATAAGACCCAAATTTTTCATTCAAATATATTTTTTTTTTAATATATAAGGCGTAGACTTTGAATTTTAATTTTATTTAGATATGTATTGTATTAGAGTACTTTTAAATTTAAAATTAGCTATCTAGTTTTTTTTTTAATTTACTCGCAAAGTTTTGAACTTAAATTAAAGCTGTCCATGTTTTAGCTATTTCCATGGCTATAAAAAAAAACCAAAAGCGACCGGAATCTTCCAACTCCCTCAAAAATTCTCTAGTTTATTCTCTTGCTAGTGATGTGCCACATGCCATAAAAATCTTTTTATTACTTTGTGAATTCGCTAGAATTATGAATCGAGTCACATAAGACTAATATTCAAAATTATGATTTAAAAAATATTTTTGCTTAAATTATACCTGAAAAACCTATTAAAAATGTTATTTCATTCTTATAAGGTAAAATCTGTCTCGTATCTCTTTTTTCGTAGGTTTTACTTTAACATTTATTTCATATTTTTTACAAATCCTGCTCAAATTGTTGGCCTCTGTTGCGAATGCAGGCCCGACATCTGTTTCGTATTTCGACAGTTGTTGTACGAAGTCGTACTTGCCGGGTTATTTAAGTTAAAGGTATCCTTGGTACCTTTGTAGTTTTCTAGAACCAGTAATAAGCCATCATCATCTTCCTGCCCTTGGGACCATGTCCTGAAATGCGGATTCCCCAACTTACTTTTTTCTAAGGTGGGAAATCATCAAATGACATCTCTCCCGCCCTTAGGTGGGGCGGGATGGCGTGTCAGACTTTTACTGACTAAAACCTACTCCTGTTCCTACTTTGCCTTTGTTCCAGGGCCCCGGGGTTCTCTTTCACATCACCCATGGCCCCAGTAGGCTTCGACCCTGCTGGGCCCCATGGTTACTGACATCTTCCTGAGGCGCGCGTGGAGCACTACGTGCCGTCAACGACTTGGGCTCGGTCCGGACGGTTACCGGACGGTCGGACAGCGACCTACCCATTGCTTGCCGTCCGCAAGCCCGCGCCTGCGATGGCCGGGATCGGAATCCCGGCGTCTGGGGCGTACGGCCGCCTCTTTTGCTAGCATTACTGCTAAGCAGAAGGAGGCGACCGCCTGCCACTCCTCCTCGCTCCCGAGCATGGCCTGTACCAAGGCCCGGCGCAAGAGATCGCTGCTACCGAGTGCCCCCACGAGGACACGGCGGTGCTCTGTCCAGGCGGGACATACCTCTACAGTATCCTCCGGGCGGTGCACACAATGGTGACATCCGGGCGTTTCTTCCGCACGAATGCAGTGCAGGAATCTCCCGAACTGACCATTTCCGGTGAGGACCTGCGTCATGCGGAAGGTTAGGACGCCGTGTAGTCTTTCCAGCCACTCCTCAAAAAGGGGACTTACCGCCTAATTGTGGTCGGCTTCCAGTCTAACTGTATGCGGCTGAATACCCCAGTTTTACATAAAGTGACTGCCGATCAGACCTCCACAAGCCAGTTACTGATCAACACGATACTCCTTGGATGGACTGATGCTCAAATTTTCTGGCGACTGACTAGGTAGTCAGACGCCAGTAGATCGCCAGTAGATTACGATTGACAACTGGGACCTACGACTTTACCTGCTTTTCGAGGCACAGGATGTCCTAGATAAGCTTAGAAAAATACAAATGTATTGAAAAATTCACACTGGCAGTTGCTTGGTTTCGAACTGGGTTCATGCATGAGTGGCGGATGTCTTACTCTCTTTGACACACAAGTAAGCTATTCAGTCCTGACTTAAAAACCTAGAGGTTTTTAAGTTGTGGCTATCAGGAAACACAGACTCCGGCAGAAATTCCACTCCCTAGCTGTACACACAATGAATGATTTGACTTTGACTGTTTTTTGAAAAGAAGCGCATTCCAGTCGCTTACGTAACGCAGTATTTACCTAGGTGCAACTGCCATGCAACTATTTATGCGCACCAAACATATAGAAATTAAAAAACTTTATAAACTACAACAATTGTCCCCATTTTGGTTCCAATTTTGGTTCCAATTTTGGTTCCAATTTTGGTTCCAATTTTGATTCCAATTTTAGTTCAATTTTTGGTTTAATATTTGGTTCCAACTGGGCTTACTTATTGCATAAGTATAGCATAATCAGCCTTTCAATGTTCTCACTGCTGGGACTCAGGCCTCCTATTTAGGAGAGGGAATGGGCTGTAATCCAACACGCGGGCCCAGTGCGGGTTGGTGAATGTCACATGTCTTCGAACTTTTGGTACTAAGACATGCCGGTTTCCTCATGATGTTTTCTTTCAGCGTTTTGAGAGCAGTGGTAATGAAATAAATAACACAAAGTAATGCGCCTGGCTGGGTTTGAACTCGCGACCTACAACTCGTAAGTCAGAGCTGTTATCACTCAGCCACCACTGCTCTCAACTTATTACTCTCTTACTTATTGGCCCAAAAAAATTGAAAACAAAAACCCCTTTTGAAAACTTCCTGTCCTTGTCCCAGTGGACTACGAGGAAAGCGGCGAAGACTTCAAATATAAACTTGGTTTATTGCAAAAGATACGCAACGCACAGTGATTAGCATAGATAAGTGTCCGTCCCAAAAGTTTTTGTCAAATAAGTATAACTTCTTATGAATATTTTAAGTTTATGGTCGAAACGGGGGCGAAATGCCATAGTTACTAACATGAAATAGACTCAAAGCTTCTTTTTTTTAGTTAATGTTTTTGGCTTAGATAAGTACTAAGTTCTTTAATCCATGTCTTCGTTTGAATATTCATTTAGAATTAGCATCAGAATATGGATGTACATATAGAAACCTCTAAAATTA
This sequence comes from Mythimna impura, assembly GCA_905147345.3. Taxonomy (NCBI): domain Eukaryota; kingdom Metazoa; phylum Arthropoda; class Insecta; order Lepidoptera; family Noctuidae; genus Mythimna; species Mythimna impura. The sequence continues at coordinate 3,448,224 of LR990352.1, forward strand.
CCAGCGTTTCTATAATATATTATGCATGTATTATACATATAAACCTTCCTCTTGAATCACTCTGTTTATTTAAAAAAACGCATCAAAATTCGTTGCGTAGTTTTAAAGATCTAAGCATACATAGGGACAGACACCGGGAAGTGACTTTGTTTTATACTATGTGGTGATTTATTATTTATTTAAGCTTCGTGTACAGTAGTGGTACAAAGGTGGACTTAATGCAACAAGGCATTCTTTACCAGTCAACCTTTGGGTTAAAAAAAAGACAACGCTGCGGTAGGTGGGCACAATAACTAAGTACTATTTTAAGAATAGAATGAAGTATCATTGAAATTAGGTGATTTTAATAATAAAATACAAATACACCACTAGTTTTTAATTAGTACAAACACTTAAAGGGTTTATTAGAAAAGGTCTTGTGTTATTATTTAAGTAAATTCTCAATAAATAATATTCATAAACAAAAAAGTTATTAGCGTTTCTTTATATCCCAAAATGTCACTCAATTTATGGAAATATTGTACAGGCTTATTGATTATGAATGAAAAACAATGGAAAAACAGCGCGTAGTATTTTCTAATAGAAATTGTTACGCACAATTGATTCAATAATGAATTTAACAATGGACAATTTTGCGATTTCGTTTTTTTTTTACTTTTGGCTACATAAATATGATCAGTAACGGGTACAGAGCCAATTTTTTTTTGGTACTAATTAGTAAATATAGGTGTATGAGCTAAAATAATAAACTAATAAATACTATGATAAATATTATATGATTTTAATTAAGGGAATTCAAAATGTACGTCATGAATTTGAGAAAGAAAAGAGTAAACTCATTTTCTGCATTAATAAAACCATCATGAGACTGTAAACATTTTTCGAACAAACTTATTGAAAAGCACCGTAAGTTGTAACTTACGATATAAAACATTAATTGCATCCTTGAAAAGAATAACTAATTGCTGTACGGACAAAAGGGGTGAACTCGTTAAAAGTTCCGTAAATTCGCCCTCCGCCCTCAGCCCTCAACCCTCTGTGCAGGGCTGTCGCTAAACGATAATTTCATTATTTCATTTAATATTTTAGATCATTATTTTATTGTGGAAGAGCAAAAAAAAATCTCGGTAATTAAAAGTTCCAACGTTCCAGTCATCGGTCCATTTTATAGGAGGCCTTCCAACACTACGTCTTCCGTTACGTGGTCGCCATTCTAGAACCTTTCGTCTCCAACGGCCATCCTTTTTACGAGCAATGTGCTCTGCCCATTGCCACTTAAGTTTGGCCATTCTTCGTGCCATGTCGGTAACCTTGGTTCTCCTGAGGATATCCTTATCCCTGATTCGATCACGCATGGAAACTCCGAGCATAGCCCTTTCCATTGACCTTTGGGTGTCTTTAAGTTTTCTGATGAGGCCCATATGAATAAGAATACGGGCACAAATGAACATTTGTTAATTCTTTCTTTATATACGGCTAAAAAAATAATTAAACCAAAAAATAATAGCTTTAGTTCAGTCACCACTAAATCACGAGTCATCCAACATTATTCGACCAAAGCTAAAAAAAAAAATTATAGTCTAGACCAGACTTGTCAAAATAAATCCTGATGGATGGCCAGGCAACCCTACTACCGTCTATCTTACGTGGTGAAATACAGCGTCTCAAGGACCCCTTAAAAGTAAGCAAGACGGAGATATAAGTTATGCTAAAGTTGGAGAGGGATAAAATATCGTTTTGTTAATTTCAACGTGTCAACATTAAGTTAAATTATCACTTAGAGGTGTTAAACATCTTTAATGGAGACTAGTATTATTTTAATTAACAGTTTTCTTGGAATTTAATGTAAACGATTTTGTATGTCTGTGACAATTCCAGTGTCTTCTTGTTTGTTGCTTCATTTCAAAGGTAATAGAGGCGGTGAAGATAAATTAGTATGTTACCCAATTTTCATCTAATGACAAATCTCGCTCTTGGGCGGAGCGAGAGATAGTGTCAGACTTTTACTGACTAAAAACCCACTCCTGTTCCTTCGTTGCCTTCGTTCCAGGGCCCCGGGTTTGGTTTTCACACTACCCATGGCCCCAGTAGGCTTCGACCCTGCTGGGCCCCTATGATTTGCTGACATCACCCTGAGGCGCGCGTGGAACAATACGCGCCGTCGACGACTTGGGCTCGGTCCGGACGGTTACCGGACGGTCGGACAGCCACCCATTGCTCGCCATCCGCAAGCCTGCGCCTACGGTGGCCGGAAATCGGGATTGGAATCCCGGCGACGACTAGGGCGTGAGGACTGTTGCATCACGCGATCGGCCGCCTCCTTTGCAGCATTACTGCACAGAAGGAGGCGACCGCCTGCCACTCCTCCTCGCTCCGGACCATGGCCTGTACCAAGGCCCGGCGCGAGAGATCGCCGCCGCCGATCGCCCTCACGAGGACATGGCGTTGCTCTGCCCAAGCGGGGCACACCTCCACCGTGTGCTCCACCGTGTGCTCCACCGTGTCCTCCGGGCGTTCCACACAGTAGCGACACGGGCGTCGCTTCCGCACGAATCCGATGCAGGAACTTTCCGAACTTACGATGTTCGGTGAGAACCTTTGTCATGCGGAAGGTGAGAACGCCGTGAGGTCTTTCCAACCACGCCTCAAAAAGGGGACTTACCACCAATGTTACCCAATGCGGAATTTTGAAATTGTAGTTAGGTGTAGGCGAAGGGCCCTCGCCCACGGCCTCGCACACAAAGGGGCCTCACGTGTGCGAGGAATCTAAAGCCGAAGGTTTTGTTTTATAATTTAAAGGTTCGCGCTTGACCACTATTTCACCCGATGGTAAGCGACGATGTGGTCAGACACTGGGTTGCGACAGTCACTGTCTCGTTTTCGAATTTATAAAAGAAAAAGGCCTGGCTGATGCACCTTCGCCCACGTCTAAATTAGTCCACGCTATGCCACCGCTGTAAAATTATCAGGGTCAGAAAGGCAGTCGTTCACTGTAAAGTCTCTGAATTACACACTCTATGCACTATGTAATGCAATATCACAGCACGACGAAGATATGCATCTTTATGTTGAGTGAAAAGGATAGGTAGCTACATTGTATGAATCTGACAGCTGTCACCCGCACCGTGTAGGCACTATGTGGAGAGAATGGTCAGATAGTTTACTCTTTGCTATAGCGTTCTCTGCACATATTGCCTCACCAACTCCAATGTATGTTTTTATTTTATTTTCGTATCCTTTTTACTACAATGCGTTCCAAATAAGAATAGGATCGATTGCCATGTTGTGACGTCACGTCATACTGCCAAATCGAAGAAATTGGGTAGGGTGAGCAAAACAAAAATAAAATAAAATTCAATTTATTTACTAATCGTCAACGAAAGAAGATTAATCAGAATCCAGTTCTTCAATTTTGCTAATATCTGCGTCACTGTGTGAAGTTTCTGAGTAGTGGCAAATGGAAGAAGAAGGCGGATTGTTCCTAACAATGAAAATAAGAAAGAATTTTTTTTTTATACTAATTATGACTTAAAACAATACATTTAGGTACTTTATATTAAACAATAACGTTTTTACTTCACCTAGATTTCATCATCATCATCATCATTTCAGCCGAAAGACGTCCACTGCTGGACATAGGCCTCCCCCAAGCGTCGCCACAGCGAACGGTCCTGTGCGTCTCGCATCCATCGGACTCCCGCAACCGTTACCAAGTCATCGGTCCACCTTGTAGGACGCCTTCCAGCGCTACGTCTTCCGGTACGTGGTCGCCATTCCAGAACCTTTCGGCCCCAACGGCCATCTGTTCTGCGAGCAATGTGCCCTGCCTATTGCCACTTTAGTTTGGCGATTCCACCTAGATTTAACTAAGACTTATTAATACAAAGCAAAAAAATACCTTTATTGATACGCAAATAAGTTTTCTTTGCAAACCGTACTTTTCACTCAACATTTGACAGATCGAGGTTATTGATTTTCCTATTGTTATTTGGAACGCAAAGTAACACTAATTATAAGGTACTTTACTAACAAAATCGACCATAATGTTGTCTTCTACACTAATATTATACAGAAGTAAAGTAGTTGTTTTTTTTTTTTTGTTTTTGTTGTTTGTAGGAGGTAATCTCTGGAAGTACTGGTCCGATTGCTAAAATTTTATTCACCGATAGAAAGCTGCTTTATTCCTGAGTGAAATAGGCTATATTAATATAATTATTAATTTTATTATTAACAACAAGACGACTCTGACGTAAGGAAAAGATAAATCTGATAATTTATATGTTTTTAATCGGTAATCAAACGTAAAAACTTTCTTCTTAATTATTACCCACAGCCCCGACACCAACTCCTCTACCCCCATCTTACCTCCTTAATTTCATGTAGTCCATCCTAAGGTAATCTGGTAGATGTCGCTGTCAGCGATAAGCCTGCCATTGTATCCATAGATTTAAGTTTGTTTCAAAGTTTTGTTACTATTTTGGTGCACAATAAAGTTTATTATAATCTATTTCATTAATACGAACTTAAGACTAATTAAAAAAAAATACTTGATCCTAAAAAGCATGAGATCAAAAATACAGAGCTTTCAAATTAAACTTAATTCCAGCAGCATCGGTCAGTAAAGTATTTCAAAAGCTAATTATCAAAAGACAGATGCCTCAAAACCTGATCAAACAATTGATCAATTTCGATTCTCCCATCTCACCTCAAAAACGCAGATGTTTCCAATCCAATGGTTCAATACTAATTGAATACTAACGAAAATCAGCATTAATTCGCAATTTTAGCAGAACTTGGGCCATAAAACTGCGGGAGGGTAATCTTGGGGTTGTTTCTGCCCATTCTACCCTAAAAACACAGAATAGATTGGAACAGAAGTCTTATCATCACCGTCACTTATAAACGGGATTTGGGGCAGCCTATAAAATAATTCTGTATTTTGAGGTAGGTAACTAAAACCTTTAGACACTATATACAAAATAATCTTAAGAATAATAAACCCAATACAATATTAACAACGTTACATTCATCATTTCATTCATTTTCATTTTTAGAGTTCCGTAACTCATAAGGAAAAAACATAACCCTTATAGGATCACTTTGTTGTCCCTCTGTCTGTCTATCTGTCTGTAAAGACACTTTATTTTTTTAATCCCCTTCTTTTCTCTTTTTTTCTTGGAACGCGTGGAGGTATCGAGTTAAAATTAAAACCACCTGCTCAGGTCTGGGGTTCCTTGAAGCTGTGAAAAAATCAAACTACTGAGTTAACGAAAAAAAAGGACACGTCCGTTTATGTCACAAAAAAACGTGTATTTCGACACTTTTAAAGGAATCAAAATCCATAGGGTCACGTTGACCTAGAATCCTGAAATTTTACATGAAGCAGGGTTTCATGGCACAAAAATAGAAAACTGTAAATTTGTGGTAACGTCACAAAAAAATCTTTTTTTGTGATTCGGAAAAATCTTCGTAAGTAACTCAATTCGGGATTTTGTTTAATATGTTGTATGTTTGTTGTTTTTTGGTTTTATAGTTTATGTTTATTGTTTGTTATTTTTTTATACTTTTTAAACAGATGTGTATAGCCTGCTGGTAATAGCATCGCATTAACGTAATAGGTGTAATGGTGTTATTTACATAATTTTAAAATTAATTAATTAATATAATCTAAATATTATTATTGTAGTCTTTGGCAAACGAAGTGACGGCGGCGGCGTCGTGTTTCACTGCGAGATTGGAATCTTTCCTCGAAATTATCGATACGCTACACCAAATGATTTCTTTCTTTCTTTCTTTCATTATTTCTATCTATTGCGAAGCGATCCAATATGGTTCACGCAAATTTAACGCGACGCGGCTGTTCTGTCCTACATGGTACGCACGTCTTCAACAATCACCGTATCGCAAGAGTCCGAGCAAAATCAATTAGTCGCGTTCGCTTTGCGTCGCTCGTTGCCGCACCGCATCTGTCACTACGACAAGGTATCAATTGTTTGCTCCATTCATGCCGCTTCGCTTTGCGATCATATTCGCGTTGAGTCACCTACCTTAGGACAGCACGTAAGGATGGCTTATAATGATACCGACCTTCTGTACCTATCTACTCCATGGCAGTAGATAGGTAGGTTCGTTTGTACCCCAGTGGGGTGGCTAATTATAACTGAATGGAATGTTAATTCTGCTAATTAATGTCGACTTACGGTTGATGGATGTGATAACTTGGCAAATTTGCTTGGATATGACAATTGCTGAAGATCTCATGATTTGTGGCAGCCATTTGCTTGTTTGGACATTATTCGTCAAGTAGCTGAGTAGTCAGGACTAGATATAATGACGTAAGTACATTTTTTTCTAATGTTTGATCGAGTAATCCACTTTTAACCACCTTTTCTAGATATGCGAAAGCTTACATGGGAGATAGTAAAATTGTAAATGATTTCAACGTTTTCATTGAATAAAACTAATAACATTGAAGAACATATTCATAACAAAAGAATAAATCTGTCTATTCGTTTCCTAACTATGTGGGCGTCGGTTTCTAATCTATCTGGATGGTACTGAGTATCAGTATTTTACATTATGTGGGACTGGTGTCAGATTTTTGTAATTCTGATTATCCTTAACAACTGCCAAAAATCTACAAATGACTATCTGGACCAAAAGCTAAACATGATAAAATACCTTGATTGTAACCCGGCTTTCTGATTTTCTGTGGAAACTCCTAACCATACCGAGGTGCCATCTCTCGTTTTTACGAGGAACTAATATGACATTACTGACAAAAGAGATGTCTCTTCGACAGTATTCCATAAAATAATTAATTTTGCAACGTCACATGGTATATTAAGATGATCATCTAGCAGAAATATCTAAAATGAACGATCATTAATATACTAAGTATCTATAAATACAGATGAAGTCTTTACCTACGTAGAGATATTAATTTAACTAAGATAAGATGGTTTCCAAATTGCCACAAATCTAATTTAATGAAGATTGCAATTAATTAGTACGAAAATTAATTTAATCTAATCAAGCAATCACACTGCGATATATATGGAGAGCTCTTAAGACCTCCATCAATGGATACATATACATTAACAAACAATCATTGGAGGAAGTTAATAGAAGTACATAAAGTACCTACACACTTATAACGATGTTAAAATAGCATAATCAGCCTTTTAATGTTCCCACTGCTGGGACTCAGGCCTCCTCTCTCTAGGAGAGGGAATGGGCCGTAATCCACCACGCGGGCCCAGTACGGATTGGTGAATGTCACATGTCTTCGAATTTTTGGTTCTAGAACATGCCGGTTTTCTCACGATGTTTTCCTTCACCGTTTTGAGAGCAGTGGTGATGTAATAAATTACACAAAGTAATGCGCCTAGCTGGGTTTGAACACGCGACCTACAACTCGTAAGTCGGGGCCGTTACCACTCGGTCATCACTGGTCTCAATGATGTTAAAATACTTCAGAGGACTTTTTTTTAATATTATTGACCTGAATAACATGCTAAAAAATTACGTACGGTAAATTAATTGAATAAATCTTAACTGTTTCGTCTATCCTGACTAAATCGAGATCAGAACACTAGCTGAGAATATTTAAAAAAAAAGTCTACAATACAGTTATAATAGTAACATGTCATGTGTTACTTTTTAACAGCTCAATATTCTTATCCATACAGTACCTACCTATTATGGATTTCACACTTCAACATAAGGGGCGTTCGTAGGTCACAAGTTGTTTCAGTGACCTATCGCCATTTCATCCATCCACCCTGAGTTGATCCGATGCTTTACGTCTCGGTGTACCTCACTATCTCATTGGACAAACGACCCGAGATACCGGCAGTAGGAACAGCAATGGTAGATTTGGTGGTGACGCAGGTAATTATATTTTTTTGCTTCTTTTTTATTTGTTTTGTGTTTACCTAAATATTGTGTGTGTGCCTTGCATTGGCCCAAATACATTCATTTCTTTCTGTATTTATGCTATGTGATACCTAAGTAGCAAGCCAATTTCTTTTAAATGTATACCACCATATTGAAAAAACTGGGCAAGTGCGAGTCGGACTCGCGCACTGAGGGTTTCGTACAAACTTACCTATGAAAACAGTACAATTCCTGAATTGAGTTACGAAGATATTTCCGAATCACAAAAAGGTTTTTTTTGTGACGTAACCACAAATGTTCTGTTTTACCTATGCTATAAGACCTTGCTATATGCCAAATTTCAGGATTCTAGGTCAACGGGAAGTACCCTATGAATTTTGATTCCCTTGAGAGTGTCGAAATGTACGTTTTTTTGCGTCATAAACGGCTGTATCTTTTTTTTCGTAAACTTTGAAGTTTGATTTTTTCATAGCTTCAAGGGACCAGAGACTCAAGTATATTGTTTTAATTTCAACTCGATACCTTCATACATTCCCGAGATAAAAGGTCTTGACAGACAGATAGAGGTACGGAACCCTAAAAACTGAATACAGACGACTGCTACTAAGAAAAAGCCCAAGAAGTGAAGAGAGTGAAGTGAAGCGTTATGAGGTTTTCCTAATGAAAAACCTCCCACACCTCAAACACTTTACCTAGGAAACAAAACGAATGTCTCATGCGATCAACAAAATAGTCAAAGGTAAAACATGAAAATTGAGAAAGTAAAGTGAATGATGCCAAAGCAATATCAAAGTAATAAATACTGACTCTTGTTGTATGATAGGAAACATAGGATGGAACTAAACTTATACTTAAGTATTAGTTAATTTTAGAACATAATCACGAAAGACATCAAAGGAAGAGCGCGTCTGCGATGAGAGCAAGGAGAGAGAGATCTATGTTTTATACATTGCTGGATGCGATTAGAAATTATAATTATTTTAGTCTATTTCATATCATAATTATAATCTCCTGATCAATTGTCGTTAGATTATTCCACCAAACGATCAAAATTAAACTGGGCAAGTGTGAGTCGAGCTCGCGCACTGAGGGTTCCGTACAAACTTACAAAATGTAAATAGATCAATTCCCGAATTCGACGCCTAAATTGCAATCGGACGAGAAGATCGTAACAGGCAAATTGTTCCTGTCCTTCGATGTACGCGCTATAAACGACAAAGTGAAACGCTTAGTCTCGACCGTAGAAGTTTCAACAACGTAAGGGTGGATACTCGCCGTACGTCAGGTTGTCCGATAGTAGAAAGGAGATGGTGGAAGCAAGTCATGCATTTCCCGCGCATACTCTCCAAATCCTGTAAAATACCAAAAGACTGGCTACCCTATACTATGCCTATGCTCAAGACAATTAAAATTAGTTTAAAATAATTTTAGGACCAACTCGCACTGGGCCCGCGTTCGCCGCCGGGATTCCGATCCCGATTTCCGGCCATCGTAGGCGCAGGCTTGCGGACGGCGAGCAATGGGTGGCTCGCCGTCCGACCGTCCGGTAACCGTCCGGACCGAGCCCAAGTCGTCGACGGCGCGTGCTGTTCCACGCGCGCCTCAAGGAGATGTCAGCAACTGTAGGGGCCTAGCAGGGTCGAAGCCTACTGGGGCCAAGGGTCTGATTCTGAAAGGAAGACTCGGCCCTGGTACGAAAGGCAACGAGGGAACGGGAGTGGGTTTTTAGTCAGTAAAAGTCTGACACTATCTCCCGCCCCGCCCAAGGGCGGGGGATGTCATAAGATGATTTTCCCACCGAAAAAAAAAAAAAAAAAAACTGGGCCCGCGTGGTGGATTACGGCCCATTCCCTCTCCTAGAGAGGAGGCTTGAGTCCCAACAGTGGGAACATTGTAAGGCGGACTATGCTAATTTTAGATTTTCTTGTTTTCTCCGTCTGTTTTCGTAATTCACTGCAAAGCAGGTCTTTTTAGGGTTCCGTACCTCAAAAGGAAAAACGGAACTCTTACAGAATCACTTTGTTGTCCGTCCGTCTGTCTGTCTGTCTGTCTTGTGTCAAGACCCATTATCTCGGGAACGCGTGAAGGTATCGAGTTGAAATTAAAACCATATACTCAAGTCTGCGGTCCCTTGAAGCTGTAAAAAAGTCAAACTTCTGAGTTAACAAAAAAAGGCACGGCAGTTTATGTCGCAAAAAACATATATTTTGACACTCTCAAGGAAATCGAAATTCAAAGGGTACTTCCCGTTGACCTAGAATCCTGAAATTTGGCAAGAAACGAGGTCTCATAGCACAAGTATACGAAAAAATCTGAAAACTGTAAATTTGTAGTTAGGTCACAAAAAAAAAAACTTTTTTTGCGATTCGGAAAAATCTTCGCGACTCAATTCGGGAATTGAACTGTTTTCATAGGTAAGTTTGTACGGAACCCTCAGTGCGCGAGTCCGACTCGCACTTGCCCGGTTTTTTTGTTTTAATTTGTGCGGGAAATCATGAAATAACTTCTCTTGCTCTGAGTGGAGCGAGAAGGAATAGCATAATCAGCCTTAATGTTCCCAATACTGGGACTCAGGCCTCCTCTCTAGTAGAGGGAACGGGCCATAATCGCGCGCGGACCCAGTGCAGATTCGTGGATGTCACATGTCTTCAAATGTTTTGGTTCTAGGACATGCCTGTTTCCTCACAATGTTTTCCTTCACCGTTTTGAGAGCAGTGGTGATGAAATAAATTACACAAAGTAATGCGCCTGGCTGGGTTTGAACCTGCAACCTACAACTCGTAAGTCGGGGACGTTACCACTCGGCCACCACTGCTCTCTCAGATCCAATGTGCGTGCACGTAAATATACGCACACATTCAAGACCAATCCGGCTCAGTGAAGTTTAATATATCAGTGATTTAATTTGAACTGTTGAAGTGTTATTTTTTCAGGGTATTTATGAGTGTCAAGCGGTTACTGACTAAAACTAACCTGTGTTGGTTCAGTTGCCCTTTGGGTTCCAAGTCCACGGTAACTCTTGCGAACAATCTCGCCGACCTAGAACCTTGTAATAATTACTTACTAAGCCACTTCTAGTCCCCAAACATCTGAATGTTCACGTTTTCCGCGTAACATTTCCAATAATAATGTTCAGGCCGTGAAACTTCGCTTGCGCCCTGTCTTCTCTTAATCGACGATTATTATAGTTTAAACCATGGTTAAAACAAGTTAATCTCCAGTTTATATGTATGTGAAGCTTTAACTTGCCTCGTTAAAGTTTAGAATGTTTCCTTTTATTACATATGTTATGTTATGACGACATAAACACACACACACACTACATTACGTTTTTGAACACCGAGTCAGGGTGCCCCAAGTCCCTTAATATTTGTAAAAAATCCATAAATGTTTTGTAATTTGGTGTACAATTAGCATTTTTAGTGAAACATAAGATTTTTGATACACAGTTAAAAATATCCCATACATTAGGAGTACCCGATCTTTTTATACCGCGCCTCCCTTTATAATCATATGCTAATGTTTTTGCGAAGCCCTTCTAAATTATTTGTAACTTGTAATATTACGTGAATCAGATGTCAGCAACCGTAGGGGCCCAGTTGGGTCGACCATGCCAGGCATCATCAGCAAAGGGGCCAAGGGTTTGATTCTGAAAGAAAGACTTGGCCCTGATACGAAAGGCAACGAAGGATCAGGAGTGGTTTTTAGTCAGTAAAAGTCTGACACTATCTCTCGCTCCGCCCAAGAGCGGGGGATGTTATTAGATGATTTTCCCACCAAAGGAAAAAAAGAACCAACATGTAAAAATCTGTTTCCACACTTTAGAGATTAACACAAAACCGTCCACATAACTAAACTCATTAAACCTACCACTGACGGCAGTTATATTTTATTCCTCTACCCAAAAGTTCTAAACCAGTACACACATTAAAAGGGACAAACATACAAGCCAACACACATTATTTTTATGTGCTATTTAATAAGATAGCCACTTTAAATTCTAATCCTGTCATTACACCCTTCTCTTATTCCGTCGTTGAAGTTTTTACTATCGTTCGTTAGTACCTATCTATCTAAGGGCGGAATTCCCCAATAAAACTAATCGCGTTTTAACGTTTGGCTTGCATAATCGCGTTTAGCCGCTGTCACTAGTGTCACTTGTCTGTATTTTTCTTTTGTTGTATTTTTACAAGTGACACTAGTGACAGCGGCTAAACGCAATTATGTGAGCCAAACGTTAAAACGCGATTGGTGAATTCCGCCCTGAAGCAGTTGTATAGTGTAACTATGCGCTGCTGAATGGGTTGCACACACCTTGGATGTTACTTTGAAGTGATAGTCACTGATAGCCGAAGAATATCTGATTTATTGCGTAACTTATCATATATACTAGTATGAATATAGTGTGAATGATCGCTGAGTACAGCCGTCTGTGAATGCTAATTGTATACTGTCGCTTTACAATATAATTTGTGCAAGGTGCTGAACTGCAATACGTGAGGGTCATGGTACAACACATGACTCGTACATATAGTGACTATTGACTTAATAACTTTATAGAAACGATAAGTGAAAACAGTCGAGAACCACGGCGAAGGTGGTGTGACGATCTGCAGGCCTAGCCAAGTTACGAACGTTTCGTTTCGAATCTCTTTCGTCGATCACTTCGAGTCGGCAACGCCTCCGATTCCTTTGTTCTAACCACGTAACTTAGCGTTGAGATGACGTCATTCCCATACATTTTCGTCGACGGCGCGTACTGTTCCACGCGCGCCTCAAGCAAACCGTAGGGGTTTAGCAGGGTCGAAGCCTACTGAGGCCAAGGGTCTGCTTCTGAAAGGAAGTCTCGGTCCTGGTTTGAAAAGCAACGAAGGAACAGGAGAGGGTTTTTAGTCAGTAAAAGTCTGATACACCCTCCCGCCCCGCTCAAGAGTGGTGGATGTCATTGGATGATTTTCCGTCTAAAAAAAAATTAATTAAAAAGTTCCCAAACATTTGAAGTTTTCTACCAGCGTTAAAGATTGTAGATTATTAACTTGGCTAAGCTCTCTGATCATGTTCGCGGGGCAAACTTGGCCAGGGATCGCCCAAGAAAGGGAGGTTTGGAAGGAGAAGTGAGAGGCCTTTACCCAACAGCGGGACTCAGGGTAGTAAAAATGTTAAAGAGCTAAAAATTATGAGGAAAATGTCTTAGATCCGCTAATTCTAAGGCATTTGACAGCGAGTTTAGAAGTTTTAGATTGAATACAGCAGTTGCATTTATCTACGCTAATATTAAGACAAAAAAAACAAACTTTGGTAAAGTTTGTTTTTTGTTTTTATGTTTATTTGTTTGTAGGGGGTAGGTAATCTCTGTAAGTACTGGACCGATTGCTAAAATCCTAAATGCCTACACGATGACACAGTAGTGCTCCACTCAAGCAAGGCAGACTTCTACCGTATACTCCACCGTATCTTCCAGGCGATCACACAATGGTGACAACCTCCACAGGTGAAAAGTCAAGAAGCCGTGACGCCTCTCTAGCCACTCTTTTTTTTCACGATTGGCGAGCCCAAATACTTGACACACCTTAGCGGCTGAACAGAGATATAGACTGGTTTATGACAGGATATTATTTTTATCCCGGTGGTAGGTACGTTACCGTAGGATAATTAATTTATGACTAGAATGTCCGACTGTGTACTTACCTACTGTGTTGCCCTGAAAGTTTACTACGACATACAATAAAAGAATTTGTTTGGACTACTACAAACTATTAAATTATATTTTTGCCCCAAGCTTGTCACACTAACATACCGATCTATAAGTGCGCAGTAAGGGACACAGCCACAAACGCCGTCACAAGAAGCTAGAAGCGGCCACAAAAGAAGCTGAAGCGTGCGACAGCCACTTGTGGCCGGCGGCTCCTACTTTATTTAACCCATACGCGCAGTATCATAATGGACTCTGATGAAGAAGGTTTAAATGCGCGAGTCGCGTGTGCCAGCCACCGGCGTCAACCGTGTGCGGTGAATCCATATAAAATGTATGAGAACTATAGGAAATATGCCGGTGGCGGCGCTTTCTGGTTGTGGCCGGTGGCTCTTGTGCGGCGACCATAACTGCCGATCGCCAATCCAAACCGTCTCGCTTTCACACAAAATCGCTGATACAACAAACGACTCTTTTACGCTTACAAATGTCCCTATAAAACTTTCTAGTCCATGACAAATACAAAAATATTTATCAAGGACTACCAGTCAGTCGAAATAGCACCTATAAATAACATAAATTTGAAATCTTACACGTGTTACGTTCACATTCCGTCATTTAAGTTTTCATTTGACGCTTGCGTACTTATCTATCTACGCATGAATAAACTTCCACACATTTGAAAGTAACTTTGTTTAGCTTTTAGGGCCTGCGCACACTTGAGACAAGTTTGTCTTAGATAGACTTGTCTACGACGTCGCAGACTTGTCTGCGACACCGCAAACTTGTCTGCGACAAGACTGTTTTGACGTTCAGGGTTGCCAACAGTTACACTAACTTACCACTAGAGTCAACTTTTAAAACCGCCAGAAAACCACTAACAAAAAAAAATCTCACACACAAAATCGCAAAATTTCCCACTGAATAAATGTGTGTTGTACGAAATAAAATAAGTAGGCATATAGATTATTAGTTTCCTACAATAATAAGTGATACAAATTAACAATCAGTTGATCAAAATACCATTTGCGGGTAAATTAACATTAGTAGGTAAATCAACATACAAATTATTCAATAACAGCTATGTATTAATTCGTCTTCAAACGAATCATTTTTGTTTGCGCCATCATCGTCGGTATCAGATTGATAATTATGAATTCTATGGGGCTGATTTACACCCGAGTGTTCGCATTTTTAGTAAGAAATTGAATTTTACTAAAGCACTAGAAAAATCCACTAGCCACTAAAACCAATATTTCGCAACTAAATGGAGGGTTAAAACCACCAGTTTTAGTGGAAAATCCACTAAATTGGCAACACTGGTCTTACGCCGCGAGACTGTTTTGTCTTGATGGTGTACGCCGTGACGTAGACAAAACAGTCTTGTCGCAAACAAGTCTGCGACGTCGTAGACAAGTCTTTCTAAGACAGTCTTGTTTCTAGTTTGTGCAGGCCCTTACTGTAATTTAATTACTTACTCGCACAGACATACGTTAATGTTTAATCTTGCAAAAAACTCGAGCAATCTCAAATAATTGAGCAACTGTAAACACATAAAATTATTTTGTTCTAATACAATATTCTGACACTGGCTCTACTTTTTACTCAACTGCGTGACACAAATGAAGGTAATTATATTATGTGTAGGTATGTGAGCCAATATATTTATGTATGTATATATTTCTATGTGGCGGTCTAGATACCAAACGTGCGGGTCGTTTTGATGATTTTTACGTCAATCGATATGTCTTAATATCACTAAAAATATGACAGTAATAAATAATTATAACGACACCCAGGCGCCATATTGTCTAAATCAAAAAAATAAAGTCGTTAAACTAGTGTGTTATCATTAAATTGATTTTTGAAAATCATGGCTGTTTATTTTTCAAATACTTTTTTCAATTTGAATAACCATATAAGTAGGATTCGTTATACAAGTTTTAAAAATGCTTACCAACAATAGTCACTTTTTAGTGCCAAGATTATGTGGGGTATCAAATAAGGGGCTGGAACAGACGATTCAAAAATAACACTACTAAAATGTGGATAATAAAGAAATTTTCAAATCTGTGATCAAACTAAAATAAATGCCACCAACTGCATCAGGCCGCATGAAAAGTTTTTGACGGGTACTAGTAACTTCAATTACTTATTAAGTAGTTGTTAATTGTTTCGATATTTCGTTACTGTGACGCTTATAACATCGAAGCACTTTAGTTACACGTCAATTCGGAAATTTTTACGCAAATCTACTAACAATAATTCGATAATTTATATATCAAACTAGAAAAGTAGTAGGTACCAGGTAACGAAGAAGAATAAAATTAATTTAATCAATTAACTTTTAATTTTTTACACTAACGATTCAAAGTCACGGTAAATAACCATGTAGCACCCACTCCGATCAAGATCGGAGACTGCACTCAAAGTTGTAGACGATTACGTTTACCTGGGTCAGACAATCCAATTGGGTAGATCTAACTTTGAGAAAGAGGTCAATCGTCGAATCCGACTCGGCTGGGCAGCGTTCGGGAAGTTGCGCGGTATCTTCTCGTCCAACATACCACAGTGTCTCAAGACGAAAGTCTATGACCAGTGCGTCTTGCCAGTGATGACATATCGACGCTTGAAAGGCAAAATGTATGAACGACCACTTTGGTCAAAATTGAGTTATTTATATCGTTGGAATCGGCAGATTTTTCTCTTTCGAATGGTCTAGGTTTCAGACAAATCCGAGCACTTTTATGGTCGTTAATACAACGGTGATTTCAGTCATTTTCGCATTGTATTTTGTTTTAAATCCAACCATTTTCGACATTTGTTTCATAAACCGTACATAAAGTTTGAAAATCGGCCATAATTCATTTTGCCTTTTTTGTTATAATAAAGATTTTAAATTAAAACACTTTACCAAATCACTTTCCATTTTTTTTAATCAATAAAACGTTTTACAAGTTGGTCACTATTTCCAATTTTGGAAATAAAACAATTTATCTGTGTATAATTTTTTGACTATTGTCCGTTAAAACATTTTACCTTTCTGCAAATTACAATCACACAGTCGTTAAGCGCATTTTGTCGTCAATGTTTAATAACAAGTTGGTCGATCATACATTTTTACCTGAAACGATTTTGACAAACCGTTAGCATTTAAGATACTTTAATTGAAACAAAGTTTTTCGTGTGAGTGAGTGTTACCTACGTAAAAAATCTTTATTGGTTGAAAAAGTGGTGGATAAGCTGTACTCAAGGAGCGCATTTTATACGCGCGAACCGCTGCGTGTATGGTCTGAGCGTTGCGTGGGTGCTTCAGTCAACCACGCAACGCTCAGTTGATCCTTCATATTTGAATGGCCAGGAAAAATTCCAAACTCTACAATGTAGAGATAATGTGTCACCAAGATTTTAAGGCTTGGGATTGTATGTCCGATAAATAATTTAATAACAATCTTGTTGGCAAAATTAGTAAACTCAGAATTGTTACATTTAAAATAAAGGATTCAGATAATACTTATATAAAATACAGCATGGATGACACAGCAGCTACGGAAAAAGTTGAAGTTATTGGTAAGAACAGGCGTCCAGGAGATAATTTGTATAAAAACAAACTTCCTATTCCTAAACAAAAACATGCTGATTTGGTAAAGCTTTGTAAAACCTTTGCTATCCCACGTAGATATCATGAGGAGTACTTTAAGAGACGGTTGCGGACAAGTGCCTACAAATCAACACGAGATTCATCTCGTGTTGACTTCGCGGCCCCGTAACAGCGACTTTATTTTTTAAAAAACTACATAAAATATATGTTACTCAAGAATAAAGCACCTTTCTATCGGTGAAAAAATGTTTGCAATCAGACCAGTACGTACTTTCAGAGATTACCTCCTATAAACAAAAAAAAAAACTTTACCTGTTTTTAATATTAGTGTAGAAACCATAGTAACTATTCAAGATTTTTGTTTTTACCAGACCCTTTTAAAAAATAAGCTTTATTATTTTTGTGGAAATTTCAAATATTTCCGTGACGTAATCTCGTAGATATTATACACATTTGAAATCGTAAGTTAGGGTCAGATTCGTGATTTTTTTTATCAAGACCACTAATTTAATTCATGTTTTGATTTTTACCCAGTAGTTGGTCATATGATCAATTTTAATAAAATAATCTTTCATGGTTTCTCTATTATATTTGTGGATTTCCAGAGGTTAAAAAAAGTTCAAAAGTAGTATATTAGTAGTATAGTCATCCAAATCCTTCTCCTGCTCTAGAGTGGAACGAGAGGGCGTGTCAGACTTTTACTAACTAAAACCCAAACTTCTTCAGTCTAGTCGCTCTTTGCGTTCCAGGGCCACGGTCACTATTTCAAACATTCCCGAAGCCCTAGCAGGCATCGGTCCTACTGGAGCGGCATCTCTTTGAGGGTATCTCTTTGAGGAGAATGTGCAACACGACGCGCCATTGACTCGGGTCTGGTCTTTATTGGATGGGTGAACATCAAGCTACCCATTGCTCGTCGCTTGCAAACCCTTGCCTACTTTAGCCGGAAATTGAAGTGCGACACTCGACGCCCGGGACATCTTCTGGGACGACTGGGGCGTGACGGTATCCGTTGATTCACGGTTGAGGTCAACTCATTTTCGCAGAAGGAGACGACCGCTTCCTATACCCTCTCGCTCCGGACCATGGCCAGAACCAGGGTCCGGCGCTAGAGCGAACCGCTACCAAACGCCACCACGAGGACACGGCGGTGCTCCGCCCAAGTAGGGGGGCACACTTCCACCGTAAGCTGCACCGTGTTAATAAAGACAAAAACGAAAAAAAAAATGTTATAAATGATTACCGCTGTTTTAAAAGTTCAAATATTTTTATAGTAAAATTGTATTGATGGTTACATTTTACTGCATATGAATGGAAAGGATGAACTAAGATCGATTGAGTCACAGATTACTAATAATTATGTGAAGTAAAGCAGAAGACATTATGGTCACGTGTGACGGACGAAGACCGAGAGACAACTAGCCAGTGATGCGTCGTGTGTCATTTGTAACGCACTTGACATGGTGATGCGAATGCGATACAGGTTGTTTTATTGTAATAATAATGACTTTAATAATTTTTTTTTATTTATCGGTACATTTAGCGTCCCGATCAGGTTCTAATCGGGACGCGTCCCTAGACCCCTAAAAATCGGGACGTTCCGCGCAAATCGGGGCGCCTGGTAACACTACTTGCAACGCGAAAGACGTCGTGTAGAAGACGTCGACGATTGAAGTTAGGAAGGTACTAAATACTTTTGTGGTTAGGCATTTAAAAAAAAAAAAAAAATCCTGATTTTATTTCCCTATCCGTTTCTCAATTGAACACAGCGGATATTTTTTTTATTCGATAATTTTTTAAATGGCTTTACTTTCTATTCAATCGTTTCTTTCTACAGAGTCGACGCATAGTTTGTGATCCATTGAGTTATAAGCTTATAATAATTATAACTTATAATATTCAATCGTTTCTACGTCAGTTTATGTTTCATAGGATTGATTGATCTCAAGTAGTTTTATTGTTTAATTATTAAAGAACATATAATTTGTTTAGTTTTGTTTTGTTTTATATTTTTTCAAATTATAAACAAGTTTTATGTTTTTGTGCTATTTTGTGAAGTAATTAAATTTATTATTCTACTTTATTTTTTATTTAATTTTTTACTTATCGCTAAAAATATAATAATATTGGGATATAATACCTTTATTCTAGACGGAACTCAGTTTTATAAGTAAGATTAAATATTTTGGTTTTCCATGGTTGAACAACCTAGCCTGATGAAACATTTTATTGGATTATAAAAGTTTACCGAAAAGAACGTAAGACACTTTAGTTGTAGGTTGTATGTAGCTATTCGATCGTTAAAACATTTTTTAAAGGACCTCTAATGTTAATATTGTGAGTTAAGTCAATTTTACCTAACCAAGATTATTCACAACCTTGTATTATCTCCTGAAAATCTATCAAAAAGGTCTTATAATTTTGTTTTGACACAGCAACTAAATAACAAATATATTAAATAATAACTATTCTGAGTATCAACAAAAATGCTCTATTAGTTAATTTACTATGATTTTTTTTGTGAAAATTAGAATTTCAAATCCATTTATTGAACAATTTGTGAAATGGTCGTTCATACATTTTGCCTTTCAAGCGTCGATATGGCACTGAAACATGGTCGCTTACAATGGGCCTCATCAGAAGGCTTACAGTCACTTAAAGGGCAATGGAAAGGGCTATGCTCGGAGTTTCCTTGCATGATCGCATAAAGAATGAAGATATCCGCAGGAGAACCAAGGTCGCCGACATAGCCCGAAGAATCGCCAAACCACAGTGGCAGTGGGCAGGGCACAATGCTCGTAGAACGGATGGTCGATGGGCCTAGAGTGTCGACCGCGCACCGGAAAACGCAGTATTGAAAGGTCTCTCACAAGGTGGACCGACGACCTGGTGAGAGTCGCGGGAATGCGGTTGATGCGAGACGCACAGGATCGGTCGTTGTAGAGACGCTTGGGGGAGGCCTATGTCCAAAAGTGTACGTCTTTCGGCTGAAATGATGATGATGATGATGATGACACTAACGATTGAACCATTTTTTTTAGTTTATTAATCTAACTTAGGTGATTATAATTCTTAATTAGGTAACTTAGTAGAAAAATATAGGTTAAAAGAGTTATGTACTAAGAGAGGCTAAAATTATGTAAATATGAATCCATCGATAGCTGAGTATAGGTTGGGGCGAACACGGTAAATATCACCGGGCAATATCCGGTGAGCTACAAAAGTAACAAATTGCCACCAGCACTATTTCTGTTATATCTTTTCACACCTTTACTACCGTCTCATAAATGCTATATAAAACTCTTGACTGCCTTGATGGTCTCGTGGTGGCCGGTGCAACTGTGGAACATGAGGTCCTGGGGTCGATTCCCGCGTCAGGAAAAAAAACTAATGGGAATTATCTACTCTGTAGAAGGCCGGAGTGCCTCGGCAAGCATTTAAAGCTACGAACGGGCGAAGGGCCAAACCCTTCGCCCGATCACTTCTGCCCCCCTAGTCAAGTTACAACCCTTTCGTTTGAATTTGATGCTCCAATCGGTAACGCCTCGGTGTCAGCAATTGTAGAAAACGATAAGTTGGTAGCCATGTTGACGCGCCTGAGTCGGCCGCTCGTTCTACAATGTCGTTCTACAATAACAAAGGATGTAGCGTTGAACATTGTAGAAACGATAACAATTCATTCTATCATTTTGAACGATGTGAACTTGGCTATGAATTTTCTATTCGTTGGTTCTGACCACGTGACTTTACGTTGAGATGATGTCATTCCCATAAATTTGATTAGTTTTCGACTAGCGTTAACGATTGCAGATTATAAAACTTGACTAGGGGTGCTTGTTGTGTCGGATTGCCGTCTCATCGTACTATGAGAGTAATGGAACCGAGAAAGAATCTGTGTTTGCGTACACACTTTACACTACATATTATAATATCCTGCGTACTTGGCTAATCTCTGTTAAGTTTTGCTACCGTGATCGAAATTCCGTCGGGAGGATTATTTATATAAAACTATAGATACTTAAACAATAGGTATAAAATATAGAGTCATGAGTTATTTCATTTGTCTACAAATGTTTATTAAACTGTCGAAGAACTTTGAAAAACGTTGAGTTTGAATATACTTGGTCTACCAGGTATATTCAAACTCTGACAGGGCTAGTTAAGGTCGATACCTGCCAGGGCTGCAGATTGTTCAAAAGACTTACCGTAGCCCTCGTAAAAGGCTACTGAAGAAACTCTGTGGGTTTTAGTCAGTAAAAGTCTGACACTCTCTTTCGCTCTGTTATAACCCTTATTACAAGTCAATAAAGCCTAAATCAGCTTCTACTATTAATCAATGTATTTTTCCTTTACAAACATGCTTGCATTTTTACCCAGTGCATAGAAATAATATGCATTAGTTAGTTAGATTCTGAACGCCGCCGCGTAACCTATTGTGCCCAAATAAAGGGAGCACTTACGAGAGACATAGCCAAAAATTATAAGTGTTAAAATTCGTGTATGTGTCTGTGGTGATTAAAGTGGTATAAGTGGAATAATTGCCTTTTTTTAAAAAAAAAGACGTTCGGGGTCGGCCTTGTAACAGCTCCACCCAGAGCGAGAGAAGTTATTTTATGATTTAACATGTAAAAATGAAAATCTTCTTTAATTTTATTTATTTAAAACGCACAATTTATTTAATTTCTATGTAGCAATTACACAATTTAATACACTTTAGAATAGAGTATAGAGAATAATAATCTGCCCTAAATAAACACAATATTTTCACAGCAAAATATAAATAAAGTACCAAGAGTTCATCTCGCGCGGGCGGTCGCCAACCACAATGGAAACAAATTGCCCAACTATTGGCCACATTAGACCTCCACACACCTCTGCGCTCCTGGTGGAATATCGTGAAATATTGAGGAAAACCTGATATAGGACAATAAGTTTGCTGTCGATGTGTGGCACCGAGTAATATTTATTGCGAACAATGTTTGTTTTGTTGATATTTTACAGTTTACGCTTTCTTTAAAGGTAAGCAAACAGTCGATAATATGACAATGGTGCGACAAGGTTTTTTCAACGACTTTTTTTTTCTGTTTGTCGAGCGTAAAATATTAACAGTCGCAGGGGTTGATTTCCGAGAAAAGGTAATGCTTGCTGAGGTTGGGCAGTGGATGGGTAACCATCTTAACATACCGAAATTCCTCCGTACCTTAGAAAACACACCAAGTAATTGGTCCCGTCTGTTTTTCGCAGATTTTTGTCAGTCATTACAAATAGTCTGAAGCCCGACAATCTAAAAAGAGTAAGACCCGTATTACAGAACCTTACTCAAGTACTACTTAAACTGCGTTCAACCGATTACTGCTTGAGCGAAGAATCTCGACTTAAGCGTTCAGTTTATTTTAGAACTATCCTCAAATTCAAATCAAACGCAACTACGCTTGAATGGAGATTTTGATCTCTGATTTAAATCCACAACAATTTCCATGAGATTCTATGCTCAAGCGTGGTCTCGACTACACTTGCGAAAACAAAGATCAAATCTCGCCTCAAGCAGAGATTCTGAGCTGATTGTGATTTTAAAAAAGGATACATTGAGTGGAGCTCACTCAAGCACTGTTCTATATTACGTAAAAAATGTCATTTTAAAGTGACACTGCTCAGGTGATTATTGATTGTAGTTTCTCTGCTCAAGTCAAGTTCTAAAATGAAAACTCCAACTGAGACTCGTTTTAAGTAATGCTTGAGTCTTGATTGTAGTTCTGTAATACGGGCCTAAGACTCTTTTTAGATTGTCTGGCTTCTGCTAGCATTTTTTCATGCAATCTCCTTCAATATAACAAAAATATAAAGGTTATATTTAGTTTAAAATACACTAATTAGGACTACGCAATTGCTACGACGTAGGTGTTGATTGCTACGACGCCTACGATTTCGTAGCAACTCAGTACTGGGAACTAATTTGAATAATATACGTAGACGGTTCACGCTTCTGTAATTATGAGAGTAACAAGTAGTCAATTAGGTTTATATTAGTCCAAATTTTGTTTTTCTTCTGATTTATTGCGTTACAAAAAAATTTAATTGTATCTCCAGAACCGTAGTGTTTTACGCGTGCCTGAAAGAGATGTCAGCAAAACCGTAGGGGCTCAGCAGGACCGTTGCCCGCTAGAGCCAGTCGGAATTACTGCAAAGGAAACCTGTGGTCCTTGAACCCGAAAGGCGACTGAAGAACACAAGTATGGTTTTAGTCAGTGAAAGTCTGACACGGCGCCTCGGTCCACGCTAGAGCGAGAGAAGTCAATGAATGATTTCCTGCGTCTATAAAAAGACTCGTCTTGCTTCTTTGACTCACCACTTTTCTGGTGGTCACTACAGTATATTCTGGTTTTCAGGAGTTGTAATAGTTGTAAATACTTTATTTGTGGTGGAATTGCCACAAATAAAGTACTTTGCAATGTTGTTGTTGTTATGTTGTTTGCAATGTAGTGTAGTGTGTTGTTTTCAACAAAAAAAAAGAAAGAAAGAAAAATGCGTTTATTTGCATTACAAAAACTTTAAAATTAAACAAAAAAATATGTACACTGAGTAATGCTAAAAGGGCCTCAGCTCAGCATAATGCCAAAAAGGGCTTTAATGTACTTGAAATAATAATTTTAACACTGGTAGTTGACAGAATTTGTATTCAAAATGCCTGTAAATAAAAAACTTTTTACAAAAAAATACAACCGACTTAAATTAAAAAAAAAACACTAAAACGTGCAAAATACCTTTAATTTCGGAAGTCGTTAATTATAATAATAATAACCCAATGTAATGATCGATTGAGGGGCGCTTTGGAGGACGCGTTTCGAGAGTACCGTTCCATACCGCCGGGGCTTAGACCTCGTCTACCTCGTTTGCCCATGCACAAGAGAAATAGGGCGCTGGTGTGTGCTCTAGATTCGCAGCTATCAAATTGCTTTGATAGCAGCAAAGACCTCACTGATACCCACTCAATCTTGTACTGTGCGGCTGTAGCGGCATGTCGTGTAGCTCATGTTAAATTTCCTAATTGTGACAGAGCTACACGACCAGGTGTGCCAGCTTGGCAGTGCAGGATAGAGCACCGTATCGGTGAGGCTAGAGCTCTCATCGGTAAGCTTATCTGCTTCAGGGAGGGCAACACTCGCCCTAGGGTGATGCGCTTTGTGAGGCGGGCATTCTCGGGGACTGATATTAGTCCTCGAGATTATCTGCCCTGCGTCACAGAGCGTATCGACTTCCTGAAGCAGAAAATCTATGCATGGGCAAACCGTATTCGTCGGTACAAGCGGCGAGTGGAGCGGTACACTCGGAATCGTACATTCCAAAGCAACGAAAGGTGGGTTTACAGGGATTGGGAGCGATCGGACCAAGGTGTGACTGATACGCGCCTGCCGGATGATGACGCCATGTGTTCATTTTGGCACAGCATTTGGTCGGCGCCTGTCAGTCACACCGAGGGTGATTGGATTCGAGAGGTCGAGCGCGCATGCGATCTTTTACCAGAAATGGGGGCAATTACCATCAGCCCCCAAGATGTAGCCCGTGCAGTCCGTCCATTGCCTAACTGGAAATCTCCTGGGCCGGACGGGCTGCACAATTTCTGGGTTAAATGGTTCCAAAGGTCGCACGCTCGCTTGGCATCTCAGTTCCAGTCTGCCTTAGAGTCAGGGTTGCTGCCCCAGTTTCTAACGACAGGAATAACCCACCTCCTCCATAAATCAGGTAGTACTGCGGAACCCAAAAATTATAGACCGATCACGTGTTTGCCGACGGTCTATAAAGTTCTTACATCCATTCTGAGAGCTAAAATCAATAGTCATATTGAGACAAATTCTATCATGTCTGCCTCTCAGAATGGATGTAGGAACGGGTCCCGCGGTACTAAGGAGGTGCTCCTCATCGATATTGCCATTAACCAACAGGTTCGACGTTCTCGGAAGAATCTGTCGGCATGTTGGATAGATTACAAGAAGGCATATGACTCTGTTCCTCATACATGGCTCATGAGGGTGCTAGAACTGTATAAAGTTGATGCAACTCTGCGCACCTTCCTGATGTCATGTATGGGGCAGTGGAGAACAGTCCTTCACTATCCGGGATGTCGACAGATTCAGGAGAACAACGAACCGATAAGGATTGAGCGTGGCATATTCCAGGGTGATAGTCTGAGTCCACTGTGGTTTTGCCTAGCCTTGAACCCGCTCAGCACACTGCTGGAGGGTTCTGGCTTAGGTTACCGGTTGAAAAGAGGCGGTCAGGTCATATCTCACCTTCTTTACATAGACGATCTGAAACTCTTTGCCCCCAACGACTTGCAGCTGGAGGAGCTACTGAAGGTAACTGAAACCTTTAGTAGTGCCATCAGGATGGAATTTGGTGTGGACAAATGTGCAGTCATACATGTAAAGAGAGGTGAGATTATGGAATCTGTGGGAATTCAACTCTCGGATTCCATACACCTTAGATCCCTCTGCTCAACCGAAACTTACAAGTATTTGGGTATGTCGGAATCGTTAGGCATCAATACTGATGACGTGAAACAATCGTTGAAAGAGCGCTTCTTTGGACGCCTGAATAAAGTACTCAATAGTCTTTTATCAGGCGGAAACAAGGTGCGCGCTTTCAACGGTTGGGTCATGCCGGTATTGATGTATTCTTTCGGCATACTCAAATGGACTCAGACAGAACTTGACGCCCTGGATAGGAGGGTCCGCACACTACTTACCGCAAATCGGATGCATCACCCACGGTCATCGGTGATGAGACTGTATATCCCGCGGAAGTGCGGGGGTCGTGGCTTCTTAAATGCTAAGACCCTGCACAACCGCGAGGTATGCAGTCTCAGGGAATACTTCCTAAAAACCGACGTGGGTATGCACCGAGATGTGGTAGCGGTGGACAAGGGCCTCACTCCGCTCTCCTTGGCTGACGAGAACTGGCGCAAACCTATAGTACTGGATACTAATGACCGCAGGGAAGTATGGCAGAGCAAGGAGCTTCACGGACGCTTTTACCGGGCCTTACATGGGCCCGATGTAGACCTGTTAGCGTCCGTATCTTGGCTGCGTTTCGGTGACCTCTTCGGGGAAACTGAAGGTTTTGTCTTTGCGATTATGGACGAAGTTATGATGACAAACAACTACCGGAAATATATTGTGAAGGACGGTACGGTTGACATCTGTCGGGCATGCCACCGACCCGGGGAATCAATCCGACACATTATTTCTGGGTGTTCTCATCTAGCTAACGGAGACTATTTGCATAGACACAACCTCGTAGCCAGGATTATCCACCAGCAACTTGCTCTTAAATACAATCTTGTGGAATCAGAGGTACCGTACTATAGGTATGTGCCCGACCCAGTTCTCGACAATGGCAATATCACGTTATATTGGGATCGATCTATCATCACTGACAGGACTATTGTTGCCAATAAACTTGATATAGTGGTGATAGATCGACTAGAGCGTCGCACAATGATTGTTGATATAGCGGTCCCTCATGACGAGAACCTCGTGAAAGCTGAGAAAGATAAGCAAACTAAATATCTTGACTTGGCTCGCGAGGTTCTCGACATGTGGGAAGTGGATAGAGCAATCATTGTGCCGATAGTCGTAACGGCCAATGGCTTAATAGCCAAGAGCCTCGAACAACATCTGAGGAGGCTCTCGTTAGGCAGCTGGATCAAGGGCCTGATCCAGAAAGCAGTACTCCTAGACACGGCGCGTATCGTTAGGAGATTCCTCTCTCAGGAGCCCTGACCGCCGGCAGCTTGGACTCTGTTCCCGATGCCGGTGGGCTACTATTTTTTATATTTTTAAATGTTTTTTTTAATGTGTTTTTTTTTTAAGGAAATATTTAAAAATATAATAAGTATGTAATATAATAAATAAATGGAATAATAATAATAAATTTATTTATTTGGAACAAGAAACACATACAGATATAATCAAATTGAAACGATGATAACAGCAGTAGTATAAAACTGTGTCGCGGTTATCACCGCCCCTCTCCAGGTAAGGAAGTAAATTGTTCCAGTTCTTTAATAACGAGAAATGCTGACGTGAATTATTATTAATTAATTAATGGTGGTGGTCGATAGATATACAGAATGTGTTGAAAGAAAAAAAGAGGAAATTTAAGGAATGGCAGCGTATAGATCCGGAAAACACTAGCTTAAAGTCTGCAAAAAAAGTGAATATGATGCTTTAAAGAAAAAAGCCAAGAAAGCCGTGGCAATAGCGAGAGCAAAAGCACAGGACAAACTATACGACACACTAGATAGTCCGGCAGGCCAGAAAGATCTATACCGGCTTGCCAGAGCAAGAGAGAGAAATGCGAGAGATGTTTGTCAGATAAGATGTATAAGGGATGAAACTGGAATGATTCTATCAGAAGATAGTAAAATCAAAGAGAGGTGGAAGGACTATTTTGAAAGACTGATGAATGAGGAAAACAACTGGAATGGGATTTTAGAGAGCAAACCAGTGAACGTGGGTTTAGTGAGAATGTATTGATGAAGTCAGAATAGCTATAAATGGAATGAAGAATGGTAAGGCAATTGGTCCAGACGGAATACCAGTTGAAGTGTGGAAGTTGCTGCGAGTGGATGGATGGATGTGGTTAGCTTTGTTCTTCAATAAGTTGTTGCAGGAAGAAGCCATACCTGATGAGTGGTGCAACAGTTCCCTGGTGCGCCCATCTTTAAAAACAAGGGTGATGTGCTTGAATGCAACAATTATAGAGGAATAAAGCTAATGTCACATACTATGAAAGCCTGGGAGAAAGTTATTGAAAGGAGGCTAAGAGAAGAGAGTGAAATTTCACAGAACCAATTCGGTTTTATGCCTGGTCGGGGTACAACGGATGCCATTTTTGCTATACGCCAGCTATGCGAGAAATACAGAGGTGCGCATAAAAACTTGCACATGGTATTCGTTGACCTCGAAAAGGCATATGACCGGGTACCTCGTGAGGTTCTGTGGTGGGCCCTTAAGGAGAAAGGTGTGCCTGCCTATGTGCAGTTGATCCGAGCGATGTACAGCCAATGCAGTACCCAAGTCCGGTCTGCAGTGGGCAACACTGGCAGCTTCAGTGTGGCTGTCGGCTTACATCAAGGGTCGGCCCTCAGCCCTTACCTCTTCCTGATGATAATGGACGCTCTGACGTCGGGCATCCAGGAAGAGGCTCCCTGGTGTATGCTGTTTGCCGATGACATTGTGCTGGTTGCCGAGAGTGGCCTAGAGGTCCAGAGCAAATTGGAGGTGTGGTGGCACAGACTGGAGAGTGTTGGCTTAAAATTGAGCAGAACGAAAACCGAGTACTTGTTCTGTGATTTCGGTGGTCTCTCCGGTCCTATGCCCTTAGCTCTCGCTGGAACGCCCATACCAATCTGCTCCGACTTTCGGTACCTCGGGTCGCTTATCCAAGGAGATGGCGAGGTAGACCGAGACGTATCAAATCGGATCAATTCAGGATGGATGAAATGGCGACAGGTCACTGGAACAATTTGTGACCCACGGATGCCCCCCAAGTTGAAGGGTAAAATCTACAAGTCCGTGATAAGACCTGTCATACTGTATGGATCAGAATGTTGGGCTGTGAAAAAGACGGATGAAAAAAGATTGCATGTAGCGGAGATGAGAATGTTGAGATGGATGTGTGGTGTGACGAGAATGGATAAAGTGAGAAATGAGTATATTAGAGGAAGTTTGAAAGTGGCGCCAGTGACTGAAAAGTTGAAAGGGAATCGTTTGTCTTGGTATGGTCATGTAAAGAGGAGAGATGAAACGCATGTTACTAAAAGAGTTATGAGTATACATGTGGATGGGTGGAGAGGGAGAGGGAGGCCAAAGAAAAGATGGATGGATTGTGTGAACAGTGATATGAAAGAAAAGGAAGTTAGTGATAGCATGACGGTTGACAGGATAGAATGGAAGAAAAAAAACATGTTGTGCCGACCCCAAATAAGATGGGACAAGGGCAGGAAGATGATGATGATAATTAATTACATTTAAAAGTAGTCTACGGTAAGTAAAATTAAATGTATTTGTGTGGATGGAAGAGAAGTTGCATGCATGTGTACTAGTGTAATTATGAATGTGATATGTATGAGTGTGTGTGTGAGGATGTGTGTGAATGAAGGATTGTGTGAATTATACTTCCACAAGTTCTTCTGTTTTGTCATAATTTAATTGTTTTAGCCAGATATTTAATTTAATTTTGAGTTTGTTTCTAGTTAGCGAGTATATATTTAATTTCTTATTTATGCTGTTGTACAATTTCGAACTAATATATTTAAACTGACGGCGAGCCACATCAGTTCTGCGAACTGCTATACCACATATCCTATCAGATCGGCGTTTTGTATTGCAGATACTCGGATCATACGCAAGCTGGCAATGTTTACGGAGTGTGGCCTGCAGTATGAATAACTGTCTTACAGTGAGAACCTGACATAGAGAATACAGTGCCTTTGTTGTATATCGTATTGGTTTCTTCGCCAGAACCTTAAGTATAGCACGCTGTCCGCGTTCAACTCGTAGCATAGTCGTTTTATGAGCTCCTCCCCAAACAACAAGGCAATAACCTAACGCCGACTGAGCTAGAGAGAAATATGTGGTAATTAAGCTATCAAAATCGAGAACGGATCTAAGTTTCTTAAACACATAAATAAGTTTCCTAAGTCTCGTAACTGTGGCATCAATTTGCTGTTTCCATTTAAGGTGACTATCCACTGAGATCCCGAGATATTTGATAGTCTGAGTACTGTCTCTTGTGTGTGTCTTCCCTCCGGACCTCTGAGGAGTTCAGACGCGTTTTAAGTCATCCACGTTTTATTTTAATTCTAAAAAACAAAAAAAATTCGACAACTAAATTCCATGCAAATACTAGGAGCACATATCTTACAAGAGCTTCCGCGCTAGCCTACTATTTACGCAAGTCTTGCGTGTGTGCTACGAGCGTCAACGAATTTTGCTGTGTGTCAGTGTGCTGCAGCGGATAAAAACACAAGCAAGACTGTGAGTAATTCACTTATTACGCCCACTTATTTTACGGGAGGTCAACTTATATTAGACGGAAAGCAGTTTTGTTAGATTCTGTCGATTGCCACCAGAACAAATTAACCCCTGCCACATTACGTTGAAATTAGCCTCTTCAATCTACTGGCAGCCTAGTACTTTGTGAACAGCGAGTATGCCGATCAACCATTCTCCACCGCCACAGTCGGCAGCACCTCGGATGTCTGCAGCGACTTTGCCTGTCTCAAACGTGCAGGCACTTGGCACATCACTTAGTTCATCCGAACCTAACTTAAATTTGAACACTGACACTCCTTGTCCTGTAAATTTTCCAATTATTACACTTAGAAACACAAAGCGTAAACTATCGAATGGCACCGATGTGAACACTGATGTGAACACCGACGTGAACACCGACATGAATACCTTAACCCATTTTATGTCTGAGATGAAGGAAATGTTTCAAGAATTTAAACAGCAACAGGATGAGAAATATGATAAGTTGTTTTCAGTCGTAAATGACATACGCGATTCATTGGACTTCCTATCTAAGCAGCATGAGGATCTAAAATTACAAGTAAAGGTTCTGGAAACGGAGCGTGAAGGAAACTTGAAATATATAAATGATCTTGAAAGGAAGCTTGAGAATATGGAGCAAAGCGCACGGTCTACTTGCGTTGAGATACGTAATATTCCATGTTGTAAAATCTGAAACGAAAACCTCTCTGTTGAATACTATTATAGAAACTGGTAAATTGCTGAACCTCACAATCCAACTGAGAGACGTCAAGGATGTGTTTCGTATAAAAGCAAAGGACCCAGCTGTCAAGCCAATAATAGTCGACTTTACCTCTGTACTACTTATGGAAGATTTTCTCCAAAAATTTCGTAACCAAATTAAAAATAACTTCAAACTGACAACTGAACACCTCAAAATAAGTGGTCCTGCAAAACGGATCTATATATCAGAAAATTAGTCAGCCAAGAATAAAAGACTCTTCTTTCTGGCTAGGGATGCAGCTAAAACCAACCAGTTTGATTTCTGTTGGGTTTCACATGGAAGGATTTATGTTCGCGAAAGACCTGGTAGTCCCCACCTACAAGTGAAGAACGAGTCAGATTTAGCAAGTATTGTGAAAGCAACGTGACTAGTCATTTTCATACAAGAAGTCGCTGCAATTCTAGTTCTTATGTTGTTTTCTCTGTATTTCTTGCATGTTTATCTTGGATTTTTGTTATATTGTAAAAGCTCATTCAATTTGTTCTTTGTGTCCACTCACATCACACACTCTCCACATACACCTTTTTCACCTACACCCTTCTTAATTCCTTACAGTCAACTCACTCGTCGTTCACTCCCACATACTCACACTCATACTATCCACAACTTCTATGTATCTACTCCGTCAGATAAGTTTTTCGCGTATATACACGTCATAAGCAATATTACTTAGATGACTCTACAATGCCGATTAATGTTTGCTTTTTTTACAGAAAATGTATTCCATGTCCTATCTTTAGTTCCCCTGTTGTTAATTTAATGTTTGATGGATGATTTAACTTCTTTAACAAGCGAAGTCGAAGGTGTTTCTGTTTCTAACTGCTACATGAGCTCACCAGAAAATAGTAGCAAATTCTTTAACACTGCATTGCATGATTTTAAAATTTTTCATACTAATATTCGTAGTCTTAACTGTAATTTTAATAATCTATTGGTATATTTGAGTAGACTAACATACGTACCTGATATTGTTGTTTTAAGTGAATGCTGGTTAAGCAAATGTCAAATAATTCCCTCTATTCAAGGCTTCACCTCTTACTCCTCATCGTTTAAAAGTCAAAATGACGGTGTGGTTGTTTACGTTAGTAACCGTTTAAACGTTACTGTTGAGCAACCTATGCTTAACGATGCAAACTGTTTAGTACTGAAATTGAATGGTATATCAGCTTTTATAGGTGTTTATCGCTCCCCATCTAAAAGAGATTTGGCACAGTTTTTAAGTAGTTTAGACCGGGGTGCTACGACAGAAAACCTCCACGAGTGCCCGCAGGCTATAGTTCCCTTGCGGATACGTCCGGAGTGAAGGCCAGTCTGCGGGACGGTGCACCCTGGGAGGCGGCCAAAGACTCCCCTTAGGTACTTCTGCCTAAGGAGTCCCGATGTCCGCCTGCGAATTTTCTGTCCGAAGGATCGCTTCAACGCGTGTCCCTCTGCTATAGCAGAGGGCACAGTGGCGAAGTAAGAGCGGGCTCGGTGTGCACTTACCCTGCCACCGGGCAGGCAGGAGGAAGACTTGCTCTTCCTTCTGCCACCGTTAGTCTCGTAGCCCCAGAGATTGTCCAAGGTCATGTTTCTGACTTTTGATGGGGGTCGAGGGTCCTGGCTTAACCGCCCGGGCCGCGAGGAAGACAACCTCTATAAAAAATTACCCCAAACCTCCAAGCGGCGGCGCACCGTGAGGGAGGTTGTTAGCTTGACTAATGGGTAGCTTAATTAGTCTCTAGTGCGAACCACTGACTTTGAGCAAGTACAGAATGAAAAATACTCGTGGGAACAATATGGAACCAAAATCAAAATTTTTCAGACACCCGATGGAGAGTGATGCGCGGTCGGAGTCCGACGCGGCATCCGGAGGGAGCTTGGAGGGCTCAGAGGTAGAGGAGGTTGTGGGACACTCCGGTAGAAACTCGCGTCTCTACCGGAAGCGCCCCATATCGGGGGACATATCGTCCTCCGATGCAGAGAAGGGCTCGGCCCCAAAAATCCCCACCCGTGGGCGGGGTGCGGGTCGTGCGCGCGGCAGAGGGAGGGGCCTCACCGCGCAAGAATCTGCTCAGCGAGCTGACAGGCTTGCCGCGGAAGGGCGTCACCCTGGAGCGGCCAACGCTGAGTTGGACCTCTCGGGGCCATCTGGCAGCGAACGAGGTGCCAGGGAGGACTCCGCCGAGGAGTCGCGCAGGTCGCTCGGGGTTTTGATAGTCTCCGCACTAAGGAACATGGGCAGGAAGAGGGAAAAGTCCTCTAAAGAGAGGACTGTCCAACAACTGGCCGTTTCAATCGCGGAGGCTATCGACGCCTATTTCGAAAAGAGGGCGGCAAAACTCTGGGCCGAACTCGTGGGTCCTCAGAGAGTATGCTGCCAGGAGTTGCCGAAGGGGGAGCGCAAGCAAGGGCAGGGGCAAAGTCAGCCCCAGCCCCAGCCTGAGCCGGAAAGCCAGCTGCTGACGCTGGTGAAGCAGGAGCTGGCTGCCTTCCGGCAGCAACAGCAGCAGCAGCAGGAGCAGTTCCAGCTACGGATGCAGCAGCAGCTTTCCGTGCTGGGAGGCATTGTTCTGCGTCCCCCACTTGCGGCCTCTGGCCCGCGAAAGGCGGCGTCGTATGCCGCCGCCGCTGCGGCCACAGTTGTTGCGCCCCAGCCGGGCCCTTCGGGGCAGGCCAGGCGTGGAACCGTAGTGTCAGAGTCCGCGGTGTCAGCCTCTTTGGCTAGAAAACAGCAGCAGGGGAAGCCAGCTGCTGCCGCCTCCAAGAAGGGCAAAATTGCACCGGTCACTAAGGCAGTAGGAGCCCCTGCCGTGGGGGCAAGCAGGCAGCCTATGCCGCCTCCCCCACCTACGGAACCTCCGGTCGAAGCCGAATGGCAAGTGGCCGGAGCAAAGGAAAAGGCGGGTAAGGCGGCTCGAGCCGAAAAGAAACGCGAGCGGCGGCGGCAGCGGAAGAGGAGGACCATCGCGGCCAGGTTTCGCGCCCCGGATTCTACGGCTGTAGTGATTACACTGCAGCCCGCTGCGGAGAAAAAGGGCACGACCTACGGCGAGGTCATCCGGAAGGCGAGGCGGGCGGTGAACCTCACCGAGCTAGGAATCACCGGGGGCTTCCGGATGCGGCATACCGCGACCGGTGCCCTTATGCTTGAGGTCCCCGGGGTAAACAGTGGCCCCACCGCAGACGCCCTGGCCAAGAAGATCAGGGCGTCCTTGGATGCGAAGGAGGCCCGAGTGTCCAGGCCCACCAAGTGCATTGACATGCGCATTATGGGCCTGGACGAGTCCGTGACGGTAGATGAAGTCGTGGCCGCCGTCATCAGGACGGGAGGGTGCCTTACTGACCAGGTCCGGGCAGGCGCCATCCGTGCTGACGGCACGGGCATGGGGGCAGTGACGGTAAGTTGCCCCGTGTCAGCGGCCAGGAACATCACCGGGGAGGGCCGACGGCTTTTGGTGGGCTGGGTCTCCGCGCGGGTAAAACTGCTGGAGCCCAGACCTCTGCGTTGCTATCGCTGCCACGTGGGGCACCACGTGGGGGCCTGCTGCGCAGCGGAGGTGGATCGCAGTGAGCGCTGCTTTCAGTGCGGTCAGCCCGGTCACAAGGCCGTCACTTGCAGTGCAGCGCCGCACTGCTACGCATGTGCGGCGGCAGGCAAGCCGGCCGAACACCGGGCTGGGGGTAGGTCCTGCGATCCCCCCGCCAAGGACAAGGGCAAGGTCCTGAGGCCCATCCCCGCGAATGTGCTCGCCGCTGCGGCCGCCAAGTTGGCCGCCGCCGCCGTCGCTTCCGCAGACGCCGCAACCACCGCGGCAGGGCCTTCACAAGGGGCTCGGTAGGAGACTATAATGGATTGTCATTAACGTCTCCTCCAGGCGAATATCAACCACTGCGCCCCCGCTCAGGATCTGTTGCTCCAGAGCATGGCGCAGTGGTCGATAAACATCGCCGTAGTCTCCGAGCCGTACTACGTCCTGCCCAGGGCCGACTGGGTGCAGGACCTGAACGGCTCGGTGACCCTAATTTCGTCGGCCGCCGCCGGTACTCCGTCCCTCGAGGCCGTCACGAGGGGACGGGGTTGCGTGGCAGCACGGTTCGGGGACATTGCAGTGGTAGGCGTCTACCTGTCTCCGAACAAAACTCTCGCCGATCTTCACATCTCCCTTATGGAGCTGAATGCCGTCGTCGCTGGGTTTGGTTCCCTCCCCGTGGTCGTTTGCGGGGACTTCAATGCCAAGAACTTGGCTTGGGGTTCCCGGTACACAGACCAGCGGGGTCGGATGGTGGAGGACTGGGCTCTGGAGACAGGCCTGGTCGTCCTAAATCGGGGTTCTGTCCCCACGTGTGTGCGGATGCGGGGCGAGTCGGTGGTGGACATTTCGTTCGCCAGCCCCGCTTTGTCACCGCGTGTCGTCGACTGGCGCGTCATGGAGGGGGTGGAGACGTACTCAGACCATCGGTACATCCGGTTTGACGTCTCCGCCCAGTCCTCAACCGCGCCGGTCCAACAGACCCCGTGTGGTCCGCGTTGGGCGCTGAAGCAGCTGGACCGGGAGCTTCTCCTGGAAGCCGCGATGGTACAGGCCTGGGTGCAAGCACCGGACAGGCCTGTCGACATCGACATCGAGGCAGAGTGGTTCCGGGATGCCATGTCGCAAATCTGCGACGTGGCAATGCCCCGTGTCCAGCCAGGACGTGCCCGGCGCCAGGTGTACTGGTGGTCGCCAGAGATCGCTGCACTGCGTAGCGCGTGCAATGCCGCGCGGCGCCAGTACGCCAGGCATCGCAGGCGCCGCATCCGTCCGCCGGATGCGGAGGCCAGAGAGGCGGAGCTGTACGAGGGATACAGAGCGGCGAAGCGCACCCTTCGAGCAGAAATAAAGCGGGCCAAGTTAGAGGCCCACAACGTGTGGCTGGAAACTCTGAACGGAGACCCGTGGGGGCGCCCCTATAAGGTGGTGCGAGAAAAGCTCCGCCCCTGGGCTCCCCCGCTGACGCAGAGTCTCCGGCCCCAGCTTGTGGAGGGTGTGGTTGGCGCTCTGTTCCCCTCACGAGGGGAACACTCTCCCCCGCCTATGGCTCCGACAGTTGCGGTGTCCGACGTGGACCACGACGGCGACGACGACGACGACATTGCTCCAGAGGTGACCGAGGTAGAGATGCGAGTGGCGGTACGTAGGCTTAGTGCCAAGAATACCGCCCCAGGACCCGATGGCCTGCCTGGAAAGGCCTGGGTCCTGGCCATGGAGGAACTCGGGCCTCGACTAAGAGGGCTCTTTAGCGCATGTATGGAGAGGGGCCAGTTCCCACTTCGCTGGAAGACGGGAAAACTGGTCCTCATTGCGAAGCCGGGGCGCCCTGCGGACTCACCGTCCGCGTACCGGCCCATCGTGCTGCTCGACGAGGTGGGCAAGCTCTTTGAAAGAGTTATTGCAGACCGCCTCGTCGCGCACCTAACACGGGTGGGGCCGGATCTTTCGGACGGCCAATTCGGCTTTCGCAGGGCGCGATCTACGGTGGACGCCATCATGCGCGTGCGAGCCCTCACGACGGGGGATGCGGTATCCCAGGGCAGGTGTGTCTTGGTGGTGTCTTTGGACATCGCCAACGCCTTCAATTACCTGCCCTGGAGTAGCATTAGGAGGGCAATCCGGTATCACCGGGTGCCTGACTACCTCTGTCATGTTATCGAGGCCTACCTGTCGGACAGGTACATTATCTACCCTGGTCACCTGGGAGAATGAAAACGGCGAGAGACGTCGTGCGGTGTTCCGCAGGGATCGGTACTAGGACTACCCTTGTGGAACATCGGTTACGACTACGTGCTGCGCGGCGATCTCCCTGACGGGGTCAGCGTGGTCTGCTACGCAGATGATACGCTGGTCCTGGCGCGGGGAGAGTCGTACCAGGCGGCGGTCGAACTAGTGACACGCGGGGTTGCGACAGTCGTGGAGAGGATCCAAGAGTTGGGACTCGAGGTGGCATTGCACAAGTCCGAGGCCATGTGCTTCCACGGCCCTCGGAACGCGCCACCATCGAGTTCCCAACTAACGGTAGGAGGAATTCACATCGGCGTCGAGTCGACGATGAAGTACCTTGGACTTGTCCTCGACAGCCGATGGAATTTCGAGGAGCACTTCCGACGTCTGGCTCCCAAACTAGATCGTACAGGGGCTGCCCTCAAGCGGCCCCTGCCCAACCTCGGGGGCCCAGACGCCTCCTGCCGGAGGCTCTATGCAGGAATCGTTCGGTCCATGGCCCTTTAAGGGGCGCCGGTATGGGCACCGTCGCTTCGAAAGCGACCGGCGGCCAAGCTGAACCCAAGCCAGAGGGTCATGGCCATCCGGATGGTGCGGGGATACCGCACGATTTCCCGCGAAGCAGCGAGCCTCCTTGCTAGCCAACCACCGTGGGATTTGGAGGCAAAAGACCTTGCGCGCATGCACGATCTGCGCATGGAGATGCAACGCCGGGGAGAAACTCCGCTGCCGCGCCAAGTCGCGGCATGGCGGAAAGACTTCCGGCGGGATCTCATGGTGGAATGGCGACAGCGACTGTCGCAACCCAGTGCTGGGCACGCCATAATTATGGCGATAAGTCCCCTCTTTGAGGAGTGGCTGGAAAGGCCTCACGGCGTCCTTACCTACCGCATGACGCAGGTCCTCACCGGACATGGCAAGTTCGGGAGGTTCCTGCACCGGATTCGTGCAGAAGAGACGCCCGGGCGCCACCATTGTGTGGACCGCCCAGAGGACACGGTGGAGCATACGGTAGAGGTATGCCCTGCTTGGGCAGAGCACCGCCGTGTCCTCGTGGGGGCGATCGGCGGCAGCGATCTCTCGCGCCGGGCCTTGGTACAGGCCATGGTCCGGAGTGAGGAGGAGTGGCAGGCGGTTGCCTCCTTCTGCGAAGCAGTAATGCTAGCAAAGGAGGCGGCCGATCGCGTGAGGCAACGGTCCTCACGCCCCAACCGCCGCCGGGATTCCGATCCCGATTTCCGGCCACCTTAGGCGCGGGCTTGCGGACGGCGAGCAATGGGTGGCTCGTCGTCCGATCGTCCGGTAACTGTCCGGACCGAGCCCAAGCCGTCGACGGCGCGTAGTGTTCCACGCGCGCCTCAGGGAGATGTCAGCAACCGTAGGGGCCCAGCAGGGTCGAGGCCTACTGGGGCCATGGGTGATGCGAAAGTGATCCCCGGGGCCCTGGAAAAATGGCAAAGAAGGAACAGGAGTGGGTTTTTAGTCAGTAAAAGTCTGACACTATCTCTCGCTCCGCCCAAGAGCGGGGGATGTCATTAGATGATTTTCCCACCCGAAAAAAAAAAAAAAAAAAAGTAGTTTAGACCAATTATTATCAAACTTGTCACAATTTAAGACTGTTGCCTTAATTGGTGATCTAAATATAAATATTATACCCGATTGCACTGACTCTTACGCTGAAGAATATCTAACACTTTTGGCTTCTCATGTAATGCTCCCTGCTCATAACTTTCCAACGAGACTTTCAAACTGCCTTCTTCAGCTTCGGAACTATTGAATTGCTGCGCAAATCCCTCCCAATCAGTGGATGGTGCGAATGACTATTTCTCGAATATAGGTAAACAATTAGCAAATAAAATTCAACAAACGGACTCCTACAAAAATCTTGTTTCTAGTAACTATCCTAGTTGTTCTCAATCTCCTCCTTTACACTCAATGACGTTAATGGAAGTGGACGGTACTGAGCTAGAAAACATTATTCTAGGTCTCAAAGATAAAAGCTCTGCTGGTCTTGATGGTATTACTTCTGCTATTGTGAAAGCTACAAGTCATGCAATTATACCAATCCTAGTCCATATTTTTAATTTGTGTCTCTCAAGAGGTACCTTTCCTGACGTTTTCAAAACTGCGATTGTTCACCCAATCTATAAATCCGGAGACAGAGACAGTGTCTCAAACTACAGACCTATCTCGGTACTTTCCACCTTTTCTAAAATTTTCGAAAAAGTTATAAATATTAGACTCACAAAATATCTCAACAAGTACCAGATTCTAGCACCAAATCAGTTCGGTTTCAGAAGTGGTAAATCCACAGATGATGCTGTCTTAGAACTTTCCGACACAATTGCTGAAAATTTCGAAAGGAAGCATAAAACTATTGGTATCTTTTTAGACCTCTCAAAAGCTTTTGACACTGTCTCTGTCCCCATCCTTCTTTCGAAGCTAGATGCAATAGGCATTCGCGGTACAGTATATGACTTGTTTAGCAGCTACCTGACAGGCCGCAAACAGGTCCTTAAGATAGGAAATTATGTAAGTAGAGAAGAATCTCTTACTTTTGGGTTTCCACAGGGCAGTGTACTGGGGCCAACCCTATTTCTCATATATGTGAATGAGCTGTGTCAGTTAAACTTACCCAACTGCAAAATTTTTACTTATGCAGATGACTCAGCTCTTATAATTCACGGTAGTGATTGGAATGAGGTCCAAATAAACTCAGAACTGGCCCTAAATTCTTTCATAAAATGGTTAACCAAAAATCTCTTAACCCTAAATATTAACAAGACGAAATTCATTGCTTTTTCTATCAATAGGTCTAGTCAGCCTGCTACTCCCGTTGTAATTCGTGCTCATACATGCGCTACCTCTACACCTAACACAACTTGTAACTGTTCTAAACTTGACAGTACTCAGACTATCAAATATCTCGGGATCTCAGTGGATAGTCACCTTAAATGGAAACAGCAAATTGATGCCACAGTTACGAGACTTAGGAAACTTATTTATGTGTTTAAGAAACTTAGATCCGTTCTCGATTTTGATAGCTTAATTACCACATATTTCTCTCTAGCTCAGTCGGTGTTAGGTTATTGCCTTGTTGTTTGGGGAGGAGCTCATAAAACGACTATGCTACGAGTTGAACGCGGACAGCGTGCTATACTTAAGGTTCTGGCGAAGAAACCAATACGATATCCAACAAAGGCACTGTATTCTCTATGTCAGGTTCTCACTGTAAGACAGTTATTCATACTGCAGGCCATACTTCGTAAACATTGCCAGCTTGCGTATGATCCGAGTATCTGCAATACAAAACGCCGATCTGATAGGATATGTGGTATAGCAGTTCGCAGAACTGATGTGGCTCGCCGTCAGTTTAAATATATTAGTTCGAAATTGTACAACAGCATAAATAAGAAATTAAATATATACTCGCTAACTAGAAACAAACTCAAAATTAAATTAAATATCTGGCTAAAACAATTAAATTATGACAAAACAGAAGAGCTTGTGGAAGTATAATTCACACAATCCTTCATTCACACACATCCTCACACACACACACATACATATCACATTCACAATTACACTAGTACACATGCATGCAACAAATACATTTAATTTTACTTACCGTAGACTACTTTTAAATGTAATTAATTAATTAATAATAATTCGCGTCAGCATTTCTGGTTATTAAAGAACTGGAACAATTTACTTCCTTACCTGGAGAGGGGCATTGATAACCGCGACACAGTTTTATACTACTGCTGTTATCATCGTTTCAATTTGATTATATCTGTATGTGTTTCTTGTTCCAAATAAATAAATTTATTATTTTTATTTCATTCACATTCATATTAGTTACATTTTTAAATATTTCAAAAATAAAAAATAAAACATTTAAAAATATAAAAAATAGTATCCCACCGGTATCGGGAACAGGGTCCAAGCTACCGGCGGTCAGGGCTCCAGAGAAAGGAACCTCCTAACAATGCGAGCCGTGTCCAGGAGTACCGCTTTCTGAATCAAGCCCAATGTTTATTATTATTATATTTTTCTATAGAAGTTAATTCAATAACAATTCCAATAAGCCAAGCCACGGCTAGGATACATTGTTCTATTACGGAGTTTTCGTGCCTAGCTTCCATCATCAGATTAGCTCAAT
Organism: Mythimna impura; assembly: GCA_905147345.3. NCBI lineage: Eukaryota > Metazoa > Arthropoda > Insecta > Lepidoptera > Noctuidae > Mythimna > Mythimna impura. Next base: position 3,489,140 of record LR990352.1, read on the forward strand.
GGTACCTTATAGCCAGAGTGCATCTCATGACAATTCTAATAATCCCAAATACGGTTAGGTTACATTGATTTATTATAGAGTTCCGGTGAGGCACCTTTCGGTTTCATCATCAGATCTATTCCTTCCCCCTCTTCCTTCAGTCAGTCATCGACTACATCATTCCATACCTTCGAAGTCTATCATCAGAACATACCAATATTTCTATAGGACCAACTCGGAAGCATAACCTTTTAATAAAAAAAATAATTTTCAAAATCGATTTACAGTTTACCGAGAAATCGGTGAACATACATTAAAAAAAATTACAGCCGAATATATAATTTCCTTCTTTTTGATGTCGGTTGATGATATTTAGTACAACGTAGTTTTTTCAAAAGAATCAAAATGTTAAATGAAAAAAAAATCGTTTGTACATTACAAATGATTTAATATCATGCGAACTATAGTTATCAAGAGAAGCATTTGCCAAAAAAAAGTTTGTAAAGCGAGAGTTTGTAAAATAAATTATTTGCAGATCGAATCATTTGTGAAATAAGTAATATACGTAACGTTGATTATTAACTAAAAATTTGTGAATGGAGTTTTGGTGAAACATTAGTGAACTGTCTTTATGAAGAAGCTTGTCAAGGGAATTACTATCTTGTTTGCATATTGGTCTTACTACCACGTCCAGCCGGGAATACGTCGAGTTACCAATAATCCTATTGAAGTCTGTGCGATAAGAGAAGCGTTGTGGTAAACAAAAGTTTATATTATGGTGATTTGTTTGTAAAGTAAATTATTTGGAAAACTTGTTGTTGTATAATGATGAATGGTTCGTCATGAACCATCTGTTTGCTTATCGTTGGTTATCGTTGGTTCGTTGGTTGTTTGTCAATTGACTCTCCTGTAAAATTACCTTGAAATTATTGGCAGCAGTGACCAGCGTATGTACGTGCAAATACATAAAGTGCCTAGGATCCTGTCGGTTCAATCGTTTACTGATCATAATGAAGGTTTTGAAGATTTTGTGGTCAATCCAATTAACCAATGGACGCTCAGTATCAAAATAGGATATCTACGACAGAAATTGTTGTAATAATTATAGAACAGAATAGAATAGAATAGAATAGAATAGAATAGAATAGAATAGAATAGAATAGAATAGAATAGAATAGAATAGAATAGAATAGAATAGAATAGAATAGAATAGAATAGAATAGAATAGAATAGAATAGAATAGAATAGAATAGAATAGAATAGAATAGAATAGAATAGAATAGAATAGAATAAACTTTATTGTACACCAAAATAGTAACAAAACTTTTACATTAGGTAACTAAGACAGACCAAGGATTATTGTGCTAAATTTTCTTGACGGGAAAGCAATAAGTACTATAAATAACGCTTATGACTTGATGGTGCTGAGCCACTATAAAGACAACGGATAACAATATACAATCAGGCTTGCACGACACGTTGTAAGAGGTGATAACGAAATATTAAATGATCAATTAAGAAATATGAAAAAAATTATCAAGTCAGTACTAACATGTTTCCAAAACTCAATAAATCGTTTGTATTTTAAAGTCGATGGCATATTAAAAGTTGTTCGAATTCATGCGTGTTCCCATCCTTTGTAACATTTATTTATTTAAACTTCATGTACAGTGGTGGTACATAGGCGGACTTAATGCCACAAGGCATTCTCTACCAGTCAACCATTGGGTTAAAAAAGACAACACTATGGAAGGTGTAATATTACCACTGTTTTCAAAAGCCACTCGTTTTTCACGGAACATCTAATAATTAAAGAAGCTTATAAAGGGCACTTACTCGTTCAATTTCTGATTTGCAATGAATAATTTGGAATTGTAAGTAGAAAATCCAACCAAAGTAAATGTATTTTAAAATCATTTTTAATTTTATTTGCCAGCGTTTCCGTAGTTTTCTATTTATGTGATACTGTTTGATCAACCAGGTTGTAAAACTAGTTTTGTAAATGAGGAGTAACGCCGACACTAATGTTGTTAGCAAATAAGTTCTGGATAATCTATTATGATGGGCCAGTTTAACTTTTTTTTTAAATTGGCAGGAAATTAGCCATTATAGATTAAGAGTAGGTGATGAAGGCATTCAGGATGTGGTTTTCATGGTCCATTACAACCTTTGAGTAGGTATTTTGATAATGTTTTTATAAATAGTGATTCTAAAAATATACTGAATAATTTAGAGCGGAAAAGTTTTTCATTACATTTCTGACCTGATAGTACTTAGGGGTCATTAATAAATTGTGTCAAATGTAATTTATTTATTTATTTTCCCTTCGCAAAGTTTTCTTATGCTAGCTTTTAAAAATGCTTACAATTTAGAGCTAACTTTGTGAGGGACTGGTGCCTAATGTAGGCACCAGTCACCAGGACCCTCCCGCGGCTAGTATGCTAGAAAGAGTAGTATGCATTTCTCATCAAGCAAAAGTGGAAGCTAAAAAAAAGGGACTCAAAACGAGGGACTTCCTGGACACCACACCGGTCAGAGTCTTGGGTTTCCTTGCAGTCCTGATCTAGCACCGTGTGACTTTTTATACTCTAAAATAAAAAATCAGCTGAAAGAAATACAGTTATTATCGCCGGAAGACGCGCTAGCAGCGTTCGAGAAAGCCGTAGAAAAGGTGTCTGCGGTGGACTAGAAAAAATGTTTCGAAAATTGGTTCAGACGCATGAAACTTTGTATAGAGGCTGGTGGAGAGTTCTTTGAAAAGATTTAATAAAAATATTTTATCCATAGAAGTTATTTTTTTTCGTTACTCAAAACTTTTTGAATGTCCCACGTAATAATGATTACATATTGGAGATGAGTCTCCAATATGTAATGTCTTATTACCGATAACAAACTATACTCCATTCACTTCTGCATTAGACAAAAGAGGTTCTTAAAAGCAGGTGTGCACATCATTTATTTTTGGAAATAAATTCTAATCAATTTTAATAAATAATGGTTTCAATATAAAAAGTTTAAATCATTTATACATTTTTTGATTTAATATTTAGATTCTTTTGAAAAAACTACGTTTATACTAAATATTATTAACCGACGTCAAAACGAAGGAGGTTCTATGTTCGGCTGTATGTATTTTTTTTATGTATGTTCACCAATTTCTCGGTAAACTGTAGATCAATTTTGAAAATTTTTTTTTGATTAAAAGGTTATGCTTCCGAGCTGGTCCTATAGAAATATTGTTATGATCTATGATAAACTTCGAAGGTATGGAATTATGTAGTCGATGACTGACTGAAGGAAGAGGGGGAAGGAATAGATCTGATGATGAAACCGAAAAGTAGGCACCGGAACTCTATAATAAATTAATGTAACCTAACCGTGTTTGGGATTATTAGAATTGTCATGAGATGCACTCTGGCTATAAGGTACCATTGAGCTAATCTGATGATGGAAGCTAGGCACGAAAACTCCGTAATAGAACAATGTATCCTAGCCGTGACTTGTCTTATTGAAATTGTATTGCAATGTTTTAATTATTAAATTCTATAGAAAAATACGGTATGTATTTTAATATATTTTAAACTGATCGTGTTTATCTTATTTTTAATGGGTTTATTTAACTGTTCCTCAACTTAATATAAATGTTCCTCATTTGATTTCCATTTTCTACTGCAAAATAATATGCCTTTGTTCTACCAAAAATAGTAATTTTGCACTAAAACATGCTCTTCTGGGTGGATTTATCGGTGGAAGGAAGATTTCTCCCTCCTAGTTTAGTAGCCGGTTTAAAAAAAAATAACCACGAAGGGGATAACGGGGTCTGTATTCGCGAGCTTCACTCGCTCACTCCCTGCCGTCTCTTTTTAACTTAACCTGTCCGAGTTGGGATGCCCCAAGTCTCGAACTCACTCCGTTTGTCCTTGCATCTTAAGTTTTCTGTGCCTTTTTACTAAATTGATGAGTTTTGGGAATAATAGCGGCAGCGTTGACAAAAATTGAATGGCATAACACAAAAAAAACTCCCTCCTACTTCTGGGTGTTTTTTTTTATTATTATTTTTATTTGATATAAACCAGTGCTTGACTGCGATCCCACCTGATGGTAAGCAGTGATGCAATCATTGATGGTTAGGCGCACTAGTTTATTAAGAGCCTAGTTACTCTAGCCTTGAAGGCACGTAAATTATAGTTGGACGGAAAGACCGCAGCAGGCAAATTGTTCCAGTCCTTCGATGTACGCGGTATAAACGACGAAGCGAAACGCTTAGTCCGGACCGTTGAAGTTTCAACAACGTAAGGGTGGATACTCGCCGTACTTCGGGTTGTCCGATGGAATGATGGATGGATGGTGGTTTAGAAAAATTACCACGAAAGAGATGGCGGGGACTGTGTTCGCTCGCTTCGCTGGCTCACTAGACCCCGCTATCCCCTTCTAACTTAACCTGTCCACGTCGGGATGCTCCAAGTCCCGAGCGCTTTTCGCTCGCTCTTGCATCATAAGTTCTCTGTGACTTTTTACTAAGTGAATGACTGTCGGTAATAATAGCGTCAGCGTTGACAAACATTGAATGACATGACACAAAAAAAAAAAAACACTCGGTTCCGTGTAGCCTACTATAAATATAAAAAACGTTATATATTCCAAATGTTGTTTTATGAGATGAAATTAATAAAAAATTAATCGTTTGTTACAAAAGTTCATATATAGTGATTTGTTTGTAAAGTAAATTATTTGGACACAATAGAAATCTGCGCTCATCTCATAACCGCCTACTTCAATGTCCCACTCATCGTACTGACTTTCTTCACTGTTCTTTCTTTGTTCAAGCTATTTCTTTGTGGAATGCGCTCCCCCAAGAGATTAGGATGGCAACAAATCGATTAACATTCAAAACCAAAGTTCGCGAGCTAATTCGTAAAAAGTTGACAGTAGTGTCATCACAGCGTTAATGTTTTCAAATTGTCGATTTGAACTAATTGTTTGACTTTATTAGTGTAGATATATATATATATGTAGATAGTTTATTAATTTGTGTATGTATTGTATAATTGTATGATATTTATGGTTTATTAGTATATCTTTTCTTGTACCTATTCGCCTTTTCTCTCTCTTTTATTGCACCTACCACTATTTATCTCTGCATCACCATATGGTTGACTGGTAGAAAATGCCTAAGTCCGCCGCTGTACGTTTGTGCATAAAGGATTTAGGAAAACTTGTTGTTGTATAATGATGAAATGATGACAGAAGCCTGCTGGGGTCAAGGGTCTGCTTCTGAAAGGAAGACTCGGCCCTGGTACGAAAGGCAACGAAGGACCAGGAGTGGGTTTTTAGTCAGTAAAAGTCTGACACTATCTCCCGCTCCGCCCAAGAGCAGGGTTTTTTAATTTTTTTTTATTAATGTTAAGCTCACGTTTGACCACCATCTCACCTGAGGGTAAGCGATGATGTGGTCGACGATGGAGCACGCTTGCCTAGAAGTAGCCTAATACTCTTGACTTAAAAAAGCCCTAAGTTGTAGCTATCAGGAAACACAGACTCCGGCAAGGAATTCCACTCCTTGGCTTTACGCATAATAAATGTGTTCTCAAAACGTTTTGTGCATATGGGTGGGATGTCTACCATGTACCGGTGGCGCAACGCCGTACGTCTAGTGGTCCGATGATAATAATAATAATAATAACTGGCAACACCGATGTCAACAGGAGTTGTATTTTTTCCATCACAAAGTTTAAATTTCTAAAAATATTGATTTCTGGACCCATTATAACACAAATTCAACAATAAAAATAACAAGAAACATTCTCCTACATATAAAAACTTTTGTAAACCATCATAAATCAGTAGAATACCAGATAAAAGAGAAAAATGCATACACAAGACAGATGACATATTGTGTCACCAGGATGAATGATTAATATAATGAAATACCTAGCCGAAACGAAATGGAAATAAATAAAACAACATGTTGACGAGAGCCGCAGCTCGAAGAGCACGCCCACCAACTCCGGACTCGTCGCTCAGCTCCGCCTCGCCGCCGCCGGAACCCAGCCCCATCGTGAGTGTTGTGACATCGGCCGCGGCAGTTGCGTCGAGCTCCAGCGACGAGTACTTCTCTCCGCCGACGACTCCACCACCTGCGCGTCGACGGGGAGGACGCCGGCCGCCGAGCGGCTTAGGACCTCGAGGCCCACCGGCTTCTGATAGGGTCCCAGCTCCCGGCGGAAGTGTGCAGCGCATGCGATGGATGAGATCTATCAATGAAAACATCATGCGCTCATACTATGGGGCTACAGAGGGAGGAAACAACCTGACCACGTACCGTGTTCGGATGCTCTCTTTGTTTCAGGTGCTTGAGCCAGCCGTCAACGTTTCGGCCCAACGACTGTCGGATCAGATGCGGGTCATCCAGCGTAATCATATGTTGGACGATACTGTACTTGATCGCCTCCGAACGGAAATGGGTAGCCATGCCATTGCCTCTTCGTCGCAGACGGTGGTACCTTCACAGGTATCACCGTCCAACCATCTTCCCAACCACGCTGACGAGGAGAGCACTGACATGGTTACACATGTAAGTACCCAGTGTAGCAACGAATTGAGGAGTGCTTTGGAGTGTGCTATTCGAGAGTATCGCAACATGCCGCTTAAACTCAGGCCGCGGTTACCTCGTTTGCCCATGTGTAATAAGAATAAGGCGCTGGTGGCTGCTCTGGATTCGCAGTTGTCAAACTATTTTGATGACTGCGAAGATCTCACTGATACACACTCGATAATGTACTGCGCGGCTGTAGCGGCATGTCGTGTAGCTCACGTCAAATTTCCAAACAGTGACGTAGCTACACGACCAAAACCAGCTGTGCCGGCCTGGCAGTGCAGGATCGAGCGTCGTATTGGTGGGGCCAGAGCACTCATCGGCAAACTAATCTGCTTCAGGGAGGGCAACACTCGCCCACGAGTGATGCGCTTTGTGAGACGGGCGTTTTCGGGGACTGACATCAGCCCCCGAGACTATATGTCCTGTGTCACAGAGCGCATCGACTTCCTGAAGCAGAAGTTGTACGCATGGGCAAACCGTATCCGGAGGTATAAGCGGCGGGTTGAGCGGTACACCCAGAATCGCACATTCCGAAGTAATGAAAGGTGGGTATATAGGGCTTGGAAGCAGCCGGACCAAGGTGTGGCTGACACGCGCCTTCCGGATGATGACGTCATGAGTTCGTTCTGGCGTAACATCTGGTCGGTGCCTGTCAGTCATACTGAAGGTGGTTGGACTCGAGAGGTTGAACGAGCGTGCGAACCGATTCCAGAAATGGGGGCAATTACAATCAGCCCCCAAGATGTGGCCCGTGCAGTCCGTCCGTTGCCTAATTGGAAATCTCCAGGGCCGGACGGACTGCACAACTTTTGGATAAAGTGGCTTCAAAGATCGCACGCTCGTTTGGCATCTCAGTATCAGACCGCCTTGGAGTCTGGCTCGCTACCCGAGTTTCTTACAACAGGAGTTACACACCTGCTCCACAAATCTGGTAGCACCGCGGAACCCAAAAACTATCGACCGATTACGTGTCTGCCGACAGTTTGAGAGCATTTTGAGAGCAAAGATTAACCACCATGTAGATAATAACGCTATCATGTCAGCCTCTCAAAATGGATGTAGGAATGGGTCCCGCGGTACTAAGGAGCTACTCCTCATCGATATGGCCATTAGCCAACAGGTTCGGCGTTCCCGAAAGGATCTGTCGACATGTTGGATAGACTATAAGAAGGCCTACGACTCAGTTCCTCATACATGGCTCATGAGGGTGCTAGAATTATACAAAATTGATGCAACATTACGCACCTTCTTGATGTCATGTATGAGGCAATGGAGGACGGTCCTTTGCTATCCAGGATGTCGACATATTATCCAGAGGAACAGCGAACCGGTAAGGATCGAGCGAGGTATATTCCAGGGTGACAGTTTGAGTCCGCTTTGGTTCTGCCTGGCCTTGAATCCTCTAAGCACACTGCTGGAGAATTCAGGCCTAGGTTATCGGTTGAAGAGAGGTGGTCAGGTTATATCTCACCTCCTCTACATGGATGACTTGAAACTTTTTGCCCCCAACAATCTGCAACTGATGGAGCTACTGAAGGTAACTGAAACCTTCAGTAGTTCCATCAGGATGGAGTTTGGTGTGGATAAATGTGCAGTCATGCATGTAAAGAGAGGGGAGATTGTGGAATCCGTGGGTACCCAACTCTCAGATTCCATAAACTTGAGATCTCCCTCTCCAACCGAAACCTATAAGTATTTGGGTATGTCGGATGCGTTAGGCATCAATGCTACTGACATGAAGCAAACGTTGAGGGAGCGTTTCTTTGGACGCCTGAAGAAGGTATTCAATAGCCTTCTTTCAGGCGGAAACAAGGTGCGCGCCTTCAACGGTTGGGTCATGCCGGTATTGATGTACTCTTTCGGCGTGCTCAAATGGACTCAAACGGAACTTGATGCCCTGGATAGGCGGGTCCGTGCACTGCTGACTGCGTACCGAATGCATCACCCACGATTGTCGGTCATGAGACTGTATATCCCGCGGAAGTGTGGGGGTCGAGGCTTTTTAAATGCTAAGACCCTGCACAATCGCGAGGTATGCAGTCTCAGGGAATATTTCCTAATCGCCGACGTGGGTATGCATCGTGATGTAGTGGCAGTGGACAAGGGACTCACCCCGCTCTCCCTGGCTAATGAGAACTGGCGCAAACCGGTAGTGCTTGACACTAACGATCGCAGGGAAGTATGGCAGAGCAAGGAACTCCACGGACGCTTTTTCCGGGCCCGTCATGGGCCCGATGTAGATCAACTAGCGTCCGTGACCGTCCGCGTCGGTGACCTCTTTGGGGAAACCGAAGGTTTTGTCTGTGCAATTATGGACGAAGTTATCATGACGAATAACTACCGGAGATTTATTGTGAAGGACGGCACGGTTGACATCTGTCGGGCATGTCACCGACCGGGTGAATCAATCCGCCACATTATCTCTGGTTGTTCTCGTCTAGCTAACGGGGAATACTTGCATAGACACAACCTTGTAGCCAGGATTATCCATCAGCAACTTGCTCTGAATTACTCTCTTGTGGAATCGGAGGTGCCATACTACAGGTATGTGCCCGACCCAGTTCTCGATAATGGCGATTTCACGCTGTACTGGGACCGGTCTATCATCACTGACAGGACTATTGTAGCCAATAAGCCTGATATAGTGGTGGTGGACCGAAGAGAGAGGCGTACAATGATTGTTGACATATCCGTTCCGCATGACGAGAACCTCGTGAAAGCCGAGAAAGACAAACAAATCAAGTATATTGATTTGGCTCGCGAGGTTGTCGACATGTGGGATGTAGACTCGGCGATCATTGTACCGATAGTCGTGTCAGCCAATGGCTTAATAGCCAAGAGCCTCGACCAACACCTTAGGAGGCTCGCGTTAGGCGGCTGGATCAAGGGCTTGATCCAGAAAGCGGTACTCCTGGACACGGCTCGTATTGTCAGGAGGTTCCTTTCTCTGGAGCCCTGACCGCCGGTAGCTTGGACCCTGTTTCCGATACCGGTGGGACACTGTTTTTTATATTTTTAAATGTTTTTTTAAATATTTAAAAATATAATTTATATTATGTTACAATAATGAATAAAGAAAATAATAATAATACAATAATAATTCTTTATTGGCATAATAATGATGGTATAATTTACCTCTCCCCGAACCTCCTCGGGGGCCTCTGACTCCCGAACTAGGTGGACCTGTATGTCAGGAGTCAGCGCCCTCCCAAATTTATTGTAAACAATTTTAAAAAGGTAATTTGTTTTAAAAAGTATTTGAAAAATTTAATAATTAAAATAAAATTATTAAAATTAAAATAATTAATATTAAAATAATAATAATATAATTAAAATTGAAATAATTAAAATTAAAATGAACCGTTTAAATCAACTAAAACGTTCTGTATGTGTAATTGTGTAGTGTTGTGTATGTGTGCGTGTTTATGAATGAGTATATGTACGTCCACAAATATAATTGCCCTATTTGAAAAAATGATTACGTGAAAAATTTATATTTAATTAATTACAAATTATTTTCTCTACACTATCGTAATCAAGAGAAAGGAGCCAGTTTTTTACTTTTAATTTACAATCGCGTAGTGATAACGGGTAAAGATTGAGGATCCTATTCATTTTATTGTAAATATGTACAGAAAGGAATGCGTTTTGTCTTCTTGCAAAAGCCGTACGACATTTGACCGATTCCAATACATTTGGGATTGTACGTTTGTTTCGAAGCTTATTACGATCATACGGGGTGCGTACGTGCTGTTTTGTTACTAAATGGAAAACAAAAAGTTGTCTTACAGTAAACACCCGGCATATCTCATACAAAGACTTCGTGGGGAATCTGTATGGCTTGTATAGCATAGTCTTCAGAAGTGACCGTTGTGCTCTTTCGAGGTGTAAGAGATATGTTTTGCATGCACCTCCCCAAACTCCTATACAGTAATCTATAACTGATTGGGCCAGTGCACAATAAACAGTACGGAGAAGATCGCTGTCAGCCACGCGCCTGAGATTTTTAAAAACCCATGTGAGTTTCCTGACTCTTGACGAAACCATGTCTGTGTGGTTGCCATGTGATCCTCTAAATGATGATGATGGAACGGACTTTGCGGAATTAGATTGTGCAATTCCAGTGCACACTCCCCGAAATGTAAACGATAGAAAACCGACAGGCTAGCATTTCGGCGGCGATGTCCAAGGCTTTGGAGCTTCGACTCAACAAGTGCATCATTGCCGATGATCCTCTTGGCTCGCCTCTCAATCGACTCTAGCGCATCAAGCTGGTATTTGGAAGACCCGTCCCAAAGATGAGAGCAGTACTCCATACACGATCGAACTTGCGCTTGATAAAGTTTTAGCAGCTGTTCCGGCGTGAAGTACTGTCTGACCTTCGCGAGGATTCCCAGCTTTTTTGCTGCCAGTTGAGCCTTTGCTACGATGAATGGCCCAAAGTTGAGAGTTGACGTCAGCGTAACGCCAAGAAGATCAAGATGGTCGGTTATTGGCACGGTCACACCTCGGAAAGATGGAGCCGGGTGGAATTGACTCCGTTTAGCGGAAAAAAGACACGCTTGGGTTTTAGTTGCATTGAACTTGACCAGATTGGCATCGCCCCAATCGGAGACCGCCTTCAAGGACGAGTTCAAGCGTTCAACCATAGCCTCTCGGGATGACTGGATCTGTGACCCACTAGCGCGTGCGTCAGCCACATATCTCTCGGCAACAGTGCTGTCGTCTGCATACCCAAAGATACCGGAATTAAGTAAGTCATTTATGTACAGCAAAAACAGTGTTGCCGAGAGTACCGACCCCTGAGGGACTGTCAGGGGATGTCATTAGATGATTTTCCCACCGAAAAAAAAAAAACATATATATATAAACATGTTTTTGTCAATCGTTGGTTGTCAAGTGAAAATTTGTAAATCAATTTTTGGTGAACTGACAGGATACCAGATACAGTAATGATAATCTAAGACATGGCATTTAACAATAATAGTTAAATAAATAAAAAATGAAAGAGAGTAACAAAATTGTTTTTTTTTTTTTTATTCTTGATAGCTGACCGCTATCTCACCTGATGGAAAGCGACGATGCGGTCGACAATGGAGCGCGCTTACCTAGAAATAACCTATTCACTCTTGACTTAAAGATTCCCGGGTTGTAGCCATCAGGAAACTCAGATTCCGGCAAGGAATTCCACTCCAAGTGTTCCCAAAACGTTTTGTGCGTATTGGTGGGATGTCCACCATGTAACGGTGGCGCATTGCCGTACCAGGTGTACGGCAATGCGCCACGTGGTCCGATGATGGACTGACAAAATTATTAATTTCACAGTTGGACTTCTACTTCTACCAGTTTACAACAAATAGATACCAACCCAGCTTCGTGGAAATGCATTTTAAATTATGTGATATGATGCAGTCTGATACAGTCTTCGGATTACCATTGCTAAAAGCATTCGGAGGCCAAAAATGTCCATATCCCATATCCAAAAATACTGAAAAGGATTGATGAGGAAGGAGGATGTAAAAAAGATTTTTTACAGTCTATCTGTCATAATTATCTAGATAGTAAAATTTCAAATAGGATAACATATTTCAGTGAGTGCGCAAATTCTATGCGAAACTGCGTATTCGGAGTTTGTATCGACGCTCACCGGCGCCACCGCGCCGCGGAGAGCGGAAGCGGCGTGAGTGCCGCTTGTCCGTACGGTCGTGCGGTGTATGTGTTAAGGTAGAACTACACTGCACACTCGGGGCCCACGTACGCCGATCTGGGCGCGTCGGTCTCCATACATTTTATGTGGAAACTAGACTTGTAGAGCTACATTAGATCCACGCCACGTGTCGCCCCGCCATGCGACGCTACGTAGTGGAGACCTAGGAGAGTTGTGACAATTTTAGATTTAAGCGACTTATCTTGCTCAGGAAACATTCCACAGTTATGACCTATGTGTATTAATGTAGCACTATGCCTTCTCTTTCCAAAACAATCATCAAGATTAATTACAATATTAAAGTTTCAAATCAAGCCAATGCGTCGATGATCGTCATCGTGTATAAGTTTTCATAGAATCATAGATGTTCTCCTGAAGTAGACATAGTTTTTCTATTTAAATTGACTTCGGGGACCCAAAGCGTGTTAATCTTGCAAGTGTGCGTAGGTTGACGTGCTCGGTGTCATAGAAAATGGCTTATGCACACAAAAACAGTGCGCGCGCACGTGAATGTACACACACATTCAAAACCAATCCGCCTTGGTGAAATAAAATCTATCGGTGATTTGATTTGTAATATTGAAATATGTCTTTTTTTCAGGCTTATTACGATTTGAAAAACATGACGATCCCATATGTACCGAAAAACTTCCCGTTTACTAAAGGTCGTATCTACTGCAATGTATCGCTTACTGGAGGCGGTGTGACTAGAATTATAGGACGTGGCAGCATTGATTTTGAGGTGAAAATATGGCACAAAATTCAAAAAACTAGAAAAAACACATCTATACCAAATTAACATTAATTCTACTAAAAAAATGTTGAGCACTAAATACTTGTTTTTTATTTTATCCGATTATGACGAAGCCAAGAAGAGGGTTATGATTTAACATGTTCAGGATGCCGATCAGAGTCAGAATCTCTTCCAAAGAACATTATTGTGTGGGTGACGAGTGGGTAACGAGCAATATACAACTCGACTGGCCTGTTGGTCTAGTGGTTAGTGACCCTGACTGCTACGCCGGAGGTAGTGGGTTCGATTCACACCCAGGACAAATGTTTGTGTGATGAGCATAATCATTTGTTCTGTGTATAGGTATAATTTATCTATACATATAATAAAACAGTAACATTATTTTACGATGGTATTAATTGGCGCAACAACTACTGAACCTATCCTGTTAAAATTTTGCATACATAATCCTTATAGGTCAGGGCAACTTGTAAGCTATAAATTATCACGCTATTTGCTATGGGGGTGAGCAATAATCCAAAATGTCGATATTGAACGACATTTGCCACGAGTTCGATCCCCAGCTACAGTTAATTAAGTTGTCATTACTTTATCTTCTTTTTTGTAATAAAATAACTATTACCGTTTTGTCAAAATAAAGTTGACATTTCTATTCGATATCTTCTAAATATTTTATAAAAACTAATCAAAACACATAATAAAATCAAAGCGGCGAGTTAAATCACATACTATAATGTTGTAAATATGGCACCACACGCAATTCCATCTAAACCAAACAACGCCACGCAACGCCATCTAAAGACTGAAAGTAGAAATAATGATGACAATGATAGTTGAACTTCATATTTGATAGATGGCATTGTGTATTTTATGTAATTTTCTGAGTGGCGGAAGAATGACCATCGCCCAAGTTTGCAGACAGTTCTATTGCTTAAAATTGGCCGAAAACCGTTATGGTTAAACTGGAGTTAGACGGAGGCATTTTTAATCCTACTGCTTTTTTCCCCCCCATGGTTGTAACAAGCTAATTGACCGTGATTATTCAAGGGATACCAACCAAAAGCGATAAAAGTAAATATTTATATGTATTTAATTATTGACTTTAAAATAACATGGCCAAATTTTCGGAAGGGGTAGCATGGTACCTTGCGTTGGAAGGCCCCCAGGTGGACCGATGCCCTGGTGAGGGTCGCGGGAATCCGATGGATGCGAGATGCACAGGACCGGTAATTATGGCGACGCTTGGGGAGGCCTATGTCCAACAGTGGACGTCTTTCGGCTGAAATGAAAATGATAATAATGGCACCTTTTTTTTCCTTTTTAAGGGTGGAAGTCATCCAATGACTTCTCCCGCTCTGGTTGGAGCACGAAGACGTGTCAAACTTTTACTGACTAAAACCACACCTAGAAAGAAAAGAAAGAAAGAAAGAAAGAAAAACAATTTATTTACGTCAAATATGGCGCACACCTTAAACCACCTGTGTCCTTCAGTTGCCCTTTGCGACATCTCTTTGAGGAGCGCGTGGATCACTACGCGCTGTTGACGACTGGGCTCGGTCCGGTCAATTACCGGACGACTGGCTACCCATTGCTGGATGTCCGCAAGCCCGCGTCTACCGTGACTGGTCCTCGGGGTCGGAATCTTGGCTCGGCGTGAGGACGTTCGTTCCCTCACGCGTGCGGCCTCCTCCTTCACTAGCATTACGGCTTTGCAGAAGGAGGCGACCGCCTGCCATTCCTCCTCGCTTTGGACCATAGCCCAAACCAAGGCCCGGCGTGAGAGGTGACTGACGCCGATTGCCTCCACGAGGACAAGCCGATGCCCCGCCCTTGCGGGGCACACGTCTGTATGCTCCACTGTGTCCTCCGGGACGATGGCACCTTGCGGCCTAATAATGGCGTGTTTTATTATTAGTAGTCACTGCTTCATATAAAACGGGGTCGAAAGTGGTTTGCGTAGTTCGACAACGTATGATGTATCTCAGATTCCTTGCAGCCTTACGTCGACATCCGTACGTTACCTCCTTGCAGTGAGTGGTGACCAACACTGGAACGACCCTCTGAGGGAGGCCAGTCTCAGGGATAACACTAATCGGCTGCTACATTTGTTTACCGGAATTTCATTGTTTTATGGATATACAAGCTCAGGACTGTTGAGGGTGTTTCACGCGGTTTCTGTTCTGGATTCGGTTGGAAGTACCCTGATATTACCATTTTGCGAATCGCCCGGAGGACCCGGTGTAGCATGCGGTGGAGGTCAATCCCGCATGGGTGAACCGCCGTATCTATAAAGAGGCAATCGGCGTCAGTGACCTCTCGGTTTGGCCATCAATATGCGAGTTCGATTAGACGGGGATACACGCGTTCAAGATTTCGCCGAAATTCAATCAAAAGTTGGAGACTCTTCATAGGGTAGTTCCCACTATGGAATAACATTTGTCTGATATACGAGGACGTCAGTCAAATACACACCAAAAAATCCTAGGTAAATTAACAAGTAATTTTTACGCCAAAAATGATCAAGCTGCAACAATCAATGCAAGCATGCTCTCGCAAATTCTTCATAAGTACTGTTGTGGAGGAAGATAGTTGATGATGATGGTAGTTTTTGGATTCACTGGCTTTTTGGCTTTGCACTATCAGTGCACGTTATCCAGCTGAAGGTCGTTGTCCCGATTATGCTCCTTCGTTTACCTTCACCAAATCTGTCTGACGGCTTAAACTCTTCAGTGAAACATTATTGAGGCGAAAATTTTACGGGAGGTAACTCTTTCAAACAATCTCGCAGCCCTAGCAGACATTGGCCCTAGAGGGCCCTATCCATTTGCTGACATCTCTATGAGTCGCGCGTAGAATACTACGCGCCGTCGATTCAGGATTGCTTTGACCAGATGGCCGGACGGCTCCACCGCAATCGTCCTGCGGCTTTCAACACCTGGAGCATCACTTGCAGCGACAGCTGAGGAGTCAGGATGTCCTATCCCTCATAGTTTCAGCTACCTTCTTCGATCGTAGTGCTTCACTGAAGGAGGCTACTGGTTGACATTTTTTCCACCAATCGCCTCCATGAGCACGGCGGCGCTGGCGCTCCTACCAAGCGGGACTGACTTCCACCGTAAGCTCCATCGTATTCTTCGGGAAATCCGCACAATGGTGAGGATTGAGTGTTTCTTTTCGCTGAATTCAATACAGATACCTCCCGAAACAACGACACCCGGTGAGTCCTGCACAAAGAGAGGATGCCGTGACACCTCTGTAGCCACTCCTCAAAGACAGGCATTACCGCTGCGATTGTGACGTGCTGTGACTGTGACAATATTGTTTTACCAGAACATAAACCAGAAACATACATAAACTAGTGCCTTTTCTCTTGGGGTAGGCAGAAATGCCAACTGCTACGACCCTCTTTCTATTCATTGACGTTAATACATCTGGATCTGGATGAGTACATAACATGTATCCTGAAGGTAATATGCGTTTTTACCTTTAACCATTTTATGTAAAAGTACAATAAATAATTACGATGCTTTCAGAATGATTTGCAAGCACAGAATGATTGTACAGTTTTACGAACTTAACGCAGACGAAGTCGCGGGCAACAGCTAGTCTATAATAAGTATGTATTTAGAAATATTTAAGTATGTTTATCAGTTGTCTAGTACTCATAACACAAGCTTTGCTTAGCTTGGGACTAGACGGCGTTGTGTGATAGTTGTGTGAATATTATTATTATATTATACCAGACCACGCAACTGATTTATTATGATGTAGGCTTTAAGTATTAAATTCACAACGAGCCGAGAGTAGGTTCTTGAACGAGTGTTGTCCACGTGGCTGCCAGTAGAAAAAAAGGAGATCACGCCTGTCTCTGGGTGTTGCCTCTCGTAGACCAACCTATGAGGTGGTCGTCTGCTTAACCAAACTTGGCTGTGGCAACCTTAATTGATTAAAACGTCGCGGCAGGCTCCAGCGGCGAGATCAGAGGGACTTTGGTCTGCATTTGTGTTAAGAGACCACATCCATGTGATCAAAACTTTTATCTGTGGGGCCCGCACGAATTGCCGTTTAGACTATGCCTAGGAGGTGTGACGTCATCATCGCTTCGTTTCACTGTGTTTATTATTGAGTTCAATGACAAAGCCATCCTGTGAGACACACGACCCTATTTCAGGTCGGTTACTCCCGACATCCTCCGCTTATATTAGAAATCTCTCCGGTAGATTAAGCTCAGCTGCATGTGCATTTAGAAAAATAAGGAGACTGGTGGATGAAGCCTTGTAGCTAGATTAGTTTTATATGCTTATTTAATAAACAGTAATGCTAGCGAACTTTCAAAGTTTCCCATATGCTCTCATGTAAAACCGTATCAAAAGCTTTTTTGATAATCAATGAAAGCTATGTATTCTCCTTTGATATTCCTGATACTTTTATGAAAGCTCTAAATGTTGAAGATGAATACATAAGGATCCTAACAAATATTTATAGCAGATGTACTAGTAGAGTTAAACTAGAAACCATTGGCCCAAGCCTAAGCCTAAATAAAGATTCTGTCCCACAAAATCTTTATTGCAATACTAAAATCAATGTGGAAAAATAAAGGGTTATATATCTAAGGAAAATACTCAGTCAGATTTGCAGACGACATGGGTTTGTTTTTTGAATCGAGCTCTCAACTCCAACACATGATTGAAGCTCTTCACAAAGCTAGTAGAACAGTTACTAGGCCTCGAAATGAAAATCTCTAAAACCAAAACTATGTCCAACTACGTTAAATCACACATAAAAATAGATTGTGCGCGCTTGCCGATCGGTTTTGTCGTGTCCTTGAAAATGGCTTCTAACGTGGTAAAGTGTAACTCGTGCAATGTTGTTATAAACGAAGTGCTTGCGTTTATATGCAATAAGATGGACGTTATGGATAAAGAAAGCATCAGTCGCATATGCAAAAGTGCTTTTTCGGAGTCCGATATCGTAAATCCTAAAGATCTGCTTTTTCATTCTATTCCGACGGCAAAACGGAAAAACACAAGAAAGAAGGACGGCAAAACGCTTCGATACATTGATGACATACAATGTTTATTAAAGGAAACTGACCCGGAAGAAATCCCAACCTTCGTGGCTCGAGACCTGCAGAAACTTCCACCTGTTCTATTCGACCATGTCAATGTTACAAGGTTGTTAAAAGATTTACTGAAACTACAAAATGAAATGACTAGGAACTAGCTATCACCCACAGGCGAATGGTATAATCTAGCGTTTTTATCGCCAACTAAAAGCTGCCCTCATGTGTCAACATAAGGAAGGATGGTATCAAGAACTACCCTTAGTGCTTTTAGGCGTTCGGAGCGCTTTCAAGGAAGATGTAAACTGTTCGTCCACTAAAATTTTGTACGGAGAACCTCTTCGCCTACCAGGCGAATTCCTGGCACCAAGCTCCCAACTAGACATCACCGACGATTTTGTGGCCCGTCTCCGATCGAGTATGCTTGTCACAAGAGTATGCTGTCGCTGCATCACGACACACGCTGCCAAAACAATTTGTTTTTAAAAACCTGGCAGATGCAACACATGTTTTCTTGCGCGACAACACCGTGCGTCGTTCCTTGCAACCTCCTTACACCGGTCCCTACGAGGTTTTGGCCAGGAACCTAAAAACGTTAACTCTCAGCGTTGCTGGGAAACGTCAAGAAGTCAGCATCGCACAAAACCTGCTTACGCCGCCTTCGATGTTGGTGGGGATACGTCAACCTCACAGAATGAAATGAGCGGCCCATCTCAGCCACGTCCAGCGCCTCTAACACCACCGGTTCTATTACCAACTACCATACAGCAACCCGTTGGTTCCTGTACAAGCGGATGCACGGCTTTTACCTATACCTCTATGCGACAAATTTTTTGTTGGATTGGCTCGGATATAACTCGCTAGAGGTAAGACGAGCGCGAGATCAGCTCATCATAGCTTGCAAGACGCTCCGTGGCACAATTGACGCTCCTGACCTGCTTACTGCGCTGGCACGTTTCTTTGTCCCGGACAAGTACTGCCGCGGTAAAAAGCACAGAATGTTTGCTGTGGCTCAGTGTCGCACTGTTGCCCGTGCTCAGTCTCCAATACCTCGCACATTGGCTGCAATAAATGATCTCTTGGATTCTTATCCAACAAACGATATGTTTGCGAATGAATGGAAGACGATTTTATTGGCATGACAGAAGTACTGCGAGATGGATTGATGTATATATGTTGTTTAAAACTTTAATTTTTTTACAGCGGAGTTTGCTTTACCCTCCACTTTGATCGGGTTTGAAGTTCGCCCTTGAACTCAAGCTGCCATCGCTGCCAAAATTGCTGCCATCGCTGCCAAAATTGCTGCCATCGCTGCCAAAATTGCTGCCTTATCTTTTCTTTTGGTTGTTATCGGTTGGGTTTGTTAATGTTCACCGGTAACGACGGCACCGACATCAACGGGCGGCCAATAATGAATTGCTCTGAGGCATCGGTATACTATACGTACTACGCACTACTATAATATACTACGCACTAGATTATGCGTGCCGTACACTCACTTAGCTCTCCTCAGGTGAACAACAGACTGCACATCTGACTTTAGTGCAGTTTTGACGTTCATGCAGTGTGGGAGCAGCGCTAATAAATTCGAATCAAAGTGTCCCTGGACATAAATAATAATTCAGTTGTAATCTAAGTAAAATTACTGCTTTTAATATCGTAATAATACTCGTACAATAAAAAAGATAATATTTTATTTAAACGCCTCCCTATTTTACAATTATAGACTAACACATGCAGATGTTCCCCTCTATGAAAACCAGTTGTAAGTTTTTCCCTATAACTGGTTTACTGAACACGGACTTTGCATGGTGTTTTATAACCAGTTCGATATTTTTGAATATTTGATTTAATGTACTTTCTTTCCTTGTTTATATAATATCAACGAATTTTTATCGAAGTTCAGAAATGATGACAACGTGCGTTTTTCGATACCCAATAAAACTCATCAAGAAATGTCAGCGAAGTGAAGTTACACTAGGTAACGAAGACTATTATGACATTGTTTTAATTAACACATGAAATTCTTTGGTATCCATTTTTTAACAATAAGCTTTTATAGCTTCACTCTCAATATTATGTCTCAAGAAACAATTGTCCGACAGCCGTGAAGTTTATACACGTATCTTTTGAAGATTGATACTAACTGAAAATCATATTTTTTTTTTAGGCGGGAAAATCATCTAATGACCAATCGCGCTCTTGGGCGGAGCGGGAGATAGTGTCAGACTTTTACTGACTAAAAACCCACTCCTGTTCCTTTGTTGCCTTCGTCCCAGGGCCCCGGGTTTCGTTTTCACACTACCCATGGCCCCAGTATGCTTCGACCCTGCTGGGCCCCTACGATTTGCTGACATCTCCCTGAGGCGCGCGTGGAACAATACGCGCCGTCGACGACTTGGGCTCGGTCCGGACGGTTACCGGACGGTCGGACGGCGGGCTACCCATTGCTCGCCGTCCGCAAGCTCGCGCCTACGGTGGCCGGTAATCGGGATCGGAATCCCGGTGGCGGTTGGGGGCGTGAGGACCGTTGCTTCACGCGATCGGCCGCCTCCTTTGCTGGCATTACTGCTTCGCAGAAGGAGGCGACCGCCTGCCACTCCTCTTTGCTCCGGACCATGGCCTGTACTGAGACCCGGCGCGGGAGATCGCCGCCGCCGATCGCCCCCACGAGGTCACGGCTTTGCTCTGCCCAAGCGTGTCCTCCGGGCGGTCCACACAGTGGCGACACCCGGGCGTCGCTTCCGCACGGATCCGGCGCAGAAACTTCCCGAACTTACCGTGTTCGGTGAGAACCTGCGTCATGTGGAAAGTGAGGACACCGTGAGGTCTTTCCAACCTCGCCTCAAAGAGGGGACTTACCGCCATAATCGTGGCGTGCCCAAACTGAAAATATATGGATTTTATTTTAGTAACACTATAAATGTGTCAGCCTACGAACTTTTCAGCCCACCTAATATTACTTATATTCTTGTTTATACCTTTAACTAATTACGTTTGTGTGCCTTAGGTTGTGTATATTTCCTCTCTCTTTCTTTACTTTTAGTTCTGTGGCAGAGGTTTGTTAACTACTTCAGATTTGATATGTGGTAATTTGGTCTGTTCCGTGATTTTATCTATCACAAAACTATTGTAGGCGAGTGTTATATTTTAAAATTTCATGCCTAATAAAACAATAACCTTGGGCAGCAGAATAATATTGTTATTTTCATGGTCCGTTGTCAACCGTAGTTATTATTAGTAGTTAATATGTTATTGTAGGTACATAAGATAACATTAATCACAATCTGTGTTCGTCTATTAATTCAAATAGTGTAACGTTGTATAGTAAATCTCAACGTTCCTATCGAAATTATCAGAGCAAGCTGCGGTAAAGACTTGCACTGATCAACAAAAATATTAACAGGAACCTTACAACCTAATAACTTAAAATAAACAGATAACAGAACACTTTGTTGGTGATATAATAAAATAAACTAAACCTAATCTATAACTAAATACACACTATACTATACTACTTAAAGATATTGAAAAATCGACTAGTAATTACATTACGGTTCCAACTCGCTAATTCGCCTCCCGTGTGGCGGTAGTTACACATTAAAAAAATAATTTATTAAGATCAAAGACGACTCGTCTTTTACAGAACGCACTGTCATTGTCGATCGGACATCTCAGCTGATATACACGTTCACACGCTCCTTACGATCATTTAATATACTTAGCTGAAAAAAGCATTTGACACCGTCTCTGTTCCGATCCTTGTGAACAAATTAGAACAGGAATTCGACATAAGAGGTATCCCACTAGAACTCCTCCGTAACTATCTTTCAAACAGAAAACAGAGAGTAAGAGTTGGTGACTATATTAGTGAAGACGCACAAGTATCATTCGGCGTGCCTCAAGGAAGCGTACTAGGTCCAACATTATTTTTGACCTATATTAATGACCTCTGCAACTTGACACGATGACCTATATTAATGACCTCTGCAACTTGATGATACAGCTGTTGTATTTTCTGGGAAATCCTGGAAAGAGGTTAAAGACTATGCTGAGTTGGGTATGGCTATAATAGCCAAATGGTTAAAATGTAATTTACTCACATTGAACACCTCAAAAACCAACTTTATATGTTTTAGTATAAATAACCGTACTCAGCCAGACGAACACTTTGCATTAAAAATTCATCAATGTGACTGTCTAAATAATCTAATTTGCAAATGTCCAACAATAGATAAAGTAACTCATACGAAATACTTAGGAGTGGTTGTTGACCAAAGGCTATCTTGGTACCAACATCTCGAACAAGTTACAAACAGAGTTAGAAAGCTTAGCTTGTTATTTAACTCTTTGCGTCATGTTGTCCCAAAATCTTTCCATACTCGCCACAATTCAAAAAGAAACCTTCTGAATGAAATATATATTAGTCTAGTACAGTTAGTTTTGACGTACTGCATCCCTGTTTGGGGAGGGGCTAGTAAATCAAAATTCATAGATGTTGAACGGGCACAACGCGCTCTAATAAAAATTATGTATTTTAAGAAATTGAGATTCCACACTGACGAACTATTTCAGATCAGTGATCTGCTGTCTGTAAGAAAATTATATATAATACAGCATAGTCGGCCTTATAATGTTCCCACTGCTGGGACTCAGACCTCCTCTCTACGAGAGGGAATGGGCCGTAATCCACCACGCGGGCCCAGTGCGGGTTGGTGGATGTCACATGTCTTCGAATTTTTGGTTCTAGGACATGCCGGTTTCCTCACGATGTTTTCCTTCACCGTTTTGAGAGCAGTGGTGATGAAATAAATTACACAAAGTAATGCGCCTGGCTGGGTTTGAACCCGCGACCTACTACTCGTAAGTCGGAGCCGTTACCACTCGGCCACCACTGCTCTTATATATAAGGAGGATATAATACAGACTATCTTGAAAATGCACAAAACTTTACCGTTCGACTCTTCCAAATTAACAAAAAGACGAAAAGACAATATTGCACAAATTCCCCAGTCACGTACTCGATTTGCTAGGATTCAATTACAAAAACGTTCAGCCCATTTATATAATAAGATAAATAAGGAAATAAACATATATACAAAACAATACTATGAATGCAAAAATTCTTTAATTAATTGGATAAAACTTTTAAACTATGATGAAACAGAAGCACTGTTGACACTTGTATCATGATGCACGGTTGCTTTTACTTGCAATTGAGTGCAATTGTTTAAGTATTGTTGGGATAGTGGTGGCTCGCACTCACCTCACATCACATGTAGGCACACTCATTTTACACACACATAAACCTGCTCACACATTGACACATATACACAATTACACAAACATTATACTCACACTCACACACACACACACACACACACACACACACACACACACACACACATACACACACTCAAATATTGTTTGTTAATATAAATATTGAAAGTTGATTGTGAAGGAGCGGAGTCTCCCAATACAGGCATTACTTTGCTTAAAGGGAGGCTCCAATCTCAATTCTGTTTATGATAATTAGCTGATGAAATAAATGTATTTTGTTTTTTTTTTTTTTTTAGCGTGTATCATCTTACGTGGTTTTAAATATTCACGGCATTGATCATAAAGTTACCTAGCTTCAGTGTTAACCCCGTATTGGGTAAGTGTTGACAATTACCTTTTTTTTGCTTAATCATGCAGGATACGGCCATTACATGACAAGAATTGTATCACACATTTTTTGTATCTTCTGTTGGTGTTTTAGTTCCTTGTTATTTTGTTGTTTAATTAGTGCTTACTAGCTTTAAGCGTAGGTAGTTTCCTTTATTTCCCGCTCCGGTTCTGATTGTGACGTGCACACATTCGCCTTAAGCGCCTTCGTACTTCCTCTGCCCTGCGCTTACACACTGTTGCGGTCACAATCGGACAAGGATAAGCGGGAGACAAAGAAACTTATTCGACGACTGGAAAATTCCAGGGTCCAAAGTTCCGGTTCAGGCACCTGGCCTGAGATCCATCCAACCGTTCGGCAACCCTCTGGCCCTTCGTCTACCAGCGGGTCGTCTACCTGCGGGACGTCTTCCTGCTGGCGCCTAGTCCTCGATCTCCAGGTTCATAGTGGCCAGGATAGTACTTTGTGCGCCTACCTCCATAGTCGTCAATGTATAAAAAAAAACGGCATTTTGTACCTGCGACCTTATTTAATAAATATTATTGTAGATAGTGCTGCGTATTATTTGTCTTGTATTAGAGAAATAACCCACAAACGCTACAATAGCTGTTACTGAGACTCCGCTGTACGTCCATCTGTCTGTCTGTCAGTCTGTCCGTCTGCCTCCAGGCTTTATCTCATGAACCGTGGTAGTTCGACAGTTGAAATTTTCACAAATGATTTATTTATTTATTTATTTAAACTTCATGTACAGTAGTGGTACATAGGCGGACTTAATGCAACAAGGCATTCTCTACCAGTCAACCTTTGGGTTATAAAAGACAACACTATGGCAGGTTTGCACAATAAACAAATAACAGATACTTCAAACAGAAAATAAAATAAAAAATAAGTTATTTATAATAATAAAATACATAATTATATAAGCTAAAATAATACACTAATAAATACTAAGAAAAATATCAAATCATTAAGAGAACTTAGCAATAATTCCGACGAAGACCGAACTAAGGTTGAGAGGACTTCAAGTAGTAGTAGTAAATGATGTGTTTCTGTTGCCGCTATAACAACGAAAACTAAAAAAAAAAACATGTAATGGTTGTCCACTGGGATTATTATTATTATTATTTGGTTGGACACACTAGCAGCTATTAGCTGATGCGTGTGTTTCATATAGTTTGGAGATGTTTAGTCTGTCCAACCGATTTTTAAAGCAGTTCAATGTGGGAGCTTTCACAACACTCGGATGTGAAATAATAGATAGGAATGTTCACTAAAAGTTGTATTGTTAAAACTGCTACAAATATTTATGTTAGTTGATGAAGCGAGGGAGCACGCGCGACGGCACTTAAGGCGATTTGAACACATACCGATTTGCTTAATTAATAATTTGGTCAGGTTAATATTAAATAAAAATAGATAATAAAACATAGATTTGATATTTCACGCAAAGAAAGTCTAAAAATTAAATATTATAAGAATCTATTGATAAGAATAGACTCGTCCGCTATAATATGGGACGTGAAGATTATTGGTGAAAATGTGGATGCTATTATAGATACACATTTGCCTAAACCAACGTGATATTTATGATTGTTACTATAAAAAAAGGATGCAGAATGAAAAGTGTTCAATGAAATCCAAAAAGAATGGAAAAAGCAGTTATAAATCAAGTTCCATTTTAAATGTAGAAATTTGGAACTAGCGGCGGACGACAACGGGCGCCCTAGGCCCGTAGAGCGACTGCGCCACGGCCGTCACCTCAAGCCGTCAATTTGACATTTTTTGTGTTTACTGTGTTATTTTATTTATATTTTGTGTTTTAGCTTCTATTTTATTAATTATATAGGTAAGTGAAATTAATTTTTAATTTTAAATGCTGGCTGTAGCGATACCGGAAACTGTAGCAGTCAACCTGCCACATCACTTGACCCCCAATTGGTAAGATGCCCCCATTGCTCCCAAGCACGTTATTTTAAAGGCGAACGGGGGCTAAAGATCCACTATGGCAAGGTTCACAAGCCACATAGTGTACCTTTATGCCCCCCAGCCACATCACAAACATCAGCACATTTGGAATCACTTTGGATAACCTTATCAAAATTAAAAAATTCAACACCGGTATTAAAGAGAGTTCCCCGAGGCGCGAGACGGTCTGTTGCGCTAAATTTAGCGCGTTGCGTCCGTCTTGCGACCCAAGAGAACACTCAAAGTGCTTGGGAGGAATTACTCACCTTCCCTTATAGGATTCTACATGTCCAAAAAAGATTGGCTTCAAAAAAAACATTAACGACCCAAATTAAAGATAATTGCAATAATTCGGCTGACATTTTAGATCTAAATTTACCCCCTTTCAACAACGTTTCCCAGAAAGGTTTGAATTCACATGTAGAATCCAAATTAAGTGAGGGTGACATTAGTGGAGCGGCCAGGTTACTTTTTAGCAGTGATGTGGTGGCGCCTTACTCTCCAGATACAATTTCAGCCCTGGAGAGAAAACACCCAGCGCCTGCGGATGACCTCGCTTTCCCTGACCCTCCTGATAGCCCCAATCCAGATTCATCGTTTTTTCAAATTTCAGCCCCCCAGTTACTTGCAGCCGTGAGTTCCTTCAGAAGCGGTTCCGCCGGCGGCCTCGACGATCTGACTCCTCAGCATTTAAAGGATCTTTTAAGTTCAGGCGCCGGGGACGCTGGTGAGTCACTTTTGAAGGAGCTTCTGGCTCTAGTCACCCTTATGCTCTCCGGCGGCGTGAACGATGCCGTTGTCGATGTCTTGTACGGGGCCAATCTATGTGCCCTGCGCAAGAGGGACGGCGGCATTCGTCCCATCGCCGTCGGGTGCACGTACAGGCGTATGGCAGCCAAAATTTGTTGCAGACTATACGGCGAATCTTTGACCAACAAATTTCAGCCCCTACAGCTTGGCTTTGGTTCCAGAGGGGGCTGTGAGGCTGCCGTACATGCCCTCTCCACCTTTCTAAATTCCGATAAGGGCGAGGTCATCCTCAAGGTTGACGTTAAAAACGCCTTCAATTCAGTTAACAGGGACACTTTGTTGGCTGAAGCAAAAAAAGAGCTACCTGAAATTTTCGGCTTTTTGTGGCAGTGCTATAGGCACCCATCTAAATTATTATACAAAGATAATGTTTTGGAATCTGCAGTTGGATGCCAACAAGGTGACCCTCTCGGGCCAGTCATTTTCAGCTTGGCTATTCATCCAATCATCCAACAGTTAAATTCAAAATTTAACGTGTGGTACTTAGATGATGGAACTCTGGGAGGTGACGTAGAAACCGTTTTAGAAGATTTCAAATTTCTCAAAAACCAATTCAAATCTATTGGCCTTGACCTCAACCATTCAAAATGTGAAATTTTTATTTCAGACAATACCGACAGACAATCGATTCTACAGAAATTTTATGCAATAGCTCCAGAAATCAAAATTTTAGATAAAAGTTCACTGCACCTCCTAGGTTCTCCAATTTTGGAAGACAGTTTTTCTTTATTCATTGACGACAAAATTGAACGTTTTAACAACATTTCAGAAAGACTATCCAAAATTAACCTTCATTCGGCTTTCACCCTCATACGGTATTGTTGTTTTGCACCAAATTTCATGTATTTTCTCCGCTCTTCCCCTTTATGGAAGCAGCCACATCTCTTGGACAAAATTGATCAGACCATTCGATATACCCTGACTTCCCTCTTAAATGTGGCCCTGGATGACCGAGCGTGGCTACAAGCTACGCTACCCATTCGTTTTGGTGGGCTCGGCATCCGCAAAATTTCTAGTGTAAGCCTACCGGCGTTTCTGTCTTCGGTCCACAGCACTCAACAGTTGACCAATAGAATTTTGACTCCATCATTGGTTAGCTGTGAGGTGCCGTGCTTGGCCGATGCCGTAAGCGCCTGGAAAATGGCTTGCCCGGACAAGGCGTTGCCCGAGAACCCATCTTCCCAGAGACAGTGGGATGAGCCGCTCTGCAGTTTGGTACGGAATAACCTTATTAACACGTCTACCAATACTGCTGAGCGTGCCCGCCTACTGGCTGTGGGTGAATGGGAGTCGGGCCTCTGGCTACAGACACTACCGTCGCCCAACATAGGTACTATGCTGAGTGACACCACCTTCCGGATCGCTACATGCCTGCGATTGGGTGCTCCTAGCGGAGCTCCACATCGGTGTCAATGCGGTGAAGCAGTCGACCGCCTCGGGCACCATGGCCTATCCTGCAGTAAAAGCGCTGGTCGGATAGCTAGGCACGCAAGCATTAATGACATCATCCGTCGAGCTCTTGTCACCGCCGGGGTGCCAGCTGTTCTAGAACCCAATGGCTTGGCACGCGACGATGGAAAGAGGCCAGACGGGATGACCATAATGCCCTGGAAGTTAGGTAGGCCTTTGGTGTGGGATGCAACATGTGTCGACACCCTTGCGCCATCCCATCTTCTGAGTACGGCAGGCTGTGCTGGGGCGGCTGCTGCAAGTGCAGAAAACCTCAAACGGCGTAAATATAATAACCTCATCGGAGGTTATATGTTTGAGCCGTTTGGGGTTGAAACACTAGGGCCATGGGGTCCGAGCGCTCATCGAGTTGTCCGTGATATCAGCAAACAACTGGTCGACTCTTCGCGTGACCAGAGGGCTGGGCTTTTCTTCGGACAAAGAATCAGCATTGCTATCCAACGTGGCAATGCTGCCAGCGTTCTGGGCACTTTTCCCATTGATATCGATGTGGATGAATTTTTTGATGCCCAATAATTTCTTTTTCTACCCGTTTTTAAATATTATTATTTTTAGTTAGTATAAATTCCTATTTATTAATTAATATTTATTAGTTTTGATGTTAGTTCTAGTTTTAGTAAAAGTGATAAATAAAATACCTTTTAATAAAAATAATTTAATTGGTTAAATAATTCAATTAAATGCTATGATGTGCGGTTCGCCGTACATGCTCCTGGGCGAAAATTTTACAAAACTTATGGTAACTACTAAGATTAATAAAAAATAAAAAAAATATTATCCCCAATGTAAATGTTATGTCTTTGTGGTCTAGGGGACGTAGCTTGGTCAAGTGCCGTGTTTACACTAGCATTACTAGCTATCACTTTCACTTCACTGGGCTGACGGTCAGGCACATCGACTTATATTCTAGCGATAGACAAGCACGTCCATGGAAATTATTTGTCAAAATACTGAAAAGTTAAAACAAAAGTTCGCTGCAGCGCTAGATTGGCATTATGTCGTCTAACAAAACTATTAAAACATACAGCGCCTAGATAGCTTTTAGAGATACTTTTTTCACGACCAAAATGTCTTAAGCGCCATGAATTTCGCGGCACTTACGCGTTTCGTTCAACATAGTGTAATGACATGTTATCCATATAGATTTTTATACCGCAGAAGTGACACAGCTTTTTGCCTACAATTCATTACAATAACACTCTATTTCAAAATTTAATAATAGTCCTCGTTAGTGTAAATTCAAAAACCGCGTTCTACTACTTTAATAAATAAGTGAATTCAAAATCGCGTAAAATATTGAAACCCTTTATTGTAATCATCATTCTGAAGAACAGCTATGAAGCTGAGTGAAAGAAGATCAGGACTGCGCCGCTAATATCTAGTAACAAAACAAACAACAACGGTAAATTTATCTTTAAAATGTTTAACAATTCCAGTTAAAGATTCAGTTTTTTTTTCGGAAATATTTATTTTTCTGTTGTAATTTTATAACTTTTTTTGCAGCTAAAACTTTTTTTAAATCTTTTTCAACTTAAATATCATCAGCTTGAAAGTGTGTAGAGCAGATAAACGAATATTTTGTAGAAAGCCACGTGTTTTCACTTCTTTTCTTTTTGAAGAATTTTTATCCATTCTTCCCTTTTCGGCTGACTAGTGTGAACAAATCTAGAATATAATTATAGTGTATGAAGGATAAAATCTTAATATCAGTAATGCAATATCATACATAAGACTACAAATTCAAATGAGCCTAATGTATATTTGAATACTAATCTGCACGTGATATCTAGGTAGATACGTAATACCTAAGTGCTAACGAATGACAGAATGCTTACCTAACGACAAAACTTACCGATGAAAACTGATACCCAATGATTTGCTGACATTTCTTGCTGAGTTTTTACAGTATCAAAAAACACACATCGTCATAATTTTTTAATTTGACGGAATTCATTGATATCATTTATACAAAAAAGAAATAACATTAAATAAAATGTTCAAAAAATAAATATCAAACAAGGAATAAAACACCATGCAAGTCTGTGTTCACTAAACCAGTTGTAGGTAAAAATCTGGTTTTTGTGGGAGTGAACATCTGCATGTTTTAGTCTATGATTGTAAAATGGGAAGGCTTTTTAATAAAATAATATGTTTTCTAACATACTATTACGATATTAGAAGCTATTAAATTGCTTGGACAACCAATAATTTTACTTAAATTACTACA
This sequence comes from Mythimna impura, assembly GCA_905147345.3. NCBI lineage: Eukaryota > Metazoa > Arthropoda > Insecta > Lepidoptera > Noctuidae > Mythimna > Mythimna impura. The sequence continues at coordinate 3,519,383 of LR990352.1, forward strand.
GAATTATTAATTACGTCCAGATTCACTTTAATTTGAATTTATAAGCGCCGCTCTCACACTGCATGAACGTCAACTGTACTAATGTCATCAATATCAAGGTGCATAGAAGACACTGCACCTGAGTCGGTTGAAGTGAGTGTACGGCACGCGTAATCTAGTACGTAGTACATATATATCGATGGTCAGGCACTATATGTTCTGCTTTCGCGGAAGTTTCACTTGATTCACTTCACTAGAACTAAAATTAATGCTTCGCGAAAATTTTATGTTCCTCGCAGCTGTAGAGTATGACACACATATAGACAGCAATCAATGATATTTATTGTCTCAAATGAATAAAACACATTCAACATTTAGTGCTATCCATGTAGAAGAAATAATTGATCATAAAGACATCATAAATGTCTCAGAAATGGCAAATCACTTTTGCCATTATAGGACGGCTTTTACAGGGCCCCAGTTTTAATTCTGTGTTTATTAATCTTTTACCTTATATAAATGTTAAGCAATCTTTACACGCTTTAGTTATATATTTAATCTAACAACTAAGAACAGGTGCTAGTTGATTGTATTTTGCGACGGTTATATCATCATGCCCTATGCCCATTGGATAGTAGGTGATAAAGCGTTCATATTTGGTTAAACATTTTAGGGGTAATGGTATCTTTGTTGTTGAAGAAGAATACTCCCAAGAAATGAAATATGGGTGAGTGAAAATAATCAATATTTATTAAGAGGATGCTTGATTGGCCTGTTGGCCAAGTGGTTAGTGGCCCTGACTGCTACGCCGGAGGTCATTGGTTCGATTCCCACCCCAGACAAATGTTTGTATGATGAGCACAATCATTTGTTCCGTGTCTGGGTGTAATTTATCAATAATATGTACGTATATGTATGTATGTATTTAGAAATATGTAACATTATGTTTATATACTCATAGCACAAGCTCTGCTTAGTTTGGGACTCGACGGCGTTGTGTGAAATGTATATATTATATTATGTATCTTATCATATTTCCAAGAGAATATACTTTTCTTATGTTTTATTTGATACAGGGCTCTTACCATGACATGTTAAGCAACGCCGTGTCCTCGTGGGGGCGATCGGCGGCGGCGATCTCTCGCGCCGAGCCTTGGTACAGGCCATGGTCCGGAGCGAGGAGGAGTGGCAGGCGGTCGCCTCTTTCTGCGGAGCAGTAATGCTTGCAAAGGAGGCGGCCGATCGCGTGAGTCAACGGTCCTCACGCCCCAACCGCCACCGGGATTCCGATCCCGATTTCCGGCCACCGTAGGCGCGGGCTTGTGGACGGCGAGCAATGGGTAGCTCGCCGTCCGACCGTCCGGTAACCGTCCGGACCGAGCCCAAGTCGTTGACGGCGCGTACTATTCCACGCGCGCCTCAAGGAGATGTCAGCTACTGTAGGAGCCCAGCAGGGTCGAAGCCTACTGGGGCCAAGGGTTTGATTCTGAAAGGACGACTCGGCCCTGGTACGAAAGGCAACGAAGGAACAGGAGTGGGTTTTTAGTCAGTAAAAGTCTGACACTATCTCACGCTCCGCCCAAGAGCGCGATTGGTCATTAGATGATTTTCCCACCTAAAAAAAAAATATGATTTTCAGTTAGTATCAATCTTCAAAAGATACGTGTATAAACTTCACGGCTGTCGAACAATTGTTTCTTGAGACATAATATTGAGAGTGAAGCTATAAAAGCTTATTGTTAAAAAATGGATACCAAAGAATTTCATGTGTTAATTAAAACAATGTCATAATAGTCTTCGTTAGTGTAACTTCACTTCGCGGATGTCCAAAGACACCGCCACGACACACCTGCCCTGGGACACTGCAGCCCCCGTCGTGAGAGCTCGCACGCGCATGATGGCGTCCACCGTGGAGCGCCTCCTGCGAAAGCCGAACTGGCCGTCCGCTAGGTCCGGCCCCACCCGTGTTAGGTGCGCGACGAGGCGGTCTGCAACTACTCTTTCAAAGAGCTTGCCCACCTCGTCGAGCAGCACAATGTGCCGGTACGCGGACAGAGAGTCCGCAGGGCGGGCTTTGCGATGAGGACCAGTTTCCCCGTCTTCCAGCGAAGTGGGAACTGGCCCCTCTCCATGCATGCGCTGAAGAGCCCTCTTAGTCGAGGCCCGAGAGCCTCCATGGCCAGGACCCAGGCCTTCCCAGGCAAGCCGTCGGGTTCTTCACAGCAATGGTGTTATCTTCAGTGAAGGCGGATTTTGGGCGTCCTTCGCGAGATTTGTCACTAACACTAGTATGTCCACGCTGGAATTCTAAATACCAGCGTTCGACAGTTCGCAGACATGGGGCTTCATCACTGAACACAGATGTTAGCATTTCAAAACACTGAAGCCGTGTCAGGCCTCTTCTAAAGTTGTAGAAAATTATTGCACGAACATTTTCCTTAGAAAAAATCGTTTTCGTACGTAACCTGACAGATTCCAATCGACGCTGTGACTAAACAATAGCATTAATCCTAATACTTTCAACTGTTTTGAGATTCAAAATTTAAACACATTCAAATATAGAACAGTTTCAAATTCTAAATTGCCGGGAAATATGGAAACGACAGAACTTAAAAGGCATGCCTAGTATAGACGTAACTTACACAATTTTAATTACTTTTTCAGTACAACCATGGAATTATGAAGCTATTTTGTTTTAGACTAGCTGACCCGGTGAACTTCATACCACCTAACAATCAATGAATGTAGTATACTTGTATCTTCCGATGTAGCCAACCGATTGCGATGAAATAAAGCCTAAGTAATATTATCATATTATACTCAGTTTGATATATTACTCTGTTATGGTTGTTGATTACTGCTAAAAGATATTTATGTTTGTAACTTTTATATAGAATTTTACATAGTTTCCTACAATCTCCTTTACAACTGCTTTTAGTTTTTTTACCCGACTGTAAGAAGGGTTATGTGTTTCGCGCGTATCTTGTATGTATGTAATATTCTTTATTACCTCATATCTTCCAAACCGCTGAACCGATTTACATAATTAGTATATCGTTAGATTTGTCTTGTTAACCCAAGTGTTCTTAGATAGGTGACGTTGAAAAAAAAAACAGCATAACGACTGTGGGACGCTATACATAAGAGTAAAAAAAAAAAATTTTTTTTTGGTTAGTGCAACATGGGTATCAAATTCAAGAGCTCATCATGACGATTCCAAGATGGTATATCATGACCATATTAAAAAAAAAATACAATAGGAAATATGTCATTTATTTTTCTGCTAACTTGTTGGGATAGGTTAGGATACTCGCAACTTCGTTACTCCCCTTTTTTGGGGCAATCGTGTAAAAAAATTCCAAAGATATATCCCCTCCCCCCTGGAAATTAAGTCCCGTTCCCACGGGAAAATGAAAAGTAGCCTAGGTTACTTCTTGTAACATCAACTATCGGTCAGTTGAGCACGCCATAATCATGGCGGTAAGTCCCCTCTTTGAGTAATGGCTGGAGAGGCGTCACGGCTTCCACACCTTCCGCATGACGCAGGCCCTCACCGGAGATGGTAAGTTCGGAAGGTTCCTGCACCGGATTCAGGCGGAAGAAAATGCTCGGGGATGTTGCCATAGTGCGGATGGATCGCCCGAAGGACACGATGGAGCTTACGGTGGAAGTGAGCCGTGACCTCGTGGGGACAATCGGCGGTGATGACATCTCGCGCGTCTATGATTCGGAGTAAGGGGGAATGGGTAGCGGCCGCCTCCTTCTGCGAAGCAGTAATGCTAGTGATAGAGACAGCCGTACGCGTAAGGGAATGGACATCCTCACGCCCCAACCGTTGAGACCCCCGACTACCAGCTACCGTTAGCTGCCGTAATTCCGACCCCGACTACCAGCCACGGTAGACGCGGGCTTGCGGACGTCGAGCACTGGGTAGCTCACCGTCCGGCTGTTCGGTAATGAACCGGACCGAGCCCAGTCGTCAACAGCGCGTAGTGATCCTCGCGCTCCTCAAAGAGATGTCAGCAAACCGTAGGGGCCCAGCAGGGCCGATGTCCGCTAGCTAGGACCGCGGAGAATTTCTGAAAGGGAAACCCGTAGTCCTAGAACGCAAAGGGTAATTGAAGGATACAGGTGTGGTTTTAGTCAGTAAAAGTTTGACACGCCCTCCCGCTCCACCCAGAGCGCGAGAAGTCATTTGGATGATATCACACCTTAAAAAAAAAAAACAGCTACCGTAGCCGCGGCTTTTGGACGATGTGCAATGTGTAGCTCGCAGTCTGGCCGTCCGGCTATTGTCCGAACCGGACAGATTTTCGATCTGTGCTACGTGTTTCTTAAAGAGATGTCAACAAAACCGTTGACATCTCTTGGGAGGATTTCTGATAAGATAACCCGTGGTCCTAGAACGCAAAGAGTAATTGAAGGAACCTACGTTATCCCTAAGGTAGGTACTCATCGTAATATTAGCTATATCCCAATGAAAGTCCTGTCAATTTTTTTTTAACCTTGTCGCAGATTTATCCCGTACTAGCTTTTGCCCGCGGCTTCGCTCCCGTCAACTGACTACTATATCCTACTCTATCCTACTCTACCTTACTCTACCCTACTCTACTCTACCTTACTCTACCTACCCTACTCTACCCTACCCTACTCTACCCTACTCTACCCTACCCTACTCTACCCTACTCTACCCTACCCTACTCTACCCTACTCTACCCTACTCTACCCTACTCTACCCTACTCTAACCTACGCTACCCTACTCTACCCTACACAAAAAAAAAGTATCCTATGTCCGTCTCCTGTTTCTAAGCTACGAGTACCTCCCCACTAACTTTCAGCCAAATCGGTTCAGCCGTTCTTGAGTTATAAATAGTGTAACTAACACGACTTTCTTTTGTATATATAGATTTTAAAATCCCTTTCCCGCGAGAAAATTACGTTTAGCTGGAACAAACCGACAGATCACCAAAAATTTCAAAATTCACATTTTTGTTATAAGTTTCGAATACACTTTGATATACATTTAGAAAACCAATGTTTGTTTGTTAAACAGACAATTCAATTTTATTTAAGATACAAAATAAGCGAGCCGAATGACTCGATAGGTTTGTGAACTTTAAAGTGATAAATGTACGCCTAAAATGGAGTGAATAAATAGTATTATTAGATTATCATAACTAAAAAGTGTAAAATAAAAAAATAAATTTAAAAAATAAAAAAACCCGACTGCGTAAAAAATAACTTTAGATAAAAACTAAAAAGAAAAAAAAACAAGTTCAGTCCAGTAGCGTAAGAACCAATTTAAATAAAACAAATAAAACATTCTAATACGGAACATATTGACTGCAACAGTCGGGACCCAATAAAATAATCCAGACTAAAATCATCCTATCTAATGGGTCCCGATTGTGCCAGTCAATGTATTTTTTTTTTTTTTTTTTTTTTATTATTGATAGGCTCGCGTTTGACCACCATCTCACCTGATGGTAAGCGATGATGTGTTCCGAATTAGAATTTATTATTTGTTTTATTTAAATTGGTTTTTACGCTACTGGACTGAACTTGTTTTTTTTTCTTTTTAGTTTTTATCTAAAGTTATTTTTTACGCAGTCGGGTTTTTTTATTTTTAAATTTATTTTTTTATTTTAGTAACAAGTAGGTAGTGTTGAAAATCGGATTTGAACAGCTTCTAATTTATTCAAGTTAGTTTTGAATGTTAATTCATAGCTGTCCAGAGCATAACTCATAATAGAATCTACTAATGACATATAATATAAATAAAACTTAATCTAAATATATAAAACTCAAAGGTGACTGACTGACATAGTGATCTATCAACGCACAGCCCAAACCACTGGAGGGAAATTTGACATGCAGGTAGATGTTATGACGTAGGCATCCGCTAAGAAAGGATTTTGATAAATTCTACCCCCAAGGGGATAAAATAGGGGATGAAAGTTTGTATGAAACTTTGTCAATTTTAAACCGATCGGGCTGAGACTTTCCATGCATATAGCTACTATGACGTAGGCATCCTCTAAGAAAGGATTTTGATAAATTCTACCCCCAAGGTGATAAAATAGGGGATGAAAGTTTGTGCCGCAAAAAATATACCTAATTAATAATAATACTTAACGCGAGCAAAGCCACGGGCAAAAGCTAGTATACTAATATGATTCTTGTTTGTGTAAGTTTCAGTGAGTACATCTTTAAGGTCCCTATCAATAAATAAAATAAATACTCCATCAGGATAGTTAAATCAGAATTATTACCACCAACAGTTGTCAGTCGCTGTCTACAAGGTATACGTGTTGTATCTCTAACTGACATCCGTGACATTGGCACAACACCTCTCAGCTTCACAATGTGACCCGCTTGTCATCTCGCATGAAAACCAATCCCTAAGAAGGCGGTACCTTAGGTTGTAGAACCTAAGGTACCGTATTCTTAGGGATTCACGGTACGGATGGGGTCACAGTAGTGTGACCCAAGAAATGTAGGCACAAAATATATCATTAGCAGAATATATAGATCTGGGTTTAGTTAGATTAGAGCCAAATAACATAATTGATATCTTCATTAAACTTTAATATATTTTTCTTACTGGTGGATTACGGCCCATTCCCTCTCCTAGAGAGGAGGCCTGAATCCCAACAGTGTGAACATTGTAAGGCCGACTATGCTATATTTTTTTTCCTTTAATCACCCGTTGTGCTTGAAACAGAAAAATAGTGACATGTGCATTCTCCTTATACTCACGTATGGAGCACAATCCTGGTCTTTGACACAGCAACAGAGGTCCAGTCTCGAGGTTTATCAGCGTGCAATGAGCGCTTGGATGTTCAAATTTCAGACCGTGTAAGGAATACACAGTATTCTATTTGTTGTTTATTTATTGATAAATAAATTGGTCAGAAAACATTTTCTTTTTCATGTTTATTCCCTATAAGGTAGCATGTCTTTCTGTCGCCTTGGCAAGACTGGGGTCAGATTTCTTGGTTTCTGAGTAATCGTAACAACTGTCAAAAATTTACATATACCACCCACGACCAGCGTGACCAGCTTAGCGTGATTTTCAGGGTTATTGTAAACTCGTCACAGTTTGATTTGCCACATATTGGTAAATTCAATAAATTCATGTTGTTATACTCTGTGACGAGTTTACAATAACCCGTTTTTGAAAGCACGGAGGAATCACATTATGTATGTTAATTTGTCACTCATCCACGAACTGACCTCAGCCTCAAAAATCAGTGATGCTTAAACTTTGAAGATAATTTAGGTGTCTTCAAGGCTAGACTGAATAGGCTCTTAATAAACTAGTGCGCCTCACCATCAATGATTGCATCTCTGCTTACCATCAGGTGGGATCGCAGTCAAGCACTAGTTTATATCAATTAAAAAAAAAACATTCTATAGGAAAAATATGTGGCATGTCCACGCAAAACTGCCGAACGCTTAGCATAATGCCGTGGCCACATGTATGGTTTCCTCACCATGTTTTCTTTCGCCGTTTTGAGAGCAGTGGTGATGAAATAAATAACAAAAGCAAAGCGCTTGCCGCCACTGCCCACATTATCTTATTATATTCATAATTCTTCGCCCTATTGTTTTATAGGGCGTTTACACATGTATCTCTATCACACTGGTTGCCAACTTTTTTTCTACCGGGGACCACTTTAGTGTCTTTGTTGTCAACAGGGGTATATTAGTATTTAAACAAAAGTCAGAAGTATCCAGTATCAAAATATTTTCCTGAAAAACTCTAAAGCTCAAACCCCAATTGGTTGTCGCGACTGGCTGGCACCATCGGAGCGAAACAAGGGAGTCGTGAATCAGGCAGTGTCGACACCAACGAAATACTGTGTAAATCTTGTTTTAAAGATAAGTCAACACTTTTTACTTACGGTATGGAGTGAGGTAAACAATGCGGTTGGAAATACTAAATGTGTTTGACTTGGGAAAGACTTAAATAAACATAGATGTATTTTAGTGTTCCGTACTTCAAAAGGAAAAAACGGAACCCTTATAGGATCACTTTGTTGTCCGTCTGTCTGTCAAGACCGTTTATCTCGAGATAGCATGGAGGTATCGAAATGAAATTTAAACCATATACTCAAGTCTGCGGTCCCTTGAAGCTGTAAAAAAAATCAAACTTCTAAGTTAACGAAAAAAAAAAAGATACGGCCGTTTATGTCGCAAATAACGTATATTTCAACACTCTCAAGGGAATCAAAATTCATAGGGTACTTCCCGTTGACCCCAAATAACACGGGACAAGGGCAGGAAGATGATGATGATGATGACTTCCCGTTGACCCAGAATCCTGAAATTCGGCATAAAGCAAGGTCTTATAGCTCAAATATAGGAAAAAAATCTGAAAACAGTAAATTTGTTGTTACCTACATCACAAAAAAAAACTTTTCTGCAATTCGGATAAATCTTTGACACTCCATTCGGGAATTGTAGTTTGTACGGAACCCTCAGTGCGCGAGTCCGACTCACACTTGCCCAGTTTTAATAAGATATAGGTACTCGTAAATTTAAAGACATCATCCTTGTCTTCCTAACCATTTCGTCGTGGTCGTTTTCCAGTCTAACCGGATGCGGCTGTGATCAACACAACCCAGTTACTGAGCAACACTCCTTGCGACACTTCTTGGATAGATTAATGGCCAGACTTTCTGGTGTCTGCCTACCTGCAGTGACGGTCAAAAATCTACGAATGAATATAATTATAATTTGTAATTTTGCGTGACACTGTTTCCTGCCGCTTCACTTTCATAGTTTAAGCCTAGGAACTGCGTCATTACTAGGATAAGAGACATGTGCCTATTTATCTATTATATGTATATATATTTTATTGTATTTTTATTATCTTTAATTTTTTTTTGTACATTATTTATGTTGTTGTATACTGACAGCCCCAAATCTTTTCCTTACGTTTCAGTTCGAAACGAAAGGTCAAAGTTGTCCGGTAGAAATTACCCTGTGCAAAAAGACCGCCTCATCATCATCTTCCTGCCCTTGTCCCGTTTTATTTGGGGTCGGCACAACACGTTTTTTTCTTCCATTCTGTCCTGTCACTCGTCACGCTATCACTAACTCCCTTTTCTTTCATATCACTTCTCACACAATCCATCCATCTTTTCTTTGGCCTCCCTCTCCCTCTCCATTCATCCACATAATATAAGACCGCCTATTGTACACATTTTTTTTTTAAATGTCTGTCCTGTAATAAGTTAAGGTGTGCAATAAAGAAAGAAAGAAATAAAAAAGTAATACTCTGCAATATTGTAACTTTACATCAGTGAAATAATTTGCATAATGCAAACAATTGTACCTATGATTTGAGTACTTCCTACAAAAATAATTCTAATTTAGATATAGCATATGAAAAAATACAAACTCATAATTTCAAACCAGCCCAGATCAAAATCTCTGTAAATCTAACACCAAAGGCAACAGCAAGAAATATTCCCGTGCCTTCGAGAATTACTGCGTCTCAAAACTTGCAACACACCCTTAGACATGCACCTCTAAAGTTCTTCCTTCGCCTTTCAGAACTAAAACATAAGGTTCAATTTGGAGTTTTCGAAGCGTAAATTGAAGTTGGTGGTGTCTATTCAAAGAAATAGCAACCACTTATCATTTCTCGACGCGTTGGTAATAAATACAGGGTTGTCACACAGCGCCATCCGTCTTACTAAACTCTTTGTTTTGTTATTGGTTTACGTTTATAGGCCGTCGATAAATAGTAGCTGTCTAAATTTTAGTGGATAAAGATGGCGGATTTTGGTGATGTAGGAGGATTGGTCAAGCTCATCTTTCTTTCAAGTTTAAATCGTTTATTAAGGCTTATAGGTTTAAAAGATGTTGTTTTAGTCACAGGTTCTGCTATGTCCCGCCAATGAGGTATACAAAATTCTTATTATTAACTAGCTGAGCCGGCGAACTTCGTACCGCCTGACAGTCAATGAATGTAGAACATATCTAGATATAGTCAACCGATTGCGATGAAACAAAGCCTAAGTAATATCTCGAGTTACACTCAATTTTAATGTATAAAAATTATCTACATCGATTTCATACATTTTACGTGATGCGCGCACAACTAAAAACTTCTACAGATTTATTATTATGTAATAGATTCGGTATATAGTTATATATATGTACTACGCACGTAGATTGAGTGTTCCAGTTAATTGACCATTACTTTTTTTCCATCAATTTCACAATTGTTTTATCTTCACCATGAAGTTCACAATTGTTTCCTAAATCCTTCCTTGATTTCGTATAAATACAAGGAACTTTTAAAAAAGAACACTCAATCTACACGCACACCATAGGTTGGCCTGCGAGAGGCAACACACAAAGAAAGACGTGATCTCCTTTTTCTCTACTGGCAGCCGCGTAGACAACACTCATTTAGGTACCTTCTCTTGGTTCTTTGTGAATTGAATAGAATAAGAGATTCCGGCTATGATGGACATCCTGAAACTATATATATGTTAAAATCATAACTCTCTTCTTGGCTTCGTCATAATCAGGTAAAATGAAAAAGAAGTATTAAGTGTTCAAAACTGATTTTATTAGAAACGATAACAATTAGGTGCAGGTGTATTATTATTTTTTAGTTTTTTTTAATTTTGTGCCATGTTTTCACCTCAAAATCAATGCTGATCCGTAATACAACTCTGGTCACACCACCTTCAGTAAGTGATATATTGCAGTAGATACGACCTTTAGTAAACGGGAAGTTTTTCGGTACATATGGGATCGTCATGTTTTTCAGATCATAAATATCCTGAAAGAAATAACACTTCAACAGTCCAAATAAAATCATTGATAGATTATATTTCAATAAGCTGGATTGGTTTTGAATGTGTGTACATTCATGAGCACTCACACCGGTGTGGGTATATTACATTTTGATACAAGTGCAGAACGTTTGTCATTGCGCTCGAGTCGGAATCCGCACGAGCCGTAGGCGAGTGTGTTATGGAGCCGAGGGCTGCAGTGACAAATTTGCACGAGTATCAAACGACTTTTTTCAATACACTTACAAAATGAATAAACGGGGGTTGACTGGCGACTCGTGGGGGACGACGCGCGCCCAGCCTGATACGATAAATGTAATAAAATTGTGGCGGGGGAGAGCACGCGCACTTATCTGCACTAGTGCGAAAAACGGTCTATTGCGTGCCTAAAAGCGGTGGGATAAGAGCGGGTTTTCGAGTAAGTGTATTGAAAAGCTATTTTCTATGACATCGAGCACATCAAGCTTATGCAAAAAAAAAGTGAACGTATACTAACGCACCAAAGCTAATTTCAATTTAAAAACTATGCCTGCTTCAGAGAGAACATATTATTCTATACTTCTATGAAAATTTTCATACGAATATTGAGTAAAACTCCTGAAAAGGCAGTTTTTTTTAGCAAAATACGCGGAACATTTGCTCACTGAAAGACGTTATCCTATTTGAAATTTTATTTTTTTGTTATGACAGATAGATTTTTTAATTCTAACAGTATTTTTTATGGCCAGATTCAGTATGAATATCTACTAAATAAATAAGTACTTATTTTATTTATTTCCATGAATAATTTACATTTAAAAAAATCTTAATTAACTACACTATATAAGAAATAATAAAAATAAAAACCCTACATTAATAACAACTAAATAAAAACAAGAGCTAAGAAATAAAAAAGAGTGGACGCAGAGTCTAAAAAACAAAACTGGTAATATTATTAGCAAGAGACCAGAGATAATAAAGGAAGCTACCAATTACTACAGGGATCTCTATGCATCTGGGAAAAGCGACCTTCTGGATTTCCGTGAACTTACATTCAAGGTTACAGAAAGCTCTACAATCCCATACGTACTAAGAAGCGAAATCGAACATGCAATAAGTTCTCAAAAATCAGATAAAACACCTGGAGAAGACAACATAACGAACGAAGTGCTTAAATCCCTTTCTGAATCATTACAGGTTCCACTGCAAATACTTTTTAATAACTTATTCAACACTGGAACAACCCCCGAGCAATGGTCTAAATCAACCATTATACTTCTACATAAAAAGGGTGTCAGAACGGATTTTGGCAACTACCGGCCTATTAGTTTAATGTCGAAAATGTACAAAATATTTTCAAAAATTGTACTAAAATATAGGCTCTCGAAAACGCTAGATGAACAACAAACGTACGAGCAAGCCGGTTTTAGGAAAGGTTATTCGACATTAGACCACATTCAGGTTGTTACACAGATAATAGAAAACACCAAAGAGTACAGGAAAACTCTATATCTGTGCTTCATTGATTACAAAAAAGCCTTTGACTTCCTAAATCACTGCGCGATCTGGAACTCTCTCTTGCAACAAGGCGTAGAAAAGGAATACATAACTCTCCTATACAACGTATACTCTCACAGCTGTGCGAAGGTGAGGCTAGAAAGAGAAGGAAACAAATTATTTCCCATCAAGAAGGGCGTTAAACAGGGTGACCCACTTTCGCCAAAAGACTTTTCTGCTGTCCTAGAGTCGATCTTTAGAAATCTAGATTGGGAGAGAAAAGGCTTAAAAATTGACGGATTATAATTATCTCAGTCACCTACGTTTTGCAGACGACATTGTAGTTTTTGCGGAAAACAGATGTACCGACCTCGAAAACATGTTAAACGAGATTACATGCTAAAGCAAACATATAGGTCTGACACTTAATACGGAGAAAACGAAAATCCTAACAAATGGACAAAGGAAGACTATTTTAATAGAAGGAAACTCCATAGAGTACGTAGAAGAGTACATATACTTACGGCAAATGGTTACCTTTAACAATAGTGCAAGCAATGAAATCCGAAGACGCATATCTATGGCATGGAAGAGATATTGGAGCTATAAAGAGATAATGAAAAATAAAGAAATAAAAGTATACATAAAAAGAAAACTCTACGAAGTAACAATACTCCCGTGCTTAACATACGGTTGCCAGACCTGGGCTTTAAAGAAAGAGGATGAAAATAAATTAACCATATGCCAAAGAAAAATGGAACGAAGTATGTTGGGTATAAAACAGAGTAAAAAAGTAGACAACAAAACTTTAAGAGGCAAAACAAAATTAATAGACATGATAAGAAGAATCAGGTTACTAAAATGGAACTGGGCTGGCCATATGCAGATTGGAGAATGGTCGATGGACCAAAAAAGTAACGGAGTGGATACCCAGAGAAGAAAGCAGAAGTAGGGGTCAACCAAGAAAAAGGTGGGAAGACATTTTTCGGGTGAGAGTTGGACCAGGGTGGATGACTATGGCTAGGAACAGGAACCATTGGAAAGTAATGGGGGAGGCCTACGCCGAAGAGGCGACTACTACTTAGATAAACGATTTAAAATATAAATAGCGTACTTATTATAAAATAGGTAATTAAGTGTAAAGTGTAGAATTAAGTAACTCAATTAATGTAAGTAGTAGAATAAAGGCTTTTTTATTTTATTTATTTTATTTTATTTAAGTATTAACAAAATAAAATATGGCGTCAAAAAACTCTCCCAGATTGCTGTCGACTGGTAATGTGCCCAAAAGACTGGCAGTATTGCCACGCTGAATGGCAATGTTTATCCTCTGTCCGAGATAAAAGTCAGCCCTTGTGTCACGCGAATTTGGTCCATTTTTTCCAAAAGATTTATTCGGGGTATTTCAATAAATGAGAAGCGCGAAGGAAATATATATATTATAATTAAGGCTGAAACAGCAGAAACGATGGTGACGAAGGTGATGGCCGAAAGCATGTTTTTTTTTTATTTGGAGTAATCTTTCAGGAAAATAATTAAAATTTTGAATTTGTCCTCAACAAAATTGGGAAAGGAATCCTCGAAAATACTATATGAGATCCAAGGAGAGGAAGAAAGTTTTTTCAATAATTTTGATTCCTGGCAGATTTCTTTGACAGATTGACCATAAATGTGACCGTATTAGCAAACAAATTATTATCAATTATGAATTATAAAAAATCTTTTTTACCATTTTTGTAAAGAGCTCTGAAAATAATGTCACAATGACAACGAAGGGACATTGCAACCTCTTCAATCTTAATTTTATTGTACTCACCGGAGGATAAGGACATTTTTGGTTTCCTTTGTACGCGTTTACCATTGTTATACCGAAAATTGTATCAGACTGCAACATGTCGCAAAATTTAAAATGCAATTCCACGAAGCTGGGTTGGTATCTATTTGTTGAAAACTGGTAGAAGTAGAAGTCCAACTGTAACATGAATAATTTTGTCAGTAAATTATTATCAATTTTATTGCAATTTTATTACTTTATTTCACTGTCGAAATTTGGAACATGAACTTTAAGTACTTCTTCTTCTTCTTTAATTCTTTATTGTAATATTGTCGGATGCCATGTCTTAGATGGTCATCACTTTATATTCTGTTGGATAAACATTTATCTTTTAGTCTACTGGATCAGAGCAATTGATGTATTTTTTAAGGTGGAAAATCATCCAATGTATTTAACCACTCCATGGCGATGCGCAAGGGCGTGTCAGGCTTTTTCTGACTAAAACCACACCTATGTTTCTTCTTTGCCCTTGTGTTCAAGGACGACGGGTTGCCCTTTCGGAAGTCAATTCATGGCCCCAATAGGCTTTGACCCTGCTGGGCCTATACGATTTTGCTGACATCTCTTTGAGGCGCGCATGGAACACTGCGTACCCTCGACTGTACGGTTACCAGACGGCCGGATTGCGAGCTACCCATTGATCGTCGCTCCGGACCATGGCTTGCACCAGGGCCCGGTGTAAGATGTCGCTGCCACCGATCGCCTCTACGAGGACATGGTGGTGCTGCGGCCAAGCGGGGCACACCTCCACCGTATGCTCCACCATGTCCTTCTTTCTTTCTTTTTCTTTCTCTGGGCGGTTCGCACAATGGTGACACCCGCGTGTTTCTTCAACATGAATGAGGTGCAGGAATCTTCTGAACTTATCATATCCGGTGAGGACCTGCGTCATGCAGAGGGAAGCAGTAATGCTAGCGAAGGAGGAGGCCGCACGCGTGAGGGAACGAATGTCCTCACGCCCCAGCCGCCGAGATTCTGACCCCGACTACCAGCCACGGTAGACGCGGACTTGCAGACGTCGAGCAATGGGTAGCTTGCCGTCCGGCCGTCCGGTAATTGACCGGGCCGAGCCCAGTCGTCAACAGCGCGTAGTGATCTACGTGCTCCTCAAGGAGATGTCAGCAAACCGTAAGGGCTCAGCAGGGCCGATGCCCGCTAGCTAGGACCGCAGGGAATTTCTGAAAAGGAAACCCGTAGTCCGGAAGTAGGTAGAACGCAAAGGGCAACTGCAGGATACAGGTGTGGTTTTAGTCAGTAAAAGACTGACACTCCCTTGCGCTCCGCTCAGAGCGCGAGAAGTCATTTCATGATTTCCACACTTAAAAAAAACCCTCTATGTAGAGAGATGTCTCTAGCCACTCCTCTAACAGAGGACTTACCGCCATGATTAGTACTATTGATGCTTAGCAATAGGATAATTGTTAACTCAACGTATTACCGGCAAGATGTGGTAATGTGACAATATGCATCTACGGTAGTAATTCTCTTGACAAGCTTCTTCATAAAGAGCTTTCCTGTGACTTTGCTGTAAACTTACCGTGAAATTATTGCCAGCAGTGACCAGCAATTGTATTTTCAAATCCAAAAAGTGCCTAGGATCCTGTCGGTTCAATCGTTTACTGATCATAGTGAAGGTTTTGAATACATTGCTATCATACCAAGGGACCGACGGACGCTCAGTATCAAAATAGGATATCTACGACAAAAAATATTGCAATAATAAGAAGACAGACAAAACGTGTTAAGTCCTCTTGAACAGAAAACAATATGTAGTATAAATAATATTGATGACTTGGTGAGGCTAATCCACTACAATGACTATGTAAAATATACACCCCTAGTTTTTTAATTAGTACAAAAAAAATGGGCTCTATCTGTACCCGTTACTAATCATATTTATGAAGTCAAAAGTAAAAAAATACGCAATCCCAAAATTGTCCACGAAAATTTGTCATAATTGGTAAAGTCATTATTGAATCAATTATTCATAACAATTGCTACTAGAAAATGCTACGCGCAGTGTTTTTCCATTGTTATTCTTTCATAATTAATAGCCTGTACAATATTTCAATAAATTGAGTGACATTTTGGGATATAAACAAACGCTAATAACTGTGCTGTTTATGAATATTATTTATTGAGACTTTTCTTAAATAATAACAAGACCTTTTCTAATAAGTATTTGTACTAATTAAAAACTGGTGGTGTATATCTAAACAGTCATGTTTGCATTTGCATGACATAAATTGTAAGTGGTGATAACTTCTGTTTTCTACGTAGACTAATACTATAATATCTATTTAGGATACTGTAGGGGCTGTCACGCTGTGTTTAGTTGTTATAAGACAAACAAAACGAAATATTAATTGATCAACTATGAAATATGCAAAAAAATATCAAGTCAGTACTAATATGTTTCCAAACCTCAGTAAATCGTTTGTATTTTAAATTTGATGGCATATTAAAAGTTGTTCAAATTCATGCGTGTTCCAAAGCCACTCGTTTTTTACGAAATATCTTGTAATCAAAGAAGCTAAATAAAAGAGGACACTTACTCGTTCAATTTCTGGTTTACAGTGAATGATTTGGAATTGCAAATAGAAAATCCAACCACAGTAAAAGTATTTTAAAATCATTTTCAATTTTATTTGCAGTTTTCTATTTACGTGATATTGTAACTAAAACTAGTTTTATAATGAGGAGACACTAATTTGGTTAGCAAATAAGTTATGGGTAATCTATTATGATGAGCCAATTTAACTTTTTTCACAAAATTGACAGGAAATTAGCCATTATGGGTTAAGAGTATGTGATAAAGGCGTACATGGTCCATTACAGCTTCTGAGTAGGTATAAGTACCTACTCAGAAGCTGTCAACGTAACGTAACCGTAACGTCGATGGACTGCACATTTCAAAATATATTAACAAAGTATTAAAACGCGTTAACTATTAACGTTAAATTTAAAAATATTTTCAATGCGTACCCATCTGTGATGTTGTTGAATGTTTTCTCAACTTTTTCAAACGTTAGACGCGTAGAATTCCACGCACGCCTCAAAGAGATGCTAACGAAACCGTAGGGACCCAGCAGGGCCGAGGCCTGCTAGGGCTATGGCAAAACGCCTCATTAGAGACTTCCTACCTTTTTTTTTTTAGGTGGCAAAATCATCTTATGACAAATCTCGCTCTTGGGCGGAGCGAAAAATAGTGTCAGACTTTTACTAAAAACCCACTCCTGTTCCTTCTTTGCCTAAAAACCCACTCCTGTTCCTTCTTTGCCTTCGTCCCAGGGCCCCGGGTTTCACTTTCACACTACCCGTGGCCCTAGTAGGCTTCGACCCTGTTAGGCCCCTACGATTTGCTGACATCTCCATGAGGCGCGCGTGGAACAATACGCGCCGTCGACGACTTGGGCTCTGTCCGGATGGTTACCGGACGATCGGACGGTGAGCCAGAGACTTCCCACCTGGTTTTATCGGACGGCCGGACAGCGAGCTACCCATTGCTCGTCGTCCGCGAGCCAGCGCCTACCGTGGCTGGTAGTCGGGGTTGGGGTCGTGGTGACTCTGGCGTGAAGATGTCCGTTCCCTCACGCATGTGGCCATCTCTTTCGCTAGCACTAATAAAATAAAAATTAAATAACCCTTTTATTTCCTAATAATACGTAACAATACATTAACATTGTTACAATTTACAATAAAATTAATTTACAAGGATGTTCACGTTTTCATTTTTACTTTAGATTATACTCGTATAAAATGTCTTTAACTTGTTTTTTTTTTAATCATTGATATTAAATAATTTATAATTAATAATAATAATAATAAATGGTTTTTTTGATAATAATAATTGATAATTAATAATAGTTCACAATGAATAATAATAATAATGGCTCAAGCACCTGAAACAAACAGAGCATCCGAACACGGTACGTGGTCAGATTGTTTCCTCCCTCTGTAGCCCCATAGTATGAGCGCATGACGTTCTCATTGATAGATCTCGTCCATCGCATGCGCTGCACACTTCCGCCGGGAGCTGGGACCCTATCAGAAGCCGGTGGGTCTCGAGGTGCTAAGCCGCTCGGCGGCCGCCGTCCTCCCCGTCGACGCGCAGGTGGTGGAGTCGTCGGCGGAGAGAAGTACTCGTCGCTGGAGCTCGACGCAACTGCCGCGGCCGATGTCACAACACTCACGATGGGGCTGGGTTCCGGCGGCGGCAAGGCGGAGCTGAGCGACGAGCCCGGAGGTGGTGGGCGTGCTCTTCGAGCTGCGGCTCTCGTCAACATCTTCTTTTTTCTCAAATTACAATTCCCATTTTCGATATTGTATTGGGTGGCAGCAGTTGTCACTGACGTTTGTTATGGTTTTCTTTACATACAAAATATATTTCGTCATGATGTTTGTTTATCAGGTTCTTGAACTATTTTGCTGTTGGCTATTTATTGTAAATAGGTGGGTTGTAAAAATGCTTTGTAAAAATTTTTATTCGTCGAAAATGTTTCGGAGAATTTATTGTCAATTGACGTTGTTGGTATTGCCACATTGTACCGATAGTCGTTTCGGGCAATGGCTTAATAGGAAAGAGCCTCGACCAACATCTTAGGAGGCTCGCGTTAGGCGGCTGGATCAAGGGCTTGATTCAGAAAGCGGTACTCCTAGATACGGCTCGTATTGTTAGGAGGTTCCTTTCTCTGGAGCCCTGACCGCCGGTAGCTTGGTCCCTGTTCCCGATACCGGTGGGACACTATTTTTTTATATTTTTAAATGTTTTTCTTAATTTTTTTATTGAAATATTTAAAAATGTAAATAATATGTGTATATAGAAAAAAAAAAGGGAATAATTGATAACTATAATTAATCATTTTTAATTAATAAATTGATATTTAATGTTAATAATTTATATTTATAGATTGCTCTAGGAACCCCTCTCAGGTGAAGGACTCTTCCAAGGATTTCCATCTCTCACGATTTTGAGCTATCTGTTGCCATTGCGGTCCAGCTATTTTTCAGATGTTATCTTCCCAGCGTGCATAGGGTCTACCTTTATGACGTTTGCCAAAAGATCCCCCGCCACGATGTTACTGTTTTTGTCCATCGGTTGTCCTTAACTCGCGCCAAATGTTCGGCCCATTTCCACTTTAATTTTTGTGCTTGGTTTAGAGCGTCAATTGTTTTTGTTTTTGCAGTTATAATATCTGCGTGTTTTACTTTATGCACTCTTTTAATGTTCAACATACTACGCTCCATACTTCTTTGACATGTAACTATTTTGTTTTTTGTTCTGTTGGTAAACTTTCAGGTTTGGCAAGCGTATATGTTAAGTATGGGATAAGACAAGAGTCCCTAACTTTCTTTTTTAACTTTATGAGCATATTGCTTTTAAATACTTCCTTGAAGCTCCAGTATTTTGACCATGTGTTTTTGACTCTTCTTTCTACTTCCAACTCATTACTGTCTATTAAAACCAATTTGTTTCCATAAGTACGTATATTTTTTCGAAATATTCTAATGTTTCACAACCTATTTTTATGTCTCTGTTAACGTGGTTGGAAATAGTTTTGGTTTTAGAGATGTTCATTTTTAGACCTATTGTTCTACTAGCTTTGTGAAGAGCTTCAATAATGTGTTGGAGTTGAGAGGTCGATTCAGAAAACAAAACCAGGTCGTCTGCAAATCTGACTGAGGTATTTTCCTTTGAATTATAGCCCTTTATTTTTCCATATTGATTTTAGAATTGCAATAAAAATTTTGGGGGACAGAAGGTCCCTTTGCCGTACACCTCATTAGACAGGAAAGCTTGGGCCAATAGTTTCTAGTTTAACTTTACTAGCAGTACATCCACTGTAAATATTTGTTAGAATATTTATGTATTCTTCTTCAACATTTTGAGCTTTTATAAAAGTATCAGGAATATCAAAGGTTATTAAACATAGCTTTTATTGATTATCAAAAAAAGCTTTTGATACGGTTTAGCATAAAAGCATATGGGAAAGTTTGAAAGTTCGCTAGCACTACTGTTTATTAAATAAGCATATTAAACTAACCTAGTTGTGGCTACATCAACCAATCACTTTATTTTTATAACTGCACATGCAGCTGAGCTTAATCTACCGGAGAGATTTCTAATATAAACGGAGGATGTCAGGAGTATCTAACCTGACCTGACCTGAAATAGGGTCGTGTGTCCCACAGGATGGCTGTGTCATCGAAGTCAATAATAAATACAGCGAAACGAAGCGATGATGACGTCACACCACCTAGGCATAGTCTAAACGGCAATTCGTGCGGGTCGCACAGATAAAAGTTCTGATCACATGGATGTGGTCTCCTAACACAAATGCAGACCAAAGTCCTTCTGATCTCGCCGCTGGAGCCTACCGCGACGTTTTAATCTATTAAAGCTGTCACAGGCAAGTCGGTTAAGCAGACGACCACCTCATAGGTTGTCCTGCGAGAGGCAACACACAAAAACAGACGTGATCTCTTTTTTCTTTACTGGCAGCTACGTGGACAACACTCATTTAGGAACCTTCTCTCGGCTCTTCGTGAATTTAATACTTAAAGCCTTCATCATAATAAATCAGTTGCGTGGTCTGGTATAGTTTGTATATTGCTCGTTACCCACTCATCACCCAAATAATAATGTTCGTTGAAAGAGATTCCGACTCTGATCGGCATCCTGAACATGTTAAATCTATAACTCCTTTAGGATTGGTCGTAATTGGGAAAAATAAAAATCAAGTATTTAGTGCTCAACATTTTTTTAGTTGAATTAATGTTAATTTGGTATAGATGTGTTTTTCTAGTTTTTTGGATTTTGTGCCATATTTTCAACTCAAAATCAATGCTGGCACGAACTATAGTTCTGGTCACACCGCCTTCAATAAGCGATACATTGCAGTAGATACGACCTTTAGTAAACGGGAAGTTTTTCGGTACATATGGGATCGTCATGTTGTTGAAATCGTATTCTGCCTGAAAAAAATAACATTTTCAATAGTACAAATCAAATCATTGATAGATTTTATTTCAATAAGGCAGATTGATTTTGAATGTGTGTATACATTCACGTGCGCGCACACTACTTTTGTGTGCGATCTACGCACACTTGCAAGATTAACTCGCTTTGGCTCCCCGAAGTCAATTTAAACTGAAAAACTATGTCTTCTTTTGAGAAAACATCTATAATTCTATGAAAACTTATACACGATGACGATCATCGACGCGATACGCATTGGCTTCATTCTGATCTGCAGACACTAAAGCAGGGACTACATTAGACCGACGCAATCGTGGAACACGCCTGAGACGTGTGCGGTGGATACTACACCGACACAACGTGAACCACGTGTTTTGTGCATTAAAACCTTTGATTTCAACGGTGGATGTCGTCTGTATAGTTACTTAGAAATATACGGAACAGACAGTGAACTTGAAGATGTTTTATTTTTACGGCTTTAGAGCAGTAAGAAAAAAATAGGAAAAGAAAATACTGGGTTCACATAATCACCGCCATGTCCTCGTGCTGGTGATCGACAAGAACTACCTCTCGCCCCATGCCCTGGTACAGGCCATGGTCTGGAGCGAGGACGAATGGCAGGTGGTTATTGCCTCCTTCTGCGAAGCAGTAATGCTAGCAAAGGAGGTGGACGCACGCGCGAGAGGACGGCCCTCACGCCACAGCCGCCGACAACCCGATCCCGATTTCCAGCCATCGTAGGTGCGGGCTTGCGGACGGCGACCCTTTTACTAAGACTCCACTCCACTGCTGTTCGTCTCTCTGTCACCGGGTATTTCATGAACCGTGATAGCAACAGT
This sequence comes from Mythimna impura, assembly GCA_905147345.3. Taxonomy (NCBI): domain Eukaryota; kingdom Metazoa; phylum Arthropoda; class Insecta; order Lepidoptera; family Noctuidae; genus Mythimna; species Mythimna impura. The sequence goes on from LR990352.1 coordinate 3,541,311, forward strand.
TGAATTTTTTACAGATGATGTATTTCTTTTGCCGCTATAGCAACAAATACGAAAAGATTATAGTAAATATTTAAGTTGAGCTCCCACACAAAAACGTGATTCTTTATTCATTTTTTGCCACGGATGCTACGGAACCCTTCGTTGCGTGAGACCGACTCACACTTGGATGGTTTTTTTCATGTTTCTATATTGCTTAAGTTTTACATTATATATGACAGGATACTGCCGAACCTATATAATAAACTGTTCATCAGTCATCTTCGTTATTATAATTTAATCGCAGATGTTAGTCGGGCCGTTGTCGCTCGCGGAATGACGTGACAGGCGTCTGAGACACAGAACTACACTGCGCACATGCGCTTAGACGCGTGGATTAACCCCACCACCTTCCGATAAATATCTGGGACCGCTGGATTGGCGTCGCGTAGGGAGACCTAGGAGAATTGTGACAAAGGTGAGTGTGACAGGAACGATTTCTCCCTACCGCCCATTATTATAATGCTATATATATCGCCCATTTATATATCGCCACAAGCGATATATATCGCCCATTTATCGCTTTAGGGCCTTATCATACTAGCGGATTGCAAGCGTCCTCTAAGCGGAGCGGGTGCGCAATGCATACGTTACGGGCGCGCAACGAACACGCCGCCCAAGCGCAGCGAATTTGTTGCGGACGCGCAACGAGATCCGGCAACGAGACGCGTGCTCGGCGTCTTCGAAGTAACAAAGCCAACTGCAGTGTCTCCTCGTCGGAATCCATTTTGTTACTGAGTGTATTGTACGTCGTTAACTTGCTACAAACACGCGTTGAAAACGTTGCGAATTTCTACTCGTCCGTGACGTCTTAAATGTGCAGTCGCGACGTGTTCGCAACGCGGCCCGCTCGAAAACCGCGTCAAATAGTTCAAATACAAAGCTGTCACAACTTACCTCTGAACCTGTCACAACTTACCGCGGTGATAGGGGAATTGTGACAGAGGGAATAGTCTTGTAAAAGATGATTGTTTTGGAAAGAGAAGGCATGGTGCTACATTAATACACATAGGTCATAACTGCGGAATGTTTCCTGAGCGTGGCCCACGTACGCCTAGATCGGTGTACGTGGGCCACGTGTGCGCAGTGTAGTTCTACCTTAACACATACACCGCACGACCGTACGGACAAGCGGCACTCACGCCGCCGCTTCGCTCTCCGCGGCGCGCGGCGGCGGTGAGCGTCGATAAAAACTCCAAATAGGCAGTTTCGTTAACATAATGCGCATAGAATTTGCGCACTCACTGAAAAATATTTTTTTTTTTTTTAATTGATATAAACCAGCGCTTGACTGCGATCCCACCTGATGGTAAGCAGTGATGCAATCATTGATGGTGAGGCGCACTAGTTTATCAAGAGCCTATTCACTCTAGCCTTGAAGACACCTAAATTATATTATCCTATTTGAAATGTTATTATTTAGATAATTATGACAGATAGACTGTAAATAATCCTTTTTACTTTCTCTTTCCTCATCAATCCTTTTTAGTATTTTTTGATATGGGTGATGTTTAATTTTATTATACTTACCGGAGGATAAGGACATTTTTGGCCTCCTATTGCATTTAGCATTGGTGATCCGAAGATTGGGTCAGACTGCATCATATCACATAATTTGAAATGCATTTCTACGAAACTGGGTTGGTATCTGTTTGTTAAAAGTTGGTAGAAGTAGAAATCCAACTGGAAAATTAATAATTTTGTCAGTAACTATCAATTTTGTTACTCTCCTCATTATCGAACTTTGTCAATGAAATCTTCTACTTTTTTTAAAATTCGTATAAGCTAGTGTGCTCGCGCAAGTTTTAGCTATAATAAGTTTTTTTTACTACAATATATCCGACCGCAGTTTTGAGCTATATTTCCGTCCTCTTCCAACTCCATACAACAGAGCGAGAGGAGTGTATGTCGCTCGCGCTAATCAACGGCATTTCCGCCGCAGTGATAGCCAATCGCTGCATACCTGTACTCTGACTTGAGAGAAAGTTCTCGAAGGTTAAAAAAGAAAGGACAGTTCTATCTCAACCGCGACCGCTTCCGCTCACCGCATGGCTCCACGCCTTGGAGTAATCAGTTACTTTATAAAGACTCAAAAATATCTATTTATAAGTGTTGGCCGACACAAGTGTAACATTTGGAGACCTCATGTAAAAGTGCACCACAGTGAAAGAAGAAAATCAGTGAAGTGGGACATCTGTAAAGGCTGTCCTTGAGTCAACGCTCACCATCCAGAAGGAGGTTCCCAAGTAAGTCCATCAGTCCATATCTTCTTCTCAAAAGATTCCCTTTCGCTCAATTCTGTGTGTCGTGTCAATTCACCGCCCCCACAAAAGGTCCTTCGAAAGCCGCGTCAAGCTTATCACCATAAGTTTTTTGGTCCCTACGAGCCGGATTCAAAGAATCAACGATAATATAGGTCTCATACCTAGGATTTAGGTCAAAATACCTAAAGAACAAAGTTCATAAACCGCCATATTGAACGCGTTCTTACGTTCGTTAATTCCCGCTAGATACATTATTCATTGAGAATTACTGTACCAGCTTAATATTTCGCCTGTTGCATTGAAATAGCATAGGTAAATATTCTAATCGCTAATTATCATGAGTTAGCTCGGCTAACTTACCTACAACTTATATTCAACCGCATTCTTTCCTTACACCCGCTTAGAATAAAATAATTATTCTAGATCTACCCGCTATACTTAATATTTTCTACGTTATATTTTCTAGCACTAATATTCCAGCATGGAAGATCTTAAAATGAAAGTTAAATTACTTCATGCTAAAAATCAAGCAATCTATGAACGTTTATCGTCATTATATGAAGCTTCTAAGAAAATAAATACGACTAGTATCGAGCTTCGTTCGGTGGAAACATTCATGGCGGACACGGAGATACTCTCAGTCACTCGTCAAGAATTTAGTACCAATTTAGATAAAATAAATACATATTCTTTACAATTAAATCTTGATCATAAGATCGATTATAACAGTCTAACATCTTACGATGGAGTATATACTCGCGTGGAGCGAGTGCGATCACTTATCGCCGCGAAGTTTTCAAGGTCATTGGACGACTCAGCGTCTAATGATAACGCAAAACAATATAAAAGCGCGGTCAAACTGCCGCCGATTCAAATTCCGTCCTTTGATGGTAGAATTGACAACTGGCCTGTTTTTTATGAATCATTTAAATCAAATATCCATAGTAATTTAAACCTAACAAATTCTCAACGTGTGTAGTATTTGATAGGTTGTTTAAAGGGAAACGCATTGCAAATTACCGCCGGAATTATTCCCTCGGGTGATAACTATACCGCTATCTGGAACAGTTTAGTTCAAAAGTATCAAGATAAACGAGCACTAGGCTCACATTACATGTCTAACATATTAAATACCCGCAACTAATAATTCCGCATCTTTGAATAGTTTCATTGAAAGTTTTCACGCGTCCGTTTCCGCTTTAGAACAATTACAAATTAACAATTTAAAGGATTTTATTTTGCTTAGTTTAGCTTTGAGAAAGTTAGACCCCGCAACCGTACATTTATTTGAAATGCATAAGAGAGATGAGGAAATTCCTACTTATACGGATTTCGTTGAATTTATAAAATCACAAGTTAAAATATTGGATCGCACCATTTCATCTCGAACCGCGTTAGTGAGTAACAACCCTAATAGAAATAATTCTTCTCGTAATCAGTCACGTGATAGTACAGTACATACCTTTGTAGCTTTTGATAATAATCAAACTTGTTTGTTTTGCAATAAAATTGATCATTGTAAACTTTACACTTGTCCAACCTTTCAATTACTCTCAGCCAATTCGCGTTTGGATTTTATTAAAAACAAACGTGGATGTGTAAATTGTCTTAGTGTAACGCACACTGCTTCACAGTGTAAATCTATACATACTTGTAGGACGTGTAACCAAATACATCATTCTCTTTTACATCTAGAACACAGTTCGCAGCCGCCTAGATCTGTCTCGACTGACGCTGCCACTAGCTCCGCGGATTCGCAACAGGTGGCGCTATGTGCGTGCTCTCGCGTCGGAGGTACAAACACACCACGTACTACAGTACTTCTGTCAACTGCACAAGTTTATGTCTATAACAAAAATAACAAATACGTTTCTGTGAGATGTTTAACGCTAACCCACTGTGGCACGTACCTGGTGAGGTTGAATTGCTTCTAGGGGCAAAACTGTTCCCGTATTTATTACTTCACAATAAAATTATCTCACCTACCGCTCCGTCCGCTATTGAAACCGTGTTTGGTTACATTCTTATGGGTGAGGTACCCGCTAGTTTATCTAATGATAATTATAGTCCCGCTGAATTAAATACCGCTTCATATTTTTCTACCGCGCTAAATATAGATAATGCTCATCGTTTTCTGTCTTTAGACGAATCTTTACATAAATTTTGGAATATCGAAGAAATACCTTCAAAGTCTTTTATGAGCCCTGCTGAACTGGAGTGTGAACAGCTGTATGTTTCTACTGTGTCACGTGACTCCAGTGGTAGGTAGGTATTGTACCGCGTTACCATTATGTAAAAATCCAGATTCCTTGGAATTACTAGAGGTCATCCCACATTCCAACCGCTCTTCTATTAATTTCTCTGATGGGGATAATTTAAAGATTCTTGGACTCAAATGGATTCCTTCTGAGGACTGTTTCACCTTTACTACATCTAATTTGGATAATAGTTGTACTAAACGCTCCATACTTTCCACTATTGCCCGTCTGTGGGATGTTCTCGGTCTTGTGGCTCCTGTAGTTTTATTCGCAAAATTACTCATAAAAGAATTATGGAAATTAAATACAGATTGGGATGAAACCCCACCCGATTCTATTGTACTTCTCTTTAAAAAATTCAAAGAGCAATTACCTTTTCTCTCTTCTTTAAGATTACCTCGTCATGTAGCCGTTACTATGGGTTGCGTGACAAATATCGTGGGTTTTGCTGATGCCAGCTTGAATGCATATGGCTGCGTCATATACTTACATGTCACTGATACAAATGGTAACACACACGTAAATTTGGTGTGTGCTAAATCCAAAGTTGCACCCGTTAAGGTCATATCTTTAGCTCGTCTGGAGCTCTGTGCCGCTGTTCTTTTGTCTAAACTAATTTAATTAGTTTATGACACTTACCGCTCTCGTACCGCTATTAATAATATATTTGTCTTTTCCGATTCTACAATTACGCTTTCATGGATTCATTCCTCACCGCACAAATAGAACATTTTTGTTAGTAACCGCGTCGCTAAATGTCAAGAAAATCTTGATCCTAAGCATTTTTATCATATTAACGGAAAGGAAAATCCTAGTGACTGTCTGTCTCGAGGTCTACTACCTGAACAGTTACTAAACCACGATTTATGGTGGCATGGCCCTGAGTGGCTTCTGCGTCCAACTGCTGAGTGGCCTATTACTCCTTTTGTTTTTTCATGCAACGAACAATTGCCTGAATTAAATAATAAAACTCTAACATTGGTATCTAACGTATCAGAACTCAATTTAATATTAGTCTTTCACAAAATTTTGCATCATTAAATAAAATATTGCGCATAATTGTATACATTCTAAGATTTTTACGTATTATTCCTTATGATAAGTCACACAAGACAATTACTGTCCGTGAATTAGCCACCGCTGAAATTTATTTGATTCATTGTATTCAACAATTTCATTTTAAAGATGTTTATGATGAAATTAAAAGTAAAAAACTTCGCTCACAATTTAAAAAACTCGATCTCTTCATAGACGAGCATAATATTAGAATCGGCGGCAGATTGTCAAATGCGAACCTTCCTTATGAAGCTCAGCATCCCGCTCTTTTACCTAAACATGACAATTTTACACATGTTCTAATAAACTATTATCGCCGCATTTATTGTCATGCCGGTGTGGGCCTTCTTAGTTCTCTGTTACGCCAAAAATATTGGATCCTCTCTTCTAGAGGTGTCATCAGACAAAGATTACATACAACAACATTACAACTTTTGTTTTAAAGTTTCTCCTTCTCACCCCAGCCCAAAGATGGCTGATTTACCCGCTTGTCGCGTACAGGAGACTAAAGCTTTCGTTCATACGGGTGTGGACTACGCTGGTCCCATTAAAGTTACGTTATGTAGACGCCGAGGTCAGAGAAGTCAGAAGGCTTACATATGTTTCGTTACCAAAGCAGTTCATATTGAATTGGTTACCGACGTGTCATCGGACACTTTTATTTCCGCTTTCAAAAGATTCATTTCCCGCAGAGGACCTGTCTCTTATTTATATTCCGATAACGGAACAAACTTCATTGGAGCCAAGGCTCAACTGCAAGAATTACTTGTTAACCGCTACCGCATAGAGTGGAAAATGATTCCACCCCGCGCTCCCCACTTTGGAGGGTTGTGGGAATCAAACATTAAATCTATTAAGACGCATTTATACCGTATTATCGGTTCTCAACTTCTTACCTATGAGGAGCTTTCGACTGTTCTCACTGAAATTGAGGCAGTTCTAAATTCCAGACCGCTCTGTGTCCTGAATGAGGATCCGTACCCCGAACCGCTTACTCCCGCTCATTTTATAATGGCTTCTCCGTTGACTTCGTTGCCTGTCGTGAATGTTCCCGAAACGTCGAAGTCTCTAACTTGCCGCAAAAAATTGCTTGACCAGATGGTTTGTAGTTTCTGGAGAAGATAGCGTATAGAATATTTACATAATCTTCAAGTTAGACAAAAATGGTTGAATGCCGCAGATAATATTAAGATTGGTACACTGGTTCTCATACATCAGGATGATGTCCCTCCTTTACGTTGGCCAATGGGTGTAATTACCGAAGTTTTTCCCGGCAGGGATGGGACAACCCGCGTTGCTGTGGTGAAGACATGCAGTGGCTCTTTTAAGAGACCCGTTGTCAAACTATGTCCTTTACCTTCTCAATAACATCACCGCGTAATTAAAACCCTAATTTAGCTGTAGTTAACATACTTCAAAATATTTTTCTTTTTTTTTTCTTAGTCCGCTTTAATATAATTTCTTTTCTTTTGAGAATACTACATATCCTCAAAACCGGGCAGGATGCTCGCGCAAGTTTTAGCTATAATAAGTTGTTTTTACTACAATATATCCGACCGCAGTTTTGAGCTATATATCCGTCCTCTTCCAACTCCATACAACAGAGCGAGAGGAGTGTATGTCACTCGCGCTAATCAACGGCATTTCCGCCGCAGTGATAGCCAATCGCTGCATACCTGTACTCTGACTTGAGAGAAAGTTCTCGAAGGTTAAAAAAGAAAGGACAGTTCTATCTCAACCGCGACCGCTTCCGCTCACCGCATCGCTCCACGCCTTGGAGTAATCAGTTACTTTATAAAGACTCAAAAATATCTATTTATAAGTGTTGGCCGACACAAGTGTAACATTTGGAGACCTCATGTAAAAGTGCACCACAGTGAAAGAAGAAAATCAGTGAAGTGGGACATCTGTAAAGGCTGTCCTTGAGTCAACGCTCACCATCCAGAAGGAGGTTCCCAAGTAAGTCCATCCATCCATATCTTCTTCTCAAAAGATTCCCTTTCGCTCAATTCTGTGTGTCGTGTCAGTTCACCGCCCCCGCAAAAGGTCCTTCGAAAGCCGCGTCAAGCTTATCACCATAGTGCTTGACTGCGATCCCACCTGATGATAAGTAGTGATGCCGTCGTTGATGGTGAGGCGCACTAGTTTATTAAGGCTAGAGTTAATAGCACTCTAGCCTTGAAGACACTTAAATTATAATCGGACGGGAAGACTGCAGCAAGCAAGTTGTTCCAGTCCTTCGATGTACGCGGTAGAAACGACAAGGCGAAACGCTTGGTCCGGACTGTAGAGGTTTGGTACTCGCCTTTCGTCAGGTTGTCCGATGGTAGACATGACGGTGGAATCAAGTCATGCAATTTCCGCGCACACTTTCCAAAATGCTACTTCGTGAAATTATCATATAACATTGCATTATTGTTAAATGCCATATCTTAGATTGTCATTACTCTATCTGGTAACCTGTCAGTTCACTAAAAATTGATTTACAAATTTTCGCATGACAACCAATTATTGACAAAAACATGGTTCCATCATTATACAACAACAAGTTTTCCAAATAATTAACTTTACAAACAAATCACCATAAACTTTTGTTTAATAATAAACGATTAATTTTTAATTCATTTCATCTCATAAAACAACGTTTGAAATCTATAAATTTTTGTATATATTTAGTAGGCTATCCGGAACCGAGTGTTTCTTTCATTTTATTTTCTTTTCATGTCATTCAATGTTTATCAACGCTTACGCTTTTATTACCGATAGTCATTCACTTAGTAAAAAAGCACCGAGAACTTATGATTAGGTTAGAAGGGGATAGCGGGGTCTAGTGAGCCAGCCAAGCGAGCGAACACAGTCCCCGCCATCTCTTTCGTGGTAATTTATTTAAACCACCCAGAAGTAGGTGCCCCGCTATGCGACCAGTCCTCCAACAACATAGGGGAGGGACTTTTTTTGGGTTATGCCATTCAATTTTTGTCAACGCTGCCGCTATTATTCCCAAAACTCATCAATTTAGTAAAAAGGCACAGAGAACTTAAGCTGCAAGGACAAACGGAGTGAGCTCGGAACTTGGGGCACCCCGACACGGACAGGTTACGTTCAAAAGGGATGGCAGGTATACCCGTCAGGGTAGGGTCACTATAGTCATATAGTGAGCGAGCGAAGCGCGCGAATAAAGACCCCGCCATCCACTTCGTGGTTATTTTTTTAAAACCAGAAGTAGGAACCCCGCGAAGCGGGGCTTCGGCTACCAGTCTAGGAGGGAGAAATCTTTTTTCCACCCATAAATCCACCCAGAAGATCATGTTTTAGTGCAAAATTACTATTTTTAGTAGAACAATGGCATATTATTTTGCAGTAGAAAATAGGAATCAAATGAGGAACATTTAAATGAAATTGAGGAACTGTTAAATAAGCTCATTAAAAATAAGACAAACTCGATCAATTTAAAATTTATTAAAATACATACCGTTGTTGCTATAATAGTTATGTCTCTTCGTTATTTAACCAATACAATGGAACGGAGGGGTACAATGGAATTTGAACTACGAGTATATCGTACATAATTAGTTGCAGCTCAGGCAGTTTATAATCAACTGCCTGCATCTATTTCTGGTGCCCCGAATGTATATACTTAAAAAAAAATGCAATGGCAAAAAAAAATATGTATTGGCTTATCGAGCAAGTTTTTTCTTCTTTTGACGAATTTAAGATGATCACATGTATATTAATTTGGGCTGTAATTTATTGTGATTTTTCTTCTAAATTATTTTAAATTTTTGATTTTGACTTATATTTATTTGTTTTTTGTATTAGCTTTTATTGGTTTGACATCTTTTATTATTTTTATTATTTGACATTTAAGAAGGAAGGTGGGACATGGTCTGCGGAGTGACGCCGCACAAACACTGAAGGTCGGAACCGTCCAGGAACCCCCATCTGTGGAGATTGTCTTTGCTGCGCCCAACCTGGGTGCGGAGTCTGTTTAGAGTTTTGCAGATTGGCCATGGCAATTCGTGTCCAAGAGAGAGGTTCTCCGGCTCGAAAAAATCTTCAGGAGGTTTAAACTTCTCCCGCCAGAGGTCGCATCGCTCCGATGTGGTATTACTTTGAAATGGGCTTTAAGAAATCTGTTTAATTAGCACCCATTCCCTAAAAGTCATAGACATTAAAGTTGCTATTATTGATATATTTTCATCAGGTACCTAAGTCCATTTGTCAGTTTATCGCAAAACTATCTGCCAGGCATCCTACAAAGTCATAAAACTATTACCACAAACGACAAAACTTATCAATACATGTATTTGTAAATTCATAACAGCAGTGTTAATATTCACTTCGAATTATCCTTTTAGATAACTTACAATACAATATTATTAATCATATTTATCATTAGGTTGGCCATGGCAACTCGTGTCCAAGAGAGAGATTCTCTGACGGCTCGATAAAATCTTCAGAAGGTTTAAACTTCTCCCACCAGAGGTTTTTTTTTTTTTTTTTCGGTGTGAAAATCATCTTATGACATCCCCCGCCCTTGGGCGGGGCGGGAGATAGTGTCAGACTTTTACTGACTAAAAACCCACTCCTGTTCCTTCGTTGCCTTTCGTACCAGGGCCGAGTCTTCCTTTCAGAATCAGACCCTTGGCCCCAGTAGGCTTCGACCCTGCTAGGCCCCTACAGTTGCTGACATCTCCTTGAGGCGCGCGTGGAACAGCACGCGCCGTCGACGACTTGGGCTCGGTCCGGACGGTTACCGGACGGTCGGACGGCGAGCCACCCATTGCTCGCCGTCCGCAAGCCTGCGCCTACGATGGCCGGAAATCGGGATCAGAATCCCGGCGGCGATTGGGGCGTGAGGACCGTTGCCTCACGCGATCGGCCGCCTTCTTTGCTAGCATTACTGCTTCGCAGAAGGAGGCGACCGCCTGCCACTCCTCCTCGCTTCGGACCATGGCCTGTACCAAGGCCCGGCGCTCCCACCAGAGGTGGCATCTCTCCGATGTGGTGTTACTTTGAGATGGGCTCACGCTTGCAACAAAACTTTTACGACTTTTAAGTCTCAGTAACTTAAACTATGACTATGACCGTAAGGTAGAGTTTCATAGGGGCCCAGCAGGGTCGAAGCCTACTGGGGCCAAGGGTCTGCTTCTGAAAGGGAGACCCTGGTACGAAAGGCAATGAAGGATAGAGACTTTTATATAAGACTTTTACTGACTAAAAACCCACTCCTGTTGAGTGGGTTTTTAGTCAGTAAAAGTCTAACACTATCTCCCGCTCCGCCTAAGAGCGGGGGATGTCATTGGATGATTTTTCCACAAAAAAAAAACGGTAGAGTTTAGTGTTGTAAAAGGAGACAATTTTTTTTGGGCCCACTATTTAACGGTTACGTTTATTAATCATATTACACATGGAAAAAGCGATCATCTTATTATAATTAACAGACCAAAAATTATATAGAAATCTAACCGTAAAATAATAGTAAAAAAGTGTTACGGCAAAAATGCTTGTTTAGGAGCGTTTTCAAGTTTATTTTAACGTGAAAAAAAAAAAATGTTACTACAGTGCGCAGTGGTGACATCGGATTTAAATGCGTTTCAAGAGATAATAATTAATTGGTACAGCGAACTTGTTTTTAATGCTGTTATTAACGGTTAACACAATTAACAAGACAGTAACGTACTTTAAAAGTCACCGTGGAACGAAACGTAATTAATAGCCCGTTGCAGATGCTCTGTGGTCCAGTTTCAATCAGTTTGACACTGAAAGACAACTAGTGGTGGGTCGTTGTCGAATTTTAGACGGACGAGACGTAACCGTTTTGGCGACGACAAAAACGGTTGCAGAAAACGGTTGTCGTCGCAACTGGTTTGAAGACGAAACTATCGTTGAGTGAAGTAGTTGCAGAAAACGTTCGTTGTCGCAAGTAGTTTGAGGACGGTAATAAATTCTGTACTCGTCGCGTCGTCGTTTCAAAACCAGTTATTACAATGAAAAATGAACTTTATGACTATAAACATAAAATTCATTTTTCATTGCAATAACTGGTTTTAAAAACGACGACGCGACGAGTGTGATAGTTGAAGCAATGGATTTTCGACCTTATTTTCTTAACGGGAAGATAACAATTCGCATACAGTAATTCGAAGACTGGTTTGTGCAACGAAGACTGTTTGGTCGCAGGATGGAAAACGGTTGTTACGTTGCAGAACAAAAAACGGTCTTTGAAAACTGTTCGTCGTTGAAACGCCCACCGCTACAGACAACATTATTATTGTTTCCGATTACTAGATAGTTGCATGTTTCTTTTGTTCTTTTCGTATTTTTATTCGAAAGATTTTATGAAAATGGCATCTGTAGATACATGCATAATCCACAAAGCCGTTGTATCAATTGTGCAGCATGATTTCAACGGAATGTTGAATACTGCTCTTGCTGGATACTGTTGTAATTGTTTAGTGGGCAGACACACTGTTGGCTGCTGTCGCTGCTGTGCATATGTGATGTGTTTAGTGTGGTTTTTATCTTGGGCGCGACATCAAGGTGAGGTTGAGCCACCTGCATCTTTTTTAGATGAAATACTGCTTTTAAGAGATGACTTAGAAAATGATGATGATGAACAGTAATAAATACTTGTGATGTACCTATAATGTGTTTTTTTTCTCCTTACACAACCAGCATAAAACACATCACCTTGTTATTTTATATCTACAGTCAATGGCCGGCAAAAGCCGCGCTATTTCGAAATGAATACATCTACGCATTTTCATGAATAAGTCTATCAAATCGTGTAAATCACATCAATGTCAATCACGTAGTACAGACGTGACTTTGTTTTATACTGTATATTATTGAACAGTGCACTATTTTAACTTAAAATACCAAGGACCTATCCACTCATTAGACAATCGCTCTTGTGAGATTTTAGGTTATTATGAGAGTCATGTTTTGACTGTCGTATTTCACGGTACTCCAGTTACATAAAGTTTTGCTAATATTACCAATGTAATCTAGAGATTATAAGGAATAAACTAACGTGCATTTCATTGCTAAACGCCACAATTTGTGGTGGGCCTATTCCCCAAACAAAAAAAATTGTCTCCTTTGATTACTGTCTTGAATTCTGAATTCAAATATAGCCGTAGCGTCTTTCCTTTACACCTGTTAATTACAAACATAATTAAGCTCTCAACGAACTCAATCGGTGCGGGCTCGAGTGGGCAGGTGTTGCCGGTGTGGACAAACAAACTCCGTTAAACGACCTTTTAATAATGTGGGACCAGTCAAAAACTTGTCCCGTCCTAAACAAATGACATTAAACAAGGAACCAACTAACAATCACTGGATAAGACAGAGAATGATAAAAAGGCAACGAAAAATAAAATAGAATAGAACAAACCGACTATCCCTAGGTAAACTATCGGAATTGAAAAAGCTTGCTTTACAGGAGAGCGATTTGAAGTTTATTTTATGAATAACTTTGTCACTAATATATCTACATTTGCATATAAATTTGGTTTCATATTTAAGTTGGATTTATGAACGTACTCAAAATTATTTTTTAATAATTATGTATAGGTTTTGAGAAAAATGAGTTACTATACATATTACGTAACTGCAAAGTCGTTATCAATAGAAACTGGCACTTTCGATTGTTTACAAGGAAACACAGTAACCAAAACATTTCCAAATTGCTTATATCGTTATTTTACGTCACTTTAAATTCCATGTACACAATCAGAAATGGCATTTTCGATATTATTTTGAGTACGTACCGCGCCGAAAAATATCGAAACTACAGGATCCAATTTGTTACCTGGGAAACACTTTAAGAAAAGACCAAAAAATATTTTTAATGCCATAATGTATTGTACAATTTAAATAAAACCGCGATCAGACTGTGGTGGCATGCGTCGGTGTGCGGTGAACACTCACGAAACCGGTAGTTTCGTCTCATATGGGCCACTCGCCACTACCGCGTATGCACGCGATACTTAACTTTCGTTCATATGCGACAGCTTAACTGTTACGTTCCGATATTATTCGATTTCAAAAAAGCAATATGCTCTGATAATTACCTATCGTTTTTTTAGTACGCACACCTCTAAACCAGCGACGTGCGAGCAATACAAGTTAAAAAGCCTGGCTTGATGTGAAAATAATACCTCACCACACCACAGTCATCTATTTCATAGAACACAACAAATGAATTAAATTAAATAAAACTCTAATTTTTAAACTTCGCGCGCTTATGCGTTTACGCGCTGTTGCCATTTCGTGTTCATTCACGCACGATACCGAGGACGTATGCACATTATGCAATGTTGCCGCTCTGAGCGCCATCTCTCCGATCTCACTCTAACACTTAACAAAAAAAAGAGATGAACACTAGTGTGTTGCTGCCTCTGTCTGGCGCAAAGGCTTGTTATGAGGCTTGATCTGCCATCTCACTTTTTCCTATAAAAACATAAAAATGTGAGTCTGTGTGAGTAAAATTTGATACTGTGTGCACGAGCTGATGGGACGTTATTCTATTAAAATCGTACTCGATAAAGCCAAGCTTGGTACTTCTAATCAATGGACTTATACTACTCAAACAACGAGGCGCTCTCTGTCTATGACGCGTATAAAAAACAGTTCCGCAAACAAATTAATTCAAATTTGCTTTGAGCGGTTACCGTGTTTACGTTTAGGTACTTGTGAGTTTTGTTATGACTGATTTTTGATTTCTGTCATTTAAAGTTTTATGATTAGTTATTACTATAACTTACTTGGTTTTGAAGTGATTAAAGTTTATTATCTTTGAAATGAATTCGAAAATACATGCAATTGTTCCTTGTGACGGATTAAAATGTGTGGAAAAATTACTTGGCCAGGTGAAGACTTTGACTTTTAGAGATAAATATGATATCGTAACTCACTAAACCTACCCCTGATTTGAAAATTTCTCAGAAAACTAAATCACATAATAGACAGTTTCATCGTTCAGTTTACAAAACTCACTGGATTGTAGGCTGCTCGCATTTATACAAATTGTTCTGTTCGTGTTGCATATTTTTCTCAAACGATAAGAATGCTTGGAATACATCAGGTTATAATGACTTAAATAACTTCGCTGGTGCTATGAAAAGACATCAGAATTCTCAAATGCTGTTATTTCATTCTGTAATTTTGGTAAACCGCGAACAGAAACTTGGTTCTATTTCTCGACCGATATCCGTGTTCTCGACAGTTATGTGATGAAATTTCTAAGTGTGTGATAAAGAAACGAAGAACGGCTATGCTGTTGTGTACTCTATGGCTGTTTAAATTGTGAGTATTTGCTATGCTAATTATATTACATATCAATATCGTAAACAAATGATTGATTTCATTGATTACTACTTTGTGCGCCATCTAGTGGATTATTCAGAAGTAGCCAGCTAGAATTTTGTTGTGAGCGAGCAAGAGTTGCCAAAAAATATCAATAGATAGCTCTTACATATTTTAAATCATTTATGATACAGGTATGATGTATACTTAATTTCTATAACAAATGAAGATGTAGCAATTAATCTGCATTACAGCAAAAGATTTTTCACTGATGATACGTGACGGCGGATTATAGCGCGAGTTTTTTTTATTCGAAATATTAGGTAAATGGGTACTTGGGTAGGTAGTAGATAAGTCAAGGTTCCTTGGCTTGCCCCCTTTAAAGGTATCTGGCCCGCCACTGTCTAAACTAAGCTTAAAACAAAAATAAAATAAAAATGCAAATTTTCAGATTCGAGAGTTTACCTAGAGACAGTCGAAACTTTATTGCACATCAAAAAAATGAAACAACATAAACACAAACTATAACACAAAATATTGAAAGTAAAAATAGTACAAACGTATTTTTTTTATTTTTATCTTTTATTATTTTGTTATTTATGACGTAAAGCCGTTGGTCCCGGTTGTAATTTGTAGATCTTTGACAATCGTTACAGGTAGACAGACGTCAAGAAGTCTGACCATCAGTATATCCAAGGAGTATCATGTTGCCCCTGGGTTGTGGAGGCCTGATAGGCAGTCACTCCATATAAAACACGGGTATTCAGCCGCATTCAGTTAGACTGGAAGCTGACCAAAAGCTAGTTAATAATAATAATATACCACAACTTCCACACAACACCATCTAGTCTCAAACTAAGCACTGCAGAGGTTATGCTATGAGAACTCGACAACTGATAAAAATACAAAACTTATATATTTCTAAATACATATATTATAAGATATGTTATTGAGGATTTTGCTATTAAACACAAATTGTTTCTCTGAAAATACAAAGCTTTATTTAACACAATTTTATTTTTACAATATTACACTTTTATCTCACCTGAAAATACAAAGAAACGACATTTAAAGTTCACTAATATCGTCTCCTCAATTATATCCTTTCATTTATCTCTCTACAAGTTTTATAGAACATTATATTAACAAAATAATCTGAACATCATCCGCCATTGAATTACATGTCACCCCGATGCGTTTTCTACTCACTTCCACAGACAACCTAATACACGCGCGAAGCGCGGCAAATTCAATTTAATGAAATGTCATTTCATTACATACATCATATAATAATTGAATTACACCCAGACACATAACTAAATGGTCGTGTTCAACACACAAATATTTGTTTTGGGCCGGAATTGAATCCACGATCTCCGGCATATTGGTCAGGGTTTCTAATCACCAGACTAAAAGGCCAGCTAAGTTGAGAAACGGATAGGAAGATAATATACCAGAGATGGCGAATCTTTATATGAGAACATGCCACTAAAAATATTTTTTTTTAAATGTAGTCACTGCGTGCTGCCAAAGAATCTTGGCTTAGTGATTAATTGAACAAATATTTTTAATAACAAGCCCAAAATTCGTTTAACGTAACGTTTACAGTAGTTTGTTTATTCAATTATATGTACAAAAGAGAAAATTGGTGTGATTACTAGTGTTTCAAATCACCTACATGTTGTTCTTCTTTCACTGGCGTGCCCGAATTATTTGCCGCGTGCCACCACTGGCACGCTTACCATAGGTTCGCCATCCCTGTGATATACTCAGTAGTGTGTGGTAGAAGAAGGATGCCAACGATGATTGATAGTCACAACTTTTTGACCGGCCTGTTGGTCTAGTGGTTAGTGGCCCTGACTGTTATGCCGGAGGTCGTGGGTTCGATTCCCACCCAGAACTAATGTTTGTGTGATGAGCACGATCATTTGTTCTGTGTCTGGGTGTAATTTATCTATAATATGTAGGTATTTAGAAATATATAAGTATGTTTATCAGTTGTCTAGTACTCACAAGCTCAGCCCCCCTAGCCAAGTTAATATCGTTTCGTTTGCGTCGAACGGCTCGAGTAGGCCACGCATCCGATTCCTTTGTTCTTACCACGTGACTGAGCGTCGTTGAGATGACGTGGAGTTGTGGAATATTATTATATTATTATTACTTTTTTGCCACGTTTGCCACATCTTAAAACTATAACCCCTTGTCTCCTAACTAATCCTGTTCCGAACCAAACCTCCAGTAAGCCGCTCATTGTTTACCTTATACCAACACTACGACGAATTTCTCAACTAATAAGTAGTTTTCGCTTGTTTTGTACCAGCAAGATGGGTCGGATTAGTTCACGTAATGCCTTGATTGTTGTTGTATCTTTTTGTTTGAACTTAAGTTTTGATAGGATGGTGTAGAACTGTTTATACTGAGGCACATCCCGCGTGGGACGCGACTGCAGTCAAGCAATTATTTATATTGATACATTTTTTTCCACTCCTGTGACATTGTTTTTGCAATGTTTTTTTTTTATATTATTTAAACCACAGACACCTTATTTTCACTAGTAATTTATTATTGTATACATCTACCATTTATTGATAGGTTTTATTTTTGTATAGCTTCTTTTTTAATTTTACAATTTTTATTGTGCTGTCAGCTTTGTATCCAAAAATACAAAGCTGACCGGTGTACATTGTCTAAACAATCATTTTTTAGGGTTCCATACCTCAAAAGGAAAAATGGAACCCTTATAGGATCACTTTGTTATCTGTCTGTCTGTCCAGACCCTTTATCTCGGAAACGCGTGGAGGTATCGAGTTAAAATTAAAACCATATACTTACGTCTTTGGTTCCTTGAAGCTGTGAAAAAATCAAACTTCTGAGTTAACGAAGAGGAAAGATACGGCCATTTATGTCGCAATAAACGTATATTTCGATACTATCAAAGGAATCAAAATTCATAGGGTACTTCCCGTTGACCTAGAATCCTGAAATTTGGCATGAAGCAAGGTCTCATAGCACAAGTATAGGAAAAATCTGTAAACTGTAAATTTGTTGTTACGTCACAAAAAAAAGTTTTTTTTTTATATTTCGGAAAAATCTTCGTAACATTCTTGAGAATAATTAAACAGTTTTCATACGCAAGTTTGTACGGAACCCTCAGTGCGCGAGACCAATTCGCACTTGCCCAGTTTTTTGCGACATAAACGGCCGTATGTAAGAATCGTCACAACACTTGGGGGAGGCCTATGTCCAACAGTGGCCGATAATGATGATGATTTATTTATTTTACTAGCTTCTGCCAGCGGCTCCGCCCACGTGAAAGTTGGTTTCCCCATACAAATTTTGGACCCCCGCTTCATCCCCTTAGAAGGTGAATTTTGGAAAATCCGTTCTTAGCGGATGTCTAGTTGTCTATAACGAACCTACCTGCCAAGTTTGTAGGTGTTATAGTTTCTGAGATTTCGTGATTAATCAGTGAATGGTATTTCGCTTTTATATATATAAATTAATATACTTTATTGCACACCTTGACTACAACTTTTTTACTTACTTTTGATGTTAGTAATCGGTAGTTTATTCAAATTTGTGAGGACATAGCATGATAGCATATCTAAACAACGACGACTGACGGCATTAAAATTCTGTTCATAAAACACTTGAAACATTAATAACATATTCCGAGGTACCGTTTAAGGAAATAAGGGATTAAGTTTTTATTACAACGACCTAAAGAAGAGCGGCCTCGCACAGAGCTATGAAAAGCAGGAGAAGGTTCTTTAAAAGTACCCCACGGGCTATTTTCTAACGTCATAATCACATAAGAGCAGCCCCCCTAGCCAAGTTACAACCGTTTCGTTTCGATTCTCTTTTCGTTGATCGCTTCGAGTCGGCCACGCCTCAGATTCCTTTGTTCTGACGTAATCTCAACGGTCAGTCACGTGGACAGAACATAGGAATAGAAGGCGTGGCCGACTCGAGAAGATCAACGATAAGAGAATCGAAACGAAACGGTTGTAACTTGGCTAGAGGGGCAGAACTGTATTAAAACGTAGCTCGGTTTGGACGCTGCACTATCATGTTTTAATAATAATAATAAATTATTTATTTCCGGACAACAATGGAACCATTTTTGTTAGTAACTTCAAGCTAAAACTTAAACACTAGGATTAGTAATTATAATTATAACTGACAACAAAATACATTTAGTGAGTCATGTACTTATCTTATCTTTTTTTCGTTTTATTCGAATTAATTTATTTCCAGTAACAAGAGACTCATATTCGGTACTTACATCACAAACAATATATTTTTAACCGACTTCAAAATGAAGGAGTTTCCATGCGCGGCTGAATGTACTTTTTTTGTATATAATTATGTTCACCAATTTCTCGGTCAATTGTAAACAGATTTAAAAATAAATATTTTTTTGATTGAAATTTTATACTTTCGATTTGGTCCCATAGAAATATTGTTATGGTCTGATGATGAACTTCGAAGATATGGAACGGAACTCCTCATAAGATCACAATAGAACTGTTGTAACAAGTAAAATTGCTTTGTTTATACGTGTAGTCGATGACTGACTAAAAGAAGAGGAGAAGGAAATATATCGAACTCATCTGATGATGAAGCCGAAAAGTAGGCACCGGAACTCTGTAATAAATCAATGTAACCTAACCGTGTTTGGGATTATTAGAATTGTCATGAGATGCACCCTGGCTTTAAGGTACCATCATTATCAGGCATTACACTGAAGTCGGTTATATTTTTTTTTTAGAAAAAGTTTTTTTCTATTGTTACTTTCTAGATTTATTGTTAACATCTCAAGCTTTATCACTTGCTGTCTATGTTGTTTGAGCTCCAAACAATGTTTTTTTTTGAGTGGAAAGAACTGGTCTACATCATGTTATAGCTCATACATATATTTTGTTGTTTATCATGCTCATATTATGTCTCATTCTTTATAATGTGATCTGCAGCTTACACAAAGTGCGCCTTATGCTTTTTCTCTCTCGTCTTTATACAAAAGACACCTGCAGGCTTAGCCAAGTTGAAAATCTACAATCGTTAACGCTAGTAGAAAACCAATCAAATGTATGGGAATGACATCATCTCAACGTTAAGTCACATGGTCAGAACAATCTACATTTCAGCCGATAGACGTCCATTGCTGGACATAGGCCTCTCCCAAATGTCGCCACAATGAACGGTCCTGTGCGTCTCGCATCCATTGGATTTCCGCAACCTTCACCAGGTCATCGGTCTACCTTGTAGGGGGCCTTCCAAAACTGCGTCTTCTAGTACGTGATCGCCACTCCAGAACCTTTCGGCCCCAACGGCTATCTGTTCTGCGAGCCATGTGCCATGCCCATTGCCACTTAAGTTTGACGATTATTCGTGCTATATCGGCAACCTTGGTTCTCCGACTACGGAAGAGCTCAGCACAATGTTCAATGACCTCAGTAGAGCTTCCGAAAGAGTGGGTCTTAAAATGAACATGGACAAAACTAAAGTCATGATAAACAAACATGTAGCACCCACTCCTATCAAGATTGGAGACTCTATACTCGAAGTTGTGGACAATTACGTCTACCTTGGACAGACAGTCCAGTTAGGTAGATCTAATTAAATATAAAAGGCTTAAAGTCACCCAAATGGCAATGGAAAGGGCTATGCTCGGAGTTTCCTTGCGTGACCAGAACAAATGAAATGAAAATTCACGGCCAAGTTCACATCGTTCAAAATCATAGAATGAAATGTAATCGTTTCAACAATGTTCAGTCACTACATCCTGTAGTTTATAGATGGTTGCCAAGTCACAATTTTCGTAGAACGAGCGATTGACTCAGGCTCAAAATCGCTTAAGCGCCGAGGCGTTACAAATTGTAGAAAGAGATTCGACACAAAAGATCGTAACTTGGCCAGACCTGCTGTTATTCAATATTTTTCTCTCTGAGAGCTTGTCTAGTTTTCTACGATCCTGGATACCTCGCGCCTCCATTAAAGTAACTACCACATTGTTTACGACCACTCCTTAATCTTTTCAATTATTTTTGTCGCTATTAGACTTCTAATTAGTCGAGCTTCCGTTTTTAGATACTTTCACGAAAGTAGTGCAAACTGAAATGTTTTTTGTAAGATTAAAGTTGTAAATCTCGATGATAAGGACTGGTTTGTGTTTCAAACCTAACTAGTAAGTGTAGTAGGTGGTTTTTAAAAGACTCGTTAGGGAACATTACCTATCGCTGTGAATATCGATAGTCGTGATTCATATTTATGTCTATAGTTTTCAATAATTATGTATCTATTATATAGCAGGGGCAGTGGTGGCCGAGTGGTAACGGCCCCGACTTACGACTTGTAGGTCGCGGGTTCAAACCCAGCCAGGCGCATTCATCATCATCATCATCATCATTTTAGCCGAAAGACGTCTACTGCTGGACATAGGCCTCCCCCAAGCGTCGCCACAACGAACGGTCCTGTGCGTCTCGCATCCATCGGACTCCCGCAACCGTTACAAGGCGGATTACTTTGTGTAATTTATTTCATCACCACTGCTCTCAAAACGGTGAAGGAAAACATCGTGAGGAAACCGGCATGTCCTAGAACCAAAAAAATTCGAAGACATGTGACATTCACCAACCCGCACTGGGCCCGCGTGGTGGATTGTGGCCCATTCCCTCTCCTAGAGAGGAGGCCTGAGTCTAGAGAGAGAGAGCATATGTATATATCTGTGTATCTATTATAATATAATATGTTTAATGCTGGTTTTGTCACACCAATGACAGCCCCATTTAAACAAATTTATCATTAATTTATTATTATTATTTCTTGTCCAGGCAATTACTCTCCATTCCAGGTTGCCTGGAAGAGCTCGCGGAATGCGATAAGGCCGCCCATTGTATGTACGTATGTGTTTTAGTTTTAGTTTCCTTTTATGTTTGTATTGGTGTACAATAAAGGATATAATAATAAATAAATAGTAGTAGTGTCATTTTTTTAGTTCATATTTTAATTTCTTTTTTTGAATATTAATTCTTTGATAATCGTTACCGTGATGTTTTCAGGAACCAGAGAATCTGATACCAGTCTTGCCAAGAGGATTCATATTAATTACTCAGGTTACCTACCTGGTTCGTGAAAGTTGGGAAGCCAGTCACTCCATTTAAAATATCGAAACTCGGCTGAACCTATGTATATAGAATATAGATATCATCTGGCCTAAGTCTAGTCGTAAGCCACTGGGTGCAAATGAGTGCCTTTGATACATTTAGTGAACGGGGAAAACTAACATGCAAATAAAAAAAAAAATGGGCAAGTGCAAGTCGGACTCGCGCCCTGAGAGTTCCGTACAAACTTACATATGAAAACAGTACAATTCCCGAATTGAGTTACGAAGATTTTACCGAATCGCCAATTTTTTTTTATTGTGACGTAACTACAAATTTACAGTTTTCAGATTTTTTCCTATACTTGTACTATGAGACCTTGCATCTTGCCAAATTTCACGATTCTAGGTCAACGGGAAGTATCCTATGAATTTTGATTCCCTTGAGAGTGTTGAAATACACGTTTGTTGCGACATAAACCGCCGCATCTTTTTTTTCGTTAACTTTAAAGTTTGATTTTTTCACAGCTTCAAGGGACCGCAAACCTGAGTATATGGTTTTAATTTCAACTCAATACCTCCACGCGTTCCTGAGATAAAGGGTTTTGACAGACAGACAGACAGACGGACGGACAACAAAGTGATCCTATAAGGGTTCCGTTTTTGCCTTTTGAGCTACGGAACCCTAAAAACTAGGCCAGATGAATGAGACATTGTCTCGGTTTCAAAGAATCTCCCGCCACCAAGTGTAGTGGTTGGAACCAGACGGTCATGACGAAATTCTTCGCTTCATAATAAGTTTACTATCCTAAGAGTACGGCAACTATTTATACTAAGGCCCGTGCCTCACTGGGACAACATGGCTGCGCTGCCAGCTCGCGCAACCAAGAACATACGTGCAGTTCTATGGTGTGTACCTCACCTGGCGATTTTTGGTCACGCTGCCAATCCATACATTTTTTTGGCGTCTTGACCTGGCTACGCCGTCATGGCGTCCCAGTGAGGCACAGCTCTAAGCGATACAATACATGTACTCAATAACCTAAAAAACAGACATGATTAAGTATAAACAATTATTGTCTAAATGTGTCGTCTACATTTCTCTGCCCAAAGTAAACCTTCTCTTGGTCAGGCGATGCTTCTTCTCTTGACAGTAGTAAAGAGATACATAACTAAAAAATTTACAAAAACAAATATGACACCGGTAGGGGCCCAGCAGGGTACCTACTGGGGCCAAGGGTCTGCTTCTGAAAGAAAGACTCGACCCTAGTACGAAAGGTAACGAAGGAACAGGAGTGGGTTTTTAGTCAGTAAAAGTCTGACACGCCCTCTCCCGCCCAAGAGCGTAGGATGTCATTGGATGATTTAACCAAATACAAAAAAAAAATATTTAATACCAGTTAAGGCGTAGATCTTGTTTGAAACCAACAAATTAGTTCCTAAACAATTGTGTTATTTTATATTATTAGATTCATTATCGCCCATGCGTATTTACATTCTGTACATGGCCAGAACGCATCCATAGGAAACTGCTCGCGTATAGATTGTAGTGCAGTTTTTAAATTTGCTATTACAATGTATACAAGTGTAGTACGCAAATACTCGCGTATACTTTGTAGTAGCCAAAGTAACTAGCTTTGTTCCATAATATACAGTGCTAGTACGCATGCAAACTAATCGTGTATAGATCGGAATAGGCGCGAAAGATTCTAGATTCCAAACTATACGCGAGCAGTTGCATGCTCGCCATTTTGATTTGTTGACCTCTCTTTTTATTATATGGTAATCATATTATTCTAAACATTGCATCATCTTTCGGCACGTGCTGTTTGTTTTGATTAGCGGTTTTTTGTTGTCTCTGCATAGTTTATTATAAAAAAGTGGTAAATGCGTTTGTTTACTTAATACAAATGTGAAAAATGATTACCAAAGACACTCTGCAAGAGTTTTTACTGAGTAAATGTGGTGAAAACAAAGAAAAACTGAATTTGAATCTTCAGAAAAGTTTGAAGTAATCATCAAGTGCAAGCTGGGAGAACAGAATGAAGATTACTCTGAGTATTGTAAGAAATTTATTGATAATTTTTCTATTTTTACTAACACGAATTGGATATGAACGAGCTTATGACCTTAAACACCTGGACTGATCTTCATAAATTGTAGCTAAGAATCATCTCGATTAGGACAGTTTTTATACAAAAAAAATGCATCAAAAACCGTCCATTCGTTTGGGGGCTACGATGCCACGGATAGACACACAGACACATCAAACTTATAACACCCCTCTTTTGCGTCGGGGGTTAAAAATAAAACCAAACAAAACGAATCAAGGTAGTTAATAATATACTCCTATATTTATTATTCTATATTTAATGCTATACTAATAATAATTGCTATGGTGGCGTTTTGACCGTGTATAAATTGGAAAGATGCATGTGCGCGTCTAAGTTACAAACTATACACGAGTAGTACGAAAAATTCGTGTATACATTGTAATCGCAAAGGAGATCCGCAAACAGTCCTAATAAATTAGGCCTCAATAAACAAAAATGAAATAATTTGGGTTTTCAAGGGGTGATATTAGTCTATAGCCCTGTGTAATTAGTTTTTCGATATAACATGGGATAGTATGAAAATTTAAAAAAAAACTTTATTTCAGACCGTAGTCAATAAATCCTATTATCATTTGTTCCCGCTCTTTTATTAGGTTCTGTTTTAGTGATTTGAAGGCAGGTTACAATTGTCCAAAAACACAGCAAGGGTCGGTAATGTAGCACACAAAATAAACATATAACGTTAGTCCGCAACACGAGCACAAACGCGAGCAAGAAACGTTATGACGCGGCAATCTGTTGTTGACAACCGATTGATTGACAAGTGACAGCCGTATCGAGTGTTGCAGTTCATAAAAATGCAAATCGATTTTTCTATAAAATCAATAATATAACATAACAACAACAAAAAACATACTCTATCTTTAATCATTGTTTCGCAATTAACTCATAAAATACTTTTTTAAGTGTAATGAAATATAAATTGAACATTACAATACAAATCTTTTAATGGGAAAAACATTTTTATTTAAAAATAGCATAATATGGCAACATGTGACAACTGCAACGCGAGGAATACATCAATTGACTTCTTTATTTTTATTATTCTTTTTTCCTGGGTTTTTTTAGGAAATTATAAATTAAAGTAGGATTTATATCTATTTAAATATTTTTTCGAATGTTCTAATACATTGTCTATCGGGGCCAAGAATCGCCGATCTCCTCTGCACTACAATGTATACGCGAGCAGTTTCCTATGGATGCGTTTTGGCCATGTACACAATGTAAATACGCATCGCCCATACCTATGCAAACTTTGTGGTGCGGCATATATTTTTGATTACATAAAGTTTATTACAGTGGTCACTCACAATGGGCCTCATCAGAAGGCTTATAGTCACCCAAAGGGCAATGAAAATATGCTCGGAGTTTCCTTGCGTGTTCGAATCAGAAATGTAGATATTCGCAGGAGAACCAAGGGTCCGACATAGCACGAAGAATTGCCAAACTTAAGTGACAATGGGCAGGGCACATTGTTCGCAGAACAGATGGCCGTTGGGGCTGAAAGGTTCTGGAATGGCGACCACGTACCAGAAGACGCAGTGTTGGAAGGCCCCCTACTAGCTGGACCGATGACCTGGTGAAGGTTGCGGGAGTCCGATGGATGCGAGACGCACAGGACCGTTCATTGTGGCGACGCTTGGGGGAAGCCTATGTCCAGCAGTGGACGTCTATCGGCTGAAATGATGATGATGATGAAAGTTTATTATTCCAAAGTTTCATAAATATCTCGAATTCAAAATTTATATCAGTTTTATGTTCACCAACAAACTTTCTCATCAAAAATTCTAAATAAATAGGTTAATGTATTTAACGAAATTCCCAAATACCATTTTCCAGTTGTCTTTGGAGCATATAACGACATCATCTTTCGAAAATACACCGACAAGACGAGGATCCAATCTCTTGAAATAATTCAATTTCTCTTCCCTCTTCCCCCAACGATCGCTCATTGATATTATTATTAACTAGATATATCAAATGACAGATGAGAACAAAGCTTTTAAAAGTTTATTTTTCCATTATAACGGACAAAAGAAGATTAATATAATATTCTAATCTTCATTGTATATTATTTTATTTATTTTTAAAAAAAGGCTGAAGTACGCTTCCTTGGATCAGCTTTGCCATTTTGTGCCTGTTGCTGTGGAGACTCTGGGCAGGGATTTGGGCCGTAGGCTCGGGGAAGCAACGGGTGACTCCCGGTCTAGGTCGTTCTTGGTGCAAAGGATGGCCATCGCTATTCAGGGAGGTAATGCGGACAGTGTTATGGGCACCGGGAACGATCAGGGGCGGGTTATTCATTGACGTTTGATATTTATCATAAAATGATAAATCTTTTGTATTGTGTTTTTGTGATATATTTTAGAAAGGAAGAACTAAATAATTTATTTAATTAAAGGCCCCATATAATATATGTTTACTTTTATAAATATATTATATACAGCCAAGTATTATCATGCAAAAGTGCCTAATTCCGTCTGTTTGTTACCTCTTTCTTGATTGAATTTCATTTTTTTTTTGTTTTTTAGATAAAACTTAGCATAAGAATAGACCATGTTCTGGTATGTGTCATAAGATATTTTTCGATGTTGCAAATCCGCTGTCGTGATACTTTTCGCGAGAATGTTTTCATATAAACTTTAACACCCCTTAAACCGCAGTTTTGAAAAATAAATAATTATATTATTAATTTTTTCAAATATATTGCCATACAGGATTTTTTTTTAGGTGGGAATATCATCTATTGACAAATCCCGCTTTTGGGCGGAGCGGGAGATAGTGTCAGACTTTTACTGACTAAAAACCCACTCCTGTCCCAAGGCCCCGGGTTTCGTTTTCACACTACCCATGGCCCCAGTAGGCTTCGACCCTGCTGGGCCCCTACGATTTGCTGACATCTCCCTGAGGCGCGCGTGGAACAATACGCGCCGTCGACGATCCGTCGGTTACCGAAGTCCGGACGGTTACCGGACGGTCGGACGGTGGGCTACCCATTGCTCGCCGTCCGCAAGCCCGCGCCTACGGTGGCTGGAAATCGGGATCAGAATCCCGGCGGCGGCTGGGGCGTGAGGACAATTAGACAGTCAGAGACAGTTTAATACATAATAATTTTAAGGTTCTCGCTTTGTTCGGTTATCGATCGTTGCGACGCGCCTGTTTTTTTACACGACTGCCCAAAAAAGGAGTGTTATGTTTTCAGGGTTCATGTTTGTATGTAAGTATGTATATGAGTTTCTTTATTCCATCATAACTTCTAAACGACTGGACTGATTTACATGTATCGTTAGAATCCTTGCATCGTCTTCAATAAATCTCTATAATTCAATAATATAATTCAATAAGTCTCGTAATCAATATGGTAGGTATGATAAATAAATGAACACCCATTTTTTTTTAAATATAATTATGTAAACATAAGCGTGTCTGTTCACTGCCAAAAGGAGCCCGTTCACCTTGGCTCCTACTTTTCGGAATGTATCCCTGGAGTGCACCGACCGCCTTCAGCTCTTGGGAGTTGAAATTTCCTCAGACCTCAATTTTGGGCGGTTCATTGAGTCCAAAGCTAAGGTAGCTGCTATAAAACTAGGCGTTCTTGCAAAGGTCCGACGGTACTTCACACCGGGACAGCTTCTAATGTTATACAAAGCACAGGTCCGATCGTGTGTGGAGTACTGCAGTCACATATGGGCTGGTGCTGCAAAATGCCATCTAGCAGCTTTGGACTCAGTGGAAAGGCGTGCGAAGAGGCTAATTGGGGATCCAAATTTAGTTAAGTCCAATCTACAAAGCCTCGAGCACAGGCGCAGGGTAGCCTGCCTATCGGTATTTTACAGGTTGCATTTTGGAGAGTGTGCGCGGGAATTGCATGACTTGATTCCGCTATCTCATTTCTACCATCGGACAACCCGACGTACGGCGAGTATCCACCCTTACGTTGTTGAAACTTCAACGGTGCGGACTAAGCGTTTCGCTTCGTCGTTTATACCGCGTACATCGAAGGACTGGAACAATTTGCCTGCTGCGGTCTTCCCGTCCAACTATAATTTAGGTGCCTTCAAGGCTAGAGTGAATAGGCTCTTAATAAACTAGTGCGCCTCACCATCAATGATTGCATCACTGCTTACCATCAGGTGGGATCGCAATCAAGCACTGGTTTATATCAATTAAAAAAAAAAATGTTAATGCATTTGATTGATTTGATTTGAAATTTCCATCGGAGTCGGGGGACCACTCCCCCGACTCCGATGGAAATTTCAGTTTTGTAGATCAAGTAGTTTCCGAGATTCCGTGTTTAGTCAATGAGTGACTACTTTTTTCACTTTTCTATAAATTAACAAATATCTTGTTTTTTAATTTATTTTTTTGATCTGGCAGTCGTGTTTTTTTTTATTTATTTATTTGTTTTTATTCATTTTAGGTGCACAATACTGTAGCGACATACGTATACGCAACGCAATGTAGGAACCGAACGAAATCCTGTATTGCGGTATTATAGTTCTCCATGCAATTAGAACATATATAACAGCCCGAAATTAACAATCGGGCAGTTGCCCCTGTCAAATATAGCACCCGTCTGGTTGGAGGATCCTCCCTTTTTAACGAAGGTTTGCAAGATTTTACATCCTTCTGTAAACTATCAGCCGATGTGCGTGTACGACTAGATTTATGAACTCAAAAGAAGGAGTATTTATTTTAAAGAACATTCCAAAAGCGTACCGCCGGCCGTGAGAAAGAGGCTTCAGTTTACACCACTACATTTTAATTAGTACAAAAACTTATAGGGCTTATTAGAAAAGGTCTTGTTATTATTTAAGTAAAGTCTCAATAAATAATATTCATAAACAGCAAAGTTATTAGCGTTTGTTTATATCCCAAAATGTCACTCAATTTATGAAAATATTGTACAGGCAATTGATTATGAATGAAAACCAATGGAACAACACTGGGCTTAGTATTTTCTAGGAGCAATTGTTATGAATGA
Organism: Mythimna impura; assembly: GCA_905147345.3. Lineage (NCBI taxonomy): Eukaryota > Metazoa > Arthropoda > Insecta > Lepidoptera > Noctuidae > Mythimna > Mythimna impura. Next base: position 3,570,437 of record LR990352.1, read on the forward strand.
TTGATTCAATTATGAATTTACCAATTATGACAAATTTTTGTGGTCAATTTTGTCATTTCGTTTTTTTTTTTTTACTTTTGACTACACAAATGTGATCAGTAACAGGTACGGATAAAGCCCCATTTTTTTTGTACTAATTATAAAATAAGGGTGTATTATGTACACAAGTGTGTAAAAGGCAATTTACCTTCATTTACTTACTTTTTCTGGAGGTGGGAAATCATCTAATGTCTTCTCACGCTCTAGGGTGGAGCGAGATGGATTGTTAGACTTTTACTGACTAAAACCCACCTATGTTCCTTCAGTTGCACTTTGCGTTCTTGGACCACGAGTTACCTTTTCAGATACTGTCCATGGCTCTAGCGGGCATCAGCCATGCTGGACAGGGCTCACTGACATCTCTTTGAGGCGTGCATGGAACACTACGGCCGTCGACGACTGGGACTCCGTCCATACCGGACAGCTGGACGGCGAACTATCCATTGGTCGTCATCCACAAACCCAAGCCTACAATTGCCGGAGAACGCTTTGTGACTCCCAACGTCCGGGGCGTCTCCTCACACATGCCACCGCCTACTTTGCTAGAATTTTTCTTTGGCAGAAACAGGTGGTGACTGTATCCCATTCCCTCTCGCTTCGAACCATGACCTGAACCAGGGCCCGGCATAATTTATTTGGTTAGGGTACAGATATGTGCAGACACAACGAAAACATTAATCTAAAACTGAATTGAAAATACGCTAACAAAATATCCTAGAGAACGGGTGGGCGCATTTGTTTGTGCAACTGTATCGAAATATTTTCTGTTATGTTTGTTTTTATGTTTACCTAGTGAATTTCCCTGGGGCATACCTGGGGTATAGGTTACAATGTTTAAACTCAATTTAGAGCTATTCTACACATTTTGATATCTGCTCATGATATGATGACGGGTAAAATTGAAATTGTATTGTTTGTCTTGGTATAGTCATGTAAAGATAACGAATGTTTACTAAAAGAGATAGATCCCAGTTCCAACTCCAATTAAAACCAATTCTATTATCCAATTTCCATGGTTCCTAGTTCCATATCCAATTTTCAAAGAGATAGGAATGTACATGAATGAAAAGAGAGGGAGAAGGAGGTCAAAGAAAAGATGGATTGTGTGAGGAGTAATGTGAAAGTAAGTATTGACAGTTACTTTTTTTTGCTTACTCATGCTGGATACGGCCATTACATGACAAGAATTTTATCACCCATTTTTTTGTGTCTTCTGTTGGTGCTTTAGTTGACATGCACACCGGTTCTGATTGTGGCCTTAAGCGCGTTAGTATATCCTCTACCCTGCGCTTACGTTGTTGCGGTCACAATCGGAAAAGCATAAGCCGAGATACAAAGAAACTTATTCGACGACTGGAAAATTCCAGGGTCAAAAGTTTCGGTTCAGGCACCTGGCCTGAGTTTCATCCAACCGTTCGGCAACCCTCTTAACCATCGTTTACCTGCAGGACGTCTTTCTGCTGGCGCCTAGTCCTCGGCTTCCAACGTCTTCGTGACCTCTCCTGCTGCCAGGCCAGGATAGTACTTAGCGCGTACCTCCATAGTCATCAAAATTTAAAAAAAAAACTTCCTTTTGTACCTGTGACCTTAAACAATAAATTTTATGTAGATAGTGCTGGGTATTATTTGTCTAGAAATAGATATTTAATCCGCAGACCATGTGCCACCTTCGATCCTGCATCACGTGACCTGTTACCTGTTCACGTAGGGACCTAATGACAGCATCAGGAAGATAAATAATTATGGTATGGTATTGTAGATATTTTAGGGACGGAGCTCGAATGAAAGGCTGCTATGGTCAATTTATCATATTATATTCAGAGGGCGGAATTAGGTAGAGTTATACATGTACTTACACCGATTTCATACAGCGAAAAAATAAAGTGGATATGCCGATGCAAATCCCGAGATTAATTTTAAAGAGCAGAATTTTTTTATGACACTATCAGAAATATAACAAAAAAAATTTCTTTCTGCATTAATGACGAGGAGGAGGAAGTGTATGTTAACCTTACCTCAGTTGACGTCCACGGGTAGTGTGAAAGCGAAGCCCGGGGCCCCGGGATGAAGGCAAAGAAGGAACAGGAGTGGGTTTTTAGTCAGTAAAAGTCTGACACTATCTCCCGCTCCGCCCAAGAGCGGGGGACGTCATTAGATGATTTTCCCACCCGAAAACCTCAGTTGACGTAGAGAGATCTTTTTCAACGAAAAATACTAATTTTTTTTTTATGTTATTTTTTTTTATTTTATTTGTCTTATCTATCTCTGAGGTTTTTATGATTATTTATTTGTAATATTGTTGATTACATAGGATTTTTCATTAGAAATCCCGGGATCGAAATGTTGATATTATTATCAACATTTCGATGATGCAAGTACATGAATAACCGACCACGTGGCGACCGCGCACCGGAAGGCGCAGCTTTGGAAGGCCTCCCACAAGGTGGACCGACGACCTGGTGAGAGTCGCGGGAGTGCGGTGGATGCGAGACGCACAGGATCGGTCGTTATGGAGACGCTTGGGGGAGACCTATGTCCAGCAGTGGACGTCTTTCGGCTGAAATGATGATGATGACATGAATAACTCTACCTGATTCCGACCCCCGATTATATTGCTAGAAGCACTCTTTATGTTACAGTCTTATATAAAAATTACGTTCGCCTATATTTTTACTTATTTGACATCTCTAATTAATCTTGTTTCGAATATCAACCCCTATACTTTATTTAACCATAAACCTTAAAAGGTATAACTATCTTGCCAGTTTGTAAGTTAGCAATATACATATGTGAGGCCTCCATGGACGCCACAATATCCACTTTCATCAGTCCATCTTTATAGAGTTTAGAATTAATGGAAAATTATAAATAAGATTATGAACTCTAAAATTCCAGTTTTAAAATGAATATCGAGGGCAGCTGTCAGGCGCAAAAGATTTTTTTTTATAATTTTGTCTATAAGTAATTTCGTAGAAATATAGTATCTTGGGCAAGTCGCTATTTACACACAATTGTAGGTTTAAAGTTAATTTTCCATAAGTTTATAACTTAGTTATAGGTACTCGTAGTTATTCGTTGGGAATTAGCAAATTATATTTTGTTTAAGATTTAATTGTGGCTATTACATGTAACAATATTGTATAAAAGATTAAGTAAAGATTAATATTATTATTATTACTGATACGTGGATAAGCGGTATGTTATGGAATGTACGCAATTTTTGCTGATTTAGTGGCAATAAGTAAACTCTATGTAAAAATTGTATGAAGGTACATACTCGTACATTAAAACTTGGCATAATATTATCTACAAAGAAACATGTTTATTATTAAAAAAACGGCGTTTGGTTTTTGGTATTTTTTACCGCTGGTTATTGTATCTACAGTTTTCAGTAAAACAGCTTTGGCTTTAATTTCGATAAAATAATAATGATTGTTAAAAACGAAAAATGTTTGGTTTCATCGTAACAAATCCCAAGTCCAATTAAACCACGCCACCGTAGGCGCGGGTTTGCGGACGGCGAGCAATAGGTAGCTCGTCGATGGCGCGTAGTGTTCCACGCGCGCCTCAAGGAGATGTCAGCAACCGTAGAGGCCTAGCAGTGTTGAAGCCTACAGGGGACGTGGGTGATGCGAAAGAGATCCCCAGTGCCTTGGAACAATGGCAAAGAAGGAACAGGAGTGGGTTTTTAGACAGTAAAAGTCTGGCACGCTTTCCCGCACCGCCCAAGAGCCGGGGATGTCAATAGATGATTTTCCTACCCAAAAAAAAACTTCAGTATCCACAATTTGTCTAAATTACAATTTACTTGACAATCTTTATTGCTGATACTGATTATTATTTGTTATTATTATTACTAGCCCCCATTGTTCTACTTTTGGGCAACGGCCTCCCTCTATACCTTTCAACGATCACGATTTTTCACTTCTTTTTTCCAATTCTTGAGGTAGACATCCTATAGATTTAAGGCCTCTTAAATTGATAATTCAAGATGCTAAATCTTGTAGAAAATACAAGTTTCTAATAATAATAATAAATAATAAACACTTTATTTCAGACCATGGTGTCTACTTTGTTAGTAACAATATTTCTATAGACTAGTGTTAGTAATACTTAAAACTACCCACAACAAAACATGTAAAAAGAACAAACAATCACTAGTGCGCCATTCCATGACAAATGGCGGAACAATGACTGATGTAGCCACAGTCCAGCCGACTAGCGATCTTGCTAAGGATGCTGTTGGCGCTGCCCCACACTCTACGCACCAGGGATGTGCATCTTTTACGCATCCTAGTGTAAAAGCAGTCGACGCGATGTTCAGCAAACATCCCTGAAGCACTACAGAATCGCCGCAGCCCCATCAGCATCCTGAACGCATTAACACACGCGGCTAATGAACATGTGTGGAAATCCAAGGTTTTTCGAGAAATCTAAAACTCTAAATATTCATTGTATTGAGTATTTTGATTTTGAAACCTCTGGAAAAACTAGTACAAACATTGCTATTCCCAACATGGATACATTCACGCAAAAAAATCTATGCACACTTTTTTCAGACACTGCAGGGGCAAAATAGATTTTATTTTTCCATTCGTTTTGGTTTCGTTCGACCGTGGGTGTCGATAGTGCGAAAATTGCTAAAATAAGCGAAAAAAAAAACTTATCGGGTTTCAATCAAGAAACTTTTTACATTTGACACAGCGGCATCACGATCACAAATATTTTTCATTTAGTTTGAAACTGAAAAAAGTTCAACGCAACTTGCGTTGAACTTTTTTCAGTTTAAAAAGCATTTATAATTTTTTTTTTAAACTAGCTGTCGGCCGGGGCCCCGCCCTCGTGATGATGATGATGATTACTGTTTCCGTAAATTCTGTCCGTCTGTCCGCCTGTCCGTCTGTCCGTCTGTCCGTCTGTCCACCTGTCCGTCTGTCCGTCTGTCTGCTTGTCCGTCTGTCCGCCTGTCCGTCTGTCCGCCTGTCCGTCTGTCCACCTGTCCGTCTGTCCACCTGTCCGTCTGTCCACCTGTCCGTCTCGCCGTCTGTCCATCGGTCTCTCTGTCCACCTGTCCGCCTGTCCGTCTGTCCGCCTGTCACTAGCTCCCGCTCCGCCCAAGGGCGGGATTTGTCATTGGATGATTTTCCCACCTAAAAAAAAGGGCATAAGCTTGTTATATTACCTGGTTGTCGCACAAATACATGGTTACCGCGGCGAGCCATCCAGGCTACTGAGGGGTTGTTTTGCTCCCGCACCCAGCTGTGTGCTGGTGCCTAATGCCCGCTATGACCTGCCGTGACCTGTGTTATACTTAGTTTCAGTGGTGTCCAACTTGTGACCTTTGTAAATATTTTTGTGAAAAAAAATATAACATGGTGCAAAACTTATTGGAATCGATTCAGTTACTGATTCTGAACAAACTATATTCAGGTTTCGTATATACTAAAATAATGTTGTATATAGAGTGACTGGTAATTAGTGACCGATACTTAAACACGTGATTGTCCTCATGATTACAAACAATTTTCCCAAATAAACTTTTTTATATACTTATTAGTTTTATAGTAAGAAACCGGACCGATTCTTCACAGACGACTTTTGGCATGAAAACACGGACACGAATTGCTTTTTGGAATGTACGTACGCTTACCGGCGACAGTCGACTAGCCCAAGCTGAAGCAGTGATGATTAATTACAACCTGCAAATTCTCGGTCTAAGCGAAGTGAGGAGAAATGGTTTTGGCGAGATGAGAACGTCCGGGGGCTTGACTTTGCTGTATTCGGGCAAAGAAAGTGAGGAAGATGTGCATGAGTATGGCGTGGGACTCCTCCTTTCTAATGCAGCAAGGAAAAGCCTTGTGGACTGGAAACCAATTTCAGACCGGATCATGTACGCCCGTTTTAGCTCAAGAGCCCGGAAGATTTCTATCGTACAGTGTTACGCCCCAACCAATGCATCATCGGAGGATACCAAAGATGACTTCTATAATGCCCTTAGAGGCATAAAAAGCAAGACATCGTCTTCGTCATGGGGGACCTAAATGCAAAGGTTGGGAAGATAAACACTAACCGCGAGCGGCATATGGGTACGCAGGGACTTGGAGTATGCAACGAGAACGGCGAACGATTTATCGAGTTTTGTCAGAACCACGACTTGACCATCGGAGGTACATTATTTATCCATGTGGCGTTCTTCATTGCTCGATGTCCGTAACCGCAGGGGCGCCGATATTGATAGCGACCACCATCTGGTTGTTGCTGAAGTCCGGCTTAAAATTGCAGTGGCCCGTAAAGTTGGAGGACTGGGTAAAATAGGAAGAAGGTTCGATGTGAGCAAATTGTATGACTCCGACATCCGAAAAGCTTTTCAACTCGAGTTACGCAATCGTTTTTCGGTACTCGAAGCTGCTACGGACTCACTGGACGAGGAGTGGAACCGTATCAAAGTGGCCTATACAGAGACCAGCGCCGTTGTTTTGGGACACAAATCGAACAATTCTCGCGAAGACTGGATGTCACAGCGTACGTGGAGCCTGATTGAAGACAGACGAAACCTTCATCTGAGACTGCTTGAGACACATAATGATACCGTAAGAACCGACCTTAATATGCAGTACCGCCAAAAGCGCAAGGAAATTTATCGCAGCACCCGCAAAGATAGGAGACGGTGGGCTGATGGTATTGCGGATCGTGCTCAACAAGCTGCGAACTCCGGTAACCTAAGGGAGTTATATAACGCTACCAAAACCTTGACAGGAAACAATAAGTCAAAAAAGAAGCCACTGAAGTCCAAAGATGGTCAGCTCATTGTGACGTCAGAAAAGCAGCTGCTTCGCTGGCGTCAACACTTTGAAGAGGTCTTCCGTCCATCCGCAGCATTGACCCCGGACTCATTGCAGACTGTATCTCCACCAGCCCGGTTGCTCGACATCGATACGGAACCACCAGATGGTGCATCAAAGCAGTCCACTCTTTGAAGGCAGGTAAAGCGCCAGGACCTGACCTGAATACACCTGATGACCTGATTACGGCAGAAATGCTACAAGCTGACATATCCTCTGCCGTCGATGTTCTGACGCCCCTTATTGAAAAGATCTGGACCGCCGAAGAGCTCCCGGACGAATGGAACAAAGGTCTTTTAATCACTGTACCCAAGAAAGGTGATCTTAGTCAGTGCAATAACTGGAGAGGTATTACATTGCTCTCAATTCCCTCAAAAGTGTTCTGCAGGATTATCTTGGATAGGTTGTCTAAGGCCGTGGATCCTCTCCTACGCAAGGAGCAGGCTGGTTTCCGCTCTGACCGCTCGTGCACGGACCAGATCAACACTCTTCGTATCATACTTGAGCAGGCAGCAGAATGGCAGAGGGAGATTTATCTGACTTTTGTCGACTTCGAAAAAGCCTTTGATACGCTGAAGTGGTCCAGCATCTGGTCTCGCCTACTGAGCATTGGAGTACCACCGAAAATTATCCGTCTTCTGGAGGCTATATACAGGAAGTATTCTTGCAAGGTTACGCACGACGGCCTCATCTCTGATGACATCGCAGTTCACGCTGGTGTCCGCCAGGGCTGCCTACTCTCGCCGCTTCTCTTTCTTGTGGTTCTTGACGGAATAATGCTTTGCATCTCAAATAACAGGCGCCGCGGGATTGAGTGGGGTTTGTCCGACGTCTTGGAGGACCTAGATTACGCCGATGACCTATGCCTCCTGAGTCATACCCACGCCAACATGCAAGCAAAGTTGGAAGATTTAAGTCGGGAAGCTGCAGAAACTGGCCTTAAAATAAACATCCGGAAGACACAGGAGATGAGAACGGGTGTGAGGAATCCCGCACCGTTAATGTTGAACTCAGAGGTAGTGGAACGCGTACACAAATTTACCTACCTGGGAAGCGTCGTTTCAGAATCCGGAGGTAGTGAAGAGGACATCACTTCACGGATCGCCAAAGCTCGAGCAACCTCCGCGCAGCTGAGACCTGTTTGGCAGTCGCGGAAATTGACCCGAAGGATAAAACTTAAAATCTTCGGGTCAAATGTCAAATCTGTACTGCTATACGGGTGCGAAACATGGAAGGTCACAAAGGACATCTCACGCCAAATCCAAGTTTTCGTCAACCGCTGTCTCCGTCGCATCCTCGGAATTTACTGGCCCGAGACGATATCCAACATGGAACTGCTGGAAAAATGCCACGAGAGCCCGATCGACCGCCAGATCAAGCGTCGCAAGTGGAGGTGGATTGGTCACACGCTTCGAAGGAATTCCGATCACATACCCAAGCAAGCTTTGGACTGGAATCCGCAAGGAAAAAGAAAGCGTGGCCGTCCCCGTCAAACCTGGCGTCGCACCGTATTGGCAGAAGCGGCAAGCAACGGAATGACGTGGAGCGAGGTGAAGCGTGAAGCTCAAGACCGTTCGCGATGGAGAATTACTGTGGACGCCCTCTGCCCCATCTAGGGGACATAGGACATTAAGTCAAAGTAAGTCATTAGTTTTATGACAGTAACCAAACAGCTGTTTAAAATTCGCACGCGCTCGGGTAAGGGCAATGTACTAGTAGAGCGCCTTACGAGTCACGTTCCCCCCTCCCCCACCCGCACCGCTCCCTTTGCCGTGTAGAGTGTCATAGGTAATAATAGTCGCAGGCGCGCACACGCGAATTTCAAACAGGTGTTTTGTTATTGTCATAAAACTAATGAGTATAAAAAAAAAGTTTCTTTGGCAAAGTTGTTTGTGGTCATGAGTACAATCACGTGTTTAAGTATCGGTCAATAATTACCAGTCAACCTGTATATTATACACACTTAATAAAAAAATGATATACAATAAAAACCCAACTAACTTATCTTATTAGTTGGGTTTTTATTATATAAACTAATATTATAAAGAAGTAAAGTTTGTTTTTTTGTTTTTTTGTTTGTAGGAGGTAATCTCTGAAAGTACTGGTCTGATTGCCAAAAGTTTTTCACCGATAGAAAGCTGCTTTATTCCTGAGTGACATAGGCTATATTTTATGTACGCGGGCAAAAGCTAGTCTAAAAATACTTTTGAAGTAAACAGTTTTTAGATAATGTAGCGGGTGAACCCAAAATAGCAACTAGTTATTGAGATTGAAACAACTGATTTTAATCTTCAGCGGGTATCAAACATATCGTACAGCGGTCGAAATGTTGTACGAGTGAAAAGAGCGATGATCTTTTTTGATAAACAAAAATCTATTAAAACAATGTTTCACTCTTATTACGATATCCTGAATAACAAAAATAACAATAAAAAAAAATCTCCCTGCGTCATGGGGGGTGAAAAATCAGTACATGTGATTTTTCACCCCCCATGACGCAGTGACGCAGCATAAACAGTGCACTAGCTTCTGACGTTTTATAAGTGCCCATGTAGGCCTATGTGAAATAAAAACTTTTGACTTTGACTTCATGAACGTTAAAGTAGGTCTTTTGGACCCGAAACTTTAAAATTTAATATTTCTATGATTCCATAAAAAATTATAAGAGTATGAATGAACAATAGAACTTGATTCAGTAGTTACTGGTATTCTAAACAACATAAAATCGCAAACTATTTGCATTTACGTGAAATACCAATAAACGTCATTTTAAAAATTGAAGTCTTTTAATGAGAAAATTATATTTGTGCATCAAAAATCTTATTTTTCACTAATAACACTTATTGTACACCAATTAATATTAATGGACTTTTTATAATTATTATGGGAATTGGGGCACCCCGACTTTGACAGGTTAGGTTAAAAAGGGATGGCGGGGTTTAGTGAGCGAGTGAAGCAAGTAAACACAGGAACCGCCATCCCCTTCGTGTTTTTTTTTAAACCGAGTGGTTTAAAAAAAAGGAACCAAGAATAACATATTAATAGGGCACAATTAGCATTGTTGATGGAATAAAGGCATAATTATTTTGTAGTAGAAAACAGAAATAAATTGAAGAACAATTAAATAGTATCCAAAAAACCTCAGCCAATTTCGATGTAAAATCAAAAATAAGTTAGAGATCTTTATGTTCTCAATTTCTTTGCAAAAAATTAAGTACGTCTGCGTATGCTCTCTACAATCTGTCCAAGAAAGTTAACATTGATACTTTAATGGTGGCATATCATGGTTTGGTGGTTTCTCTTCTAAGGTTTGGTGTAATATTTTGGGGTAATTGTTCAGAAAGAGAGTCTATATTTAAAGCCCAAAAACGGTGCATACGATCTATTTTTAATCTCAAGGTTACAGATAGTTGCATTCCATTTTTTAAGAAACACAAAATACTAACTTTTCCTAGTATATACATTCTCGAAGTAGCTATATTCGTTAAAACTAACATGCATCTATTTCCTGCATTGAATGATACGAGGAAGCGAACTACTACTATGAGATCAAAATATCAGGGTTTATTATGTACTGGTAGTTAAACACTGCATTACTTAAAAAAAACATTATTGGTATGGCACCTATTATATTTAACAGATTGCCAAATTGTATTAAGGATCAACCCTTAACAAAATTCAAAAAACTCTTGTCATCGTTGCTAACAGAGAAATGTTATTACTCTGTTGCCGATTTTATTAATGATGATTTGTAATATTTGCTTACCTTTAACTCTGTACCTAGTTTTTATAATCTTTAAGTTAATCTGTAAGTTAACCTATATTTTTGTATGCCAACCGGCAGAATGTACTGGGTATACACATATCTGATCTAACACCATTATTGTAACACCTGCATTCAATACAAATAAAGAAATTATTATTATTATTATTATTATTATTATTTTCTCAGAAAACTCCCGGTCAAATACTAACATAAGAATCAAATTTTTAGAAATCCATGACAAATACTATTACATTATTTAAATTGCTAAAATAACAGCTTATAAGAATAAAACTCCAAAAAACAACACACTAAAATCCAAATAAAAAGAAAAGAAAGAAAGAAAATATATTTTATTTGGCACACGTACACAGAAAAAAAAACACAAAATCAAAACACAAATACAAAATCGTTACCGAGAAAAACGGTGACGGTTGCAGTTCATCAGTTTCATGATTCCTTATCAAAAACATATATTGAGAAAGCTCATAAACTCTGGCTACTGAGAGCGTAATTACTAAATTATTTGCAAACTAAAATGTGCCATATCTGTTAGACCACAGCCCCATGAACCCGAGCCTTAATCATCACCTTATGAATTTGACTTTCCTGTCATCATTTAAGTTTGGCTTAAAATATAACAACTATGAAAACAATAATTTAGGGTTCTTCACGTCTATGGTCGCCATCCTCATGTCTATGTATCCGTCGGCCACTCTAGCTTTTGTCTTTGGTTGCGAGAAGTTCGCGTATATTCTGCCTCGAGTGAATGGAAAGCCTTTGGGAATGACTGATGGGTTGATTGTCATGTTCAGCAGATTGTATGGCCCCTGAAAACATGAAAATTTACTGTTAGGCTTATTCACAGACCCATAAAATGTCAGGATTCTCAACATAACTACGGCCAAAAAGTCCAAAGTGTTTTGGATTATCAAGTGCTCAATACATATCATTTTAAAAGGAGATTGGGGAAGTTACTATGACACTTGGTTGCACAACTTTTGACATAGTATAGTAGTGAAAAATGCCCGCGCCCTCTGAGAATCCGTCAGAGGGCGCGGCGATGCAGACATTGTTCTTATTAACGCTCGTCGATTTTAAAGTTTTAAAAGTGCAATTACATCAAAATATTGGCCATTTTTTCGTAAAAACAGTGCCGAACAGTGTAAACTCTAACTACAAGTGTTATCAACTAAAAATAACTCCAAAAACTCAATATTAAATCGAAATGCATAAGCTCAGACGAAGTAGTGAATGACAGACATTTTCTTTAAAGAAACTAGCCGGTTATCTCCTAAAAACCGTGTAAAAACCGTTTTAATCGTGTTTAAAACAATAAAACAGTATTAATCATAGTGAAAAGTTACAAAAGTTATAACAATTACTTATAAAAATAAACTCGGTGACATAACCTAAAAACCTAAAAAGTGCTTGCTATGTCAAACCAATTAAATTTAAACATGGATCTATTGCTATCAAAACTCGATGAAAAACTGCAACAACAAACGTCAATAATAACTACTGCCGTATCTAAGAATGTAATGGAAGCATTAGAAGCAAAAATAGCACCAATTATTGAGGAAAACAAAAATCTAAAAATTAAAACGAACCAATTAGAACTAAACTAAACGTTATGGAGAAAATGAAGCGAAAATTTAATCTTATCTTTTTTGGGACCGAAGAAAAGGGCAAAAGCGAAGTGGAACTTGTGGACTACATAAAGGAAATAATCTTAGATTCTAGAACCCACATAGATAGCCAAGAAATAAGCAATATTTACCGTATAGGAGCGCAATCATCAAAAAGTCGACCGCTTATTATAACTCTTACTACAATGTGGAAAAAACCATCTTATTCTCAAAAACAAAAACAGTCTCCCTACCAACATTTATGTTAAAGAGGATTATCCTAAAGAAGCCCTTGAAATACGTAAGCAACTACAACCAAAAGTAGAGGAAGAAAGAAAAAAAGGGAATATTGCATTCATAAAATACGATAAATTGATAGTAAAAAGCCCAAACGGTCATAACCAAAAAACCTCATCAGATCATAAAAGGAAAAGGTCACAGAGTAAATCTTCAAACAAAACAACACAAAAGAAAATAAATACTAATAGTAACATGGACATTTCAAACACCAGAACGACCACCACTACAAAACAAGCAAACAAAACAAACATATTAAATTATGTAGCACGTGATGGAACTGCTTCTATATCAGAAAAATCAAAAAACAAGTAAGCGCCCCCAACAATCGAAACAATACAAACAATAAACTTCACCGAACTCAAGCAAATCGCACCCCAAGCCGGTTGGTCACCGTGGGAGCAACAGACCAAAACCCTCCTACTCAAACACTCCACATTTGCACACTAAATACTAGATCACTCCTATCAACTGAAAGGCTATTGGAATTAAAAGAAGCAATGTCTGACATTAATTATGATATTGTGGGACTAGCTGAGGTAAGAAGAACAGGCTATGCGGTATTAGAGGATACAGATCATATATTCTGCTACTAAGGTGAAACCAAAGCTCTGTATGGAGTTGGTTTTCTTATAAAAAAGAACTTAAAAGCAAATATAGAGAGCTTTATAGGTGTAACGGAAAGAATATGCATCCTAAATCTTAAATTTGACAATATATCACTCTCTATTGTCCAAGCATATGCACCAACCAGCGATACTAGTGACCAGGACATAGATAACTTTTATGATAAGTTGCTAGAAATTAAAGAAATCCACAATAAAAATCTCATACTAATGGACGATTTTTCTACTACTATTAATGGGTGATTTTAATGCACGCATCGGGCAACGTCTGCAAAGTGAAAAACACATAGTTGGCCCATACTGTTATGGTAGAAGAGATAAGCGTGGCGGGAGACTACTTCAGTTTGCTCTAGAAAACAATCTTACAATTATAAACAGCATATTTAAAAAGAAAACATATAACTTGTGGGCCTGGCTTTCTCCGAAAAAGAAAAAGAGTCAAATAGATTACATTTTAACAAACATGAGAAAACATTTTACAAATATAGATATTATCAAACGGTTCAACTACTCCAGTGACCACAGACTTTTTAGGAGCACCATACATCAAACAAAAATAAAAAAGAGCAGAGCCACATTTAACAATTCGATAACAAAAATCGATAATGAACAAAATCGAACCATTTATCTGGAAGCTCTAAAAGATAACTTAGAAAAATACAATATATGTGAAGAAGATGACGTTGATACCTACTACTCAAAATTAAAAACAGCGATCATAAAAAGCCTCAACTTTATAAAACCTATAACAAATAGGAAAAAGTATTCTGTCTCAGAAACTACCAAGGCCACGATGTTAAGAAGAAGTGAACTACAACACAAGAAACCCCTCACCTTAGAAGAAAAACAAGAATTATCAACACTATATAAAAATACTCATAGACGAATCAAAAAGGAATATGAAGAACAGATTACAAGAAATAAAAAAGCACCTAAATACTGCAAGAAGTCTAAAAAAAGGCTTCAAGGAACTTAACACTGTGAAGGAATGGATCCCATGTCTAAACAAAAATTCTACCAAAACATTTGCAAGACCAGAAATTATAAATGTAGCAACAGACTTCTACCGGTCCTTATACATGCAGAAAACATATCTACTAAATAAAAACACTCCCATTTCCACTGCTCATGATCAAAAAGAACCTGCATCACTGAAGAGATTTACACAACAAGAAGTACTCTTAAAAATCCAAAACCTTAAGACGGAAAAAAGCAATGGGCCAGATGGCATATCAAATGAAGCATTAAAAACAGCTGACTATAAACTAGTTACTTATATAACTAATCTCTTTAACAAAATACTGGACAATAGAAAAATACCTAGTGAATGGGCACAGTCTGATATCATACTACTATACAAAAAAGGAGACCCAGCCGACATCGGGAACTACCGTCCTATAAGCCTACAACCAAACATATATAAACTATTTGCATCATGTCTTGAAAACCGTCTTGAACTGTATACTGACAAATACCAGCCAGTAGATCAAGCAGGATTTAGAAAAGGATTCTCCACAATAGACCATATCCACACCCTAGAACAAGTAATTGAAAAATATGAAGAACAATAAGCTCCACTCATTTGGCCTTCATTGATTATGCCAAAGCATTTGATTCAATCTCGCATGAAAACATATGGAGGCTTTACGGGACTGTAATGTACCAAATAAAACAAAAGAATTTATAAAAGATATTTATAATAACAGTGTAAGTAGAGTCAGACTAGACAGAAAAGGTCCTGAAATAAAAATATGCAGAGGTGTGAGGCAGGGTGATCCACTGTCACCCAAATTATTCATTACTGTTCTTCAATACATAATGAAAGACCTAAAATGGACAAGAAAGGGAGTCCTTATAAACGGGAATTATCTCAACAATCTTAGATTTGCTGATGACATCGTACTATTTTCAGAAACACTAACACAACTACAATTAATGGTCCGCCCGGAGGACACGGTGGAGCATACGGTAGAGGTGTGCCCCGCTTGGGCAGGGCACCGCCGTGTCCTCGTGGGGGCGATCGGTGGCAGCGATCTCTCGCGCCGGGCCTTGGTACAGGCCATGGTCCGGAGCGAGAAGGAGTGGCAGGCAGTTGCCTCCTTCTGCGAAGCAGTAATGTTAGCAAAGGAGGCGGCCGATCGCGTGAGGCAACGGTCCTCACGCCCCAACCGCCGCCGGGATTCCGATCCCGATTTCCGGCCACCGTAGGCGCGGGCTTGTGGACGGTGAGCAATGGGTGGCTCGCCGTCCGATCGTCCGGTAACCGTCCGGACCGAGCCCAAGTCGTCGACGGCGCGTAGTGTTCCACGCGCGCCTCAAGGAGATGTCAGCAACCGTAGGGGCCCAGCAGGGTCGAAGCCTACTGGGGCCATGGGTGATGCGAAAGTGACCCCCGGGGCCCTGGAAAAAATGGCAAAGAAGGAACAGGAGTGGGTTTTTAGTCAGTAAAAGTCTGACACTATCTCACGCTCCGCCCAAGAGCGGGGGATGTCATTAGATGATTTTCCCACACGAAAAAAAAAAAAAAAAAAAACTACAATTAATGGTAAACGATCTTAACATTATCAGTCGTAACATCGGCTTAGAACTAAACACCACCAAAACCAAGGTTATGACCAACAGCATAGAACAACCTATTAAAGTTGACGATTCCCCTTTGGATTATGTGCAGGAATATATTTATCTGGGCAAACAAATTTCCTTCAAGAGATCTAGACACATTGACGAATTATACAGACGTGTAAACTTGACCTGGAACAAGTTTTGGAGTTTCAAAGAAATATTAAAGTCAAGTCTACCTACCAATCTAAAGTCAATTATTCTGGATTCCTGCCTACTGCCCTGCTTATCATACGCGTGGTGCCAAACTTGGATCTTTAAAGGAAAAACCGAAACAAAAATTCAAACTTGTCAAAGAGCAATGGAGTGGAGCATACTGAATCTAAAACGCATAGATAAGCAAAGGAACATAGATATAAGGAAACGAACTAATGTATCAGATGCTTACCCACTGCAAAAAACTAAAATGGAAGTGGACAGGTCACATTGCCCGTATGAACAAGGAAAGATGGTCTAACAAAGTAATGCACTGGGCAGGTCCTAGTAGCAAGAGAAAAAGAGGCAGACCACCTGAAAGATGGCTTGATGAAATCAGAAAAACTACAGGTGAAAACTGGGTTTCAAAAGCCAAAGACAGGAAGCTGTGGAGTAAAATGGAGGAGGCCTTTACTCGATTAGAGGTCCTTGATGACAAAACTTATGTCAATAATTAATTTCTATTTATTCAAAATAAAATAATAATAAAAAAAAACAGTACAAATTGGAAAATTAATGATAACAATAATTAAAGAAAATTGGAATTGTCAAGGAATATTTAATGGCTAAATAAATAAATAAAGTAGTGAAAATTAGACACAAAAAAGGGGTGTCATGCTTTAAAACAGGGTTAAATTCGAAATGATTTATTGCGGGGTTTTCGAAAAAAACAAATAAGTTGAGTATTGAGGTTATGTTACATCTCAAAACAATTCGTTTTGAAACCCTGCCTCCGAGTCATGTAATCAATTGACTTTCTGATTTAGCGGCTAGGCAGTGGGTGTGCTAATAAAAGAGAACAATTACACAGCGTTTTGTTTGCCCACGATTTACCCGTTAATGTTTAATCGATCGATTATAACTGAGAAAGGAGTCACTTCACTATAATGGAACAAATGACATATTTATTGTATTAAATACTAATTAAAATGAAAATAGAAACCCCACAAATGATTTCAATGAATTTAAGTAAAAAAAAACAATAAAAATAATAGTTATTAATTATACAATAACTCAAATGGCCATACGCGTCAAAAAGTGAATCTATAAGTGCCCAATTTCATTTCAAGACAGCCTTTTCTGATAGAATCGGGATTGCTTTGCGCATCGTACAATATCGGCGAGCCAATCACTGTACAAGGATTTCACTCCCCGCCCCCGCATCTCTCTTCATATCACTAAAGAGACCCGATATTTCACTTCTGCGTGCTTCTGCGCAAATAGAACTGTAGAAGTCAGCGCTCAAGATCCGTGCCATGTTTTTGACAGACGTCTGAGTACTCATTATCATGTCTGCGATTGGTTATTAAAATTTTGCATATATTGTTATGACGCTGAATTTTTACAGCCTTAAGTAAAGTTTTAATCAATAAATTTTAATATGATAATCACCGGTTGATGAGGACAGGGCTTGTTCAAGCCGCCTGCCCTCATGGCAGATCCGAAAAACATGTCCTTCTCGGTCAGGTAGCACCAGTTGAAGTGCATCTCGATGAAGCTGCGCTTGTACTGGTTGGTCAAGAGCTCGTAGAAGTATATGTCTACCTGTAGATGAGGGTGCAATAATTTACTTTATATATATGTTAGTCTGTAAGGTGTATCTATGGGCCAAGATGCCTGAAAATAAATGATTTATTATTATTATTATTAATAGATAAAATAACAGCGAATATATAGATAAAATAATAGAACTCGAACTTATGGCATTTATTTTAAATAAACCATTTATGGTCACTAAATTGTGTTGTCAAAATCGGTAGGTCATATAAAATAAAATATATAAAATTAAGGTTACACTTACATCATTATTATTATATTATAGTAGTATAATTAAGTTATATTTTGTATTGTTAGCTGTAAGCCACCCAAATAAAAAAATAAAAAAATATTGAAATTATACTTAGGTAAGTGTGAAAATAATGGAGAAAGACATGCGCGTTAAAAGTTTCTATAGTAAAAAAAAAAAAACAAAAATAAATCGTCACAGTTTTGAGAAGAAGTGTCTATCAACTGCTCCATCTTTGTTTTAATATATACATTTTTTTTAACACATTGCTTTTGCAATATTTTCTAAATTATTTGGACTTCAACTACCTACCTTAAATTCGTTAGTAATTTATTTTGTTAACATCTCATTTATTGATAGTTGTAATTATTCAGATTTTTCTTGCTTTCTTTTTTATATAACCTCTTTTTATAATGTGAATGTGAGAACACTGTAGACTCCACGAATTCTTAGATTACTTCCTATTACGACTCACTTTTTCTTAATATGATTATTTTTATTGTGCTTTTGGGTACAATATTGACTGGTCTACACTGTTCTTACATATTATCTATTAATACTGTAATATGAAAATATTGTAAACAACCACTTTTTTTAGAAGACCAGTGACGGCGCCCGGGCAAAAATATGACTTATGTGTTAGCACCATTCAGCTCAGCCATTTAAAGTGAACCGAATGATCCAGCGCATGTGCTAATAACAGCAAGGCGTTTGAAAGAGTATGACACTCCGTACCACCAGGCCACATTTGAGTCCAGTATGTAATTAAGTATTGTACAGCCAGTAAATGGGAGTTTGAGACCATGTGGGAGGCCTTCCAACGCTGCGTCTTCTGGAAACCCATCGGCCTCATCAACCATTTGTTCTACGAGCAATGTGCCCTGCCCACGCCACTTGAGTTTGCTTGAGCGATGCTTCGAGACATGTCAGTAACTTTGGTTCTCCTGCGGTTGTCTTAATTTCTGATTCGATCAAGCAAGAAAACATCAAACATAGCCCTCTCCATTGCTCTTTGGGCATTTTCACACTAAATATAGGATATTTCTGGAGTTAACAATGTAAGTGTAAGAGTAACCAATTCTTTTGACTGCCTTAGTTGTTGTGGAACTGAACTAGTATGAAACAAAGCATTTTTATTTTTAATATTATTATAAAGACCCAACTTTTGATATGCTAGATATTAAATTTCATCTTAATGAGTTCAAATATGTGGGGAGTTATTATTTTGGCACATAGGCTCCTTTTCAGAAAAGGAAAAGCAAGGTGACAACGTTGACCCAATCTCAAGGGATCTGCAAGTTATCTGCGTACGCTTTCATCACATTTACCACCCCAACTACCAACTGTGTGTTTTATAATTTTTATTCTACATCTGATTTATTTACATATTTTGTTTTGTAGTCATGGTCTAAAACTGTAAAATATAAATTACCTACTGGATTGCAGTGATCATTGTGCGGCTAAGGAGTGGAATTCCTTGCCGGAATCAGTGTTTCCTGATCGCTACAACCCGAGAATCTTTAAGTCAAGAGTGAATAGGTTGCTTCTAGGTAAGCGCGCTCTATTGTCGACCGCATCATCGCTCTCCATCAGGTGAGATAGCGGTCAAGCGCGAACCAATCAAGAATAAAAAATAAAATAAATCCTCCCAGTTTTTTTGTACTTACATAAATGCTACTATCAAAAGGCACGACTGGTTCGAAGTTGAGTCCGACGTAGTAGATGGGGTTTGCACGACCGTACCGCACCGATGTCAGGTTCGCGTATGCTAAGAACTTGGGGTTGTAGTACGACACTCTAGGATGCTCTACACTGATGTACGTTACCTAGAACAAGAAGTTACAGGGTGTAAAATTCGCCATACCATTCCTACCAACTAAATTCTGGGAGCCAGAATGAAGAGTGACGACCAGTTGTTAATTGATTCTATTAATCATTTGACCCTGTCTTTCAAGGCTAACTATAAAACTATAGCAATCGAGTGGAGCTTAAGAAATTCTGCTCTTCATCATAAGATTTTTGATGAATGTTTTGGAATATCACAAGATAAAAGTACGTTTTTTTTTTTTGTATAGGTACCTTGTCCACTTGCAGATTATTTTGACCTTCGCTTATGACCGTAGGACGAAGTACTAACTCTTAATAAAAAATGTATTATTTTCATTTATAAATTTGGTTATGGCGTGTATATTCTCTTTGGAATCTCCATTTTCCACTGCTCCCATATACAAAACACTATTATTTTCTTGATAAGTAACCAGGAGGTGGCACGCAGTTATTAGTATGAATATTTTGTAACCTATGTGACTGGTTGACTGAACTCAGGTACTCATTTCACTAAAATTGAGTGTCACTTGTAGTGGATCCGTTTTAAGGAAATTAAGAAACGTGTAAGCTAGATATTAAAATGAAACCTTATCACTCACCTTTTCAGAAACGCAATCGAAGTAAAACAAAGACAATAAAATAAAATAAACAATACTTATCTGATCAGCCATAGTCTAGTAAACCGTACGCTTCGATAAAATTTAATAAAATATTTAACGCAAATATTATCCAGTTTTTATATTACCTTTATTCTGTATCGTTGATTGAAAAGTTATTTTATGGTTTGTAAACATTCTAATTTGATGGTGATTGCGATCGAAATTGTAGTTTCTGTGGGTCATGAATTGTTGGTAATTTTTTGCAGAAAATCTGTAATAATAGCAGATTTTCTGCAAAAAAATGCTGCTATTATTTTGTGCAGTTTATCTCAATGTTTTGTTGCACAAATCAATTTAGTGCTTCATATGGATGAGTTGTACTTTAACGGTAACCAGTACCTCGACCCCTATCATATTTCTGGTTAAGAGCGCCCAACCCGAGATGCATTTTCATACAGCCACTCTTACGTGATTTATTTATTTAATTCTTTATGCTCACAAAAGTACAGGGGCGGACTTAATGCCTTAAGGCATTTCCTACCAGTCAACCTTTGGGCAATGCAGAGATATATTGTGGTAGGTGCAATATATTATACCTCACTATACCTCTGCATTGCCTTACATATTTATTACACACTTTATACAAATACTTACATACAAACTATAAATACAATACATATTTACATTTACTCAAACTAGAAAGAAGAAAAAAAGAAGAATACACGAATCTAATGAAACAGTTAGTACAAACAAATAATATGAAAACAAATTAGCCTTGTGACGATACTACTGCAAACTTCTTACGAATGTACTCGCGAACCTTCACTTTGAAGATTAATCCATTGATTTCCATCCTGATTTTCTGGGGGAGTGCATTCCAAAGAGAAGTAACTTGAACATGGAAAGAACATTGAATGAAGTCAGTACGGTGAGTTGGACAATGAAGTAGACGGTTAAGTGATGACCGTAAATTTTTGTTATGATTGGCGCAAATGTATCGGAATTAAGAGAAACTAAAAATGAGAAAGGTAGTAAGCACTCTTTGCTCTCTGCACTGGCATATGGGCAACCAGCTTAGAAGCGACCAATACGTAGAGACATGATCATATTTGCGCACATTGAAAACAAATCGAATGCAGTTATTTAGAAGACGGTCAAGTCTGTTGAGGAGATCTGCATTCAGGTCATACGAGTAATAGAACACGTCGCCATTATGATTGAAAAAATTAGGGTTTGCACAAGCATTGTCTTTGTGTTTGATAACTTCGTAATAATAAAAGTAATATTCGTAGTAATAAAAGCAAAAAAGATTTTGCAAACGATACAGCAGCTCGCAGCGTTTTCTCTGACTGTCACTAGCTAGTTGAGTACGCGAGTACAAGGTACTGTCGGTTCGTGCCAAATGGAACGACTGTGCAATCGAAAAGAACAGGTAGCAAAGTTGTAACATCCACTTTGGCAATACTTCGAGGACTGCCGACGAAGACCGCCTGACACTTATTGGGGTTTACAGCAACACCGTGGAACAAGTTTTAATGGATATCAAGTTTATATTGCCAATAGTGCCCTATTTAATTTACCAAAAGTGTCAGACAATTCATCGACCCTCCCTTGGCAGTACAACTGTAGGTCATCTGCATACAGATGATCACTGAAGTTTGGAAATAATAAGATTAATCACGTTCCCGTCAGAAAAGTGAAACTGAAACGTCCTCCCGCACCTTGGATGACAAGTGACATACAAATGGCCATGCGACGCAGGGACCGTGCGTTCCGTAAATATAAAAGGGTTCGTACGGATGAGAGCTGGGCACTTTTTAAGGCTTCTAGGAATAGATGTAACCAGATGATACGCAATGCTAAACGCCGTCAGATTCTTGAAAACATTTCTTCTTCATCTTCTGCCGATATTTGGAAATTCCTTGGAACTCTTGGTATCGGCAAACCACGACATTTAGACCCTCCAAACTCTATCGACTTAGACGATCTCAACCGTCATTTCTCTACTGTGCCTACTATGGATCGTCTAACAAAACAACATACTCTATCTCTGATCTCAGGTCTAACGCGTCCTAATATTAGTCCTTTTCGTTTTGTTCCAGTTGAACCGGGAGAGATCAAAAACATCATCCTTTCCATCAAATCCAAAGCGGTAGGATGTGATAATATCACTCGTGGTATGATCATAACTATCCTGGATCAACTCCTGCCTGCCATTACCCATATAGTACATTTTTCCTTGTACTCCGGTGTATTCCCCTCCTTGTGGCGAAAAGCCTACGTTCGTCCACTGCCAAAAGTTCCCAATCCTACACTTCCAACCCACTTCCGCCCAATCTCAATCCTTCCTTTCTTATCCAAAATGCTCGAGGCCTGTGTCCACAAACAACTATCTAACTTTGTGCACTGTAACTCATTGATTAGCCCTCTACAGTCTGGTTTCAGGCCCGGGCACAGTACTGTTTCCGCCCTCCTTAAAGTGACTGGCAATATACGGGCAGGTCTAGAAGACACCAAAGTCACTGTACTAGTGTTGGTCGATTTCTCTAATGCCTTCAATACCGTCAGTCACGATATCCTGTTAGCCATCCTGTCCTATGTAATGGTCTCTCCCGAAGCACTGGAATGGTTCACCTCCTACCTTCAGGAACGTCAGCAGTCGGTTCACGTTGGAGACTCTTCTTCTCGTTGGTGTAATTTGGATACTGGCGTTCCTCAAGGCGGCATTCTTTCTCCTCTTCTATTTTCTATTTTTATTAACTTCTCTATTTTCTATTTTTCCGAACTTCAGTGTGCGTATCATCTGTATGCAGATGATCTGCAGTTGTACTGCCAAGGGAGAGTTGACGAATTATCTGACACTATTGGCAAATTAAATAGGGACTTGATAGCAATTAAAACATGGTCTGACAGATTTGGTGTTGCTGTAAACCCAAATAAATGTCAGGCGATTATCATCGGTAGTCCACGAAGTATTGCCAAAGTGGATCTTACAACTCTGCCACCTGTTCTGTTCGACTGTACGGTTGTTCCTTTTAGCACTGATGTAAAAGATCTAGGTCTGCGCATCGACAGTACCCTGAACTGGCGTACTCAAGTCGCTAGTGTCAGTCAGAAAGTTACGGGAACGCTGCGGGCTTTGTATCGTTTGAAAAATTTATTACCGTCGAATACGAAGACAATGCTTGTTCAGACCCTAATTTTCCCAATCATCGATTATGGCGACGTGTGTTACTGTGACCTGAATGCAGATCTCCTCAACAAACTTGACCGTCTTCTAAATAACTGCATTCGATTTGTTTTCAATCTGCGCAAATATGATCATGTCTCTTCTTATAGGTCGCTCCTAAACTACCATACGCCAGCGCAGAGAGCAAAGAGCGCTTACTACCTTGTTCTCATTTTTAGTTTCGCCCAATTCTCCTAGTTATCTAGCCTCTCACTTCCAATACATTTGCGCCAATCACAACAAAAATCTACGGTCATCTCATAACCGTCTACTTCATTGTCCCACTCACCGTACTGACTTCATTCACTATTCTTTTCATGTTCAAGCTATTTCTCTTTGGAATGCACTCCCCCAGGAAATCAGGATGGCAACCAACCGATTGACCTTCAAAGTGAAGGTTCGCGAGCACATCCGTAAGAAGTTGGCAGCAGTGTCGTCATAGCGCTTATTGGGTTTCTTATTATTTGTCTGCACTAATTGTTTTACTAGATTCGTGTATTCTCTTTTTACCTTCTTTGTAGTTTGAGTACATATATATATATATATATATTATGTATATTGTATTTATAGTATTTAAGTAAGTATATATTTGTATAAAATATAATGTATTAATAACAATATGTACCTAATGCTTAATATTGCACCTACCACCAGTTGTCTCTGCATCACCCAAAGGTTGACTGGTAGAAAATGCCTTAAGGCATTAAGTCCACCTCTGTACTTTTGTGTGCATAAAGAATAAATAAATAATAAAAATAGAAAATATAAGAGGAGAAAGAATGCCACCTTGAGGAACACCGGTATCTAAATTACACCGGCGAGAAGAAAAGTCTCCAATGCGAACCGACTGCTGATGCACCTGAAGATAGGAGGTGAACCATTCCAGTGCTTCGGGAGAGACCATTACATAGGACAGGATGGCTTACAGAATATCGTGAATGACGGTATTGAAGGCGTTCGAGAAATCGAACACTAGTACAGTGACTTTGGTGTCTTCTAGGCCTGCCCTTATATCGCCAGTTAATTTAAGGAGAGCGGTAACAGCTGCCCGGGCATGAACCCGGACTGAAGAAGACTAATCAGTTAATTACAGTGCACAAAGTTTGAGAGTTGTTTGTGGACACAGGCCTCGAGCACTTTGGATAAGAAGGGAAGGATTGAGATTGGGTGGAAGTAAGGGAATGGGAACTTTAGGTAGTGGACGAACGTAGGCTTTCCGCCACAAGGAGGAGAATACACTGGAGTACAAGGAAAAATAACAATATGAGTAATGGCAGGTAGGTAATCGAAGATAGTTATGATCATACTATGACTGACATTATTATTATTTATTATTATTTATCGTTTATAACATCCTACCGCTTTGGATTTGATGGAGAGATGATCTTTCTGATCTCTCCAGGTTCAACTGGAACAAAACGAAAAGGACTAATATTAGGACGCTTTGGACCAGAAATCAGAGACGATATTATCTTATGTTATGACGATGTGACTAGATTATGACGTTATAACACATTTTTTTTCTAGATATTTTAGAAACACATATATCTTGTCGATATTATCTAGGTTTGTATTGAATTGAAAACATAAATTCTCTTATTTAAATCTGTTATTTTACGTGTACTTTGGCCATGTACTCGTAAATGAAAAAAGTAAAAAAAAAACATATATAAACCTTGCGGATTTAATCGAGACTCTGAATGACGAAATTGTTTTCTAAAGGTTTAAAAAAACACATATTTCCGGGAACAAGTTTTGTGAAATATAAATAGCCTAGCCTCGATGAAACAACAAGCTTTAAACCACGCTCACATTCGATCGGGAAGGGCCCTCTTAATATGAGTATACCAATTTATCAATTGTTAAAATGACGTCACAAATAACGATAACTTTAACCACCGGAATTCGAGAGGTTATAGTTACGGTTAAAAAGGTAACAAACAATGACACAAATCACTGTCATCTGCTTTGTACTTTTAACTTTTTAAAATATTATTGGATGAAAATAAACTTCTGTTTTTAGTAAAACACAAGTTTTATTATGAATATCTTTTATTTTATTCACACATTACTTCTTAAACTGCTTATGAAAATCCTTTACTTCTATCCATTGAAGTTGAAATTATAGATCATAACATCTTCTGATCCTGAAATGTGGCCTACATCATCATCATCATCCAACTGTACGTCTCATTTCCTAGTGCACCCTTGTGGCCTCCTTGACACAAAATGTATCTGTACCAAGCTCGCAGTCCGATCGTCCGGAAACCGTCCGGACCGGGCCTAAGTCGTCGACGGCGCGTACTGTTCCACGCGCGCCTCAAGGCGATGTCAGCAAACCGTAGTGGCCCAGCAGGGTCGAAGCCTACTGGGACCAAGGGTCTGATTCTGAAAGGAAGACTCGGCCCTGGTATGAAAGGCAACGAAGGAACAGGAGTGGGTTTTTAGTCAGTAAAAGTCTGACACTATCTCTCGCTACGCCCAAGAGCGGAGGATGTCATTGGATGGTTTTCCCATGAAAAAAAAACCATTAACCAAATATTTATAAGGATTCGAACGACCATTTATAAACGGTGACGGTTACAGGTAGTAGTAGTGGTAATTAATGTCAAAATAAGTGGTTTAGGGAAAAAAGTTTTGGTGTTACTATTTTGCTTTTTATTCCTTATTTCCAAATTTATATTTAAGCTATTTTGTCGTCCGTGGTATTTGTCCAGTGTGTGCTGTTTTGACACCACGAAACTGATCCCTCTCGCCCACTTGGTGTGGAAAAAGTGATTTAGAATAGAATAGAATAGAAATACTTTTATTCGAGATAAACACAACACAACGGTTATAAACACAAAGTAAAAAAGAACAAAAGTACAAAGTGCGCCGAGCGTGCCCGCATCGAAAGGGTGACCACCTCAGCATTTGCTGGGCGTTAGGCACTCAGCGCTGGTTTTCAGTTGGTACCCCGCAGTGACGCACGGACTAGGGTAAACATCTACATAATAATCGTATGTAATTGAAATAAATAATGATGTTTAATGATTTCTCACCTTAAAAAAAGGCCAACTGCCTCTTCCGTAACCAACTTGGGTCGGCTTTCAGTTAAACCTAGTCCAGCTTCTTTTTAGATGAGAAAACCATCCAATGACATCTCCCGCACTTGGGCGGTGCGCAAGGGTGTGTCAGACTTTTACTGACTAAAACCCACTCCGATGTTCCGTCTTTGCCTTCGTTCCAGGGCTCCAGGGTTCTCTTTCGCACAATCCATGGCCCCAGTATGCTTCGATCCTGCTGGGCCCCTACGGTTTTGCTGACATCTCTTTGAGGCACGCGTGAAACACTTCTCCGTCGACGACTCGGGCTCAGTCCGGACGGTTACCGGACGGCCGGACGGCGTGCTACCCATTGCTCGCCGCCCGTAAGCCTACGCCTGCGGTGGCTGGAAATCGAGATCGGGATGAGGCGTGAGGAAGGCCCTTCTCTCACGCGAGCCTCCTCCTTCCCTAGCATTACTGCTTCGCAGAAGGGGGCGACCGCCTGCCATTCCTCCTCGCTCCAGACCATGGCCTGTACCAGGGCTCGCGAGAGGTCGTTGCCGCTAATCGCCCCCACGAGAAAACGCCGTTGCTCCGCCCAAGTGGAGTGCACCTCTACCGTATGCTCCACCGTGTTCTCCGAGCGGTCCACACAATAGTGACACCCGGGCGTTTCTTCCACACGTGTTCGGTGCCTCCCGAACTTACCATGTCCGGTGAGGAACTGCGTCATGTGGAAGGTGAGGACATCGTGACGTCATTCCAGCCACTCCTCACAGAATGGCGTGGGTTGCGATAGTCGCTGTTGCCATTTCACCATGAGATTCCGCCGGAATTCTGTCCGCCATGTATGTTTGCGGAGTTTCGCCGCGGTGTTGCATCTCATTAATGCGCAAATCGTTCATGCGTGCAAGGACTGTTGCCTCTAGATCTCATGGTGGCAGGCCAGCAAGGTGTCTCGCCGCTTCGCGGGCGACCGTACGGTATCCTCACACCATCTAAATGGCCATGACCCTCTGGCATGCGTTCAGTCTGCGATGGCGATTTCACTTTGTCTCTTGATTTCTGCAAAGACATCAGTGGTAGTAAAATGTTTTACTGTTTCACCATTAGCATCTAAGAAAAAAACTTGACCCTGGCTAAGCCCAACAAAATCTTACACAGGAAATTGAGATTCTGAGTGATGAAATTTTGTCCCAAAAGGTTTTTAAAACACGTATTGCCTGGAACAACTTTAGTGAAATATTCGAGTGAGTGACGGAAGTAACAGAATGGCAATCGAGCGTTCAGGTGTTATCGCTCTTTTTTCTCTTTACCAAACATTGCGTTGGATGAAACAACGAGCTTTTCAACCATGATCATGTTTATATTGAAAGGGGAAGGCCCTTTAAATATAAAATTTATTTGAACTTATAATTCCTAGTCAATCTGTAGATATTACAATTCTAAGTGTGCTGTTTCACAAAACGACAATGTTATACCAAATATATGTATATTACAATATTAAATATATATATATAATACGCAAAGAAAGGACGAAACAACAAAACGACCTTCGCCATCCATCCAATGCTGCAATTACAGTTCGGTGCCCCTGAGACTTAAAAGTCGTAGAATTTTTGTGGCAAGCGTGAGCCCATCTCAAAGTAACACCACCTCGGAGAGATGCGACCTCTGGCGGGAGAAGTTTAAACCTTCTGATGATTTTATCGAGCTGTCGGAGAGCCTCTCTCCTGGACAGGAGTTACCATGGCGAACCTGGAAAACTCTAAACAGACTCCGCACCCAAGTTGGGCGCAGCAAAGACAATCTCCACAGATGGGGGTTCTCAGACGGTTCCGATCTTCAGTGTTTGTACAGCGTCTCTCCGCAGACCATGTCCCACCTTCCATCCTGCATCACGTGCCCTGTTACCTGTTCACGTAGGGACCTAATGACAGCATCCGCGGACGGCATTGCCGTGGCCGAATACTTTTTTTTTTTTTGGCCGAATACTGGGCCAAGCAAGGAATTTAACTAGTTTTGCCATCGATATGCTAAGAAGAAGAAGATTGATAATATTCCATTAAAGACCCGTTAACATAACATCCACATTTCGAGAACAACATACCGGAAATCGCATAATTAAGACATTTATGCAAATTGGCACCGGAAATTGTCTAGTAACCAATTTTTGATCGTTATCATGTCCGCTCATTTTACGTAATCGTTTTTAGGCTAAATTATCTGTAGTTAGAGGTACTGCTACGATGAGTTGGAGAAACAGAAATGTGGTGGTCATACCGTATACACACAAAAAAATTTGGGAACTCATTAATTGTGCGTAATGTTAAGAAGTGTCTTGAAGGTAAGCGTGCTCCGACATAGCCCGAAGAATCGCCAAACTTAAGGGGCAGTGAGTAGGGCACATTGCTCGCAGAACAGATGGTCGATGGGGACGAAAGGTTCTGGACTGGTCGACCACGTACTGGAAGACGCAGCGTTGGAAGGCCTCTTATAAGGTGGACTGATGACCTGGTGAGGGTCACGGGAATCTGATGGATGCGACTTGTAAACACTTTCCCAAGAGTTAAAAATATTTCTAAAACTTTTCTACAAAACCCTAAAAATAGCACTAGTGTCGGAACTTTTCTTGCTTTATCCTCCAAACATTCCACAAATTCAGTATTGTAAAATAAAAAATTGTTAAATAAGATTTATTGTATTATTTATTAATTTACAGCGAAAATGCGACTATTTATCGTCGTTGAATAGCGAAAAGAATTTTTTACATAGATCTAGGATCGATGTAAGTGATATAATGTTCTCTGAGCGCAATCAGCGATGATTAACTCTTTACTGAACCGACTCACTGTTCCGAAACACTTTAGTGTTCCAAAAGATCGGAAATCAGTAATTTTTTAAATGCATCATTTGGAACACTGAAACACTCTTTACTTTAAATGACCTGCACTATTTTTAAAATCACTACATAGGTAGTATAAAACAAAGTCGCTTCCCTCTGTCTGTCCCTATGTATGCTTAGATCTTTATAACTCCGCAACGAAATTTGATGTGTTTTTTTTTAATAGATAGAATGATTCAAGAGGAAGGTTTACATGTATAAAACATGCATTATATAGTAGAGAAGCACTGATAATTTTATTTTATTTTATTCGGGAAAAATATCAGTTATACATTAAAATCTTATACTAAGTTATAAATATGCAGAAATTATAAATATATAGGGTGACTGGCAATTAGTGTACGATACTTAAACACGTGATTGTGCTCATGATAACAAACAATTTTTATTATGGCAGCAAAGCCATAATAAAAATATGCCTTATGCTTGTAGCATTAAGTCCGCCTATGTACCACTACTGTACATGAAGTTTAAATAAATAAATAAATAAATAAAGCCGAAATCGCAAAAAAATATCAGCTGTTCAGTACATTAGGCAAACATAAATGTACTGAACACCTGATTTTTTTTCGTGAGTTCAGGTTTGTTCATATAGTAAAAGTTGTTGGTTATCATGAGCACAATCACGTGTTTAAGTATCGTACACTAATTACCAGTCACCCTATATAACCTACGACATTTTCCACAACATACTAAGAGTTATGTTATAGTTACGAAAATATACTTTAATTTGAAAATCTGTGTTTAATGTTATATTGTATAAGTGTGTATATGTTTCTGTTGGTAAAGACATAGACAACGGCGCGGATTTTCTTGTGCACTAACTTATTTTAAACAACTGCTCTCTCTTATAATAATATGGTATAAAAAAATTATGTGTCTATGGGATAAAACAGTGTATATAAATCGCAGACGACATGATGAAGCGAAGGTTGCTAAGTTTTAATCCCCTAACGACAGTAAAGGATTTATATAATTAACTCCCGAGCATTGCAAGGGAGTTAATATAGAAACCTGAGTGAAGTGAGGAATTTAAGCCGCCCAAGACAAAAACAGCGTTGTTCCCGTTTTGAATACTCTAATTTTTACACCATCTGTGAGATAATTAAAAGAAAATGTACTAAAACAAATTATATACCTGTTAGAGAAATATAAATTATTTACAAGTTAATCTTATCTATCACTCGACATGTTTTAAGATTTGAAACAAATAAAATTCACTTCTCAAAGATCTATAGTTTTAATTTTCTGTAACTATCCAGCGCTTTCATTAGGTACCTACTTTTTTAGAGATTTTTTTTTTTGTTAGTGGCCTGTTTGATTTTTGGGTTTCGTAGCCAAATAGCAAAAAACGGAACCCTTATAGATTCGTCATGTCTGTCTGTCTATCCGTCCGCATGTCACAGCCACTATTTTCCGAAACTATAGGAACTATACTGTTGAAACTTGGAAAGTAGATGTATTCTGTGAACCGCATTAAGATTTTCACACAAAAATAGAAAAAAAACCATAAATTTTGGGGGTTCCCCATACTTAGAACCGAAATTCAAAAAAAATTTTTCAACAAACCCATACGTGTGGGATATCTATGGATAGGTCTTCAAAAATTATATTGAAGTTTCTAAGATCATTTTTTCTAAACTGAATAGTTTGCGCGAGAGACACTTCCAAAATGGTAAAATGTGTGCCCCCCCCCCCCCTCTGTAACTTCTAAAATAAGAGAATGATAAAACTAAAAAAAATATATGATGTACATTACCATGCAAACTTCCACCGAAAATTGGTTTGAACGAGATCTAGTAAGTAGTTTTTTTTTAATACGTCATAAATCGTAAACCACAATTTACCTTTCAAGTTTGTACGGAACCCTCAGTGCGCGTATACGTGCATAAACTTATTTTATGCACGTACATTTTAATTAACATATTATGTTTTTTTTTTTTCAAATACGTTTTTGACGTTCCAAATTCAAATCTCATGTTGGTTGTATGACATATAAAAGGCCGTTATCGAGCAGGTGGTGTAAAAAGTAAATTTAGTTGGTGTACAAGAAAATCGGTGCCATTATCTCAGTAGAAACTATTAGGAATTAAAATTAATTAATAATAATAAAAATAATTAATTAATTATTAATTATTTATTAATTATTATTTGGGTTATTTTTATTCAATTTACTATCCCAAAATCAGTATGAAATAATACTCAACAATCGCAATCTTACTGCACATGTCTCAAGTTATTTGTAATCGTTGCAACATTTTGCCTTCATCTATTCTCACCTACAACCATTACCCGACAAAGAAATCATTCCTATTATTCCTGAAAAAATTACATATTTTTCCTTTGAAGCACAATATTATGTGCCTAAAAAATAAAATTCTCCAATTTAATTATATTCCTTTCCAGTAAAGTTTAAGCAACGAGGTACAAATAAATATCATTATCATGACATAACGACCGCTGAGATGGCGCGATGGAGCGCTAAATACATTTTGTTTCTTTCAAAGAAACCCCTTTTATGTGCAGAATAGGATCTTTTGAAATAAGTACCAGAGTAGGCATTTAAATTTCTATGCAGGTTCTTAGTATTATTCAGTTCTATGATGAAATAAACGACCTCTATCTTTCTTTATTTCTAACTTACAAAAGTCCTCTCGTTAAAGTATTGTATAGGCCAAAAAAAAATTAGAGGGTATAATAACGCGCCGAACTGAAAATGCCTGGAAAAAGTTCAATTTTTCTACAGTACCAGAAACTGGTCCAAAAAGGAACTATTTAAAGGCACTTTGCCCATGGCCATAAAGCGTAAGCTGATAGACATGTGTACTAGTACGAGTATTCTCCCCATTCTGATCTATGATGTACGGACTTTATTTTTAAGGTGGGAAATCATCAAAATGCCTTCTCGCGCTCTGGGTGGAGCGGAAGGGCGTGTCAGACTTTTACTGACTAAAACCACACCTGTATCCTTCAATTACCCTTTGCGTTCTAGGACTACGGGTTTCCCTTTCAGAAATTCTCCGCGGTCCTAGCTAGCGGGCATCGGCCCTGCTGGGCCCCTACGGTTTGCTGACATCTCTTTGAGGAGCGCGAGGATCACTACGCGCTGTTGACGACTGGGCTCGGCCCGGTTAATTACCGAACAGCCGGACGGCGAGCTACCCAGTGCTCGACGTCCGCAAGCCCGCGTCTACCGTGGCTGGTAGTCGGGGTCGGAATTACGGCGGCTAGGGCGTGAGGACCTTCGTTCCCTCACGCGTGCTGCCTCTTCCTTCGCTAGCATTACTGCTTCGCAGAAGGAGGCCACTACCTGCCATTCCTCCTTGCTCCGGACCATAGCCTGAACCAGGGCCCGACGCGAAAGGTCGCTGCCGCCAATTGCCTACACGAGGACACGGCGGTGCTCCGCCCAAGCGGGGCACACCTCCACCGTATGCTCCACCGTGTCCTCTGGGTGGTCCGCACAATGATGACACCCGGGCGTTGCTTCCGCCTGAATCCGATGCAGGAACCTCCCGAACTTGCCATGTCCGGTGAGGACCTGCGTCATGCGGAAGGTGAAGACGCCGTGTTGCCGCTCCAGCCACTCCTCAAAGAGGGGACTTACCGCCATAATTGTAGCGTGCCCAATGATGTACGGACTTGGACCTGTACCATGACATTTAAAGTAAGATTGTTTCATTCTTATTTCCAGTGTGGGTAAGAGATGGCGCTAGACAACCTGTATAGCTCTGTCTCTTACCCACACTGAAATAAGAATGAAACAATCTTACTTTGAACGTCATGGTTACCCCATTGGTCTCTAAAGTCCAAACTCAAGGTATGCCAAGGTACTACGAAGCGTAGTAGTATAATATTTATGTGTTAAATTAACAGATCACGTTCAAAACACTACACTGCGCTCAAAAACTGTAAACCTTTGATGTGGCTCGAAAAGTTGCCCAACTTAAATGGGACTGGGTAGGACATATTTGCCGTATGCCTGACAAACTATTGGCCAGTAAAACACAGGATTGGTGCACAGACACAGAGTCACGGGGCCGCGGTAGACCACGGACGAAATGATCTGGATGTTTTTTTTTAAGAATCGGAATAAAGAAGCAAAAAGCCTGTTCAGAAGTGGCATAAAACAGGCTAGTAATTAATGAATGAATTACAAGCTCAACGTTACTTAAAATATCGCCTGTACTTTCTGAAAGATTAGGTAAAGCTGTGCCTATCAGTTCACCTATATTTTTCCAGCAATATGTTTCTAATTGGCCAAAACCTGATTGTTACTGAGAAATTCCAGAAGGGAAAATTCCAATAACTGACGACTAATAGACTTGAAAAGTTAATGTTGCTGTGGTCTATAATATTCAGATAATTTTAATTATAATACTCCAGACCAAATTTCAAGCATGGTAAGCTGTCTCATTCAAGTATGCAGTCTTTCTCATCCGAGATTAGCCAAGTACGTAAAAAATATTATAGTGCACGAGTGTGGTGTGCTGGTGTGCAAACACAGGTGCACTCTCTATTCCCTTACACTCCTAGTCCGTTGGTACGGCAATCCGACACGACCAGAAAGAGCGATTTTGGCCCAAGTGTACGGTGTTAATATTGATTTTTAACCGACTTCAAAATTCGGTTGAATGTATGTTTTTTTTTTTTATGTATGTTTTTTTTTTTGATTGGAATGTTATGCTTCCAAGTTGGTCCCATAGAAATATTGTTATGATCTGATCATGAACTTCGAAGATATAGAACAGAATTCCTCATAGGATCACAGCAGAACCGTCGTAACAAGTAAAATTGCTTTGTTTATACGTGTAGTCGATGACTGACTGAAAGTAGAGGGGGAATATATCGAACTGATCTGATGATGAAGCCTAAAGTTAGGCACCGGAACTCTGTAATAAATTGATGTAATCTAACCGTGTTTGGGATTATTAGAATTGTCATGAGATGCACTCTGGCTATAAGGTATTTAAGTTTGGCTGAGGGGTACTTTTTAGTGGTGGTACCATAACTAAAAAGTGCAAAATAAAAAACTTTTTACAAAAAAAAATACACCGACTTCAAAGTATCAAAAAAACACTGAAAAGTACAAAATAACTTTAATTTCGGAAGTCGGTGTTAAATAACGAAGAGACAAAACTATTATAGAAACACCGACTTCCGAAATTAAAGTTATTTTGCACTTTTCAGTGTTTTTTTTTTACTTTGAAGTCGGTTGTATTTTTTTTTGTAAAAAGTTTTTTGACATGTAAGTTGATAAGGTATCAAAGTTTTGTATAATAATAAGAAAATAGAGGGCTACACTAAGCCACTAGATGATCTCTTGACGAAACCAGACATCCCATAGGATGTATTAATGTGTGAGATATAAGGAGGATCAAATGTGTGTGATGTATGAATTAATATTTCTTTTTTACAAAATTCGCGCATCTAATCAGGCCTAAAATTCTCCTGCTACACAATTTCAGCGATATGAATGTTATCAATCTCCATAGGGATGCCAGCAGCATTGATTACGCCTCTCTTATAACTGCTGAGTCAATCGATGTTAAAGTATACCTGCTCATGGATAACCTGATACAGCTTTACGATATTCGTGCTTCCATCCAAGCAGTAAAGCTCAAACATCTTCCAGCGCTATGGCTAACAGATGACGTAAGAGCTGTCATGCACAAGAAGGCACTGTGTAAAGTCAAATTTAAGTGTCGGCCCTCACCATCAAACCATAAGCTTTATGTCAAAGCACGCAATTGCAACACAAAAGTGTGTAGGGATGCACTAGGCCACCATGTTCATGATTCTGTTGAAAACGGTAATCCAGCTAAAGTCTGATAATTTCTTAAATCTATGGGAGTTGGAAGCAATATGCTAGTTCACAGGTTTGCTTGTTGAAGTAAGGATGTTACAATATAATTATTTAAGACTTACTATCTGACCTTCTACACGAGCAGCCTGTGGATCAGCTATATGCGGAAAGCACTGGACGCCCTTCGAGTTCAGTATTCAGTTCAGCTTCAGAATGCTAGCTTCTGCATTAACATGTTTGCACAGGCGCGATCTCTTGACTTCCATGCAATGTTGAGAAAAAAGACGGCATCGCTGCTAAAAAAAAAACGTGGTCAAGCTGTTAGACAAATTTTACGGTCCTATGATGAATCACTTAATGCAGGTGTGGTTAGGCAGGAGTGATTCATCATATTGATTCCTAAAGACTTAGACACAGATTTATTAAATTAATCCTTTTAATCTTCGTCCTACTTTAATAATAGGACCAATAAGTCAGAAGCTACATTAAATTACCTTTCAAACTTTCCAGCTCCGGATCTGCCATTTAATTTTAGTCAATTCTCTAATTGTGATGTTAAGAAAAGTATAGTTTCTGTCCTGTCCTCGACGAAATCCTTCCTATCCTGTGTTTATATCCTTAACTATTCCATTTCCAATGGTGTTTCCATCAATATGTAAAGAGGTCAGAATTACTTTTTTGCCCAAAAAAATCAAATTATACTTTCTTTTTAGAATATTGAGCAATCTCCATCCTGCCTCTCCTCTTTGAAATCCTAAAACGCCATGTCCACAATTAGCTTAGTACTTTTTTTGTAAGAATAATCTGCTGACTCCATTTCAATTCAGACTTCTTTTTTCTTGAACATTTCTGATGACATTCGGCTAGGTTCTCTGCTCGCTAGATTTTAGCAACGCTTTCAATACCGTTGATTTTGATATCTTGCTCAACATACTTCGCTCTCATAACTAATTATATCCAACAACGACTGACTGATTTCATAGTTACCTGCATGGCCGCCCATATAGATAGTCCTGCTCTTTTTGGTGTTATACTTCTGCCGGTGTACCTCAGGGTGGCGTCTTATCTCCTTAACTCTTCGCAATATTCATAAATTCAATTTCCAAAAAACTTATTTCTTTCTAACACCTCTATGCCGATGATTTGCAAGTTTATAGTTTGTGGATATTATCTAGGCTTCTATAGAAATCAAATCATAAATTTGTGTAAAACTAATCTAGTAAAGACCTCTGAAAATCTGCTATTTTACGTGAATTTTGGCCCTCTATAATACACTCATATATTAAAAAGTACACCAACCTTGCACATTTAATCGATATTCTGAATGATGACAATTTTTCTGAAAAACTTTTAAGGGTTAAACAATATCTCCATTCGGATTTGGATGCCGCTATTGCCAGTACTTGGCTTCAATTTGCGATTGAAGTGAGGCATACAGTCTGAGGGTTAACCCATCAAACACAGACCCAAGTCATTGTTGTTGGCAGCTCTAGGTTTATAGCATAATAATAAACAGCATAATCAGTTTTCTAATATTCCCACTGCTGGGACGCAGGCCTCTAGGAGAGGGAATGGGTCGTAATCCACCCCGTAGGTCCAATGTGGATTGGTGGGCCGTCTTTGAATTTTTAATTCTAGAACATTTTCTCAAAATGTTTTCCTTCACCGTTTCGAGAGCAGTGGTGATGAAATAAATTCCACAAAGTGTTTACGCCTGCGTTAATATCAAGAAGTGCAGTGTGCGTGTTTTGTTGTTTTTCCAAAGGACAAGGCGCCCGCGCCGTACTGAATGTGATTTTTTATTATTCGTCCACCTACATTTTTTTTACTGTGTCAAATTTTGGTCATCTTTGCAACTATCTCGCGCTTTGCTTATAAAATTGTAAAACCTGAGTAAAACCAAAATATATTACCATACCTCAATACGGGAGTTTCATTAAAGTTCCATTGAAACCTCAACACAGAGTAATACGTCTGGCTGTGTTTGAACCGCAACCTATAACTTGTAAGTCGGGGCTGATACCACTGGCCCACCTGAGTTGATGCCAAAGATATACTTGTCGCAGCTTCCTTAGTTTTTATTCAACGGCACTGCTATTCCAATAAGCGAGAAGGTTAAGAACTTAGGGGGATAAACAACCATCTTTCTTGGAGTCCCCAATTACAAGAGGTAGGTCGCAAAATATTTGCATCTGCCAAGTTCCTAAGATGGTTGCGTAACTTTCTGCCAACTACCAATAAACCGGAACTTGCACTTTTACTCCCCGTTCTTGACTACGCTGGTGACAGTTGTCTCGATCTCACTGAGGCACAACTTGATAAATTTGAGGGGTCAAAAGGTTTGCATACAATTTATAATTATTTAGCTTGCACAAATATGATCACATTGTTTAAAAACGAACTGTTTACCGATTATAGTACTCGATAACCTATTTTACTTACATCTTAAACTATATTTTAAGTATCTCAACTTCTACATAGCGAATAGAGATAGTTTTTTTTTATATATTTTGAATTAAATAATATAATTTATTTTTAGGGTCCCGTACCTCAAAATGAAAAAACGGAACCCTTATAGGATCACTTTTTTGTCTGTCTGTCTGTCAAGACCCTTTAACTCGGGAACGCGTACAGGTATCGAGTTGAAATTAAAACCATATGCTCAGGTCTGCGGTCCCTTGAAGCTGTGAAAAAATCAAACTTCTAAGTTAAGGATACGGCCGTTTACGTCTCAAAAAACGTATATTTCGATACTCTCAAAGGAATCAAAATTCATAGGGTACGTCATAAAAAAAATTTGGAATTCAGAAAAATCTTCGAGACTCCATTCGGGAATTGTAGTTTTTTTTTTTAATAATATATTCCACAACTACCACACAACGCCGTCTAGTCTCAAGCTAAGCAGAGCTTGTGTTATGAGTACTAGACAACTGATAAATATACTTATATATTTCTAAATACATACATATTATAGATAAATTACACCCAGACACAGAACAAATGATCGTGCTCATCACACAAACATTTGTCCTGGGTGGGAATCGAACCCACGACCTCCTGCACAGCAGTAAGGGCCACTAACCACTAGACAACAGGTCAGTCAATCGTTAAGTTTGAACCCTCAGTACGTGAGTCCGACTTGCACTTGCCCAGATTTTTTTTTAAACCATGCCTCAGCTTATTACACCCTAGCCGAGCCTAGAAATCGCCGTCTCCTTTCTGTTAAACTAAACCTTGACACATTTTTTTTTAACTCATTGAATGCCCGGGGCGCGGATCCACGCGAGACACAATCGCTTTTTAATTGTGTAATAACGCATAAATAACAAAGTATACACATTATATACAGCAAGTTATTTGACTTTAAATTAACCTTGTCATAAAATTCGAAATCAAACAAACTCAATAATTACACTTGTTTAAAATATATATTTTAAATTTTACAAATAAGTATTTGAATATTTAAAAAATAATTATTTAAAACTATACAACATGTAACATCATAAACGCACATCCTGAAAATAGTCTATTCAAAATCAACGACTGAATTGATTT
This sequence comes from Mythimna impura, assembly GCA_905147345.3. Lineage (NCBI taxonomy): Eukaryota > Metazoa > Arthropoda > Insecta > Lepidoptera > Noctuidae > Mythimna > Mythimna impura. The sequence continues at coordinate 3,609,179 of LR990352.1, forward strand.
CAGCTATTCTTAAAGTAGATCATATTTTTATACTAAAATAATTCTTGATTATTTTAGATTACATAAAATACCAAAAAGCCTAGAGATCATTTATAAAAATCAAGTATTTTTTTTTATTTTAACTGTGCATCAATAATCTTATTCTTAACTAAAAAGACTAATTGTACACCGTATCTATTAATGGACTTTCTAAAATTATTATCCTTTCCTAGAGAGGAGGCCTGAGTTTCAGCAGTGGGAACATTAAAAAGGCTGATTATTTTAGAATTATTAAGCAAACGGGGGCACCCCGACTCGGACAGAATAGGTTAGAGGGGGCTTAGTGAGCGAGCGAAGTAAACGAACAAACACCCCGCCATCCCCTTTATGATTATGTTAAACGTCCCAGAAGAGCATATTTGAGTACATAGTATTTTTGGTGGAACAACGATATATTTTGCAGTAGAAAACAAGAATAATTGAGGAATAGTAGTTACATACTAACCATAAAACCTGACTGACTTTTGATGTAAAATCAAAACTAAGTTAGAAATCTTTATATTTGCTCAATTTCTTTTTCCAGAAGACTTCCAGTCAGATATGACATTAGAATCAGGTTTTTTGTTGATCAATGCAAAACAAATTATATATTTCAAATTAATTACCAAAGTGACACCTTATAAGAACAAAAATCCGAAAAAAACAACACCCTCCATCCAAAAACAAAATCATGACCGAGAAAAACGGCAGCGGTGACAGTTTACTTGATTCCTTGTCAATAACAAATTGAAAACCTCATAAACTGAAACTACTGAAAGCCATAAGCCATGAGCCATATCTCTTAGACCAAACCCCGATGACACTGAATCTTAGGGCTATATTTCACCGGGACACCATGGCGGGGCGACCAATTGCGTCGCCATGGTGTCCGTAAGCACCAAACTAGACACCATACAAACATCAGAGTCGCTACACCACACTGAGACAGTATCAAAATGGACCTTAAGTGTACGCGTCCGTGCTAGTCGCGCCGCCAAATTGGTTGCGCAACCACACGGACACCAGGTAAGTAACTCTCTATAGAGCTGTATACATTTTGTTGGTAGCGGCAAATGGTCGCGCCGCCATGGGGTCCCGGTGAAATATAGCCCTTAATTATTACCTTATGAACTTTACTTTCCTGTCATCATTTAAAATAACATGCAGATTTGATTAGAGATTTGGTTTAGAATATAACAACTATGAAAATAATGATTTAGAATTCTTCGTCTCTATAGTCGCCAACCTCATGTCTATGTATCCGTCACCCACCCTAGCTTTTGACTTTGGATGCGTAAAGTTCGCGAATATCCTGCCTCGGGTGAATGGAAAGCCTTTGGGAATAATGGATGGGTTGATTGTCATGTTCCTTAGATTGTATGCTCCCTGAAACATGATAATTTATTGTTAGGCTTGTGCACAGACCTGTAAATCTCGGCATAACTATGGCCAAAAAGTAAAGTATTTTAGATTATGTTATGTGCTCAATCCATATCATATCATTTTGAGTATGTAATACTTTCGGTGGTAGAATTTAACTTTGCCTTAGGGTTTTTTTCATCTGCGAAAATGTTCGAAACAGTTACTGCCAACTGAAGGAGCACAGGAAGGTTTTATTCGGTAAAAGTCTGACATTTCCTCTCGCTCTTCCTACAGCGAGAGTAGTTAATGGATGATTTCCGAACTAAACAAGAGACCTTCCCTTTTATTAATAGAATGTAACCTTCCCTAGGCATCTCATCAAATATTGATTCCAGATTTTCGACGCACAACAAATACTCATTATCTCGTCTGCAATTGGTCATTAAAATTATGCACATATTGTTTTCCAATAAATTTTAATATGGTAATTACCGGTTTATGAGGACAGGTCGAGTTCAGGCCGCCTGCCCTCATGGCGGCTCCGAAGAACATGTCTTTCTCGGTCAGGTAACACCAGTTGAAGTGCATCTCGATAAAGCTGCGCTTGTACTGGTTGGTCAGGAGTTCAAAAAAGTATACGTCTATCTGTAAATGAGATAAATAAACCATTTATATGCACTTTTGAATTGTCAAGGTGTGTCAGTCACATAAAAAAAAATAAGCCAAGCTAAATCGTAATAGTTTCTAGAGCGTAGAACACTATGGAGAAGAACGTGCAAGAAACTCCAATAATACTCAATATTCAATCAATAAAAAGTTACAAACTTATGATTACACTTACATTGTTAACGTTGGAATTATACTTATTTATGTGAGAACTATGAAAAAAGACATGCACATAATAGTAAAAAAAAAACAACAACAAACACTTCAAATATACCACCCAGGATAGTTCTAGCAAGAGAACTGCAGGTTATGCGTCGCTAATTAATGATAAAGATTTTATAACACCTTTGTTGATGACTGCAGCACCCATGCATGCATGGGTTATAGATTCTGCAGCAACATCACATATAATTATGACGTCGCAAAAACAGATTTTGGAAAATGTTAGTTCAGGAAGTTGTTAGTATATTACTACTGCAAGTAATGACAAAATTGATTCCAAATTAAAAGGGGATGTTTTTGCCATGCAGCAATTAGTATTATGTCCATAATACTAATTGCTGTCGATGAGTAAGATGTGTCGTAATGGTTGCAGCGTTGTCTTCAATGAACAATGTTGTCAGTTTTTAAGCTATTGCATAGCTTCTATCGAGGGCCTTGAGCGCAGGGACCGAATCCAGAAATTCCGTAACGAAAATAAAACCTCACGCTCCCCACTCCGACGGGCACGGAGGTGTGGCTTGAAGGCCGACAGAGACCGAACACCTATTTTAGAAAAGTCGTTAACGACCTGTGTGGCGCATTGGTACAGCGTTCTACCTATGTTATCATCGTGCCTCGAGTTCAAATCTCGGTCAAACAAAATAGTCTTTTTGTATTATAATAGATTATAGTAATGTTCTATGATAACAACTGAACATACTACTTGTAGCAATTTATGAAGTAAACAAGAAAGAAAAAAAATTGTTTTCTTATCGGTCACCACGCTCAAAAAGTGTAACTTGAATTAATATCAAAGAAAAAGAAATACTGCATAAATAAAATAAATAAATAATTATAATTGCATAAGTTGATACAAAATGCTATGCAATAGTTCTACCGCGGCAGTCCCCGAGTGCCACATTTTTTTTTTTTAAATGATGTAACCTTAGCTAAGTAAATCATTGTTCAGACAGTACCGCTGAGACAGGGTTTATATGTTTTAGATCCTAAAGAAGGAATGTCCTTCAGATACTTCAAGTGCTCCTAGTGCATATAATTTGTGGCATAGAAGGTAAGGTCACTTGTATAGAACTCTGATGGACAAGTTGAAAAGCATAGTTATTGTTCTTTCATTTGGAAAAGTGAAAAAGGATCCATGTGTGGAATGCTGCCAGGGTAAACAGTGAGTCCAGAAGTTTCCAAAACGGAAACACAGTAAAAGAGCTACGAATTTATTGGAACTAGTGCATTCCGATTTAACGGGTCCTATTGAAGTTGAATCTTGAGGCAGAAACAGATATTATCTAATTTTTGTGGATGACTTTAGCCACAAAACATTTGGTTATGTGTTGAAATTAAAAAAACAAAATTTTCGCTAAATTTAACGAGTTCAGGGCGCTAGTTGAAAACTAAATTGGTAAGAAAGTTAAAAAGTTGCATAGCGATAACGAAACGGAATATACCAACAATGAATTTCAAAATTATTAAGAGGTTTATGAAATAGTTTATCAGACATCAGTGCAGCACAAGTCACAACAAAACGGGGTATCTGGGCGCAATATTCGCTTGGCGGTTGAGAAAGTGAGATGTATGGCTCACTGGGTTAGATAAAAGGTTCTGGGGAGAAGCCCTAGGACTCCTAAGTAGTTCAATCAGGTTTCAGGCTGGCTAAATTATCTTTTATTTTTGCTGTTAGATAGCCAAGTCACAGTAGCACCATCAAACATTAACAAATAACCCAAAAACGAACGACCATCAGATCCATTTCCCTAATCAGCATCAGCATAGACAACCAACGGTTTGTTGCACTTTCTTCAGTGCTGCCATATGAGAAGAATTGTTGAAATTGTTAAATTGTCAGCATACGAAATGTCTGGTCTATTACTACATGCTAAATACATAGAAGAACCTATAATCTCTTGATATTCAACATTCTCGTTCTTCTTCAAGGTTTCAAGTGAATGTTTGTTTCCACTGGTGTGCTCTCTGGTTCGCATTTTTGAATTTTTTCTAAGATCTTCTCATTACAAGATCTCTGAGAGAGACAAATTTATCATAGGCTAGAAATAGCCTTCTTCAAGTTGCAAACTAATACTGCTCTGTTGATCGCTTATGTGAGGTAACATATACAATGGTTGCTGGCTGAGCTTTTTTAAATATGGACCTCCTAAAGACCTCCCACATCAAACTTGACTTTTTTATCATAATGGATGAAATACTGAGTAAACTTATTAGAGATAACAAATTAGTTTTCGTTTTTGAGGACTTTAATATTGATTCACGCTTGTTTAGCAATGACTACTTCTGCACATGGCTTCCCTGGTAACTCATTAACTGCATTATCGTGTAAATGTCTACTAACTGCTCTATGTTTTAATTATATTTTCAACATATGTTTTTGCTTTTTATTACATTGCTTTTGCAATTTTTTTCTGTATTATTTACACTTTGACAGATTTATTTTTATTTTTATATTGCCTCTTTTTTTATAATGCGAATGTGTGAACACTGTTGACTCCGCGAATTCATTGATCAGTTTCTATTTCACTATACTTTTTATTATTATTGTTACGGACACGAGCATGTAATTTAGAATCACTAAATATAATCAACATTACGTCATTCATAGACGCGTAATGTATGTACATAGGCGCTGTACATAATAGAGAGCAAGCCTATCAGAGGCCAGACTATTGTCCAATCAGCTACTGGGATAGTATATAAGGCTATGTACTGAGTTCTTAGAAGTACATAATGCGGTTCTTAGAAGTAAATAGTACAGAAAAACCGTTAAGAATAATCTGGGTTTCTATTGGTAGATTACAATGGAGAAAATCACGCCACTATTGATGACCAATGGTGTGCTTGCCGTATGCAGGGGGTCGGGAGGTGAACGTCAGCCGGCCTCAACAGGATTAGGAAATAGACTAGAGGAAAAGGGACTCTCTCCCACGACTTGCGACCGGCTGAAAAAGTACTTAAGCTGCACTTTCGTTGAAGACGACGTTCTCTCTCTGCAGTTCGACTCGAAGCGTCACTGCGACAGTTTGTCTTGGCACCCTACGCTCCTGGAGCGGCCCTAGATTTCCAGATTTCCTAAGTTATCTAACGTATTAGAGTCAGTGAAGTATTGTAAAGTAACTGTGAACTATTTGTGAGTTAGCGTCACGCGTATGTACGTAAAGGACTCGATATTTACACGTGTTATGTGAAGTCTGTATTTTTATACGTGTTAAATAAATTGGCTGAGGCCTTTCAAGCGTGACCATTGTGTTGTGTAATTATTTACATCCTCTGCCCCCAACAGAGGAACTTTGGTCCTTCGAGAGCCGGATATTGGTCCTTTGGTAAGGAATATCGAGCGGCTTATTGTGCGTCTTTGGGGAGACGTGAAGAAATACAGTTGGGTGTCGAAGATTGAAGAAGGGAACGCTTCAAGCTCGAACAGGAACGCTGCAAGTAAGAATAGGAACGCGGCAAGTTACGTTTCGAAGAAACCTATTTTCAAGAAAGAAGAGGAAAGCTTTCAAGATTGAAAAGGAACGCTTCAAGTGGGAAAAGGAACGCAGCAAGTCACGTTACGAAGAATACCTATTCTGAAGATTGAAAAGGAACACAGGAACGCAGCAAGTCCGACCCAGTAGGTGCTTAGGATTGTCGCCACGTCGGGAACTTCGAGCCGCCAGCGTCGTGTCGAGCCGTCGTGTCAAGCCGTCGAGTCAAGCCGTCGTGTCGAGCTGCAGAGAGGGATCCACGGGTCCTTTACGCCGTCGCGTCAAGAACCTTTTAAGCGGGTGGACCGCGGCTCAGGTACGTGCCACCTAACGGTGTCAAAGGTGCGTGCCTGAGTTAACGCCGTTTCAAGGCGGTGCGACATATTGTGCGGTGTCGCCAACCAAACGTGGTTGAATAGCACTACTGCGCCTGTAAGGCTGCGCACGTTGCGAGGGCCGGACTGTAGGCACTGCCGAGGCAACCGGTCGTTCCCACCGGTTGCTGAGCACCTCGTAGCGCGTGTAGTTCTCTGCAGGGTAGTCCCCACCTTTCCATTTCCTGCACATTTTCCATCCCTGCCGGAGCATATCCCTCTCATAGGGCCCTCCGGTAGGTCTGATAGGGCCGCTAGGGCATTGATAGAGCTAGGGTGCCAAACGAGGAGGAAGGATGCCGACTACAAGAAGCCAGAAGAACGAAGATACGCAAGCCCGCGTGTTTGAAGACCCCCCCGCGTCACCGTCGTCCCGCGCGACAGTATTATCACGCGCTAACCCCCGCGTTACGATTCCCGCGTCTGTACCAGTTCCTGCAACAGTGCCTACGAACGCGCCGACAGCCGAGAACACTACGATGGATGCTATAACGTCAGCCGCCGCCGCGACCGCCATCCCAGCGCCCGCGCCCGCCGTTGATAGGATAAATAGTAGGTCGCCCGTCCAATCCGTACGATCGCGCCAATCCACCGCTAGTGCTGTACTGCGCATTAGGCAAGCAGAATTACATGCTGAGGAGCGCCTCGCCGCGATACGCCGCCAGGAATTGCAACTCGAAGCCGAGCTGGTTAAGAAGAGATTAGCGATAGATGTAGCTACCATTCGCGAGGAAACAGATCGAGATAGTGATATAGCCCAGGACGTCGCGGACACCGATAATCGAATCACGAATTGGCTGCAATGCGCGCAGCCTACGGGGGACGAGGAATTACCATCGCTGACTGCGATAGATCAAACGTCGTCAGCGATACGCGCACCCGCCCCGGTTCACATACGGGGGGAGGAAGCTGAGCGCGCCCGGGGTAGGCAGGAATTTACGAGGCCGCGTACGCCACAGTATGAGGAGCGAGAACGCGCGTACTTTCCGAGAGAGGAGCCGCCCCGCGTAGAGAATAAGGAGCCCCGCGAACCTAGGTTCCGATCACCGCCTAGGTCGCGACATAAATCTAAATCTCGATCTCGATCCCGAGATATCGATAAGCTAGCCGACGCGTTAAATAGGATGACACGTTATCGACCGCCGCCGCGTCAAGCGATAGAGTTGCCCATTTTCACGGGAGCGCCGCACGAGTGGTTGCTGTTCAAGTCAGCAATGCGAGACTCGACACGAGAGTATGGATTCTCACGAGGAGAGAACTTAGCGCGCCTACGCAACAGCCTGAAAGGTGAAGCGAGAGAGACCGTGTCCGCGCTACTTTGCACCGCTGCTGACCCCGCCGTGATAATGCATACACTCGAACAGTGTTACGGACGTCCCGAGATTATAATCGACAAGTCACTCGACGATTTAAGAAAATTACCGCGACTCGGTACGACGGCCGCTGAACTCAACGCGTTCGCGATAAAGCTGCAGAACATCGTCAGCGTGCTATCGTGTCTGGATGATAGGGGGTACCTACAAAACCCAATGCTGTCCAGACACGTGGTAGAGAAGCTCAGCCCACACATGCGCGCGCGTTGGTGTGATTACGCCCAAGAGCATGGTAGTCGCGTGGAAGCAGAGATCGTTACGCTGTCGCGCTACCTAATGAGGGAAGCTGATCGGGCCGTAAGATACGCGTACTCGTCGACCGTGACTACGACGTCAAAGGAAGCGACGCGTCAGCAAGCTCCCGCCAGAGCACAAGCGGTCATTAGGAGGAATAAAGCGCGCGTACCCGCAACGTACGCCGCCGCCGAGCGACCTGGCGAGGACGAGAGAGAGAGGGCTAAGAAGACGTGCTTGTGCTGTGGCGAGGGACATGCCACGCCAAGCTGCAAGAAACTTGGTGACATGACGGTCCAACAAAGATGGGAATGGGCCAAGGAAACTGGAGCATGTTTCAAATGTCTGGCGAGTAAACATCGTCGATTCAAGTGTACCGCGAGGAAGTGCGGAGAGCAGGAATGTCGTAGATCGCACCATAGGCTACTCCACACCGCCGACCGAACGTCGGACGCGGCTAGCGCCTCCACCGACTGTGGGACCAGGAGCGTGAGGGAAGAATCGGCGACCACCGCATCTGCCCATGCCGGCAGCGAGATAAGCGCGGTGTTACTCAAAGTGTGCCCAGTAACGTTGCGGGGGCCGGACGGCAAGGAAATAGAGACGCATGCGTTACTGGACGAGGGCTCCACTGTTACGCTACTCGACGAAGAGATAGCTAACGAAATGGGCGCGAAAGGAATTAAGCGAGCGTTACGCGTCCACGGGATTACGGCCACGCGACAAGAGAACGACAGTCGTTGCGTGGAAATAGGAATCAAGGGAAAACGCTCAGAGTGTTTTAACATACGCGCGCGTACTGTTAAACGCTTAAATATAACCGGTCAGACCGTGAAAGCGAGCTATCTACGCTGCGAACACATGAAACGTATACCTGCACGTGACGTGTGTTACGAGAATGCGAAGCCACGCCTATTGATAGGCGCCGATAATTGGCATTTGATAGTGTCTCGAACTTTACTCACGGGACGGCAGAACGAGCCAGCCGCTTCACTTACGCAGCTAGGATGGGTGGTACACGGAACGGTACCACGGCGCGTAACTGAATTCGAAGCGAGTAGCGGGACAGCATTGCACGTGCACCCACAGGAAATATCCAAGGATTGCGAAGAGTTAAAGGACCTCACCACATCGCATATCTCGATCGACGCTCAGGGGATAGTTTACCAGCCGAGAACAGTGCTGGCAGACGAACGGGCGCAGGATATTTTCACGAAGACTGCTCGGCTGGTCAACGGTCACCATGAGGTAGGATTGCCGTGGCGGAGTGATGAGCCACACCTACCACCGAGTCACGATATGACCTTTCGTAGACTCGACACCATTGAAAGGAAAATGGATAAGTCAGCTGACTTCAAAAAAGCACACGTGTCACAGGTCAATGACCTCAAGGAAAAAGGGTACGCGAGTAAAGTAGCCGATGACGCAACTCGGTCCGAAATGATACAACTGGAAAGCGACAGCAGATGGTCCACTGGTCCCCTCTTCCTGGGCGGACCAGAACACATCTGGCCAACGGAGATCGCGCAGGGAGAGGGGGGTGATGAGATCGTCGCGCACATAGCGCACATCACCAGCCTCGTCGACACGACTCGTTTTTCGTCCTACGAACGATTACTACGAACGACTGCGTATGTCCTGCTGTTCGTCGACAAATGCCGCAAACGCGCTACCCAGTTGACGTTGCGTCACAAGCAGGAGGCCGAGCTGCTACTGATAAGGGAGGCTCAGAGAGAGTGCTTTCCAGCGGAAATAGCGCGACTCGCTGTAGGTAGGAGAGTAGACAGGACCAGTCGACTCTACCGATTGGACCCGATTTTTCAAGACGACGTCATTCGTTTAAACGGTCGCATAAATGCCGCGAACGTTTCTCAAGATAGGAAGTGCCCACCCATCTTGGAAGGCAAACATCCGATGACGTCACTATATTTACGTCAGATTCACGAACGGGATCATCACGCGGGACGTGAATATATAGTGAACAAAGCGAGGGAACGCTTTTGGATTTTAAAGGTTCGACCGACAGTGCGCGCACTGATAAGAGATTGCGTGACATGTAAGCGACGAAGGAAGCCGCCAATACGGCCCGTCAAAGGGAACTTACCTATTGAACGATTGGACACCCACCTGCGGTCGTTCACCCGTTGTGGAGTAGACTGTTTCGGCCCAATGACAGTCACAATAGGAAGACGGCATGAAAAACGATGGGGTATGTTGTTCACCTGTCTTGTCACGCGAGCAATACATATAGAGTTGTTGCCAAGTTTGAACATCGATTCAGCTATATTAGCGCTAAGAAGAATGGCGGCTAGGCGCGGATGGCCTAAAACTATGATGTCCGATAACGGGACTAATTTTCGAGGAGCCGATGTTGAAATCCAACAGGCATATAAGCAGTGGGCGAATGACCTCAATGAATTCGCAATTAAGCAAGATATGGAATGGCGGTTCATTGACCCCGGGGCCCCAAATCAGGGCGGCGCGTGGGAGCGACTAATAAGAAGTGTAAAGTCGGCGTTGTCGGCCGTGTTGAAGGAACGCGCACCAAAGGAGGAGGTACTTGCCACGTTGCTAATCGAGATCGAGCACACCGTCAATTCGCGACCCCTCACACACGTAAGTGTTGAACCTGGCGACGAGGAGGCGCTCACGCCGAACCACTTCTTATTAGGCTCGGCTACTGGACTACCAACTACAGGGCAGTGCAACGTCGCCGATCGAAAGACATGGCGCGCAACACAGGCGCTAGCGGACAAGTTCTGGACTCGTTGGATAAACGAATACCTACCAACGTTGACACCGCGCGGCGACGTCCGAGATTCACGCACGCAACTCGCACCGGGGAATATAGTAGTCATTGCGGATGGTCAACTGCCGCGAAATGTATGGCCATATGGGAGGATAGTGCGCACCATACAAGGACCTGATGGTGTCATACGCAGCGCTGAGGTACAGACGCGTGGAGGCGTTTTCAGACGCCCAGTTAGAAGGCTCGTTGTCCTGGCCGATGGAAGTTAGGCTCGCGTTGCTACGCCGGGGGGAGGCTGTTACGGACACGAGCATGTAATTTAGAATCACTAAATATAATCAACATTACGTCATTCATAGACGCGTAATGTATGTACATAGGCGCTGTACATAATAGAGAGCAAGCCTATCAGAGGCCAGACTATTGTCCAATCAGCTACTGGGATAGTATATAAGGCTATGTACTGAGTTCTTAGAAGTACATAATGCGGTTCTTAGAAGTAAATAGTACAGAAAAACCGTTAAGAATAATCTGGGTTTCTATTGGTAGATTACAATGGAGAAAATCACGCCACTATTGATGACCAATGGTGTGCTTGCCGTATGCAGGGGGTCGGGAGGTGAACGTCAGCCGGCCTCAACAGGATTAGGAAATAGACTAGAGGAAAAGGGACTCTCTCCCACGACTTGCGACCGGCTGAAAAAGTACTTAAGCTGCACTTTCGTTGAAGACGACGTTCTCTCTCTGCAGTTCGACTCGAAGCGTCACTGCGACAGTTTGTCTTGGCACCCTACGCTCCTGGAGCGGCCCTAGATTTCCAGATTTCCTAAGTTATCTAACGTATTAGAGTCAGTGAAGTATTGTAAAGTAACTGTGAACTATTTGTGAGTTAGCGTCACGCGTATGTACGTAAAGGACTCGATATTTACACGTGTTATGTGAAGTCTGTATTTTTATACGTGTTAAATAAATTGGCTGAGGCCTTTCAAGCGTGACCATTGTGTTGTGTAATTATTTACATCCTCTGCCCCCAACAATTATGGTTTTTATAGTGCTTTTTTATATAATATTTCTCACACACCTATTAATACTGTAATATTGTAAAATCAATCATTTTTAAAAGAGTAACCATGGAGTTTCATGCCGGTTCTTTTCCATAGGAAACAATCAATTGGAGCCGTGCATTAGCTTCTGACTTTTTTATGGGCCCTTAAAAGCTTTTGTAAAATAAAAACATTTTGATTTTGATTATTTTTTGGATTTTGTTTTTTAGTAGATGTTGCTGTCAGCGATTAGACCCATAGATTTAAGTTTGTGTATAAGTTGTTTTACTTTTTTGGTAAACATTACAGTTTCTTTTTTTGACATTAACCCTCGCTTACCTTTTTTTTCCATTTAGATATAATGGAAAACTAGGCTTTTGTCAGGGTATTTTGGTACATAGGCAGAAAAGGAAATTGCGCGTCCGTGAGTGTTTCCACCATACTTGCAGGATACGAGTATACAACCATGAGCGTTATACTTTTTATTCTTTTTTTTACGTATAAACACTGATTTACATATTTTGCTTTGTATTCATTTATTTATTGCCAACTTATACTAACAGTTTACACCACACATAAATTATAGGCACATTAATGAATAGCGATAACACACAAAACATGTCGCAATAGTTTCCTACCAACCGGGGGTTGTCCTTGGATGCACTAGCATAGTGCGTACAGGGATAATCACCGGTTCGTACCACTTTCCATTAAAAGCGTCTAAAAGGGCCTCTGCGAGTTGGTTTCGGCTCCTCGTACGCCTTCCAAAGGTCCAGGACCTTAGGGTGCTGAGATAAATAAATGTAAAATTAAAATAATAATAAAAATATAATAATTATAATCATTATTTATAATTCATGGTCTAAAACTGTAAAAACCTACAGGACTGAAATGGGTCCAGGTCTTTGATCCTCCCAGACGAAGAATAGGTTTTTTGTACTTACATAAATGCTACTGTCGAAAGGTACGACGAGTTCGAGGTTGAGCCCAACGTAGTAGATAGGGTTTGCACGACCGTACCGCACCGACGTTAGGTTCGCGTATGCTAAGAACTTGGGGTTGAAGTACGTCAATTTAGGGTGCTCTACACTGATGTACGTTACCTAGAACAAGGAGAGCTTTTCAGTGCCGGAATCAAAAGTTGTGGCCACGATTCAGTTCATTTATTTTGAGTAGTTAGTTGATTTTATTTATCATGTTCTTTTCTATTCTTCTCTTTAACTTTGCAATTATTGTGAGTATGCGTGTCGAAGTAAATGACTTCTATTTTTTTTTTATAAAACTGTAGAAATCGAGTAGAGCTTAAGAAGTTCTGCTCTTCATCATATGATTAATAATGAATATTTTAGGTTCCTTCTATCAGGCAGAATCTTGATACTCCAAAATTTATTTGGCATAACACATTTGGCATAATCTTCTTTAATCGAATATTTTTAAGGCGTAAACAATTATTTAACACGGCTATTGTTTGGCCGAATGTTTGTGTCCGAATTAACAATAGCATAACCCGACACGGAGAGGTTAGGTTAGAAGGCTGGATCGTGCGTCTCTTTGGACCTGGACTGCGGTCCCAACTTCCACTTACAAAAATATTTGTTTGTGACTGGCCAGTTGGTCTAGTGGTTAGTGATCCTGACTGCTATGCTGGAGGTCGTAGGTTCGAACCCCACCCAAGACAAATGTTTGTGTGATGAGCACGATCATTTGTTCTGTGTCTGGGTGTAATTTATCAATATATAAGTATGTTTATCAGTTGTCTAGTATTTATAGCACAAGCTCTGCTTAGTTTGAAACTTTATGGCGTTGTGTGATAGTTGTGGAATATTATTATTTATTTTTGGGTGGAAGTTGGGACCACGGTCCTGGTCCAAAGAACCCCACGACCCAGAAGGCCAAGGTGGGATCGGAGTGAAGCGGAGCTCCAGTCTTAGCTTTTGTGTTTATTTTTTTTATAACCCCCCAAATATCCTGTATTATTCTTGTATGTCACAATATCCAGGCATTATTTTTCCCATAATAATCATGAGATGACACGCATGTCTTAGTATAAATATTTTGTAATTTATGTGACTGATTGATTAAACTCAGGTACTCGTCTCACAAAATTTGAGTCTTTCTTACTTCAATAAGTGAGACTCAGTGAGACGAGAACAACAGAATAAGCAGTTGTTTTGAACTCGTAGTGCAACAGTTTTAAATGTAACCTTATCACTCACCTTTTCAGAAACGCAATTGAAGTAAAACAAAGACAATATAAAGAAATAAACAACAATTATCTGATCAGCCATAGTCTAATGAACCGTACGCCTTGATAAAATTGAACAAAATACTTAACGAAAGTATCACCCAGTATTTTTTATATTACCCTCATTCTGTATCAAAACAAAAAAACATATTTACATCTGATTGAAAACATATTTTATGGTCTTTAAACATTCTAATTTGTTTGCGATTACGATCGAAAATCGAATAGGAGGTGGGTGAAAGAATTATTAACATAATCATGTATCCAAATATAGAAAATGTTGATTAGGTTTTCCATTATAATAATAACAAATAATATAATTATCTATTCAAGATAATTATATTATTTGTTATTATTTTGTGCAGTTTACATAAATGCTTTGTTCCACAATCAATTTAACGCTACATACATTTCGTAACCCAAACACTTCGCAATAGGTGTTCCGTAGCTGTCTAAATTAATGAGAATCTTAAAAAGACAGTGCGCTATTTTAATACCAAAAAGTAGTAAAGAAACCGCGATTCTCGAAGACGCAACAGCGATGGTAATTTTGCTTTTTAACCGACTTCAAAACGGAGGAGGTTCTATGTTCGGCTGAATGTATTTTTTTTTTCTCCAAAGATATCAGTGGTATAAAAAATAGGTCTACCTTTTATGGCAGAACTTTTTATGTCATAATATTATTTTGCAAAACAACGGACAGCATAAATTTCATTTCGCAGAAAATCATTTCGCATACACTCATTTGTCATACATTCAAAACAAAACAAAAAAAAAAAGAAACAGAATCATCTTTAGGCATAAATTTCATATCCATAATAATTAAAAAGCAGAACCATCATATCGCAGAAAATTCAGTCAGAATCGTTTTTTGACATACATATTTTATCGATAGTTATTAGCCGCGGTGATAATTAGTATTATCAAAACGGTAACCTAAATATTAATTACAAAACACTGACGGCTTGAATAGGGTCGACGGAGGCCCTCCTATTTCTGGGTGGTTTAAAAAAAAATTGTCGGGGTACCCTAAAATTCCGAGCTCGCTACGCTCGCTCATGGCCATGTGCCATTACATGATATTCAAGACATTCGATAGCACTTTTGCCGACCATTCCATTTTAGATACATTGCACGTAGATTATCTAACTATTCGATATCATAAATTTACGTTATTTTAATTTTCAGTTTTATGCGGGGTTACCATGACGTTCAAAGTAAGACTGTTTCATTTTTATTTCAGTGTGGGTAAGAGACAGAGCTATACAGGTTGTCTAGCGCCATCTCTTACCCACACTGGAAATAAGAATGAAACAATCTTACTTTAAACGTCATGGTCATTCGATATATAGGTTTTTGACAAAAAGAAAGAAATAAAGAAAGAAAAATGTTTTATTTGGCACGCATGGATACACATACTATAAAAACAAAATTTAAGAAAAAAAAAACTGACACAATGTGTGTCTCACGGCTGTGCCAAATAGGTCGAGTTCAGCAAAAATGCCAGACAACTACATGTAGTCAGTGGTAGTTACAAGTTCTACAACTAAGAAATTTTAGACACTTTAGCATTGGTAGACTGCAACTGCACCTTTGTCCCTGACTGTACATGTAATCGTACATAATTCTGTGTGCATAACAAAAATCAGTTTTGAGCGACTCAACCTCAACACGCCGGCATCATTGCGCGTAGTACTTGCATACATAAATGTACTATGCCTTGGGCAGCTAAGCACCACGGACGAATTGCAATTAGAGTAAAATATTAAAAGAAAAGAAAAAGTTGTTGTTAAATTCGAGTACTTTGAAAAAAGATCACGATCAGATAATGCATGTGTAATGTAACGTTATCAGTAAAGTGATTTAGAACAAGGAATTGAAAATAGATATATGTATATAGGCAGAAGGTGAGTGTCGCTTGATCATAGCAATTACTACTATGAATCTAATTGTATATACTTTGTAAATGTGAGTACCATGGAGCTATTTTATGGTTTTTAGGTTACTATTGGATTTCTTTGACATAAATGAGCATGGCAGTTGAGAGTTTGTCATGCTCACTCAAATGTCTCACTGATGGTGGCGCGTGTGTTGGATCATTCGGTTCCGGTTTGAGCTGAGTGGTGCTAATATTCGCGTCAGGTCCGTGAACGGGTGCTGTCAGTTGAGACTGGTCATCTCTTAGCTGGCAGTTGCTATTTTAATATCTATATTTAGTTTTTATTTTTACATTATTGACATTGTTCTCACATGATAGCGACAAGAAACATTTAACAGAGATATTTGTAATTGCAAAACATGATTGAAAAGAGTGTCCATGGAGTTTCTTGCACATTCTTCTCCATAGAGATCTACGCTTTGGAATGTACAATTAGCATCATTTTTTCTGACTGACTGACTTCTTGACATTTCAAAAGTGCCTGTAAATGGTTTATTTGAAATAAATGCTTTTGAATCTTTGAATCTTGAATCTTGAATCTATATATATTTTTTTTAGTTGCTTGTCACAATGACTACCATGTATGTCACCAGGATAGGTGGCGACGACGATGACAACTAATGCAAGTGCCGGACGCAAGTAAGCCAGACACGTAGGGGTAGGTAACCAAAAAAAAACCTCTAAACACAGTAATATTATTATTATTATTTATAGTTTACTATTTCTCAGAACCCCGGGGGTCCTGGACCTTTGGAAGGCATAAGAGGGTCCGAAACCAACTCGCAGAGGCCACTTTGACAATTTTAGTGGAATATGGTACCAACCGACGATTATCCCTGTATGCGCTATGCTAGTTAGTGCACTCAAAGACAATCCCCGGGTAGTGGAAAACTTTTGCGACATATGGAAAACAAAGATATAGGGCTATGGTTTTGGGAGGCTCAAGTGGACTGGTTACCAAGAGCTATGTTAAGACTATGGCCCCTGCCTGAACAATGCTATGATAAAAAAGGCAGGGGGCGACTTGCACACTCAATAAATGGGCCCCCAAAAACGGTCGCTAACACAAAGTGATGTAGCAACAAGAGGACAACATATCCTGAGGTGCTTGAGGAGTGGAGATGTATACCACGGCTATCAAGACAATCCTGGAAGAACGGCCAAAATACATCCTTCTCCCGAGCATGTTTGCTCTTGCGAATCTCTACTCAAACCAGCCAATAAAGGCAAGAGAGAGGTGAGAGCTCTGTTCCTCGTCAGTGTTTACTACGGCCGGCCAAAAAAGGCAAGCCGGAAACGAAGAACAAGAATTCTCCCGAGAGATCGGGCCCGTGGCGTCGCTAATGCCAAACAGTTCGCCACAAAACTGCCCTGCGGATGTAGCGACATCTATGGCGTCACATAAGAACTAATCCTGCATCGCGCAATCAAAGTTCTCCGCGCGATTAGAACATATAGAACAGCCCGAAATCATCTATCGGGCAATAGCCCACCAGACATAACACCCGTCTGGTTGGAGGATCCTCCCTTTTCAACGGAGGTATGTGGGGCTTTACTCTCTGTTCCACATACCCCTAAAATGGTGACCCTCGACAAAGAACGTCAGCGCAGCCTTCGTGCAGCTACTACTTCGTGACGTCATCATCACTTCCTCAAGCTTTCGAGCAGCGAGCCATACAGCCAGCACCCACGGCTTTAAAGGGTATCCTGACCACCAGCATGCCTACCTGGTCATACCTGGTCATCACCCTCAGCCTCATCAGCGACCTTGGCGAAGCACACTGCACCTTCGGCCAGTCATACGAAGAGCTACGAAGAACCTCTCCTGGTCGACGCCAGCAGTCAAGCCGTACGTCGCACAGCACCGCTCCGACTCACTGGAGCCAGCAGCACTACTCCGACTCACTGGAGCCTGCAGCATCATCCCGACTCACTGGGACATCATCACCCCGACTCACTGGGGCACCATCCCGACTCACTGGGACAGCACCACCCCGACTCACTGGGGCATCATCCCGACTCACTGGGACATCATCACCCCAACTCACTGGGGCATCATCCCGACTCACTGGGATAGCACCACCCCGACTCACTGGGGCATCACCGCAGACAGTTCTGACTCACCGAGAACTATGCGGCATTCGGTTCCGACCCACTGGAATCAACCTACCACTGGCCTAGCACGCATCAAGAAGCATCAAGAACCATCGATCTCCGATCTCTGGAGGGGAGTGATGTAGAGACATCTATGGCGTCACATAAGAACTAATCCTGCATCGCGCAATCAAAGTTCTCCGCGCGATTAGAACATATAGAACAGCCCGAAATCATCTATCGGGCAGCAGCCCGCCAGACATAACATCCCGTCTGGTTAAAGGATCCTTCCTTTTCAACTGAGTTATGTGGGGCTTTACTCTCTGTTCCACATACCCCCACACGGATATTATTAATATTAAAATACTAAGTGAGTAACGTGTGCTTTGTTTCCTACAGGTCTTCCAACCACGAGGGAACGTAAAGTGTTGCGAATGACACATTAATACCTCCGGGCCGTGGACATAACTAAATTAAATGTGCAGTCAATGGTGCCCAGGGAATCTTCACCATCCACATATTGTGGTTATGTATAACCTATTTTATATTTCCTTGCAAAATATTCCACACAGCAGAATAAAAACCTACCGTAGTTAAAATTCACTGTAGGTGGTATATATAAATGAGACATTAAGAGTGACCAAATCCATACTCTTAATGGTGGCGGAATATTATTCCATACCTTAGAAGCAGCGTATCGCACAAAGCCTGGGCGTGCATTCCCGTCTACTAGCCATCCAGCTGAGCTTGTCGTATAAATACCTTGGTTTTTTAATTTTGACAACACCTAAAAGAAGACATGCTAAATGCAACTTACGCCTTGACTTTATTTTCAAAATAAAATGTTTATTAGGAAAGGGGGTAACATGACTTCTAGGTGGAACTGAATAACAAAAACGTGCGCATGCGTTTTAGACTCTTTGTACAAGTCTATCGGTATGAGCCAGTAAGCGTGGGCCGTAAACCGTATCAGCGTAATTTAATTTAGAGAGAACAAGGGTTTTGACTAGCTGCTCGCGAAGCTTTCCAGACAAGAAGGTTCTCATTTAATACAGCAGTTTCAGGCGATAGAAACAATTTCATAACAAGCTGCCAAAGGCGGTAACTGAACGTAAAAACTCATATTAAGCGTGTCCTCACCAAAAAAGCGTATTAAAAGATTAAAGACTATGTCGAAGACACGCTTGTTTGGCAATGACTACTTTTGCACATGTGGTCCCCTGGTAACTCATTAATATTGTGTCTATTAACTGCTCCACCTTTGTTTTATTTATTTTTTTCTAACACATTGCATTGTATTTCTAATTATTTATTTTTTCTTGCTTTTTTATTTAGCCTCTCTATTATAATGTGAATGTAAGAACACTGCAGACTCCAAATTCTTAGATTACTTCCAATTACAACTCACTTTTTATTATGATTTTGTATTATGCTCTTGGGCACAATATTGACTGGTCTACACTGTCCTTACATAATATCTATTTAATACTGTAATATGGAAATATTGTAACATCAACCCTTTTTTTTAAAGAGTAACCATGGAGTTTCTTGCCGGTTCTCCTCTATAGGAAACGGCCAATTTGGAATCGTGCACTAGCTTCAGACGTTTTATAAGTGCCCATGTAGGCCTATGTGAAATAAAAATATTTGTATTTTTATTGAAATTTTTTTTTGGGATTTTAATTTTTTTATTGTACATTTTTTTTTTATTGGAAGCAAAAATTCAAACTAAATATTTACACTCTAAATAAATTTAAAATTCGTTTTTTAAATATTTTTGTTCTATCATATTCGACTAAATAGATTTTGTGTTTTATAAGTGGTATTTAATTTTATATGTTTTATATCTAAAAAATTATGTTCAATGTACATTATGCTTATAAAAATTAGTTATTCGAAACTTATATCAATCATTTATTATTTTAACTGATCGTCATATCAAATAATATTATAGATTTAGTTGTTATATCTTGTAAATATTAGAGATTTTGTGATCTTATCATATATTACTTACCTTCAAATATTTAAGAACTATAAATAAAGACAAAACTCCATTAAAGACCCGTTAACAACAACATAGCGGAAATCGAATAATTAAGACATGCAAATTGGCCCCGGAAATTGTCTGTTCACAAATTGATCGTTATCATATCAGCTCATAATTGTTAAGCTAGGTTATCTATAAATAGAGATACTTCTAGGACGAGCTGGAGATGACTATGACAGTAAGCAATAAAGTGGTGGACATTCCACCCATACGCACAACACGTTTAGGTTATAACACATTCATTGTGCGTACAGCTGAGGAGTGGAATTCCTTTCTTTAAGTCAAGAGTGAATAGGTTACTTCTAGGCAAATGTGCTCAATCTTCGACCACATCGTTTCTTTCCATCAATGAAGTTAATGATCAAGCGTAAGCCTATCAATAATAAAAAATAAATAAAAAAGGACAACAACAAATAGTAATATCTTCAACAATGTCACAAGTTTATCTATTATGTTTACTTTTTTATATAAAAAGTAATATTTCATAAATAAAATAAAAAATATATTACTTAGGAAGTCGAACTACACATATACTGTCGACTATGACATATCATAGTCCTGATATCCAGTTGATACCCGTACGAAACGATGCTTGGTGAAGCGTCAATGCCTTTTCTTAAGGTGTATATATTTTTAGAGAATAAATAATATAAATTAGTTACCTTTCCCGCATTCTCTAAGTTAATTGAGTCTCTGTTGAGGATTTCATTCACCAATAAAACTGCTTTAAAAATTCCAATTTTCTAATGTATGCAGATGACATAAAAGTTTACAGGTCATGTAAAAATATGCAAGATTGCGCGCTATTGCAAGATGATTTAAATAGGCTTTATGTTTACTGCACTAAAAATAAGCTTTTTCTCAGTCTTCCAAAATGCCATACCATTACATTTACTAAAAATAAGAAAATTATACATCACAATTATTTTATTAATAGCGCACGCTTGAGCAGTGTTGCAGCCGTCCGAGACTTGGGTGTCACACTGGATTCACGTTTGCATTTTGACATCCATGTTGACAACATCACTACATAGTATAAAATAAAGTCGCTTTTCGTGTCTGTCTGTCCCTATGTATGCTTAGATCTTTAGAAATACGCAACGGATTTTGATGAAGTTTTTTTTAATAGATAGAGTGATTCAAGAGGAAGGTTTATGTATATAATGCATTCATAATAAAGAAGAGAAACACTGATAATTTTAGATGTTTCTAATGTGATGTCGTAAATAAACAATTTTTTTTGTGCTTACATTGCAAACGCTGGCTGAACTCTACGATTTATATCAAAATAGTGTACTACAGTATTGTTCACATTAAAAAGGTCTACAAAAAAGTCCGCGACGGTATATGTCCATCTCTTAGGGCTAACCCACAATAACCATTTTTTATCCTTTACTTTTTACGATAAATAATGGCTTATTTACGAAACAATTTTAAGCAATACAGCATTAATCTTTATCCAATTAAGTACCTTAAATAAAATGTGCATTTAATATAGATCAATATAGCCCTTTACAGCGTGTAATTTAAATGAATATTTTCGAAGATATTACAGATTTAAAATGCAAGGAACTAGCGGTTGCGGTAAATAACTTGATTCTACGTTTGTTACCTCAGAACTCCGTCGTTTATGGACCGACTTGCAACATTTTTTTTTCCCTAATAGGATATGCTTTCAGATTGGTCCTATTTTTTTCAAAATCCAGTTCTGATGATGGGATCCATAAGGAATCGAGGGAACTTCTCAAATATTCTAGGCAACTATATAATGATTTTAGTATTTTCATCGAGAACTTAAGCATTTACAGTCAAAAAGTAACATTTGATGAAGTGGAACTGATGAAAAAGACCAGAAATGGCCAACGGAACTTCACCCCTACATAGATATCACAATGAAGATAGTTAAGTAACTATGACAATAAATATAAATAAATGGTTCTGAATAGTTACGAGTATGTTGAAAATGGTAAAAAGTGATCTGATGATGATGATGGAGCTAGAAGATAGGCACTGGAACTCCGTAATTAATTAATGTAACCTAGCCGTGTTTGGGCTTATTAGAATTGTCATAAGATGCATTTTGGCTATAAGGTACTATCGAACTGACCTGATAATGGGGCTGGGAAGTGGATAGGGACTTCATAATAAAATAATGTATCCTAGCAGTGTTTGGGTTAAATCGAATTGTCCATAGAAATAGGTACAAAAAACAACTAAAAAGTGTGAAATAAAAATTTATTTACAAAAAAAAAATAACCAACTTCACCACAAAAAACAAAACACTAAAACGATCAAAATAACTTTAATTTCGGAAGTCAGTGTTAAATAAGAAGCAGACAATACCAGAAACACTGAATTCCTAAATTAAAGTTATTTTGATCGTTTTAGTGTTTTGTTTTTAGGGTTCCGTACCTAAAAAGGAAAAAAACGGAACCCTTATAGGATCACTTTGTTTTTAGTCGGTC
Organism: Mythimna impura; assembly: GCA_905147345.3. NCBI lineage: Eukaryota > Metazoa > Arthropoda > Insecta > Lepidoptera > Noctuidae > Mythimna > Mythimna impura. The sequence goes on from LR990352.1 coordinate 3,631,483, forward strand.
TGTCTGTCAAGACCCTTTATCTCGGAAACGCATAGAGGTATCGAGCTGAAATTAAAACCATATACTCAGGTCTGCGGTCCCTTGAAGCTGTGAAAAAATCAAACTTCTGAGCTAACGAAAAAAAAAGATACAGACGTTTATGTCTATTTTTACGTATATTTCGACACTCTCAAGGGAATCAAAATTCATAGAGTACTTCCCGTTGACCTAGAATCCTGAAATTTGGCATGAAGCAAGGTCTAATAGCACAAATATAGAAAAAAAATTGAAAACTGTAAATTTGTAGTTACGTCACAAAAAAAACTTTTTTTGCTATTCGGAAAAATCTTCGTAACTCAATTTTGGAATTGAACTGTTTTCATAGCACCCTCAGTGCGTGCCACTTGCCCACTTTTTATAATGAAGTCGGTTATTTTTTTTTTGTAAAAAGTTTTTTGCTACAGAATTTGTTAATTCTTTGAACCCGTCTGGACTCCCTCCTCATAAAATGGTGTTCAAAATAGGTTGTCCTGTTATTTTATTAAAAAACCTGAATCCATCTAAACTTTGCAATGGCACGAGTTTGCTGGTAAAATCACCAAAAACTGTCATAATAGAGTGCACAATACTCACTGGATGTGGTACCGGAGATGTGTGTCCATGGAGTTTCTTGCACATTCTTCTTCATAATGTTTTTTTTTAGGTGGGAAAATCATCTAATGACAAATCTCGCTCTTGGGCGGAGCGGGAGATAGTTTCAGACTTTTACTGACTAAAAACTCACTCCTGTTCCTTCTTTGCCTTCGTCCCAGGGCCCCGGGTTTCACTTTCAAACTACCCGTGGACCCAGTAGGCTTCGACCCTGCTGGGCCCCTCCGATTTGCTGATATCTCCCTGAGGCGCGCGTGGAACAATACGCATCGTCGACGACTTGGTCTCGGTCCGGACGGTTACCGGACGGTCGCCATCCGGAAGCCCGCGCCTACGGTGGCCGGAAATCGGGATCGGAATCCCGACGGCGGTTGGGGCGTGAGGACCGTTGCCTCACGCGATCGGCCGCCTCTTTTGCCAGCATTATGCTTCGCAGAAGGAGGCGACCGCCTGCCACTCCTCCTCGCTCCGGACCATGGCCTGTACCAAGACCGAGAGATCGCCACCGCCGATCGCCCCCACGAGGACACGGCGTTGCTCTGTCCAAGCGGGGCACACCTCCACCGTGTGCTCCATCGTGTCCTCCGGGTGGGTCGCCAGTAGGTACTAATTATACTACAGAATGTCTTTGTGTACAATGTTCACAGCTTTTTTTTTTGTCATTAGATAATACAAACATGTTTCCTTTTGAGGTTACTCTTGAAAGAGCGACATATCATTGGCCATGTGAAAAACACTAAACGATCATTAACGTTGCAACGTTGAAAGTTTGACCCTGCGATTTATTATTGGTCATTGCAAAAGATATCTTTACTTGCCGCTGTGGGGACCGCCCCGGCTTCGCATGGGTGCAATGCTGATCAAAACCGCATCAAAAGCCGTTGCGTAGTTTTAAAGATCTTCTTCTTCTCTGTCGGTACACTCTTGCCAGTGTGGTCGTGGTCATCACTGTGAATCACGATGAGTGATCATCTTGGTAACACGGTGCAATTCATCGCGGACTGCAGCTTTCCGAGTACATTCATAAACCGAGCACTTAGTTGCAACTTTATCTGGGCTGTCCATCTCATTAGTGATCTACCACGTGGCCTGATGCCCTCAACTTTGCCCTGCTGCACTACGAGAAGCTCTATGGAGTCATTACCACGACGAGATACATGGCCGAAGAAATTCAAAATGCGCGACTGCACTGTGGATGATAGGCGCTGTCTGATCTAAGCGTACATAGGGACAAACAGCGGGAAGCAACTTTGTTTTATACTATGAAGTGATCAGCATTGCACCCGTGCGAAGCCGGGGCGGGTCGCTAGTTTAATATAGATCAATATAGCCCTTTACAGCGTGTAATTTAAATGAATATTTTCGAAGATATTACAGATTTAAAATGCAAGGAACTAGCGGTTGCGGTAAATAACTTGATTCTACGTTTGTTACCTCAGAACTCCGTCGTTTATGGACCGACTTGCAACATTTTTTTTTCCCTAATAGGATATGCTTTCAGATTGGTCCTATTTTTTTCAAAATCCAGTTCTGATGATGGGATCCATAAGGAATCGAGGGAACTTCTCAAATATTCTAGGCAACTATATAATGATTTTAGTATTTTCATCGAGAACTTAAGCATTTACAGTCAAAAAGTAACATTTGATGAAGTGGAACTGATGAAAAAGACCAGAAATGGCCAACGGAACTTCACCCCTACATAGATATCACAATGAAGATAGTTAAGTAACTATGACAATGAATATAAATAAATGGTTCTGAATAGTTACGAGTATGTTGAAAATGGTAGCATCAAAGTGATCTGATGATGATGATGGAGCTAGAAGATAGGCACTGGAACTCCGTAATTAATTAATGTAACCTAGCCGTGTTTGGGCTTATTAGAATTGTCATAAGATGCATTTTGGCTATAAGGTACTATCGAACTGACCTGATAATGGGGCTGGGAAGTGGATAGGGACTTCATAATAAAATAATGTATCCTAGCAGTGTTTGGGTTAAATCGAATTGTCCATAGAAATAGGTACAAAAAACAACTAAAAAGTGTGAAATAAAAATTTATTTACAAAAAAAAAATAACCAACTTCACCACAAAAAACAAAACACTAAAACGATCAAAATAACTTTAATTTCGGAAGTCAGTGTTAAATAAGAAGCAGACAATACCAGAAACACTGAATTCCTAAATTAAAGTTATTTTGATCGTTTTAGTGTTTTGTTTTTAGGGTTCCGTACCTAAAAAGGAAAAAAACGGAACCCTTATAGGATCACTTTGTTTTTAGTCGGTCTGTCTGTCAAGACCCTTTATCTCGGAAACGCATAGAGGTATCGAGCTGAAATTAAAACCATATACTCAGGTCTGCGGTCCCTTGAAGCTGTGAAAAAATCAAACTTCTGAGCTAACGAAAAAAAAAGATACAGACGTTTATGTCTATTTTTACGTATATTTCGACACTCTCAAGGGAATCAAAATTCATAGAGTACTTCCCGTTGACCTAGAATCCTGAAATTTGGCATGAAGCAAGGTCTAATAGCACAAATATAGAAAAAAAAATTGAAAACTGTAAATTTGTAGTTACGTCACAAAAAAAACTTTTTTTGCTATTCGGAAAAATCTTCGTAACTCAATTTTGGAATTGAACTGTTTTCATAGCACCCTCAGTGCGTGCCACTTGCCCACTTTTTATAATGAAGTCGGTTATTTTTTTTTTGTAAAAAGTTTTTTGCTACAGAATTTGTTAATTCTTTGAACCCGTCTGGACTCCCTCCTCATAAAATGGTGTTCAAAATAGGTTGTCCTGTTATTTTATTAAAAAACCTGAATCCATCTAAACTTTGCAATGGCACGAGTTTGCTGGTAAAATCACCAAAAACTGTCATAATAGAGTGCACAATACTCACTGGATGTGGTACCGGAGATGTGTGTCCATGGAGTTTCTTGCACATTCTTCTTCATAATGTTTTTTTTTAGGTGGGAAAATCATCTAATGACAAATCTCGCTCTTGGGCGGAGCGGGAGATAGTTTCAGACTTTTACTGACTAAAAACTCACTCCTGTTCCTTCTTTGCCTTCGTCCCAGGGCCCCGGGTTTCACTTTCAAACTACCCGTGGACCCAGTAGGCTTCGACCCTGCTGGGCCCCTCCGATTTGCTGATATCTCCCTGAGGCGCGCGTGGAACAATACGCATCGTCGACGACTTGGTCTCGGTCCGGACGGTTACCGGACGGTCGCCATCCGGAAGCCCGCGCCTACGGTGGCCGGAAATCGGGATCGGAATCCCGACGGCGGTTGGGGCGTGAGGACCGTTGCCTCACGCGATCGGCCGCCTCTTTTGCCAGCATTATGCTTCGCAGAAGGAGGCGACCGCCTGCCACTCCTCCTCGCTCCGGACCATGGCCTGTACCAAGACCGAGAGATCGCCACCGCCGATCGCCCCCACGAGGACACGGCGTTGCTCTGTCCAAGCGGGGCACACCTCCACCGTGTGCTCCATCGTGTCCTCCGGGTGGGTCGCCAGTAGGTACTAATTATACTACAGAATGTCTTTGTGTACAATGTTCACAGCTTTTTTTTTGTCATTAGATAATACAAACATGTTTCCTTTTGAGGTTACTCTTGAAAGAGCGACATATCATTGGCCATGTGAAAAACACTAAACGATCATTAACGTTGCAACGTTGAAAGTTTGACCCTGCGATTTATTATTGGTCATTGCAAAAGATATCTTTACTTGCCGCTGTGGGGACCGCCCCGGCTTCGCATGGGTGCAATGCTGATCAAAACCGCATCAAAAGCCGTTGCGTAGTTTTAAAGATCTTCTTCTTCTCTGTCGGTACACTCTTGCCAGTGTGGTCGTGGTCATCACTGTGAATCACGATGAGTGATCATCTTGGTAACACGGTGCAATTCATCGCGGACTGCAGCTTTCCGAGTACATTCATAAACCGAGCACTTAGTTGCAACTTTATCTGGGCTGTCCATCTCATTAGTGATCTACCACGTGGCCTGATGCCCTCAACTTTGCCCTGCTGCACTACGAGAAGCTCTATGGAGTCATTACCACGACGAGATACATGGCCGAAGAAATTCAAAATGCGCGACTGCACTGTGGATGATAGGCGCTGTCTGATCTAAGCGTACATAGGGACAAACAGCGGGAAGCAACTTTGTTTTATACTATGAAGTGATCAGCATTGCACCCGTGCGAAGCCGGGGCGGGTCGCTAGTAGTGAATAAAGCGTATCGGATGTATGGGTTCGTCATGAGATCATCTAATGACTTTTTGCGGCCCTCTACGTTCTTAGTGTTATATAAAACTTTGGTACGATCCCAGTTAGAATATGCCATTCAAATCTGGAACCCTTTCTACGAAAAATATTGCTCCAGGTTGGAAATGGTACAAAAAAAGTTTATGCGGTCTATGAACTATAAATGCTTTAATTCAAAGGTTCCATATGTGCAGTTACTGAAGCGATATGGTGTTCTAAGTTTGGAGTCCAGGAGGCAGCTTCTGAGTGTAATGACACTGCATGGCTTATGTAACAATAAATTCGACTGCATTGAACTTACTAATCAGTTATGTTATAGAGTGTCCAGAACTGTTTTACAACGAGGGGTGCGCGTGCCCCGACTATTTCACACTGGCATGTGCAAATCTAATGCTGGCGTGCGCGCACCTCTTCGTCACCTTGTTGAAACATACAACACTCATTTTATGGAGCTTGACATATTTGCTCTCTCTAACCGGTTGTTTAAAAAAAAGCTATAGATATTTTGTCCAAAAAGCTGTTATAAGGAGAAATATAAATAGGAATAAATTAATTTGAACTGAATTAAATAGAAATTAATCAAATGAAATAACAATTAAACTGAATTGAGCAGACGTTAATTCTAATTAAATAATATAAATGGTATAAATTAAATTGTATATTGTATTGAATTAAAATAAATAATGTTGAATTAAATTGAATTATAATAAATTGCACTGAATTGAATGAAATAAAAATATTTATGTAAATTAAATGAAATGAATAATAATGTAATTGAATTATATACTATATTAATTATGATTATAGAAATTAGTTTGTTATACATGAATCTATCGCAGAAGGCACTGTACTCTGTAAACTCTTACCACAGTCCTTCACTTCTTTTATTCAAATGTCAAGATGTGGACATTGGTGTGGGTTACATGTTTGTGCATCTAGTTTTAAGGATTTTTTTTGTATTTCTCTAGCATGTAACTGTTTTTTGTCCCCAATAAAATAAAATAAAATAATACCTACGACCGCAGCGCCCAATGGTTGACGTATCGAATGCTTTCTTGAGACGCTCGCGAAAGACCGATAGAGGGCGTCTACCCGCTAAAAAGTAGTGTGTCCGCTCCGCAAGATTCGACATTGCGTCGAATAAAAACCGCTCCGCGATATAAATCCCATATATGTTGAAAACCTGAGAATTCTCGTGTAATAAGTGTATCTGCTACTGTGAGACATTGAGACCTTATAGTGCAGTGTTGGTTTCACGAGTTCTGACCAGCCCACCGGTGGATGAATCCAGATTAGCTCGCCGGCACACACCGACCACGCATCCGTGAACGAGGCGCATTCCTACCTGCAAGTGGGGTCCCTGGATTAGCAAGGTACGTGGGCATTGATGTTGCAATCGACGTTGTTGGGAATTGGTGTCTCAGGGAATCGTCAACAGGGATTTAATTTTGTGTTATATAAATTTAATTTCACCGCCACATTGGTCGTCTTAAAACACCACCCTTCTTAGATGAGGCTATTTACACGTCTCACCAATGCTGTTAAACACTTTTCAATACACTTACGCGAAAACCCGCTCTTATCCCACCGCTTTTAGGCATGCAATAGACTGTTTTCCGCACTAGTGCAGAAAAGTGCGCAAGCTCTTCCCCCCCAATATTTTATTACATGTATCGCATCAGGCTGGGCGTGCGTCGACCCCCTAAGGCGCCGGTCAACCCCCGTTTATTAATTTCTTCGTAAGTGTATTGAAAAAAGTCGTTTGATACACGTGCAAATTTGTCACTGCAGCCCTCGGCTCAATAACACACTCGCCTACGGCTCGTGCGAAATCCGCCTCGGTCGCACTGATAAACTTTCTGCACTTGTATCAAAATGTACTATTCTAAAATCATAAAATTGTCCTATATTTCATGAAATACTCAAGGTAAACTAAAATTGATATGCACCCCTGAGCAAAGTAACCCTAATACAAACAAGATATATTGTAATATATTATATTCATATCCCTGTAAACCCTGTAATCCCCCATTTAGCGGGTCTTATCTCAATTTCAGTGAATTGTCGGTTAATGTAAATCTATTGTCCGGGAATAGTTTGTAGTTAATCTGTAGCATTAAAGTTCAGGGGTAGAGGGTGAAATATTGCTGTCACAGGTTCTGGAAATTCTGCTCCTTTTAAATCAGAAAAATAATTGTTTTGTTTTTATTTAGGGTTTTATTGTTCCTTGTGTCGCATAACTCACTCTTTTGTATGTTATGTTAAAATATTATATATATACATATTTAAGTTATGTGCCATGTTTGTCGTAAATAGCCCTTTTTCTTTCTTTCTTTTCCTTGTAAGACATATCAAACCCATGGTACTAAACAATATCTACATCATTCCTTTACATTAACCTAATAAATATATTTCTCTATTGGCTACTGAGGGAGTTGGTGTTGAGGCTGTGGCAGTTGCAGGTAAAACTCTTTCGCCATTTCCGATACAGGATCAGCTAAAACGCGCTGAATGACTCCTACATCCATCCTATTAATATTAAACTTTCTCATCACCGACTCCCTCTCCACCTCGTTTCGAACACACTCCATGAACAAATGTTGCACGTCCTCAATTTTACCACAAGTTGTGCAATTTGTGTAAAAATAATTGGTTTCAAAAAGTTTTATTTATTTATTATATACTCCATTGTAGGTACAATAAGAAACATAACAAAGAATAACTTACATAATATATAGGGTGACTGGCAATTAGTGTACGATACTTAAACACGTGATTGTGCTCATGATAACAAACAATTTTTATTATGGGAGCAAAGCCGAAAACGCGAAAAAAATATCAGCTGTTCAGTACATTAGGCAAACATAAATGTACTGAACAGCAGATTTTTTTTTTTCGCGATTTCAGGTTTGTTCCCATAGTAAAAGTTGTTGGTTATCATGAGCACAATCACGTGTTTAAGTATCGTACACTAATTACCAGTCACCCTATATATCTAAAATACATACAATGGGCGGCCTCATCACATTCCGCGATTTCTTTCAGGCAATCTGTAATGGACAGTAATGGTCAGAACATGTCGAGTCTGACAAAAAGCATCAATTTTTATTAAATAATATTATAATAGATAAACAGATACAAAAAACAAAACACACACACGCTATATAAATCTATACATATAATAAATCTGTAGAAGTTTTTAGTTGTGCGCGTATTACGTAAAATGTACGAAGTCGAGAACCACGGAATAAAGAAAAGTAGGGAAGTGCCCCTCAGATATCGCACGCGTGTCAACATTAAGCACAGCTGTGCAAGAATTAGCTTATTCGCTGTCAGATACTTGTCGCGATTGGTTGTATCAAAAAAACCCGAATAATTACAAATTATGCCTTATTGTGCGGTTTTGACCTGCAAAAACCAAAGCAGAAAAAAAATGTATCTTGTGGAGGTGTATCGTATCATCGGTAAGTACTAAACTTTGTTAATTTTTAATATATTTGATTTTAATCACAATTCCACATTTTATGACTTCAATGCAAACTATAAACAACCTTATATTCATTGAAACAAAGTCTAAATTCACTTGGTCGTCATCTAGAAAATCGTAACATAAATTCTAGTAACTTCGACGCTACTCAATTAGGGATGGGACACATCCGTGAAGTAGGTTGGTATCGATAATTTTTATTTATTTCTAACTCTTCATTTCATGGCTGGCACCATCATCCAAAATTTGTGTCGGATGGTTCACGTGTATAATTTATAAATATTTAACCAAGATTGCACAGAAATCTCGAGGTTGTAACAACACGTAACCTGCATCCATCCGAAGTAAGTGCGGTTTGCTAATCACTGTCTTTTACTTCTTCACGTTCGAAAGGCTGAACGGATTTCAATAAAACTTGGTACATGGGTAGACCACATCACGAAAGTATGTTCCCTCGGGATAACTTTCTACTTACAGGCGGGTGAAGTCGCTGGCAGCAGATAATAGTTAATGAAAATAATTACATAATATTAATCGTTCACGATTCGTAAATAAATTAAATTGTAAAAATTTCTTGTTTTGCTCACCCTACCCAATTTCTTCGATTTGACAGTATGACGTGACGTCACAAAATGGCAATCGATCTATTCTTATTTGGAACGCATTGTACTTGATTATATGAAAATAAGATTACCCCCTAGCCTTACATAAAAACATACCTCTTTAACATTGATATTTTAAAGATCAACCTTTTCCATTAGTAAGCATTTGTATGATGTTAAATAATTATTACATTGCTCACCCGAATAAATTACGTAACATCAATATTTAAATATCGATATATATCTACATCTCTAGTTGAGTAGCAAATGAGATTACATGTCCATGGGAATATGACATCTATTTCAAAGGCACTAGCGTTCAGAATAGCATGAATTGTTTTCGGCGCCATCTAGCGTTGAGTAGCTGAACTCGTTGTAAATTTGTCTATTTAAAGTTTTTGGACGAAAAACGTCTTTATTGTTTGTGTCATGTCAAATAATAACAACTTTCACTCGTTGTAATAAGACTTAATTTTTGAAAGCAATAAGAAGATGATTTGTAAAAGTTCCGTTTGTAATTTGTAGCCAATCAAATCACTGTTTTTTATGTGTGTAATGGACAATTTTATATGCAAATGTGTGAGTTTGACGACACTGGTTCCCGTGCTTAACCAGTGTAGGGGCACTTCTATGTACTTTTTTGTTCTGTGTCGAGAACCATCGATCTCCGATCTCCGGAGGTCGAGGGGAGTGATGTAGCGACATCTATGGCGTCACATAAGAACTAATCCTGCATCGCGCAATTAAATTTCTCCGCGCGATTTTAACTTGTAGAACAGCCCGAAATCATCTGTCGGGCAGTTGCCCTCCAGACACAACACCCATCTGGTCGGAGGATCCTCCCTTTTCAACGGAAGTTTGCGGGACTTTACTCTCTGTTCCGCATACCTCCAAACACACTTTATACATATAAAAATCACAACTCTCCTCTTGGCTTCGTCGTGATCGGGTAATGAAAAATAAGTATTTAGTGCTCAAAATTGGTTTTAATAGAAATTATGGTAATTAGGTATTTTTTCTAGTTTTTTGAATTTTGTGCCATGTTTTCACCTCCAAATCAATGCTGCCATGGCCTAAAGCTCGGGTGTAAGTGATGCATTGTAGTAGATACGACATTTAGTAATCGGGAAGTTTTTCGGTACATATGGGATCGTCATGTTTTTCAATTCATAAATACCCTGAAAATATAACACTTCAAAAGTCCAAATCAAACCACTAATAGATTAAATTTCACTGAGCCGGATTGGTCTACTTACGTGCACGCACACCGCTTCTGTGTACGCAACCTATTTTGTGTGACATCGGGCACATGCAGCTTACGCAGAAAAGAAAGCGTAAGTAAACCTACGCACAGCAAGACTCGCTTTGACTCACCAAAGCTAATTACAATTGAAACACTATGCCTATTTCAGAGAAAACCAATAGAAGTGTAAGATATACGTAATTTATTTAAATTGTAGTACAAATAAACAAATTATTATATTATTATTATTATTATTATTACGTCTATGAAAATTCTTACACATTGCCGCGCATCGACGCGGCATCCATAACGAAGCAGATTTGCAGACGGTAACACACATACAATACGCGGCATATAAGTTGAACCAAAATGGCGATCTACCTAGAATGTGCAGTAACAGATTTTCAGGTCTTTATCGAAGTGGCTGTGCGTAACCATAGCCACGACGGCCATTTTGGTTCAACTTATTTGCCGCGTACTAACTGTATACCGCACGACCGTGGACAAGCTGCCCTCACCCCGCCGGCGGTGAGCGTCGAGTAAAAACCTCGAATAGGCAGTTTTGTAAGCAAAGTACACGCAGAATTTGTGTGTGAAAGATGTATTAAATTTTATTTTTTTAGTTATGACAGATAGACCATAAAAAATCCTTTTAATAATTTTTGCAAAGAGTCCTGAAAATATTGTCACAATGACGACAAAGTCTGGAAAGATTTATAAATTTTGTCATTTTTGGTTATGCAAATAATTAATGTTACTGTACTCACCGGAGGATAAGGACATTTTTACCCTCCTGCTGCACCTAGCATTTCTTCATCGAAGATTGTTTCTTATTGCATCATCATCATCATCATCATCATTTCAGCCGAAAGACGTCCATTTCTGGACATAAACCTCCCCCAAGTGTCGCCACAATGAACGGTCCTGTGCGTCCTTATTGCATCATATCACAAAATTTAAAATGCATTTCCACGAAGCTAGGTTGGTATATATTTGTTAAAAACAGGTAATAAATTTTAGCAGAAATTATCAATTTTGTTGCTCTTTTTCACTATCGAACTTTGTACATGAAAGAACATGGTCGAGGAAATTGTTACGAAATAATTTACTAAGTTTTATCAAATCAAACTAATGGCCAAAAAAATCGTCTTAATTGGAAACTGAATCGAGTAGATGTTTTACGGTTGTGAATAATCATGGCTTCGTTTTTTTAACCTACTTCAACAAAGAGGAAATTAAATGTTTGGCTATATGTGTTTTTTTATGTAAGTATTTTTATCGATTTCTCGGTCGATTGTGGACCGATTTTGATTTTGATTGAAAGATTATACTTTCAAGTTGGTGTTATAGAAATATTGTTATGATCTGATGTTGTATTTCGAAGATATGGAACGGAACTCCTCATCGGATCACAGCAGAACTGTCGTAACAAGTAAAATTGCTTTGTTTATACGTGTAATCGATGACTAACTGATGGAAAAAGAGGAAGAGATACATCGAACTAATGTGATGATGAAACTGGAAGGTAGACATCGGAATTCTGTAATAAATCAATGTATCCTAGCCGTGTTTGGGATTATTAGAATGGTCATGAGTTGTATTCTAGCTATAAGGTACCATTGAATTGATCTGATAATGGAGCTGAAAGGTGGAATGTATTTAAGTTTGACTGAGGGGATTTACAAAAAAAAACAACGGTGATGGCGCGATGACGTCACGCGCAAACGCCGGCGTTCGCTTGGGTTTATGAAGGCTGCCTTGAACCCGAAAAAAAAATCCAGTCGGTAGAGTGGGTCTTTCATTTTGAAGATTTGCCGACGAAAGTTAAGAAAAGTCGAAGTGTTGATAAAAACATGATTACCTACTTCTTTTTTTGGCAAATCAGGACATTACAGTATCACTTGAAGATCAAAGGACTGTGACTGCAGATTGGTACGTCAACACTTGCTTGCCCAGAGTCTTAGAAAAAGTTCGCGAAAAGCGTCCTCGAAGCAATGTACTTCTCCACCACGATAACGCATCCTCACATTCCGCTAAGGTACCAGAAGCCTATTTGAAGGCCTCGAATGTGAGACGTGGTCACACTTAAGTAGACCAAAACCAAACCTAATGGATAAGTTAAGGTGTCATATCAGTCTACGTAGAAAAGAGAAGTTATTACCTTTTACAACGTGTCGTGCAAGCAGCCCCCCTAGCCAAGTTACAATCGTTTCGTTCGCGCCGAACGCCTCGAGTAGGCCACGCCTCCGATTCCTTTGTTCTGACCACGTGACTGAGCGTTGAGATGACGTCAGAACAAAGGAACTCTTCTCGAGGCATTCGGCGCGAACGATGCGATTGTAACTTGGTTATGGGGGCTGGACTGTATAAGTATTGTTTTACGTTGTCTTTATAGTGGCTCAGTTCACCAAGTAATTCTCGTTATATATACTACATTCCCCTGATTTGAATAGTTCTCAGAAAACTATATCACATAGGCAGTTTCATCGCTCAGTTTACAAAACTCACTGGATTATAGGCTGCTCGCATTTAAGCAAATTGTTCTGTTGGTGTTGCATATTTTTCTCAAACGTTAAGAATGCTTGGAATACATCAGGTTCTAGCGACTTAAATAACTTCGCTGGTGCTATGAAAAGACATCAGAATTCTCAAAAGCACTTGAAAGCTGTTATTTCATTCTGCAGTTTTGGTAAACCGCGAATAGAAACTTGGATCTCTTTCTCGCCAGTTAAGTGATGAAATTTCTAAGTGTGTGATAAAGAAGCGAAGAATGAAAAATTTATAGCTTAAATTGTGAGTATTTGCTAATTATATTACATATCAGTATCGTAAACAAATCATTGATATAATTGATTACTACAATCTTTTGTGCGCCATCTGGTGGATTATTCAGAAGTAGCCAGCTAGAATGTTGTGAACGAGCAAGAGTTGCCAAAAAATATAAATAGATGGCTCTTATATATTTTACGTCATATAATTATTATAATAATAATAATAACTCCATCGCCGTATCTCTACGTTGACGTCGTGGTGGGGCTTGCGTGCTCCAATATACCCTAGGTCTGTATCGGTGAAGTTTGCTTTGCCGTAATATGCCTAGGGTGAGGGGCCAGACTAAGAGAGATACAATCCGCAGTGCAGTTTTGTGGCGAACTGTTGGGCATTAGCGACCCCACGGACCCGATCTCCCGGGAGAATTCTTGTTCTTCATCTCCGGCTTGCCTTTATTGGCCGGCCGTAGTGAACACTGACGAGGAACTGAGCTCCCACCTCTCTCTTACCTTTATTGGCTGGCTTGAGTGGAGATTCGCAAGAGCAAACGTGCTCGGGAGAAGGATGTATAATCCAGTAAGGTGCTGGTAGGGATCTTGACCGTACTTCCGGGATTGTTCTGATAGCCGTGGTATACCTCTCCACTCCTCAAGAACCTCAGAATATGTTGCCCTCTTGTTGCTACGTCACTTCGTGCTAGCGGCCGTTTTTTGGGGGCCCATTTATTGAGTGTGCAAGTCGCCCCCTGCCTTTTTTCGATGGATATTAATAACGTTGTTCAGGCAGGGGCCATAGTCTTAACATAGTTCCATGTTACCAGTCCACTTAAGACTCCAAAAACCATAGCCCTATTATCTTTGTTCTCCATATGTCGCAATAGTTTTTCAACAACCGGGGGTTGTCCTTGGGTGCACTAGCATAGCGCGTACAGGGATAATCGTCGGTTGGTATCATGTTCCATTATAATTATCTAAAGGGCCTCTGCGAGCTGGCTTCGGCTCCTCGTACGCCTTCCAAAGGTCCAGGACCTCAGGGTCCTGAGATAAATATTGAAAATACATATAATAATAATAATAATATACTTTATTTCAGATATAGAAAATCCATAATGTGTTAGTAACAGAGATACTTAAACAACTATGTTAGTAACAAAAAAACTTTTTACAAAAAAAATTCAACCGACTTCAAAGTAAAAAAAAACACTGAAAAGTGCAATATAACTTTAATTTCGGAAGTCGGTGTTTCTATAATAGTTTTGTCTCTTCGTTATTTAACACCGACTTCCGAAATTAAAGTTATATTGCACTTTTCAGTGTTTTTTTTTACTTTGAAGTCGGTTGAATTTTTTTTGTAAAAAGTTTTTTATTTTACACTTTTTAGTTATGGTACCACCACTAAAAAGTACCCCTCAGCCAAACTTAAATACCTTATAGCCAGAGTGCATCTCATGACAATTCTAATAATTCCAAACACGTTAGGTTACATTAATTTATTACAGAGTTCCGGTGCCTAACTTCAGGCTTCATCATCAGATCAGTTCGATATATTCCCCCTCTACTTTCAGTCAGTCATCGACTACACGTATAAACAAATCAATTTTACTTGTTACGACGGTTCTGCTGTGATCCTATGAGGAGTTCTGTTCCATATCTTCGAAGTTCATGATCAGATCATAACAATATTTCTATGGGACCAACTCGGAAGCATAACCTTTCAATAAAAAAAAATAATTTCAAAATCGGTCCACAACTGACCGAGAAATCGGTGAACATACATAAAAAAAAAAAACATACATTCAACCGAACATATAACCTCCTCCTTTTTGAAGTCGGTTAAAAATGTATTAAAACAAAATAGAATATCATTAAAAAATCATCCCCTCCTAATTCATATATTTCCCCTCATATAGATACAGGTATGATGTTGACATAATTTCTGTCTTAATAGTAACCAATGAAAATGTAGCAATTAAAATAGCATACAGCAAGAAATTTTACACTGATGATACGTGAAGACGGATTATAGCGCGAGTTTTTTTTTTATTCGGAATATTAGGTAAATGGGTAGATAGTAGATAAGTCAAGGTTCCTTGGTTTGCCCCCTATACCTGGCACGCCACTGGATATTACACTTGATATTTATCACTTACCATAATGATCTTTTATTCGCTACTTTACAAGACTTAAAAGAATTATATAAGGAAAAGTGAGCTTAGCTGGCCGCACAGGCACGTAAATAAAACCTACATTACAGTTTGTATGTTTTTATTTTTCATTTTGTTTTTTATGTTTGGTTCCTCAAAACTCCGTCATTTCTGGACCTATTTGGTTTTTTTTTTTATACTTAAATACCCCGGGCCCTGGAACGAAGGCAAAGAAGGAACAGGAGTGGCTTTTTAGTCAGTAAAAGTCTGACACTATCTCACGCCCCGCCCAAGAGCGGGGGATGTCATTGGATGATTTTTACAACGAAAAAAAAACACACGTAGATATCATAATTAAGATAAATAGGCAATTATAACAATAGAAATAAATGGTTCCGAATAGTTATGTTGACAATGGTATCATCAAATTAATCTAACAATGATGATGATGCTGGAAGGCACCGGAACTCTGTAATTAATCAATATAATCACTACATAGTATAAAACAAAGTCGCTTTTCGTGTCTGTCTGTCCCTATGTATGCTTAGATCTTTAAAAAAACGCAACGGATTTTGATGCAGTTTTTTTTTAATAGATAGAGTGATTCAAGCGGAAGGTTTATAAGTATAATACACGCACATTATAGTAAAGGAACACTGATGATTTTAGAGGTTTTTAATGTGATGTCGTAAATAAACACATTTTTTTGTTGAGATAGATCAAAATAATGTACTACAGTATAGTACACCTTAAAAAGATCTACAAAAAAGTCCGTGATGGTATATGTCTATCTTTTAGACGTATAACCCACAATAACCATTTTTTATCCTTTACTTTTTACGAGAAATATTGGCTTATTTACGAAACTATTTTAAGCAATACGGCATTAATCTTTATCCAATTAAGTACCTTAAATACATTGTGCATTTAATATAGATCAATATGGCCCTTTGCAGCGTCTAATTTAAGTGAATATTTTTGAAGATATTACAGATTTAAAATGCAGGGACATAGCGGTTGCGGTAAATAACTTGATTCTTTCAAAGATTGATGCGCCGACGCAAATATAATACTCGGTTACTTCCAGATTGGTCCCATTTTTTTCAAATCCAGTTCTGATAATGGAATCCATGAGGAATCGAGGGAACTCCTCAAATGTTCTAGACACTATATAATGATTTTGGTATTTTAATCGAGAACTAAAGCATTTACAGTCAAAAAGTAACATTTGATGAAGTGGAACTGATGAAGAAGACCAGAAATAGCCAACGGAACTTCACCCTCACATAGATATCACAATGAAGATAGTTAAGTAACTATGACAATGTAAATAAATAAAACGTTCTGAATAGTTATGTGAGAGAGTGATCTGATGATGATGATGGAACCGGAAGGTAGGCACTGGAACTCCGTAATTAATCAATGTAACCTAGCCGTGTTTGAGCTTATTAGAATTGTCATGATATGCGCTTTGGCTATAAGTTACTATCGAACTAACTTGATGATGGAGCTGGTAGGTGGATGGGGACTTCATAATAAAATAATGTATCCTAGCAGTGTTTAGGTTAATTCGGATTGTCATGAGAAATAGGTACTCTGGCTGTAAATGCATCACAACTAAAAGTGTGAAATAAAAAACTTTATACAAAAATAAAAATAACTGACTTCACTACAAAAAAAAAACAGAACACTAAATCAATCAAAATAACTTTAATTTCGGAAGTCGGTGTTAAATAACAAGCAAACAATACCAGAAACACGTCAAGTTATTTTGATCGTTTTAGTCTTTGTAATCGACTTCAAAAAAAGGAGGTTATTGATTCGGTTGTATGTTTTATTTTATTTTTTATTTTTTTTGTATGTTACCTCAGAACTCCGTCATTTATGGACCGATTTGCAATTTTTTTTTTCCTCTTAAAGAATATGCTTCCAGACTTGTCCCATTTTTTTCAAAATCCAGTTTTGATGATGGGATCCATGAGGAATCGAGAGAACTCATTATATAGTGATTTTGGTATTTTCATCGAGAACATAAGCATTTACAGTCAAAAAGTAAGATTTGATGAAGTGGAACTGATGAAGAAGACCAGGAATGGCCAACGGAACTTCATACTCACATAGATATCACAATGAAGACAGTTAAGCGACTATGACAATACAAATAAATAAATGGTTCTGAATAGTTATGTTGAAAATGGTATCATCGAAGTGACCTGATGATGATGATGGAGCCGGAAGATAGGCACCGAAACTCTGTAATTAATCAATGTATCCTAGCCGTGTTTGGGCTTATTAGAATTGTCATGAGATGCTCTTTGGCTATAAGGTACTATCGAACTAATCCGATGATGGAGGAAGGTGGAACGTAGACACAGGAACTTCATAATAAAACAATATAATCTAGCAGTGTTTGGGTTAATTGAAATTGAATTCTAATACCATTGAATTTACCGTTCCAAAATAAACGCCTACAATTTCCGCTAAAGATATCTTTTGCAAATTAAAAAACCATCAATAAATCGCAGAGTCAAACTTTCAACGTTGCAGGCTTAGATTAAAATTTGAGCGTTGAATGTTTTTCACATGGCCAATTATATGTCGTTTTTTCAAGAGTAACCTCAAAAGAAAACATGTTTGTAATGTCTAATGACAAAAAATCCGTGAACGTTGTGTATAAAGACATTCTGTAGTATATTTAGTACTAGCGACCCGCTCTGGTGCAATGCTGGACAAAACCGCATCAAAATCCGTTGCGCAGTTTTAAAGATCTAAGCGTACATACGGACAGACAGCAGGAAGCGACTTTGTTTTATACTATGAAGTGATCAGCATTGCACCCGTGCGAAGCCGGGGCGGGTCGCTAGTATATAATAATTATAATAAAAAAATTTATTTAAAAAGACAACAATATGGTCCACTTTGTTAGTAAACTTAAAATTACTTAATGTTAGTGTTAGTAATACACAAACAAAGATACAAAAATAAAAATAAGAAAAACATGCGATGAGGTGGGTGTCTGAGGCAAGATGTGCAGAGTACAATACAGCAAGCAGTAAACTACCTGACCATTCTCTCCACATAGTGCCTCAGAATAGGGGAGTAAGGACCCGCAACCACTGTTTTCAGGATGCTATTGTCACTGACCCGCGTTCTGTGCATCAGTGATGTAACTTTCTTTCGAATCACTGCGTGAAGGTCAAGATATATCCCCGTGTTTGGGCTTATTAGAATTGTTATGAGATGCACTTTGGATGTAAAGTATTATCGAATAGATCTGATAATGGAGCCGGAAGATGGTATGTAGGCACGGGAACTTCATAATAAAACAATGTATCCTAGCAGTGTTTGGGCTAATTGGAATTGTCATGAGTGTGTATAAAAAACTTTAAAAAAAAACCACCGACTTCACTACAAAATAAAAAACTCGGCGAATAAAAATCATCGGAAGTCGGTGTTTCTATAATAGTTTTGTCTCTTCGTTATTTAACACCGACTTCCGAAATTAAAGTTATTTTGCACTTTTCAGTGTTTTTTTTTACTTTGAAGTTGGTTGTATTTTTTTTGTAAAAAGTTTTTTATTTTACACTTTTTAGTTGTGGTACCACCACTAAAAAGCACCCCTCAGCCAAACTTAAATAAATACCTTATAGCCAGAGTGCATCTCATGACAATTTTAATAATCCCAAACACGGTTAGATTACATTAATTTATTACAGCGTTCCAGTGCCTAACTTCATGCTTCATCATCAGATCAGTTCGATATATTCCCCCTCTACTTTCAGTCAGTCATCGACTACACGTATAAACAAAGCAATTTTACTTGTTACGACGGTTCTGCTGTGATCCTATGAGGAGTTCTGTTCCATATCTTCGAAATTCATGATCAGATCATAACAATATTTCTATGGGACCAATTCGGAAGCAAAACCTTTCAATCAAAAAAAAAATTTTCAAAATCGGTCCACAATTGACCGAGAAATCGGTGAACATACATAAAAAATAAAAATAAAAAACATACATTCAACCGAACATTAACCTCCTCCTTTTTGAAGTCGGTTAAAAAACACCCAAACGTTTAATATATCTATTTATTTCGGAAGTCAGTGTTTCTAGTTTAATTTATTTATTATTTAACACCGATTTCCAAAATAATAAGTGTTTTTTTTTTTGTAAAAAGTTTTTTAATAACTTACTTAAATAATTGGTCTTTTCAACTATTTCCTTCGATTAAATTGACGAAATCTATCGTGCATAAGTCCCCAATAGGTAGTCTATTAACTTCTAAATGTCTAATCTCCCTTATTTTCTATGTTTTTTATGGCTTGATAAATACGATTTCCTTGTTATTCATTGAAATCTCTAAGGTTATGTGTTTTAAGAGATCGATATAATTCTGAAAAAAGTATAATTTGATCCCAATATTACAGCCTAAATTTTATAACACTTAAGCATTTTCATCAACCAATTTTTCATAGTCTACTTTTTGTTTTCAAGGAAATTTGTGGGACCGCTACAAATTATTTCTACACAGGCTTTTGAAAAATCAGGCCCTAACCCATTAGTTAGGTTGATTTCGTGAAAAAGGTTCAGGATGAGTTGATGTTTCACAAGATATTCGCATCACTTTTTTCAGAGGAGATCGCTCCTTAAATCTCTTATGATCCTTCTAAAACCATGGTAAATGTTCTAAATATTTGAACCATCGAGAGATGGTTCCTTTGTTTTTTTAATTAACCCCTAATTTTATAATTACTTTCATTGTCACAGGTGATCAACGCATATTTAACATATACTTTGAAGCACGGACGTACGTGGTATTATGATTGAGAATTTCAATAGCTATGGGCCATTATTAATCATTCTTGTTTAGCCAAACCGTTTTACAATTGTATATGTAAGTAATAGAAAAGCAAGGTAAATCATAAGAAACATTTATTGCTTAAAGGGAGAAAACAACACATGTAAACTATAACTTATTTTGAATCAGAATCAATCGTTTGGTACATTTTTATCAGTTTTTTTTTAATAAAAATATTTTCCACTTTATTCTTTTGGTATAAAAATATTGTCTGTAAATACTACGGGGTATTTATTTTTCTTTTTATGTTTGCGACTTTCACCTCCATATCAATATTTCCACGTGCAATATTTCTGTTCACACCGCCTTCTAAAAGTGACGCATTGAAATAGATACGTCCTTTGTTGAATGGGAAGCCTCTAGGTACATATGAGATCGACAGATTTTTCAAATCATATAAACCCTGAAAACCAACATTTATTTATTTAATATTTCATGCACATAATCGTACGTAAGGGCATTTTTTTCCTGACAACATTTGAAGGATACAGAACCAAAGGGTAATATATGCACTTTGCGTAAAACTGCACCAATGCTATGTAATTTTGTCTCGTGTGAGAAGCAACTGATCCAGGGGTTGACACCTGCAGCCTTCAGTGTCAACACACACACTCACTGGAACTGCATGCGCCTGAATTAGAAGAGGTAATTGTGGGGATTTAGTAGCAAACGTCGTACTATAAATAAATAGTCTGCCAACGCTACTGAAGTAAATACGCAGTAATATATACCATAATATCGACTCCAGTAACACAATACTCACACTATCGACACGTCCGCTTATGTCAACGGTAAATACTAAACTGACGACCGGTACGCCTAAAGTAGAGCGTGTGCGCTGAGATGACAGTATTTATAGCCTTCTCTTTCTCATTTATGCTACAGTTTCTACCCGAAGACCTATCACAAATAAAAATTCCAAATAAAAATAGTCAAGACCCCAACAATAAGCTAAATATCGTGTGCTGTGAGTTCCCTTAAGGTATAACTATATTGGGCCCACGTGTGCCACACACGCCGATCTGGGCGCGTCGGTCTCCATACATTTTATATGGCAACTAGTCTTGTAGAGCTACATTAGATCCACGCCACGCGATGAAACTCGACGCGACTCTACATACAAATCAGGTGTGGCCCACATGTGCGCCGGTCTAATGTAGTTCCCACTTTACTGTAAGCTAATACATATACTCTGTTGGGTAATGCATTATCTTGCTCCGCACACTGTGTGTAACTTTGGTCCACACAGTTCGAAATTCATTGCAACCCTTAATTTTTCGGTTTTTTTTTTTATCATAACTGATCACTTGTGATATGTACCTACATAATACCAGCGGTTCTGATTCATGTCCGAAAGCTGGCTCTTCGTCAGAATAAGAACCCGATTGCAGCACCACCTACTGGGTCTAATTGTATTTTCAAACCAACCAGGTACTCATCCAAATATACACTCAAAATTTCATACAAATCGGTCGAGCCGTTTTGGAGAAGTTAGGTAACAAACATGTACAGAAGTATTATGTAAAGATATCACTAATATTCAAGTGTATGTGGAATCAATTAACGACACTTACCGGAGGAAGAGGACACTGTCGGCCTCCTAATGCGATTCGCATTGTTTTGCCAAAAAATGGATCAAAATTGATCATGTCGCACAAGTTAAAATGCATCTCAACGAAGCTGGGTCGGTATCTGTTCGTTAAAAACTGGTAGAAGAAGAAATCCAGCTGTAAAATAAATATCACTAACGTTCATATCAAAGTTATCATAGCCCTACTTCACCAACAGATGAACATAGGACTTTTTTTGAGGTGGAAAGTCATCCAACTTCCGACTTCTCCAGCTGGTATCTCCGCGCTCGCAGTACCACGAACTCCTCAAAGAGATGTCAGCAAAACCGTAGAGGCCCAGCAGGGCCAATGCCCCTAGAACCGCGAGGCATTTCTGAGAAGGAAACCCGTAGTTGCAGAACGCAAAGGCCAACTGAAGGACACATGTGTGGTTTGAGTCGGTAAAAGCAAGCAGCTTTGGAAAAAACTCAAATTCAATTTAGGCTAATTACAATTGGCAAATTAACTAAAATAGTAACTAAGTTAATTGTTCAAAATAAGTATAATAGAATAGAATAAACTATATTGTACACCAAAATAGTAACAAAACTTTTACACTAACTTATATCTCCCATAGATTTAACTTTTATGACTTTTTATACAAAGGCGGATCTACCAGACAACCTTAGGATGGGCTGTTAGAACTTGAAATAGAAAAATGGGGTAGTCTGCGGTGTACTGCAAATTAATAAAGTAAATATTAGATTGATTAAAATTATATAATAGACTTTACATAGATATGTATAGCTATTATAAAATAAGTTAAATTTTCTGGACCATAATATTGATGATGTTAATAAATTTTATGATAATTTATTTTCAGTGGTACTATACTAATTTAATACAGCTTTTGAAAAAAAGTTGAAAAATATTTTCCCTAAGTTTGTATTTAGTGACTGGGTGACTAAAGGTATTAGGATAAGTAGGTAAAGACTATATGAGCCTGATAGCGATATCTACCAGACAACAAATAATCGGGGTCAATTTACAGGGTTTAAAAGTCAAAATGTATGTACCACAAGGCTCAATATTGGGTCCTTTCCTCTTTTTGGTATATGTTAATAATCTACCGCATCTATTAAAAAAACAACCACATATAGTATTTTTTGCTGACGATACGTTGAATCGAAGGTTTTCTGAAAGTCCACAAACACTAAGCAGAAAGGCAGATTATACATACTCACAGAATCCAGCATGTGAGGTGGCTTGTGAGTAAGAATATGATGGAATCAAGAACATGTTTTCAACCTGCTTTCAGTAGTTTTGCCGTAATTCCATCGTCACACGACGCCATGTTGTTTTATGCTGCTTCAGAGACATTCTTATCTCGTACAAGCTGACTTCCGTGATGCCTTTAATATAGTATTGGGCCAATCTAGCTATTGGGTCGTTTACTAGATTCGCAATGGGTTTGCTGGTTGATGTGTATAAGTGACTACCAATGCGTTATATTTTGCCAGTGCCGATACGCTTCGTACATAGCACGAAATTAGTTAAATTAAATTCACACTTACTCTTAAGGTATTGTTCATTGGTATTATTGCATCTACGTACAGCTCCAAATAGTGCCTCGGATCTTGTCGGTTCATACGTCTACTAAACGCAGCAACTTTATGGAAGCATTTCGGGTCAAAATAGGTAACTTCTGGACGCTCAGCATTGATGAAAGTTATCTGTATTAAAATATAAACGAATGATTATATGATAGAAATAAACTGCAGACAGGCGCAACGCGACAATTCTCTTTATTTAATTATATTGTAGTAGCTTCTGTCTGCGGTTTCACCCAAGTAAAAGTAGAAAATATATAACATATGCCACTCAGTAATTAGAACATTGATGAGCATTCTAATGGTGAACGAATTAAAAAAATCGGCCCAGTAGTTTTTTTTAATGATATAAATTAGTGCTTGACAGCGATCCTACCTGAAGGTAAGGTTTGGTAACTTCTCAAAAACTATTCTATAAATAAACAAGAAATAGGTAGGTATGGTACTTACACTTTCAGCAATACACAGATTCATTTGGCTATGTAAACAAAAAAGCAAACTAAAGAAAACATATTTCAAATTCATCATTAATTAATGTTGTTTTAACAGGATTTTGACGGATTTTAGGCGAATGGTTGTTATGTCTGTCGTGTTATAGTGTGATGTTTAGTTACCGAATGCAGTTAATGATTGGAGGGTTATTCTACTTTTCGAGGAAAAATTTGCAGAAATTATTGATAGCTTATACGACAATAAGTTCGCTGAATAATGTCGTAAAGTATTATAAATTATATTTGTTACATTTCTAATAAAATTAAAATGTAATAATTAAAGTTTAACTACTGTATATTTCAATCAGGGCTAGGTTATGTCGAAAAGCAGAATAACCCAAAAATAATTTTTGATGAAACAGTTTCATTACAATCCGGTAATTTGTAACTGAGATAAATTGGAAACATAGCAGATAATAATTTATAATAATACTGAAATGGTTCCTAATTTCAGTCTCTATTAAATTTGGCACAGCTTATGTCGCTGCAAAACTTTGAATTACTAACATCACTTTTTATTGTAATACATGCCATATTAGTCCCTTCTAACCAAGACGTATGGATTCCAAACATGCGTATTAACAAACAAAAACATCTAAAATAAAAAAGAAAACATAGACAATGTGATGTGGAAAGGCCTACTAAATATTAAGAAAAGAGATAGAGTAAAACAAAGCGCTATAAGAAAAAAATCACAGACATATCACACACAACTTATGTGGCAGTGGACAGGGCACATTGCTCGCAGAACAGATGGTCTATGGGGCCGAAAGGTTCTAAAGTGGATGACTACGTACCGGAAGATGCAGCGTTAGAAGGCGTTCCACAAGGTGAACCGACAACCAGTGAGGGTCTTACGCATAAGACCGGTCATTTTGATGACACTATAAGGAAGGTCTATGTCCAGCAGTTGACGTGTTTCGGCTAAAATATGATGATGAAATAGTAGTAGGCAAGACATCTGATACGGAATAAACAATAAAAATGGGTCAAAATAGTCACAGAGTAGTATTCCAGAGAAGGAAAAAGATAGAGAAGGAGATCCTGTGGAGCTGATTGGAAAGACGAGCACAGCAGCACGGACGAGCAAGGATTGGGAGTACGGCAGTGTAGACTATGTTACGACCGTGATCAATGGAAGAGTTTGGGGGAGGCCTATGCTAAAACAAAACTCTCTGTGTCGATTTCTTAATGTAAAACTCCTTGAATGTAAAAAAGACTGCAGATTTATGGGGCAATTCTGTGGACGTTGTAAAGTCTATAATCTACATTGTAGCTCCTTTAGCTTTTATTTTCAATAATTATATCGATCGCGGTGAGTTTCCTGACCTAATAAAGAATAGGAAGATAATAAATAAATATTTATAATACACGGGAAAACAAAAGTGATGCCCTGGGCATTTTTTGCTTGCTGGTCATTGTAATTTTTTGTTTGCCGGCACTTTTAGAATTTGGACCAAAATGGATTATCTCCTTTGCCATAAATCAAGGTCTTATAGCGCGGGTATAGGAATTAATCTGAAAACAGCAAAGTTGTTGTCAGGTTACAAAAAAAAAAACCACTTTTTTTCGATTCGGAAAAATCTTCGAGACTTTATTCGGGAATTGAACTATTTACATAGGTTAGTTTGTATGGAACCCTCAGTGCGCGAATCCGACTCGCACTTGCCCAGTTTTTTTTTACTTGATATGAACTAGTTCATACTTGACTGCGATCTCACCTGCTTTACAAAACGCTTAGTCCGGACAGCAGAGGTGTTAACAACGTAAGGGTGGACACTCGGCGTACGTCGGGTAGTAATTGCTGGTTCAAATTATTTACGGTGTCATGTGTTTCGGACTTGACCAAAGCGCCATAATCTTTGTGGTTACATAACCACGAAGTATGTTTCTGTGAGCACAAGGCAGCTCAGCCATTTTCTGTGTGTCTAGAATACGGCGTAGGTGTCTACGTTACCTATATGCTATAGTCTTATTATGTAGACTAATCGAACCGTGAATCATGTTGATAAACTGCCAGCAGCTTCGCTGGCATGAAAGTTGAAAATCTATACTAGGTACATAGACTTTCGTCTTGAGACACTGTGGTATATGAGACGAAAAGATACCGCGCAGCTTCCCGACCACTACCCAGCCGAGTTGGATTCGACGATTGACCTCTTTCTCGAAGTTAGATCTACCCAACTGGACGGTCAGTTCCAGGTAAACGTAGTCGTCCACAACTGTGAGTGCAGAGTCTCCAATCTTAATAGGAGTGGATGCTACATGGATGTTTACCATGTTTCTATTGAAGTATTTGACTTCATAAAATGTAAGACTAATCCAGTAAAGACCTCTGAAAATCTGCTATTTTGCGTGAACTTTGGCCCTTCATATTGTATTTTTATATTAAAAAACTGGGCAAGTGTGAGTCGGTCTCGCGCACTGACGGTTCCGTATAAACTTACCTATATTATGTAAATAGTTCAACTCTCGAGTCTCCAAGATTTTAACGAACGGCAATTTTTTTTCTTTTTTGTGACATTACAACTAATTTACTGTTTTCAGATTTATTCCTATACCTGTGCTATAAGACCTGGCTTTATGTCAAATTTCAGGATATGAATTCCCGACCAATTGAATTCAGACCTATGAATTTTGATTCCCGGAGAGTGTCGAAATATACGTTTTTTGCGACATAAACGGCCGTATCTTTTGTTTTCGTTAACTTAGAATTTTGATTTTTTCACAGCTTCAAGAGACCGCAAACATGGGTATATGGTTTTAATTTCAATCGCGTTCCCGAGATAAAGGGTCTTGACAGACAGGCAGTCAGACAGACAGACGAACAAAAAAGTGATCCTATAAGTGTTCCGTTTTTTCCTTTTGAGATACGTAACCCTAAAAATAAAGAAAATATAACTATACATAGAACCTTACACATTAAATCAAAATTGAGTAGTCCACTAGCAAACTAAGTTAAAATAACATGTTTTTGAATTTTAAAATACTTTGGTCTACATCTAGAGGAGTTGGGTCGAAATAGGTGTTCTAACGCAAGCAGACCAACCTAGCTCGTGCTCATATGGATGTATCGGGAGGATAGTCGCGGAGGGTAGCGGGATCCGAGGCATGGTGCACCGCTGGCCAACCACAGATATTTGGGGGCCCAAGTAATGTGCCAGCAACACATGAAAGGTTGCCCCGCCATCTACCTAAAAATCCCGGAATGCACCATTGTGCTGGTTGGCGACCAGACGAGAGGTCCCGATGGATATTCTCGGGGGGGCTCAGTCTCCAGACTAGTCCCCTAATGATGTCGTCCTTTCAGTACGTGTCTGAAGGTTAGCAGCGTGGAACCTCATTTCACTTCCTTCTCCTCTCCTCCATTCACTCACAAATTATGAAAGGGAATAGAAAGAGTAAAGTCAAACAGCGGCTGCACTCCCTCTTTCACAAAGTGCACCTCTCTAACATACGAGGTCTGCACTCTAATCTCGTTGCAGTCCACCACCACCTGGAGACTGAAAAACCAGCTCACCTATTCCTTTTGGAGACGCAGATCAGAGGGCCGTCTGACGTGTCGTATCTTTCATTTATAATGTAACAACTTTTAAAATAATTTTAAGGGTTACCTTGGAGCACCACTTCAAACCACACCCGGGCGTATGTATGTATGTATGCCCGAGACGACATCTGCTATCGGCAGGTGACGTGACGGATGTCTTGCGACAGGGAATGGAGTACTACATTCCATTCTCTGACGCAACAATGTCGGACAAAGCTCGATCATGGTTTGGCGCCAAGTGTGTTCGCGCCGACGTGATAAAACACGTAGCAAACCGAGCTTGGGCCGATGCTCGTATGCGCAAAGCAAGCGACGTGACTACTAAGAAGAAGGCCTTTAACAGGGCTGCCAAGTCCTGCAAAAAGGTGTTACGGAGGTCTCGGTTTGACCACATTAAGCCGAATAGGGAACAAACTTGAATTATACCCCGCTGGGTAGTAAAGCGTTTTGGTTCCTGGCAAAGTCGGTTGAATCGAACTTCTACCGTCTCTTACTTTCGCCACTGCTGAAACTCGATGGGACGCTGGCCTACGCAGGTCCTCACCGGACATGGTAAGTTCGGGAGGTTCCTGCACCGGATTCGTGCGGAAAAAACGCCCGACCATTGTGTGGACCGCCCGAACGCGCGTAACCTTGACGTGAATAAAGCCAGTGGCCCCGACGGGATACCAGCAATCTTTCTTAAAACTTGTGCGCCTGAATTGTCTCCGATCTTGACTCGCCTGTTTCACCTCTCATATAAGACTGGAAAAGTGCTGATGGCTTGGAAGCAATCTAACGTTCAGCCTGTTCCCAAGAAGGGTAGTCGAGCTGACCCGGCAAACTACCGACCCATCTCTGTTACGTCCATCCTCAAATCCTGTACTGTACTGCAGCGCTTAGGTGGTGTGCAGTAATGATACTCCAGATGTACTGTTATATTTATATTGATGTATTCAGAAGGGAATTTCGTCGAGATCTTGCCGCTCAAGTTGCCCGATGACGAGCTCGAACATTGTCTGATCTCTTTTCTTCTGTGCGCTCATCACAACCGTATTTTGTCACGCCAAATAGGTGGGATGCGCAGCGACGTCGAGACACCGGAGAGTTCCTGTTCCTCCTTGTTGGCCATGATGATTTTTTGAATCTGGAGGTCTTCTTACTTATCAGGGATCACGTCGGGGTCACCACTGTAGCGCTGAGTCGGAGATGTTATCGGCGGGGAGGTTCTTTATGCGACGTAGCAGCTGTGAAGGCTTCATGTCACTGAGCTCCATTTCGGACAGTAACCTCTGTACTTGACGCTGTTCAGACTCCTTGTAGACTTGGAATAACCGACTTTTCAGGGCCTCATAACGGTGGATGGAAAATTATGTCGGAAATTTCTGTTCCGTATTCTAAAATTAATTTTAATTAGTATTTATTTTATTTTATTAGTATTTAAGTAAAAATAAGGTGTAATTATTAATTTAATCGTAAGATAACTGCATAAATGTACAGGATTATTGTTTTCCTGTTAATAGACCAAGTAAAATACGATATCTAGTACCGGCGACTGTCAACGGTAACCTAGAACCATCTGACATCCAAATTAAGGAATAAAACGGGGAAGTATTGTTTACTTTATTTACTATAATTCTAACAATAGCACACATTCTTGTACCTTATATCAGTTACACGTCGTACTAACTAATTTCTACATACTGTGTACGGCAATTTAGAATTTTGCGTTTGTTCTAAAACGCTTTGTTTACATTGTGCAAATGGTCATAATTTCTTATTTCTGTTAGTTTAGATGTAATTTTCTTCAATAATATACATCAATAATATAACTTTCGATCGTTATTTTGCACTGTATTAGTTGTAAATCATCAAACAAAGTTATATTATGATCTGGACATCCTACCCACTTTTACAAAATTATAATCTTTAGGTCAGCAAAAGCTACAAAATTCATTATTCAATAGCTTTTTCAATTCAAATCGATTCAGCAGCCTACCTCAAATTTCCACATAAGTAACTGCACTAACTTTTCTCATTCATTTCCTCTCATTTTTTTACTTTGTTTACCCTTTGATTCTTACTGTTTCTTCGTTTCTATTTTCAGTCACTAATAATGAAACCATGTCTGTGATGACCCGTAAGGCTACTGCAAAGGATATGGAGCTGAAATTGAAAACGTTTTCTCGCTTGTTTTGATTCTTTAAGTCCTTGGAGGGCTCCAAGGACTTAAAGAATCAAAACAACAGTGCGAACAATTATTGTTGGAGAGGGATGAAAGTGAGGCCGAAATTAAGAACATTATTTTAAAAAACACAAGCCCTAAACGGGAGCTCGTAGACCAAGCTCAGCAATATCAAGATGTTTTTGATGAGTGCGACAAACTGCGGGTGATCACGGATGGTTTTAGGAACTGTAGTAATTTATATGAGGAGGCTTTATGCAAAGTTAGGGATCTCCAGGATGAATTAAATTATGCCAACAGTAAAATTGTCACATTGCAAAAAGAAAAAGAAAGTACTCAGGCTAGGGAAACTAACCATTTATATAGCGAATTATTAAGCTCCAATTGTAACCCCCATCCCATGCTTACTATCGACCTAACTGAGGATTCCTTATTGAATCAGAACAATAGTTTAACAGTTAGTCACAAAAAATTAAAAAAAATATGCAAAGCTTAATTGAATAATTAAAAAATGTCACCAATTCAAAAAACAACATAAACGCTTTTCCAAATATACTTAATAAATAAATTAAATAATTATCAGATTAAATTGGAAGACAGCAAGAAGATTTATGAAATAGATACACAGCAATTACAGTCGGAAATGAAAGTACTTGAGAATTCACTCAGTTCTCTTTACAGTAAGTACAATCTCAGAACCAAATTAAAGAACACATTCTTGCTGCAAATGAATTAGTTATGAGTCAGTGCACATGTCAGACAGTCACAGACTTAGAGGCTGGCCAGCCTGAGGCAACGGAGGACCCGTCCCAGGCTGAGAGTTCTTCTCAAGACTTTGTTGCTGAACAAGATTTACCTGATTTTGGACAGGAATTATCTCAGGTTAACCAGGCTGAGTTTGGTAATTTTCAATACTGTAATAGTCAGGATTATAATCATTCAGTTGTGTTCTCAGATTGTTTAGGCTCAAATATTATATTAAAATAAATTAAAGGCAAGTGGACTGTATAGGGGTTTATTCTAATCTTAGCACAGTAGGTTTAAATAGTTCAAAAGTACGTCTACGCGCGGTCGTGATGGACGATGCAATGCCCGATGTCCTGATGTCCTACGTGCTTAGACCCCGCACCGCCGCCGCCGCGTCATCGTAGTGTATGTGTGAACATATTCCTGGACCAGCGGTGGATGATGAATGCATTTGTTTTTGGTGATGGGTCCATGTTGAATGAAGAAAAAAATGATCAATTTGGTGGTTCTCTATCCAATAACGGGCAAATTCTGTGGAATGCCCTTTTGATTGAGCCCGACTGTATTTTGATATCCGCTACGCGAGCCTCCCCATCAGGTCCCGGATATAGCTTCAGGATTCGTCCCAGTGGCCATTGTGCTGCAGGTAGCGCCTCGTCCTTCACGATGACCAGCGAGCCCTCCGTGAGCGCGCCGTGTGAGCGTTGCCATCGCGTCCTTTGATGCAACTGAGAAATGTATTCTTTATTAAAGCGTCTCCAGAAATGCTGTCGCAGTAGTTCCACCCGTTGATGCCTTGGCAGCCGTGAAGCATCACAGTCGGACATCTGTGGGTGAGGTATTACAGTTAGAGTTCGACCAATCAGAAAATGGAAGGGGGTGAGAGCTGATAGATCAGATGGATCTGATGAAAGAGGTGTGAGAGGCCTCGAATTAAGGATGCCTTCTATCTAGACAAGTAATGTGTACATTTCCTCATATGTGAGGTGTGCCAAGCCTAGGACTCGTTTGAGGTGGTATTTTACTGATTTAACAGTCCCCATAGGCCTCCGAAGTGGGGTGAATATGGGGGAATGAAGTGGAAGTTTATACCTTGCTCTGCAGCGCAGCTGTAAATTGACTCACTATGATTTTTGATAAAATTGGTGATCACACGAGCAGCACCTACCAGATTTTTCCCATTGTCTGAATAAATATTATTGGGTTTACCCCTACGAGAGATGAACCTCTTAATTGATGATATATATGATTCTGTTGTGAGATCTGTGACCAACTCCAAATGCACAGCTTTGACTACAAAACAGACGAAAATACAGATGTATGATTTAATTAATACACTTCCACGCCCCTTACGGTTATTAATCATGATTGGCCCTGCATAGTCAACACCTACGTCGCTGAATACAAAATTTGCATGCAGTCTCTGCTCAGGTAACGGCCCCATTATAGGAGTTATAGTTTTCCCTTGAAACCGTTTGCATGTTACACATGATTGTGTTGTTTTTCTAGCTAAATTACGACCAGAAACTGGCCAAAATAGTTGAACAGTTGTGGGCCAGCATGTAAAAGTGTTATGTGATATGTTGAAAATATGATTTTAGTAATATGATGCGCTGAGTGCAAAAGGATAGGAAATTTCCTATCGTAATTGTATGGTGAATGTGCTAACCTTCCACCCACACGAATGAGTTGATTATCCCCTAGAAAAGGATTAAGTGAATTTAACTTATGTTTAGCAGGCAACTTTTTATTGTTTAATAACAATTCGGTTTCCTCAGGAAATGATTCCATTTGTACTATCTTTGCTAATAGATATCTAGCTAAGTTAAGTTCTGTGGTTGATAAAGGGTTGATCTGACTTACGCAAACTTGTTTGTTTACGTTTTTTATGTTTAAAGTGTTTGAATGTTTATTTCTACAGTGATGAATGAATCTAAGCATGTAAGCTACTATGCGTGTTAGTTTGTTGAAATTGGAAAATTTGTAAATAAAGGAATTATTATTATTATGTGTGTGTGTCTCTATGTGTGTAAAATGGGTCTGGGACCGGACTTCTGGAAGGTCAGATACGCTGAGGGGCCTGGGTTGTTCAGGCCAGCTGTGGTTATCATCATTCCTTAGAAAGTCAGGCCCTGAGAACCATAAATTTGTCTGTAGTAATTGTTTGGCATTAGTACATTTTGTTAAAATGTCTGCTGGATTCTGTTTGGTCGGTACATAGTACCATGAGTGTGGATCAGTAGGTTTCTGAATGTCTGTCACTTTGTGTTTGACGAATGTTTGCAATTTATATGTTGGTGTATTTATCCATGATAAAACAATTATCGAGTCACTCCAATAATAACACTTACAGTTGTCTTTGTTACGTAGTGAATTTTTAACTTTATTACTTAAATTAACACCGGTTAACGCAGCGCATAATTCAAGTCGCGGAATTGTAAGAGTTTTCAAAGGAGCCACCCGTCCCTTTGCTATTAGCAACTGAACATTGATATCGCCATCTGTTGTATAGGTAAAGTCTGCTGCAAAAGTGCATAGGAAGTACAGAAATAAAATCGTGTGAAGCGAGAAATGACGCCATCTAGCGTAAAACCTGATTGAAATGTTGCTATCGACAACATTACATTATACTGTTAATAGATGGCGCCGCTGTGCTTCAAATGATTAATGCTTAATTAATGCTTATTTTTGTACTTTCTTTTTGTTTCTTCAAACATTGAAATAATTTATAATTTCTTTTAAAAAGATGAAGATATTAAAATTGAATAAGTATCAATTTATAAATATTTGATTATCTATGTGTTAGTTTTCAAACTTGAGAGGGTAGGTTGAATATGGATTTACTTATAAAAAATAACTAGTAGGTAGTATAAATAATACTTAGACCAAAGAGTTATGACTAAGCTCAATTGGTTGTTCGCTAAGTTAATTTCGATTATATCGTTTCAGCACCTTTCGTTCAATTTTATTTTTAACCAGGTGTATTGTCTACTTATTTTACGAAAATGAGTAAATATGCATTGTTATATAGATTTAGTAAAAAGAACTCAAATAATTGCTATGCATAATCAAGGCAAAAACTTGTCAGAAGTAACCAGAGAGACCGGTGTAAACGTAAGTAGTTTTTTTTAACGCTTTTAAACAAAAAACTCCTATATAATAATCATTATTGGATATTATATATTTCTGTTTTATTGTTGCAGAGAAAAACAGTTGTTCTATGGATATGATGATTTGAAGAAGAGGGTTCTTTGAAACACCATCAAAGAGCTGGCAGACTAAAACTAATAAACATGTTGCAGCATCAAACCATGATAAGGGAGTACGAAGAAAACGGACGTCGGTCGACGAACCACTATGCTATATATATACTTATTTTCTGTATTAACTGGAGACCTTGTTATGTGTGTTTAATTTAATATCCGTATTTAAAACAACTTAAAAAAGTTATGAACACTTGATGTGTTGTTGTGCAATTTTATAGTTTTTAGCCTACATTTTTAATCCTTTTGACCTTTGTGATAAAATTATCTGGTATTTTGTTTGTTTTTGTTAAGGTTACATAAGCTTCAAACCTCTTTCCAATTTTGGAAACGAATACTTAAGCTATGGCCTCAATAAGAAATTATATATAATATTATAATCTTATTCGGTGATTAATAAACGGTGATTGTTAAATTTGATTAAGAAATTGTAAGAAATAAACATATTATTTTTTAATAGTGCCTTTTGTCAACTGTTTACCTGCATTTTTTTCATTTTGCTTAGTAACTACCCACTTGAATATTATATTACAAATAAATATCCACAGCTTTGATTTAATATTCCTTCCAAATTCTTTTGTTACTTACAAAAAGACTAACAAAAAAACTTACAAAAAGTGTGAGTACTACGTGAGATTTGAACTCATGGCTCATTGATTTACGCATCTATCTGCACATGCTAAACCGCTAGGTCAACATGACTCTAATTTGAACGATGAAATTATGAACTACAATCAGTTGTTGACGACAATGATGACGCATGTGTCTATTATTTGTTAAACTAAAAGTCAAGTTTATACTTTGTGAGATTGCCTTTGCTCGCCACTTAGCTGTGAAGAAACCAACGCCATCTAGTTTAATTTTCGAAAACTTGAACTCTAACGTGCAAGGGAAAATAGGCGTTAAGGTATCTAAGCACTTTTAATGGGTGACTGTACGTACGTATACACAAGCACCGTAAGCATGTTGCGAGGCGTCGGAAAAAATATGAAGCTCAATATTATAACGTGATGAGTCATTGTATACATAACGTGGAATAATTAACTGATTTAGAAAAGACAACGATTCAACAAATTTCGCGCATTGTGTTTGAATCGAAACTGGTATTTCACTGTCCCAACTAATGTTATCCATCCACATCTGTTGCATTAGTAGTTTAGCCTTGAGTATACATGGGCTAATTAAGCCCAATGGGTCGAAAATATGACCTATAGTAGATAAAATTGTGCGTTTTGTAATTTGGTTTTGTGATATGAAATCAGAGTGTACTGTGTATGAAATTGTGTCTTTGTGAATGTTCCAATAAATGCCCAATGTTTTTGATGGATCGTTTGAACTTAGATTGCCAGTTGTTTTATCTGTATCATTACAACCTAGTTTTTTCAGAACGGAAGGACTATTCGATAACCATTTTCTAAGTGGAAATTGATATTTTTTAAGCTCGGAAAATACTCCTCTGGCTATTTCCAACAAACTGGACTCGTCATCCGTTCCCGTCAAAAGATCATCGCAGTAAAAATCATGCAAAATGACCTCCGCTATTTTTTTGTGATCATAGTTGTCTGTATGGTATTCAATCTGTTTATCTTGACAATCTAGGCCTATTTGTTTAATGCATCGTGTTGCTAAGAAGGGCGCTGATGCAGTGCCGTATGTGACTGTGTTGAGCGTGTATGTTCGTAAGGGTTCCGTTGGATTATCTCGCCATACGATTTGTTGTAAGGGTCGCTGGCTTTCGACTATTGTAATTTGGCGACACATTTTTTCTATGTCAGCTGATATTATGTATTTATGCTGTCGAAAGCGGATGAGTATGGAAATGAGACCCACAAACTGTATGTCGTTAAGCGATAATTTACTGGACGATTTAGCGGAACCATCGAATACCGATCTGAATTTAGTGGTGGTGCTTGACTCACGTATAATACCGTGATGTGGTAGGTAGTACACTGGTGAACTATAAAGTTGTTGTACGATTGATTTTTTGTTGTTTTCTTCTGAATGTATGTTTGAAGATGATGATTGTGGTTTTTGTGTGAATATTTTTTTGTTTAAAGTCATGTGACCAAGTTGTATGTATTCTGTTATGAATTTTGTATATTGTTCTTTGTATGTATGATCTGAATTCATGCGGTTTTCTATGGATAAAAACCGGTTTTTGCCTTGATAGTAGGAATCGCCTAAACATTCTGGAGGTTTTTTGAATGGAATAGTGACCACAAATCTGCCGTCACTTTGTCTTGTGGTTGTTTGTTTGTAAATGATCTCGCAAGCATCTGAGTCGCACGTATCATTATTCTGAGAATTAGACAAACTATCTAACTCCCAGAATCTTGATAGCTGATCTGAGTTATTGTTACTGAAAAAACAATTATCTGTGTGCTTGTTGGTGTCTGTTGTGCACCCCGAAACTAGCCAGCCGAACTCAGTTTCTTGTAATGCAGGCTGTTGTTTACCTCATCATCATCATCATCATCATTTCAGCCGAAAGACGTCCACTGCTGGACATAGGCCTCCCCCAAGGTTAGGTTAGGTTGTTTACCTAACTGAATTCAACTGCTGCCAATTATCTGCCAAAATATGTCAGCACCTAGTAATAGGTCGATTGCGGCAGGTTCATAGAACAGAGGGTCAGCTAGTTTCAAGTGTTTTGGTAGGTTAATAGTTTCTCGGCTGATGCGCACGTTAGGTACTGAGTGTGCTATTGTGTTAAGTACCAAACATGGCATATTGACTGTGAATGAGTTGTGTAATGATTTTATTTGAACATTTGTGCTATAAAATATATTTGTG
This sequence comes from Mythimna impura, assembly GCA_905147345.3. NCBI lineage: Eukaryota > Metazoa > Arthropoda > Insecta > Lepidoptera > Noctuidae > Mythimna > Mythimna impura. The sequence goes on from LR990352.1 coordinate 3,667,656, forward strand.
TGTTATAGTATATATTTGTTGATTGATGCCGGAAACTGTGCCTTGAATGGATTTGAGTGTGAGATTGAGCTTTGTACTTAGATTATTTGTCATGTAACTGGAGGTACTTCCATTGTCCAGTAATGCTCTCGCCAAGTGTGGTGTTCCATCACTGGCAACAACATGTACTAGGGCAGTGGAAAGTAAAACTAACACGTGTTGTTAGTTGTGAGAGTAGTTTGTTCTGATCCAAGTTTTGATTGTTCCTTATGTAACATTGTATTGTGTTTTTTTTGGCAATACTTACATACACCACCGCGACAGGATTTGGTCTCGTGTCCTGTATGTAAGCAGTTAGAACAGAAGTTTTGTAATTTTGTTACTTTTTCTATTCTTTTTTCAACTGGCATTTCTTTAAAAACTGGACACGAGAACAAATAATGTTGAGCTTTACATAAGGGACAGTTAGGAATGTGAACTTGATTTGTGCGAGTTTGTATTGATGATTTGAATGAGTGTGATTTTGAATCAGTTTTTATGTTTTGTTTGGTGTCTTCAAGAATTTGTAAAAGACTGGCACGGCCATTAAGACATGTTTTCAAATCTTGTAGTGTGGGCTTTTTCTCAAGTGTGCTTTTGTGTTCCTTCCAATGCCTAAGTGTTTTGAAGTCTAATTTGGAGGCAACGAGATAAATTATTAATGTATCCCAGGACTGTGTGGGTTCATCTAGGTTCTCAAGTGCTCCGAGGTTTTTACTGATTGTATCCAGTAGTTGTCTAAGTGATGTCGCGGATTCATTCTTCATGGCGTTTATGCTAAACAAAGCGTGAACGTGGTTATTTAGTAGTTGTCGCGTGTTATTGAACCTATCAGAGATGAGTTCCCAAGCTACCCGATAATTGTCTGATGACATTTCCAATGATTTTATTACTTGTGAAGCTTCACCTTGCAAAGATGCCCGCAAATAAAGAAATTTTTGTATGTTGTCTAAAGTTTTATTTTTGTGTATGAGTGATTCGAAAGTATTCAAGCCAATTATAATATTCACCTGAGAAGTGTGGAAGGTCAATGGTAGGTAATTTAATGAAAGTCTTTGTTCCTGGTTCACCTGCATTTTGAGTTTGTACAGACCCGTTGACGCAACTGGTTTCGTTGTCTTGTATCAGCTGGGTGCATAGTGCGAATTGATTCTGGTAACCCAATTCAAATTGCTCCCGCTCTCGCAGCTGTTCGTCTGAAACCCCAATAATTTAATCGATGAATGTCTGGTTATCATCAAAATCTTATGCGAGGTATTTGTAACTATCCAAGCGGTTTTTTATTTGTATTAGATCCATTTCTGTTAAGGTTTTTTTTGATTTCATTGACTCGATATAATTTTTGAATATTGTGACCTTGGCTTTATGACTTGCTCGTCTTTTTTATATATATTGAGCTGTGTTTCATCATCATTAGGCATATTAGATGTGTGAGTTTTTTTGGTTTCCATAACTACGTAAAGCTATTAAAAAGATATTTAAATTAATTTGGAAATGTGGCAGGCACTATGTAATGATCACGTAACTTTACCAAATTACCCTCGGTGTGAGATTCACTCGGTGCGCTCAGAGCAAGGCGATGTATGCTGTAAAACAAAGTAATAAGTAGGTATTCAATTATGAATATGTTTAATTAAGTGGTTTGTAATTGGAATGATTCGAATAACTGTATTAGTACGAAAATATTTTAGAAATATATTATGTAAGAAATTTTTTTTGCAGTACAGTAAGTAATTGCTTATTTTAATGAAATCAATGAAATGTTTAAACTTGAATGTTTGGATTTATGCTTGCAAATGGGAATGGTAGGATATTAAGTAAGTTCACTGAATATTGAATGAGACCGGATGAAAATTTTGGAAAAAAAGAATTGGTCAAACTCACGAAACTGCTGCTACCAAACCCTTTTTCGTCCGTTATAGCGACTGATGCTGCCGACGCTGCTTGATTGTGCTGCTCCCAGATGCTAGTAGGCTGCGACCGCTGTTTGACCTCCAGCTGAATTCCGGGCGGGGTGCTACGACAGAAAACCTCCACGAGTGCCCGCGGGCTGTAGTTCCCTTGCGGATACGTCCGAGGTGAAGGCCAGTCTGCGGGACGGTGCACCCTGGGAGGCGGCTAACGACTCCCCTTGGGTACTTCTGCCTAAGGGGTCTCGATGTCCGCCTGCGAATATTCTGTCCGAAGGATCGCTTCAACGCGTGTCCCTCTGCTATAGCAGAGGGCACAGTGGCGAAGTAAGAGCGGGCTCGGTGTGCACTTACCCTGCCACCGGGCAGGCAGGAGGAAGACTTGCTCCTCCTTCTGCCACCGTTAGTCTCGTAGCCCCAGAGATTGTCCAAGGTCATGTTTCTGACTTTTGATGGGGGTCGAGGGTCTTGGCTTAACCGCCTGGGCCGCGAGGAAGACAACTTTTATAAAAATTCACCCCAAACCTCCAAGCGGCGGCGCACCTTGAGGGAGGTTGTCAGCTTGACTAATGGGTAGCTTAATTAGTCTCTAGTGCGAACCATAGTACTTGAGCCAGTAAAACATGAAAATACTCGTGGGAACAATAATGAACTCAAAATTTTTTTCAAACCCAATTGAGAGTGATGCGCGGTTGGAGTCCGACGCGGCATCCGGAAGGAGCTCGGAGGGCTCGGAGGTAGAGGAGGTGGTGGGCGACTCTGGTAGGGACTTGCGCCCCCACCTGAAGCGCTCCAAATCGGGGGACGGATCGTCCTCCGATGCAGAGATGGGCTCGGCCCGAAAAATCCCCACCAATGGGCGGGGTGCGGGTCGGGCGCGAGGCAAGGGGAAGGGTCTCACCGCCCAAGAGTCCGCTCAGCGAGCTGACAGGCTCGTCGCGGAGGGGCGTCACCCTGGAGCGGCCAGCGCTGGGATGGACCTCTCGGGGCCGTCCGGCAGTGAGCCAGACACCGCCATCGACGAGGCACTCGACAGGCTGGAGTCGGTCCTGGCATCCGCTCTTAATGGCGTGGCCAGAAGAAGGGAGAAGTCCTCCAAGAGGAGCGCTATCTCCCAGGCCAGGACCTCTCTCCAGGAGGTGGTGGACCCAATCCGCAGGGGGCTCACCAAACTTCGGGCCGACAATGCTCGGCTTCGAAAGGTCTCGGTCCAGCAAGAGTTGCCAAAGGGAGACTCTTGCGGGCAGGCAGGGGGACGTGAGCAGGGGCAAGGGCCAAGTCAGCCCAAGTCTCAGCCCGAGCCAGAGAACCAGCTGCTGGTGCTGGTGCGGCAGGAGCTGGCTGCCTTCTGGCAGCAACAGCAGCAACAGCAGGAGCAGTTCCAGCAAAGGATGCAGCAGCAGCTCTCCGTGCTGTAGGGCATCGTGCTGCGTCCTCCGCTGGCGGCCTCTGGCCAGAGAAAAGCGGCGTCTTATGCTGCCGCCACGGCCACGGCGGGCCCGTCGGGACAAACCAGACGCGGGGCAATGGCGTCGGAGTCTGCGAGGCCGGCCCCGCCAGCCAAGCAGCAGCGGCAACAGAAGGGCAGGACGGCGCCTGCCGCTAAACCGGCGGGACCTCCTGCCGCGGCGGTGACCAGGCCTCGCCTGCCGCCTCCCCTGCCTGAAGAACCCTCGGCTGGCGCCGAATGGACGGTTGTCGGCGCCAAGAGTAAGGCGGGCAAGGCGGCTAGGGCAGCAAAAAAGCGCGCGAGACGACAGCAGCGCAAAAAGCGGGCCATGGCGGCCAGACTTCGCGCCCCAAATTCCGAGGCTGTAGTTATAACACTACAGCCAGATGCGATAAAGAAGGGCGTGACATATGACGCCGTCATGGCGAAGGCGAAGCAGGCGGTGTTGCCCCACCTTGAGGAGCTCGGAGCCTCTGGGGGCTTCCGTATGAGGCGCACTGTAACCGGGGCCCGAATACTGGATGTCCCTGGTGCGGCCAGTGGCCCCGCCGCGGATGCCCTGGCCGCAAGGATTAGGGCGTCCCTGGATGCGGAAGAGGCCCGAGTGTCCAGGCCCAACAAGTGCATTGATATGCGCATCATGGGCTTGGACGACTCCGTCAAGGTGGACGAGGTGGTGGCCGCCGTCGTCAGGGCGGGAGGATGCACTGCCAAGCAGGTTCGGACGGGCACCATCCGCGCTGACAGCACGGGCATGCGAGCCATGACGGTTAGCTGCCCCGTGTCGGTGGCCAAGACTATCACCGGGGAGGGCCGATGGCTTTTGGTGGGCTGGGTCTCCGCGTAGGTGAAACTGCTGGAGCCCAGACCTCTGCGGTGCTATCGCTGCCACGTAGGGCACCACGTGGGGGCCTGCCGCGGAGGTGGACCGCAGTGACCGCTGCTTCCAGTGCGGTCAGCCCGGTCACAGGGCAGTTGAATGCCGTGCTACGCCACACTGTTACGCATGTGCGGCGGCAGGCAAGCCAGCCGACCACCGGGCTGGGAGCAGGTCCTGCGACTCCCCCACCAAGGCCAAGGGCAAGGTCGGGAGGCCCATCCCCGCCGATGTCCTCACCACCGCAGCCTCCTCTTTGGCTGCTGCTGCTGTCGCCGCCGCAACCACCGCGGCAGGGCCCTCACGTGGGGCTCGGGAGGAGATTGTGATGGACTGCCAATAACGGCTCCATTACGTCTCCTCCAGGCGAATATCAACCACTGCGCCCCCGCTCAGGATCTGTTGCTCCAGAGCATGGCGCAGTGGTCGATCAACATCGCCGTGGTCTCCGAGCCGTACTATGTCCTGCCCAGGGGAGACTGAGTGCGGGACCTGGACGGCTCGGTGACCCTGATTTCGTCGGCCGCCGCCGGTACCCCGACCCTCGAGGCTGTCACGAGGGGACGGGGTTGCGTGGCAGCACGGTTTGGGGACATTGCAATGGTGGGCGTCTACCTGTCCCCAAACAGAACTCTCGCTGATCTCCACATCTCCCTTATGGAGCTGAATGCCACATTCAGCTCCATAAGGGAGCTGAATGTGGCATTCACATTCAGCTCCAGTGATTTACAAACTTTGAAAAAAATGCTTCTACATTATACAATACTTTTATTATTAAAAAATTAAAAAAAAAAAACATTTAAAAATACTTAATAACAATAATTTCCAAACTAATCAATTTGTTCACCCCGGTGGTAGTAGAGCTGGACCAGCATTGAGCCAAGCATTTTTATCTTGAATATAATCCTCCAACTTATAATATGCCTGCCTGCATAGTGTGCGTTTAATACAAGATTTAAATTTTGTTTCATTGAGTTCTAATATTTGTGGAGGTATTTTATTATAACATTTCAAACAGTACCCCATGAAAGAAGACGCCACTTTAGCCAGTCTGAAACCTGGTTAAACTAATTGGTCCCTATTTCTTGTAACATAATTATGTCTATCGCCTCTTTTGCTAAAAAGATGAAGATTTTTTCTAACGTACATGATGTTTTCATAAATATATTGACAAGGCACCGTCATGATATTAATATCCTTAAACAGTTCCCTTAGAGAATCGCACCGGCGAAGATTGTAAATAGCTCTGATGGCTCTTTTCTGTAGTATAAAGATTGAGTCGATGTCTGCAGCCCGTCCCCATAGTAAGATACCGTATGACATGATACTATGAAAATAACTAAAATAGACTAGTCTAGCGGTATCAACATCCGTAAATTGGCGGATTTTTCTAACAGCATATGCAGCTGAGCTAAGCCGTCCTGCAAGAGATGTTAAATGAGGACCCCATTGTAGCCTAGAGTCAAGCGTTATCCCCAGGAAAACAGTTTTGTCGACAAATTCTAGTTTTTCATCGTTTAGTATTACGTCATAATCACTACTTTTGACATTCGGTAAGGAAAATCTTATGCATTTAGTTTTTTTCCCGTTTAAAACTAGATTATTAGCAGTGAACCAGTTTTGGACCGTCAATAATGCGTTATTTTCGTCGTCAAGATTATTAGTCCTTCTATTTATCTTAAAAATCAAAGAAGTGTCGTCGGCAAACAACACCATATTAAGTTTATTTTGCAACAAATAGGGTAAATCATTAATATAAACTAAAAATAAAAAAGGACCTAAAATTGAACCTTGGGGTACCCCCATTTTCACATTTAATCCCGACGAATTGACACCGTTTATTTGAACTTGTTGCTGTCTGTCAATCAAATAAGATTTTAATAAGCTTAAAGCTGTTTTGCCTAGTCCGTAACGCTCAAGTTTCAGGAGTAATGTTTCATGAACCACACAATCAAACGCCTTAGAGAGGTCACAGAAGATACCTATAGCATCCTGTGCCTCTTCCCACGCATTAAAAATGTGTTTTAGTAAGGAGACACCAGCGTCAGTTGTACAACGTCCTTTGGTGAAACTATACTGTTTATCGTGTAAGATGTTATTTGTGTTAAAATGATTAAGCATTTGATTTAACATCACCTTTTCAAATATCTTGCTAAAAACCGGCAACACGGACACCGGCCTATAATTATTAGTGTCTTTACTGTCCCCAGATTTAAAAAGTGGTATCACTTTACTATATTTCATCAGATCCGGAAAAACTCCTTGATCTATACACAAATTAAATATTATAGCTAAGTACGGCGCTATAGTCTCAATAATTGAGGTACAAACTTTGATAGACATACCCCACAAATCTTCTGTCAATTTAACCTTGATTTGTTTTAAAGCTTTTATTACAGTTATAGGGTTTATATGCTTAAAGTTAAATTCAGTCGAACAGGCTGCAACGTTCGCCTGTAATAAACTAAAAGCATGCGATGGCGACGAATTTAGGGCTTCAGTAGTTTTAATTGGTATACTGGCAAAGAAATTTACAAATTCTTCTGCAACTAGTTTGTTATCGCTAATAAGACCATGATGTGTCTCCAATGTGTAATCATTGTTATGTATTTTGTTCCTGTTGGTTTCATTATTTATAATTTTCCATTTTCCATTTTTTAAAGCAATCGGACGGATGCCGCCATCTCTCTTGCGTAGGGCACATAAATTGGCCCCGTACAGACTGTCGATGACGGCCTCGTTCACTTTGCCTGAGAGCATTAACAAAATTAAAGCAATACTATAATTAAAAAAATAATAAGGTCGATTGGAGCTGTCATTTTGGTTTATCTATGCTTGTAAGCTTGTAAAATTTTAAAAGGTCGATTGGAACTATCACTTTGAGTACCTATAGTAACCACTAAGCTCGAATGGCAAATCTCGCACTCAAATCAATTTGTACGATACTCGTATGAACTACAAAAAATGTCATACGAGATCGTGTTTACACAAGTCGAGATTCTCCTAAGCAAGAATCTTCTTATTATAATTTTGCTGTGTAAACAGCCGCAGGACATTATCGCCTAGCGTAGCGATAATTGCTTGCGAATCTCGTATAACATAATCGTAGGCGAGAATTTATTTTTTGCCTGTATGTAAAAATTTTGATAGGATAATGTTATGGCGATTATTGCTTGCAGTTATGGCGTACGATTTCTCGAACACAAACATGCGAGAAACTCGCACCGTCTAAATGGGCCTTTAAGTTTATGGCGCCCCGTACACAGTCAATCTCGATCGCGATCAGCGATCAAAATCAATGATCGCGATCCAGATTGATAATGTACGAATTAGATTGACAGATTGATGTATCTGATCACAATATATCTAGATATTTTTCAATCCAGATTGCGATCCGCTGACCGCGATCGAGATTGACTGTGTACGGGCCGCCTAAGTGTACAATAAAGAATTCACATATATCGTAATCTGAGTTTGCCTATAAATTTTTAATTACACCGAATAATTACAAAGCTTCGACCTCCATCGTCCCAAAGTCCCAACTGACCGAAGTAAACTTATTTGTTCTCTCTCAAGGGGGGAAATTAATGGAATAATAGATAAAGTAGGTAATCTTATAATTTATCTGCTGGATAGCCGCACGCAATCTATCTATGTCACAACCTGTAGTGTAGGTAAAAGTTTTGTCTTTTCGACCGCGTACTTGTTACCTACTGAGATTACTTACTTCGACTTTGATGATTTTTTTTTATTTACCCTAATGTTATATAGAGGTTAAGTTTTTTTGTTTTTTTTTTAATTTTTTTGTTTGTAGGAGGTAATCTCTGAAAGTACTGGTCCCATTGCTAAAATTTTTTCACTGATAGTAAGCTGCTTTATTCCTGAGTGACATAGGCTATAATTTATGGAATACCTACTTGAGTGCGAAAGCCGTATCATCGAATTTTGTTTCTTCGAAAACTTTTCAACTAGGTACATCTCTATACTGCGACGCCTTGTTAAATCGACTTTTTGTTACTGCGATGTTTCGTTACATCGAAAAACAATACTGCAAACGATTTTAAAGCGCAAATATCATACTGCGAAGCCTTGTTCAATTGACGTCTTGTTACTGCGATGTTATGTTGTCTGTCTGTCTCTTTGTCTGTCAAGACTCTTTATCTCGGGAACTCGTGGAGGTATCGAGTTGAAATTAAAACTATATACTCAGGTCTACGGTTCCTTGAAGATATTTTCAGAAAATATCAAACTTCTGAGTTAACAAAAAAAAAAGATATGACCATTTATGTCGCAAAATCAGTGGAGCATACAGTGGAGGTGTAACCCGCTTGGGCGGAGCACTGCGGTGTCCTCGTGAGGGCGATCGGAGGCAACGACCTCGCGCGCTGGGTCTTGGTACAGGCCATGGTCCGCAGCGAGGGGAAATTGATGGCGGTCGACTCCGTGTGCGAAACAGTAATGCTAGTTATGGAGACAGCCATAACTCCGACTACCAACCACCGTTGGCACGAGCTTTCGGACGACGTGCAATGTGTAGCTCGCTGTCCGGCCATCCGGCTATTATCCGGACCGAGTCCAAATCGTCGACAGCGCGTCCTGTTCCATGCGCGCCTCAGGGAGATGTCAGCAAATCGTAAGGGCCCAGCAGGGTCGAAGCCTACTGTGGCCGCGGGTAGTGTGAAAGTGCAACCCGGAGCCCTGGGACGAAGGCAAAGAAGGAACAGGAGTGGGTTTTTAGTCAGTAAAAGTCTGACACTATCTCGCGCTCCGCCCAAGAGCGAGATTGGTCCTAACATGATTTTCCCACCCGATAAAAAAAAAACTGAATCCAGTGCAGGAACCTCCCGAACTTACCATGTCCGGTGAGGACCTGCGTCATGCGGAAGGTGAGGACGCCGTGACGCCTCTCTAGCCACTCCTCAAAGAGGGGACTTACCACCATGATTATGGCGTGCCCAAATGACGGATAGTTGATGTTACAAGAAGTAACTTTGGCTACTTTTCATTTTCCCGCGGGAACAGGACTTAGTTCCTAGGGGAGAATATGTCTCTGAACTGGATAACATTTTTTTACACGATTGCCTCAAAAAAGGGGAGTAACTTAGTCGCGAGTAACAACTAGTAGATAATAAAAAACATATTTCCTATTGTATTTTTTTTTAATATGGTCATGATATACCATTTTGAAATCCATCCTCATGATGAGCCCTTTAATTTGATATAATAATAATAATAATGTATATAATTATTATACCTACAACAAACTTAAATGACATGGTGATGAACTCAACAGGAAGAATGCTGATAAGAAGCCGAGCACAAAAACTACACACACACCCAACATCTTCGGGTTCGTCGCTCAGCTCCGCCTCGCAGACGCCGGGACCAGCGCCAACCGTGAGTTCAGAGATTCCGGTCGCTGCAGTTGCGTCGAGCTCGAGCGACGAATACTTCTCGCCGCCGACGACACCACCACCTGCGCGTCGACAGGGAAGAGGCCGACCTCCGGACAGCTTGGGACCTCGAGGCCCGCCGGCCTCTGATAGGGTCCCCGGTGCCGGTGGAAGTGTGCAGCGCATGCCATGGACATCATCCATTAATGAAAACGTCATGCGCTCATACTTTGGGGCTACAGAGAGGGGAATTAACCTGACTGCGTATCGTGGTCGGATGCTCTCTCTGTTTCAGGTGCTTGAGCCAGCTGTCAACGTTTCGGTCCAACGACTATCGGATCAGGTGCGGGTCATTCAGCGTAATCGTATGTTGAATGACGCCGTACTTGATAGACTGCGCCTGGAATCACAGAGTAGCCGTGTTTCACCTGCCACAACACCGGCCGCGGTGCAACGTCTACCCACTGCTTCACCGTGACCCGACCAGGTTGGTGACGCCGATGATGACGCGGCTATATCTGTGAGTACCCAATGTAATGATCGATTGAGGGGCGCTTTGGAGGACGCATTTCGAGAATACCGTTTCACACCGCCGGGGCTTAGACCTCGTCTACCTCGTTTGCCCATGCACAAGAGAAATAGGGCGCTGGTGTGTGCTCTAGATTCGCAGCTATCAAATTGCTTTGATAACAGCAAAGATCTCACTGATACCCACTCAATCTTGTACTGTGCGGCTGTAGCGGCATGTCGTGTAGCTCATGTTAAATTTCCTAATTGTGACAGAGCTACACGACCAGCTGTGCCATCTTGGCAGTGCAGGATAGAGCACGTATCGGTGAGACTAGAGCACTCATCGGTAAGCTTATCTACTTCAGGGAGGGCAACACTCGCCCTAGGGTGATGCGCTTTGTGAGGCGGGCATTCTCGGGGACTAATATTAGTTCTCGAGATTATCTGCCCTGCGTCACAGAGCGTATTGACTTCCTGAAGCAGAAAATCTATGCATGGGCAAACCGTATTCGTCGGTACAAGCGGCGAGTGGAGCGGTACACTCAGAATCGTCGAGTCAGGGTCGCTGCCCCAGTTTCTAACGACAGGAATAACCCACCTGCTCCATAAATCAGGTAGTACTGCGGAACTAAATTATTAGACAAAAATTATAGACCGATCACGTGTTTGCCGACGGTCTATAAAGTTCTTACATCCATTCTTAGAGCTAAAATCAATAGTCATATTGAGACAAATTCTATCATGTCTGCCTCTCAGAATGGATGTAGAAACGGGTCCCGCGGTACTAAGGAGCTTGGTGAAGCGTCAATGCCTTTTCTTAAGGTATATGTATTTTTAGAGAATAAATAATATAAAGTTGCCTTATAAAACACTAAGAATGTTATATATGGCCTTGGCGGACTCGGTTATCAACTACGGGCTCAGCAGCTATGGTAGAACTTACCATACATACTTGTCAGATATTTACAAGCTGCAACTAAGAATATTAAAAGTTATCGTACCTAAACACATAAAAAATAAATTTAAAAACAGCGACGATGATTTATTTAAATACTGCAATGTTATGAATGTGTTCAATAAAGTTAAATTCTTCACCCTTGCTGAAATCAATAGGCCTGAATTGCTAACTGAAAACACAAGACCTGACTTTTTGAGATCTATTACACCCAATACATTCTACCAAAAGCCAACAATGTGTACGGGATGAGGGTTGCAGAATATATAGTGCCTTACTTTCTTAATGAACTTCCAGAAGATTTACAAACATTATATAAAACGAGTTCGAAAAGTTATAGGTATAAATTAAAACGTTTCTTTACACAAAAGTTTAATGTATAACTAGATAATTATTATTACATCACTACTACATATTAAATAAGCAAGCGGCTCGTCATCACACAGATAAACCCTGAGAGGTTTTCGTTGTATTGTATGGCAATAAAAATCTGTAATGTAGACTAAGAAATTTAGAAAAAAAAAAAAAAAAAAAAAAAATTAGTTACCTTTCCCGCATTCTCTAAGTTAATTGAGTCTCTGTTGACGATTTCCTTCACCAATATCTACGACCGCAACGCCCACTGGTGACGTATCGAATGCTTTCTTGAGACGCTCGCTAAAGACCGCTAGATGGCGTCTAACCCGCTAACAAATCAGTTGTCCGCTCCGCAAATTCGACATTGCGTCGAATAAAACCGCTCCGCTATATAAATCCCGTATATGTTGGAAACCTGAGAATTCTTCTGTAATAAGTGTATCTGCTACTGTGAGACATTGAGACATAGTGCAGTGTTGGTTTTAAGAGTTCGGACCAGCCCACCGGTGGATGAATCCAGATTAGCTTGCCGGCCGGCAGCACACACACCGACTACGCATCCGTGAATGAAGCGCTTTCCTTGACGACAAGTGGGGTCACTGGATTAGCAAGGTACGTGGGCTTTAAGTTGCTATCGTCGTTGTAGGAGTCGGTACCTCAGGGAGTCGTCAACAGGGATTTAATTTTGTGTAATATAACCATAATTTCACCGCCATATTGGTAGTCTTAAAACTCCACCCCCATTCAGGTGATTGCTATTTACACGCGTCATCATAATTTTTTGGTCCTTCGAGCCGGATAGGTAACCAGGTAACCGCTCCCTAGTTAGATTTTTACGTAATATTTGGTGAAAATCATAATAGGTATATATAGGTTATAGATATTTACGTAAACCTTTGGTAAATTATTCTTGCCTATAAACCGCTCTCCGCTATAACATAAACATAATTGACAATAGATTCTACGTAGGTTTTGGTAAATCTGTCAATATTGTTTCATAGAATTTAATGTGATACGTATTTCACTTTGATAACATATAATAGGAGGTAGTTTCACATCATTTCGGCTTTGTGCGTATTAGTGATTTTTATTCAGATACCGCCACAGAGCGGGAAGATACTTTACGATTGCTAACCGCCTGATAAGTTTACCCGCGCATATTTTTAGATATTGCTCTTGATATTAACTTAACAAAATGGCTGAGAAACAATTAAAGCCGGAAGATTTACTGACTATCCTTCATGAAAAGAAAGGATTGTTATTCAAACGCCTTAATCGATTATATGAATTATCGAAAAATATTTCGTCGTTCGATACGAGAAATAGTGAAAGTTTTATGACTGAATCGGAAACTATTGACGACATTCGTGATAAATTTGAATCTTATGTCGATCAAATTAACCACATAAACATTAATTTGAAACCTGGTTCGAGTCCCGACTATGCTTGTTTAGAATCCTTTGAAGATTTGTTTATTCGCATTAAGCGTATTAGGAATAAAATCGACAGTAGTCAATCTCAGTTATCACAATGTAGTTATTCGAAAACGCTTTTTGAACCACTAAAAATAAAGCTGCCTCCGATTGCATTGCCATCTTTCGACGGGAAACCTGAGAATTGGCCTGTTTTCTATGAGTCGTTCAAGTCGAATATTCATGACAATGATCAGCTGACTGACTCGCAGCGTGTGCAGTATTTAGTAGGTAGACTTACACATAACGCGTTAAAGATTACAGCCGGTATTGTGCCTACGGCTGATACCTATCATTTTCTATGGGACAGCTTAGTTAATAAATACCAGGATAAGCGTACATTAGGTATACACTATTTAAATAATATATTAGATTTAAAAAGTTGTTTGTGTAACGCAAATGGTCTCGATTCTTTCATTGAAACATTTAGTGCAAGTATTTCTGCCTTGAAACAACTTGGTATTCCGGATCTTGCGGATTTTATTCTCTTGCATTGCGCTATGAGAAAAATAGATTCACAGACTGGTCAATCGTTTGAACTTTCCGTTCGCGATGTTGAAATACCTACAACTAAATTGTTAATTAGCTTTGTTCAAGATCAGACTAAGATATTAGAACGCTTGAATTTATCTCATTCGAACGCGAAAAATAATTATAATAAACCTCATAGTCCCGCATCTCGTGAGCCTCGCACGCAAACGAAAGCGTTTGTTGTGAATGTATCGCCTAATTCTACCGCTCCCGCTACGCCCCGCTTCGTCTGCGCGTATTGTAAAGATAACGCTCATGTTCATTTGTATAAGTGCGCTGAGTTTCAATCCGCGTTGACTCCTAGAACTAGGTTTGAGTTTATTAAATCCGTACATGGTTGCGCAAATTGTCTGAGCACGTCGCACGGTTTGAGTAATTGCAAGTCGACCTCAGTCTGTAACGTATGTAAAAAACGCCATCATACTTTATTACATTTTGAGAAAAATAATAAACAATCGCATGTAGCTGATGTTAAACCGACGAATTGCAATGTAGCCGTCGCATCCAGCCTGGCTGTGCCGCTGGCCACTGCGCCCCCCGCGTTCCTCCCGCCCCGCGCGGCGTCTTGTGGTTCGGGTGACGTTGCTCAAACATGTCCGACCCATAACACGGCCGTATTATTGGCTGCAAATACGAGGGCTAAGTCGGCAGTCTTGTTGTCGACCGCTCAGGTTTATGCGCGCGCTAACAATAATAGTTCGGGCCATAAAACTATAGTCAGGTGCTTAATTGACAATGGTTCGCAAAATAATTTAATAACTACAGATTGTTGTAGAAAACTCAACTTAGCGATAATTCCTTTGAATAATTCTTTTGTCAAAGGAGTTGGTTCTGTGTCGCGGCCGATAATAGGTTATGTGAATCTAGATATCGAGTCTCGCGTATACCCGCATCAAAAATATACTATTCTCGCGTTAGTGGTTGAGTGTATTACGGACAAGCTACCTTCGCACCATATTAAGTGGGATTGTCATGTGGACTTCCACTCGCTTCCGCTCGCTGATTTAAGCTGGAATATTCCAGGAGATATTGACATAGTGTTAGGCGCTCAACTGTTTCCGTATATTTATTTGGGGATTAGGGTAGACTTAGGTTCAAATGCGCCACCCGCATTATTGACCACATTCGGGTATGTCCTTATGGGTGATTTTCAGCCTAGTAAAGATAATTTAAATTTACCTAGCTCTTCTTTCACAGCATTAGCCCTTAATGATTCATTACAAAAGTTCTGGGAATTGGAAGAACTTGAAAATAAACGTTTTTTATCTCCTGAGGAAACCGAATGTGAGAATATTTTTCCTCGACCGTGTCACGTGACGATGCGGGACGTTATACTGTCGCGTTACCCTTTAGTAAGGATCCCAGCGAGTTGGGTAACTCCTGTACCGCCGCATACCGTCGACTGGTTGCGCTGGAGAGAAAACTCCGCCAATCGCCGACGTTGCGGGAAAATTATAACGCAGTGATCCAAGAGTACATAGATAATGGATACTTAAGTCCAGTCGACGAATCCGCCATTTCGGATGACGGGTACTACATCCCTCATCACGCTGTCATTCGGCCAGACAAGCCGATGCCGCGCGTCGTATTGGATGCGAGTGCCAGGATTCATACCGGTTTATCTTTAAATGATGTACTCCATATTGGTCCAAATTTACAAACAGATTTGTTTCTTCTTTTAATCAATTTTAGATTACTTTCTATCGCTATAAATTCTGATATAAAGCAGATGTATTTACGAATTTGCGTACCTGTTGAGCAGCGTAAGTACCTACGCATTTTGTGTCGATTCAGTGAGAATGATCCTGTGTTGACATTCGCTTTTAACCGCTTACCCTTTGGACTGAAGTCGAGTCCTTACATAGCTATGCGCACTGTGCGACAGCTGGCCTCGGACAGTCCGCATTATTATATACTTAAATTCGCTAGACCGAAGGTTCATTGTGAACCCCGGTCACCGCAGGGATTGTCAGCGGCGGAACAAGTTATGATCCGTGCTGTGCAATCTGTTCATTTCGCAGATGACATTGAACTCATCAAATGTGGTAAATTGTTGCCAAAGAAACTTGGCAGTTTATCTGTCTTTTTGGATGAAGAGGGTATATTGCGCATTGGGGGAAGACTTTCAAAGTCATACCTTCCCTTTGATGCTAAGCATCCTTTTTTACTCCCCAAACATGATCCTGTTGTGGATTTGATAATTCGTTATTACCATGTGATGAATTGTCGCACTGGGCCAGGGCTACTTATGTCTATTTTACGACAGCGATTTTGGATACTAGATGCCAGGACTGTCATTAGGTCCAAGTTGCGACAATGCAACACATGCTTTAGAGTTAATCCGACGCACCCCACTCCAATGATGACGGCCCTTCTTGAATACCGTGTATCGGAATCAAAGGCTTTTGTCCATACTGGAGTGGATTATGCTGGTCCCATACGCATAACTCTCTCTCGTCGCAGAGGTCAACACGCTCAAAAGGCTTACATCTGCTTGTTTGTGTGCTTGGTAACCAAGGCTGTCCATGTAGAGTTAGTCTCTGAACTTGCTACCGACGCCTTTTTATCCGCGTTTGAACGTTTTATCTCGCGTCGAGGGCCAGTATCCTGTCTCTATTCGGATAACGCTACCAATTTCGTTGGTGCTAAAGCTCAGCTAGATGAACTTTATAATTTCTTAATGAGGTCAAACCTCAATTCGTCTCTTTTAAATGAGTTATCAACTCGCCGCATTAAGTGGAAAATGATTCCACCTCGCTCCCCACATTTTGGCGTTATGTGGGAAGCCAATGTAAAACCATTAAAACCGCATCCTTATAAAGGGACTGTCAATGTCGCTCGCGTTGCAATGGTGAGGACAAGGTTCGGTAATTTTAAACGCTCTGTCACAAAACTATATCCTATTCCAACGCAATAAAATTTCATTTTAACGATACTCGTAGTTTTTTAAGGTTTAGGATTAGTATTCTAAATGATTTTTATTTTCCGCATTTAGTCATAGAGCTTAGACTTTCCGATCATGATCTAGGTTAGTAAATCTTTACAATTTTAACATTTCCCTTTGAAAGCACTTGCGTCCTTCCAAGGGGGGGAGCATGGTGAAGCGTCAATGCCTTTTCTTAAGGTATATGTATTTTTAGAGAATAAATAATATAAATTAGTTACCTTTCCCGCATTCTCTAAGTTAATTGAGTCTCTGTTGACGATTTCCTTCACCAATATCTACGACCGCAACGCCCACTGGTGACGTATCGAATGCTTTCTTGAGACGCTCGCTAAAGACCGCTAGATGGCGTCTAACCCGCTAACAAATCAGTTGTCCGCTCCGCAAATTCGACATTGCGTCGAATAAAACCGCTCCGCTATATAAATCCCGTATATGTTGGAAACCTGAGAATTCTTCTGTAATAAGTGTATCTGCTACTGTGAGACATTGAGACCTTATAGTGCAGTGTTGGTTTTACGAGTTCGGACCAGCCCACCGGTGGATGAATCCAGATTAGCTCGCCGGCCGGCAGCACACACACCGACTACGCATCCGTGAATGAAGCGCTTTCCTTGACGACAAGTGGGGTCACTGGATTAGCAAGGTACGTGGGCTTTAAGTTGCTATCGTCGTTGTAGGAGTCGGTACCTCAGGGAGTCGTCAACAGGGATTTAATTTTGTGTAATATAACCATAATTTCACCGCCATATTGGTAGTCTTAAAACTCCACCCCCATTCAGGTGATTGCTATTTACACGCGTCATCAGAGCTGTTCCTTATCGATATTGCCATTAGCCAACAGGTTCGACGTTCTCGGAAGAATCTATCGGCATGTTGGATATATTATAAGAAGGCATATGACTCTGTTTTTCATACATGGCTCATAAGGGTGCTAGAACTGTATAAAGTTGATGCAACTCTGCGCACCTTCCTGATGTCATGCATGGGGCAGTGGAGAACAGTCCTTCACTATCCGGGATGTCGACAGATTCAGGAGAACTACGAACCGATAAGGATTGAGCGTGGCATATTCCAGGGTGATGATAGTCTGAGTCCACTGTGGTTTTGCCTAGCCTTGAACCCGCTCAGCACACTGCTGGAGGGTTCTGGCTTAGGTTACCGGTTGAAAAGAGGCGGTCAGGTCATATCTCACCTTCTTTACATGGACGATCTGAAACTCTTTGCCCCCAACAACTTGCAACTGGTGGAGCTACTGAAGGTAACTGAAACCTTCAGTAGTGCCATCAGGATGGAATTTGGTGTGGACAAATGTGCAGTCATACATGTAAAGAGAGGTGAGATTATGGAATCCGTGGGAATTCAACTTTCGGATTCCATACATCTTAGATCCCTCTGCTCAACCGAAACTTACAAGTATTTAGGTATGTCGGAATCGTTAGGCATCAAAACTGATGACGTGAAACAATCGTTGAAAGAGCGCTTCTTTGGACGCCTGAATAAAGTACTCAACAGTCTTTTATCAGGCGGAAACAAGGTGCGCGCTTTCAACGGTTGGGTCATGCCGGTATTGATGTATTCATTCGGCATACTCAAATGGACTCAGACAGAACTTGACGCCCTGGATAGGAGGATCCGCACACTACTTACCGCAAATCGGATGCATCACCCACGGTCATCGGTGATGAGACTGTATATCCCGCGGAAGTGCGGGGGTCGTGGCTTCTTAAATGCTAAGACCCTGCACAACCGCGAGGTATGCAGTCTCAGGGAATACTTCCTAAAAACCGACGTGGATATGCACCGAGATGTGGTAGCGGTGGACAAGGGCCTCACTCCGCTCTCCTTGGCTAACGAGAACTGGCGCAAACCTATAGTACTGGATACTAATGACCGCAGGGAAGTATGGCAGAGCAAGGAGCTTCATGGACGCTTTTACCGGGCCTTACACGGGCCCGATGTAGACCTGTTAGCGTCCGTATCTTCGCTGCGTTTCGGTGACCTCTTCGGGGAAACTGAAGGTTTTGTCTTTGCGATTATGGACGAAGTTATGATGACGAACAACTACCGGAAATACATTGTGAAGGACGGTACGGTTGACATCTGTCGGCCATGCCACCGACCCGGGTAATCAATCCGACACATTATTTCTGGGTGTTCTCATCTAGCTAACGGAGACTATTTGCATAGACACAACCTCGTAGCCAGGATTATCCACCAGCAACTTGCTCTTAAATACAATCTTGTGGAATCAGAGGTACCGTACTACAGGTATGTGCCCGACCCAGTTCTCGACAATGGCAATATCACGTTATATTGGGATCGATCTATCATCACTGACAGGATTATTGTTGCCAATAAACCAGATATAGTGGTGATAGATCGACTAGAGCGTCGCACAATGATTGTTGATATAGCGGTCCCTCATGACGAGAACCTCGTGAAAGCTGAGAAAGATAAGCAAACTAAGTATCTTGACTTAGCTCGTGAGGTTGTTGACATGTGGGAAGTGGATAGAGCAATCATTGTGCCGATAGTCGTAACGGCCAATGGCATTAAGCCAAGAGCCTCGAACAACATCTGAGGAGGCTCTCGTTAGGCAGCTGGATCAAGGGCCTGATCCAGAAAGCAGTACTCATAAACACGGCACGTATCGTTAGGAGATTCCTCTCTCAGGAGCCCTGACCATCGGCAGCTTGGACTCTGTTCCCGATGCCGGTCGGCTACTATTTTTATATTTTCAAATGATTTTTTTTTAATGTGTTTTTTCTAAAGAAATATTTAAAAATATAAATGAGTATATAAAAATAAAAATAATAATAATAATTGTTTATTGATCAAAAAGGGTACAGATGATATGAAACAACAAAAACCTAAACTACTAACAATCAAGATATACAAGCTTAAGTAAGGACATTATTTGGGAGAATACATTGGTGGAAATACATGGTACATCTGTTTACAAATTATGTTTCCCTGACTCTTAAACTAGGGCATACCTGTATCTTAAGAGACAGTGAACGGCCATGAGGTTATGTTAATATTACATAATTATTAAGTGAGGACCCTGTCGATCTATCCACTAATAAACAATTTTCAGAATGGTAATTTAAATTAAAATTAAATTAAAATTAAATCAAAATAAAATCAAATTAAAATAAATTAAATGATAAATGATATTTATTTTGTAAATAGTTTTAAAAAACACTTTTACACGTCAATTTTTTTTTTTTCGTCATTTTTAAAACTAGATGAGGCCGGTGTTTCCTAGCTGACTACCCTGAGAAGAAACACCGAAACAAACTCAGGGGTCAAAGTCTCTTTTAAAGTCCATACAGTAAATATGTAATGGTCAAATCACATGAGAACCATGCAGATTTGTCTGAAATGGTCTTTTGAAGAAAGAACCATACAGATTTGAGTGGACCTGTCCAGTCAGTGCAAGCATTTGTCAGTATTCGTAAAGCTCAACTAAGGACTACTAAGGAGCTCAACGACTTGACGAACAATACCAAGGAAAGGAAATTTGGGTAGGCCGCAGAAAATTCTCAAATTGCCAGACATACATTATAATTACTGAAAAGGAAAAAAAAAAAACAATCAACATAGTCCTCACGTTCACAATAATAAAAGGAAAAAGTATAGTTTACAAAATGTAATAGCAAAGCAAGCAAAGTAAACATTTTTGTCAAAAATTAATAGAAAAAAAAAATCTACAATATCGAATTGTAATAAATAATAAAAAGCACAATTAAAAATAAAAACAAAAGAAAAAAAAATAATAATAAGACAACAGTTGCAGTGCGTACTGGAGCAGGTCAATCCCAAGCCTTTTGGTCCTCAACATAGTCCTTTATAGTGTAAAAACAAGTTTTCGCTTTACAAATAATTTGAATTTATTAAGGCTTAGTTGTTGAATATGACTAGGAAGTTTATTATAGAAGTGTATACATTGGCATCTAAATGAGCCCCCTATTTTTTTCAGCCTGGTTGTTGGAACCACAAATTTGTGTTTGTTCCTAGTATTAAAATTATTTACTAACGAAAAAATTAATTACTATATAAAAGGCGGGGTCCTGGTGTCCTGAAATACAGGCTTGCAGCCTAGTTTAGGCACCAGTCTTCCACAATAATAAAACACTTGTCACTACATTTTAAGAATTTGATGTATTGTAAAATATTGTGGTGAGAGAAATAAACATTTATTATTATTATTAACATCACTGTATTTTTTAAACATGTTTATATTTTTACGTGCATACAAAATGTTCTCGTAAATATACTGTGAAGGTACAGTCATTATATTGATTTCTTTAAATTTATCTCTGAGGGAGTATCTGGGACTTAATTTATAAATAGAACTAATAGCCCTTTTTTGCAATACAAAAATTGACTATATTTCGGCGGCGTTTCCTCACAGTAGAATACCGTACGACATGACACTATGGAAATAGCTAAAGTAAACTAAACGGGCAGTCTCTACATCAGTTAAATTTCGAATCTGTCTAACAGCGTATGCTGCAGAGCTAAGTTTTTTTGTTAATTTGTCTATATGTGGGCCCCACTGCAGCTTAGCATCTAGAGTTATGCCCAAGAACACTGTATTATCTTCAGGACTCAACTCTTTACCTTTTATTAGCACACTAGTTTCTACTTGCCTAACATGAGGCATGGTAAACTTTATACATTTAGTTTTTTTTTCATTAAGTTGAAGGCTATTTACATCAAACCAGTGTACTATTTTTGAAAGTGCTATATTTATATCGTCAGTAACCGGCTGCTGACGTTTAAGTTTAAACAAAAGTGAAGTGTCGTCTGCAAACAACACTATGTTATGGTTATCCTTTATGAGGTAAGGTAAACCGTTTATATATATAAGAAACAAAAATGGGCCAAGAATTGAACCCTGAGGGACACCCATTTTTACTACAGATCCAGGAGATCTTTTTCCGTTTACATCAACTCTCTGAATCCTTTCACTCAGATAAGATGTAAGAAGATCCAGGGAGGAGTTCCGGATTCCGTAATGGTGTAGTTTCCTGATTAATGTTTCATGGAGAACCCAATCGAAGGCCTTTGACAAATCGCAAAAAATGCCCAGGGCATCGCATTTGTCTTCCCATGCATTATAAATATGTCCTAAAAGTTCAACACCGGCATCGGTTGTTGAACGACCCCTTGTAAAACCAAATTGTTTGGTATACAATAATTTATGTCTGTTAAAAAATCTTTGTAGTTGCTCTAAAATAAGTTTCTCGAATATTTTACTAAAAGTGGGTAGCACCGAAATTGGTCTGTAATTCGTGGGGTCAGATGTACTACCCGTTTTGAACAATGGAATTATTTTACTATTCTTCATTAGATCAGGAAACTCACCGCGATCAATACAATTATTAAAAATAAAAGCTAAAGAAGGAGCTATAATGTGGATTATAGACTTAACAACGTCCACAGAATTACCCCATAAATCTGCAGTCTTTTTTACATTCAAGGAGTTAAACGTCTTAATATCTACATAAGTCACATGTTCGAAACTAAAATCAGAATCGCAAACTTTAACATTTTCTTTAAGCAGAGACTCTGCAGCAGTGGCTGGAGAGTTCAGAGATTTTGTTGTTGATATGGGGATCTCTCAAAAGAAGTTCTCCAAAGCTGCGGCAACCTGTGAGTCCGATGTGATCACATTGTCATTAATTACAAGTTTATAGTCACTAGATGGTCTTGTAGACTTTCCAGTTTCACTATTTATAACATTCCAAGTACCTAGTTTTAATTATATTATTACTGTTTTTAATTTTGGAACTCAAATAACGCTATTTCGCTATAGCAATTTTTTTAAAATAATTTTGAATAATTTCGCACATATGAACTAAATTCAGCAGTATTAACAAGAACCCTTTCATCATACAATTCGTAAAGCCGAGTTCTACTTTTATGAATACCAGTGGTAGCCCATTCACAGAACGAAACGTTACTATTGACCGAAATAGTCTTAGGTATAAAAGTAGAATTAAATTGATTACAGTACATGTTAAAGAAACCTTCATATTGGTTATTGAGATCATCATATGTAGACAAGTCTGGTAAATTATTAATGAGTTTAGTTTTAAAAGTTTCTAATCGACTTGCAGTTTTAGGGTTAACAGTGATATTCTTTTTAGCCACTATGTTTTTTTGGTTTTGAAAAGTAATTAACTGTCCACAATGATCAGAATCTAATAAATTTATAATTTCTTTGTGAGTTGGTACAACATCCGTATAAATATTATCTATGCATGTGGCACTAGTAGGAGTTAATCTTGTGGGCTCCAAAAATAAGTTAACAAGATTGTAGGACTGAAATAGACTTAAAATTTTACTACGTAAACCTGAGTTTTCTAATAAATTAACATTAAAATCACCACAAGTGATTATGTACTTGTTTGAATTGGAAATCTTGTGGAAAACTTCATCCATTACCTTTTCAAAGCAGTCATACAATCCAGAAGGGGGTTTGTACACACTTAATATAATAAACTGCTCCAATTCAATACAGGCTATTTCAACTGACCGCTCAACAGATAGGCTCACAATATCCTTTCGTTCTTTGAACTTAAGGTTGTTGCTTACTAAAATTAATGAGCCACCATGTATGGCATTAATTCTACTAAACGAACTACCAACCTGGTGATTACTAAAATTGAAAATGAACTGATGGCTCTTAAGCCATACTATTGCAATTAAGGAATAAGTCTACTTCTAAATCCTTGTTCATAAGTCCTTGAATATTTTGATGTACCAGGTTGATACTATTTAATGATTTTAAAACTTGATTGGAAATATTTTTGTTCGTTAGTACATTCATGCTAGAGATTGTCTCTGTTGTCTTAATTTCTAATTTAAACGAATATCTATGTCAACATTTGGTGCCAATTTATTGGCAAAATCATATAACATGTCATTGCATTGCTCAACAGGAGCAATTTGTTTAGCCAAGTTCTTGGCTGAAATAAAAAAATAATATGATAGCGACACAGCTATCTGTCTCCTATAAAAGTTTGAAAGATAGTATCTATCTACAAGATACCTTTTGTCAAATAAAAATTAGTGCCAACATAATTGTTGATGTCAATTAAATGAAACAGATCATTATTTAATATCACATTGTACAATGTCATATTAATCTTATATCTAATACGATTTTCTTCCTGTGGCAAACTCTGGCTGTATGGGAATGTGAACATCACAATTTTTCTTACACACAAGTTATTCAAAGTCCTATAATATTGGAGTAATTCTCCTTTGTTCACATTACCCCTATTTCCAACAAAAATTAAAAGTATGGCATCCTGGTTAAAATTACATTTAATTATTTTTTTCATTATATCAAATAAAGAACAGCCAGGCATACAGTTATTTATTATCGAGTGTCCCGGATATTCATTTGTCAAAAAGTGGCCTAAATCTTTTCCAATTTCATCACAAAAAATAACTATTTCCTTATTTATGAACTGTTGTGAAAAACAATCAGTAATTTCTACTGGCAAACTGACACTAGACTGGGGTAAGGGGGTATCACATATTGACAATGAATGATCCGGTGCAGATGCAATAGATGTTGGAAATAAATTATATATATATATATATATAAAAAAAATAGATATCCATAAAGCAGTAACCAAAAATATATTTTTTTGCTCTATATTATGGCATCTCACAGTCGTTGTGTTGGTTTTTTTGGCCACCTTGGGTTATCAAGACGAATCTAACGATATCTTAATTATGTAAATCTGTTCAGCGGTTTGGAAGATATGAGGTAATAATAGTACATTATGATATAAGTGTGTAATGTTAGTGATTACCGTCGAGGCGGTATTTAGACCTGAGCCGTAGCGAGGGTTTTAAGAGAGCCAAGAACGGCAATCATTAATTACTCACGTGTGTCATACGACGTTTTTCAATACATTTGTGAAGAAAACAACAATAAAACTAGTCAAATTTTCTGTGACATGGCGGTAAAAATCTGTTTTCATAAGCGCGTCATTATTTTTTTATTTACCCCTAGAGGAAGGCTAAGGTATTTTGATCATACTGCCTAGTCTTACGTTTATGTTTTCTTGTGTGAAAAGTTTTTCACACAAGAAAACACACACAGTGACAATAGAATACGGATGTAACATTTTATAATGATTTTGTAGAATTTAATTTTATTTAATTAATACAGCCACTGAACTTTACTGGAATGAAAAAAAATCACGCCAAAAACCGCGCGCATCTTGAAATGGCGGCCATAGACCCCAAAAAAAAACTTCTTCTTCTTATCGATTCGATGGTAAACTCGTCAAACTGTTTGGGCCCAATAGGTGGCTACATTAATAGCAGCATCGGTAGCACTCATCAAATCCTCCAAACTGCAGGTGTATGGGCACTTGGGGCATTCTAGTATGTGGCTCATGTTTTGAACAGGAGCACCGCACTCACATTGACTATCCGACGGGTCTATAAAACCCCATTTTGCCAAGTTGTGTTAAAAAAAAAAACTAATTTTATTTGAATGTACGATTTATTTACTAAATGTTTTTTATTAAATAAATCGTTTGTACAAGTTAAATTTGTCCATTTTAACTTGTAAATTGGATGAAATAAGTAAGTAAGACACTAATTTATATACTATTAAACGCAATAAATTAATGGGAATTTTATTCGAATTCAAAATTTGTTTTGCGAACAAAGAAGTTGAAGAAAAAGGTTTTAACTACATTATAGCACTAGTGTGCAGTGGTAATCCAAATGTCACAGTTTGGTAACGAGTGCCATTATATACCTAAGTGCAGTGCAATAAGAGTCACTTTCTGAGCAAGTGAAAAGAATATTACATACACTGTAATAAAAGCTTTTAAACAAATCAAGGTTAAATTGACAGAAGATTTGTGGGGTATGTCTATCAAAGTTTGTACCTCAATTATTGAGACTATAGCGCCGTACTTAGCTATAATATTTAATTTGTGTATAGATCAAGAAGTTTTTCCGGATCTGATGAAATATAGTAAAGTGGTACCACTTTTTAAATCTGGGGACAGTAAAGACACTAATAATTATAGGCCGGTGTCCGTGTTGCCGGTTTTTAGCAAGATATTTGAAAAGGTGATGTTAAATCAAATGCTTAATCATTTTAACACAAATAACATCTTACATGATAAACAGTATGGTTTCACCAAAGGACGTTGTACAACTGACGCTGGTGTCTCCTTACTAAAACACATTTTTAATGCGTGGGAAGAGGCACAGGATGCTATAGGCATCTTCTGTGACCTGTCTAAGGCGTTTGATTGTGTGGTTCATGAAACATTACTCCTGAAACTTGAGCATAGAGACTAGGCAAAACTGCTTTAAGCTTATTAAAATCTTATTTGATTGACAGACAGCAACAAGTTCAAATAAACGGTGCCAATTCGTCGGGATTAAATGTGAAAATGGGGTACCCCAAGGTTCAATTTTAGGTCCTTTTTTATTTTTAGTTTATATTAATGATTAACCCTATTTGTTGCAAAATAAACTTAATATGGTGTTGTTTGCCGACGACACTTCTTTGATTTTTAAGATAAATAGAAGGACTAATAATCTTGACGACGAAAATAACGCACTACTTCAGGTCCAAAACTGGTTCACTGCTAATAATCTAGTTTTAAACGGGAAAAAAACTAAATGCATAAGATTTTCCTTACCGAATGTCAAAAGTACTGATTGTGACGTAATACTAAACGATGAAAAACTAGAATTTGTCGACAAAACTGTTTTCCTGGGGATAACGCTTGACTCAAGGCTACAAAAGGGGTCCTCATTTAATATCTCTTGCAGGACGGCTTAGCTCAGCTGCATATGCTGTTAGAAAAATCCGCCAATTTACGGATCTTGATACCGCTAGACTAGTCTATTTTAGTTATTTTCATAGTATCATGTCATACGGTATCTTACTATGGGGACGGGCTGCAAACATCGACTCAATCTTTATACTACAGAAAAGAGCCATCAGAGCTATTTACAATCTTCGCCGGTGCGATTCTCTAAGGGAACTGTTTAAGGATATTAATATCATGACGGTGCCTTGTAGGGATTTCGCCCCGGGAGTCTCGATTCTCGAAATCCCGGGAGTCTCGCCACTTTTTTCATCGAGACCGAGACCGAGCTTTATTAAAAATCCCGGGAATTTCGAGACCAAATGTTTCGGTAGAAAAACATTAAAATATTCTTAACACCAGAATTTATTTGTACATTTTATACTTATAAATTCTCCGCCGCGCACTATGTACCGCCTAGTGACACTGCCGCTTGCCGAATGCGTCCCGACAATGCCCGAGCGAGACCCGAACTTATGCCCCGCCCCGCGCGCGCACCCGACTCGTTGTTTTCACACCCGCTGGCCCTAGTAGCCCCTAGCGAGTGAAGCGCGTCGGTCTGTTCTGTAGTGAGTGGTGAACTGGTGACATGACAAGTGATTTATAAAAACGTAAGTACAAATTAATCTCGTTTTGTGATAGCAACAGTGCCTAAGCAAAGAATGGTAACTATTACTTTACTAGGTTTGTTTTTTATGTAGGTAGTAGTAGGCTATTATATGTGGGCGGTTGTATGGAGTGTCAGACGCCTGGCCTATCACAAGTACATACCTACCTATTTATTTACCTGTAAATAAATGATGTTATATTAAAGTAATATGTATTTTTTCTCACGACTTCCCAAAAAAATGTGTGAAGGTAAATTAAATGGTATATTATGTATATTTATGTTGTGTTAGCTGTGTAGTGCTAAACTGCTAAGTATGAATGAATGTGGAGGGATACAGAGGCAGAGTAAAACCGAAGAGTGCGTGATATGTATGTGAAAGGTACGTGCTACTTCGATCGGACGGAGAGAGAAGACGACTGATATAAGAGAGTGGACGAGGATAACATGCCCTACGGGCATGACCCTAGCCCTACCTAGAGTGGGATAGAAAGGTGATGGTGTTATAATTAGCTTCTTTTATCCATACTTCTATACTAATACAAGGTGTTAGGAAAAGTCTGAATTAGGTACTTCAAATATTGCTATCTTATTTTTTTCTATTTGTTATAATATTCTATTGTAATGTTTGGTTTGGTCAGATTGATCAAAGAGTAAATTTGTAATAAATGTGATTTATAAACAGTTACAATCGTAATTATTTACTTCACAGTTCACCACCACTCACTTCAGTCAGTTTCACTACTACCCTCACCCTCTTATAGTTTATCATTTACTAAGTCAAACTATGTCATTGCCATTTCTTTTATTTTTACCAAAATAAGTCTAGTTTACCTTCCAAAACAATATTAAAATCACCATTTTCTTGCACACCTGCAATACCTCCATCCATAACGTAACGTATCCGTAAAAAACCATTCTAATATAAAAAACACGTGGGTCTCGAATTTCCCGGGAGTCCCGGGACTCGCTTCCGAGGTTCGAGACTGGTCCCGGGACTGAAAATGCTTCCGAGACCGAAATCCCTAGTGCCTTGTCAATATATTTATGAAAACATCATGTATGTTAGAAAAAATCTTCATCTTTTTAGCAAAAGAGGCGATAGACATAATTATGTTACAAGAAATAGGGACCAATTAGTTCAACCAGGTTTCAGACTGGCTAAAGTGGCCTCTTCCTTCATGGGGTACTGTTTGAAATGTTATAATAAAATACCTCCACAAATATTAGAACTGAATGAAACAAAATTTAAATCTTGTATTAAACGCACACTGTGCAGGCAAGCATATTATAAGTTGGAGGATTATATTCAAGATAAAAATGCTTGGCTCAATGCTGGTCCAGCTCCACTACCACCGGGGTGAACAAATTGATTAGTTTGGAAATTATTGTTATTATTTTTAAATGTTTTTTTTTGGTATTGTTAAACATTATAAGTATTGTATAATGTAGAAGCGTTTTTTTTTTCAAAGTTTGTAAATGTGAGTACCATAGCTCCATGGTACTCACATTTACAAACTTTGAAAATTTTATGGTTTTTTATGTTACTATTGGACTTGCTTGACGTAAATGAGCATGGCAGTTGAGAGTTTGTCATGCTCACTCAAATGTCTCACTGATGGTGGCGCATGTGTTGGATCATTCGGTTCCCTTCAAAATGGTTGAGCTGAGTGGTGCTAATATTAGCGTCATGTTCGTGAACGGGCGCTGTCAGTTGAGACTGGTCATCTCTTAGCTTGGTAACGGTTGCGGGAGTCCGATGGATGTGAGACGCACAGGACCGTTCGCTGTGGCGACGCTTGGGGGAGGCATATGTCCAGCAGTGGACGTCTTTCGGCTGAAATAATGATGATGATGATGATCTCTTAGCTGCCAGTTGCTATTTTAATATCTATATTTAGTTTGTATTTTTACTTTATTTACATTGTTCTCACATGATAGCGACAAGAAACATGTAACAGAGATATTTGTAATTACAAAACATGATTGAAAAGAGTGTCCATGGAGTTTCTTGCACATTCTTCACCATAGAGATCTACGCTTTGGAATGTGCAATTAGCATCATTTTTTTTTTCTGACTGACTGACTTCATGACATTTCAAAAGTGCCTGTAAATGGTTTATTTGAAATAAAATGCTTTGAATCTTTGAACATAAATTCATACAAGATGTGCGAACCCTTCTTGCAGTCGAGGAAAAATACAACCGATTTCAAAATAAAAAACTAAAATTTTCAACGTAAACTCTAATTTCGGAAGCCGATGACCTTCTTTTATGATACTACTACTACTTCTTCTTTTATGATACTGGTTAATTCCAATCTACAAAGTCTTGAGCACAGGCGTAGGGTAGCCAGCCTTTCGGTGTTTTACAGAATTCATTTTGGAGAGTGTGCGCAGGATTTGCATGACTTGATTCCGCCATCTCATTTCTACCATCGGACAAGCCGACGAACGGCGAGTATCCACCCTTACGTTGTTGAAACCTCTACGGTCCGGACCAAGCGTTTTGCCTCGTCGTTTATACCGCGTACATCGAGGGACTGGAATAATTTGCCTGCTGCGATTTTCCCGTCCGATTATAATTTGGGTCTCTTCAAGGCTAGAGTGAATAGTCATAGTAGTATGTTGGGACTCAGGCCTCCTCTCTAGGAGAGGGAATGGGCCGTAATCCACCACGCGGGCCCAGTGCGGGTTGGTGGATGTCACATGTCTTCGAATTTTTGGTTCTAGGACATGCCGGTTTCCTCACGATGTTTTCCTTCACCGTTTTGAGAGCAGTGGTGATGAAATAAATTACACAAAGTAATGCGCCTGCGCCGCTGGGTTTGAACCCGCGACCTACAACTCGTAAGTCGGGGCAGTTACCACTCGGCCACCACTGCTCACAAGCGCCTCACCATCAACGATT
Source organism: Mythimna impura (assembly GCA_905147345.3). Lineage (NCBI taxonomy): Eukaryota > Metazoa > Arthropoda > Insecta > Lepidoptera > Noctuidae > Mythimna > Mythimna impura. Next base: position 3,697,464 of record LR990352.1, read on the forward strand.
GCATTACCACTTACCATCAGGTGGAATCGCAGTCAAGCACTAGTTTACATCAATTAAAAAAAAAAAAAATTACGCCTTTCCGTTCAGAGCAAAATTAAACAATTTTTTATTTATCAAAACTTCACGCAACACAAAGGTACAAAGGTGGACTTAATGCCTTAGGCATTCTCTACCAGTCAACCAAGGGTAGTCAAGAGAAAACATGGTAGGTGCATAGAAAAAAAGAAAATATTAATAAGAAAACAAGGGAATAAATGTATACATATAAAATAAACATACACAAGTATATAATATAATATAAACTTATAAATATATATTGAATATTTGTAGATTCTTTTGTATGTTTTCAAATGTAATTGAAGTAAATGATAATAATCACAATGTATTTTAGGCTTACTCAATTGTTTTCACAACAAGGTGTGCCGGATGTATTATACTTAGTACATCCGAAGTGAATTATGAGACTTGATTATATTTTATTTGTTCAAATTTTATAATATATGGACGATTCCTAACATGATTGTCGAGATTCCGAATCTCGGATAATTTTATCATACCAAAATGGTGCCAAAAAATGCCTTCTGATGATAATAAAGATGCCGAAGAAGTTTCCTGTTCATAATATTTGAATATTAGAACAAACATTTAACTTAAAATTACTGATTTTATGTAAACATTTACCATATTTATTTATTTATTAAAACTTTATGCACTAGTAAGAAACACTGTACAAAGGCGGACTTAATGCCTTAGGCATTTTCTACCAGTCGACCTTAGGGTGGTGCAGAAATATAACATGGTAGGTGCAACAAAATGATAAACTAATTAGAAATAAAAATATACTTGATACATACATACAAATTAACAATGCCATTATGAAAATCGAATCCAACAAATCAACGCTGTGATGATTAAACCAACTTCCTGCGAATGTATTCACGTGCCTTCGACTTAACCCTTTATAGGACGGCCCATACAAAGTGGCCAGTAAACTGGACGATCACTTTAAGGTCGATAATTCAAAGACTTTTTTAATAATGTTGAACCTTATGATCATAAACGATAACCAATAAAGCACGCTAGCCTTTTAACTAGCCAGTGCTCAAGGATGTCACATGCAATGCAAAATTCGCGCCTTTTTTTACGGTGGCCTGTCAACTGGCCACTGCGCATACCTGCACTAGTATTTGTTGTCAACACAAGTAGACGTCAAGTATTTCGGTGTGTATTGCAAGGAAAAAACATGTCTTCGTAAAAAAGGTGAGTAAAACGATTTGGTTATAGTATAAACTTTCTTATTGCGTACAAATATAATCGAGTATCATAAAATAAACAATGTTATTTTGCCATTAAAACCAGACAGGTGTGTTGAAAAAATCTAACTTAGAAATTACACATGTGTGTTGGAGGTAGTCTCATAAGTATATATTTCGATTAATGCTTATCAATTACATCATTTTATACCAAGTATATAGTCTATTTTTAGGATAAAATAGTGCAATTAGCACAAATATACGGGTTCGGTAGTTATAGCTTATTATCGTAATTTTTTAGCTATTTTTTCATATCGAAAAATGTCGATTTGTAGGTACGTATAGTTATTGTGTTTTCATTCTCGTTTTTCTGCTGTTTTAGAAAGAATTTTAGCACACAGGATCTGGAGATGTTGAGTGAAGATCAATGGGCAGAAATTATGGCCATTACTGATGACCAGGCCATCCATTCTGATATTGGTGGTGATTCCGACGCTGATGATTGTTTTGACGATATTGTCTCGAATACTAGCAGCTTTAGTACCCGTAGTTATAGTCATCAATCATAGTCTTCTTCAGAACTCCCACACGGATCTGTATCTCCGCAAATTCCTCCACCACCTTCTCCACCACAGCCTTCACCACAACCCCCAATAGCACCGCCACATCCCTCACTGCCTCTGCTATCACCGCCTATCCAAATTATCCTTTTCTATTGAATTTTGAACACCACAATAGTAATTTTTGATTTTTCGTTAAATTTATTAATAATTTAGAGGAGAAAACACTTTGATATTGATTTTTTATGTTTTTAGACTAAGAAGAAGAAATACTAAAATTTTGTTTGAAATCATACGCTAATTATGTTATTTTTTTGGAGACTGATTAAAAACTAATTATGAAATACACAGAAATTTCATTTTATTATGTAAAAAGCAACCGGTTTTTATGTGTCCAGTTTACAGGCCAGTGATTATACAGGGAGAGTTACTGATGCAGAATGGTCGGTGGTCAGTATACTGGCCACTAGTTTTTTTGGGTTTTCTCGGAAAATAACAACTTTCTGAAAAATATATCACTACATATTATTATAAATAACAGTACTGAATATAATTTCACTTAAAATCATCATAAATTTAAAAAAAAGTTAAGGTGTGCGTTAAAGGGTTAAAAGTGAATCGACTGGAAGCCATCCTGATGTTCAGAGGGAGCGCATTCCAAAGGGAGATCGCCTGGACAAAGAAGAAGGACTGGATAAACCCAGAGCGATGTGTGGGACATCGTAGTAGGCGATTATTGGTAGATCGGAGATTTTTATTATGACCAGAGCAAAGAAATTGAATTTGAGAAGTCAAATAGGAAGGAGAAGAAGGTTTATCCAGAAAAGAAAACAGCGTTGTCAAGGCTCTTAGCGCTCTACGCTGACGGATGGGTAACCATTTGGATACCTTAGTATATTGATTACACATAACATCTCTAAATATTTTCAAAGAAAAGATAAGATTTTTTTATATTATTACAAAATTGTCCAACAACAAGTCCCAGGTCACGTGAATGCATTGTAAAAAGTTGGGGATCAAGTTGCGGGACATTGGACAACTTCGCAATCCTCCTACATCAACAGATCGACACCTCCTAAGTACAACTAAGTAACTGAAAAATGCAAATTTTATAGGAGAGCGAATTGAAGATTTAATTTTTTTTAAATCGCTATAGCTAAGCCCCTATATGGAATTAACGTATAATATTTGGTGAGCGGGTTTAAACTTAAGTGAAATTTATAATTAAGAGTATATTTTGTTTCAAAATCTTCAAGTTTTTGTTTTATCACACATGCATACTTTTACTGTGTTGTAAAAAACAATCAAAATATGCTAACTGGCACATACATATTTCTTCATTGGAATATTCAGGCATCTTATTGCTTTAACTGCCAGATACGTACTTATAATTGGTAAAGTCAATAGAAATATCCTGTGTAACTGATACTTACATATTTTAACGCTGTAATTATATTGTTGTGCATACAAGTGTAACTGAATTCTAAACTTGTAAAAATCATCATGTGTTTTGGTATTTTGAAATAAAAGCAGTGGATGTATTTGTATTATCTAATGTTTATTTTCAAAACACAAAAATATAAATTTCAAACGTTTCATGTGTCAAAAAGTAACATTATTATTAATAATATGTTGTATGTTTATAACACTGAAGATCTAATGTAACATTAATTAAAAATGGCATCTACCCTACTAGTAATCAAACATTTCTCTTTTGTTTTATTAGGTATAAGTTCTTACTGAACTGGAAATCATGTAAAACTATCCAATAATAAAAATATTCATAAACTTTATAAAAAATTGCCATATAGGCAGTTTTTGTTCATTTCGTAAAAAGTATGGGGTTTGTCTCAAAATAAATTCTCAAAATCATCATCATCATCATCATTTCAGCCGAAAGACGTCCACTGCTGGACATAGGCCTCCCCCAAGCGTCGCCACAGCGAACGGTCCTGTGCGTCTCGCATCCATCGGACTCCCGCAACCGTTACCAAGTCATCGGTCCACCTTGTAGGAGGCCTTCCAACGCTACGTCTTCCGGTACGTGGTCGCCATTCCAGAACCTTTCGGCCCCAACGGCCATCTGTTCTGCGAGCAATGTGCCCTGCCCATTGCCACTTTAGTTTGGCGATTCTTCGTGCTATGTCGGCAACCTTGGTTCTCCTGCGGATATCCTCATTCCTGATTCGATCACGCAAGGAAACTCCGAGCATAGCCCTCTCCATTGCCCTTTGGGTGACTTTAAGCCTTCTAATGAGGCCCATTGTAAGCGACCACGTTTCGGAGCCATATGTCATCACTGGCAACACGCACTGGTCATAGACTTTCGTCTTGAGACACTGTGGTATATTAGACGAGAAGATACCGCGCAGCTTCCCGAACGCTGCCCAGCCGAGTCGGATTCGACGATTGATCTCTTTCTCGAAGTTAGACCTTCCCAACTGGACCGTCTGTCTCAGGTAAACGTAGTCGTCTACAACTTCGAGTGTAGAGTCCCCGACCTTGATAGGAGTGGGTGCTACATGGCTGTTTACCATGACTTTGGTTTTGTCCATGTTCATTTTAAGTCCCACTCTTTCGGAAGCTCTACTGAGGTCACCAAGCATTGTACTGAGCTCCTCCGTAGTCTCAGCCATGACTACTATGTCGTCGGCAAACCGAAGGTGAGTGATGTACTCGCCATTGACATTAATGCCTAGCCCACACCATTCCAAAACCTTGAAGACATCCTCCATTGCTGCCGTGAACAGTTTCGGAGAAATAACGTCTCCCTGCCTCACACCCCGCTGCAAGAGGATAGGTTTCGAGGTCTGGTCTTGTAGTCGGAATGACATAGTGGCGTTTTTCTACAAACACTTCAACTTTGAGGAGGAATTGAGCAGGTTGCGATGGAGTATTGTGGGATTGTCTGAAGTCCGAAGACAGGGGGAGGATACGATAATTCTCAAATCCGGTAACCTGCTCTATTTCCGGGAGGGTGACCAGCAGTCCCAGGGTGGTGTCGGGTTTATCGTCCACAAGTCCCTTGTGAACAATGTGGTGAAGATCGAGAGTGTGTCGACCAGGGTAGCGTACCTTATACTCAGAATATCATCAAGATATTCGCTGAAGGTCATACAGGTCTACGCCCCGAGCAATTGCTTGAGCTATGACTGACGAGAAATAATGACGAGAAATAGAAATATCATTTCGAATACCTGAACTGACATTGCTCATCATGGGTGATTGGGGCGTTATTGTTGCCAATATGGGGTCATGAGAGTTACTTGGCAAAATCACTGAAGCTGTATGACTTGTGACGGTTGGGGAATGTGCTCTGGAATATTCTGAGGGTTTAAGATGGTTTTGTGCAGCAGTTGTTTCTTCGTCACTATTTTCAATGAATTCCGTCAACTGTTGCAAGTCTTCATCAGTGAAATATTTTGAGAAGTGTACTGGGGTATCTGAAACAATCAAACCACAATAAAACACTCAATTTTCTACGATAATCAACATCATTTCATAAAAGTAAAACTATGTAAGTATACAGATAGATTTTAATAATCATGTTAAAATCCAATGTAAAACAATATAAGTGTTAGTTAACTGATTTCATTTTAAACACATTCCGTAGAATAAGTATGTAAGTGCCTAGATACATTTTTCAATCAAACTAAATTCCGACGTAAAAATGTGTAACTGCGTAGTTACATACTTATGCATCGGGAATGAATAAATTGCAGTAATGTCGTCATGACGATAGATTTTAGTTCTAAGACGACGTGTTCAAATATTTACAGTATAGGTAGAAATCTCAATTTATGGGTGCGTTTAAAATATATACTTTAATAATTATAAAATATTTAGTTAATATTACTTACCTTGCCTTGATGGCGAGTCTATCTGGTCTGATGTTACGCTTATTATTTGGTCCACAGCATTTTTTGGTCTTTTAATTGCATCTTCCCTTAATGTAGTTAAAAATTTATAACGTTCACTCGACATGGTAAAAAACAACGCAACACTCGCGCGCACAACTCGCTGCCCGCCGGAGAACTGAGTGACTGGCAGTTACCCGCACCGCGCGCCCTTTTCCCCCCGCGTCAAAGTATGTAACTGGAACTTATATGGTTGTACGCTGTGTTTATTTGTCACCTTATGCAGATAAACAATTATACGTTTGAGAAAAAACTATGTTGGGTTAATTGAAAAAATAAAATAAAAATATATGTGGTAAATATAGGTATATAGATGCCAAAAATGCAATAAAAACCGTTTCGTGTATCTGGCAGATACATACGTATACTTAGCGGGTGTCGAGATATCATGTGATGAGCATGATCATTTGTTTTGTGTCTGGGTGTAAATTATCTATAATATGTACCTATGTATTTAAATATATATAAGTATGTTTATTAGTTGTTTAGTACTCATAGCACAAGCTCTGCTTAGTTTGGGACTAGATGGCGTTGTGTAAAATTTGTTAATAAAAAAAAAAATATAGTCATCATTATCCAACAAAACTTAAACAGAGCTATAATTATTTATTGACGTCCAATAAACGTGCACAAATAATAACAAAACAAAGGGTTTAGTAAGACAAATGGCGCTGTGAGACAACTCTATATTTATTACCAACGTGTCGAGAAATGATAAGTAGATGCTATTTCTTTGGATAAACACTACCAACTTCACTTTACACTTAAAACACTCCAAATTAAACCTTGTTGCTAAGTTGTTAACGGCGAAGGGAAAGCTTCAGGGGTGTATGTTTACGGTAGCGTTGCAAGTGTTGGTGCGTACCTACTTGTTTTCAAAGGCATGGAAATATTTCTTGCTGATGCCTTCGGTCATTGATTTACAGAGATTTTGATCTGGACTTGTTTGAAATTATAGGTTCTTTAAATTAAATTTATTTGTGTAGGTAGGTATTATCCAAATTATACCATTGTACCGTTATGAAAAATATTTAACTGATATGAAGTTATATTAATATAGGCAAAAGGCTTCTTAACCCGGGGAAAGCAGTTCTTAGGGCTACGGAGGCGAAACCACAGGAAACAGCTTGAGTGAGATAATAATAATAACTAATATAATAATTTATTTTAAGTACTTAAAACCAACTTATGAATAAGAAGTATTAAGTTCTAAAAAGATTGGCCTAATTACCTAATTATATAAAAACTAGTTTAATTTACACATGTTTATAATGACATAGTAATGGTGTATTAGTACTGCTATTACAACTTGTAGTGACTTGCCTGAGCTAGGTTAACAAAAACCTGTGTTTCAGGCCATCATTAGACTAAGCCATCAACATTAATTATTATTGGTCAAAATTTAATTAATTATTAAAGAATACTATGTTAATTAACAAATACAGTTTAAAAAAAACAAATATCTGTATAATTATTGAAATAATTCAATAAGTTTTTCTGTGTAGTCAAGTTTTCCCAAATATTCGTATAACTTAAGACTACAATGTTTGTAACTAACACTATAAATATTAAGTATCCTATTGAGTTTATTATATAAAACGGGTTCTAAATACATAAGGAAACGGCTTACGGATAGATTTGGTTTTCATAAAACCTTCTACTAGACATGCTTTTGTCTAGTATGCGGTTTTATTAAAACCAAATCTTTCCTTCTCTTGTCCGAAGGTACTGGCTTATAAGCGACTTCAACATGTAATATGATGTGCAGTATAAATAATTGGCGTACTGTTAGTACCTCATATGCAATGTAAAGCTGATGTGTAGGGAATCTCGGAGAGACTGTATGTATCTGTGACCCTCGCTCGCTGGACACATAGCTCTCAGCAACATTCTGGTCGTCTGCGTACCTACTTTGTACCGGGCTTAAGTAGGTAATTTGTAATGTACAGCAAGAACAATGTTACCTAGAGCACCGACCCCTAAGGGACACCGACATTAAACGATCGACGACCACTTAGATAGAACGATTATTCAGGAAGTCTGCAATCTAAGCACACAATCTAGTGGGCAGATTCAAGGAAGGAAGCTTACTAATAAGGATTTCGTGCCTTACGTGGTGGTTATAATGAGATGTTCCCTCCATACCCCACTCTTGCTTATACTTATGTATAAAATGCTAATATTGTACGAAAACGGACTCAGGTTTTCAAAATCGATTTGGCCTTGAACTACAGCGGAATCGTGGGATCCCTCTCACAATGTAAACTTATTACTATTGCTAATGTTCCGTGTTACAATTATGAAAATGGCAAGTACTGCATGGCACGCGTTTCCTGCCTTTCTCAATCGCAGATTGCCTATCTCCAGGCTATCATAATTAAATTATATTTGCATCGGTATGATACTATCATTACACTACTTAATAATAAATACAACACGACAAACTAAATGGTCATTCGTGGATATCAAAGTCCGTAGAAAAACTTCCGTGGCATAAAACATAATTATGTGAAGATAAAATGAATTACAAATTCTTCATCTGTATCTTAGTTTTTTATTTGCATTACCAAATTAATGAGAGCATTTCTGAGACAGTGAGTAAGTATTCTTTGTTTAGTTTTTTTTTCTAAAACCGCGTAAGCAATCAAAGCAGGCGATCCGAGATTATCGACATAGCCTGTAAAATACCTAAACCAGTGAGAGTGGGCAGGGTGTATTGCTCATAAAATAGATGGTCGATGGAGCCGAATGGTTCTGGAGTAGTTACTACATACCGGAAGATAGGTTGCAAAGCTTCTAAGTTTACGCTATGGCATTTGTTTATCAGTCTAGGTTGTTAACTGAATGGCGAATTTAACTAGGGTTTTCTTTGAATATCTTTTTGAACAAAAGTATATGAAAAAGTACTACTTTTATTATAATACGGTAAGAAACTCTAGCAGCTATAAATTAATTTTATTGATTCGTTTTTGATGCCTGTGTTCTAAATAGTTTGGAGAAATTTGGTCTGTCCAACTAATTTTTGACATAGTTCAGTGTGGGAGCTTTCAAAACACTTTCCGGGAGTCTCGTCCTGTTTCGACTTGGTTAAGTATAAATTGCTTCACAGACTTCCTGGACGAATTTTTACATAGCTTGTCCTCATCAGTGTATTGGAATTCAATGTGTCTTGTACAAAAACAATTTTTTAAATTATTTTCTTCCAATAATTTTATTAATCTTTGTCTTAGGTAAGTTACTTCAGTAATGAGCATGCAATGGTATTCTGGTACGACAAGACGTACGCCGAAAACGTAACTGTCTGTCTGTGTGTGTGTTTGATGGCGAGCTCATATTGTCTCTCATCCTTTTTTAACGTTATTTTAATTATGTAGTGTAGAAATCAACTCGGCTACACTTTTTTTGTTATTGATAGGCTCGCGCTGATGGTAAGCAATGATGTGGTCAACGGTGGACCATACTTGCCTAAGAAGTAACCTATTCTAAACTTAAGCCCTAGGTTAGTAGCCATCAGGAAACAAAGACTCCGGCCGGGAGTTCCACTCCTTAACTATACGCAAAATGCGAAAGGTTGAAAACCGACATGCTAGCAACTTGGGGTCGGTGCTCAAGACCTTGAAGCTGTGACTAGACGAGTGCATCATTACTAATGATCTTCTTAGCTCGTGTCTCAATTGACTCAAGCACATCTTGCTGGCATTTGGCAGATCCGTCTCAAGGATGAGAACAGTACTCTATACATCATCAAACTTATGCTTGTTAAAGCTTGAATAGCTGCAGTTGCGGCGTGAAGTACTGCTTCCTTTCCTAAGATTTCAACTTTTTGGCATCCAGCTGAGCCTTTGCCTCGATGTATGGCCCAAAATTGAAATTAGATATTAGCCTGATACCAAGAAGATCAAGATGGTCGGATGGTGGTCCACCTTTTTATAGTGTTATGTGCATAAAGTTTTAATAAATAAATATATATCAGCACGGTCTCACCTCGTAAAATAGAAGAGAAGAAAGAGACACACTTTTGATAGATGTGAATGTCCGCCATACTCGTTTCGCATTCGTCTAGACGTGAAGTTTTCGTTAACAGTGATGAAAACAAATTTTTCCTCAGCGGTGTGGGCCAGCGACGCTCACAATAAAGGGCGGCTGAAGGAACACTGTGGGTTTTAGTCACTAAGAGTCTGAAATTGCCTCCAGCTTTGGGTGGAGCGTATGATTTCCCATGGAAAAAAACAAAAAAAGGGGGATGTGGGAGATCGGTGAATTATTTTAGTAATTTTATTTTACAGATAATTAAAATGTTACAGACTAACGATATTATATAATGTTGCAGGTGGACTTCTACTTCTACCAGTTTCTAACAAACAGATATCGTCCCAGTTTCATTGAGTTGCAATTTAAATTATGCGACATGGTCAATTATGAATTTTTTTTCGCAGAATTAAAAAAATCAATCGGAGCTCAAAGCTGTCCTTATCCACCGGTATGTGCATAAACGTATATTTATATGGTCATTTTTCGTGATAGAGAGCTAAGTTATAGTGATGGTCTATTAACGACAACGATGTCAAAGGGTCCAAAATAAGAAAAACAATTTTTTTACGCTTTGTTGTGGCCGTCAATGACCTTCCCTTTCACAATTAAAAAGCTTTATAACTTTGTTATTGATGATGATATAATTATATATATTTCATTTATTTATTTATTTACTTATGTACACACTAATACTTAAAATCGAAAAGAACAAATTAATACAGATAAAAGAGTACAAAGGTCCTGCTTATTCATATTTGTTTACCAGAACTAAAAAGTGTATTATGCCGGGTAAGTCTCCTTTTTAAGGAGTGGCTGATAAGATGTCACCGCGTCCTCACCTTACGTATGACGCATGCCCTCACCAGACATAGTCAGTTCCGGAGATTCCTACACCGGATTAGAGCAGAAGAAACAACCGGGTGTCACCGTTATGTGGACCACCCGGACGACACGGTGGAGCATACTGTTGGGCGGAGCACCGCCGTAAATGGGGGCGATCTACAGCAACGACCTCTCGCGCCAGGCCCTGGTACAGGCCATGGTCCGGAGCGAGGAGAGATGGCAGGCGGTCGCCTTCTTCTGCGAAGCAGTAATGCTTGTGAATAAAGAGGCCGCACGCGTGAAGGAACGGACTTCCTCACCGTCCGCGGACTGAGCCCGGGTCCTTGACGGCGCGTAGTGTTCCACGCGCTTTAAAGAGATGTCAGCAAAACTATAAGGTCCCAGCAGGGCCGAAGCCTATATGGCCCCAGCCATGAGTTCGGTTCCGAAAGGAAAACTCGGAGCCCTGGCACGCAAGAGCGGGATTTGTCATTAAATGATTTTCCCACCTAAAAAAAAAGCCCTGGCACGCAATATATAAGGTAATAGGTTTTAATTAATCAGTAAAAGCCTGACACGCTCTCCCATTCCGCCATAGACCGGGAGCAGTTGGATGATTTCCCACCTAAAGGAAAAACAGAGATCGTTATAAATGCTATGGATTTTCTGTTCTTCCGTATCCTGACATGCCCTCAATTACCTACTTAAAACTTACTTAGCATAATCAGCCATTTAATGTTCCCACTGCTGGGACTCAAGCCTTATCTCCAGTTGAAGGGATGGGCCGTAATCCTCCACGCGGGCCCAGTGCGGGTTGGTGAATGTCACATGTCTTCGAATCTTTGGTTCTAGGACATGTCGGTTTCCTCACGATATTTTCCCTCACCGTTTTGAGATAGATAGATAGATAGATAGATATATTCTTTATAGTACACCAAAAATACAAATTACATTAGGAACTTAAAATTAATAGGGTGTCACAATGGGCGGTCTTATCGCTAAAAGCGATTTTTTACAGACAACCTTTGGATGGTTTTTTTTTTTTGAGTGAGGTGAGGTGAGGTGGGGTGAGCAGTTGTGATGAAATAAATTACACAAAGTAATACGCCTGGCTGGATTTGAACCCGCGACCTACAACTCGTAAGTCGGGGCCATTATCACTCGGCCACGACTGCTCAAAAACTTACTTATTCTATTGAAATATTATGAAAATGAACCCAGTTTTGTTATTTTTCAGGGTGAATACCATTTGCAAAATCTATCACTGCAATTTGTCCCGAAAGGCTGGCCGTTTGCTAAAGGACGTATCTACTGCAATGTGTCACTAACTGTCGGCGGTGTGACCAAACTCATAGGTAATGGCAGCACTGATGTGGAGATAAAAGTGGCTAGAATTCAAAATTAAAAATTAAAATATAACATTATATTATTAGAGAAATATAAGTATTACTATTATTATTATAAAAAAATATATTATTTGTATAAAAACTTTAAAAGAATCGTTAGTTACAATGAAAGATGTATAATTGCTATAGACTTGCCTGCTCAAAGTCACGCGAAAGCCGGCGTTCGCGGCGTGACGTCATCGCGCCACACGGTCGAAAGCCAAGCGAACGCGCGTTCGCTCTCTCCCACTTCATTGTAGGCCCTATTTTCAATACTTAGAGACTACTTTTGTATGAACAAGTTTGATTACTTACGTTCTTGAATAAATTTCCTATAAATTGAATGCAACAATATTTTATAGTCTATGCTCGAAACGATACGTAATAGCTCACTAATACAAATAATATAATTATACTTTTTTTCTTCTTACCCACACGATATTGTAAAAGTGTTGTATTTAGCTACTATGCTTACTAGTTTACTTGAGTACCTAAATTTCTTTTGTCAACGTATTTAGTATTTATGAATAACTTGTATTTCTCATAATAAGTGATTTGTATTTTTTTTTTTTTTGAGAAATAAATGTCTTAAACCGTAAAACAATTGGACTACCGAGTTGTTTCTTTTTTAAACATGAAGATATTTTTTTTACATTGATTGTATTATCTACTATCTATTATACGCGACTTCGTACTTTAGAAGGTCCTTCTCCACTCGTCTATCGTCAACGTGAGCATGTTTAAAAGCTTGTTGCCTCACCCAAACGCAATGTTTGATGAAGAGGCAAAGCGAAAGAAGAGAGTTAAGGGGATGCTAGTCGACATATATTTTCACTGTTTTTCATACAACCACTCTTACGCGATTATGACGTTATTACACATTTTTCTTTAGATATTTTGGAAACACAGTATCTTGTGGATATTATCTAGGCTTCTATTATATATATATTGCTGGCCTGTTGGTCTAGTGGTTAGTGACCCTAACTGCTATGCCGGAGGTCGTGGGTTCGATTCCCACCCAGGACAAATGTTTGTGTGATGAGCACGATCATTTGTTCTGTGTCTGGGTGTAATTTATCTACATATGTATGTATTTAGAAATATATAAGTATGTTTATCAGTTGTCTAGTACCCATAACAAAAGCTCTGCTTAGCTTGGGACTAGACGGCGTTGTGTGATAGTTGTGGAATATTATTATTATTCAGAAGTGTTCTTTTTCTCAGCTCATTGCTGGTATCAACTACATTTACGGGCCAAAACCAAGTAAATGCAGCGTGTATAGTGTTTTCATAATGGGGGTGTGTTTTCATCTTCCAACTGCATGAATTTTCTAACTATTCTGCATGTGTTTAATAAGGCAGCTTTCTGTAGGTTTATGTAAATGGATTCGTCTAAATCTATTAAATTTAGACTACTGAGTAGATGGTTGGGGATTACACCTGTCGTGGAGAGGACTATAGGTATAATGTAAACTTTTTATTGTCTCCATTATTTTATTATTATTATTATTCTATTAAAATCAATTTATAAATTTGTGTAAATCTTATTATGGTTTTTTAGGTAACTTTTCTCAGGCTAGTACCTGGTATTCTTTTAGAATCTCACGGGTGTGAACCAAGGTGAAATCCTAATTATTGGTTTAAGATGGTAAAAAACTTTGTACTGAATTTAAATTATTATCTAAGTCCAGTTGTAAAAATTTTCTAACTATACGACAAGTGTTCAAAATAGCCGCTTTTTGTAGTGTTAGATATATGTATTTTGATAGATTGAGAATGGAGGAGAGGAGAAGGAAGTGAAATGAGGTTCCACGCTGCTAAACTTCAGGCACGTACTGAAAGGATGACATCATTAGAGGACTAGTCTGGAGACTGAGCCCTCCCAAGAATGTCCATCGGGCCCTCTCGTCTGGTCGCTAACCAGCATGATAGTGGATTTCTCGGCAGATGGCGGGGCAGCCTTTCATGTGTGGCTGGCTCATTACTTGGGCTCCAAATATCTGCGGTCGGCCAGCGGTGAACCGTGCCTCGTGCCAGTCTAGTCTATACCACGTTCATCGAAGGACTAGAACAATTTGCCTGCTGCGGTCTTCCCGTCAAACTATAATTTAGGTATCTTCAAGGCTAGAGTGAATAGGCTCTTAATAAACTAGTGCGCCTCACCATCAATGATTGCATCACTGCTTACCATCGGGTGGGATCGCAGTCATTGGTTTATATCAATTAAAAAAAAAAACCTCCATATCAGCACGAGCCAGGTTGGTCTGCTTGCGTTAGAATACCTATTTCGACCCAACTTCTCTAGATGTAGACCAAAGTACTTTAAAATTCAAAAACAACGGCCCCATTGCAAAAAAAAAATGTTATTTTAACTTAGTTTGCTAGTGGACTACTCAATTTTGATTTAATGTGGAAGCTGTCTATGTATGTATAGTTATATTTTCTTTATTTTTAGGATTTCGTACCTCAAAAGGAAAAAAGGGAACCCTTATAGGATCACTTTTTGTTTGTCTGTCTGTCTGACTGTCTGTCTGTCAAGAACCTTTATCTCGGGAATGCGTGGAGGTATCGAGTTGAAATTAAAACCAAATCTGCGGTCCCTAGAAGCTGTGAAAAAATCAAAATTCTAAGTTTACGAAAAAAAAAATGATACGGTCGTTTATGTCGCAAAAAAACGTATATTTCGACACTCTCCGGGAATCAAAATTCATAGGGTACTTCCCGTTGACCCAGAATCCTGAAATTTGGCATAAAGTAAGGTCTTATAGCACAGGTATAGGAATAAATCTGAAAACAGTAAATTAGTTGTAATGTCACAAAAAAGGTAAAAATTGCCGTTCGTAAAAATCTTGGAGACTCAAGAGTTGAACTATTTACATAGTATAGGTAAGTTTATACGGAACCGTCAGTGCGCGAGACCGACTCACACTTGCCCAGTTTTTTTAATTTAAGAATACAAGATGAAGGGCCAAAGTTCACGCAAAATAGCAGATTTTCAGAGGTCTTTACTGGATTGGTCTTACATTTTATGAAGTCAAATACTTCAATAGAAATATGGTAAACATCCATGTAGCATCTACCTCTATTTGGATTGGAGACACTACACTCTAAGTTGTGGACGACTTCGTTTACCTGGAACAGACGGTCCAGTTGGGTAGATCTAACTTCGAGAAAGGTAAATCGTCGAACCCAACTCGGCTGGGTAGTGGTCGGGAAGCTGCGCGGTATCTTCTCGTCTCATATACCACAGTGTCTCAAGACGAAAGTCTATGTACCTAGTATAGATTTTTAACTTTCACGCCAGCGAAGCCGCTGGCAGTTTGGCAACATGATTCACGGTTCGATTAGTCTACATAATGAGACTATATACTATGAGCATATAGGTAACGTAGACACCTACGCCGTATTCTAGACACACAGAAAATGGCTGAGCTGCCTTGTGCTCACAGAAACATACTTCGTGGATATGTAACGACAAAGATTATGGCTTTGGTCAAGTCCAAAACACATGACACCGTAAATAATTTGAACCAGCAATTACTACCCGACGTACGCCGAGTGTCCACCCTTACGTTGTTAACACCTCTGCTGTCCGGACTAAGCGTTTTGTAAAGCAGGTGAGATCGCAGTCAAGTATGAACTAGTTCATATCAAGTAAAAAAAAACTGGGCAAGTGCGAGTCGGATTTGCGCACTGTTCCGTACAAACTTACCTATGTAAATAGTTCAATTCCCGAATGAAGTCTCGAAGATTTTATTCCGAATCGAAAAAAAGTGTTTTTTTTTTTGTAACCTGACAACAACTTTGCTGTTTTCAGATTAATTCCTATACCCGCGTATAAGACCTTGATTTATGGCAAAGGAGATGATCCATTTTGGTCCCAATTCCAAAAGTGCCGGCAAAAAAAAAATGATAATGACCAGTAAGTAAAAAATGCCCAGGTCATCACTTTTGTTTTCCCGTGTATTATACATATTTATTTATTATCTTCCTATTCTTTATTAGGTCAGGAAACTCACCGCGATCGATATAATTATTGAAAATAAAAGCTAAAGGAGCTACAATGTAGATTATAGACTTTACAACGTCCACAGAATTGCCCCATAAATCTGCAGTCTTTTTTACATTCAAGGAGTTTTACATTAAGACATCGGCACAGATAGTTTTGTTTTAGCATAGGCCTCCCCCAAGCTCTTCCATTGATCACGGTCGTAACATAGTCTACACTGCCGTACTCCCAATCTGTGCTCGTCCGTGCTGCTGTGCTCGTCTTTCCAATCAGCTCCACAGGATCTCCATCTCTGTCTTTTCCTTCTCTGGAATACGACTCTGTGACTATTTTGACCCATTTTTATTGTTTATTCCGTATCAGATGTCTTGCCTACTACTATTTCATCATCATATTTTAGCCGAAACACGTCAACTGCTGGACATAGACCTTCCTTATAGTGTCGTCAAAATGACCGGTCTTATGCGTCTTCCATCCATCGGATTTCCAAGACCCTCACTGGTTGTCGGTTCACCTTGTGGGATGCCTTCTAACGCTGCACCTTACGGTACGTAGTCATCCACTTTAGAACCTTTCGGCCCCATAGACCATCTGTTCTGCGAGCAATGTGCCCTGTCCACTGCCACATAAGTTGTATGTGATATGTCTGTGATTTTTTTCTTATAGCGCTTTGTTTTACTCTATCTCTTTTCTTAATGTTTAGTAGACCTTTCCAATCACATTGTCTATATTTTCTTTTTTATTTTAGATGTTTTTGTTTGTTAGTACGCATGTTTGGAATCCATACGTCTTGGTTAGAAGGGACTCTATGGCATGCATTACAATAAAAAGTGATGTTAGTAATTCAAAGTTTTGCAGCGACATAAGCTGTGCCAAATTTAATAGATACTGAAATTAGTAACCATTTCAGTATTATTATAAATTATTATCTGCTATGTTTCCCACTTATCTCAGTTACAAATTACCGGATTGTAATGAAACTGTTTCATCAAAAATTGTTTTCGGGTTATTCTGCTTTTCGACATAACCTATAACTGATTTAAATATACAGTAGTTAAACTTTAATTATTACATTTTAATTGTATTAAAAATGTAACAAATATAATTTATAATACTTTACGACATTATTCATCGAACTTATTGTCGTATAAGCTATCAATAATTTCTGCAAATTTTTCCTCGAAAAGTAGAATTACCCTCCAATCATTAACCGCATTCGGTAACTAAACATCACACTATAAAACGACAGACATAACAACCATTCGCCTAAAATCCGTCAAAATCCTGTCAAAACAACATTAATTAATGATGAATTTGAAATATGTTTTCTTTACTTTGCTTTTTTATTTACATAGCCAAACGAATCTGTGTATTGCTGAGAGTGTAAGTACCGTACCTACCTATTTCTTGTTTATTTATAGAATAGTTTTTGAGAAGTTACCAAACCTTACCTTCAGGTAGGATCGCTGTCAAGCATTAATTTATATCATTAAAAAAAACTACTGGGCCGATTTTTTAAATTCTTTCATCATTAGAATGCTCGTCAATGTTCTAATTACTGAGTGGCATATGTTATATATTTTCTACTTTTACTTGGGTGAAACCGCAGACAGAAGCTACTACAATATAATTAAATAAAGAGAATTGTCGCGTTGCGCCTGTCTGCAGTTTATTTCTATCATATAATCATTCGTTTATATTTTAATTCAGATAACTTTCATCAACACTGAGCGGCCAGAAATTACCTATTTTGACCCGAAATGCTTCGATAAAGTTGCTGCGTTCAGTAGACGTATGAACCGACAAGATCCGAGGCACTATTTGGAGCTGTACGTAGATGCAATAATACCAATGAACAATACCTTAAGGGTAAGTGTGAATTACGGTTAATTTAATTAATTTCGTGCTATGCACGCAGCGTATCGGCACTGGCAAAATATAACGCATTGGTAGTCACTTATACACATCAATCAGCAAACCCATTGTGAATCTAGTAAACGGCCCAACAGCTACATTGGCCCAATACTATATCAAAGACATCACAGAAGTCAGCTTGTACGAGATTAGGATGTCTCTGAAGCAGCTTAAAACAACATGGCGTCGTGTGTCCATCGTCACACGACGCCATGTTGTTTATTACGGTTTATTACGGCAGAACTACTGAAAGCAGGTTGAAAACATGTTCTTGATTCCATCATATTCTTACTCACAAGCCGCCTCACATGCTGGATTCTGTGTAAGCTACGCCAAGTTATACCGTACCGGTAGACCATAGAGTATTTATAATCTGCCTTTCTGCTTAGTGTTTGTGGACAACCAGAAAACCTTCGATTCAACGTATCGTACAATACTATATGTGGTCGTTTTTTTAATAGATGCGGTAGATCATTAACATATACTAAAAAGAGGAAAGGACCCAATATTGAGTCTTGTGGTGCACACATTTTGACTTTTAAACCCTGTAAATAGACCCCGATTATTTGTTGTCTGGTAGATATCGCTATCAGGCTCATATAGTCTTTCCCTACTTATCCTAATACCTTTAGTCACCCAGTCACTAAATACAAACTTAGGGAAAATATTTTTCGACTTCTTTTCAAAAGCTGTATGAAATTCATTGAGTACCACTGAAAATAAATTATCATAAAATTTATTAGCATCATCAATATCAGCATCCAGAAAATTTAACTTATTTTATAATAGCTATATTATATCTATGTGTAGTCTAGTATATAATTTTAATCAATCTAATATTTACTTTATTAATTTGCAGTACACCCTACCCCCTTTTTCTATTTCAAGTTCTTACAGTCCATTCTAAGGTTGTCTGGTAGATATCGCTGTCAGCTATAAGACCGCCTTGTAAAAAAGTCATAAATCTTAAATCTATGGGAGATATAAGTTAGTGTAAAAGTTTTGTTACTATTTTGGTGTACAATATAGTTTATTCTATTCTATTATACTTATTTTGAACAATTAACTTAGTTACTATTTTAGTTAATTTGCCAATTGTAATTAGCTTAAATGAAATTTGAGTTTTTTCCAAAGCTGCTTGCTTTTACCGACTCAAACCACACATGTGTCCTTCAGTTGGCCTTTGCGTTCTGCAACTACGGGTTTCCTTCTCAGAAATGCCTCGCGGTTCTAGGGGCATTGGCCCTGCTGGGCCTCTACGGTTTTGCAGACATCTCTTTGAGGAGTTCGTGGTACTGCGAGCGCGGAGATACCAGCTGGAGAAGTCGGAAGTTGGATGACTTTCCACCTCAAAAAAAGTCCTATGTTCAGCTGTGGGTGAAGTAGGGCTATGATGACTTTGATATGAATGTTAGTGATGTTTATTTTACAGCTAGATTTCTTCTTCTACCAGTTTTTAACGAACAGATACCAACCCAGCTTCGTTGAGATGCATTTTAACTTGTGCGACATGATCAATTTTGATCTATTTTTTGGCGAAACAATGCGGATCGCATTAGGAGGCCGACAGTGTCCTTTTCCTCCGGTAAGTGTCGTTTATTGATTCCACATACACTTGAATATTAGTGATATCTTTACATAATACTTCTGTACATGTTTGTTACCTAACTCCTCCAAAATGATAAAAAACAAAAGTTTAAGAAATCTATCTTGACTTACCAATCCCAAGCATGTAAATCCATTTGATTTAATTTTTAATTTTTTTTTTAATTTTTAATTTTTGATTTGATTTAATTTTAATTTTATTTTATTTTAATTTTATTTTATTTTTGTATTCTTTTTTTATAATTTAATTTTAATTTTATTTAATTCAATTTGACATTCATGTATTTCTATAATGTTAATTTTAATTATTACTATTAATCTCCTTGACATCGCAATGCTAATTAACAAATCTTATGTGTTTTAAAAATCAAATGTTTTGTGTTAATGTTGTGATTGTCTCTAAGTGTTGCAGCACTTGAATATAGTTTTATAATTGATCGTGTAAATTCCCAGTGCCTTTAATGTTGACGATCCTATAAATAAATTAATTAATTAAAAAAATTAAAAAAAAATGGCTCGACCGATTTGTATGAAATTTTGAGTGTATATTTGGATGAGTCCCTGGTTGGTTTGAAAATACAATTAGGTCCAGTAGGTGGTGCTGCAATCGGGTTCTTATTCTGACGAAGAGCCAGCTTTAGGACATGAATCAGAACCGCTGGTATTATGTAGGTACATATCACAAGTGATCAGTTACGATAAAAAAAAAAAACGAAAAATTAAGAGTTGCAATGAAATTCGAACTGTGTGGACCAAAGTTACACACAGTGTGTTATCCCACTTCCCTAAATACATTAATGGAGCAAGATAACGCATTACCCAACAGAGTATATGTATTAGCTTACAGTAAAGTGGGAACTACATTAGACCGGCGCACACGTGGGCCACACCTGATTTGTATGTAGAGTCGCGTCGCGTTTCATCGCGTAGTGTGGATCTAATGTAGCTCTACAAGACTAGTTGCCATATAAAATGTATGGAGACCGACGCGCCCAGATCGGCGTAGATACGTGGGCCACGTGTGCCCAATGTGTATACCTTAAGGGAACTCACGGCACACGATATTTAGCTTATTGTTGAGGTCTTGACTATTTTTATTTGGAATTTTTATTTGTGATAGGTCTTCGGGTAGAAACTGTAGCATAAATTTTATTTTATTTTATTTTATTTATTTAGGGACAATTAACAGCCACAATATATAATATGTACAAATATCAGTCATTTGAGTGGTAACAATATTGCAGCCCACTGCATCATCCGCAAATTATCAAAAAAATATATGATAAACAGTGCCACTAAATGAGCATTATTATTTAAATATTTTCTATTAATTAATTAATTAATTACATACAAAAATTGAAAAATTGAAAACATAAGAATAAATATTTCATAGACATCACAAGACAAAAATATAATCAAAACATTAAAATCATAACCACATCAATTCATTATTTACAAGTGACTTATAAAATAATTAAAAAAAAAATGCATTAAAATAATCAAAACAAGTGAAACAATGTTTGATACCAAATTATACATTATCATTAAATAAAAGTTTCATTACATTACGTTTAAATTTTAACTTCGAGCATGCAAAAATATCAATATCAATAAAAAAATTATTATAAGTATCCACCATACGACGCATAGGGCAGCGCAAACCAGAGTTGGTTCGACAGCTATTTACAAAGAATAGGGTACCTGCACGAATGCTACGCTTGTTAACAGTACGAGGGACTGCATAGCACAACCTACATGTGAGATTAATACAGTCAAAGCTACCATGGACAATACCATACAGTACAGAGGCTTCCAAGAACTTACGTCTGGATTCTAGAGTAATAAGTTTGTATTTGGATAATAGTTGTGAGTAAGATAAGCAAGTCTTGTAACACCTGCAATGCATGGCACGTAGAAACTTACGCTGAACCTTCTCGATCTCATCTACGTACTTCCTATAGAACGGATTCCAGACTGGGACGGCATATTCTAGCTGTGATCGCACAAGTGTTTTATATAGGTAAAGGTAAGTAGAAACCCGTTTAAACTCTGCAGACGATCTCATGACAAATCCAAACATTTTGAATGATTTGTTAACGATATTTTCAACATGTTGATTTAATGACAGTTTATTATCAAATAATATACCAAGATCTTTTACAATATGTACATTAGTAAGCGTGCTGTTATGTAGTCTATATGCAAAATTAATGACTGATCGGTTTTTTGTAAAATTTATAACATTACACTTGGGGAGGCTGAGATGTAGTTTATTGTCAAGGCAATATCCTGCAAGTCTATCTAAGTCTTCTTGAAATATATGGCAATCATCAGCAGTTTGTATGGTTTTATATAACTTTAGATCATCAGCGTATAGGAGAAATTCAGTATTTTTAAAACATTTATTTATATCATTTATATATATAATAAATAATAAGGGTCCCAGGATTGAACCTTGTGGAACACCGGAGGTTATGGGCACAGACCCAGACTGAAATCCATTTACTACAACCTTTTGCGTTCTATTTTTAATGTAAGAAGAAAACCAGCGAAGCAAGTTTCCACGTATGCCATTAAACGCTATTTTATTTAAAAGAATTTCGTGGTCAACCTTGTCAAAAGCCTTTTTAAAATCTGTGTAAACAGCATCTACTTGCAGGCGTTTGTCGATGTTTTCGAAGAGATAATCAGAAAAGATAATCAGATTAGAGATAGTGGACCGCTGCTGAACGAACCCGTGTTGTTCAGGGATGATAGCGCTGTGTAAAATTGGATAAATTTCATTGTGTACGAGTCTTTCAAAAAGCTTTGACAAGGCCGACAAGATCGAAATAGGTCTATACTGCTCTATGTCGTGCTTTGAGCCACTTTTGTGCACGGGTGTGATGTTAGCCCGTTTCCATACATCAGGAAAAACACCCTCGCTTAAACACTTATTATAGATAATATAGAGTGGCCTACAGATACTAACAGCGGTGAGCTTAAAGAACAAAGCTGGGTAACCATCAGGGCCCGCTCCCTTGGATGGGTCCAGAGACCTCAGTTCCTTGAGAATTTTTGATTCCTCAATAAACAGATTATCAATTATATTAGCATTGACATTACAGTGAGCTGGCGGAGTCCACCTCGACAGTGACGGTGATTCAGGTTCGAATACAGACAAGAAAAAATCAGAGAACATACTGCAGATCACGTCTGGGGCACTTGACTTAACGTTCTGGTACTGCATCGTGGACGGGATACTAGATTTATTTTTACGATTTGATATGTACTTCCAGAAGTGTTTAATATTGGAGGTCATATTATCCTCAACGGACCGAATATAAGTTGAATAGCAAGTCTGACAGGCTACTTTAAAGGTAGTTCGACATTCTGCAAATTCATTGTAGTCTTTAATATTTTTAAATTTCTTCCACTTAATCCAAAGGCGTTGCTTTTTTTTGAAAATTTTAATTAAATGGGCCGAGAACCAGACTGGAAAGTCAAGTGCCCGAGACTTAACACGAGGGACGTTGGGACTGATGATGTCGTCCAGTTTGTCGTAGAAGATACCTACGGCTTCCTCTGATGTAAGGTGGTCCAGCAGCTTCGACCAATCCACCTCATCAATTTGTCTGTTGATAACATCATAGTCTGCCTTGCGAAAATCATATTTAATTAGTGATTTTCTTTTTAAAACTTGCATTGAGAGACTTGTGGGGGACATTGCAACAAACGGAGGGTGGTGAGGGTCGACTGGTAATAATGTATCTGTTGGGGACTCTATGGTACTAACGATGTTAGAAATAAATAAATCTAGAAGTTTCCCATTCCCGTTCGGTATGTTATTATACTGCAACGCATTTAGGACCGACATAAGTTGAAGTAATTGCGAACAGATAGGTGAGGTTCCTGTGCAGGTCATACCAGTAGCTCGATGTGGACCGTGGCCGTCCTGAACGGTCGTCCACGTGATGTCGGGCAGGTTATAATCACCAACAATGAAAACACCCTCAACTTGAGGTTCATTTAAAAACTCCTGCAATGAATCAAAGTGAGATACGTACTCATCTGAGGAGGCCCACGGCGGCATGTACACAGCACTCACTATATGCATTTTGGAACTATTATTTTTATATGGAATTCCAACCATAAGATGTTCAGAGCAAGTCACGGGGCTAGTCTGTTGGCGACTGCGGTCATCAATTAAACATGATTGAAGTCCGCGTAACACCGCGATGAGGACTCCGCCACCATCCTGCTTCTTAGTTAAATTGCGGTCTCGGTCGCATCGGTACACGACGTACCGAGGATCAACAAACTCACCACTGGCAATATCAGGTATAAGCCACGTCTCAGTTAAAATTATTATGTCATAGGAAGACGACAAAATACTCAAAAACAGAGCTTGCAGTTTGGTTCTAATTCCCCTACAGTTTTGGTAGTACATAGTTAAGTTATCTTTATCCATGAACAACATACCTTAGCACAAATTCATGTACAATAAAAGAAGTTGAAGCAACGCTCAAACATATTGAACAACAATAACAAGTTATGAAACTAATCAGCACCATAATTTGGCAAGGAACACCATACTCAAACGAGAGCATAATTGAATTGAATAAATAATACATATACATAGAATGAAAGATGTAGATCAAAGACGAGTGCCACTGAATGACAATTAATTTTACAGATAATATGCTTAATTTCTTAAAAAATATTGTAATCTGAGAAACATGCAATACAAAACATACACAATTTTCCTTTTCGGCCAATAAATACAAATACAAAACATACAATTCAGGAGCAAA
Source organism: Mythimna impura (assembly GCA_905147345.3). Classification (NCBI taxonomy): domain Eukaryota; kingdom Metazoa; phylum Arthropoda; class Insecta; order Lepidoptera; family Noctuidae; genus Mythimna; species Mythimna impura. Next base: position 3,721,754 of record LR990352.1, read on the forward strand.
GAAACAACACAACGCCACCATCACGCGTATGACGAGAAGATGGAAGTATCTAATTAACTGTTTTAATTTTAATTTTATTAATATCACTGTCTCCACGTATTGCGAATGCAGCCTCACCATCACGCTCACGCACCAATATAGTACCATTTTTGACCCAAACATACTTGTAGTTAAGATTTTTTGCGACTTCGCGGGTCTTACGAAACAACTGCTTCCTCCCCAGGGTCAAATGCTCGTTAATATAGATTGGTGTAGCAGTGCCTGCGATGCCAATGTGGTCAGACTTAAGCGATTTAGCTTTACGGAACGCGCTAAGCAGGTTATCTCTTTGTAGGCGAGTAGTAAACTTCAGTATGACGTTTTTCGGTCTTGTGCTCTGTTGATGTGCATGAGGCACCCTGTGCACGGCGACAATATTACTGAGCAAAACCGGACATTTGAGGACGTTTCCTATAGCTTCAATAATGCCAGGTAAGTTCTCATTGCGCCTCTCAGGCACATTACATATCTCTACATTGCACTGCCGAGCCTGCTGCTCCAAAACGTCAATCTTAGTCACCAGGCTACTGATTGTCGATTCAACAATAGCCGATGTGGGTGAACAGCTCAGGTCATCAACACGTTTTTTGAGGATGTCATACTCCACAGCCTGGCCTTGGGAAGTAGTTTGAAGGGCAATAATATCGTCATGAAGAACAGAGACTCTTTCTTTTAAGAGGGTTTGCTCCGCACGTAACGTTTGCATTTCTTTCCGTATATCTATCAACGCGGATTTAATATCATCACTAATCTTGAACATATCTTTGCTCATATCATTACGCCACTGACTAAGAGTAACGTGCAGATTTGTAGCAAAACCCTCAAGGTCTGAAATCTTTGTAGGCTGCGATAATATTTCAGCGATCAGCGTCTTATTACAACCGAGACCTGTGGACGAGCTCAGGTTTGTGTGATCTAAGTTGTCACAGGACATATCCATGCTGTGGTCATCAGCCGGTAGCTCGGTATAGCTGCGTACAGGAGTATTTAGGTTTGACCTACCACGTCGAGTTACGTTACTACAGGAGGGACACTTCCAGACAGCTTTATATTCCGCATTCAAAGACAGGAACTGATCTGAAGTTAAATTCAAGCACTCGCAGTGGTATTTCCCACCACATACGGTGCACTGTAGGATATTATTAGTCGAGACCGAGGCATCATTACAGCATTCCATCATGTTAAAATAAACAATAACTGAATCTACGTCAGGTAATCGAAACGGTCAGTTTTATCAATTTTATAACTCCGATACACCACTAGCGCCCTCTATGCTGTGTAAGTTACAACGAAAGTCTTACTAGTGATTACAAGGACTAGATCAATGACCGACGATTAGTCGCTGTTATCGGTCAAATGGTCAACTAACTGACACCGTAATTCACAAGTTTACCAACAGATGGCGTTCTGCTAAAACTCGTCAATGACTTGCAAATTTGATTGTTCTTGTGTTTATAGAAATCTTTTAAGCACTTAGCTGCGATGTTGTATTGATACTGCGAACGCCTTCCCAGGGCACTGACAGACCAACTCCAATCCAATAGCCCTCAGATGAAGTTCTCTTGCCAGATATGATGTCGAAACACAAAGTTTTACACCTCACAACAAAGTTCACTTCTGAGTTCTATTTTGAACAGATAATAGAATCCAACGTTATGTATCACTCAAACTTTAGGTTATGTCCAGAAAATACCAATATTTTGCACTTTTACTATTTTAAATAATTATTCAAAAACAGAGCGTTGTAAAAAGTAAACACACGGTGACGCCCTCTAGTGGATGATGAAATAAATGAGAAAGAGAAGGCTATAAATACAGTCATCTCAGCGCACACGCTCTACTTTAGGCGTACCGGTCGTCAGTTTAGTATTTACCGTTGACATAAGCGAACGAGTCGATAGTGTGAGTATTGTGTTACCGGAGTCGATATTCTGGTATATATTACTGCGTGTTTACTTTAGTAGCGTTGACAGACTATTTATTTATAGTACGACGTTTGCTACTAAATCCCCACAATTACCTCTTCTAATTCAGGCGCATGCAGTTCCAGTGAGTGTGTGTGTGGACACTGAAGGCTGCAGGTGTCAACCCCTGGATCAGTTGCTTCTCACCCGAGACAACATTACATAGCATTGGTGCAGTTTTACGCAAAGTGCATATATTACCCTTGGGTTCTGTATCATTCAAATGTTGACAGGCAAAAAATGCCCTTACATACGATTATGTGCATGAAATATTAATTAAATAAATGTTGGTTTTCAGGGTTTATATAATTTGAAAAATCTGTCGATCTCATATGTACCTAGAGGCTTCCCATTCAACAAAGGACGTATCTATGTCAATGCGTCACTTTTAGAAGGCGGTGTGAACAGAAATATTGGACGTGGAAATATTGATATGGAGGTGAAAGTCGCAAACATAAAAAGAAAAATAAATAACCCGTAGTTTTTACAGACAATATTTTTGTACCAAAAGAATAAAGTGGAAAATATGTTTATTAAAAAAAAAAAACTGATAAAAATGTATCAAACGATTGATTCTGATTCATCATAAATTATAGTTAACATGATGTTGTTTTCTCCCTTTAAGCAATAAAGGTTTCTTATGATTTACCTTGTTTTTCTATTACTTACATATTTTTATACAGTTGTAAAACGGTTTGGCTAAACAAGAATGATTAATAATGGCCCATAGCTAATGAAATTCTCAATCATAACTACGTACGTCCGTGCTTCAAAGTATAATAATAATATTAATATATAAGGGGTCTCTATAATTAAAGAAATAAGAGTAAATCTCTTAAGAAGCAATCTTCTCTGAAAAAAGTGATGCGAATATCTTGTGAAACATCAATTCATTCTGAACCTTTTTCACGAAATCAACCTAACTAATGCGTTAGGGCCTTATTTTTCAAAAGCCTGTGTAGAAATAATTTGTAGCGGTCCCACAAATTTCCTTGAAAACAAAAAGTAGACTATGAAAAGTTGATTTATGAAAATGCTTAAGTGTTATAAAATTTGGGCTGTAATATTAGGATCAAATTATACTTTTTTCGCAATTATATAGATCTCTTAAAACATAACCTTTTTTTTTTTTCATTGGTGGGAAAATCATCTTATGACAAATCCCGGTCTTGGGCGGAGCGAGAGATAGTGTCAGACTTTTACTGACTAAAAACCCACTCCTGCTCCTTCGTTGCCTTCGTCCCAGGGCCCCTCACACTACCCATGGCCCCAGTAGGCTTCGACCCTGCTGGGCCCCTACGATTTGCTGACATCTCCCTGAGGCGCGCGCGGAACAATACGCGCCGACGACGACTTGGGCTCGGTCCGGATGGTTACCGGACGGTCGGACGGCGGGCCACCCATTGCCCGCCGTCCGCAAGCCCGCGCCTACGGTGGCCGGAAATCAGGATCGGAATCCCGGCGGCGGCTGGGGCGTGAGGACCGTTGCCGTTGCCCCACGCGATCGGCCGCCTCCTTTGCCAGCATTACTGCTTCGCAGAAGGAGGCGACCGCCTGCCACTCCTCCTCGCTCCGGACCATGGCCTGTACCAAGGCCCGGCGCGAGAGATCGCCGCCGCCGATCGCCCCCACGAGGACACGGCGTTGCTCTTCCCAAGCGGGGCACACCTCCACCGTATCCTCCGGGCGGTCCACACAGTGGCGACACCCGGGCGTCGCTTCCGCACGAATCCGGTGCAGGAACTTCCCGAACTTCCCGTGTTCGGTGAGAACCTGCGTCATGCGGAAGGTGAGGACGCCGTGAGGTCTTTCCAACCACGCCTCAAAGAAGGGACTTACCGCCATAATTGTGGCGTGCCCAAAAACATAACCTTAGAGATTTCAATGAATAACAAGGAGATCGTATTTATCAAGCCATAAAAAACAGAAAATAAGGGAGATTAGACATTTAGAAGTTGATAGACTACCTGTTGGGGACTTATGCGCGATAGATTTCGTCAATTTCATCGAAGGAAATAGTTAAAAAGACAAATTATATAATGTAAGATATTAAAAAACTTTTTACAAAAAAAAAAAAAACACTTGTTATTTCGGAAATCGGTGTTAAATAATAAACAAATTAAAGTAAAAACACCGACTTCCGAAATAAATAGATATATTAAACGTTTGGGTGTTTTTTTTTTGTAGTGAAGTCGGTGGTTTTTTTTTTAAGTTTCTTATTTCACACTCTCATGACAATTCCAATTAGCCCAAACACTGTAAGGATACATCGTTTTATTATGAAGTTTTCGTGTCTACATTCCACCTTCCGGCTCGATTATCAGATGAATTCGATAATACCTTACAGCCAAAGTGCATCTCATGACAATTCTAATAAGCCCAAACACGGCTAGGATATATCTTGACCTTCACGCAGTGATTCGAAAGAAAGTTACATCACTGATGCACAGAACGCGGGTCAGTGACAATAGCATCCTGAAAACAGTGGTTGCGGGTCCTTACTCCCCTATTCTGAGGCACTATGTGGAGAGAATGGTCAGGTAGTTTACTGCTTGCTGTATTGTACTCTGCACATCTTGCCTCAGACACCTACCTCACTCCATGTTTTTCTTATTTTTATTTTTGTATCTTTGTTTGTGTATGTTATAGTATCAGACGGAACCCCACAATTATAGCAAGGAACCCTAAAATGCCGTGACAATGGTGACTAACTTTGCGCAACGCTCGGCCACCCGGCACCGTGCGATTTGCCATCTCAGCATTCCCAAAAACTTCGACATCGTGTGACCAAAGCATCCGACCACCAATAATTTCATGTAGGTAATAATATAATGTGTTACTTTTCGTTCTCACATTGAACAATTGTCACGCCTTTAAAAAATTACTGTAATAATTTAATTAATTAAATAGTTTTATTGAAACATATCGCATCAATCTTTGGTCCAATTCTTTTTAGCAGACACTGGGAGAACAATTTGTATAAACTGGCCATGAGACTAATCGGTCTATAATTTGAAACGTCTGATGGATCTCCTTTCTTGTAAATAAGAATGATTTCAGATACAGTCCATTGTTCTGGCACTTTCTGGTCTTTCAGGATTTTGTTGAATAATATGGTAATTAGACCTGAAATAAGTTTCTCGCCAATTTTCAGTGCTTCATTAATAATAGAGTCGGGACCTGGGCTTTTTCGATTATTTAGGTGTCTGATACCCAATACTATTTCCATCAGGGAGAAGGCTTTCACTTCGGTTTCAGCCTTCAGTATTTGAGAAACTCTATCTACCGATACGTCATGACGGGGTCTCTTTTTGTATAGTGCTCCATAAAAATTCGTAGCCAACAAAACTAAGTCCTTTCTGTTCTCTGAACTACCTTCTGAGGTGTTAATTTTTGGTATCCACATTTTATATTGACGTAGAGACTTATTCGCCGACTTTATGCTACCTGTTTTCTGTAAGCAACTTTCGTAAATATCTAGTTTGTAGTTTTCGTATTCTTTATGTATATTTTTGGTGATGGTTTTGTACAAACTTTTAAACTCTAGTTTTTCTTCCTTGCTTCGACTACTCTTTAGTTGTAATGTATGCCTTTTCTTAATTAATTCTCTAGTTTCCTTTGATAATTTAACCTTTTGACGTGCGTAATTAGAGACACAATAGTAAGACAATGGCTTCCGGGCGCCGGCTACCGCCTGAGCGTTAATGAATTAAAGCACTTTTTTAATTTCTGATTAGTTCTTGCTTGTTTCAGGCTCTCTATAATACTTGATTCTATGTAGTCATATAAACACTGAATAGACATGTTTATGCAGGATTTTTCTTCGAGAGCTTTTTCCAAGGTTTCTAAGAATCTTAGTTGTTCTTTCTCTGTACTCAACAAAGAATTATTTTGAGAGAACTTTTTGCGACATTTTTTGTGGCTTTTGATCCTCAGTGTACCTCTCACTAATCTGTGATCTGAGGGGAATGTGATTTTTCTAAGCACCTCGAAATTAATGAAATAATCCCTCTTGTTTGTTAGCAGATAGTCTATCTCATTTTTGTTGTATTATTAGGTGACATCCATGTCCATCTTTGGCTAAGTTTTTTCTTGTATAACGTATTCAGTATGACCAGTTCCTCTTCTAAACAGAATTCAGTTAGTCTTTCGCCTCGTTCGTTGCCGGTACCTAGACCGTAGGGTCCTATTATAGGTTCTATAGGTACTTTGGGGATACCTATTTTGGCGTTGAAGTCACCTAATATGTTCGGTCCTGAATTTTCTTTAGCCTTTCTTACATCAGAATAAAAAATTTCTAGGTTTTCTTCAGATGACATTTCAGTAGGGGAATATACTTGTATTATAGATAGTTCTGTATTATGAATAGTTATATTAAGCAAAGCTACTCTATTCGAAATTCCAGTAAATTTTTGTATATTATTTTTGTGTGCTTTCCTTACTAAAAATCCAACTCCTCTATGTCCTTTTGTCTGACCAAAATAGTAAAAGATACACCAATCTCTCTCTTCAATCCCATATCCTTCTTTTCTTATTTCTGACATACCTATTACATCCCATTTTACTGTTTTAAGTGCAGACTCTAGTTCAATCATACGTGATTCATCTTTGAGAGATCTCACGTTGTAAGAGCAAATGTAAATATCTTGACAGAGTTTATAGAGCAGGCTGGGTTTAGATCTAAATACTCTACAATAGACCACATACACGTTCTCAGCCAAGTGATCGAAAAGTATAAAGAGTTTAATTCCCCACTCTACATAGCTTTCGTGGATACCGAAAAACCTTTGACTCTATTTCACACGCGTCAGTCAAAAAGGTTCTACAATACCACGAAATAGAGACAACGTACATAGACATCATAACTAACATATACGAAAACTGTAAAAGTATGGTCAGACTGGAGAAAACCGGACCAACATTCAAAATAGAACGAGGCGTCTGCCAGGGAGATCCTATGTCACCGAAGATTTTCATAGCCGTTCTGGAACTCATTCTCAAGGATTCAACCTGGAAAAATAAGGGCATAAAAATAGATGGACAGTATCTGAGCCATCTGCGATTCGCGGATGATATTGCACTACTAGCTAGCACCGCTGAGGAACTCAATGACATGCTAACAACTCTACATTTACGAAGCATTAAAGTCGGATTAGAAATAAATTTTGACAAAACAAAAATCATGACTAACAACATCTTAACTCCAATTCTAATAAACGGCGAAAATGTAGAGTATGTTAATGACTACATATACCTGGGTAAGCAGTTATCCTTTAGAGAGATAGATAAAGAAGAGGTGGAGAGATGGGTCGGCTCAGCATGGAAACGATATTGGTCATTAAAACACATAATGAAATCTAAATTGTCTACCAAACTAAAACAGAAAGTACTAGATTCTTGTGTGCTACCCTGCCTCACATATGGCTGCCAGACATGGTGCTTAACAGAAAAAACGGCTAACAAAATTTCAATCTGTCAAAGAGCGATGGAAAGGAGTATACTGAACCTTAAACTTTCGGATAAGGTGAGGAATACCGAAATTCGCAAGCGAACACAGGTCACAGACGCAATATATCATGTAAGAAAATTGAAATGGAAATGGGCGGGTTACCTGTCTCGCTGTGAGGATGGAAGATGGACAAAGAGAGTAACAAGGTGGAGAGGTCCCAGCACTGGCAAGCGACGTGTGGGCCGCCCGCTAAAGCGCTGGGCGGATGACATCCGTGCTGTCGCTGGTGGGAGCTGGATGAGGGAAGCTCAAGACAGAGAAAAATGGTCTAGTCTGGAGGAGGCCTTTACCCGCACAGGGGTTCCCTTTAATTGAATGCTATACATTATAAGATAAAAAAGTCAAAGTCAATTACATGAAACATTTTTATTTAATTAAAATTACAAGTGCATGTTTCAATAAATAATTAATTAATAGAATTCATATATATTATCAACTATAATCAATTGTTATTTATTGCTAATTGGAATGTATTATTATTAAGGGAATGAAATAAAAGGCTTATTTATTTATTTATTTATTATTGAAACATATCGGTTTCATTTGCATCCCCGTCTGCAGCCCCACGTAATTGGCGCAGCCGGTAGGATACTCGCGGTCGGTTTCGCGTAAACAGGAAGATTTCCGTATCGCAAGGCCGCCCGTGCGGCTATCCAGTCGCTCCAGAGTATCCAGAATCTACACGTCGTGCTGCAACGAGGTATCCAGACATTGATAACGCAAAGTGACCGATATAATGTTCATGTAAGTACATTAGATTATTTCTAGTGACCGCTTACTCCTAGCCTGTACTAATTTAACTTTCCAAAATTTTCTTTCTACGAGAATCTAGGAATCCTAGGTTAGTTAGGAATAATAGATATTCAGTAATAGATTCTAGAAGAAATATTAGCTTAGATATAATACTCGAGGACACAGAATCGTTTTCTGGGAAAATGTCTTTGGATTTAGATACTATTTTCAAAGCGTTAAGGCTCGTTCCCGAGTTCGACGGGAACCCGAATGTGCTAACTAGATTTATTCATTTGTGTGATCAGTTGGTAAAAGAATATTATAATGTTCAGGGTGGTTCCGAATTAATTAACACGGCTCTTATTAACGGAATATTAAATAAAATCGTAGGATCTGCTGCTCGCTTAATCAACTCAAATGGCGTAGCAAGTGATTGGAATGGCATTCGTAAGGCATTAATAAATAACTTTGCCGACCAAAGGGATGAGACCGCTCTTTATAGTGATTTATCTATTTTAACACAAGGCTCTTACACTCCGCAAGAGTTCTACGAGCGTTGCCAGAATCTTTTTAGTACGATTATGACCTATGTTTCTTTACATGATCTCGTACAAACTACCATAGACGCTAAAAGGGACTTATATAAAAAATTAACGCTACAAGCGTTCGTGCGCGGATTAAAGGATCCTTTAGGATCACGCGTGCGCTGTATGCGCCCGCAAAGTATAGAACAAGCACTAGAATTCGTTCATGAGGAAACTAATACCATGTACCTGCAAAATCGTAACGATCGTCTACCTGACAAGAGAAATGATAATACTAATAATCCTAAAATACTTACACAATTGAATACGCCCGTTCCTAGGCTTAACAATTATAGCATGCCAGGTCCTGCTCGATTTCAATTTCCACCTCAATTAGCACCGCAATGGAGACCAAATAATTTTCAATCTCGTCAGTTTGGGCCGACTCGTACAATGCAAATTTTTAGGGCACCCCCACCGAACTATAACAGGCAAAATAACCCATTCCAGGCACCTCAACAGAGTCCTCCTAACCAGCAAAGTGGAACAACGCAACCACGGCCAATGAGTGGTATTAGCCATTACGTTGCTAGGCCGTTACCACCGACTAACGCTATTTCAAGGCATGATTGGTACAAATCAGGCAATCCACCGCCCAGTTACTACTTCAAAACCCGGGAGATGCATTTTAGTGATTGTTATAACGATCCTACGTTAAATGATTTTTATACAGATTGCGATGGACTATATTACGACTTTTATGAGTATCCAGAAGGCATACTTTATGAATATCAACCGTACCCTCAGGAATGCTTAGATAATACACAGACGCCGCCGTCTGCGTCAGCGACCCAGCCCCAAAGTGATAATGAAAAAGATAAAAATTTTCAGATAATTCCGAAATCCGACACATTAAAATAGAAATAAATCTTCAGACTCAACGACAGCTACCATATATTGAAATTGCGTCACCGCCTCTTAAGCTTTTAATTGATACAGGAGCAAATCAGTCATTTCTAAGCCCTAATGCCGTTTAAAAATATTTTAGCAATTTTCCATTAACGTATTCTCCATTCGAAGTGCATAGTGTTCATGCTAAAACTAGAAACGACTATTCGATTAATTTGCCTTCTTTTAACGAATTTAATGACTCGGATACAGTTTCATTTGACATCTATAAGTTCCATGACTATTTTGATGGACTTATTGGTACCGATTTGTTAGAAAAATGGGAAGCTACAATAGATTACAAGAATAAATTATTAACTACTAAGTTTGCTTCAAATCCTATTAAAGTATATGATTCACGTAATATAGTACCAGTTTATCTGCTAGTCATTTATTTATTTTAAAGTCTCCTAACCCAACATATAAAATTAGGTGCCTCTAATGCCATATGCGTCAAGTTTTTTAATTTTCAATCATTTTAATAAAAACACTTAACTAATTAAAACTATATATACACTAAAGGCAAAAACTACTAGCTAAAATATGGCGTCATAAAATTCCTCCTCATCGCTGTCGACTGGAAGTGTGCCCAAAAGGCTGGCGGCATTGCCACGTTGTATGGCAATGCTTAATCTCTCACCGAGGTAAAAGCCAGCCCTTGGGTCACGCGAAGTGTCAACTAAGCGTTTGGATAATTCTTTGAAAAGCTTATGAGCACTCGGACCCCACGGCCCAAGAGTTTCAACCCCAAACGGCTCAAAAATATAACTACCGACGAGGTTGTTATATTTCCGCCGCTTGAGGTTCTCAGCAGCCGCAGCGGCAGCACCAGCACAGCACGAAGAGCTAGGAAGATGGGATGGCGCAAGAGTGTCGACACAGGTAGCGTCCCACACTAAAGGCCTACCCATCTTCCACGGAAATAAAGACATACCGTCCGGTCTCTTACCATCGTCGCGTGCCAGGCCATGAGGTTCCAAAACAGCCGGAACGCCGACGGTGACAAGGGCTCGTCGGATGATGTCGTTAATAATCGCGTGCCGTGCTATCCGTCCCGCGCTTCGACTGCATGACAGGCCGTGGTGACCAAGGCTGTTGACAACTTCGCCACAGTGACAGCGTCTAGGTTTGATCCAGGTTCGCCTGTCTAATGAGACGGAGGAGCATCGTGCCCATCGTCTCGGTTTGATACAGGATCGTGTTTCTCATGAGACGAAGGAGCAACGTGCTCATCGTCTCAGATTAATGCGTGATCGTTTATCCAATGAGACGGAGGAGCAACGTGCCCATCGTCTCAGATTAATGCATGATCGATTATCTAATGAGGCGGAAGAACAACGTGCTCATCGTCTCGGTTTGATCCGTGATCGATTATCTAATGAGACCGAAGAACAACGTGCCCATCGCCTTGATGCGATCCAGAATCGTCTTACCAATGAAACGGAGGAGCAACGTGTCCACCGCCTCAGATTGATCCGTGATCGCCTATCCAATGAGACAGAGGAGCAACGTGCCCGCCGCCTCAGATTGATCCGTGATCGCCTATCCAATGAGACAGAGGAGCAACGTGCCCGCCGCCTCAGATTGATCCGTGATCGCCTATCCAATGAGACAGAGGAGCAACGTGCCCGCCGCCTCAGATTGATCCGTGATCGCCTATCCAATGAGACAGAGGAGCAACGTGCCCGCCGCCACAGTTTGATCTGTGATCGCCTATCCAATGAGACAGAGGAGCAACGTGACCGCCGCCTCAGATTGATCCGTGATCGCCTATCCAATGAAACAGAGGAGCAACGTGCCCGCCGCCTCAGATTGATCCGTGATCGCCTATCCAATGAGACAGAGGAGCAACCTGCCCGCCGCCACAATTTGATCCGTGATCGCCTATCCAATGAGACAGAGGAGCAACGTGCCCGCCGCCACAATTTGATCCGTGATCGCCTATCCAATGAGACAGAGGAGCAACGTGCCCGCCGCCTCGGCTTAATTCAAGACCGCTTATCGAACGAAACACCAGAAGCTCGTTTGAATCGACTTAATACAATGCGACAAACCAGTCATGTTCGTAGAGACATCACTAATGAACAGTCTTTTCAAACGGCCATCTATGTTTTCGCCGATGTTTCATGCGATGTTTGTAAAAAAAAAACAATTATCCACAGCAGAAGTTTAATTTACAAGCAAACATGTATAATACACTGTTACCCGAAGAATTGATTGCTTTAGATAAAATAACGACGTGCTCCCGCTGTAATAATAATATCAGGAAAAGAAAAATTCCACCAACTGCATATTGGAATAAAATGATGCCCGCGGAAATACCGCCTGAATTAGCCAATTTGACGAGCTTTGAAGAACGGTTTTTATGTCGGATTGTACCGTTTTTAAAGATTGTGAAACTGAATAACCGTTTCAGTCAAAATTGGTGCAAGGGGCAGGTTATTTTATTTGCAAAAGATGTTGTGGAAATAGCTGAACAGTTACCACTGACACCACATCAGGCCGGATTAATTTTGGTTGTGGAAAGTCTCGAGAACCTTTCAAGTTGTAAAGAATTCGTCGTGGATATACAAAGATTAAATCGAGCTTTAACTTGGTTAATTTGCAACAACCATCTTTACAGAGATGTCCGATCACATTTTGAAACTACGGCAAACATTACTCCGTTAGTCCAAATAGCTGACAATTCTTTTCAAGAAGAGGGCACTGTGGAGACTCCCTCGAACCATTACATCATTTTGAATGACAACAAGGCGATATTACGCGGGTCATTTCACCAAGGTGACTTGCGGTTTAATTCTTCCCGGGGTAAACAATGTACTGGGATAGCAGCTGTTGCATGTGCAGCATTTAATGTATTAGATCCAAACAAGTGGTCCAAGAGTGATATTGATTACATAGTAATCATAGGCGATAAGTACTATAATGACTGCATCGCTTCTAGAGCTAATCCTGCGTTTGGCGAAGTTAACCCAGACTACCTTGCTGTAACAGATCTTATGCCAAGACTTGTCTATAATAGGCAAAATATAGCGATGACAGTACTTGAGGAAACCAATTTTAATGGTCATTTAGACAATGACAACAGTACCGATGGTTTTCCTAACCTGAAAAATGCTTTAAGAAGTTTTTTCACAGAATATTCAAGTGGAATACTAACTGCAAACGCCGTTTCGGTAGCAGTACATTACAGAACGTTGCATTACTACTTATTTGATTCCCATGCACGTGGTGCCAAGGGTGCTTTAGCTCCTATGAATGGTGCAGCTTGTTGCATGCGCTTTAGTGACCTGGACGATTTACATACCGTCTTACGACGTTCGACCGATCGATCGTTTAGACCCATATTGGAACAATCGGCAATGGAAACGATGGAGAGTCCAACATTTACACCAAGCAGCAATCTCCCCCAATCAACAATACAAGTCATCGAGTCTACCCAGAGAACGCTCCAACCAGCATTAACCCAAGAACCAGAAATACAGATACCAATGTGTGTTCATAATTCCTTAGGCACAATTTATGTCGAGTCGACCAGTATGCTCCAAAACATAGACGATAATGTGCCTAATTTAGAAAATGTTGTTCGAGTGAACACTTCTTCAACAGACGATACGATGAGATTAGCCGCTATTTCGAGAAAAACGGCACTACCGTTAAATTTGGAGCGTGAACGCCGTATGGAAGAATTATGTTGGTATTTTCTTTATCCAGACGGCAAGAATGGTTTTGGTGAGGAAAGAGAAAATCCAGTTACCCCTTTGGATTATTTTCAAAACCGGATAATGAGTAGTGAAAGGAGATTCAACAGAAACGAGTATTTATTTTATGCTCTATCCATTGTAGAATATTTTCGTGCAAAATCAAGCGTTTCTGTTTCATGTAAGATGCGTCAAGGCCATGGAGAGCACACACCTCAAGGGCTTGTGGATAATATACATCTCACTATGCGAAATATTAGAGGATCGGCATCATATTGGCAGAAATGTTGCTCTGAATTGATAGCAATGGTTAGAAGTTTAGGGCCTCCAACATGGTTCTTAACATTTTTTTGCAATGATTTAAATTGGACAGACATGATCAAAGCCTTGCTAATCGCCGATGGACGTGACGTCGATGATGCCGAACACCTAACATTTCCGGAGCGCTTAGAACTAGTGCAAAGACATCCGGTAGTGGTAGCGCGACAGTTCACATTGCGAGTTAACGCTCTCATGCGATTCTTAAAGCGCAATCAAGTTTGCTTGGGTGGTCCTATTGAAGACTTCTGGTACCGAGTAGAATTCCAAAACCGCGGCAGCCCACATCTGCATATGTTAGTGTGGTGTTGTAATGTTCCGGAATTCTCTACTCCACAAGGAATAGCCGTAATTGAAAATGTGGTTTCATGTTCTTTAAATCCTGACGATCCTGTGTTGCGCAAGTTAGTCGAGGATTTGCAGATACATAAACACACTGCGACGTGTAAAAAAAATCGCCAGGACGATGGCTGTTGTTTCGGTTTTCCAAAGACAGAAAGTGAGAATACCGTCTGTCTAGGTCCAGATGAAGCACTAGCTAATAACGGACGATTCTGTTTATTGAAAAGAACCTCAGAAGAAAGCATGGTCAATAACTACAATGCAGTCCTTTTAAGTATATGGAAAGGAAACATTGACGTGCAACCGTGTGGTAGTGTCACCGCCGTAGCTTACTACGTCGCAAAATATGCGAGTAAGTGCGAACCGCATGATACAGGTGACGTAATAAGAGAAGCTATTTCGAAGGCTAAGAGGCAAGGTGGTGATGTTTGGAAACAGTTATTTTCAGTTTCAATGGCTATTTTAAATCAACGCTTGGTAAGCGCGGTAGAATGCGCTTATAGATTATGCCATTTGCCGTTGAAAATATCACCGAAATGAAAATGAAAGACTGTTTTTGTAAACAATTGCAAGCCGGAGGAACGCTTTCGACTTTTGAGATTTGATAGTGATGAAACCAGTATTTATAATAACATTTTTGATCGTTATATGTTACGTCCAAAGGAGCTGGAGGATTTAAGCCTTGTTGAGTTTGCTGTCCGTTTTGAAATGGTCTCAAACACAATGTGATCGGAGGATGATGGTGATGCGGAATTGAGAGAGGAAGATATTATGGAAGTGAGATATATCAAGTTGCAAGACAAAACAAGAATGCGTGTAAGAAATAGGCCGGCTGTATTACGTACCCGCTATTATACAATTAATAGTGATAAAGAAGCATATTATTATAGCTTAATAGTATGTCATATACCATTCCGCAATGAAAACGAGTTACTACTCGAAAATGAATCCGCTGAAGACTGTTTTATGAGACGCCAAAGAGACCTTCGCCCGTTGCTAGGTAACGTAAGCGCAGAGCAATTTGCTCATGCTGAGCAAATTATTCAACAGGCACTAGCCCAAGTTACCGCGCTTAATGCTGCACGTGAAAACCATGTAGAAAATGCTCCGGAGTTATGTGCTGGTGAGCAAATTGTAATTCGCGATGAAACATTCTGTGAAGACATGGAAGAACGAGCTATCATGTCAGATGAACTTTTCCTGGGAAGCATCCGAGGATTAAATATCCAACAGAGGAATTTGTTTCAGAAAGTTTCATTGGCAATAGAAAACGATTTGCAAGGTCAAGAAAGTCAGCTGTTACTTTTTATCACGGGTGGTGCGGGTAGTGGTAAATCGTTTCTCTTAAAATTAATCGTGGAGCATATTAAGCGTTGTTACGCACCAACAGTAGATTCACTGCTGAAACCCAACTTTGTGGAGGTTGGATCATTGACTGGAGTTGCCGCCCGACAGATATTTGGGAAAACGCTACACAGTATTTTCTTGCTTCCAATTGAGAAAGGAAATACTATGACATACAAAAAAATTACCGGACAAAGACTTGAGAATGAACGGCGTAAATGGCGTTACATAAATTGGCTAATCATAGATGAAATTTCTATGGTTTCCTATGAGAATCTAAGAATAATTCACATGAGACTTCAGGAATACAAGAACAATGACAAATTATTCGGTGGAGTCAACATTTTGCTATTTGGTGACATATTTCAGCTTCCTCCAGTTAAAGGGCATTGGTGTTTTCTGCAGCCGTCATGGTTCTCTGCCGAGATAAATTTGTGGCATCAGTTTTCTTTTTGTGAACTGACCATAAATATGCGACAGCGCAATGATACTGAATTCATCGATTTATTGAATAGTTTAAGGGTAGGCGAACTGACGACGGCTCAGCTGGAGTTATTATGCGAGCGGCGGCACGTGCCTTTAAATGGCGAATTTGCGGATGGAGTTGCTGTTCGTATTTTTCCTACGGTCAGACAAGTCGACGATTACAATGATAAAATGAGTAAGGAAAACGCAAAGTTGCACCGGACTTATCAAATCAACGCAGTGGATGAGTCTCGTGAAGTAGCGACATGGCAGGAAACCACCAGACAACGTGATTCCCAAAGACGTCAATAACTGTGGTGGTTTTTTATCATCGATAAAAATTGGCGTTGAATCCCGAGTGATGTTGAGACGTAACATTGCAGTCTCAGAAGGGCTAGTGAATGGAGCTATGGGCATAATAAAAAAAATCAAATGGCCGGCCCTAAGAAGAGATCAACTGGAGGAGGGGGAGCTACCGGAAGCCGTGTACGTAAAATTTGATGACGATACAATTGCTGTTAGGCTAAAAGATAGTGACGGTTGCATACCTATACCTCCATCAAGCACTACGTTTCAGGCAAAAAGGGGTTATGGAGATGTAGAACGTCGTATGCTGCCTCTAATATTGAGCTGGGCGGTAACAGTCCATAAATTGCAGGGGACCACCCTCGAAAGAGCTGTGATTGACCTCGGTAAAAAAAACTTTGCAAAAGGACAAATATATGTAGCTCTAAGTCGTGTCAGAAGTTTGGAAGGCATAGTTTTATCAGATTTGGATGCCAACAAATTATTGAATCGACCACACGACGACCGATCGATGACAGAGATAACGAGGTTGCGAAATCTGCCATCTGACAATCAAGGCAACACATAAACGCGACATTATAATTATTTATAGCTCTCTAGCCGCATCGCTGTTAGTTCTGACAGCTAAATATACGTCGGCCCAGGAAGATGAAGAATATGAAGATGGAGGAAGGCAAGAAGAAGTTGAATAATATAAAGACTTAACATATCCTTAAACTTCAATAAAATAGATTGTGGAATAGGCCTAACGGGGAAACCACAATAAAAAAAACGCGCCCAGCACACTACCTCATAGGTGGCGTGGAAAAGTGTGCATACTACAAAAAAAAATACAATTTTAGTAAATGATAGAACCGTTTTTTTCAGGAGTTTATTCGATGACACATGGATGCTATCATCAAAACTAGATTTTTGATGGCACCTTATACCCAGAGTGCACCTCATGACAATTCTAATAACCCCAAACACTGCTGGGATACATTGTTTTATGAAGTTCCTTCCACCTTCCGGCTCCATCATCAGATCAGTTCGATAATACCTTATAGCCAAAGTGCATCTCATGACAATTCTAATAAGTCCAAACACGGCTAGGTTACATTGATTAATTACGGAGTTCCAGGGCCTACCTTCCAAACCATCATCATCATCAGATCACTTCGATGATACCATTTTTAACGTAACTATTCAGAACCATTCATTTATTTGTATTGTCATAGTCGCTTAACTATCTTCATTGTGATATCAATGTGAGTATGAAGTTCCGTTGACCATTTCTGGTCTTCTTCATCAGTTCCACTTCATCAAATGTCACTTTTTGACTGTAAATGCTTAAGTTCTCGATGAAAATACCAAAATCACTATATGGTAGCCTATAATATTTGAGGAGTTTCCTCGATTCCTTATGGATCCCATCATCAGAATTGGATTTTGAAAAAAATGGGACCAATCTGGAAGCATATCCTATAAAGGGCCAACCCTTTAAAACGTGTTAGGGCGCAAATAAAAACTGTTAGGGCTAACACTTTTTAGTTGCGATACACTTATAAACAGAGTGCCTATTTCTCATGACGGTTCCAATTAACCCAAACACTGCTAGGTTACATTGTTTTTTTATTATAAAGTTCCTGTGTCTACCTTCCACCCTCCGGCTCCGTCACCAGATCAGTTCGATAGTACCTTATAGCCAAAGTGCATCTCATGACAATTCTAATAAGCCCAAACACGGCTAGGATACATTGATTAATTACGGAGTTCCTGTGCCTACCTTCCGGCTCCATCATCAGATCAAGTCGATAGTACCTTACAGCCAAAGTGCATCTCATGACAATTCTAATAAGTCCAAACACGGCTAGGTTACATTGATTAATTACGGAGTTCCAGTGCCTACCTTCCGGCTACATCATCATCATCAGATCACTTCGATGATACCATTTTTAACGTAACTATTCAGAATCATTCATTTATTTGTATTGTCATAGTCGCTTAACTATCTTCATTGTGATATCTATTTGAGTATGAAGTTCCGATGACCAATTCTGGTCTTCTTCATCAGTTCCACTTCATCAAATGTTACTTTTTGACTGCAAATGCTTAAGTTCTTGGTGAAAATACCAAAATTACTATAGGGTTGCCTATAATGTTTGAGGAGTTCCCTCGATTCCTCATGGATCCCATCATCAGAATTGAATTTTGAAAAAAATGGGACCAATCTGAAAGCATATCCTATAAAGGGAAAAAAAATTTTGCAAAAATCGGCCCTTAAACGACGGAGTTCTGAGGTAACAAACATAAAAAAAAAATAAAAAAAAAAAAAAAAATACAACCGAATTGAATAACCTCCTCCTTTTTTTGAAGTCGGTTAAAAATGGCATGGTCGAACGGCTAAACTCTTCACTGTTAGAACATTTGCGTATATTGAAATTAGAACAGCCGACAGAATCAATAATTAATCTTATGCCGTATGCTATATTAGCTTATAACAGCTCAATACACAGTTTCACGAAATGTAGGCCCATCGATATAATAACCGATCATTTTGATCCCCGGGATCCACTAGATATGAATATTTCGGAACATCTTTTGCAGCAGTATATCCATGAACACCGTAAACGAATGTCAAAAGTGTATGATATCCTCAATGACACTTCACTTCAGCGTCGTACTGAAATTACTGAAAATATTAATAAGAATCGCGAACCAGAGAAAGACTATGAGCCTGAACAACAAATGTTTGTTAAAAACCCATTAAGTCATAGACAAAAACTAGCAGCTAGATATACTCACGATATGGTAGTAGCGAATTTGCCTATTCATATCTACACTAAGAAGAAAAAAGGCGCTGTGCCTAAATCACGTCTAAAACGGGTGCCTAATAGTGCTCGTTTGTTACAGGACACTGAAAATTCTACCAGTCCTGACACTGGCTCTGACCCTGGCTCGAGCGAATGAAATAACGCTTGACAGTCTTAAAGACGGACCAGGTATTTTGCCCTTTAACCTGGGATCTACAAAAATTATCTCTCACTTCCATTCCTTTCTCCAAATTATAAACCTTGATAGTATGCGTAGCAATTTAGAAACTATTAACGAGCAATTACGTAATCTAACGCCACAACTGACAAGAGTTTCGTTATCAATCTACGAGCCCCACGTTAAACATCTAGGTACGAAACTAGAAGAAATATCAGAACAGCTTGATACACTTGAAGCAAAACGCATAAAAAGAGGTCTTATAGATGGTCTTGGTTCAGTCATAAAAAGCATTTCTGCTAATTTAGATTACACTGACGCAGTAAAATACGATAACGCTATTTCAATCTTGAAACAAAATGAAAATAATTTAGCATCTGAATTAAATCACCAGATAAGTTTAAGCAAGCAGTGGATCTCAAGTAGTTCAAACGT
The DNA here is from genome assembly GCA_905147345.3 of Mythimna impura. Lineage (NCBI taxonomy): Eukaryota > Metazoa > Arthropoda > Insecta > Lepidoptera > Noctuidae > Mythimna > Mythimna impura. The sequence goes on from LR990352.1 coordinate 3,741,351, forward strand.
TACAGATAGGATAGTAGAAAACCAGGTTAAAATCGAGAAAATAAAATCAATTCTATTTTAGCTAGTAATGCTAGGCATGAAACAGTTACGATACAACATGCTCATTTGGCACAGTTACTTATGATACTGGGAGATAACATAGACAATTTATCTAAGGAATTTTACACATTACAAAATTTATTGGCATTTATTAGAGCTAAAAGTACCCATAATTCTATTCTAAACTATGCTATGTTTAAGGAAATAAAAAGTAAGCTAGATATTTTATATGATAAGAATACATTTTTAGATATTAGCCTTAGAGAATATTTCGACATAATTAGATTAGGTTACTATTTTATTGGAAATAAAATAGTAATAGTTGTGAAATTTCCAATAGTTTACCCTACTAACTATATCCTGTATAAGCTCTCCCTAGCTCCTAATCGTAACAATAGGGTCCTGATTCCAACCTCACCTTTCATAGCGGTTCAAGAAAGAGATCTATTGTATGTAGAGACAGAATGTCCGAAGTATAGTCACGGTTACCTTTGCGAAGATAACATAAGTCACCACCATGGCCAGCAGTCGGACTGTATCCAGCATCTTATACTCAACCAGAGAATTAATGAATCCTGTCAATTCACGTCAGTCATCCTGACTTCTGAAGCTATGGAGCAGCTAGATGACCAACACTTCGTCGTGACGTTTCCCAACCCAACGCAAGTTCGTTTAGCCTGTTCTGAAGATCACTATAGAATACTACAATGGAGCTACTTAGCTATCATACCTAAAGGCTGCGTGCTAAGAACTACGGCGTTTACGGCCAGCAATCGTCATGATCAAGTCAAAGGGAAGATTTTGATAATTATGGACTTAGCAATCATTAAAGAAACCTCATATAACTTAAATACGAAAACCATAAAGTTGGAAACTATAGACCTTGGCAGTCTGCACTCAAGTAACTCTGAAATTGCTTTACAAGAACCAGTCTCGCTACAGTCGCCGAACATTGAAGCCATATACCACACTACTATACCAATATATATTCTACTATCCGGTGCAGCTGTACTCGTCATCATCGTTATTCTTCGTCACCGTAGATTGTACCAAAAACGGCAAGCCGCTAATGAGAACGATAGTCAAGCACAGAAAAAGGAAGCCGACGATACAGAGATCGATCCAGCTTCACCATCGTCACTATTCTCGACTACAGTTTTCAAATAGTTGCCGATCTTGTGGAGGGAGATGTTATAGTATCAGACGGAACCCCACAATTATAGCAAGGAACCCTAAAATGCAGAGACAATGGTGACTAACTTTGCGCAACGCTCGGCCACCCGGCACCGTGCGATTCGCCATCTCAGCATTCCCAAAAACTTCGACATCGTGTGACCAAAGCATCCGACGACCAATAATTTCATGTAATAATATAATGTGTCACTTTTCGTTCTCACATCGAACAATTGTCACGCCTTTAAAATTACTGTAATAATTTAATTAATTAAATAGTTTTATTGAAACATATCGGTTTCATTTGCATCCCCGTCTGCAGCCCCACGTAATTAGCTTAAGATAATTTATTACATTTTGTATTTGGAAACAATAGCATTATATAATGTAGAAGCACTTTGTTTTTCAAGTTTTGTGAATGTGAAGTACCATGGAGCATTTTTATTAGGTTACAACTTGTTTGACATTACGAGCATGGCAGTTGAGAGTTTGTCATGCTCACTCAAATGTCTCGCTGATGGTGGCACGTATTACTGGGTCATTCAGTTCCCTTCAAAATGGTTGAGCTGAGTGAGGCTGATGCACGCGTCATGCTCGTGAACGGGTGCCGTCAGTTGAGACTGGTCATCTCTTAGCTGCCAGTGACTTAATTCAATTTCTATTTTTTTTAATTAGTTTTTTTTATTTTTTATGTTAATTATTATTACTTATCTACATTGTGCTCACATATTAGAAGCGACAAGAAATATGTAACCAAGATTTATGTCAGTCCTTGCACACATGCACGATCTGCGCATGGAGATGCAACGCCGGGGTGAAACTCCGCTGCCGCGACAAGTCGCAGCATGGCGGACAGAGCTCCGGCGGGATCTCATGGAGAAATGGCGACAACGACTGTCGCGACCCAGTGCTGGGCACGCCACAATTATGGCGGTAAGTCCCCTCTTTGAGGCGTGGTTGGAAAGACCTCACGGCGTCCTCACCTTCCGCATGACGCAGGTTCTCACCGAACACGGTAAGTTCGGGAAGTTCCTGCACCGGATTCGTGCGGAAGCGACGCCCGGGTGTTGCCACTGTGTGGAACGCCCGGAGGACACGGTGGAGCACACGGTGGAGGTGTGCCCCGCTTGGGCAGAGCAACGCCGTGTCCTCGTGGGGGCGATCGGCGGCGGCGATCTCTCGCGCCGGGCCTTGGTACAGGCCATGGTCCGGAGCGAGGAGGAGTGGCAGGCAATCGCCTCCTTCTGCGAAGCAGTAATGCTAGCAAAGGAGGCGGCCGATCGCGTGAGGCAACGGTCCTCACGCCCCAACCGCCGCCAGGATTCCGATCCCGATTTCCGGCCACCGTAGGCGCGGGCTTGCGGACGGCGAGCAATGGGTGGCTCGCCGTCCGATCGTCCGGTAACCGTCCGGACCGAGCCCAGTCGTCGACGGCGCGTATTGTTCCACGCGCGCCTCAGGGAGATGTCAGCAAATCGTAGAGGCCCAACAGGGTCGAAGCCTACTGGGGCCACGGGTAGTGTGAAAGTGAAACCCGGGGCCCTGGGACGATGGCAAGGAAGGAGCAGGAGTGGGTTTTTAGTCAGTAAAAGTCTGACACTATTTTCCGCTCCGCCCAAGAGCGCGATTTGTCATAAGATGATTTTCCCATCTAAAAAAAAAAAAACCAAGATTTATGTAACTCATAATATGATTTAAAAGAGTGTCCATGGAGTTTCTTGCACGTTCTTCTCCATAGAGATCTACGCTTTGGAACGTGCAATTTAGCTTCACTTGTATTTTTTTTTTTTGACTGACCGACATTTTGACAATTCAAAAGTGCCTGTAATTGGTCTATTTGAAATAAACGTTTCTGATTTCTGATTTCCTCTGTAAGAGTATGGAACGGGTGGTTAACAGGAAGCTTCTGACATACCTAGAAGCTAACGACATCCTCAGTGACCGGTAATACGGCTTTCACCGAAATTGGTCTACTGGGGACCTTCTAGCGTATGCCATTCGCATCTGGAGCGAGGCCATTGAGAAGCATGGGGAAGCGCTTGCTGTCTCCTTTGATATCTCTAAGGCCTTCGATAGGGTCTGGCACAAAAGCCATATTGCTAAGCTTCCTTCCTTCGGTCTACCCACTGGTTTGTGTGATTGGATCGCAAACTTCTTGAGGGATCAATCCATCCGAGTGGTTATTGATGGCTGCTCGTCGGGTCAAATGGATATTAATGCCGGGGTCCCTCAGGGGTCGGTACTCTCGGCAACACTGTTCTTGCTGCACATAAATGACCTACTTAAACCCGGTACCTTTGGGTATGCAGACCACAGCACTATTGCTGAGAATTACATGTCCAGCACGCGAGCTAGTGGGTCACAGATTCAGTCTCTCAGAGAGGCTATGGTTGAACGCTTGAACTTGTTTTCAGAGGCAGTATGAGTGGGGCGATGCCAATCTATCTGGTGAAGTTCAATGCCACTAAAACCCAGGCGTGTCTTTTCTACGCTAAACGAAGCCAATTCCATCTTTCCGGGGTGCCGTCAATAATAAAAAAAAACATTTATGTACTCGTATTGTTATTTTAAAAGTTTTTACATTAAAAGTAAATTGGGGTTGAATATGGTATACTCATGAAAACAAATGTCAATGCAAATGATGTCAATGTCTCTGCAAATGTCGTTATTTCAGCAATAATGGCACTTATCGTACCGTACAATAATTCCGGAAAAATCCTGTTTCTTGTATGGCAGACCCCTTTATAATTTAACTTTTTTATATTTTGTTGTTTTAACAACAAATAAGCTTTTTGCTATAACTATTAGGGCAGTGGAGACTTTGTAATTGAGTACCGTTAATACCCTTCGGGTAAGGAACCCTAAAGACTAAGATTTTTTTTTTATATGAACAGTGTTTTTATTTAAGACTTACTCGTAAGTGTAAAGTGTAACTCAAAACTGTCTGTGTTAATTCCATACTTTTATAAAACTAAATTTTATTATTAAAAAATAAAGTAAAAAACTAAAACCCGACTACGACAAAAAAACGACGCTAAAAAAGTATGAAACAAGATTTTCATACTTCGAACAGAACAAAAAGAAAAACCGTAGTCACACGATATAGGTACCAACCGAAACACTTTAATAACAGGTGACTACGGTTTTTCTTTTTGTTCTGTTCAAAGTATGAAAATCTTGTTTCATACTTTTTCAGCGTCGTTTTTATTGTCGTAGTCGGGTTTTAGTTTTTTACTTTATTTTTATTTAAACAATTTTGGTGTTAAATTTAACACATGACTTTTTGTCCGCTAGAGGGCATCACTTTTATTTTGGAAATATACAAGTGAAGCCCTTTCAAATGATACCAAACACGGCGTATTTATCTCCATTTTTATTTTTTAATACATTAATTTTTGTCCGCTAGAGGGCGCCATATCGAGTTTTGTGACACGTCACGTTACAAGCCTATATTCAGCGGACAATTAAGACGGTTCTCACGATACCTCATACGTCGAGATCCAATAAGTAGATTAGAAGCTATGAAGGAACAGATGAACATACTCAGATACATACATACATACATACATAGCCTGTCAAAAAAAATCATAACCCTCCTTTAGCTTTGCCGTAGTCGGGTAAAAATTATAAGTACACTATTAAATTGAGATTTTATTTTTATCATAAAAATATTCTAAACAGGCAACTTTAACGTATGTTGTAAAATATACTTTTGTAATTAATATTTTTAGGGATATATGTTTTAATTAGTTTTCCTAAAAAAATGCCGATTAGGATAACGCTCTTTGCAAGTGGACGCAATTCAGACAAAAGATTTTTTTTTTTCAAAAACTTTTAAGGTTTTCTACGCGATTTTGACGAAAAGGTAACGCGAAAAAAGAAACGATATATAAAGATAACGCCTGAAAACTCTGTTAGCATTCGGTAATTCCGTGATTTACTCGAATATTTTACAAAACTTTTTCCAGGTAATACGTGTTTTTTTACATTAAAAGTAAAGTTTTTGACAAAAATTGTCGTCATTTAGAATCATGATTAAATTTGCAAGGCTTCTATTGTTATACTTCTTTGACATTTTTAATTTTTGAGTAAATTATGAAGTATCAAAGTTCATGCAAAATTGCAGATTTTCAGAAGTTTTTACTGGATTAGTTTTACACAAATTATAAACTAATTTATAAACTGATTTCAATAGAAGCCTAGATAATATCCACAAGATACTGTGTTTCCAAAATATCTAATGAAAAATGTGTAATAACGTCATAATCGCGTAAGAGCGGTTGTATGAAAAACAGTGAAAATGTATGTCGAGTTGCATCCTCTTAACTCTCTATTTTCGCTTTGCCTCTTCATCAGGCATTGCGTTGGATGAGGGAACAAGCTTTTATACATGGTCACGTTGACGATAGACGAGTGGAGAAGGACCTTCTAAAGTACAATGCGTTCCAAATAAGAATAGGATCGATTGCCATGTTGTGACGTCACGTCATACTGTCAAATCGCAAGAAATTGGGGAAAATTTAAGAACTCAGAAATGAGCCAAAAAAATAAACTATTTTCGTTCACAGTTCGTAAATAAATTAAATTTTAAAAATATCTTGTTTTGCTTACCATAATAATTCTTCGTTTTGACAGTATGACATGACGTCACAACATGGAAATCGATCCTATTCTTATTTGGAACGCACTGTACGAAGTCGCGAATAACAGCCATTAGATAATATAATCAATGTAAAATAAAATATCTTCATGCTTAAAAAAAAAATAACTCGGTAGTCAAATTGGTTTACGGTAACCTCATCCATAAGATGAGGTTTCCCTCACTCGGTTATGCAGCGATAGTTTTGCGGACAGTGAAATTGTTGCGGCGAAGAAATTGCTTTTCGATTCAGTTCCGAATTCAAAAAGAAAAGTTCGCAAAAGCAAAGGAAAAAGTGCTCGAGACATCGAGGATATCATATGTCTTTTGATCCTTTTGACCTACAATTTAAAACTGCCACCGGTTACGTTTGACCACATAGACGTAACGACACTACTGATGGATATTCTCGTGCTAAAGTCGGATATCAAAGTCCTAAAAAATGACAGTGCGACAGCGTCTCAAATATTGGAGTTAAGAACAGTAATTCTGTTCACAATTTGAAAAGTGCCTCAATTGTGTACAATAACTTTGACTTTGTTAATAGACGGCGAGGTGCTTTTATTTTAGACTTGCATGACTTTGACAGTGGTCCAATGGCTTTACAACAGCATTCAAATTCAAATTCGAAGAGTAATGAGAAATCACTGAAATCAAGGTCTCAATCAATTATTAGTGATTATTTTCCAAAATATGTGGGTATACAGAAAAAACTTATATTTACACCAGAGACCGTTACCGAGGCGAAACGATCAGCTGATAGTGCGAGCGCGCCGGGTGACGTAAACCTGTGCGACGTGGTCTCGCTCACACAGCGGCTCGACAACTTTAGTGAGTCACAACAGCGAGCTACCGACGAAAGGCAACCGAGTAAACAATGCATTAACCCTACCGCGAGTTCAAATCTCATTAACTCGAATGGTAACGTAGATAATACGTCGACCGCACCGCGAAGAAATGAGCGTCAGTCGATGGCAGATGTATTGAAAGCGAGTGACCAATGTAAACATATAGTAGGGAAAAAGTGAAACGTTGTCACACATAAAAAGCACAAAAAGCCCTCATCTCGTGGAAACATGGGAAAGCGTACGTAGCTCCTGATGGGAAATTTAAGGCCGCTATCATCAAGGTACCATTATTTATCTCCAATGTGTGTAAAACCACAAATGAAAGCGATACATCAAACACAGCACACAAGAAGATGTTACTCTGTTTAAAATTAACAGGAAAATAGAAAAGCGGTACAACTCTTTTAAATTATATGTTCCCCAAACGAAACTAGAACTTTTTCTAGATAATAAGTTGTGACCCGATAGAATTACTTTCAGACGTTTTGTGAATGAAACTTACAAAACGAAACCTGGCATAATTAAGCAAACATTGACATAATAATAATGGATAGCAACGATTATCAAATAAGTATGTTTGTAAGTTTTAACTGCAAATCGGTGAAGCGGTCTGTTGAAGCAGTTAATTTTCTGTGTCAGTCAGCGGACATAGTTGCTCTGCAGGAAACATGGCTCCTACCCCATGATATACCCTATCTTGGGCAAATTCATAAGGATTTCGAGTACACTGGAAAGTCAGCTGTTAACACCTCAGCATGAACACTGAGAGAGCGACCGTATGGTGGTGTTGCGATCCTGTGGCGTAAGCGAGCCTTTGAGTCAGTGACGGTGCTCAGCTGCGTCAGTGCGCATTTAACGGCGGTTAAAGTTTCGCTCGGAGACAGAAGCATAATAGTGTTCAGTGTCTATATGCCTACTGACTCGAGTGAAAATCTGGCAGAGTTCACAGAGTGCCTAAGTGAAGTTAGTGCGATTGTCGAAGCTAGTAACGTTGAAACGGTTTACATACTTGGCGATTTCAACGCACACCCCGGTGAGTCTTTTTGTTGTGAACTTTTACAATTCTGTAATGAACAAAAGTGGAGGTGTGCGGACATTGAAAAATTGGGTTTAGGATCAAGTAGCTATACCTTTGTCAGTGACGCGCAAGGTTGTAGGCGATGGCTTGACCATTGTATAGTAACACAATCTGCTTGGTTAACAGTTACTGAGATAGGTATAGTGCATGATGTATATTGGTCTGATCACTGCCCTATATTTGTTGAGTGTAGGTTGGATAGGATTAAACCTAAGTTAATCGATCATAAACCATCACATAACAAAGTAATCTGGGGAGAGAGGGACAGCGATCAAATAAGCGACCATGACTTATGTAGCATAGCATAGCATAGTCGGCCTTATAATGTTCCCACTGTTGGGACTCAGGCCTCCTCTCTAGGAGAGGGAAAGGGCCGTAATCCACCACGCGGGCCCAGTGCGTGTTGGTGGATGTCACATGTCTTCGAATTTTTTGGTTCTAGGACATGCCGGTTTCCTCACGATGTTTTCCTTCACCGTTTTGAGAGCAGTGGTGATGAAATGACTTATGTAATAGTAAGTTAAAATTAATTTGTGTTATTTTAAAAAATAACACCAATTTCATGACTGTAACATTAAGGCCCCGAGATATAGGGAAGATGGGCTTTCTCTTTTGAACAGGATAGGTTCAGTAGTTTTTGCGCCAATTAATACCATCGCAAAATAATTTTACAGTTTTATTATATGTATAGATTATTTATCAAAACTTCATGCAACACAAAGGTACAAAGGTGGACTTAATGCCTTAGGCATTCTCTACCAGTCAACCAAGGGTAGTCAAGAGAAAACTGTATGTGTATGTTTATTTTAAATGTATAAATTTACATAAATATAAATATTTATTATTTATTTAAGGAAAAATGAAAGGATATTT